>CM067382.1:38001625-40401625 GCA_034510155.1 Eucriotettix oculatus
GGGGGGGGGGGGGGGGGGGGGGGGGGGGGGGGGGGGGGGGGGGGGGGGGGGGGGGGGGGGGGGGGGGGGGGGGGGGGGGGGGGGGGGGGGGGGGGGGGGGGGGGGGGGGGGGGGGGGGGGGGGGGGGGGGGGGGGGGGGGGGGGGGGGGGGGGGGGGGGGGGGGGGGGGGGGGGGGGGGGGGGGGGGGGGGGGGGGGGGGGGGGGGGGGGGGGGGGGGGGGGGGGGGGGGGGGGGTGGGGGGGGGGGGGGGGGGGGGGGGGGGGGGGGGGGGGGGGGGGGGGGGGGGGGGGGGGGGGGGGGGGGGGGGGGGGGGGGGGGGGGGGGGGGGGGGGGGGGGGGGGGGGGGGGGGGGGGGGGGGGGGGGGGGGGGGGGGGGGGGGGGGGGGGGGGGGGGGGGGGGGGGGGGGGGGGGGGGGGGGGGGGGGGGGGGGGGGGGGGGGGGGGGGGGGGGGGGGGGGGGGGGGGGGGGGGGGGGGGGGGGGGGGGGGGGGGGGGGGGGGGGGGGGGGGGGGGGGGGGGGGGGGGGGGGGGGGGGGGGGGGGGGGGGGGGGGGGGGGGGGGGGGGGGGGGGGGGGGGGGGGGGGGGGGGGGGGGGGGGGGGGGGGGGGGGGGGGGGGGGGGGGGGGGGGGGGGGGGGGGGGGGGGGGGGGGGGGGGGGGGGGGGGGGGGGGGGGGGGGGGGGGGGGGGGGGGGGGGGGGGGGGGGGGGGGGGGGGGGGGGGGGGGGGGGGGGGGGGGGGGGGGGGGGGGGGGGGGGGGGGGGGGGGGGGGGGGGGGGGGGGGGGGGGGGGGGGGGGGGGGGGGGGGGGGGGGGGGGGGGGGGGGGGGGGGGGGGGGGGGGGGGGGGGGGGGGGGGGGGGGGGGGGGGGGGGGGGGGGGGGGGGGGGGGGGGGGGGGGGGGGGGGGGGTGGGGGGGGGGGGGGGGGGGGGGGGGGGGGGGGGGGGGGGGGGGGGGGGGGGGGGGGGGGGGGGGGGGGGGGGGGGGGGGGGGGGGGGGGGGGGGGGGGGGGGGGGGGGGGGGGGGGGGGGGGGGGGGGGGGGGGGGGGGGGGGGGGGGGGGGGGGGGGGGGGGGGGGGGGGGGGGGGGGGGGGGGGGGGGGGGGGGGGGGGGGGGGGGGGGGGGGGGGGGGGGGGGGGGGGGGGGGGGGGGGGGGGGGGGGGGGGGGGGGGGGGGGGGGGGGGGGGGGGGGGGGGGGGGGGGGGGGGGGGGGGGGGGGGGGGGGGGGGGGGGGGGGGGGGGGGGGGGGGGGGGGGGGGGGGGGGGGGGGGGGGGGGGGGGGGGGGGGGGGGGGGGGGGGGGGGGGGGGGGGGGGGGGGGGGGGGGGGGGGGGGGGGGGGGGGGGGGGGGGGGGGGGGGGGGGGGGGGGGGGGGGGGGGGGGGGGGGGGGGGGGGGGGGGGGGGGGGGGGGGGGGGGGGGGGGGGGGGGGGGGGGGGTGGGGGGGGGGGGGGGGGGGGGGGGGGGGGGGGGGGGGGGGGGGGGGGGGGGGGGGGGGGGGGGGGGGGGGGGGGGGGGGGGGGGGGGGGGGGGGGGGGGGGGGGGGGGGGGGGGGGGGGGGGGGGGGGGGGGGGGGGGGGGGGGGGGGGGGGGGGGGGGGGGGGGGGGGGGGGGGGGGGGGGGGGGGGGGGGGGGGGGGGGGGGGGGGGGGGGGGGGGGGGGGGGGGGGGGGGGGGGGGGGGGGGGGGGGGGGGGGGGGGGGGGGGGGGGGGGGGGGGGGGGGGGGGGGGGGGGGGGGGGGGGGGGGGGGGGGGGGGGGGGGGGGGGGGGGGGGGGGGGGGGGGGGGGGGGGGGGGGGGGGGGGGGGGGGGGGGGGGGGGTGGGGGGGGGGGGGGGGGGGGGGGGGGGGGGGGGGGGGGGGGGGGGGGGGGGGGGGGGGGGGGGGGGGGGGGGGGGGGGGGGGGGGGGGGGGGGGGGGGGGGGGGGGGGGGGGGGGGGGGGGGGGGGGGGGGGGGGGGGGGGGGGGGGGGGGGGGGGGGGGGGGGGGGGGGGGGGGGGGGGGGGGGGGGGGGGGGGGGGGGGGGGGGGGGGGGGGGGGGGGGGGGGGGGGGGGGGGGGGGGGGGGGGGGGGGGGGGGGGGGGGGGGGGGTGGGGGGGGGGGGGGGGGGGGGGGGGGGGGGGGGGGGGGGGGGGGGGGGGGGGGGGGGGGGGGGGGGGGGGGGGGGGGGGGGGGGGGGGGGGGGGGGGGGGGGGGGGGGGGGGGGGGGGGGGGGGGGGGGGGGGGGGGGGGGGGGGGGGGGGGGGGGGGGGGGGGGGGGGGGGGGGGGGGGGGGGGGGGGGGGGGGGGGGGGGGGGGGGGGGGGGGGGGGGGGGGGGGGGGGGGGGGGGGGGGGGGGGGGGGGGGGGGGGGGGGGGGGGGGGGGGGGGGGGGGGGGGGGGGGGGGGGGGGGGGGGGGGGGTGGGGGGGGGGGGGGGGGGGGGGGGGGGGGGGGGGGGGGGGGGGGGGGGGGGGGGGGGGGGGGGGGGGGGGGGGGGGGGGGGGGGGGGGGGGGGGGGGGGGGGGGGGGGGGGGGGGGGGGGGGGGGGGGGGGGGGGGGGGGGGGGGGGGGGGGGGGGGGGGGGGGGGGGGGGGTGGGGGGGGGGGGGGGGGGGGGGGGGGGGGGGGGGGGGGGGGGGGGGGGGGGGGGGGGGGGGGGGGGGGGGGGGGGGGGGGGGGGGGGGGGGGGGGGGGGGGGGGGGGGGGGGGGGGGGGGGGGGGGGGGGGGGGGGGGGGGGGGGGGGGGGGGGGGGGGGGGGGGGGGGGGGGGGGGGGGGGGGGGGGGGGGGGGGGGGGGGGGGGGGGGGGGGGGGGGGGGGGGGGGGGGGGGGGGGGGGGGGGGGGGGGGGGGGGGGGGGGGGGGGGGGGGGGGGGGGGGGGGGGGGGGGGGGGGGGGGGGGGGGGGGGGGGGGGGGGGGGGGGGGGGGGGGGGGGGGGGGGGGGGGGGGGGGGGGGGGGGGGGGGGGGGGGGGGGGGGGGGGGGGGGGGGGGGGGGGGGGGGGGGGGGGGGGGGGGGGGGGGGGGGGGGGGGGGGGGGGGGGGGGGGGGGGGGGGGGGGGGGGGGGGGGGGGGGGGGGGGGTGGGGGGGGGGGGGGGGGGGGGGGGGGGGGGGGGGGGGGGGGGGGGGGGGGGGGGGGGGGGGGGGGGGGGGGGGGGGGGGGGGGGGGGGGGGGGGGGGGGGGGGGGGGGGGGGGGGGGGGGGGGGGGGGGGGGGGGGGGGGGGGGGGGGGGGGGGGGGGGGGGGGGGGGGGGGGGGGGGGGGGGGGGGGGGTGGGGGGGGGGGGGGGGGGGGGGGGGGGGGGGGGGGGGGGGGGGGGGGGGGGGGGGGGGGGGGGGGGGGGGGGGGGGGGGGGGGGGGGGGGGGGGGGGGGGGGGGGGGGGGGGGGGGGGGGGGGGGGGGGGGGGGGGGGGGGGGGGGGGGGGGGGGGGGGGGGGGGGGGGGGGGGGGGGGGGGGGGGGGGGGGGGGGGGGGGGGGGGGGGGGGGGGGGGGGGGGGGGGGGGGGGGGGGGGGGGGGGGGGGGGGGGGGGGGGGGGGGGGGGGGGGGGGGGGGGGGGGGGGGGGGGGGGGGGGGGGGGGGGGGGGGGGGGGGGGGGGGGGGGGGGGGGGGGGGGGGGGGGGGGGGGGGGGGGGGGGGGGGGGGGGGGGGGGGGGGGGGGGGGGGGGGGGGGGGGGGGGGGGGGGGGGGGGGGGGGGGGGGTGGGGGGGGGGGGGGGGGGGGGGGGGGGGGGGGGGGGGGGGGGGGGGGGGGGGGGGGGGGGGGGGGGGGGGGGGGGGGGGGGGGGGGGGGGGGGGGGGGGGGGGGGGGGGGGGGGGGGGGGGGGGGGGGGGGGGGGGGGGGGGGGGGGGGGGGGGGGGGGGGGGGGGGGGGGGGGGGGGGGGGGGGGGGGGGGGGGGGGGGGGGGGGGGGGGGGGGGGGGGGGGGGGGGGGGGGGGGGGGGGGGGGGGGGGGGGGGGGGGGGGGGGGGGGGGGGGGGGGGGGGGGGGGGGGGGGGGGGGGGGGGGGGGGGGGGGGGGGGGGGGGGGGGGGGGGGGGGGGGGGGGGGGGGGGGGGGGGGGGGGGGGGGGGGGGGGGGGGGGGGGGGGGGGGGGGGGGGGGGGGGGGGGGGGGGGGGGGGGGGGGGGGGGGGGGGGGGGGGGGGGGGGGGGGGGGGGGGGGGGGGGGGGGGGGGGGGGGGGGGGGGGGGGGGGGGGGGGGGGGGGGGGGGGGGGGGGGGGGGGGGGGGGGGGGGGGGGGGGGGGGGGGGGGGGGGGGGGGGGGGGGGGGGGGGGGGGGGGGGGGGGGGGGGGGTGGGGGGGGGGGGGGGGGGGGGGGGGGGGGGGGGGGGGGGGGGTGGGGGGGGGGGGGGGGGGGGGGGGGGGGGGGGGGGGGGGGGGGGGGGGGGGGGGGGGGGGGGGGGGGGGGGGGGGGGGGGGGGGGGGGGGGGGGGGGGGGGGGGGGGGGGGGGGGGGGGGGGGGGGGGGGGGGGGGGGGGGGGGGGGGGGGGGGGGGGGGGGGGGGGGGGGGGGGGGGGGGGGGGGGGGGGGGGGGGGGGGGGGGGGGGGGGGGGGGGGGGGGGGGGGGGGGGGGGGGGGGGGGGGGGGGGGGGGGGGGGGGGGGGGGGGGGGGGGGGGGGGGGGGGGGGGGGGGGGGGGGGGTGGGGGGGGGGGGGGGGGGGGGGGGGGGGGGGGGGGGGGGGGGGGGGGGGGGGGGGGGGGGGGGGGGGGGGGGGGGGGGGGGGGGGGGGGGGTGGGGGGGGGGGGGGGGGGGGGGGGGGGGGGGGGGGGGGGGGGGGGGGGGGGGGGGGGGGGGGGGGGGGGGGGGGGGGGGGGGGGGGGGGGGGGGGGGGGGGGGGGGGGGGGGGGGGGGGGGGGGGGGGGGGGGGGGGGGGGGGGGGGGGGGGGGGGGGGGGGGGGGGGGGGGGGGGGGGGGGGGGGGGGGGGGGGGGGGGGGGGGGGGGGGGGGGGGGGGGGGGGGGGGGGGGGGGGGGGGGGGGGGGGGGGGGGGGGGGGGGGGGGGGGGGGGGGGGGGGGGGGGGGGGGGGGGGGGGGGGGGGGGGGGGGGGGGGGGGGGGGGGGGGGGGGGGGGGGGGGGGGGGGGGGGGGGGGGGGGGGGGGGGGGGGGGGGGGGGGGGGGGGGGGGGGGGGGGGGGGGGGGGGGGGGGGGGGGGGGGGGGGGTGGGGGGGGGGGGGGGGGGGGGGGGGGGGGGGGGGGGGGGGGGGGGGGGGGGGGGGGGGGGGGGGGGGGGGGGGGGGGGGGGGGGGGGGGGGGGGGGGGGGGGGGGGGGGGGGGGGGGGGGGGGGGGGGGGGGGGGGGGGGGGGGGGGGGGGGGGGGGGGGGGGGGGGGGGGGGGGGGGGGGGGGGGGGGGGGGGGGGGGGGGGGGGGGGGGGGGGGGGGGGGGGGTGGGGGGGGGGGGGGGGGGGGGGGGGGGGGGGGGGGGGGGGGGGGGGGGGGGGGGGGGGGGGGGGGGGGGGGGGGGGGGGGGGGGGGGGGGGGGGGGGGGGGGGGGGGGGGGGGGGGGGGGGGGGGGGGGGGGGGGGGGGGGGGGGGGGGGGGGGGGGGGGGGGGGGGGGGGGGGGGGGGGGGGGGGGGGGGGGGGGGGGGGGGGGGGGGGGGGGGGGGGGGGGGGGGGGGGGGGGGGGGGGGGGGGGGGGGGGGGGGGGGGGGGGGGGGGGGGGGGGGGGGGGGGGGGGGGGGGGGGGGGGGGGGGGGGGGGGGGGGGGGGGGGGGGGGGGGGGGGGGGGGGGGGTGGGGGGGGGGGGGGGGGGGGGGGGGGGGGGGGGGGGGGGGGGGGGGGGGGGGGGGGGGGGGGGGGGGGGGGGGGGGGGGGGGGGGGGGGGGGGGGGGGGGGGGGGGGGGGGGGGGGGGGGGGGGGGGGGGGGGGGGGGGGGGGGGGGGGGGGGGGGGGGGGGGGGGGGGGGGGGGGGGGGGGGGGGGGGGGGGGGGGGGGGGGGGGGGGGGGGGGGGGGGGGGGGGGGGGGGGGGGGGGGGGGGGGGGGGGGGGGGGGGGGGGGGGGGGGGTGGGGGGGGGGGGGGGGGGGGGGGGGGGGGGGGGGGGGGGGGGGGGGGGGGGGGGGGGGGGGGGGGGGGGGGGGGGGGGGGGGGGGGGGGGGGGGGGGGGGGGGGGGGGGGGGGGGGGGGGGGGGGGGGGGGGGGGGGGGGGGGGGGGGGGGGGGGGGGGGGGGGGGGGGGGGGGGGGGGGGGGGGGGGGGGGGGGGGGGGGGGGGGGGGGGGGGGGGGGGGGGGGGGGGGGGGGGGGGGGGGGGGGGGGGGGGGGGTGGGGGGGGGGGGGGGGGGGGGGGGGGGGGGGGGGGGGGGGGGGGGGGGGGGGGGGGGGGGGGGGGGGGGGGGGGGGGGGGGGGGGGGGGGGGGGGGGGGGGGGGGGGGGGGGGGGGGGGGGGGGGGGGGGGGGGGGGGGGGGGGGGGGGGGGGGGGGGGGGGGGGGGGGGGGGGGGGGGGGGGGGGGGGGGGGGGGGGGGGGGGGGGGGGGGGGGGGGGGGGGGGGGGGGGGGGGGGGGGGGGGGGGGGGGGGGGGGGGGGGGGGGGGGGGGGGGGGGGGGGGGGGGGGGGGGGGGGTGGGGGGGGGGGGGGGGGGGGGGGGGGGGGGGGGGGGGGGGGGGGGGGGGGGGGGGGGGGGGGGGGGGGGGGGGGGGGGGGGGGGGGGGGGGGGGGGGGGGGGGGGGGGGGGGGGGGGGGGGTGGGGGGGGGGGGGGGGGGGGGGGGGGGGGGGGGGGGGGGGGGGGGGGGGGGGGGGGGGGGGGGGGGGGGGGGGGGGGGGGGGGGGGGGGGGGGGGGGGGGGGGGGGGGGGGGGGGGGGGGGGGGGGGGGGGGGGGGGGGGGGGGGGGGGGGGGGGGGGGGGGGGGGGGGGGGGGGGGGGGGGGGGGGGGGGGGGGGGGGGGGGGGGGGGGGGGGGGGGGGGGGGGGGGGGGGGGGGGGGGGGGGGGGGGGGGGGGGGGGGGGGGGGGGGGGGGGGGGGGGGGGGGGGGGGGGGGGGGGGGGGGGGGGGGGGGGGGGGGGGGGGGGGGGGGGGGGGGGGGGGGGGGGGGGGGGGGGGGGGGGGGGGGGGGGGGGGGGGGGGGGGGGGGGGGGGGGGGGGGGTGGGGGGGGGGGGGGGGGGGGGGGGGGGGGGGGGGGGGGGGGGGGGGGGGGGGGGGGGGGGGGGGGGGGGGGGGGGGGGGGGGGGGGGGGGGGGGGGGGGGGGGGGGGGGGGGGGGGGGGGTGGGGGGGGGGGGGGGGGGGGGGGGGGGGGGGGGGGGGGGGGGGGGGGGGGGGGGGGGGGGGGGGGGGGGGGGGGGGGGGGGGGGGGGGGGGGGGGGGGGGGGGGGGGGGGGGGGGGGGGGGGGGGGGGGGGGGGGGGGGGGGGGGGGGGGGGGGGGGGGGGGGGGGGGGGGGGGGGGGGGGGGGGGGGGGGGGGGGGGGGGGGGGGGGGGGGGGGGGGGGGGGGGGGGGGGGGGGGGGGGGGGGGGGGGGGGGGGGGGGGGGGGGGGGGGGGGGGGGGGGGGGGGGGGGGGGGGGGGGGGGGGGGGGGGGGGGGGGGGGGGGGGGGGGGGGGGGGGGGGGGGGGGGGGGGGGGGGGGGGGGGGGGGGGGGGGGGGGGGGGGGGGGGGGGGGGGGGGGGGGGGGGGGTGGGGGGGGGGGGGGGGGGGGGGGGGGGGGGGGGGGGGGGGGGGGGGGGGGGGGGGGGGGGGGGGGGGGGGGGGGGGGGGGGGGGGGGGGGGGGGGGGGGGGGGGGGGGGGGGGGGGGGGGGGGGGGGGGGGGGGGGGGGGGGGGGGTGGGGGGGGGGGGGGGGGGGGGGGGGGGGGGGGGGGGGGGGGGGGGGGGGGGGGGGGGGGGGGGGGGGGGGGGGGGGGGGGGGGGGGGGGGGGGGGGGGGGGGGGGGGGGGGGGGGGGGGGGGGGGGGGGGGGGGGGGGGGGGGGGGGGGGGGGGGGGGGGGGGGGGGGGGGGGGGGGGGGGGGGGGGGGGGGGGGGGGGGGGGGGGGGGGGGGGGGGGGGGGGGGGGGGGGGGGGGGGGGGGGGGGGGGGGGGGGGGGGGGGGGGGGGGGGGGGGGGGGGGGGGGGGGGGGGGGGGGGGGGGGGGGGGGGGGGGGGGTGGGGGGGGGGGGGGGGGGGGGGGGGGGGGGGGGGGGGGGGGGGGGGGGGGGGGGGGGGGGGGGGGGGGGGGGGGGGGGGGGGGTGGGGGGGGGGGGGGGGGGGGGGGGGGGGGGGGGGGGGGGGGGGGGGGGGGGGGGGGGGGGGGGGGGGGGGGGGGGGGGGGGGGGGGGGGGGGGGGGGGGGGGGGGGGGGGGGGGGGGGGGGGGGGGGGGGGGGGGGGGGGGGGGGGGGGGGGGGGGGGGGGGGGGGGGGGGGGGGGGGGGGGGGGGGGGGGGGGGGGGGGGGGGGGGGGGGGGGGGGGGGGGGGGGGGGGGGGGGGGGGGGGGGGGGGGGGGGGGGGGGGGGGGGGGGGGGGGGGGGGGGGGGGGGGGGGGGGGGGGGGGGGGGGGGGGGGGGGGGGGGGGGGGGGGGGGGGGGGGGGGGGGGGGGGGGGGGGGGGGGGGGGGGGGGGGGGGGGGGGGGGGGGGGGGGGGGGGGGGGGGGGGGGGGGGGGGGGGGGGGGGGGGGGGGGGGGGGGGGGGGGGGGGGGGGGGGGGGGGGGGGGGGGGGGTGGGGGGGGGGGGGGGGGGGGGGGGGGGGGGGGGGGGGGGGGGGGGGGGGGGGTGGGGGGGGGGGGGGGGGGGGGGGGGGGGGGGGGGGGGGGGGGGGGGGGGGGGGGGGGGGGGGGGGGGGTGGGGGGGGGGGGGGGGGGGGGGGGGGGGGGGGGGGGGGGGGGGGGGGGGGGGGGGGGGGGGGGGGGGGGGGGGGGGGGGGGGGGGGGGGGGGGGGGGGGGGGGGGGGGGGGGGGGGGGGGGGGGGGGGGGGGGGGGGGGGGGGGGGGGGGGGGGGGGGGGGGGGGGGGGGGGGGGGGGGGGGGGGGGGGGGGGGGGGGGGGGGGGGGGGGGGGGGGGGGGGGGGGGGGGGGGGGGGGGGGGGGGGGGTGGGGGGGGGGGGGGGGGGGGGGGGGGGGGGGGGGGGGGGGGGGGGGGGGGGGGGGGGGGGGGGGGGGGGGGGGGGGGGGGGGGGGGGGGGGGGGGGGGGGGGGGGGGGGGGGGGGGGGGGGGGGGGGGGGGGGGGGGGGGGGGGGGGGGGGGGGGGGGGGGGGGGGGGGGGGGTGGGGGGGGGGGGGGGGGGGGGGGGGGGGGGGGGGGGGGGGGGGGGGGGGGGGGGGGGGGGGGGGGGGGGGGGGGGGGGGGGGGGGGGGGGGGGGGGGGGGGGGGGGGGGGGGGGGGGGGGGGGGGGGGGGGGGGGGGGGGGGGGGGGGGGGGGGGGGGGGGGGGGGGGGGGGGGGGGGGGGGGGGGGGGGGGGGGGGGGGGGGGGGGGGGGGGGGGGGGGGGGGGGGGGGGGGGGGGGGGGGGGGGGGGGGGGGGGGGGGGGGGGGGGGGGGGGGGGGGGGGGGGGGGGGGGGGGGGGGGGGGGGGGGGGGGGGGGGGGGGGGGGGGGGGGGGGGGGGTGGGGGGGGGGGGGGGGGGGGGGGGGGGGGGGGGGGGGGGGGGGGGGGGGGGGGGGGGGGGGGGGGGGGGGGGGGGGGGGGGGGGGGGGGGGGGGGGGGGGGGGGGGGGGGGGGGGGGGGGGGGGGGGGGGGGGGGGGGGGGGGGGGGGGGGGGGGGGGGGGGGGGGGGGGGGGGGGGGGGGGGTGGGGGGGGGGGGGGGGGGGGGGGGGGGGGGGGGGGGGGGGGGGGGGGGGGGGGGGGGGGGGGGGGGGGGGGGGGGGGGGGGGGGGGGGGGGGGGGGGGGGGGGGGGGGGGGGGGGGGGGGGGGGGGGGGGGGGGGGGGGGGGGGGGGGGGGGGGGGGGGGGGGGGGGGGGGGGGGGGGGGGGGGGGGGGGGGGGGGGGGGGGGGGGGGGGGGGGGGGGGGGTGGGGGGGGGGGGGGGGGGGGGGGGGGGGGGGGGGGGGGGGGGGGGGGGGGGGGGGGGGGGGGGGGGGGGGGGGGGGGGGGGGGGGGGGGGGGGGGGGGGGGGGGGGGGGGGGGGGGGGGGGGGGGGGGGGGGGGGGGGGGGGGGGGGGGGGGGGGGGGGGGGGGGGGGGGGGGGGGGGGGGGGGGGGGGGGGGGGGGGGGGGGGGGGGGGGGGGGGGGGGGGGGGAGGGGGGGGGGGGGGGGGGGGGGGGGGGGGGGGGGGGGGGGGGGGGGGGGGGGGGGGGGGGTGGGGGGGGGGGGGGGGGGGGGGGGGGGGGGGGGTGGGGGGGGGGGGGGGGGGGGGGGGGGGGGGGGGGGGGGGGGGGGGGGGGGGGGGGGGGGGGTGGGGGGGGGGGGGGGGGGGGGGGGGGGGGGGGGGGGGGGGGGGGGGGGGGGGGGGGGGGGGGGGGGGGGGGGGGGGGTGGGGGGGGGGGGGGGGGGGGGGGGGGGGGGGGGGGGGGGGGGGGGGGGGGGGGGGGGGGGGGGGTGGGGGGGGGGGGGGGGGGGGGGGGGGGGGGGGGGGGGGGGGGGGGGGGGGGGGGGGGGGGGGGGGGGGGGGGGGGGTGGGGGGGGGGGGGGGGGGTGGGGGGGGGGGGGGGGGGGGGGGGGGGGGGGGGTGGGGGGGGGGGGGGGGGGGGGGGGGGGGGGGGTGGGGGGGGGGGGGGGGGGGGGGGGGGGGGGGGGGGGGGGGGGGGGGGGGGGGTGGGGGGGGGGGGGGGGGGGGGGGGGGGGGGGGGGGGGGGGGGGGGGGGGGGGGGGGGGGGGGGGGGGGGGGGGGGGGGGGGGGGGGGGGGGGGGGGGGGGGGGGGGGGGGGGGGGGGGGGGGGGGGGGGGGGGGGGGGGGGGGGGGGGGGGGGGGGGGGGGGGGGGGGGGGGGGGGGGGGGGGGGGGGGGGGGGGGGGGGGGGGGGGGGGGGGGGGGGGGGGGGGGGGGGGGGGGGGGGGGGGGGGGGGGGGGGGGGGGGGTGGGGGGGGGGGGGGTGGGGGGGGGGGGGGGGGGGGGGGGGGGGGGGGGGGGGGGGGGGGGGGGGGGGGGGGGGGGGGGGGGGGGGGGGGGGGGGGGGGGGGGGGGGGGGGGGGTGGGGGGGGGGGGGGGGGGGGGGGGGGGGGGGGGGGGGGGGGGGGGGGGGGGGGGGGGGGGGGGGGGGGGGGGGGGGGGGGGGGGGGGGGGGGGGGGGGGGGGGGGGGGGGTGGGGGGGGGGGGGGGGGGGGGGGGGGGGGGGGGGGGGGGGGGGGGGGGGGGGGGGGGGGGGGGGGGGGGGGGGGGGGGGGGGGGGTGGGGGGGGGGGGGGGGGGGGGGGGGGGGGGGGGGGGGGGGGGGGGGGCGGGGGGGGGGCGGGGGCGGGGATGGGGGGGGGGGGGGGGGGGGGGAAGGGGCGGGGGGGGGTGGGGGGGGGGCGGGGGAGGGGGGGGGGGTGAGGGGGGGGGGGGGGGGGGGGAGGGGTGGGTGGGGGGGGGGGTGGGGTGGGGGGGGGGGATGAGGGTGAGGGGGGGCGGGGGGGGGGGGAGGGGGGGGGTAGAGGGGGTGGGGGGGGGGGAGGGGGAGGGGGTTGGGGGAAGGCGGGTTATTTTTTTTTTTTTTTGTTTTCTTATTTTTCTTTTTTCTTTTGTGTTTTTTTTTTATTCTTCTTTTTTTCTTTTTGATGTTATTTTTTGTCGTTTTTCTTTTTTTTTGCTTTATTTCTTTTTGTTTTATTTTTTTTTTTGTCTCTTTTCCCTCTGTATTTTTTATTCTTTTTGCTTTGTCTTTTTTTGTATTTTTTTATTTTCTTTTATGACTTTTTTTTCTTTTTTTTACCTTTTTTTTTTTTTTCTTTTTTCTTTCTTTCTTTTTTTTTTTTTTTCTTGTTTATTGTCTTTTTTTTTTTTTTTGCTTTTTTATTTTATTTTTTTTTGCATTTTTTTTTGAGTTTGATTTTGTTTTTATTTTTTTTTTTGTTTTTTTTATTTCTCTTTTTTTTTTTTTTGTTTTTTTGTTTTTTTTTTTTTTCTTTTGTTTCTTTTGATTTTTATTCTAGTTTTTTTTTTTCTTTCTTTTCCTTTTTTCTTGTCTGCTTTATTTTTTAATTTTTTTTTGTTTTATTTTTTTTTTATTTATTCTTTTTTTATTTTTTTTTTTTTCTGTTTTTTTTATTATTTTTTTTTCTATTTTTTTCTTTTTTTATTTTTTTTGTTTTCTTTTTTTTCTTTGTTTTTTGTTATTTTTTCTTTTTTTTGCCTTATTTTTTTTTTTTTTTATTTTTTTTTCTTTTTTTTGTTTTTTTCTTTTATTTTCTTTTTTTCTTTTTATTCTCTTTTTTGTTTTTTCTTTTTTTGTTGACATGAGGAATATTTAAACTACCATAATTAATGACAGTGACGTGTCCAAGGATTGTAACGTTTTTCATATGACTATTAAAATATTGAAATTAGGAGATTTTCTTCAAAAAAAACTATAGGGAAAGCCTCTAATCTTCTAGAATCGAGGATTTCTTCGTAAATGAGTAGTAATCATTTCGTTTTTTCTATACAACAAAAATGTAAGTCATTCAGTGAACTGGATTATTGAGCTACTATTCCAATTATTATCTGCAGTAGCATAAAAATAGTATTGCTCAATTAATAGCAATAAATTAATTTTAAGTTACAAACGTAAATTCTGATGAAATTAAAATGTTACTATTTACAATATTTGTTATGAAAGTCTGTTTTTTTCTATCACGCATTAATTTTTAATGTGTAGGTAATCTTATTTTAAATCTCAGGCTTCATTTTAGAAGCAGAGTGAGGGAAAATAATTCAGAGATAGAAAATGAGGGGGGGAAGGCTTCATTTCCCGCGGTATCGTACCCGTGACCCACTCTAATTCCAGAGTAAGTTCCAGCCGTGACGGGGAAGGCGTGATTTAGGGCCATGTTTTCTGCTGACTGCGTCTCGATAACGCGAGAGCCGGGTTTTGATTGGGAATTGTTCGTCGGAGGCTGTCATCGCGCAAAATCCCCCGAGCCCGGTAAATAAATTGTGCTTTATTACCGAGCGCGAAATGGATGACAGAAACACTTCGCATCAGCAGACTGGAAAATTCCGATAAACTGTGTAGGTGGCGGATTCGTGGATGATAAGGCCGAGGAAATGGGCCTTGTAAATCAAAGGAGAAGGTTTCCCTCGTCCGCGGAGTTTCGCTCACCACCGGCTGTCGATGTTGTAAATTCAGACTTGGTAATTCAGCCGTTTGAATGAGAACTCTGCTATCTGCAAAATAGGGACGTGGGAATCACTGAAAGCGTGTAATAGCTCCCGTTTAAGCCACGTAGTTTTCCAGTAATTAGTTGCCGATGCAAGTTACCAGACACGCTATAAAGTTTCTGACATACAAACAGAACACTACTACGATGTTTGTACTTAAAAACTACCGCAGCGTAATAAGATTTTTTTATTAAATACTTTTTGACAAATATAAAATAAATCAGCCTCTGTCAGTATTGTTATAATTTAAATATTAAATATTAGGACGTTTCGTCTCTCATTTCAGACATTTTAAAGTACAAAATTAGCTTTACATGAACTTCACTCCATGACTCATTCAGCCGAAGGAGTCATGGGGTCATTGGGTCATTCCACGCCACTTCAACCCAGCCATGACACCCATGATCTCAGATTTAAATGAAACTTGGTATGTTTGCTCCTTTAATGGATATAAGGAAAGATATAAAATATTTCTGCTGTATCACAAATGGTTTTTGTTTTACAGCCTGCTAAAGTTTTTGAAATCGCGCGTTTTTAATTGATCGACGGGGGAAATTCAATTCGTTCTTCAATAGAAAATAAATTATACCTTCTTTATTTACCAACCAATGTTGATGAAATCTTTTATGAGAATACGTCAATAGAAAAGGAAGCCAGAAATAAATTATTGTAACTATAAACTATCTATAAGTGGTCTAAAAAAATTCTGAAGTGATTTAATGATTTTTTAATTCCACGCGAAGTGGAATATAATCGTGAGGGAAAAGGATAATGACAAAAGTGTATTATTATTATTATTATTCAAGACAATATACACTACCACATGAAAAAATAAAATTAATTATTTTTTTCACTCCTTGATTTTTTTCACTTCAAAAATAGGAAAGGGTCATTTCATGTCATGTGGCTTAATTTTCAGAACCGATCCCCACGCGAATATTTCCGATTTTGATAAAAATGTTACAGTTTGTACTATGAAGCCTTAGATGAACATCTGAAAAATTTCAGTTCGAAATATGCATTTGTGACTGAAATACGAGTCTTTTCGACAAAGTAGACGACGTTCCAAAAATGCCACATTTGAACACTTGCCGCAATATTAAGGCTGTAAAACAAAAACCATTTGTGACACAGCAGAAATATTTTATATCTTTCCCTATATCCACGAAAGGAATAAACATATCAAGTTTCATTGAAATCTGAGATCATGGGTGTCGAATCGTAGTTTTTTGGGTTGATTTGACATGTAACGATCCCATGGCGTGAAGTTATAAGTAAAGCTAACCTGAATTATAAAAATACTGAAATAGAGGCTGATTAAATTTTTATTTTACATCAGAAAAAATTAATATTTTGATATTTTAGATAATGCGTAGATATTAAATTAAAGACAAGGAAATATCACAGCAGTATAAGGCATTTCTAAAAAGGACTGGATATTTTTAAGTAACGGACGCTTAGGAAAAAATTTCACTTACCAGATAAAGATTTCTTAAAGTGAAATGGGAAGTGTTAGTGAGTGCTTTGTTAAATTGTAGTCCGAAACAGTTATATAGTCGTTCCAGTAAGGTTGATATTCAATTAATTTTCTGGGTCTAACTTGTGATTTAATTGTTGGGGATTTGAAGAAACTTTATTCAAGTCCTTCAATGAAGACGGCTTAGTATAGAAATTGTCGAACAAAGGCAGAGAACGAACAAGCAATCAGTTCGAGGAATTAAATATAAATTTCAATCAAATTGAATTTAATTTTGATTCGAAGCAAAGTGATTTGTCACCGTGAATAACGTTAATGTGGCTATTCCAGAGCAGCCATTCCAGAAGCACGCTTTTAGCTGCAGCCTCCCTTCCGGCTGAGTGCTGTAAAGGGGCAACTCGGCACTTTTGTTCGCATTTTGTTGAACGCGGCTTCGTCGTCGTTGTGAAGCTTGCAGTCCGCTGCCTGAAAAATGACGCGATGCCAGGAATGCTAATATCAAACTTGTGGTAACGCTGGCCTGACGTCACGGGATTAATTACACAGGCGGGCGCCCCGTGTGCACGCGCATGTCAACGCTCCGCCACGCCGGCCTGGATTGATGTCATAGAGTTAGGAATGCTACAGCCAGCGATATTAATCGCCCGCCAAGAAAAGCAAACCCTCACCCCCCATCCCCCAGTGGGCACTGCTCGCTTTGGTCCGCAAATAAGCCTTACAGCCAGTAGAGAAGGGAACACTGTACGAAAAAACGCCGATCCCTTTCTATATATACCAACTTAGCAACGAAGAGTAACTCAAAACCGACATTATAAACATAATTATTTGCTGGTTGCAAATAACTGCATGTACTCCATCTTTATTTGTTCCATGCATGATTTGCCGTCGTCATACTTTCCTACAAGACTTGTCTAACGCTGAATAGATGATCAACTGAAAAACCGGGGGTATTAAAAAATACCCGGTATTGAAACCCGATGTATGTATAATTTTTTACAATTACTTTATCGTTGAGTGTCGTAATACACATTTTCATTTGGTGTCCTCTGGCCTCGTGTCAGGTTCTGCATATCCGCCGTCCCTCGACCTTCCGTCCTGTCCTGCGAAGAACCGCTCCAAACATCGTCAGCACCTCACAATCGAGCAGAAATACTCATTAATGCATTTTTTCTTGACGACATAACTGCGCGTTCCACCTTGACTTTGCACACTAAACGCAAAAATTTTATAAAAATATTTCGCACATGCAAAAAAATCCAGAAAGTAGCACATACCAAGGTTTGTCAAGTCTCGGAAAAATATTTCATCAATGAAACTGTGTCGCATTCTGGAAATAACAGCTGTTCCAATGACACCTCATTTACCACATGAGTTTTATAAAATAAAACTAAATGTATCTTTGTTAGTCCCAAACGCGTTCCAAAACCACACATCATATAATACTTTGGTAAGTTGTCGTACCTCCGCAAAAGTGTCTATCGGTCTCTGATAAGCTAAAGAAGAACCTACTTTCAACACAGTTCCAAAAATTTACAATTCACATCGCGAGAGTCGCTGACAAGCTCTCTGAAACAGTAAAAGCATTTTTAGATATATTGCTCGCGTGTTGTTTCAAAAAGTCGATGATATAATTCAAGCAATGAAAATTTAAAATCTTTGTGT
Organism: Eucriotettix oculatus; assembly: GCA_034510155.1. NCBI lineage: Eukaryota > Metazoa > Arthropoda > Insecta > Orthoptera > Tetrigidae > Eucriotettix > Eucriotettix oculatus. Next base: position 38,017,914 of record CM067382.1, read on the forward strand.
AATATAGTTGAAGGAAAGGGTTTATTAGAGATGTAAGTATAGATGTATGCTTTAACAAATCGATCAGAAATTTTTTCCACTTCATAAGGTTATCGAGATTATCCATGGCTCACTTATTATACCTGGATTACTTTTAGCCTCCCTAAGGCTAACGGACTGCTTGTTACATTTTTATTCTATCTTGTACATGTTTCAGTCTCTTAAGGTACCTGTAGAATTGATAACTCCTTTAAATTTTCAGAAATGTTTTTCGTTCTCTTAACGCGCCGAATTATGGTAGCGTGTTAATTTAGTGTAGAATTATTGACACTGATAAGGCACCGTCACTCGTTTTCTCGGTTAATTTGGAGTTATCTCCACATCAGTGTGTGCCCATCAAATAAAATAACGGTTTTGATGCCAGGTAAATCAGGTCTTGGCCGATAAATAATAGTTCATTCTCCGGGCTAATATAAAGAAGTACCTGGGTTAGTAAATTATTTTTTATTGTCAAAAATAAATTCTGTATGTGGAACTCGACTTTCATTGACAGAATATTTTAAAATGAAATGTGCTGACGATACTTGCCGTCAACATTATACCAAACACCCCTACCTTACGGCCCCTTGGATTTATAACAGTCTGTTCATATATGAAGTCTCGTCATGCTACGAATCAAGTAGGAGTTGAATATACTCGTAACATACAGTATTTTGTAAGGAAATAAACATAATTCCTAATGTTGCTTTCCATTCCAAATAAATACTGGATAGAGTTTTTTGTCTATCATGAGCTACGAAATTGGCTGTAAAATGAATTACATCCGAAATGCTACGCTAGACAATCACCTAGATGAGACGTATGGATACTTTCCGATCCATTGACTTCAGATTTACCGAATGTATAAAGTCTTAAATAACGTTTCAGAAAGTGTAACCGATTTTTACTACGAAAAAACTCCATGAAATGAACGCCTTGAATTTTATTACAATTTTATCTTGTACATTATAGGTATTGGTGTGCTAGGAGGAATATAGAAAAGATGGTTTAATTATTGACTTAATTCCTGTCTGAGTGAGGTCAATTCTTCCGGTAGGGTTAAAACATTTTTCAACTCGAAATATAGGATAGGTAAAGTGAATTCACTCTGTTGAAATACCATGTGAAGTTCAACACCGAAAAAGTTAACCCTACAATTGGTTAAAGATTTTTTATGTCTGTTAGCCTGGTTGAGCGTACGTAGTTTATAAGTACAGGTAAATTATAATATTTTCCATATAAAATATTTTGGTAATGATTTATGCCAGGAAAAATGTTTTTAATTCATACTTGACGAAACGAAGCCATGGGGCTGTATTTCCGTTCACGACCTTAAATTAGTGATATTAATTCTTTATTTATCGGGAAAAATCTGTGTTAGCATTCACACCACGTAAAAAGCAGGAGTTGTTTCAAGCGAAAGTTCTGTTACACTTGTATGTGTGGTTGGAGGGGTGAGGAGAAATAAAATAGTAGCCGTGAATTTTTAGCTCAGCTACGCGAGCTAGAAGCACTACGAGTATATAGTACGTGAGCATTAAAGTTAATGTCCACGAGTCGGAAAAAGCCAGCTGTGTGGTAATAATCAAGCAGCAATGTGTTAGAACGACGCGGGTGGATATAAAGAGATGCATAACACAGAGCTCTATACCAAGACTTGTCTTGGAGACACGAAAAATCCGCTTGGCACTTAAGCGCCATACCAATTCCTATAATAAAAGAGTTCCTTAACCTTCCCTTCCTTGATTAACAATGAAATCACGTAACTGAAGCAGTGATTCGTGACGATGGACGAGATTTCCCTGTTAAAGTGACAATAGGGTTGAACTCGGCTCCTTAAAAATACGTTTCCTCATTCGTTGCCAGTATCTCTTTCTCAGTCGTTATTTGAATTGACTCATTGTATTGCCAAAAGAATTAATAAACATGATGATAGCAAAACGTCATGAAATGCCACCGATGCAAAAATTAATTTTAACTCTGACTTTAAAGCGTTACAGCTCTGTCAAATTTCAGAAATAAAAATCGACAATAAATCTATTTAATTCTTTAAACAGGTATCATAAAATGTATTCTCAACATATTTCTTAAAGTCAGCTTGAATCAGTTGGATGAAAAATAATTATTTTTCTTACGTGTACAATAGATGTAATACAAACTGTTAGTTCATACTAGGGCACTACTGAATTTCTGCTCACATTTAAAAACTTCATTCCATTAAAAAATTATTTGACCAAATTTAATATAAAAACAGATAGTTGGAAAGAGAACAATTTAAAGGACTTTGACCAAGAGAAGGGATAGGCTACGTTTTGAGACGTGAAGGTCTTGTAAAATTAGTATTAAGGGGAAGTGAGTGGGGTTAGAACAGAAGAGGGAGGCCAAGGATGTAATATAATAAGCAGATTATGAAGGATGTGGGATGTGATAGGGAGGTAGATAAGAAAAGGCTTGGGCAGGATATGTTATCATGGGGGGTTGCATCAGACGGTCTTAGGACTGAATACCTCAAAAAATTGAAAAAATATATAAATAAAAGCTTCTTTAAACTAAATATGTAATTGATCGATTATTTGAAAGAAAAAATTAATAAATGAATTATGGAAAATTAAAAAATGCTAATAAGTGAGAAAAAGTAATATATGAATCGTCAAAATCAATATTTTACTGAACAGTGTAAATAAAGCGCATTCGTATTTAATTTGAGCGTTCTATATTTTTCGTTTTATCGAACGAGTTGTTTCTTTACAATAATTTTCCTCAATGCAGCGTTCCCAGAGCCTTCAGTTCTCTTTTATATATTTTCTCACTGTTTGCCGAAATCTATCGTTTTTCGATGCCACTTTATACGTAAACACTTTTGCCGTCAGCTTTTGTCGTTCTCCAACAGATCGTGGCAGGAATTTCATTTCTTTTGAAAGGCAGCTTTCACATTCACTGTCATTCGGGCAATCTCTTCTTCTCGCCTTCTTTTCGCTATCTGCCTGTCACGAAGCGGAGGCCCCTGTGTAATTGCAGAGTTGGGCGAGGAAGAGCTGCAGCAACTTTTTAACCTCGTTGTTGCTAGTGTCTGTGTTTTCCCCCGCCCGGGTTCTGGCGGAGTCGGCGTCGCGACGCCAAAGTTTGCGACGCTGGCGCCAGAGACGTACACCTACACTAATCAAAACACCGCGTCTCGCTTAGCATTGGAAATTAGATACGGCCTGCGACAGTTCGGTTTCGTCTACGCCTCCTAGTATTTCAGAAGACGTTCAACGTTAACTCAGACCGCGCTTTACACTTTCTCCTGCCAGGAGGGTTCTTGGGAAACGTAATATTTTCAATTACTTCTAGAAATTTTTGTCCAAAAACAGGCATTAATTCTGCATGCGATAATCTTCCCTTCCAGTATTTTTGTAAAAGATATTGCAATAATCCTATCCCAAATCAAGATTACTTAAACTTTAAATATGCCCGGCTCGTTGTTATGAGAAAACGATGACGTCATAATGAGTCGTAAAGAGTAACGTAAGCAAAATTTCTCCGCTTTCTCTCAGGGTTCAAGAACGTGGGTTTACTTGCAATTAACAAATTTACTAAAACTACAAATAAATAAAGTTTCCATACATTGAAGCAGTATATTGAACCAAATTACACGCCACAATACACAGGTTTGCGAATCAACCATTTTTAACAATTTATGCAACCATAATAATACATTCTTCACACTCAATTTTCTCCAATCATTTTCCATAAATAATAGTTTCTTTAATAACATTTTACAGTCAGCGTGTAAATAACATTCTGATCTCCAACTAATGATTGCCGCTCTCCTCTCTGCCGCCAAAGATGGTAATTCTTTTCCCTCGTAGTAGGCAAAGATACGTTTATTTTATTTTCCTTTGCAGTTATACTACAGTATATGAAGTAAATGCAGATCCAGTGATTTATAATTCAAAAATATAATTAATATGCCGAACTTGGGCGGTGTAATTATTTTTTTCTTTACTTCAGCACTTTTGTAATATATCTGTTTGTAATTTACTCGCTCAATGTCATTCCATGAAGGATCACACAGATTGCTTGCTACACTAGACATTTATTTTTATTTTATTTTAATATAAGTGTAGCCTTATTCTGTTCCTCTTAGTCATTTTTCCATGGGCAGTATAATGGTTTCGTTCTTAAAACTTCTGTATGCCTTTTAACACATGCTATATTTATGCGGTTAAAGCAATTACTTTAGTTGAATAAAACTGTTTCTTCAAATTTTTCTTCTGTTTATAATGTTATGTGGATTTAAAATAACATTTATATTCACAATTCATGTTTTATCATAAGAAGCAATTCTAGTGAATCACATAATTTTTCCCTGTTTCCAATATTTTTTTTTGGTTAACAGGCTACATGAGGGTGATCCTGAAACAGATAACTCCCCTTTAATAGCATAGGAAGGGAATTGAAAAGGGGGGATGCGGTAGGTAGAGCAAGGTAGCCAAGGGTTAACTAGGGCCCCCGGGCTATGGCTTAAGGATCCTATCCGGTGTTTCCCTAAAGAGATGCAGGGAAAACCCTAGAAAACCTGCATCAGGTAGGTCGGGCATTGGGTACTATTCTCACGCCCTTCCGAATGACGGGAGACGAGTTTATAAAATAGAGGATTCTTTTTATGCTGTCACCTTAGTATCACGCGACTGGCAGAAATTATTCAAAATCAAACATTTTCAATACAAATACTGATACTGATACTGATACATTACACAGTTGACGTTCATATTGAAAATATCGTAAACATTTGATAAATAATTTAAACGTGCCTGTAAGTATTGAAACAGGAATTGGAGGAATTTGAATAAAGACAATGTGTGTTCTATAAATCCATAAAGTACTCTTTTGTTTAAGTTTTGTAAAGTGTGTAATTAATTCGACAGAGAAGAGGTAAGAATGTTTTACTTAGTTAAGTGTATGTGAGAACATGTTATATTTATTTTTATATAATGTGTGGCTTTTATTAGATATTGCTGTGTTTAGCTACTCCCATAAATTAGTCCGGGTGCTAATTACCGTATAAATGGAACGTAAAAGCAGTATGGCACCTGCTTGAGTTCACTTGCTGCCAGACCTTGGCAACGTGTAGCCAGCAGTTCTGTGCCTCTGGTCTTAAATACAAATTTTCAGCACTGAGGTGCCGCTTTGAAAAATTATTCCTTCTGAGAAACATTATTATGAATTCATTAAATGGTTCCCGTCAACTTAATTCAAGTTTAGTGTATCACATGACGTCTAAAATTAAACGACCAGTTTACATACAAACTTAGTGTTTATTCAATTCCTAAACGTTCCGTCCTTACATTTGGGACATCATTAGTGAAATTTCTTCAGCATACTGCTATATAATTGTACAGAGAAAATGATCAAATATAATGGAACAATGTCTCATAAAAATAAAAATTATTCAAATTTTCAGTTTGTTAATTAATTTTGTTAAAATAAATAATTTATTTCTAACAAAATATTGTTTTTATAAATTTTTTGTACAAATACTGAAGAAATGTACATAACAAAGTCCCTAAATCGAGAAAGAAACGTTGTAGGAATAAGATCTTGGTTCATCTGTGAGTTACTCGTTTAATTTATCTTTATTTAATTCATGTTTAATGAATCTATGGAAACTATGGTCGTTATTATAGCATGCACTTATTAGAATTCGTATTTTTTCTATTATAAGAAGTCCATTACATTAACAGTAAAAATTAAAATTTTGGGATAAAATGCACTAAATACGTTTTACATTTTCTTTTCATCACGTACAGGAACGTAGACGAAGCCAATTGGCTATTTCGAGTTATCTAATACTTTTCCGAGTAATTATTGATATTCTTGATGTGTATTTCGTACAATTACGTTTAACTGAGTTACTGTAAATTATGTTACAAAAACATATGGTGATATATAAATTATACAATATTTTGTTGGTTTTTCTGTAACTCATCAATTTGTCATTATTTTTGATTTAATGACAATGTTGGTGTGTTCGATTTTGGCCGAAGAAGATCCTGCACTAGTCTTTGACTTTATAACTTATTTGCGAGTGCAAAAATAGTAATCAAATCTGTTCAAAATGCAATAGCTCCTTAATCTTTATTAATTTTATTTAAATTCAAATGGAATAATTGTTTCAATTAAAGCTCGGAAAAGGTTATGAAACCAAATTTTTAAGGATCATAATCTTTACCGCTTACTTTCTGAATATTTATTTCAGCAATAAATTTTAGTCAACTCTTCCCCAAACCCATAATTAATATGTGGAGTCCCAATTAAATATTCGGTATCAAGTGGTGTTTTCTATGATTATTTTATTTTAAAACTCTCACTAGTGTAGCTGTTCACTACGTACTAAGGCGTTCACTCTATGAGAATCTCCCTTTTTTTTATCTTTATCTCGGAGACATATTTCCGCGTTTCACTTCGTTCCGATAATCGTTATCCCCTCTCCCGGGTGCTGCTTTTCAGCCGAGAGCACAAATAAACGACTTGTTTTCCTGGAAGTCCGATACCTGCAGGAAGTTGATGGCGCCAGGGCAAAGGATTCATTGTTATGACGCACTTTTTCCTCTGGCTCTACTATTAATTCTCTTCTAGATGGAAACCCTGATTTCACCATTAAACTTTTGCCCCACACGATGTAAATATGATGTAGTATACATTTTGTTTTTAGAATATGAAGCTAACTGTGTTTGGAACATTACTTGTGTATGCTACAACTTCCTTTCAATAAATTTTCGGCACATGGTACATTTAACTTCCAGGGATATATAATCCTTATTTAGTGAAAAATAATCGTTATAATACATATTCCTTAAATGTATATGGTCATAAACGTATCTTTGGAGAAATTCCTTCCTACAGATCGTTTAATACATCAAAAAGAAAACAAATGTTTTCTATAATGCATCGTTGAACGTACTAGGATAAGTTTCCAAAATTAAAGGTTAAAATTTTTGTATTTATTTAATTCACAAAATATTTGCACTTTTCCCGTAGCAGATGCAATAAATAAATATATTTATATTAAATAAACCGGACTCGGCAGTTATTAAATCTTATTTAATTTTAAATAAAAATTATTAATAAATTAAAAATAAAATAACTTATTTCAACTGGAAATAGAGGTTAGATATTATAAAAAGACTTAATATTGGAGAATCAATACTGTCGCCTGTACTGTCAAAATAGGGAACATATCTAAGGCGGGATTCTACGCTCATAGCTTAAACTATATATTTTAGTATAGGAATGTATCATTGCAAGGGCATGACTGTTGGTGGTCGTAATTATGAGCATACGTTATCAAAAATTCTGCAAAGAAGTAGTTTCCGATGGGTTTGTCAATAAACGACTATTTTTTCTTTTAAAATCTCAATTCTTTTTATTTTGTGCATAAACGCGTCAATTTACACGACACATTTTTATACTACAAATTTATATTTAACTAATCTGTGCCACCCGTCAAAGTTTATCCCACCTGACTAATCTCCAATAAATACCCGGACATGTAATTATTTATAATTTTAAAATTTATTTCACACTGTCATTATGAATTTACTCGATTTTACAAATTACACACGAAGTGAATATTATATTATACATAATTTTCCTAATTTATTAAATTATGAAAAAAAGCAAAAATCAAGAAAGTAATATGGCAGGGATTCAGTCTGTCGCCCATGCTGTTTAACTTATATACAGAACAGGCGATGAAGAAAGTTAAAAATGAATATGGAAAGGGAATCAAAATTCAAGGAGAAGAAATAAAAACGCTAAGGTTTGCTGATGATATTGTGATGTTATGGGAGTGAGAAGAAGACTTGGAAAATATATTAAACGACATACACGTGATCATGGAGAAAGAGTACAGAATGATGATTTATTGAGCGAAAATGTAGGTGATGGAGTACAGTATGGAAAATAGTGTAATAACAAGGGTTGTTAGATTGGGAAGGGGTATTTTGAAGGAAGTTAAAGAATTCTATTTCTTGGGAATAATTATAACTAGAGATGGTAGAAATATAGTAGACATAAAGAGTAGGATAGTACTGGCAAGAAACGGTTTCGCGATAAAGAGGAATTTAATTATGGTCAATATAAGTATAAATATTAGGAAATAACTGTTAAAAATTTTCGTATTGAGTGTGACGTTATGTGGGTGCGAAACGTGGACGACAGGAGTTGCAGACAGAAGAATAGAAGCTTTCGAAATGAATTGCAATAGGAGAATATTGAAAATCAGATGAGTGTATAGGATAACTAACGAGGAAGTTCTAAGCAGAACAGGGGAAGAGAGAAAAATTTGAAGGACTTTGATCAAGAGAAGAGAAACATTAATAGGCCAGGTTTTGAGACGCGACGGTTTTGTAAAATTAGCATTAAAGGAAAGTGAGTGGAAAGCCGAAGGGTGTAATACGCTAAGGAGATTACGGTGGATGTGGGGCGTAGAAATGAAAAGGCTTGCGCATGATATGTTAGCATGTAGGGTTGCATCAGATCAGTCATAGGATTAATTACCGCAACTACAAAAAGATAATCTTGTTTGTCATTTCTTATATGTGCATTTAAATATTTGTTTCCAAAGATTATGTATTTTCCTGCCACTATTTTTATAAAGTTTTTTTATTATTTTACGTAACTTCTGTTACAAGGCGAAAAGTTGAATTAATAGTTTCTTTTTTACAATCACCTTAGTTTTCATTACACTTATTTGTAACATTTAATAAAATTACTTGCATATGTGAGTCGTAATTCCATTTGACGCAAATTAAAAGCGAAGGCTTAAGCATAAGTTGTTGGGAGTATTTTAGTGTGTCGTAGAGGTTTGGCTCCATGGCACAGTTTCGGCGGCTGAGAGCCAGGTGTGGGCCCGTATCGATCCAGACCTCCTTACTAAGTCCCAGAACAGTGCTTTTAAACTCGACCTCGCAATTCACATGCCACGCTATATTACAGGAAACCGCGACGTCAAACACGTGAAACGTATTCTGCAATGGCCACAGTTGCGATCTGCAAACGGTCGATTCGGACGAAATGTTGGTGTCGTGCCAATTGAAGCTTAAACTCGCTCTCGGTATAGATTCAGGTATCATATCGCAGAGAAATGTGTGTGGAACTTGCTAGCCACAAAATACTACGTTTATTGAGCTTTGAAAATAAAAGAAATAATACATTAATTTAGAATGACCAAAGAATATGATATTCCAAATAAAATGAGTAATTACATAATTAGTGTGTTACAAAAATGACTATTATTAACCACTATATTTACAACATACGAATCCACAATCTAATCATCGAGTATACTTTCTGGTTTCAAATAAATTAGAATTAATGATTTATGTTGAACCAATCATCGATGTATTCTATCTTGGTCAATAACTGAAGTGTACATATATTATTTTTGTGAACTGCGGTATATACGCCTAAATTCTGTAACCCAAAGAAAGTAAGAGGTAAGATATTCTCCATTACTTCTCTTGGGAATGATGCTGCACATCATCCTATAAAAATTATTACTCCACTTCAATACGTTAAATACTTATAAATCTAATATAAATAATATTTTAATTTATTTTAGTCAAATTAATTTTTTTATTGGAGCTTATCATAATTTTACGGTTCTACGTCAATTATTTTTAGACTATTTTGCCCCTGCAACGTAGAGTCCACGCGATACTTACCGACGCGTCAACTAAGCGTTTTATTGATTTTCGGACAAAATAATGGAAGACATTTACAGCATTGTTTCCATTTTATTCCAATCTATATGAAATGCATAAATGTTTTTTTTCTGTTTTACATTAAAATTATTACGAGATTATTTAATCAGGATCCTTGTTTCTGGTTTGTAATATTTTTCATTATTTTGGAAATTGACTAGATGTAATATATACAGCTCCAAAATTATTATTCCTATTAAATATCTGTTCATTATTTACAATATATGTAATGCTGTATCAGGTTCACACGTTGTTTTTAGTTATCCTTTTTTCACTCATCTAGGACTAATACTGTTTCGTGTGTCATAACATTACGTAGTTATAGAATTTGAGAATTGTGTAATAATTCTTAGTAATTTGCATTAGAATACGTATGGACTGGTATTTTATTAAATAGATTCAATTTTTGACTATTTTATTTAAATCATCTGTCAGTCATGTATAATTCAGAAGCTTTCAGCCCTTTTTTAGGCAGTATTGATGTGGCTTCAGTAAAGGGCAGTTTAATGGTCTATTTTAATCACACAGAGAATATATTGTTTCCTGATGATACCAATCAATTTTTGTTTTAATTTATTTAGTGCAGATCGTCTTACAGTTTATAGCTTAACCTCATTTCGTATAAGTAGTGTCAATCTCTTTTATTTGAATTACTGAATTTTATTTATCATTACCAAAAATTGCCTGCAGATATATATAGTTTGTACGGAATTAAATTTGACAATCTTTTTGTGAAGGAGTAAATCTTTTAAACTTTTCAAGCTCTCTAACCTGTAATAGACGATACTTCAGTTGAGTGAAAATATAGTTCTAGTTAGTTCAAAAGATTCACAAACTTTTTGACCTCCATCTTAAGCAAGACCCGACTTACTTTCACGCCCTTTCAACACCATTCATAACCCGCATGATCAGTGTTATAATTTAGTGAATTCAATAGCCCGTGAACAAATGGCAACCACGGTTAATCACGTAATTTTTCTGAAACGCCACCTACATCCGCCTCAAAGGGCGTTCGTCTCTCATGCCAAACCTGAGTTAGAACTCATATACAAACAACATAAGGAGAAACGGTATCAGTCCCATTGATCTATAAAAGAATTCACATATAAGAAGCGTTTGTTTCCGGATCGCAGGGAAGTTATGAATAAAGTTTGATAGAAATTGATCCACGCGATTATATTTGTATGCGGAACGTCCGTAGTTACTCATACATATACATATGTATACCAATATCGCTCAAATGTTTTATAAGATAAACCCCTTTTCAACCAGTTGGTTTGTTGTAATTCAGAAGTAATGCTTTCTAGTCTTGTATACGTGCACAATGTTTACAGTTCTTCTGATATTACTTTGTGCTGAAGTTGCGCTAAATTTCGTGTTAAATTTTATCATTATACTGTGCTTTTATTATTACACGGCTGTAGTGTTCATTATGTAGGTAAAAGCTTGCACAGTGCTTTCTTTTGAGGTCGCGCTGCAAAACGTAAAAATGACATGAATAAATTTCGCAACGATGTCGGCTCACTACGTTGGTTGGCGTACAAGCAAAACGCTAACAAAATTACTCCAAAGGAATGCGGCGGAGTCTCGGCGTTTACTAAAGCATATGCTCTCGCAGATAATGCTCTGCTTTACTGCCTTCCCCGTACTTTATGCTGCTCGTAAAATCTGTGTTGTTGTAAGGCGCACTCTTCCTGCGTTGGTCACGTCATCAGCACTGGCGTTATCGCTGTAACGTCCCAAGATTTCCGCGAATCTACTGGATAGCTCGTTAAACAACTCAACCTGGCCACGGGTTGTGATAACAATAAAATAAAACGCTGCCGTTTATTTCAGCGAGTCATAAATTGTAATATCTACCTACCTACCGTAGGCACCTCCATGAAAAATTTTTTGCTTAGAAAAGTTTTTGCAGCTTATGGAATCAATAGATTAATTTAATATAAAGATATCACATTAAAACGTATTTTTAAGACTATTAATTGAATTGAATGAAAAAAAATTGATTACTGGCTGTGCACTTGTCAAGGTTTTTCGGTAAAGCTTAGTCGTCTCAGGGTTCCCGGATTAGATGCTTTGATGACTCCCTTGCTACTTTGTAAATATTGAAGGATGGCCACGCTATTTAGTCTCATATGTGTTATATGCACGGCATTAACACTTCACTCACTTCTTCCTTTCTCTCTCATTGTCGTCCTTTGACGTTTTTCCACCCAAACATTATCGTCCTCTGACGCGTTGTCACCCCAACAAAACTAAATACTAATAAGGGACATAAATGATCTACATTATAGAACATTCATTATTGTAATGCAAAGCGCTTTCGTTTCCACATAATATTGTATCACTTTTCCTTCATAGTTTTACGTCTGGAGCGAATGTCAGTCCGTTTCAATATTGTCTTATGTCGTCTAAAAATTTTTAACCTCATAAAATGAAACGTATTACGGAATAATGTGCATTGAAGATTTAGCTCAAGAGTTTCGATTTCGACCGTGAAGATTTTTTGATTCACGTATTTTTGGTTCCAGGTGAATTCACCACAAAATTACAAGAAGAATACTTGTAGAAAGATGTTTATTTCTCAAGCGTGAGAAAATCCACGTGATTTTTTGGATCGCTTAATGACGAAACAAAATCGAACATGACCAAAATACTGACAAGGCCCAATTGCCTTATTACAATTTATCAATATTCTTTATTATTTGTCGCATATTGCCTTATTACTTGTATTTAGATACTTTCAGTGAATCCCACTTTTAGGAGTATCGAAAAACGAATATTATCTAATCAGTTGGCTAATGAACTTTTGAAGAAATACGACTCATGAAAATTACCTTTCAAAGTTCCACGTTTCCTACATTGCGTTTTAAGCTTATATATTGCTTCATTTACAGTCGATTTTTAAGTCCAATCATGTTATTTGGAAATATCAACGACTTTTTAAAATTCAAGAAATGGTGTTGAGTATTATTAGACTGGACAATTTGTTTGTTGGTAAAGAATACCTTTTGCACAGTCTCCGGTAATATTTATTGAATTAAATTTTTTTTGGCATGTTCATAATCCTTCTCCAAGATTCGAATTTTTAAAAGGTTTGAATTAAAAGTAAATAGTTTTTATTGTATTTGCTAACTGTTCAAAGCTTCTAATAAAACGTGGAATCAATTTTGATATAATGTATTTATTAGAATGGAAACTAGTATTGATAATAGCAGAAAGGAGATGTTTAGTTTATTTTCCCGACTTCTAGGATACTTAACCGAAGGACTAGCTGAATTGTTAGTTATATTGAACTGTTTCATCGTTTTCCGTACGTGCGTGGTGTTTAGTTTAATTGTGGCAGTTCTGTAAATAATGATGATCATACTAGTTTTTTTGATAAAATACTTGAGAGGTGAAATAAAAATTGATATCCAGCGCGTGTGGTCGCCAAACATTAGTTCTTTATCTACTTAAGCTGCTGACGTTGATACGTTTCAATTAGTCAGCAGACACCCCCCCAGTCGTCGTTAGTCGAAGAGCAAGCCAATGGAAATGAATATCCATTTCGGCGTGGCAGTCGTTCCAATAATTGGGAAGTTCCTGTTTTCTGGGGCAAAGGCGGGTTATCTTTTTTTCAGGCTGCACCGGGAGCAATGCAGCTGCACCACCCATCTAACGACCCAGCATCGCCATTGTGGAGGCCATTCCACGGGGAGAAGAACTGTCCTAAATATAATTGATATCGATCACAATTAAATTGGCGGTTGCAACCACGATGTCCGGGTTAAAAGAGAGAGGGAGGAGAAGAAAAAAATCATTAAAGTTTCACGCTCTGCGGCCGCGTATCCGGCTCGGATTCCATTTCAGCCGAATCTAGTCCCTGCGTACTTCAATATTTAAAGGAATAGCGCTCAAAAATGTTTCTTGTTTTTCCTCAAACGTGCTTCTGATGATAAAAATAGTTCGAGATATTGTTCCGCTGTTATGTAGTCCATAAAAGACTTTGAATCATTTTTCTTTTAAGCTTCAAAACGGAACAGAGTTTTCAACTTCTAATTAGCAAGCCTTTTTTCTAATTACATTTCCCTTCCTCCCATCTGTAATGATAATGTTTTTAATAACGTGAAATGAAAAGTGACTAACATCTATTATCTAAAAAAATTGATAAAAGGATTTCGTAGATCTTTGATTCAGGGTAATTCATATTTGGAAGATAAAATGGAAAATATGATAACGGCATAATAAGTAATTATTCTCTTGCAGTTTTTATAGGTAATTTATTCTTGTCCGATTGTCCAGCACGGGTTTCCCCTTCCACACGAACTTTATCTGAACAAGACCAATTTCTTCAAAAAAAGAAATCAATTTTCTGTCCTTTTTATAATAGAATCACTTCACTCATTTCTTAGTCTGGTAGTATTTACCACTCCAAGACGCTCCACGAACTTATCAAAATATACATATACAGCTTCTCTGCAACTTTCCCAACTACACTTTGCAGAGTGACTGACGCTTTTGAGAGTCTACCACACGTCTTATCTGATTAATTCTTTACGGTTGACTAACCGGGTAAGACTTGTAAATAAGTCCAACGATTCCGCGAACTTTCTGCCACCGTCTTCAAGATACAGGTCACAGTGTGCTGAAGGCAAGGAGAGGAATTTATCAGACTGAAAGAAGTTGGACCGTTGTATTTTCTTCTTCAGCGATCTAAGTAAGGATAATTCAGTATAGATAAGTCTTTTACTAAGCTGGTTAAACCTGATCGGAATCACAGACGCTAGAATGGTTTTGAAGATTAAGTTTAAAAAATTAGAAACAGAGTACTGAGCTGAAGAGAACCCCGGAGCCTAGTCAGAGAGGAAGTACGAACATAGACTGACTTCTTTAGCGCTTTGAAAAAGCTTCGGCGGCTACCCCCCCTCCCCTCTCCGTTTTTTCAATGTAATAAATTTTGAGAAGAGAATAACTAATCAAAATCTAAAATTTAGTCACGTGTGGACCTGAGGGACCTCTACTTAATTTGTTAAATCGAATTTTATGCAAGTACATATTTGTAACTGAACGCGACATTAATTCAGCAAATATCATCTTGAATAAAGACGTCATTGTTGTTTATTATGGTATTACTTCTAGACAGAAACATCCTTCTATCTGTCTAATGGAAATTTACAGAATTTTGGATACGTTAAGTTAATATAACGGAACCATTGGTCGCAATATATGAAGTCTCCACAATCCTCTTCAGATCATTAGACTATTTAGCTAGAAGAATACAGATTTTAAGCAAAATAATTGTTAAGAAAACACCATTATAATATAATTTTGAAGTCTCACGTTTTATGATTGTTTCGTCTTTTACAAATTTTGTAACTTGGAAAAAATAACCATCTCAGACTTGTGCTAAAAATTTTCAAAGTTGGTTTTGTGATACCTTTATTAGTTCACGTTATTAACAAATATCCTAGCTTTTGAACTGTTGTGTCTGAGAAAGCTTCTTTTTTCGTTTGTTTGTGCCGGAGTGTTGGAAAGACCGAGCGAGTCTCGCGTAAGAATTTGATCGGTCGCCTTCTAGCCAGCCTAAGTGCACCTAGCTCACGCCTGGGAACAAGTCAATAAGAACGGCAAGAGGCTGAAATCCAATAGCGACCGGCTAGGGACTCTCGAGGCAAGACCTACGAACATGAGTACCACGAGGCGAGACACTAAAGATTTATCGCCTCTGCAGCCAGAACACCGGCCTTTCCACCGATTACACTCCCCAACACACTACACTTAGCAGCGCCCGAGATACGCTACATTTACTTGATTATGGCTCTGACTTTGTATGACGTCCCTCGCTGGAAACTTACTTTGATTCCGTTCCCTGAGCACTAAACTCTTTTGTGTCCACGGTGGCATTAACAAACAGGACCAGTTCCTAACAGCAATTATGGTACTATTTTTTACAATTTCCCTCTCGTGCTACCTCAACTTTTCCGACCTGACATCAGTGAGTGTTGAAATATGAAGTAATCATGTTAATGAATAAGCCTAGCTTAGGTTTACGGAATGTAAGTGTGTTAAGTCGGTCCTGGGACGTCGACTCGGATTATCTCAGTTGGTAGAGCATGCGGTTGGATATCGCAAGGCCCTGGGTTCGATTCCCTGGTCCAGTTGACATTTTTCCATTCTTGTCTTTCTTCTAAGATAAGCTCTTGTTGTAGTAGAACATGTTTGTTTCTTGTTTCACTATGGAAGTTCGTTACTTCATCACGTGTTTTCATGTCAACTGCTTCTTTGAATTCTTTCTTCTGCCAATTTGTTTTGTTACAGGCATTGAATAAATTTTCTAGTGAGATTTAATCACATTTTTGGGGGAATAGCAGTCAGGATTCTATCAGAGTGGAATGTTTCCTGTCACGAAGAAGATAATAAATTCAAGCAGCAAATATAGTTTTATAGGAAGTTAGCGTTATTTACTGACGCAATTTCTGTTCCGCATAATCGTGGAGGGGAAACACCAGCGGTTACTTTGAGTGGGCAGTCGTGTTACGAGTGATAGGAAAAGACGATTCTGGTGACGCTGTCATCTCGAAGCGGCGGCGAATCGATGGCGGTGCTTGTTACCTTGAGATAGCGTGCTGTGCTGTGCGGGGGAGGGACTGTACTCAGGCTCGCGTGTCTGCTGGACACGTGGTGCTATCGAGCGATGCTCCTCGGCCTTCAGTCCGCAAATATGGCGGAGCTGTCTGTTGGCTATTGAATTCCATGAGTGCATCGAGACTGCTGTTCCCTAGAGCTTTCTTAACAGCCGTCTGTTAATTAACACGAGTGACATGACGACTGACGACCCGGTAAAATCTAGCTGCCTACTCTTTCGTAATAACTTCGTCGTTGAATTACTCAAACGCAGTTTTGAATTATTTCTTATCATTGCTTGTACAGGAGCAGTATACACACAAAAAATCGCTGGTTATGAGGAAATGAGAAAAACTTGACCTAACCCTGTATCAGTTACATAGGATTGGCTACAAAACATTTTCTATATTTTTTTCACATTATGATAATTTTATAATTCTTTTATTGATCAATACCGTGTTTTGTTGCTATTTTAAGCTGCTTCAGCCTCAAAATTTTAAATAAATAATGTACCAGTTATTGTATGCTTTGAAAAAAAAATTAACGACCAATTACAAGCATCGAAGTTTTTATTTTATTCATACGACCTTTTGTCTTCACGCTTTGGACTACTACTCAAAATGTCTTCAGTATATTACTAGTGAATACTGTACATATATTATAAAATATTATCTCATAACTTTACATTGAAATAATTAATGTACAGTCTCTTAAATTCGTTAACATCAATAAATATTTTACAATTTTAAAGTCTGTAGTGGGAAATTGTGTGTGTGTGTGGGGGGGGGGGGGTTAAGTACACAAATCATGGCTGTGACCAGGGATGTTTCGTTAGGTGTATAAAACGAAAATCATTACGTAACAAAATAAATTTTAAGCAATATGAATATACATCCATTAAATATTATTCACGTTCCGAGATTTAGGATCTCCTTAAAACTAATTTGTAATTCTGGAAGTTTGTATATTTTCTCTCTCTTCTGATATTTGGAGAATCACAACGGTACTCGATACCGATGAAGAGTTGTAATTTTCTATTGCTGTGATTTCTTTATCTGGTAGAATTAAATTTCAGTAATGTGCATTATTCAGCCATATTTGAGAGTAGGTCTTGTTGTCAATATTTATGTAACCTTTAACGTGTTTTTCGTCGCATAATTATTTAATTTCATATTTCTGAATACTAGGAACCGTATTCATATAGGGTTGGTATAATATTGTATTTGAAGTTGTCATTTTTCATTGGTGTCATTGATTAACCCCAAACGGAGAACTTCCTTATTAGGGCTTTCAAAAACACTTTATCATATTATCAAAATTTTGGTTTTCAAGATTTGGAAAAGTCGGTTAACATGTATGAGATAACGGTCCTTCAGGGTCTGCTGTAAAGATATCTTCGTTATTAATCAAATGCACCATAGACGAGTCTCGGGGGGAAAAGAAAGAGAAAAGTGGAGAGAAAGTGAAATACATAAAGGGCGAATGGTAATTTTTTGAATATATTTTTATGCCAAAGACTAATTTACTAACAATTTCTTAAGTTGATTTTTGTTTTTTAATCGTATTATTTTTGGAAGTAGATAATAAGGAAGTTCTTCACATTTTGTAATTCAGAAATCGGAACAAGAAGAGGCGTGTAATTGGGTGTTAAATTCATCGTTTTTCCACTACTTTAAATATGGTGGAAAGGTGTGAATTATTTCGTAGATTCGGATGCAAATTTATGGAAAGCCTAGTGTAGAATATAATGATGAGCAAGGTCCCTAGGACGCGGGTAACGAGGGACTTGTTAAGTGAACGGCGCTCTGTTCTTGCACGGCAGAGATGCATTAACGGTGTCTCTGGTTCGTGACTATGCTAATGCCCTCATAATATGCTGATAACCACCAGGGTTCATAGACCGTGCCCTTTCCTTACTGCTCATGAAATTAATGATAAACAACAAACACCGCTGACTTCCTGTCATCCATTTTCTCTGGATTCTATGGATACTTACAATAACCTATTTTTAATATTGCTAGCCAATTTATTAAATATGACGAAAAATAAGGAAAAAAATAAACGATTTATTTGTGGTGATTGATTACGTGATAATTCTACACACTAGTTGAGCATGTATATGAAATACAAGAATATTCTGGAAAGACAGTAATAATAGGTGTTCAATCTAATCAGAACTGTCATATATGCTTACGTGACTGAACAGTTGGCAGAGGCTCAAGCCTACATTTTCTAAGACGAAATGAATTGTTTACTGTTCCAAACAGTCGGTTTATGCTTCTTCGTACATTTACTATAACATCATCTGTCGTACCTCATCTACATCTGATGTTTATAACTGTCTATATCACCCTCTTTATCTTAACGTCTCTCTCTAACTTTTCATATCCATCTCGCTCTCTTTTTATATCTCTGACAATTAATCTTTATCACACCGTCTATACAACGTTTTATTCCCTTTATAATCAACTATAACAATATATTATTAATCTATTAAATAAAATTCCCTGAAAGCAGGTTTAATCCTCCCTTTTATGAAGAGCGTAATGTGTTTAGCATGTCAGTTATAAAACGTCTTTCCATTCGTATTAAGTAATTATTCGGGACTTATTATTACTTAAATAAAACGTTTGTTAAATTTTAGAAATTATTTCCCTTAAACAGACCGAACAAATACTTTCGTCTAATAAATAAAATTTACGGTTTATGTGTAAAAATAGAGTGTTACGTATTGTTGCTGTATTTAAATAGTCTTTATTCGCTTAAACGAGTGGAGGGGAGGGAATTTAATCAATTGTATCCTGAAAAATGCGAACAAAAATTTTATGATACACAATACGAAAGATTTTTTTTTGGAATGTATAAATTTTTATATTGGCTTTTAATATGACAAATATCCGCGGAAGTGCGGCAGATTTTAAACTGGACATTTTTCAAAATATTTGCTACAGACTTCACAATTTAAATCAATCGTGCATTTATTAATATTGAAGTGCGAAAAACTGTTCCATTATTATAAATTTCTATTTAATAGATTTGAGAATTTCAAATCATTAACGACTTAACATGTAACTAGTTTGTTATTCGCTAAAAATTGGCGGAATTGGTTATTTCTTTATATTTGTTGTACAATTAACTATTATTCTTACTTTAAGTTTCGAGTTTAAAATAAACGTGACGCTAGCCAAATTTCGTCTTATTCAAAACGACCTCTCAAATTAGTTTTCAATTTTAGGGAATCATTTATATAATTAAATAAATAACAACATAGCTACCTGAGGTATTTTTGATACCATTAAGGTACCAAGTTTATTTTTCTTCTTCAGATACATGGAGAATTTTTACCTTTTGTGGTACAAGGATAATATATATATTTTGTGTATTCTTAACAATTTTATTATAACCGTAGAATTTTTAACTCTATTAAAGTACAGGGGATATTTTCACTCTTAATGCACTGGATGGTTTAAGCTCTATTAATTTACAGTCCAGAAGATTTTTTGACTTTAATATAATACTGTGTCGGCATCGGGATACGTAGACGTTAAAGGGTAAATGTGACTTGCTCGATGACGTTTAAATGATATGTTGATAAAGACATTATTGTCGACTAAGTACCCGAGAAACGTCGGACACCAAACTAGTCTCTAAATGAAATGCACAATTGTTACCAAATTGAAGTATTCAAACTTATTGAAGGCGTGGAGGCCCTTATTTTATATTTCAGATGATTGTTTATATCAAAAGTACAGTAAATATTGTCACAAATTTTGTCACTCTTTTAAACTTTATGCGGTAAATCAATAATAAACAAAATCGATCGTTATGTAATTAGGCCACGCAGTTTGTCATCGTTTGTGCGGTGATGATCGATCTTGGCCCCTTAATAAGTTTCGCCCTGATTTACATCTATAAAACCAGTTGGCATGCTTCTTGAGATTATTCAAAGACTGCACGAAATATTTTATATTAATCTTAGTTATTCCTTTTTAAATTGCTCGAACATTTTCGGGGATTTTCAATGCTTTATAATGGCATGCTATGAAGGGAAGAAAAAATATTTGGCTCGTGTAGAGTTGATTTTTTTATTATATGGTAGTTTCAATTTCACTTAATTAAGTGATTAAACAAAATCTATTCTCAATGGGTATAGGTTAATTATTCTTTAATAATTGAAAACGGAGTGGTTTCCTGAGCATTTATTTTCTTAATTTTAATTTCGAACTGCTCGTAATTTGTTTTCATCACTTTAGCTGAATCGCCTGAATGTTTTCCTCGACAGCCTGGTAAAAGGCAGGTTTGTTCAGATTTTTTTTAGCCGTACCTACAACCCGGAAAGAAGTGAGTGCACGGAGTTTGACTGCAAGCGACAGACCATACATCTCACAGCCCCTCTGCTGCTGGCAATCTCTCGCGGGGCTGTATTTTGCAAAAAAAAAAGCGTAAAAAAGAGCCATATCTGAAAACCATTAGGGGTGTGCACAATAAATAGGATATAATATATTACAAGGCCATCTTGATGTAGTGACATGTATATGGAGGGAAGCAAGGTAAATCAAACCAGGAAATTGCGTCGGTGGAACGCTGCATATGGACGTTACTCGTGTAACAAACCTCACGTCAGGTGGTACAACTTCAAAATTTTTATTCTTCTGAAATAATATATTTCGTATTTAACGACTCAATTAGGATGAAGTGCACCCAATTTATATCGGAACGTTTTCGATTATTTCTAAATTGCATTTTTATTTAAAATTTTAAATTCTCGTTGAAACAAATTTGTTTTATCAAAGTTATATTTAATTAGAAAATATTTGTAGACAATTATGGTGTTACAAGTTTTTTTGGGTAGATTATCAAGTCTTCGTAGGAATAATTTAAAATACATTTCTTATTATTTTCTCATTTAGTAAATGTCGTTGGATAGCTTTCCTTCTGGCTGAAACAATTTGCAAATCTTAGCTTAATAATCACATAAAATATGACATTTTCCCCTTGAAGCGAGCTTTATTCAACAGCGTAACAGAGCGTTTTGTGGAAAATAAAATAAAAAATTTCTAAAGGGTAAATTACAATCAGCTTGAAAAAGAATTCATTACAATATTCGTCTTATAAATTAAACTGCACAAGTACGTGAAAGCTGGTAGGCACTTTTCAAACACCAAGGATAACACCATCTAGAGCGGGATTTTAATTGTAATTATCCAATCCCTTAATCACTTTTTGAGACCAATCCATTTGTCGTCCAAGACGACCTTCACGTCGACAAGGGACGGAGAGGGACTCCCTCTATTGAAATACGAGTAATCGTTCTTAAATTGCCGATGCTTATCATTTGTTCTCAACTTTAATTACTAAATTAAATTCGTTCGTTGCTAATTAATTTCGTCGAGTTACACCGTACTTTTAGGGGCATTCTGCCGAGATAATAACGACGGCCGTTATATCAAGATTAAGGATAGATATTTTTAATTAGGTTTATTAATCATATTTTCTTTTCAAAATGTGTGATACTATCATTCCACGAGTAAATTACATATAGACTTGTAGAGAGACAGTTTCGTTGGGAAATTATACTAAATAAAATGTAATAATTTTTTTTATTCTAACAGGGCAACATTTCTAGTAAAATTAATCATTGCTACACAATAGCTGAGGTACGGATTTGTTTGTAAACTACTATTGATCCCTCTTCTGTTTTCCTAGATTTAATGTATTTCAAAGTGCCTGATTTATTCTTTCTTAAGAGTACCTTGTAATAACTGTGTTTTTATTTGAAATTCTGTTTGTGAAACTTTTGCTTTGAGTTGAAATAATTAAACATTACAAGATACTTACCTTCTATCAGCTATTCCCAGTCTCACGGGTAATAGGAAAATTTATTGGCACAGTAGAACAGAAATGTTCGTTTTTGTAACAGTTGTTAATACACACAATCCTCTTTATTGATCACAAGAACTTCTGTCTCTTTCCCGTAATGAGCATTCTTTGTCTCTAAGGTTATACAATCGTAATATGGGAAAATTGCTACAAAAGGCAACCAAGTCTTGAATTTATTAAAAAGCTGATAGTATATGGCTTTACGGAACGAATATACTTCACAAATGTTTGTGTTAGTGCTTGCAACATTATTAGTCGACGATTTTTAAAAATCAATAATGCGGTCTGGCCCGCCAATAATGAGCTTAATTCCAATATGTAATAATAATGATAATAAATCATTAAATACACCAATAAGTAATGTTATAAAATAAGTCAATTTAAATTAATTAAGTATAGTCTAAGGTCACTCCATTATACACAAATATATATTACACATATGATTCAATTCATTTATTTTTTATTTACTGATGAGGTCTGCCTAAGAGAAAAGGAAACGTCTTACGTAAAGAAAACTTCATAAGTATTTTTATGTCTATTATTATCACATTATATACTGAATATGTCCTCGAATTCTTTCGCGCGGAAGTAGCTCTGTTTATTTTACCCTAAAAACGAAAATATGGTATCATTTATTTATAATAGCTTCACGGCAAACCTTATAACTCTCAGCTAGTTCTGTATAGGTCCCGATTTCACACGTTTACTACAGTAGATGGAGTGAGAATGCTCGCCGTCTCTCTCTCTCTCAATCTGCCAGAATTACGCTTATACAAACACTCAGTGGGATTAATGTTATAGGAACGCCTGATAGGACTTTTAACTCGCAGTTGGTTTGCTCGCCTCCCCTTTTGCGCGGCAATTAAATGGATTTATAAATATTTATATTAATATCTTCTGAACTCTGCAAGATATCGAAATCAAACATAAACGAAAATTTAAGTCTGATTCCTGCTTCAATCCCTAAAATTATCAATGAAATACGTTGATCCGTTTCGGAGATTATCAATTGTATAGGCAACCCACATACATTTGGAAGATTCAAACGCACGATTACCAAGAAACATTCCGTAGAATTAATTTATCTTATATTAATATCATTATTGAAATTAAATATGCATGAATATTAAGTTATATTTGCTGTTTTTAAAACCTCAAATTTTCTTTGAAATCCGTTGAGCCGTTTCGGAGTCCATTCAACACAAACATACTAACCTACAGTCAGAAAGATACACTTCAATTTTATTTATGGGTATAGATTTAATGTAATACAATCATTTCAGTATATTACTACCTGCAATTTACAAATTTCTGGTTCGTCATTAGTAATAATCCTCTATAAACAGAGACGTTCATTGCCGTAGTTATGTGATTTCCTTTTCATTCAATTAATTGAGCTCCATTAGTTAATCAAGTAATAGTTTATAATGTTTAGTTGTGAACTGTAATTTACGATTATATAAATATTTTAAGCAGTAAGATTTGTCCCACATGACGTCTGGTCGTAGTTGGTACCAGTCAGGTGCGCCACGAGATATCCGCGGCGTTTCATTCTGTTCGACGTTTTCGTTGACCTGGGGATATAAATATTCTCATCCGTATCCAGACAGGAACGGCGAATTCTGTAGCGTGAGAGAGACAAACATGTCATACTCACAAGAAGCAATTTAACTTCCCCGCTTCGGATCCAACTCGGGGGTCGAAAGAGTTATGACCCACAAACTTTTGCTTTTCCTGCGTACATCCTTCTTATGTACCGTAGAAGAGAGAGCTTCGGATGGACTGATGTAACACAAACACAGTGTGCGGATATCATCTGTTCCATAACGAATTAAACAAGACGGAATTGTATTCGGAGTTGGCGCCGCGTTGCCGATTTTTCCCTCTCACCGTTTCCGCAAAGCGACTTAGATTTATTGATCGGGCGGGGTGTTTTCGTTTTCACGTCACGATATGCATTCCTAAAGCTTTCGGTAGCTGTAGCCATCGCAATGCCTCGGAGTGCTTCACGGAGAGCACTTCTAACTAGTTTATAAACAACTCCGATACGTTTATCTTATTACACGGTTGGCTGCAGGACGTTACAGCTTACATGTTGGGTAAAAGCTTCGTCACGCTACACTTTCCGCTTCGATTTACGTAAAGCCAAGTTTATTCTCCCCTATAGTATCCCATGATATAAAACAAGAGATTAATGGCGTATAATGAGGACGAGTAAAAACGTACCGTCATATTAAATTAATTTATTACAAAAAAATTATTTTAGGTACTGGGCACTTATTTTGGGTAACAGCCTACATGAGGGTGATCCTGAAACGCAACTCCTCTTTCGTAGCATAGGAAGGGAATATTGAAAAAGGGGGATGTGGAAGACAGAGCAAGGTAGCCAAGGGTTGACTAGGGTCACCGGGCTTTAGTCTAAGGTTGTAGAATTAGAGATAATAACGTGAATAACAAAATGAAAATTTTAAGTACATTTTTTCTCACTGTCGACAATCCAGTTAGTATATGCTTATGAACATAACTTCATAAAATCAAACTATTTATGACGTCATAAGCTCTACTTTTTGGCTTTGTTCCTTTGGTTAAATTTTCCTGTGATCTACTTTCGGGAAGATATTCATATTTGTTACCCAAATTCTTACACGTAAATTTCTTCGTTTCTCTGTCGTGCTGTTTAAACATAAAAAAATTCACGTTTAAAATTCTTATCCTATAAGGAAAACATAATTAGCGTTTGACATCTACCTAAATCTATTCCTGAATGTGTAATCTTTGAACGGTTAACGCTTGTATCACACTTGCTGACCTTGATCTAAATTTACTCGTATCTCGACTGTTTTTCAAACGCCTAGTTGGAATTTGAAAGTAATCGATGCATCAACTCCTCATATGTTTTCACTTACTGTGAGGCGTTGATCGCGTTCAGAGTCCCGTTAATGAGATAGCTGCGATCAGGCGCACCATGTTTGCTGGAAGAGCAGTGGCGTTGAATAACAATTAGCGTCAGGGCATTGCGAGGAGGTGGCAACCAGCACAACAGTGCAGAACAGAGCATAGCAGAGCAGGGCAGAGCACGGCACAGCACGCCAACCGCACATCCATCTTGGACGGGGGCCATTAATATCGCCAATCGGGTGGAGTACGACCGCTATTTCCAGACCACATTTATGGGATGCTCTCCACGTTTGCCCCCGTACACGACATGCCGAACCTCAAGGTGCCGACCTCACATCACACACAACATTAGCATGGGAACAGCTGCTGCGGACTGGAGAAGAGGCTTCCAAATAATCTACACATATCAAAAAGTCTATAATTATAAACATATATTCCTGTGCATGCCATACAATTCACTGTCTAGAATCTCGCCAGTCCAAACTACACTCAAAATCGTAATAATGAAACTAATTTAATACGGGCATCGCTAAGCAAATTAATTGCGTTTCATTAATTTACCTTTAATAGAAATGTAAGTGGATTATAACACGGAACTGTACCTGACGGTAATGTTTCAATGGAATGTTTATTGACGCGGCACAATTAGTCCTACATAAAGACCAATCATATACATATTGATCTGATTTAATAGAAAATCAGTAAAAATCCTACACATATTACAAACATGTCCAATAATTCAGCCATTAATGGGAAGAATGATATCAATAATTTAAACTAAATTTATTATAATCTTTATATATATATTTATCAATATACCTTGAATCCTAAGCCTTTATAAGTCGCTTAACACGCAATTTTTATGCATTGTACACCTCAAATCTTTATCATTCAGTCTCTCTTAAATTTATATCTAGCGTCTCATGAAGTGACACACAATTGTATTATGTTATGCTAGTAAATATTGTATTCTTTATATTTTTAGATTTATTGTTGTTTCAATTAGTCCTCGGTTGAGGAAATACGTTACGTCATTACAAGTAACAAATAAATAAAAGGACAAAATAAAGGACATAATTAAACACACACAATCTTTAAATAAACAACAAAAATCAAGAATATATAAAAACTCTACTCGCATAAAAAATGGAGAATTCACTTCGTGGAGCTGCACAACGAATAATAATAGCTCCAGGCAATATATGAAACAAGCAAAAGAGCAGAAAACCAGAAAGTTTTTAACTTATGTAATAGGTAAAATTACAACGCAACACAAACAGCACTTTGGCAAGAACATTAATTTCAACTATTAGTATACTTGAGGAGATCCCAATAAAAGGAATGAAACGTCGTGAATTAGTAATTTCTGTTATAAAATTTAATTTTACTTCATGATTTACAAGTCCCTTTACTAATTTAAGTCTAACGTAGACTCACATTTGGGCATAAATTGACTGTGCTGAGCATTACATTCGACTATCAATAAGAGGAATTCGCACAGGGGGAAGTTGGTACTTTAAGGATTACATAGATTAAAAAAATAAGTTCCCTTCAGCAACGTTATTTAATCCAATAAAATTATTATTTCATCCCTGGGAGGAACCGTTTGTTCCTCTCCACCAACGCTTTTGGGGAAACACACCATCCTCGTTCACCACTCGATGCCGCCAAATCCCAATGATTTGGGAAAAACCCCTGTCACGCCGTTGTCCAAATTTTATTACCCCTATCTGTAACCTACGACTTTCATCACGCCGCTTGCATATTATTTAAAGAGATCTACGCATTAAATTTCTACAGTTAACTGTTAAATGAGAGTATATCAAGTACAGGTCGATAGTTACAGGCGAAATTGAAGTATTTTTGAGACTCCAAATAACTGAAAATTATTTATAATTCTTTGTGAATAAAAATTTAAACACTTATCTCACTAAAATAGATTTAAGTATAGATAACACTATCACTTTCCAGTTACATATGATACTGTAGAATAGTTCTGAACAAATTTAATAAGGACTTTCAAAATTGACGTTGTAACGTAAAAAAGGAAATTATACGATAAGATATTATAAATATGATGCTCAACAAATTTTTGAAATAAGTACACTAAAGTTGCTACCGCACATTGTAAACAATCATGTAATTGCTGAACTTGAGTTGAAATTTGAAAGTGTCATAACTAGTTCTTTTTATATAATTATATTCCCTGGTTTAAGAGTATAAATAATGACACGGTCCAGAAAGGGTGCTAATTAAATATTATAAGGGTTAGAAAAATGCTTCTGTCTGACGTTCGGATCGAATATATTTTATGTATATTTTTTATATAGAATCTCTATCGTAATACAATAGACTATTGAATATCTGAAGGTTACTCAGTGAGTAAAAGCATGCACAGCAACTCCGAGTCTCCCGAATTAAGTTTATTTGTAAGGGGCGTCGTTCTCCCTGAAGCCAGAAGCTGTTAACGAAATCGCCCATGAAGGTGCAAGAAGAGAGAGTGGAGATTAGAATTAGGAGCTGATTTATAGGGAACGGAAGTGAGCTCTGCTGGACGACGAGTTTGTCTTCACCCCCGTGGTTCTGTGTTGCAGTCAGGATTTACGACTCAGCTTCCCACCACTCTCCTCCCCCATCCCCTTTTTTACCCCGAGGAATAAATGGCCGTCATAATGATTTCCTCCCACAACTTTTTAGCTCCAAATATCGTGATACGAAAACGCGCGACGTTTTATTAACGCCAGTGCTCTTTAAGTAAAACCCCCACCGTCACTTTGTCTCGGCTGAAGCATAATGAGGCGCAATGCCCCGCGTCTTAGACCAGCTTAAACTGTACAACGTTTATTAATGTCTATAAATTCTTCTTCTTGCTGCTATATATGATCTCGCCGTATGATATTACGACCCTTCCTTTAACCTTAAGTCTCTATTTCGGAGGTGCTACTTTTAGTCTGGCAAATAGATTACATGTCGTTATAAATATGCATATAAATTTCAGCGCCTGGACAAAATGGCTGTTCGCTTTTAAGTAAACATTCTAGAACCTAAAGTGAAGCATGGAACTATAATTGCGAACATAGTAACACCGACATAATTACCAAAAATCTGAAGCTAAATTCCTTAAACGCTTCTTCAAAAAGACGTTTTAATTAAAGTTTGAGTAGAATCTAAAAAAAATTCTTTCTTTATTAATACTAACGGAAACCGTTTTACTATTTTGTCATTACAGGTAAATAAACACGGATACTTGGTAATTATTGATAGCAAAGTGGCTAATAAACATAGTTGAACTTCACTCGGTAACAAGGTTATCCAGAAACTGTCAAATCCCATTTAATACATATGATACTGTAGAATAGTTCTGACAATTTTAATAAGGACTTCCAAAATTAACGTTGTAACGTAAAAAAGGAAATTATACAATAAACTAATATAAATATGAAGCTCAACAAATTTTTGAAAAAAAATACACTAAGTTTACTACCACACTATGTAAACAATCGTGTAATTGATGAACTTGAATTGAAATTTGAAACTGTCTTAACTAGTTCTTTGTTTGGAATTAAGAGGCTGATGCGGAATTTTTATTTTTTTGGTTAACAGGCTACATGAGGGTGATCCTGAAACAGGCAACACCCCATTAATAGCATAGGAAGGGAATAGAATAAGGGGGATTTGGAAGGTAGAGAAAGGAAGCCAAGGGTTGGCTACGAAAAAGGAAGGGCAGTTAAGGGTTGATCAAGGCTTTAAGTCTGCGATTTTGAAATTACATAATGTTGAATTAAATTTCCATTTTACATGCAATTTAAAACGTAAAGTTTTATTCAACGAAATGGACATTACGTCCACAAATGTGGGATATTATCAGGTGAAATAGATACATAATGAAATTTCTTCAGTTGTATTTTTTTTAAATTCATGTAATTATAGATACATCTTTTATATAATCCATTTACGAATCCGACGTGAGCGCAGTCCATGACCCAAAATTTTATGTAATGGCCTTTTCTATTTAACAAGAGGAATATGAAATTGCATACATTAAAAAATTTAAGTCCTTAGGAAAATTTTTTTCATTCTTACCTGACGAAGTCCCATATTTGTGCACGAAATTACGTTATAGTTTAATAAAGCTTTGCTTTTTGTCTCTTAACGGTCGCTTCTTGTGTGCGAATAATCTGAAAGTGCTTTAGTGTAAGATGTAATTTATCTAGCAATTGAGAATTCTTTTCATGATTAATTCGAAGAAAATTAGTGGAAACTGCTGAAGGCCGCATGCCCTATTTTGAACCACAGCTAAACGAAATATCATTCAAATCGTATGTAGTTGTTAGTGGAACCGTGTGTATGCTGATGGCGGTTGTTACGATTATAATAATGTTGCAGTTAGCAGTATAGATGAACACACACACTTATTACAAAACTAATTATAACCTTCATTAATACTGGATGAATAAAATCAATTAATAAAAACGTGCATAATTTACCCTCACAATCAGAATTGTGGATTACACATGCGGTCAGTGAACAGCCTGGTTAAATGTTTATTCCGTATTAATGATAATCTCTCAAACTGTATTACACTAACAATTGGGCTATTAATGTGAAGAATTACCAAATAATTTAAATAGAATGTACGGTTCCTTGTTATTATAAATTATTGTTGGCTTTCATTATTATTTTTACTGTTGTTAATTTCAAAACATTTCGCTTGACAGATTTTCGTATGTTAGTCATTTCAGCTTCAATGTAGTGCACAACGTGCAACCTTTCAACTTTTACTTTCGTCGTATTTTATATTTAATCTGATAATTCATAACTTCCGTTCAACAATTGTATTATTATTATTTTCATGAAACTTCTTTTTGAGACCTGTTTGATTTATATACATGTTTATAAGTATGTGAAGAGGTTCCCAAGTAAGAAAGATACACATTATTATTTTTAATAATTTCAAAATTATTTCATTAAAATTTTATTTGATTCTTCGGCTGAATCATAATTTCTCCTAAGTCAGATTAGCGTAACTTAAAAATCACGTGTTGTTATCTTTTCAATCGGTTCATTGTTTTTTTTCATTGCTATATGTTACAATTTCCATTTACAAAAGTTGGGCATATAATTTTTCATCTTATTCAATATTCTGATTTCGTAAGCAATGCTTCATTAATTATATTATAATTCAATTACATGAGATAGTGAAAATTTATTTTCCTTTTGTATTTCTATACATATTTTAAATTTTATATACATCTAATGAGGTTCAGAATTAAAGGAATACAAATGTCATCCTACTACTTATTACTAGACGTTTTTTATTATTTTTTTCTTATGGATTGGATTATTGATTATTTAAAGTTCATAATGTGATTTTAATGATTAAGTTTCCATTATTCATATTTTAAAATACATTAAATTTCTGTGTCTTAGAAATCGTCTAAACTCTAGACTTTCCGGGACCTACACAAAACATTTTTCTTAATTTTTATTAATATAAAATAAAATTATGCATGTATTTGTGAGTTGCAATTTATTGAAGTCGCAGTCCGTGTGTATAAAAACTATATATATATATATATTTTGTACTTCGTGTAAGCTCGTTTGTAACGCAGGTAACGAACACGACGTAAGACGCGACGCACATATTGGACTGGCAGGTGCGGGTGGAAACGTCAATTTCGACAAATCTGCGACCACCGCCACCTGCCTTGTTTGCAGCGGGATTTGCGCTAGAATATTGCTAGGCAATCTGTTTGCGTTGCAGCTTTCGGTACGCCGATTCTCAAAGACGCTTCATATGAACGGTGTCGGAACTTGACTTAAGCTTGGCTTCCCGCTAACGTTTTCACGCCCTGACCCTTAATCTAGGAAATTAGCAGACGCATAAGAACCATCACTACATAGACAGTCGATAATAGACTTGGCATAACGTATAATTTCATCGTAATGAATCGAAAATATAAATGACACGTCAAGTGAGAGTTGCAAAATACATATGGTATTATCTGTTAGGAAAATAAATCAATTATCAATCCAATAGGTTACAAATTACATAAGAAAACAGAAAACAAAATTAATTTCTTATAATTTAGTATAATTTTGTAAAGTTAGCATCCTCTGAACATTATTATTAAAAATATATAAGATTAGTCCAAGAACTGGTTTTTAAATTCTTTAATTCCCTTTATTCCATTTTTCATAGTCGTCTTTCAGAATTAAAATTTATTTTGTTCCATCAAATCGTCCCCATGCTTTCTAATCATAAAAATTCTTCATATTTATTTTCTTGTCAAGGACTGCACTCGTAAACAGCTTCTTCTCAAGATGAGCTCAGTTATCTAATTCTCTGTTGTTTTTACCCCAGGTAACTACTATTGATATGTAAAATATCACTACTAGCAGTCAAACCAAGTATTTATTCATTCATCCTTCGGTCCACACATTTAGGACTCCTCCTGGT
This sequence comes from Eucriotettix oculatus, assembly GCA_034510155.1. Taxonomy (NCBI): domain Eukaryota; kingdom Metazoa; phylum Arthropoda; class Insecta; order Orthoptera; family Tetrigidae; genus Eucriotettix; species Eucriotettix oculatus. Next base: position 38,049,525 of record CM067382.1, read on the forward strand.
TAAGTTATTTAGGATATTAAATAATAGAGTTCCAAATATGTGAAATTTTCGTCCTCCGTTTGATTTATTCTGACTTATTTTTTGTGAAAATTAATGTCTGACTAGTACGATGTCAGCAAAGGCCAACACAATGTAATAGAAACCCTAGCGGTGTTTATTCTTACATGCACTGATAGCGCTCGCTCTCACTCGCAGTCGCCGTTATACAAGAACACTGATCTCTCGCCATTGTCGTCCTATAACGTTTTTCTTCATCAACAGAACCAAATAATTATAAGGGATATAAATTATGTGCAGACTCATACTTCAAAATTTCATATGCGGATGAAATTTACCAGATAAAAAACGAAACGTGAAGATGACACGTTGTATGAATTTTTAAAAAACTTTATTTTGTCTGTGAATTGGTAATTAAATTATTTTGAGAAACAGCCATTAGTGGTATATTATTTATTATTAATATGAATCTCTTATCTAAGTTTTAGTACCTTCTCATTAGTTACTTTATCACAATTTTAATTTTTTATCTACCTTCAGCGCCTAGTTCCGCACTCTTTCAATTTATTTTATTTTCATTCTATCGAAGTTTAACCCTATATCTGCGAACAGTCATAATAATGTGATATATTCTTCAGGTTATTCTGTAGTAATCCAAGCTGAGCCTCTTGTAACTACTTAAAAAATGTAATAAATTATCCGAAAATTATTTATCACGATAGTAGTAATGAAAGTTATTTTGCTAAATTAAGTAATTAAAGTTCCGATAAAAATCCAGCGTAAACGATTTGCGTATAGGTTTAACGTTTACGTTAAACTTGTTACTGTAATTATTACACAATTGGCTTTATTTGAAAGTATATAGAGAGATATAGATTCAACAGAGTGTCACTGATGCTGCTCTGTTTTTGGAAGCCTCGCTTTGTCTGGACTATAAATCGCGGGAAAAAATTTCACGAACCCAACACGTCCGAGCAACAAAGCCTGTGTATGGTGTTGGGGAGGGGGCAGTAATGCGGTTGTTAAAGCTTCCGACGCTTGCCGCCAGGCCGCAGCTCTGCCGTTATCGTATATTTCTCCGATAATCACTGCGAACGATTTTTACGACTGGCAGTAGAACATCGTGGTGGTCCCTCAGATAAGAGGCTGCTCGTTATTTCATCGCGTGTCTGGCCAGACTTGGTCGTCGTGACCAACCTTGTAAATATAAGCTCCTTATCGTATCCGTTCTAGATCGTGGTATGACCGTCATACGTATACGACGTTTAACTTTAAACGAAAAGTACAAATTTTTTGACGTGATCAGCCATATACGACAGCGGGACATTTTGTGGTGATCCTCAGCGAAATACGTCAGCGATTTATGCAACCAGCCGCTCCTCCTTTACTAACGATCATATTCCGTAACTCTAGTATCCTATAATGGATACTTTTAAATTAACTTGTCAAAGAAAATGTAATTTTTGGTTGAAAGTAAGCTATCAATTTTTTTTTGTTTTTAACATCATTTTACAGCCACATAAACAATTTTTAATTTATTCCTAATATTAGAAATTTAACAATGCAGCTGTATCTCCCGCTCTTATTTGACGTTTCGTATTACTTGTCCAACTTTTAAATGTCAAAACGAAAGAAAATAAAAATTCACTGAAGTGATTAAATATGTATCTGGTAAATTTAAAGAAACTTAGATCGTCTAAATACAAATTTATTCGCTGAATACTTACAGTAAAGGTTTATTATTGATAACTAAAAGTTAAGTCTTTGTTCTTTATAATAATTAAAAACAAATAAGGATCAAATGTATTGTATGAAATCTGATCGTTATATATTTCCAAACGAACAACAATATGATGACGTAGAACATCAATCTGTTTTAAAAATAAAAATGAATATCCGTACGTTTTTTTCCTATGCAACTTATCCGATTGCGATGAAACTTTGGTGAGTTGTGCACACCCCCGCGAAGGTTTCTTTCAATCATCCGAGGAGTTAGGCTCCTTCCCTACCCCCTTTCAGTCCAAGATAAATAAAACCTCAACATAGTTGCAAAAGTATTTGAACGAGTCACATTGAAGTTTTAGAATTAGTACATGCATTTTACAGTACGAGACGCGAGAGTCATTTCAATAACTTTATTTAATATAAAAGTCATGTAAACTTAAAATATTTGACCTTATACGTAGGTTACATGGCATAATTTAACATATGATCCTGGGAATATATATGACTTGATTATTGTCTCGGATTATTTTTCAGTTGGATATGGTGTATAGATCATTTTTACTCAGTCAGGGTCCGCTTCTTTTAGGTTCCTCTGAAGTAGAATTTTTTTAGGTCTTTTAAGACACACGGAATCATTCCTTTCTTCCTTAATGTACTGCGTGTATTTAGGATTCTTTTAGGGTACGTGGAGAATTGTTATCACAATTTAAGTACTGGGAATATTTATAATTCTCTTAATGCACCGGGAGTTTTTAGAGTCTCTTAAGGTATAGTGTTAATTTAATTCTTGTATCGTCAGTCAGCATCCTCCTTAATTTTAAACAACCCCCAAACCGACATAGGTTTCTGGATTCTAATTGAAGGTAAGGGGTGAAAAATGGAGGTTTTTATGCCACTCATGACCGAGAAATTAGTGTGATATTAATTCATTAGCCGGCCTAATATAAATAAATACCCGAGAACGGCGAACGCTAGTTTCTTAATATTGACCAAACGTGTAACTATAATCAATGTTTAACGAGTTACTATTACCTTAAGATTTTTTTTAGAATCAAAACAACTCAAATGTATTAAATTTCATGGTTTTTACGTAACAACATGTCGTAATTTGTAAGAAGAATTGGAAATTTCTAGTTGTAAGCGTTATCTGTAAACTTTTTCCGTAATGTAAGTGGCTACATTTCGATTCTCCAAGCCATTTACTTGCTGCAGCAATTTCGAGTTCTGTTCGGTATGAAGTTATCACTGAAGCTTTCGGAAGATTAGAGGCGGCCCTTTCCACCCGCAGGCTATCCAGGGGAAAACAATGTTCGATTAGCATAATGAAATGGCTGAGGTCCTACTCTCACAGTCCGTCTGAAAGGTTCCTAACGGACACACCCACCCGCTCGATCCGTTGCTTTTGTATCGATATGCAAATTTATATTAACTCCGTCCAAATGGCAAATCTGTGGCTAAGTCGCACTATCTCCTGCTGTAATTATCAAACAATAACGAAATGCACGTGACGATGCGATAAATGGTACGCCATTAGTGCACTTATCTTGTGTTTCGAATTGGATTTATGATCCAAAAAGTTGTGTAATAATTTTTATATCTCGCAACAATATTACTAGTTTACTTATTGTATCCTTATGCGTTTATTAACAAAATGCCGATGAAGTCATAATACGTCACGTATCCGAAATAAAATTTCTCATTTTTGTCTCATGGCTAATACGTGGCTCACTGGCAACCAAATAAACTGCTAGTGCCCAATTAATAAAATTTACATAAATTTTATCAACATATATTAACCCACTTTAAATTGTCCAACACAGTTGACAAAATTTAGGAATCAAATATTTTTACTCCTGGAGAAGTGATATTTACCCAGTATTCATTGTTATGTGCTACACAATAAATTTCCATATCCCCCCTTTTTCATTTTTCTTCCAATGCTATTAATGGGACTGGCCTGTTTTGAGATCGCCCTCCTGTAGCCTGTCTCCCCCCCTCTTCAAAAAAACGAATTATCAATTATCGCCTCTATCCTTATATTATCAATTCAGAATCAGAAAAAAACACTTATTACCTCAACCTGATCTCCACAGGTGACACGCTTCTCCTCCATCGTAGGCAAAGATATGTTCCCTCTGTAGCCATACTGCAGACATCATCGAAAAAGTGACAAATTTAATGGCGTAATTCAATATTTAATTCCCCTCCTCATAAAAACGCCATATAATAAATTGTACAAAAAGAATTATATCTGCTGATTCGTTGACTCCTTTCACCTTAATAAATTAATATTTTAGGTTACTTAACACTTCACACAAATTGTTTAAATTAGAATATTCATTGAACTTCCCGATTATTTTTGCCTGTTTAAATATAAATTAATGAACCATTGAAGATGATGATTTAACATGTTAGGTATTAATCTCGCACAATATTTAGTTTCGGTTTCTAATATTGTAACATTATTCCAATCAAAACTGTAGTTTTAGAGAAATGAATGTTCGTTACAGTTACAAACATATTCTTTAAAGTGAGTTTTTCATACACCAAATTTTTTTGTCCCATGTAACAAACATTTCAGTGTTTACAGAAAATTTTATCGAATATAAGGATTTTGTTGATTTATAGGAGATATCGTTGTTTTATGTTTTAAATAATTCATTTAATTTAGAAATGGTACTATTTATAAAGGAAATAGTGATACAGTTGGCCCGATAGTAAGATTTTGTACAGACTTATATTGATATATCTTGTTGGTAAAATCTGCCGGATAAATATTAGCTATCGAATTGTCTGATACTTTAAGTTATCACAACTGAAACTTGGGGGAAAAAGATGAACAGCTTTGTAGACCACGAAAAGTTTGTGAAATGGTGGACAGTTAAAAATGGCGAACTCTTCCGGAAAAATGTCGGTTTGTGAAACCAGTAAGTCAGATACATTTTTTAAACATTATAAAAGTTTGAAGGGAATTGTTTAATATAACGGCAAAATGTGAGTAGTGGTGTAGGCTAACACAAGCGGGATAATAAGAATAAAGAAGGAAATATTGCTAGAGAAAGTTGACACCATCGTCATATAGATTTGTTCGAATTTATGTGATAATTATGCTCCTTTGCCTCTAAAGGTACCACTTTGGCTGTCGAAAATTCTCAACCAATTTGTCTTCATTTTCCTTCCGTCGTCGTTAACCTCGCAGCGTCTTGACATTTTCATATATAATTAATGAACCTTGTCCAAGTTTCCTCGGTGACAAACATTCAGAATTTTAAGAAAACTGAAAAAATCTGTTTGCAATGACAGAACATTCCGTTTTCAGTCGTATTTCTCTCCCCGTTTATACCGGTTTCATTTTTTCTAGTGAAATGAAAAATACAGTGTAGTGTTGTAGTTGTTTTTAAACCCGTGTGAACGTAGCACGTTATAGTGTTTTGCGTAAAATAGCGAGTAGGGTTGAAAGAGACGAGTGTGACAGGCGAGCGTCACCAGAGACGGACTGCGTCCTGTCGCACATATTTCACAGTACATTACAACGGACGTCGGACGCACTAACAAATGCTTTGTCGTTGAAACAATTACACCACTAGTCCTATTTATACGCCTAAATTTCCTGGCACAGAGGGTGGGCGAAAGAGAAAAAGCTTTGAATTGCGTGCTCCGAGATTTATTGGATAGAGAAAATACGGAGGCATTCAAAATTACTTAATTTTTTGTAGTCGTTGTTTCGATGCTGATTTCCGATTCACCGCTGAGAGATGAGAACGAGGACGCGTGTTGCCTGCGTTTGACAAACTGCCGGTAGTAAACTGTCCGTGACTGGCTCGTACATCTATAAATACTCACGTCCTCCTAGGCCACAGTGCGCACACACAAACGCAACACAATGGCATGGTAAAGTACAGTGGCATCTGCCAAGCCAATCACTAAATCAAGACTCTTCCTTAGGCCACCACACATAAAATAAAAATCACTGCAGTATTGCTACCAACTGAGAATTAAATCGCATGAACGCAAGAGAAATTGTTACTTTTAAATTTATTTATGGCCTAGTAATAAAATATCCAGGAATCTCAAAAGTATTATGAAATAAAGTTATTAAGCCAGCTTCACAGCATAATGAGAGAGATGTGAGTTTTTCACTTAAAAAGAAATCAATTAAAATGAGATTTCACAGTTTCCTCGCTTTGCCGGGTTCACTATATTAACCAAAACATTTGTCCTTAACAGTTTCAAATTACTAAAAAAAAATTAAATTTTCACACAGTTGTCAAAAAATCCTGAGACATTTCCAAATGTAGAGGGTAATTGTAAAGCGAAATAAATATTCATAAGTAAATTGAAATATATAGTATAATACGTAATACCGTGCGTGAAAAATAAACTCTCAATAATTTCTTTGGACGTTGTGCCCACCACTTAGTTTGGTAAACCGTCGGCAGAGGCACCACTGAGTATAGAAGATGGAAATGCTGCAATTGTGGCTCCTGAATAAAACTAGAAACAAAAAGTAGATATTATCTGAATTAGACGATACCATTTAGCTGGATAGGCCGATCACCTGGAGCTACTCTAGTGGCCACCACTGAGCCTTATTTTTCCATGAAAGTTGTGTTTTCTGCTTGATTTTCTTTGCAGTAGAATTCTACAACTAAATTTGGCTGCAAATCCATTATAGACTGTATATTTTCTATAATAAAATGAATAAGGTTCATTAATATTAAAGCAACGTAGAAAGGGCAACGCTTTTACAGTACCAGGTTTTAATTACCATTTAATACATTCTTAGTATTAGGAATGATTGTTGGCGTAGAAATATTTGCTACTCACAATCAAAAATAAACAGGTGCATATCATTTTTACCCGCCTTAACAATAGTTGAAGATGGACTGATAATGTATTTCTACCTTTCTTGATATGATAACGGATTATAAGTAGCTAAACTATTGAGATTTTCTACACGACATGAATATATTATTACAATTGGGTTATACAATCGCTAATTCATGTTTCGTATTTTTTTCTTTGTATGTACTCGTGTAAAACGTTCAACAATTGGAAACCGCTTTGGTTTCTTTATTTCCAAAGAACAGCATTGAAGACAATAATTCTTATTTTAGTGTATTTTGTGTGTGTGCGCGCATATTTGGCTTTGGTCTAACAATAAAACGTTGTTTGTTTCAGATCGAGGACGCCATGCTGATGTTCGACAAACAAACCAATAGGCACAGAGGTGAGTGCATGTGCCCCTCTTTATTATTATTTTTATTATTATTATTCTCTCTACGGCTTCAATCGAAGCTCCTCTTTTCTATCTTTTTGTGAATCGAGGAATATGGGCGCCAGGGTAAATATACTTTCCCTCAAGAATCGCAATCACAACTTGCTAATGGAAAAACTTTGTGGTTGCAAATCGCGTGTATTGTAGTCCGGAGTCTTCTGCAATTTTTCCACTTCATGAATAAAAGCATCAGCTTTCTCCTTCCTCTACCGTGCTTCGTCTTGGCTCCTGTAAATTCCACGGGGAGAGAACCCCACTAAACAGAACAATTTATTGAATTAACTAACGGGCTACGGGCACATACAATCAATTCCCTGAAATTTACGTAACTGAAAGCCATCAACAAATTCATGTAATGTAAATCCAGAATTATTCCGTGCCTTTCTTGTACTTCGCGTAAATAATTACTGTGACGTATTAAATTACGTTGCTGTAAGTAAAGTTTTTTGGAAACGTGTCATTATGTTGAAAATTTCAGTGATGACTGTATAACGCGTTGTTTTCTCGGAGAACTCACTATTTTCATATTCGTTGTTCGGGCATATTGAACGCAATTAAATTTAAAATTTTACCTTTTTCCTCTCCGATCTCTCCAGTTTCCTTAATATTATGTCTTTATTTTGTTTCCGCATTGTTTTATGGGAGATTTAATTATTCTGGTTTGAACTGGATAGAGAGTAAAGAGTTACTCGCCGGTGGCTTTCTTCTCCTTCCGCTGTGAGTTTTACGATAAGGGTCAGATGAAAACAACCAGTACGTAGAGCTATATTAATTTCAGTTCTCTATCGTAAATAAACTTAACAAAGTAAAAAATATCACAAAATATTCTGTTTGGAACTATGCTTCCGTCAGGTTATTGGCGGTTCTTCTATAAGTGTTCTTTATTCTTCTATTTTGAAACACACTGGGTAAACATTGTGATGACTCCTTACATTCAGTTCTGTAAACTACAATACAGGAGTCTGATGTTAGAGGGAAGCTCGACATATTTGTAGATGTGTAGAAAAACTGTCGATAAAGCACATACTGTATACCTGGATAATTCACCTCCAGGTGCTCACAAGATCAGAGAGGGGGAACTCGCTCACTCTGAAAGATTCATAAAATTTCTGTTCTCGTTCCTGGCTCATAACAAGCTATTATAAAATATGTAAATGATCCATATTCACTTGGAACTAAATTTATAGCTAGTTATCTATTCGTCATAAATGTCCCTGAGTGCAAGGTAATCGCCATGGAAGTCTCTATGACTATAATTGTTAATGGGACGTTAAAATAAACTTTAAAATGTACGAGTGAGCCAGTGTCCAGTGTGTTTTTATGTGAGTTATCTTTCGAACCGGTAAAAAGATGCACCCTGTCGTTTAGAAAGCAATGAATGGGAGTATTATTAATCGAACCACTTTCAGACTTCACAGCTTCAATATTAAATCCTTTAGAGATTCAATGAGAAAAAGTAAATTATTAGTGGTTTAATTATTTGTAGTACGAATAGAAAGCTTCAAACCAAATTTCACTTTTCTAGCGTCTCTCTTTGTTTTCGTTAATATCATTATTTATTAAGTAAATATTCGGGAAAGTCTGTCAGAATTGTTTAATTTCTACGAGTATTTCTGTCCACCAGTGTTTGACGTTTTCTGGTGAGGATTTAATGTGTTTGGAAGATCTATCCTCGTCACTGGTGCAGACACCCGATTATCGAGCAATGGCAGCCAGCCCTCGCCGTTGACATATAGACGTCACGGCTGGGAATCTAATTTCAATTTAGCTACGGAGCAAATCTCGACATATTCACGGGCCATTGTTATGCGGCGCGAATAGCTCCCTAAAGCGGTCTGCAGGGACGCGAGAGCAAGAGGGACGAGCGTTAAGAATTCATGGCCCATCCGATAAGCTCCTCGTGTGTGTGTGTGTGTTTTGCCTTTATCTGGCGAGCATCGATCATCTGCGGGCTGCCTTCAAATATTCCCAACTCAAGCAGGTCACGCGGCCCTGCCGTCTGCCAAAATAAATAGCTCCCGCTTGAGGAATAGGGGCTCCGTCCAGATATAGATAGTATATGGCCCTCGTGCTTCCACTCGACTGAAAACGCCAATGAGCTGAACAGAATTGTGATGAACTTATCCTACTTTAAGGAAATATAGACGTGTATGAGAAACTCGTTCCCCTTGTGACATACGAGGGGATAAGGGTTTGTAATACATTTTGGAACAATTTAAGTCCCGTGTTAGACAATAGCTATAGCTAATTATTATTTGTATTTATTAAATCTACAAATGGGCAGATTCCCGGTGGCAGATACATAGAACTTAAACAATAATTAATAAACTGGTCGTAAGGACGATATTTAACCTATAGTTGAATTTATAATTATATTCAACATAAATAAGTGTGGAATCATATTATTAGAAATGAATTTTTTTTAAAAAAAAAGAATAGTATTGTTTTTCCCTGAAAATATTTATTAATATATTCATAAAGGACTGTTAATTACAGATTTAAAATGGTTAAAACCAAACATCCTCTTATCATTCACTTTATTATTTAAAAAATTGTTCGTCAATGATATTAAAGCCAGGAGCTTTCCTCGACTGTAATCATCCTTATCTGAAAAAAACTTTTAATACAATAGAATTTATCGTATTCGTACATAAACATTTACATTCATAAATGTAAAACTCCAAATTCCAATCTATACGTTCATAACTTCTTCGGTCGTAATACGTAATGACGATGAGGATGACTATTGTAGTCGAAAGCTCACTAACATATTTTTTAAAGCCAATGTTACAGAATGGTTGGTTTATCATGTTAAGCAAATATTTATTTTAAGGGTTTCAGTTTTTAGGTTTACTTTATTTCATCATTACATTTTTTTTGGATTTCTTTTAAATATTTCGTTGTTGACAAATTTCAGTTGATTTCAAAATACGTATCACTGTATCACATTAAATTATCCATGTGAAAGTCATTAAATTCAAGGTGGGTAGAATATTTGACATTTCTTGGAATAATGAAAAAAAGTGACTCAAGATAGAATGCCTTTCCTGACGTTCAGTATTGAAAGACGCAACGATTTCTATCTCTTCGTTTGCCACGCAATCTCTTCTTTGACAGCCACGAACATTGATTTATGGCATCTTCCTCAATAACTCAGTTCCCTCACCGTGAGGGGGCGAGGATTATAAAGGTAAAATTCTCTGGAAAGTCTGGCCTGTAATTAGATTTTTTAAATAATATAAATCTAATCTAATAAATGGCGAGGAATTTTCTGTATGATACGTAACATTTATTCCGCTGGTTTTGCTTCATTTCATCATTTTTTACGATAAATTTCATTCGTCGGAATAGATTACGTTCAATTAAGGCTACGACTATTAATTTTTCCTAACAGAGAATGACATCCGTTCCTTATTTTGCATAATTGTTGCGAAAAAGGCAATAATGTTGCTGTGGTGCAGTTTATTTGAAATATTTTTATCGATATTGTCATAAAAAACAAGAAGTTTTGAACTACTATTAATTATTATGGTATATTTATATATTTTAGTAATATTGTAATTTTTTTCAATATAATAGACCTTCTTGTGTGTTTCCATTTCTTGAATGATCTTGAAAAAAGTATTTATTGTAATTTCTGTAATCAGATTACAAATTAGGGTAGAAAAGTCTCTCTGTGATTGTGATACACAATATGTTGTCTCCAGTTCGATTTTCATTCCAGACCCCGAGTTTCTGAAGGATCGTAAGATACAGTAACACGCCTAGAAGTTTTGGTTTTATCACTAAATGCTGTACAATGGTAGTACAGCGAATTAATGCATTTATTCGAGGTCCACAACAATTTATACATCAGTGGAATGTTCCAGAAGCAGAAAATCTCGAAACATAAAAATAAATAAATGCAGAATAAATTAAGTGGATCAATAAAAATGGTCGCGTTGAGGGAGAACCGAACCCGAGTCCACATTTCTTCATTCCTGCTCTCAACCCCGGGCTATGGCTGCAGGTTCTCAGATGTGTCTATATCATTATCTATTAATTCTCTTTCATGGCTTCAAAACTAAGCTTGAGTGAAAGGATTTCTTCTGCTTTTTAATATGTGATAGTCTTCCAGAGATATTATATATCATCGTAGAAAAATTAAAATTGGCTTAATCCGATGTCCTTTTCATTCTATTTTATTAACTTTCGGTTTCCTATACATAAGACATGTCACTCACCGTATTTCACATATTTATGTTATTGGTAATTTGATCCGTGTTCATGATGTGTAAATATACCACTGGGAGTTTCAATGATGGCGATTTATAGTTGGGCGATGCATCACTCTCTCGGAAACGGCCATAGAAAACGAGGTTTATTAAATACGGCTCGTTAACTGTCGCTAGAAGACACGACGGCATTGTTATTTAATTCACAACTCTTCGGAAGAGCATTGCATGGCGTGGAGGGGCGCTGGCATAACTTTTTGAGAGCAGGATTAAGTTGGCAGTTAGAAGACCGAGAAGACTGGCGTCGGCTAACTTCCTCTTCGCTACCGCCATTAGTTTTCATCATCAGAAAAAGGGGAGAAGCAAGTTGGAAACAAATACTGGAACCGTCGCTTGGGGGACGCGACGACGCGTAGCTGGAGAGGAGATACTATCGTCTGATATATCGGCGCCCAGTTTCCATCGAACAACCTTGCGGGTTAATTACTCAAAAACAACGTTCCCTCCCCCCCTCTCAGTGGGCAAAACATTTCCTTCTAATCAGTTCGTCCGATCACTTCCTTCTTCCTTTCTTATTCCTATTCCGCTCATAGTCCTTTAGAGGCTTTTTTTTATCAGTTAATATTACTTGTACTATCTCAGTAGTCCACGTAGTATGAAAAATTACTGAATATTCAGATACTGTTCATAATGTCTTTTTCAGTAAGCAACTCTTGGTTAATGCCAGCACACGAGTCACACCAATATTTTATGTTTTGCTTCTTGCTATGCCACCCATAGAACCTAACACAAACTTTCAAATAATATTTTTATTCTCATTAAAAATTAGAAAAAATCTAGAATTGTTCTTTACCTTGAAATAAGATATTCATTTGAATTTCGCTGTCAGGGTTTATTAAAATACTTCTTCAAATTAGCAATAATGTAAATAAATTAATAGTTAATAGTGTGCGATTCTCTGATGATATAGCCATATATTACATCTTGATCGTTTCTTGTTGCAACAAGTCGTACTGTAGAAATTCATTAAGTATTAATATTGCACAATATTGATGGAAACTTCTCTTATAATCAACTTCTGCTAGATGTCAGGTGGTTCTTGTAAGGTTCCGAAAGTCCATTATAACTATTTCTACTATCAATGGTGAATTTCCCTATTCCTACATTTTTATGGTCCGTAGGTTTCCTCACCTGCCTAATAGTTGCAACTTATTTATATTTTACTTCTCTCAGTACACCTAATTGTCAATCAAAATGTTCGTCGGCCATTTTTGATCAATGCACGACAGCACTAAAATAATTTCTCAAAGTATAAGAATTTCTTTATTCCATTACAATAAACTAAGAAAAATATAAACACAAAGACTATTGGTAGAAGACATACTTAACTAATTACTAAACACTGATTGGAGCTAAATCATTCTTTTAATTTAGATAATATTTTTATTTTGGATGAGGAAGTTAATTTTAAGAAAATATTATTTTCAAACATGTTGTCTATTAAAAGCAAAAATATTACTGTCTATATGAAACATTACACGTTACAACTAAATAAATTATGATAATTTAAATAGTTTATCTGACAATTAAATATATATAAATGAGTTAAATCAGCGTTTGTTAGTTTTTCAATTTAAATAGTTAATATTACAACGTTTCGTCTCTCATTTGCGACTACTTCAGGTACAAATTTAGCTGTGCATGGATCCTTACTTCACGGCTCTTTCGGCCGAAGAAGTCTCAAATGAGAGACGAAACGTTGTAGTGCCTAATATTTAAATTTAAAAACTGACAAGGTTAATTTTATCTTTTGGCCATGTATGCTCTTTGTGTTTATACTTTTCGTTGATTTAGTTTATTCAGAGGGACTGCAATGGATGGTCAAAATGTCTACTTTGTTAGAAATTCTTATGATTCCTTGGAGTCAGACTAACCTTATCTTCGTGGATGAACAATTTTTGTGTCAGGTCTGGGAAAATACTCCAGCTGAATTGCAACGTTTCAACAAAGTAATGTTGTTATCTAGTCGTTTCACGTTCATAATATGCGCCGTTCCCACGTAACAGATCGTTGTTTTAACCGTCATGAAACCTCCGCATGATTTGCCAGAGTGTGATTTTGCCTTTGTAAGCTGAGCAGTTATGGCAGTCAAGGGACCCCGAATCAAACGTTTGTACCATCGCACGACCAACCACGAAATTCTGCTGCTGCTGCTGTTACGAAGTGTAATCAATAACGGTTAAAAAGCAATGCACAACTGCACAAGGGCAGACGGTGGCACAACGGCCGAAATAAAACCCGAAATTAGCTGTCACAGAACGCTGACACGATGCTGCATAATTAGGTCGTAACTCCACACTGCCGAGCCTCACAATTTATTCTGCACTTACTCCAAATTATATGCGGAAATTACATTAATTCGTTCGTATGGTGGCACTTAACTTGAATGTATTTTTTTAGGTCGTAAAAGTCTACGTTACGATTTTCACGGAACGGTGTGAAATAAGTGCTGGATGCGCTGTAAACGCATCCGATTAACTATTCTACCCATGAGCCCATTATTACTCATTTTACACTTATCCAGAGAGCTGTGCTACCGAAACTAAAGAAACATAATGGATGGTTTGTTTACTCCTATTCCATGGACCTACTTGAAACTTCTCAGATAACAATTCCTTATAGGAAATTCTCCTTTTTCTCCATTTAAATATAATTGTAAACTTTTTTATCCCGGACACTTTATGAAACAAATTATTAATACTTCACTTTGTCATTTTTTTAACACTACGTTAGTCTCTTATTAAATTGGAATAAATAGCAAATCAATTGACGTATGTTTTTCACAATTAATTAAATCGAATAAATTTAATACCAATTGCATACAATGTTTATATTTTTATATTTAATTGGGCCGACTTTCTCATTTAATTTCTTCAATTTTTACTACAGGAATGGCACAATAAATATTAGAAAATAATACATTTAAATTTCAGAATTTCTATTATTTGTAATCGTAATAGTAATTTTCCTTATTATTTATTATTACTAATTTTATTAAGATTCTGAAATTTTAATAATGTTAATGTAATATTATCTAAAAAAAGGTGACAAAACGTCGGTTTAATTAAATAATTCGTCAGTATTTGTTTGTAAATTTATTCGTTCAAACTGGAATAGTTATTACATTTATATTAAATAAAAGTATTCAATTAATATGATCTAATATAAATATAATTCAAAGAACGGCCAAAATTCAGAATTATTCTATTTCTGAGTTTTGGTGGGTCTTTGTCTTTTATTGACATTCATTTTGCTACAATTGTCTAGAAAATTAACATTTAGCAAACCTTTTATATATCTGACGTAATATTTACAAATTGAATGTCTGAAATTTGTAATATAAAGCTTTAGTCATTATTTCGTTACATAGTGATTTTCAATAGGGTCAATGTTGAAATGAATAGAGGTAGTTGTATGTGGGGAATTAATGAAATTTTTATTGAAAGGGCATACATGGGCCTTGCTTTATTCTATTCCAACATCAACCAGCCGTTTTTTAAAAAGTACTATATTAAGAAAGTTTATTCACATGAAAAGCCCTTAGCTGTGTGTATTGCGGGTCTGCATAGTTCGGCCATTCTTCCTCCTATTAACATAATGTCAGAAAACGACGGTTTAAAATTGCAGAGCGCTACTTAATTATTGTTTCCTATGACACACACACATGTATATATATATAGTCGCTGACGTGTATAATTCATAACATTGAATTACCTAATGAAATATTCTTTCTCTAGCGTTTGTTGTAAGATATTATATGCACACCATACCGAAACATTTACGCTAATGGAAGAAAAATAACGACGAATGCATTACATATTAATTTAGTCACAAATTGTACTACAAAACACGAAATAATATTTATTAATGAAGTTTTAAAATCTTGTGACTTGTTTAAAATGAAATGGGATCCAATTATATAAATTTCAAATCCAAAAAATCAGTCGTGGAAAAAATATTCTTGTAATGCGATTTTTTTTATGTGAGAAGGCCGATTTCAAATCTCTAGTCGCTAATACAGTACAGTGTGGATATGCAATGACTTTAAATTTTAGCTATTGGCGTTCTTATATCGCCGCTTAATTTAGAGACACCCGAGGACTAATCCTTGAACATTGCATTACATTATGAAAGTAACTAGTTTAACTTGACACGAGAAAACAGTTGCCGTTATGATGGCTGTAATTTATTTTTACGTCAGTATTTGTCGTAGGTTTTTTTGGTGAATATATCATTTAAAGTGCAATATTACCTGCAGCATAAACGTGTCTGTTGAAGTAAGACGGCGCTGGCCAATAGTAATGAATGCTAACCGTGGTGCAAGCGTCACTTCACGCCCCCCCCCCTTCCCCAATCTTCCCCCTATGGGCGAATTATATGACCGTACGGTTCGGTTGGAATTAACACAAACTGTCCGCCGAATTGGCCGATGACAGCGAGCTATGATGCCCCTATTATAACGGCAGTTATTCCAAACGTCGAGCGAAACTGGGTGGGGGGAACGCACATTACAGCTGCCAAAACAGCGGCCAAACGCCACGCCATGAGCTGTTATTAATACCAACAACTACCGCAGTGCGCGCTAGTTACGTCGATAATCGTGTTTGTCTATGTTACAATATTTTTTTTTTCTTTTTGATCATGACTCCTGGGTACAGCTGGCGTGTAAAGCAATATACACACCAATGTCAACTACATGACGTCTCTATTTATATTTTCGAAAAGTTCGGTGTATTTTAACTTTTGCGCTTCGAGTTTCCCGCAAGTGTCGTCGTTATGGGGAATTTTCAAAACAAATCAATACCATTGGACATATATTTTATTAAATAAAAATAAAAGACTGTCACAAAGTCAGAATTTTCGTATATTATTCAACACATTACATACTACGTTTCGTTCACAATTTTTGGACTTCTTAAGGTAAAAAAAATCGAATTGCATCTTGTATTTTATTTTCAGACACCTCAAATATATATTTTTAATTACAAAATAGATATACAAAAGCGATTTTTTCCACACTAGGCTGCACCCAATGACGATTGTAACCTCTATTTAGTCATAAAACATGTTTGCAACCATTCAAATATATTTTTTTGTATTTTCTATCGAAAGAAGACCCGAAACTCTAGACAAAATGTATCAAATTTGTTGAACAATATGCAAAATTATGACTTATTGGTACTTTGAGTTTTATTTGTTTGCATTATATTATTAAAATATTGTAATAATATAGGTTAATAGATTTTTCATTGAATTGAATTCCATAAGTTTTAATGTAGATATAGCAAACATTATTAGATTATTAGATGCGTTTGACTTTTTTATAAGCACTCAGCTTTTACATGATTGTTATCCAATTAGGCGCTGCTAAATTAGAAAAGATTAGAATTATTTTCACTCTTGAAGAATCTCTCTCTGAATCCTTTGTACGATCGTACGTTGCGCCACACTAGACGAGTATGGATATACATTGTGTACAAAGATTAAATACAATTATTTTGTTTTCATAATGGGTCATATAGATAACTTAGGCGCAGCCAACTGAGAACTCTATTCTTTTTGTTGAATTATTTCGAAAAATAAAGTTTTGTCATTAAAAAAATTTTCTTCTTGAATCCTTAGATTAATATATTTAACTGAATAAAATAGAAGTTATTAAAATAATAATCAGCCTAGTCAGTCAAAAATAAAATTAACATCAAAGTTATAGACTAAAGTTTTATTATTAAATTTAATATTAACTAACTACGGTGTTTACTCATTTATCTTTAACGGAGTCAGCTCAATATGATTATGGAAACAGAAATAATTTCGTGTGCTGAGAAATGCGAAGATAAAGTAATAGTGTACTTCATTTTCAGTAAGATTTTGTTGTTGTGTTATTTAGTCCTAAGATTGGTCTGATGTAACTCTGCATTCCAACATATCCTACGCATAGCTACCACATCCCACATCCTCCCAAATCTGCTTAGTTCATTCCATTCTTTTCCTCCCTCTACTGTTCTACCCATAATTTTACAACATCTTCATGTTTAAAAACGTGGCCTATTAATTTATCCCTTCTCTTGGTCAACGTCCTCCATATTGTTCTCCCTTCACCTATTCTGCTTAGAACTTGCTGATTCGCTACTCTATCCACCCATCTGATTTTCAGAATTCTTTTATTTTTTTCTGCTCCCTTCTGCAACTCTTTATTGTTCAATGTAATTGTATGAATTCGTAAATTTTTCACAAATTTTTAAATCCCAAAATTTCATGTCAGATTGACAGTTGCTGTTCATTTGTTCCTGGCATTTCCCAGTAAAGTTAGGAATCTAGACGGCGTTACTTGAAAAATTTCTATCAGGTTTTTCTAAAGGGAACTTCACACAAAATAAGAAGTATTTTTATGAAGCTAGGAAGTAATGAAAATTTCTAAAACCATTGCGCAAGTATTTCAATTATACGATTAATTATTTTTTCACATTGTTAAATTCGCCGTGAATGACTTATGTAAGGACTAGGGACAGACTTTCACTCTTTTTTTTGAAAGAGTATTTCGTCGTGGCTAATTTGTCAGATGTAATTAACTGGTGGCTATTGCTGGTTCCTCCTAATGAGGCGTCACCTTGCAGCGCCCACCTGGGCGTCGCAGTGTCACCAAACACAAGAACCGCCGCCCCGTAATGAGGTTAATGAAACAACGGCTCGTAATTACAGCGCTCGGACGATATTTTGGCGATGGGCCAACCGCAGCGTCACCGACGCGTCTCCGCCATATTTAATTTGTCGACGTGAGCGTTCCACTCGAAGCCGACAATATTTCCCCCGTGTGTCGTAACACGGATCCCAAAATCCAATGCTTCGTGCGTCGCCGGGGGAATGGGGCTGCTGAAAAAAAATTCGAATCCATTAATTACTGCGGGCGGGTTTTAATTAATTGTTGACCCAAGTGGCGAAGCTGTCGTTTGTCTTTCCGAGACAATGGAATGGCTTCGCTGGCTGCCTCGTAACACGGACGTATTCGCCGTGAAATGGACCTTACCCTGCTTTCCTTATCCCCTTGCAATTACAGAAGGTGGTGCTGAAGCCCATCAGAGAACCACTAATTCAGCATTACTTACGTTCATTGTGCAGTATCACGTTGATTGTCAAACGATACAGAGTTCTCAGGGCAGACAACAGGTTTTTATCGGTCTATTGGTTCTATAAATAATTCTCGGTTTGTCATCTGAATTAATTATTTATTGATTCCGTGAATTCAATGTTTGAGTAGTTGGTTTATTACGTGATAGTACATCAAGGCAATTCATTTGACTAAGATGGATGTTTAAAGTAGTAACTTTGGAAAAAATTTTGTTTTAACGAACACTTGCTTGGCTTTTGAAAAATGCATTATAGCGTGATGATTCGAAAGATAGATCCACCATCGCAATCAGACATACATTATATAGAAAATTTTTAAGTGTCCAGGAAAGGATCGGAAGCGGAGTGCATGAATTTTTTTCAGGCAAATGTAGATCTCTGAAATTATAAATATAATTGATAACCCTGTTTC
Source organism: Eucriotettix oculatus (assembly GCA_034510155.1). NCBI lineage: Eukaryota > Metazoa > Arthropoda > Insecta > Orthoptera > Tetrigidae > Eucriotettix > Eucriotettix oculatus. The sequence continues at coordinate 38,068,336 of CM067382.1, forward strand.
TTAAAAATTTAGAGTATTTCTTTACTTAAATATTTCCTGTCACTCTTTGAATCATCCTGTGTCTTACAACTTTCGTCTTCATAATATGATTTTAATCATACTTTTTGCCAGGTCAATCGCTTGACCAGCATTTACTGTGCATCAATGGACCCGAGATACCGTAGTGTGAGGCATTTGTCCACATAATAGCAAATGCATCTGCTGCAGCGATGAAGCATGTTCTTTTATCAACCACCTCCCCGCCACCCCGAGCGATTCTTGTTTCTAATCAGTTGCGCTAAGTCCATGACGAGATAAGCGCCAGATAATCCACGGGGAGATAATGCAAGCCATTAAGTCACGGACGGAAAGGTATCTATCTACCACAATGGCCGCTATAAATTTACAGCACATTTATCGTAGCTCTGGTCACCCCTGTGCGGGCGTTTTAGGGGGAGGGGAGTAAAAGGCAGTCATTAATATTAGGGAGAACATTATCATTCGGCAAGTGTATACACACCCAGGGAAGAACAGTCTCTGATTTAGAAGTTAATGGTTTGAAATAGTTCGTGCGCTGAATCTAAATTGCACTAAAAATGGGCGGCGGAAAATCCAAAAAAAAATGGCACTAAAGAAGATGTAAGTGGAAGTTTTAAGGCATTGTGGGATAATAACTGGAAGCAATTTTTTTGTTATTTGAACATATAATAATACTGCATTACATCATACCATATAAAACGTAATAGAAAAATCAGTCCATACTAAAACCGTGTACTTTAAATGTGTCGTGAATGTGTGTATTCCGAGTGCTCAAGCCGAGTTCAATTTCTAAGTAAGTGTAATTAATTTTGTATCTAGTTAAAATTAGTTATAATACTTTTACTTTAGCATGGGTAAAAGGGTATTTGTTTTACAATATTTAAGAGAGGTTGTACACACTTGACTAATTTATTACAGTACTAACTCTGCTCGTTGTGTCAAGGTAAATTATGCTGTATTCATGCTTGTTAAATTGGTGACTTCATTGTGATAGAATATTAATCTAATCGTTATACTAAACTGTGTGTCTTTAAAGGGATCTAAAGAAAGATAGCCTGAGTGTGATTCTCTTTTAAATAACATTGTAGAACCGTAACTGGTGATATTTTCTTATTTTATCGGACATTATGCTGTTATTTTGGATATATCGACCGCCCCACAGTTAATTCGTTCCCGCTATAAATATGCGGGAAGTAATTATGACAATCTGGTCATGAGAGGTCTCTCGGTGATTTTGTTGCGTTCGGCTCGGTCCACATAGTTTGATTAGCTGCCCCTTCCCCTGACTGAGGCGAAACTAAACTCCTGGGCGCAATTTGCCAGCCGTACAGAACGTCGGTGCCTCCGGGCAAAACACAAACACACACACGCACGCACAGAGAGAGAGAGAAGAGGGAAGAGGAGGGAGAAGCGTGGAACAGCATCGTTCCGTTCCCTTGCGTGGCGAAGAATCTGCGCCGCCGCCGCCATTGCTGCGATGCGAACGCAACTTGGCCTCCGATGAAACAGAAAACAAGCAGACTTGCTTATCAAGTTAGCGTTGAGTTGCCGCTAATTTAGCGGGGAGCAAACTTGTTGCCGCAAAGTTGGCGGGGCAGCAAGCCGCCCCCGGGGAAGCGAGCAGGGCGCAGATATTACGACGTGCCCCTCAAAGCCCACCACCGACAGAACTCGCTGACTCCATGCCTACGCCTTATCGACGGCGCGAATTAGCATCGAGTCACCAGGGGGACGTGTTTTATCTGTCTGACACTCTGACACGTAACAGCATAGCCGCATTGACGTCATCAGTACACGACTTGCCAATAATAACTTCACTATACTCTTACCTGTATCACTTCAAAATTCTACCTTTTCTATTCAAATTATGATTTTTTTCGAAATCCCGATCCAAATTGATACAAAAAATAAATATAAAATTAATTATTTTTTAAAATTCTGAATTGTAATGGAGTATACCCTGTACTTGATGTCTTCGCAATTTCCTATAATTATATATACAGATGTTTGGGTTCCATTCATCCAACTGAGAAGAAATGTTGTAATGTTCGCCCCTAAGAAAGTTTCTGTAAACCTCCTCCCTTAGTTCTCTTTCTAGATAAAAAATATCCTTTCTCCATATAAAGCACTGCTCTCACTATAAAATTACTCATGCCACCTAAACCACAACCAATATTATATATATACCATTTGCATGTGGAGCAGACATAATATGAAGGCCTACATATAACTGAAATTTTCTCTGTTTATTTAATGTATTTTACACAGTCTTGGCTGTGATAGTTAAAGGCTAATTTTTTTAAAAGTACCAATATAAATATATAATGATAGCTAAAGTATTTAACATTACTAATAAAACTCAAATATCAAGATCCCCTTGGTTAAAGTAGTGCAAGCATTTTTGTAATATAATTGAGAAAATGGTACAGTTTGTATCCAAAGTATAACACACGCAAGGCGCAGTACCTTTCATCCCCTTAAGGTACCAGGATTATTCCCATAAGATGATATGGCTACTTAATACTATTTTAATGTACCGTGTGGACTACCGGAAGGGAGGGGGAGTGTTTTTACCTCAATTTAAGTAATACTGGGAATATTTCTTTTCTCTTCAGTGCAACGGAATTTTTTCCCTCTCATAAGGTTTCATGGAGAATTATTAACTGTTTTAAGGTGCCGTTAGTCACCATCACTGGTTAACTTGAAGCTAAACCTCATCCGTATAGGTCGTTGTGTGCCCATGAAGGATTTATGCCAATTAGAATATGCGTTAACCACGAGATTAGTGTCGAATGCCGATCACTGGAAATGATGAAGGGGGCGGTGCCTCCGAAAATTCAAGTACTCTAAACCTCACAAGGTGTCTACCATCTATGAACCTCAGGTAAGTCACCTTCTTTCTATCTCTCTGACCTTTCCCCAATAATATATATATGTTGGCTGGCTAAAGATTCAGGGAAACTAAATTGTCGTATTCCAAGATGGTTTTACTAATTTACAGTTTCACTAATACAAAAGATTTACTCATACAGCAAAGCTTATCCCAGACTTACGTCGACGGTCATACATGAGTGGTAGCAGATGAATAGAAATGTCGTACTTAATAATAGTTTTAAAAAATTCTGATTTGCTTTGACGTGATTTGGAAAATAAATTTTATGTCTATGAACGGATATTCTTGTAGAAGTTACGATCCGCACTCTAGTTTATCTCAGACAAAGCGTTCCTTTAGAAAACTATTACATCGTTGGAAGCGTCTATTTTACCAGAGATTTTCATACACCTTTTGCCGTAATTTTGTTTTTCAGTCATTACCAATTGCTTCCCCTATTTTTAATAAAGGTTTGCTGTTACAATATTTTTTTAATTTGGATGAAGGAGGTTAAAGTTCCTCCCAGGGATTGTTAAAACAGACACGCAGATGCGTTGATATCTACTAAGAGTAGATGTGGAACAGCCGTCCCCATGCTTCTCTGACAGCGATAATCCTGCAGCCGCGTCTCGTGACCGTCATAAGCAGATCCTGTGTGACGTCATCAATCATACACGGGTGGGAGCTGACGTCGGCAGCAGACGTCGTCCGCTGATTGGCCGGGCGACGTGGGTCGCGCAAATGGAGCGCACTGGCCCGTTACAGTGGGCCCATAAACAACGGTTAATGAACAAACATTCCATGTCAGCTGTTCCTGGCGTCCTCTCTCTCTTTTCTGTCCACCATTTTTCGCAAAGTTGAAAATTGCTGATGACAATTACCATCCCGCGTGATGGGGACAGGTAGGGGAGGGGGGAGGGTCTCGTAGACAATAAACACCTGGAATGGCTCCAGGTAGGTAACGTCGGCGCCACTTAGGCTCCATAAAACATCAAAACTGGGCGCGCCAAACGAGCCATGCTTCCCCTTGACACTGCAAAGCCGGCTCGCAGATAAAACGCCGGCTCAGATTACAGAAATCTGAATTTGATATACGCGCAGCCCCCCCCCCAATCATAACTCCCACCCGCATTTCAATCAGTTGTTTCCATAGATTAGTCGAATAATGGGGTTGCCGTTACACCCTCGCCAAAATCACAAATCAAAGAAATTTATGTCTCCCAGAAAAAGTTAACGCTTCTAGAGCGATGAGGCGTTACAGTCGCACGAAAAATATATATAAAAAAAACAGAAATTCTGACGTTTCTCCGACATTGCTTCACGCCATTCCTTGTCACGAATACATAACTTATTATATATTCGAAATACTCCACGTTATTTAAATTTAATAGTTTTGAAACCTCAAATGTAATATGCATTTTAACTGAAATTTAATATAAACTTTTATAACGTAAACAACTATACGAAAGTTCGTAAATTCAAACAGTAAGAGGAACGTAATTTCAAGCGTGTGAAAAGAAATAATTTGTCGTTGTTCCTGTTTGTACTTCGTATGCAAAAGAGGTACAAGTGATAACATTAGAGAAATTATGAAACGCTACTTTAGTTTTTAACCAAAAAATAATAACAGTGTAGCAGAATACATCACATTTAACAAGTTGAAATTTTAAAAGTGTAAAACCGTCGTACCGAGCGTTTACTATGTTGAAAGTTTTACTGTACTTCCTAAACAAGACCAACAAACTTTCTCCAAATATATTTGGACCGAGGGAGAAAACGCAGCGAAAGTCCCGTCACACTTTGACAATAAAGGAGGAGAGGTTTATTAAGGTCAGAAAGTCCCGCACTGAAGAAAATAAAGCGCTTGGTTGTTACGGACATGGTCAAAAAGTTGAGACGAGCTGAGGCCGGAAGGAGTTCATCCATCCTCCGGTCATGCCTGTGTATATTTCCATCTCTTCCACCTCGGAGAAAAAAGACTGACTAACGGTTTCAAGCTACGTCTGAGGAAATCTGAAATTTTTTATGGGAGAAATAGTTACAAGGAAACTTATTCGTGTTGGTGGGTGAGATGAATTGCTTTGCCCAAGAACATGAGAAAGATATTGTGCGGATGCATTTCTTCAGTTCCGTTACTGATTTCTGCTTCCTAAGCATCCAGAACTTACATCAGTGACAACCTAATTTTTTACCTATTTTCCCAAGTAGTGCTGTCAATAGTTTGTTTTAGGTCGTGTTCATTTATTCTGTTGTGAACGACTTAAATTTTATATTTGACGGTTCTTTTTAATTTAAGATCTGGTGAATATTATTTTACTTTTTAAAAAATAGGTTAATGCCCAAGTACGATAAAAATATATACGTTTCGATCGCTCAACGTTAATAACTTTTCAGGATCGTCATTGGGAATGCTACAATATCGCATTTATCTTGTAACGTTTAATACAAAAAATATCCTGTAGTCAACGACTAGTTATTCTTACTACATTAAAAAGTAGCAAAGGTCATATTAGTTCGAAAATAATAAATATATATAGCGAAAGATACAAATTTCAAACTTCATCAAACGTAAATTCCTCTGTCATAAATATCTTATAAACACTGAGTCTTGTGATTTATTATATTTAATTAATGTAAAATATTTACTTATTAATGATTAATACTGGTGAGAACAAAATAAATAAATTTGTTTCAACAATTAAATAAATGGTAATATTTCTGTGGGGAAATATAATGTGTGGGACTATCTGGATATTATTTTATAGCTGAAAGTTTGAGGCATATTCATATTTTGCCTCATTATAATATGTGAAGTATATTAAACGTTCCATGTTGTTGTAAGATGTAACATCAAAATTTTATGACTTAATTTCTTTTGATTTTTGAAACTTTGAACTTCTGGTATGAAATAACAATACTCTATTCCAAAATTTTAATTAATAATCAATAATGAGGTGAAAGGTAGATAAAAATACAGGAAAATAAGTCAGCCAATTAATTTAATTAGTATAAATGCAAACGTTTCATCCAATTTTGTGGTCTTCTTCAGGTAAATTATTTAATGGATGGATAAATGGACATTAAGAGTGATTTGGTGTCAGGAACTGATTCCTGCGACACCAATATATTTTGCTCATCCATTTAAAAATTTACCTGAAGAAGTCCACAAAGTTGGATAAAGCGTTTTATTTATGTTAATTTATTTGCTGAATTATTTGACCGTATTTTCATTTATTTATTATTATACTTAATCTCAGAAAATGATGTTTGAAAAAGGTGAGATGATTGCAGAAGAATGTCTTAAACTTGGACAGTGGAGTACCCGAGTGACCTTAAGCAAATTATTAATCCACGATTGTAATCAAATTTGAAATCCAAATTATGTAAAAATGTTTCTCCCCACAACTCTTACGTAATGCAGTACTTTTTATTTAATTTGGGCCCCCGTACCCATAGCATTTTTGTTTATTGGGCACAAAGACCTCGAGTCACAAAACTTTGTACCATTTCGTGTATCAAAATACCATGTGTTGTAAATGCTAGAATCCGTATTGGCCAATTGGAAATAAAATGTGGTAGCTACCGAATGATACCTTTGTCACTTCAATAATCATCCACTTAAATTTATTAATATGATCAATTTAATTTTAAGACGGCTCTTGTAATTAAGAGCGGTGAATAGAGTACAGTGGTAAATTTCAGGCCTTCAAGTCTCTTTGTAATCCGTTTCTTGTGAAACGTTGTTGATTGAAGCATGTCATAATGGCCGCTCAAGTTGAGGAAGACATTGGAGGCGCGTCAGGCGGTCGACGCTTTCAGTAAAGTATCCCAGCTAGGCGGGAGTAAAAAACGTTAAATCGCATACAAGAGTAAAAGGCCTATGCCAAAATTCTTCCCAATCTTTGGGAAGCCAAACTCTTCCGAGATGGTAGTGGTGGGGGGAGGACGAAAAGGATCTCGTAACACTGTTCAGAAATGCTTCGGCCCAAGATTCTGATGGTAGGGAGGCGAGGAGCGGCGGCAACCTAATTGCTGGGCGTCCCGGCGACTTCTATTTAAATGCAAAGCACATTTAAATACCAGCCTTGCGCCGGACAGATGCCTCTTTGGGCAAATTGCTAACTCCGGAGCTGCACCAGTATAAAGTTTCAATAATCCAGAGGGAATTTGCATATGAAGTGCACATCGGCTTCCAGCTCAACAATGAGTAACTAAATTTGTTTCTCATTGAAACAAGTCAAGAAAACGGTGCAGTGACGGGAAGTGTTATTTTTTGCAACGTCAGAGTTCCTTGATTGGCATGGAAATTTTTGAATAATTTCTAACTAATACGTATTCCGGACGCCAATTTTGGTGTTTTCCTAATTAGAGGGTCTTAGATGGAGGAATGGCCAAATTTTTGCGATGAAAGTCAACTTAGTTTACAATTGCAGATAGTATCTTAGTTAAAGATTGATGCTTAACAAAACAATTTTGCTGTAAGAATTTCTTCACAAGTTTGGTCTATGATTTCAGTGTGTATATTTATCGTTTGCGAAAGGAGAAATAAAATCCTCATATTAAGTTACCTACACCAATGTATAATATTATATCACGGTATGTGAACATTGTTTAACGTTCAATCACATAAATATTTTTGGTAAGCGTTGGCGATTTTTTTGACAACATCGAAATTTGTATTGTTGGCTGCCATGGAGGCTGCAAAGTAGACGGTCTGCGTAGGAATTCGTTGGAGAGAAGTTATCCATGCCTCGACATCGTTCCTACGAAGGAAATGAAAAGTTTACACTTCGACAGACAGTTACATTTGTCCCGACAACTACCACGCCCGAGATGTTTTAATAAAACATTATTGAAACTATTTTTGTAACAGTCTACATGAGGGTAAATTGGCAATAACTTGATGTAGTGTCCCTTTTACGACGTATCCAGGGAGTTCCCATATTTGTTATTCGCCTCAAAAGTTTAACAATTTGTCTTTTTCGGAAAGTGTGTTTCTCTGACAGAGAACCAAAAATTCGCGGGCCAAGAATTATCAGGACACTGAGCCTGGCTACTCTTATGGAATAATTCATTGCTGTCCCACAGGAAGCGCAGAGGGACTCTCCTGCAAACGTAATGTGACCTTCCGCAACACACAGTAAGAGGGCATCGGACTTCCTAGAAAAACCTTCCTGGTTTACTAAACTGAGGGAGATTCACAAACAAACTATTAAATTCACCGTTCACAGAGTTGTTTATTATAAATGTTCCCGTGGACAGCTGAGATCATGTAAAAAATATTGTCTTCTGTTTTTAATTAACTTAGCAGTCAAATGTAATAGACTATAAACTGGTTTAAAAGAAAACTGAACATCTGAAATTACATGTAGCAGCTTTGATTAGTCAAGGTTAAATTATCACTATTTAATTTTGCATTTATTTTGTACTCATTTTAATACCTTACCGAGTTATGGAATTTTTTGTCTCCGACATTACCTATGGGTAGTGTCAGCCGTAAAATTAACTAGTATTGCCGATCACGGTGTATAATTATCTTGTGTGTATGTAGTCTCCGAAGTGGACTGTACGGCTTTCCTCATCCATATTATTCCATTGTGTCGGTACATTTCCATCTTAACACATACAATTTCTGATTATTATGAACTCGTGTGTGTACTATAAATTGCCACGTTCATAATTTTTCGCAGATTACATCGTTAAAATTAAAGGGTAGGAAATGACTTAGTTCAATCATTATCGTTCGTTACACCCACTTTCTAAATAGAAGATATTCTTCGGGCCAGAACAGGACATGGAGGGGAACCTGAATAGGGACTGGGAATTAACCAGGTGAAGTTCTGGGAAGCCCGTCAGGGCTGACTTCCTTCTTCCTGGGTTTACACTTTATCTTTCCATTGGACCAAGACCATGACATTTAATTTAAGTCTCCTGCAGTGTCAGGGGTCTATGCATGGAAGTCAAAGACCTTCAGCATACCCTAGGACCAGTAGGCCAACTGCCTCTCAAATTTGGTCACGGCATGGATTCGGGTTTGTTGCGTTCCAACAGCAATCATTAGAAGGGCGTTGGACTAATACCCAATAACCCGACCTACCTAATACAGGTTTTATAGGGTTTTCCCTGCATCACCTTTAGGTGACACGCATGGTAGCATCCTTACACTAAGGCAAAGGGGCACTAATCCACCCTAGTCTACCTTCCACATCCCCCTTTTCAATTCCCTTCCTATGATCGAATCTAACCTATAGGACTTAATTTAGTTTTCTTTTCGTTTTAGCGTCCCAATCTTTATTGAGGACGTATCGCAATCAAAGACGAATCGCCTTTGGTTTATTTTAGTGTCAAGATACTTGTAACTCTTTAGACCTCTGAAATACCTTGGATTAGTGTTTAAGTATCTTTGACTCTTGAAATCCGAGATCGGCAATTCACAGTCCCGTATTTCTAGTTGATTGGCCGGTAGCTGGTGCTTTTACACCAATTAAGTTTAGATCAGCTACGGGCAGTTGTCGTACACTGCTTTAAGTTAATCAATTATTAGTTTGCGGTTTTTGGGTTTATCACAAGCGTGAGAGAAGGTGGTCGATGTCCGCAGCCATTTGTTTTTATTTTCTGAGTTACCTTTCTTTGGAGATTGGAGACCGCCTCCTCGTTGAGTATAAAATCGTTGGGGTTTGACGAACATCGTTTTAAATATTACCTCCAAATGGTTTTTGAGTATCATTTGCCTCTCAAGGAGAAATCTTGCAAAAAACCAGTGTTGTCAACATGCTGTACTTCGTTTCTTTCTCTGCTTTATTAAATTAAATTTTAATCATAAATTTATTACATGACGCTTTTTATTTTTAAATTGCATTCAGCTGAATATAACTTCTTGGATAACGATTTGTATTCCACAGATTTAATATAATTTCGGTTTCCTTTCTCATCATAAACATTTTTTGTATTAACTTCATCGAAAATAATTAAATATATAATTTCTCTGTGTATTAAATAATTTATATATTTAGTTATAGTTAATGTCATTTTATTGCGCCAACATTACAGGACTACTTACTAAAATATTTACCGACACGTTTTAAGTTCATAATGGACGAACTTCACGCTTGTATCATTAGCAGGGACTTTTAATCCTTTCTCCCTTTTGGCTAACAGGGCGCTACTTGGTCGCCATCGTCATGATTGATGAGGCTGCACAATAATCTGCCTCTGCTCTGACGAGACTGTCATTAACCAGTTCAACCAACGGATTAGGCCCATCATTATCACGCTGTTTTCTTCTCTTACCGCAATCATCCTCTCTTCCGTCATTTTAAAAAAAAAGACAAGAAAACACTGACAGTCTGTTACAACTTGATAAATCTTTGTACAAATGAGTCTGTCTCTTATAATGCTAGAAGGTGCAGAAATTACGTGTTTTTCTTCAAAATTAACAATTTGGTGGCGAGACTGTTAGATTTGTCGTCGCCCTGAGAATTTTTTCATTTCCTCTTCTAAATAAGTAAGCTAGTGATCGATCTCTGTCAGTAGAACACTCTCATATTCAAGAAAATTGAGATTATTTTTAACAGAATTGCATTTACAGCTTAATACGGAATGTTAAGTGTACTTATGTATCAAACTAGAATTAACAGATACTGAAAATCACTAGTAATTGTTCAGAGGAAACATTTAAGATGTTAAAAAGAAAAAACCGTACCCAATAATTTACGTTAGATAATTTTATTTCGTAGCTTAAACCACTGCGTATATGAAGCAGTTGAGATAGCGAAGGATTTTTTCATGACATGTTTCTATTTGAGATTTATAACTCGTACAATTTTGCAATAGCTTCAGCTGATAAATATTAATTAATTTGTTTGACGTATTAAATTTCTGTATGTAATAGTGAAAATCTCCGTTACCATTCCAACATACTATTGAAATCAGAATAAATTTAGATCCAACATTTGAAGATCGTCATTAAAAATTAAAGAATTTTAATGAACGTAGACTTTCCCGGTGAATAATTCGGATGAAATCTTCACGGTTAACCAACCGGGCCGCAGAAACGTTGTGTTCTTTTAAATACCTGACCCGGTTGGTTAACCGTGAAGATTTCATCCGACAGAATTTTACTTTGCAAAATGTTCTTCAGTTACGACGCTATTCAATTTAATGTTAAATGAATAATACAGCCAGTTTAATCATAATTAAATTAATCATAATTAAATACCTCTTGAGGTACAATAAAATATTTAAATAATTTATTAAATGAATTTAAACAGAAAAAAATACTGTGCTCACATGTCTGTCTAAATTTAATTTAATTTTGGTCCAACGTTTTTTTAGGTATTATTTCCACAGAACTCGTAGGAAGATTTTCTTTAATAATACGGGAGGTTTGTAGCATGTCACATTCACTGCCACTGACTACTAGTGCCATCTTACTTTCTACTGCGTGATCGGAAAACGCCCAAAAGCGTCAGTGCCACGGATGCAAGTGTGATTTTGACGCTTTAAATCGTCACTGGCAGTTAAAGACTTTTTGTGTGTAGTTGTTAAATTATTTTTCCTTTATCTAAATTAGCAGTAATCGTCAATTAATTGCTTTTTTTAGGCAAAATGTAATTTGACCTTGTGGCTAAGCTAAATGAAACTGTAATGTAATGTGGAGCCTACTAGCGGGCAGTTTGTAACGCAGCGCCTGGTTGGGCAGCGGCACGTCTCACGAGCCAATCACAGCCACGCTAGGTGATGGATGCAACGCCCGAGCCGTGAAATGTTTATGTTGCAATTTCTCCAAGACTGGCGATAAAGGCAATCGCCGGAGACCTCAGCACCCTTACACTTTTAAGAAGGTTCTTCCGAGCTGTCAATGCTCCACGAGATAAATCCGATTGCATCAAGCCTCGGAGCTAGTCGTTCTACCAGTAAATTGCAAATTGAATTTGCTCCTTGTTAGCACGTTGCTAACACAGCCGACACAAACATGTCCTTGGAGAGAGGCACGGCCTTATCGCGTAGGAATAAATCACCTGTATAACCTTTTACGTAATTATTTAATAGAATTATATAGGCGCACATACTCAACTTTGAAACGTCAGCATGCAGACAGTTTTAGTAATGCTGCACATTTCCCGTCATGCTCGTTACCTCTCTATTGTAACCACAGAATGGTCTCTGATTACTACTTCGCTGAACATCCGCTATTCAGTCTTCTGGCCACTTCCCTGCAACTACTTGACTCTTACCACTAAGTCGATACCGCTGTCTGTATTCATTCCATCATTTTGAGATCTGCTATTGAAAATATATTCGTTTCACTTTACGCCTGTCCAGCGTGAGTTATACGCTGCGACGAAACTGTTTGACGCTTAGTTATGGTGCCATAAGTAATTTAAATCTCGACAAGTCAAGTCTCAATTGTTATATTTTAAGGTTGCTCTCATAAAAATTACTGGTAGATATTGTCTACATATAACACAGATTTGCTCAAGCAAGGCCGCTGTATACATTTCTGCGAATCCTTTCTTAGCGTTGAGCTCTTCAGTGACCAATAAACAGTAATATCACTATTCTTTTTAACTATACGACATTACCGACAAAATAATCAAGCTTATAGATCGTAATAAATGTTCTTGTAGAAACCATGTTTTATGCTAGTTGAAATTTTCTGAGAGTAGCATTACGCTGATGTTGAGTATCCACGCCCTAGAGGATGCTGCAAAAGCCGCCCTCCCCCCCCTCCCCCCGCGCAAAAGAAATTTGAGTTCAAGCTTTGACAGTAAATAGAGGGAAGGCAGGGTTTCTATGAAAAGTTTTCACAAGACAGTCTCGACACACTCCCGAGTTTAACCGCCCTCATCAGCCGTAACAAAAGGAAGCGTCTCTTCTTTCACGAAGGGAGCAGACATTTTGTTTGGGCTGAAATATTTGCAGTATATTAATCCCCAGCTCGGCAGAACCTGAGTGATTAAGATTTAACGGCCTCTGAGATGTTAGCTCCCCTTTTCTTGTTCCTGACCCTCCATTTAATTTATCGACGGCCTCTCGCCTCTATTTCCTCTGCTTCTCTCCGCCTGCTCTGCATTCCATTCAAAACCATCCTTTATGTCTCGTGTGTGAGTGCGAGAGCAAAACGAAGTCGTTTATTTTCATTGTGTTCTTTTTTGCGCGTGGTTATTGCAGGGTTTTTTTTATCAGTGTGCTGCATATTTAATCCATATCCGTGCTATCTTTCTCCCTGTGTCTACACGTTTCATCGCGGCTCCGCTGGAGCGAGATTAACATATAACATTGAATTAGGCATTCAACTCTCGTGTTTAAGGGTAATCAATACATTCACTGGCGGGCACAAGCATTACGCCGCGTCGGAGGATATTTTATTGACAGTGTCTTCTTTATGAGATGACCAGTTTATTACCGAGGGAGACAAAAGCTTAGGGGAGGTTACATTAACTCGTCCGAAGCGCCCCCCACCCCTGCACCCTGTAACTTTCGTAATCAAGGGGTATGGCATTTTATAAAGACAATTTTTATGCCGACGATTATACAGAGTGGGTTTAAACTTTGGAAGAGTGTTCAGTGCGAGTACAATTTGCTTTTATAAGGATCATTTTCCACTGTTGTCAAAAGGATAACATTATGACAAGCTAATTATAGACCAATTCCCGATTCGTTACTTATCACTAACCGTAATATTATATAATGTCTCACTGTGAACCGTGATTTGGAAAATAACGTTCAACTGGACAAAACTATGCAGATGAAAGGCAACCATTTGTAATTTCCCGTTAATAAAATTACGATAAAGCGAGACATAATATAATTGAGTATTCATTCGATTCATCGTCGAGCGCGAAAAGTTGTCAATTTGGACCTTTTTCGAGATTTAAGTTTAATTACATACCCCAAAAGTTAAATAAAAATCTGTAGAAATTTATTTGTACCTGATTGAAGTCGCAAACGGGAAGAATAAAACTTTGCAGAATTTGAATAACATGTATATTTTGTCTGTAAATTAGTCATTTTAATTCATCTTTATATAAATGGGGAAAGATTATCACGTGTTAAGCTCCTGTCAGTATTCGGGAAGCGGGGGAGGAGAGGAGGTTAATTATAAAATATTGGAAACGGCCCAGAGATTAGTGTCGAATTAATTTTCATTGTTCGGTGTCATATAAATGAATACTCGGGCAACGACGGTCAATCAGCAAGTTTTTAATAAACTTGTAGATTATAGAATAAATAAATACAAGCATGAGTTTAATCCCTGAACCATTCCTATTCTTTAATGAAACAGCGAAAATTAATGCAAATTTTCTGTGATAAAAATTGAAAAATTTGAAAGAAACACACTTAATTCCACATTCCTGTTTTTTGTGTATGAAATACGATATTAATACGTGGTAACTGTGGAAAGGAAGTGACATTTTTGCCGAAATAGAAATAGTGCAATTTATATGGAATCATACAGCGGGGCCGGTATCAGAAAATAATGGAACGGGTTGAATCTGGAACAGCCAAACTTTTGCACAGCATTTCTCTCTCTTTCTCCCGTCTGCGAAGGCATGAGTGACGTCATTCTTATCTCCTAGTAGCAGATGGCGTGTTTGGAATTCAAGACGCGGCCGATACATCAATACAGCTCTCAAGAAACAGACTTTGTGGCGGTTAGCAGACAAACCTCGGCGTACGGGGAAATAGATTCGCCTGCGGCACGTCCTCGCAATGCGATTTGCCACCACAAATCGAGTCAGGCGGCCAATCCCAGGGAGTTTCAGCAGACCAAAGCTTCTCCAACAATTAGCAAAGGCTTCTGTGGGCAAGTCGCGCACTAAGAAATGATCGCTCAACTTTGAGGTTTCTTCTCCTTTTAAGAGCTGAGGGTCGCTTGCGTGTTCCAATGGCTGCTTGCGAACTGAACCAGGCGCCTTAGCACTTTCGTTGCCAATTTTATCCACGTTTTCATCTACGATGTAACTGTAATTCGTGTACAGTTAAGATAACTGTTTACGGAAAAATTTGCACGAAGGAAAAATCAAAATTTTCTTTTTTTTCTTGGGTAGTTTGTTTAATTTAAGAATCAGCAAATTATATACATCTTGTAACGTCTTTTCAGTGCAGAAGTCGTCCTTAACTGCAGCAATCTGTTGTTTTTGTCAAGCAGAGCAACTGTATTGTCGCTTGGGAAGCAGAGTGACAATGTTTCAGGGAGAAAGAGTGGACCATAAAACAAATGTTTCTCTCCGTTGCGTTTAAATTGCTCGAGTGAGTTCGTAGAGACGAATGCGTCGTGGGTCTCTTTCGCTACCAGGACTCTAATATCGTCCTTCCGTCTCTCTCCCTCTCCCTCTCCCTATCTCTCTCACCACACCTTATCACGGACACACGCAAGCCATTCTCTCACATTCATTGAATACAAAATGTTCGTGCTGGGTCAAGGACGTGACCGTAGTAAGAAATTATTTCCTTAAATTTCGACACACAATTGTTGAACCTAAATTATTCATTTCCACTATAAAAATTTTCTGACCCTTCCCATTAGTTTGCAAGTTGTAATGGTCGAGTCTTAGTAAACGTTTTAGTTTCTCTCAACTTCTTGACTAAACTTTTGTACGTCAGGGGAACATGAAAAGCACACCAGAATTATTTATCCCTTATATTATAAAATGTAAGAATTTTAACAATAAAGTTTATAACCTATAAATATATATTTGAGTTAAATATTTTAGTAAAAGTCTTAATCTCTACATTGGAATAAATTTACCGCAGAAATCTCGCATATTGGTTTCAAGTTTCTATCGTCTGTATTCGAATTGAGATGGAGATGGAATTGTGGCTCATTACACATTTGTTAGCTTCACTACGATATATATTCATTATGTTAATCTTTCCGGAAAATTCAAGAAATGAAGGAAATTTAAATAGAATTAAATTAACGTCCCATTCACAGACAAACCGAGTTTATGTATACGACGTTTCGCCCAAAATTTTGTAATCCTTTCATGTGTTCATTGTATTCAAACAATCAAACTCCTTTTGAATTAAAGGTTGAATTATCTCAAATACAAATGAATAAACATTTCTCTTTTTGGAACTCTTAAGTTTGCTACTTTTTATTTGCATCCACTCAAAATTTGATTGTCTGTTTATGAGAAAGTCTTGAAATTGCGATTCATACGTCGTATGAATAGAATTATAAAATTGGTTTCTCTGTGAATTGTTTATTAATTTAAAACTTTTGAAATATTATTTTGGCTTAAATTGATTTACCAAAATTATATCACTAAACGCTGCAAAGATATTTTTTCGAAAAAAAATTCACTGCAAACTCTAATTATTAATGTTCGTTGAAGCGATGTTGTAGTCTAGTAATAAATAGTTTCGTTGTGACACGAAATTAGTTGTAGGTAAATTTAACATGATACATGTAATGTAGTTACAAATGGAGGCCGATGATCTCCCCGGGGGCAACGTTGCCACCATTTCGGATGTGGCAACATTGGTCCAGCTGCGCACAGAATAATACGGACACGCACAACAAACGCTTCGCCATTAACTGCATTTGCGCGTCCACATTATTTAGAAACGCAATTTACAGTAATTAGAGTGCGAATTTTCACACGCCGCTCATGGATTAGCGGGACCCGCTTCACGCTTCCAAATAAACTGCTGTGAGTTGTCCGATCCTGCCGTCCTTTTTATTCAATTTACAATTTTCTAAACTGGAGTTTGGAGAATTTTTTATGTGGGTTTGGTAGAGGAACACAAAGCGTTCCCGCAAAATACTGCCGGTACTGGAGGGTATTTCAACTTTATTTTACAATTTTATTGACCGGTCATAAAAGTAGAGGACACTGTAGAATAATTGATTAAATAGACTACTATTAATTAGTCTGGTCATATCTTTGAGCCACGTTTCTCACACAAAAGCTAACACTTTATTTTTATCCTTTAAAATCGATTTTTTTTCTATCATTCAAATAGTGTATTTTGGGAATTATCTTTCCTGCCTGTATGTAATTCTGCTTATAAATCCTGCAATGAAGTCTAGTTACAACCAGCCCCTACTTGCTTTGTCCGATGAACTATTTTCAATATTAACTTGTTCATATCTAGTCTTCATAATTATACCATTAATAAAGACGGTACTGAACCGCCCACACATATAGAGTTACTATGAATAAAACATATTTATCATTTATGCACAGCTATGTTTCGTAAAGGCGTTTCCTGTGACGCCGGAAAATAATTGGAGGCTGATTAAATTGTAACAAATGTAAATTTCTAACTGGATCACAAAGTCTAATTTAAAATAATTGTGTACTCGACGAAAATTTCAGTGTGTCTTAATTCAATATAATTCATATTCGGTTATAAGTTTATGACTTGTCTCTGTAGGTAGCGCTTTTATATTTAAATATAAATAGTCGTAAAAATTAAATAAAATTTTACTCAATCTAAAAATGAGGTACACAGTTTTATCTACGGACAAGAAATAATTAAGAAATATCTGTACAAAAAAATAGAAATTAGAAGTGACAATATTTTGTTAAAAAATATTAATTTCCAGTTTTAATTATTTTCGTTAAAGGTAGAGGTTAAAGTATACAGTTTTGTATAATGAACTGCATACATTAACCATTTCAATTGGAATGTGATTTAAGAAAATATTTGTTTGTGTTCTTGTAACTTGATGTAGTTCTAAAATTGTGGTCGTAACGTCGTAGTAGTTAAATAAAATTTTACAAATTGTCTCTTTCGTTTAATTTATCTTTACATAATTTAAAAAAGGAACACACGTTATGTAAAATATTGATAATAAATTAAACGTTTTTTTGAGAATATTCGGAATGGTTAAATGTGAAGCATTGGCTGTCCAAATTATTTTTAAAATGCATTCGGCAACTCCTCCTATTATTTCGGCTCATTGCCTTTCTTTTTTGAGTTACAACAGTTTATGGTTCCATTTTAATCTTTTTTTTCTAAATCGCAAGTCTTTTAGTAGTTTTTGTTCTAGTGACAGTTGAGTGATGTATGATTATAATTTTAAATATATATGCAATGGAATCATAAGTTTATCTTCATAAATCATTGAATCCGGGCAACTGTACGTTTGAAAAATTATCTCCATTAATACCTACAGGTTATTTGCAAGTCGAAGATTAAATAAGAAAGGGATAGTTTTGAATACGCGTTCTTGCTAATAAGTGTACAAACTTGCAGCATAATTTGCTAAACATATCAATGTTTGTGGCGCCCCCAAGATATGATAATAGGCACATTCTGATAATTTGGGTAATGCCCAATAAGTATTTTTTTTATAAAGTACTGGTGGTGCACTTATTATTGCGTTCCATCTTCTTATACTTTTCGGCAGGAATGTTTTCAGATTTGGGCGATAACTACACACCTCTCCTCCTTCAGTTCGTACTCGATCAGCCAAGTTTCTCTGTCCATCCCCTGGTGGCGTTATTTACCGTCGCTGGCGCCCCCACAAGGGAGCCGATATTTTCCCTCGGTCTTCATCCAATTTCCTAAAACAATTGGAGCTTGGAGCGACGGTGGCGGCGATTGTGGGAAGCTCGCAGTTGGCGGCTCGGTAAATTGCTTGCACGATAGCGGACTACCGTATCGTAGACTATACCTTTCCAATAAACTATTTTCACGATTATGTTATTACCTTAATAAAGAACAGGTTACTAATACTTTTCTTAGATTATAAATGTAAACGATTGTCAAATTGAAACGCGGTAGCAAGCAACTGTCTGGAATCTCGAGAAACTTTCATCCAACAGGGGAAAACCCAATCTCCCTATAAAAGGACATATTTCAATCCGAATATTTAACTTCTTTCTAGTCACGTTAATAATAAAAGAATTCATATTATTAATACAGAATAAGATACTTAATATATTTCCCGGGGGCTCTAGTCAACACATATCTCCCTTTCAATTCTCCCTTCCGCATCTCCGCTTTCCAAATCCCTTCCTATGCTATTGAAGGGGAATTGCCAGCTTCTTGATCAACCTCTTGTAGCCTTCCTCCAAGAATATTTTCGTGATACATTCACTTTTAATTGCTTTTAATCGTATTAGATAAATAATAGCCACTATTCATTTTCATAAATTGTATTGTAAATGGAATTTGATTTGACCTTGTAGCTCTTGTTGACATTAAATAAAATTCTTGCGACGTTGTCACATTATAGTCAATGCAGTTGAAGTAAAGGTCTGATCTGTTGAAGGGGAGTGAGACGATGTGACAACATTTTTATTTTTCTCTGGTATTATTCGCTGTACCCAAGAGGTCCCTTTTCTAGAAAATTGTAGCACTTTCGGTAAAAATATTCAAAATTGTCCCTTTATGGAGTAAATTTCTGGAAAATTACTGCACTGGATTCATTCGAATTCGACCTGTTTAGGAAGTTAAATTTTTCCAGTTTTCTTTTTCTGGTATCACTTTTAAATTTGCCATCTACTACAGTTATTTTGATCTTATGGCCGCAGAATTTTTCGCGTCTAATCAAGCACATCGAATAAGGCGAGAAGTCTAGCTTCCTAATTTTCTCATATCCCCCTACGTAATCGTTATTCCATGTACTGAAAATACTTTGCGTTATGCGACGTGAAAGTCTCAGTCACGCCTCTATGGTATTATTTTGCTAGCTCGTGAACCCACGAAGGGTTTCTATGAGTGTATTTATTCGTTGACTAGCAGTTTCATGCGAGCGACTTGATCTCGAGGCCAAGGGCCGTGTGTAGGAAGACGAGGCAAACAATTTTCACTCGGGTAATTTTGCGGCTCTCTCGAGCATCCCTTCTGACATTATACGCGCCGCTTAGTCCCTAACTTAGCAAAGTCCCAAGGGCTTGTCCCCGTTGTCACAGAGCTGACATTCCGGCTGGGATTGTGCAACCGAGTCTAGACTCGTGCAAACTACACTCGAAGGACAATTGATTCAATTGTTTTACCTTACATTACCGACCATTTGCGAGATTATAGACGTAGGTGACTGGTGATGATATCGTTAAAAGGTCACTGGCGTCTTCGTGGTAGATTATCCAATACAATAAATTTATTCCTGCGTTTCTGCGGGTCTAGAAAAAATTTGGTCGAAAGCTCCAGTGGAGGACGACGATCTGAAAATCATAAGGATGAGGAGATGGAGTGGAAAGACACAGGACCATGTTCTGGAAAGAAGTTTGGAATGATTCTAAGATTCACGCTGGACTGTAGGCGAAGAAGAAGAAGAAAGTTGCTATCCTCTATGCTTTTGTTAAAATTATATAATAGTAATATTTTGAAATTCCCTCAACTTGATCAAGTTGATCTGCAAGTATAACTATTGAAGATAGTTATTCTGTCCTATAACTACATGTTAGCTGTTTGGAGAATCTGTGCAAAGTTGCTTCCAGCGCCGCCCTTTGACTATGATCGCTCGAGAGAGTTTACGGGCGGATTAAGAAAAGCGTCTAGGAATTAAGATATACGAGATTCCCGTGTCGTAGATCGAGCCAGTAAATTGTGAAGCTTGGTCCACGACGAGAGCGGAAAGCTGCTCGTGTGACAGCAGGATTCAAATCTCAGGCTGTGTTTGCAATCCACGCGGAATGAAACTTTAATTAGACGCAACATGGCGCCGCACGTCACAAGGGACTTCCCCGGCAGATGTGCGCGCCGCGACGGGGGCTTTATTTGTACAAGAACTCGGCAGCAAGCTCATATAATTACATTTAAATTGTGTCGCACGGAGTGTCTCGATCTTTAACATTAGCTGCCGGTATGAATCCTCCCCCACTCCGAGAGGGATCCGCAAGAAGCCAAGTTTGCATCGTGCGTATGCAAATACGGCGCACCACAACTGCTAATCAAGTCGACGGGGGACGCATCTGCAGCAGACCCGCGGCTTTTTGACTTTATTCCGCCAAATATTTGCATAGCCATTACAAGCACAACTTTCTACGTTTGTTTGCAGGCGGCCATTTATAATACTTGGATAATAATATTGTCGACCAAGGGGATCGTGGGAAATCCTAGGGAACGAAACACTGTAGACGTTCCATTACAAGACGAAAAGTTAGCTGGTCGTACCGTCAGATTACCAAAACTGGAATGGAGGAACTTACTGTTCTTAGCCTCGCGCCATTGGTCAAATTTGTTATGTTAATTGATCTCCGTGAAATTGAAATCACAAAACCCTCGTTTTGTGTTGACTTAAAATATCTGATATTCTATTTGCTGCACAACTTTCGTATTTCGGCAGAATTTCCATGTGTAGCTATTCATTATTATGGATATGAGTAATCTTTGTTAACATCAATGGTACACAGTCCCAATTACTACGTCATCATCGCTTTTACGATCGCGCCGAATAAGAAACAAACTTATTTTGAGGAATCTGGGAGCGATATTTAGAATAAATTCGGATCGCCGTCATCTGATAATGAAGCGTTGTAATTATTGGATGAGACTGTTACCTGTTTGTAGAGCACTCCAGTGCGAAGGCCGCAATATTAGCGTCGCCTTCAATATCGAGTTTAGGGCAGATAGGGTCTGGCTTTAGGCGATGAGGTGGCTGATATTGCGTCGTGAACCGTTACACAGCTTTAATGAATTCCTAATGATGACAAAGTTCCGCAGAGAAACACTCGCGTGCTTAGCGCCATCTCCGGTCATATCACTCGCTACGTTCTGCTGGCTGAGTTTCTGCTATTAGATTACTTCAAAAGCCAACTGTGTTAATGTGAGGGGTTGAAATAAATGCCATAAAATTTAGTCGGATTCTTTTGTAGCGTTGCGTCTCACAATAACATTAGAGACGTTACTCGTCGATTTTAATAATTTGGGTAAACATTTCATCGGAATAAATGCCTGCATAACTCAATTGCAGTATACAGTATACTGTTGTATTATTTCAAGCACAGGTTTAGGAATTAATCCAAATATTCATAGGAAAACTTAAAGAATTATGTCAAATATTTCTGGTGATGGACTGAGGACTAGTGATGGAAAGTCTTGTAAGTAAATCATTGATACGCTTGCCAGGGTAATAAAAAAACCGCTACCCTTTCACTGCTCAAATAAGCTGGAACTAAAGAAGTTTCCATTCCTGATGAACCCATTGTAAAGTAAAAGTTAGTTGTCAGCCATTGCTTTTGTCTAAAGGTAAAAGATAAGTACTATTTAATTGCACCTATAATCATCTCCTTTTAAATATTTTGTGTTAGTGAAGTGTTTCTTGGTACTTGTATAATTGTAATAAATGCTTTTATAAATTAATTTATTTGAACTGAATATTTTAAATGATTCAAACAATGCCTACCATTACAAAACTCGTCAGCATCAAGAATGGTATTGGGATAAAAAATAATCTAAACTCAAATCGTTATAGTTTTCAAAAAAATATATAAATTGCCTGTGCATTTGCGACCACATGACAATTATTTACGTATTACGTTATAATATTTTTAAATACCAACATAAAGTCTATGCAACCATCGAATGCTATGTTTTAATTTAAAATATCAAAATTATAATATTCATAATAAAATTAAAGTTTACTGAAAGCATTGTTAATGAAATTCAAAGAGCAAATGTGTTCGAATATATGTGGGCAAAATTTGACGTTTATTTTAGTTTCACAAAATCCTTCCAAGTGAAACTTACAAACAAGTACCTGTTTAGTATGTTTATAGTTGCTCCACCTTTTAATTTTGTTAGTGATTTAATTGAACTTTCGAGATTGCAAGTTAATTTTAAGGTTTTTATGTCAACGTATTGGTAATTACTACAGTGGGATTACAGAATATTAATTCCTGCGTTAATTATTGTTTTATTTGACTGAAAATTGTTTTTTTAAGAATATAAATATAGTTGAATGTTTAATACCGAGGCTGTAGTCTCGAGTCCTGAAAATGTTTTCGCAATGGTGGAATTTTTGTAGCGCATATCTTGGTTAAAATGGATATTTGAAGTGGTTTGAAAGCATACAAAATATTAAGTTTGTATTCCAATGTTAGTGGTGTAGTATAATGTTGATAAATGAGGTAATAAAGTAACGATTAAAAGCTGGATCTTTGGTATTGTTTGACTAGAAAACTTACCTGCGTGTTTACATGCCTTGATTGCGGTTTGTGAGCCTTTAATGCTGCGCTCCCTGTAACCGTGGGACGATAAAGCGAGTGGACTAGAAGTGCGTCGGTGGTGTTCGTTGAGCACGGCGGCTCGGTCAGATTTTTGGGAGTGGACTGCCCACGCACTTACGCGTATTGATCGCTCTCCTCTCCTCGCCCTGCTCAGCACGCACTACTCGGATGACCAGGAAATTGTGTTGGCAACTGCGGCCGAGGCAGCTATGAATCTAGCCTCGCTATCTGCTGGAGAGGAGCCGTGGTAATTACTGGCCCTTGGCCGGCTCCCTCGTCGCCCATAATGAACACCAACTACCTGCTCCACGATCCCCAAATGAGATGTAACGTGGCTACTTTCTGAATTAATAGCGCACTTGGCGGCAGCTAAATGCACTTGAAAAGCAAACGAGATAGCGCTTTGATCACTGTAGATCTCATGGGCATCCCGTCAAGTGTCAGCCGTCACCGCAGTACTAACAAAGGCAACTTTGGAATATGTGAGACATCACCATCCCCTCAGGGTGTGCTTGAATCCCCGGTATTACCTGCTCATCCGAAGTCCAACCTCCATAGTAACAAAGGGGTATACTAACAATATCCTTCTCATTTTAAACCCCTTTACAAAAGATTTGTGAATATCCATTTTTGAAAGTGTTTGAGTTGCCTTTTGAGAACAACTTGAATCATTATGTTCAATTCAGAATATAAAGTACTGCGATGACTCAGTGTCCTGCCTCGAAATGTCAATTGTTTCATATTATTCGCCATTAGCATGAATTCAGTACGTTAGTTCTGATCATCGATAGACTTAAAAATTGGATCAACCACCTATTCCTAGATCCAACGAGGAATCGTTTGCCAAATAACGAAAGTGATACTTATTCGTTAATTCCGTTACTATACCTGCCACATCATTACTGGTCATTAATTCAGTCATGAATGCGCGACATTTAAAGTTATCGATTTTGTTACCCCATACAGCACGGTTGGTTTTCCCACCGCTGTTTAAATTTTATAAATTTTACGGAAACTTCGGTTCCATCAACATAGCAAGTAATACATAGTTATACGATCAGTAAATATCCGGGTATTTTGGAGAAGGCGAATTTATAGTTTATAAGAGCGTAACGGTTGTTGTTGCCGTATAAATAGAAGCCGCTGTTCATATTCAGCAGAAATTTTACCACTTGGTGGGAAATAAATTTGAAGTATCTAATAATAAATGCTTTCAATTGAAGCTCAGCTGTGAAGGTCATAAATCTGAAATTAGAAGACCAGAATGGGAAAATGTACAGTGGGCCGGGAATCGTACCCAAGACGTTCACTTGCATGGTAGACGCTCTCCTTTCTGAGAAAACCGAATCGGTACCTTGTACATGCAATTCAGTTTGGTCATTACTCGCTTTTGAAAGACAAGAAATTGCATTGAAATTGGAAATTTAATTCCCACCTTTCCTCACTGTCAGTAATAGAAGAATCCGCAGTTGTCCATGACTTTTGAAGCAAAATCATCCACTTTTCCTATTTTTTTATAGATGCCAAGCGACGGAGCTTTGCTTGGCCCTCGGATGATTGTGAAACCGTGTTTAATGAGCATTGGTACTTTTTGAAAGGCAGCTATCTTGTATAACCTTGAATTTCAATGCTACCACTGGTGAAATCCTTCATTGAAATGAATCAAACTTGTGCATTCTATATGAAGCTGAAGGGTGTAATGTAATGCAATAATTATTTCTTTCCGTAGCATCTTTTGTGTAGAACTAGAAGCGAAGAAGCGTTTGGTATAGCGTGGAAGCGTTCACAATGCAAAGCAGAGGTAGTAATATGTGGGACGATTGCAGGTATTGTGAACCTCGGCACAGGTAATGCAAGGCAATTTCCCACCTCGCCGGGGATTTGCCAGCACTTTACGCCACTCAATGGGTCTACACATATTAACAACAACCCATCACTTTTGAATGGGGAAAGTCGATGGAAACCTTCAGCCTGGTTGCCGAGAAAGCGGTGGATAATTCAACATCTGCCATACAATCCTCAACACTTTGGAAGCGTAGAATCGACGCATGAATCTTGATTGCGTGAATTAGTACTCGGTTAAATTAGATTATGGCTTAATTATGAAATTGGTGAATATTATTAAGCAAGATAAATAAATCCTTGACTTATTAGTGACAGAATCTAAGGAAAGGGATATTCATTAGACTTACAGACGTTTAACTTTAGTTTCTTACGGTGGGTTTGTATTTTGATAATCCTTAAGTATCTAAGGGAATGATTCAGTCTTGTAATGTGAAACACGGCCAAGAATTCATTTTGAGTACAGGTATATCCAAAGTTTTCAGGGCTGATGAATAAATGCATTGGAGACGCTATTTTTAACGATATATGATAAATCGAAGTGACTAACTCAGAATTTAGTGAAGGAATTGATTACAATGAATATAACTGGCAGGAAATTGCATAGTTGAAGCGAGCTTTGAAGGGATGTGTGACTGAGAAAAGTATCGCATAGAATGTAATTTCCGTTAGGGATGAGTTACGGTCCTTGACTGCGAAACATATTGAAGGGAATGAATGCGGTTTTTTTGACGTTATCTGCACGTAGCTTCTTCGGAACTTCTGACGCCGACGTCGGGAAACACGTTCAGGGCTTTTGTCGGCCGCAATCCCGATTGAAAAATTGTCTGCCATTTTCAAGTGACAAGGACCTTCATCCCTTTTCTTTATGGGGAGATTGAAAATAAATGGAAACTGTTTTGGAACATTTAGACGAATATAAGAGCCAAGAATCTAACGGTGGTCACACGTTCGTGTATACCACCTTGGTTATGCAGATGTCTTATTCTGTATATATCAGTAAAAGTGTGGAATTAAGATTCAATTACGAGGCATCTAGATTTCTTACATAATCGTCTTACGTGTATAGCAAGCTGCTATGAACTATAACTCGTCACGTTCTTCCATGAAACAGCCTTGTGCATCGATGGATTGTTACTGAGTTTCAACGGTTTGTGGGTTATGGATCGCATTTTTTCTTTAGAAACCACGAATTTTTGACGTTCGGTTTTATTTATTACGTTTTCTTTTAGTGTTTGAAGATACTCTTGACGCAATACACAATTTTGATAGATTTTTACAGACGATAAGTTTCTAAAAACTTTTAATGAAACTACAGGTTCTAGAAGTTTTTTGGTTTGACGTAATGGAATATTAAAGTTTCTTTCGATAGATATTTGTGCACAACTGATGAACGCGTTTTCTGGAAAAATGTTCCCTCAAAGTTATAAACGTAAGTTATTTTTCGAAAAATTATTAGTAATAATTACACTTATAGGGAATTAAATTTATATTTTAGTCTTCGACGAACATATAAATTTAATATGAACGCTTTTTTTGATAATTATGTATTAGATCGACTTTACAATTTTAAGTCCTTATTAGTATTCAATAATCCAATAATAAATATTTATTAATTTTTTAATAATGTGCAGAGGAGGATTTTGACAATTATTTATACAAAACATATTAAACTATTTTAATTACAAAATGTTGTATTATTTTATGAACAATAATTTTTTTAATAAATTCTAATTAATCATTATTTTGTTCTAATTACTCTTGTGGAGCACCGTTTTTATCTTTGAGGTTCGGCTCCAATAGGAAACATGTCTATCATCCGGAATTCAGTATAAATAAGAAACTAATGCACTGAATTGTAGTTTCTATTTTGGAAAAATAATACAGGATTTTGTAACATAAACAGCATTTTAAAAAATTTTGTATGGAAAGATTATTGACCGAAATCTTCTTTGTAAAAATATTAAATGTTTTTAATGGAGTTTTGAATTCTCTTGATACCAATTAAAAGCCTATGGGAAACCAAAACGTATCAACTTTTTAATTTAATTTACATACAATTAAGTGATGCTTAACTCGGAAAGTATGTACAGCTTTTTAAGTTGTAGCGTAAAATTATGTCTAATAGACTAGAAATAATTTATGAAGGAGCTATTGTTTTAACCTACTGCCAGCCGGGCAATTTATTAAAAAAATTTAAGTCACATGTGAAATTTCGGCATGGATAATTCCCATCGCACGTGTAATATATAAATTGGAGATTTGTATTTTAGTTAGGGATGAGAGGACTTTACTGATGACGGCATATTGCGCTGTGGGCCTGTGAGCGCCGCTCGTAAATCGGTGGCCCTTCGTGGTCAGCGTTTTGCGCGCCTGCAGATAATGGCGTCCCCACTTCGCATATATAGCGACTAGCTTAGCCAGCTTGCGATTAGTAATTAAAAGGCTTACTTTTCCACGAGACATGTATTATGTGCAAGTAATTCCATTTTCGGTAATGGTGAGTCGAGTATATCTAAATAGGAATTACAGACATTACGAGGATGGCAATTAAACGTTTTACCTTTATTCTGCGACGTAACGATGATAAATTCATCATCTCACTTTTCTCAGCCACGTAAATAAGTACACAATTTAAGCAAGTATTCTTTTGTTTTTTTTACATAATAGTGTTTATTTTCCAACACCATTCCCAGGTGTATAATATATAATCGAATTATACAAATTTATTTTTTATTCGTATTATACTACCGCAATTTCTGAATTTAAATTAAAATGTATCTGAAAACCCTTTAAACCCATCTCATGGTTAAATAGTTTTCAAATTTGTCGAGCCTTCCAAAGTTTTTGCCACTTGTGCTGATAATCATCAAGTCACAATACCGATCTGTTTATTCGTTGTGGCCGATAGACAGCAAGTGTCTGAGTGTCAGATTACAACTATGACGTCATCACGTGACGTCAAACCAGCCGCCCGGTATAAATCTTAAGACAAACGACCATTAGTAGAAAAACTAGACACCATTATAAATCCTTTAATATTTCATCGCTAAATTGTTCACAAGTCCCTTTCACTTAAAAATGAACAGGCTCCTTCGTTCCAATACGAATACCAAAAAATAACTCTTAATTTAATGCCTGGAAATCGTACATGAATTAATCTTGCTTTTTTTCTTTTCTGTAGTCTAAATCCTTTTCAAAATCATCAAACCTATTTGAACTTGATTTACATGATTTAGCATGTAGTATGCTCATTCTAATGCAGCAGTGCTTTAATATTCAATAACGGTTAGCTGCTTTAAACGCTTAAATAATATACTGCGAGTCCTCGGTCTGTCATATTACTCTCTCCTAAATTTACAGTTTCAGCGTGAAATTAGTTACGATTCTAAATACACAAACATATTGGCTCAAAACGCATTTTCACAGATCTTATATGTTGTAAACCCTAGCATTTTACTTATGTGTCTGGGCACTACGGTAAGATGGTTTACGTAACTTTACATTATGAAAATATATGACTAATATAATTGTTTTAATTTGTGACTTTAAATGTTTTTCTTTTCTCTTTCAGGATTTGGCTTCGTGACGTTCCAGAGTGAAGATGTAGTTGACAAAGTTTGTGAAATCCACTTCCATGAAATCAACAACAAAATGGTAAGATTAATCTGTTTCCTGTGTCGATTCTTCACAGACAATGAAAATACTCGCATATATGCACGATACAAGTTTCCGTATATCCCCTCACCCAGAAAATCATTAAGTGTGTCAGAAAAAGACAGTTTATCTACTTACTCGAGACCCTCGTTCCAATTCTATGGGAAATATCTCTGAAATTAAGCCTTTGCAATTCTGTAGTCAAGCCAATAATTATAAAGCAAAACGTTCGTTCCCCAAATTAGTTTTGTGATCTGTTTGTTTGGCACTCCTTCCCTCATTTCGAACTGAATTTTGTGCTAGCAGTACAAAATTTTCAGTTTGTTATTCCTCGCTTT
This sequence comes from Eucriotettix oculatus, assembly GCA_034510155.1. Taxonomy (NCBI): domain Eukaryota; kingdom Metazoa; phylum Arthropoda; class Insecta; order Orthoptera; family Tetrigidae; genus Eucriotettix; species Eucriotettix oculatus. The sequence continues at coordinate 38,097,198 of CM067382.1, forward strand.
CGCTTAAATACCCATAGTATTTATTTGTAAATAATCTATGTCCATGTATTTATATTTAATTAATTATTCTTATTTGTAGGAAGAATATATTATGTCCCTAAACTGGAGGGGTGAAACGTTTGATTCTGTAATTTTTTGATTTTGAATTAAATTTATATTACTAACTTCCGGCCATTTATTGTAATTTATTTATTTACATTACTCAGTTGCCTATTGTATTAAAAATTTTGTCCTTATATGCTTGATGTACGTCCAAATCATAACCGATGTTTGATTTAAGTTTATTTTAACATCTTCCCGTTTTTTGGTAGTCAACTTCTCCAAATTAAATATTTAAACTATTTCGCCTTTTAGGGGAAAGTAATTGTTTCAATAATAAATGCAGTAATCGCATGATACAACAGCATATAATTTATAGAATTTACATACATAGGTCATTAGACGCGCAGTGTGTTTCAAGAGTACAAGTAATATCAACTAGCGTTTTCGGCTGGAATGTCATGGACGTAGGTTGTAGGACTCCTGGTTTGCCTAGAGCATAAGGATAGGCCGTATTCACGCCTCATTCCAAACCTAGTGGACAAATCGTAAATTATTTTATAAAATATTTAGTAATATTAATTCTGCACAATACTACCAAAAATATACTAAACTGTTTATATTAATAGTAGAGAATCTGCCCATTGCAGGCTGAGGAGTTGGTGGAAGCCGACGCAATGGCACACTAGCCACAAGCCCGATCCTCGAACCTTTCACGCTACCAGGTCATGATCTGTTACATTACTACAATGTTATTCAACAATGTAGACGAAATTGTACGGTCCGTCACTGCCATGCGGACAAGATAGCAGGCATCCAGTGCTGTTGAGCATTACTTGGTCCAGAACCCGACCGTCTCTGCTCTTCTCACCACTGGTTCCATACACACATCACTGTCGGGTCAGCATGCCCAGCACGACTAAAGTTTCATATTGGGCCCGTGCATAGCTCCACTAGTTTTCACGTTTCCACCTATTTGCTGACACAAGCGATTTTGCTGTTGGAGCCTGTGTGTACTCCATCTCTCTGAAATCAAGTATTTCGTGGTGTACTAGTCAAAAAATCTCTTAGGTTTGGATTTTTTCTTCTGGGTGTTAAGTTTTTCAAAACAGTAGTGAGCATACACACACATTAATTGTAAATCACACCAGATGAGATTCCATATTTAAGGAACGAAGCGTGGTCTACTACTGTTTAGTGGACGCACAATTTACTTATTGCCAAACAGCCAGATATTGTAACTAATAAAATAAATATACCCCACAACATCAAGCCTTGGCTACCTTTATATTCCTTCTTTCTTGACCCCCCCCCCTTTTTCAATTCCCTTCCTATGCTATTAGAGGGCAGTTGCCAGTTTGTGGATCACCCTAAAAATAGCCTGTCACCCAGAAAAATATAATTTATTACATGGTAAACAGCTACAATTCCTAATCGAAAATGTAAAATTCACAACTATTATCTTCGATGCGCATGTCTTTGGTTTTCATATTGGTGCAAGTTCTCCGAGGAAAAAGTAAGTTGTCGACCAGTGTGCGCTTCTGACGCCATTTTGATGGTTCTGTTCGCAGGTGGAGTGCAAGAAGGCGCAGCCCAAAGAGGTGATGCTGCCGGCCAACCTGGCCAAGACGCGCGCCGCGGGCCGGGGCGCTTACGGTGAGTTGGTAATGCTGAATCCCGCCGTGGCCGCGGCGGCCGGCTCGGCTGCTGCCGCGGCTGCCGCTGCGGCTGCCACGTACCGCTACCAGCCGTACCCGCTCCCGGCTGCAGGCGTGCCCCTGCTTCCCGCGGCCGCCGCCGCCGCCGCCGGCAGCGCCTCCGCCTCGTGCCTGCCGTACGCGACCGCGGCGGCGGCGGGGCCTACCATCTACGACGTGGCGGGGGCGGTGCAGGCAGCGGCTTCCTGCAAGCGGGCCCTGGTGGCCGCCGCCGCCTTCCGCCACCAGCACCACCACCCGCACCCAGCCCTCTCGTACCCCATGAGCGAGCTTCTGGGCGTCCAAGGGCTTGACATGGCGGCCCTCTACCACCAGCCCACCGCTGCCGTCGGCCTCTGACCAATATTCCCAGCTCTCCCGGGTCCCCAGTAGAGTAGCACTCCCTCAAATTTTCTACGATTCAGTATTTACACCAGCTTGTTAAGCTTCCATCGATTTCTTTTACGTATTCTTAGACGAGACAATAAAGGAAACTATACAGTAATTCCTGTTAAACTAGTTACAACCAGGTCACAATTCGTAGCATTTGCACTTTTAGCACAACGAAAATGACCACTTATTCTTCATTCATCATAATATTGTCGCATTGCATCATCAAATAATTAAACTCATAACGAAACTTAAAAAATTTTTAACAATCATTTACAGGAACTGTTTAAAATATTCAATCAGTGAAATAATATTTAAATCTGCCAATGTCGTAAAGACCTATCCAGCAAAGTTACTTAGCTTCTGTACTCCTATACAAAGATTGATATGTATTAAATTTAAAGTACTGTAGATGGATCGTATTACCACGATGATTATATTAAACTAACGTATTTCCATACGAAAGAAAACTTATTACCTGTAAATGATTGCCGACAATTTTATAAAATTTACATTTGGAATTATTTTATGCGAAATGAATTAATATTATAACTTGAACGAATTGTTCGTATTTCATATGATATTTTGATTAGCTTATGCTAATGTAGCAAGAACGTTATCTCTTATTGTAACATTCCAAACTATTTGAAATAGTTTGAGGGGTACTGGATGCATCGCTCCATTCCGTACTGTATGGTATGTCTGCGCATTTCATTGTAGTATCCAACCCTGCCTGTTACATGTTATTGTGTAAAACAATTTTCCTTAACAAATAATAACTATTGCTGTTTATTATACGTGACGTTTTTACGACAGCGTCAAGAGAGGCAAGTCTATCGCACAACTTGTTGCTCCTCGGCCATGTTGCTTTCACCCCAACGTGTTAGTTTCTCCTAGTCGGCTAAATTATGTGTTCTCTGACATGTTCCGACTGGCGTGGTCTTTAAACATCTTCCAACACTAAAATCATTTATTGCTGTCAGTACCGATTAAGCAGTAAAACTCAAATCACTAACTGATCTACGTGCACACGGTTGTCTTCAAGTTAGTCTGCTTGTAGTGGTTATTTTTTTCTAAAATCAAACATGTTGTACACTCCTCTCTTGGGGTTTCAGGGACTTTTGCTGTGATGTAGAGACCGCAAGTGACTTAAGAAGTAGCTTTTGATTGCTAGTCTTGTAGCTGCCAAGTTCCCCCGCCTGTGAGCTCGCAACTTCTCTGCTTCGGCCGTTACAACCTTTTCTTAAATTTTAATATTTCTCAAAAATTACATATCAATTTGTATATTTAGGAGTAGAACTTTTTGCTATTAAAATTATAGTACGTAGACAACCATTACATATCAATTAAATAATGTAGAGTAGCACTTCATGTTATTAGACGAGGTCGATTCATTTAAAAATGAAGACGTTTCTAACAATTTGCGTATGCGACTGTAAAGCGTATGCCATCGTAATTACTAACAATGCCATTACGTAAAACGCATGGTGGAATTGTTAACGTCATGTTTATATCATTGCACTTGTGACAATCCATAGGTATTTGAGTTCGTAGGGTATTAGTGCCGTTTTATATATAAAATAAATAATTATAATTGCGTCCATTTTTGAAGCTGTGATAACTTTTATATTAGGTAACGGCCAAAGTAGTGTTAGGGTCGAGGCTCTTCCACTGGGGACAGTTTAGTTTTCTTTATTACGAATGAAAAAAATATATACAGAGAGGAGAAAACTAGTAGTGTACTTACATATAGAGTTCTTAGTCTAGTCAGCTTTAATAGTTGTTAGTGAAGCTAAACCAGTGCAAGAATGATGAAATAATTGTCAGTTAAGTGTATTAATTAATAACATATTAAAAGGGGAATTAAAACTTCTCCCTTTACCGGAAAGTAGTCGCGTTATTTTTCTTTTTGTGTGTGTGTGTCAGTGTGGGGGTGGGGGTAGAGTAGATGGGGATATTGTTACAGAGCCGAGCGCGCCGGTTTCCATTTAGAGAATCTAGCTGATCATGGTCAGGTGACGTTGAACGGAGTTGAACCGTCCCAACGCCTCCGAGGCGCCAGAGTCCCGCTTGTAGGAGTCTGCTGCACCTGCAGCGCCCCCTTCCGCCCCCTCGTAACCGCCCCCTCCCGCCCCCCCGCCCCGGCGCTACTCCGTCTGATGACAAGGTTCCGACTGTAATCGTCACGAGTGCTCTCATTGTGTATTCTTATTGTTATGGCAGTGATATTCTGGAATCTTGCGGCCGTAGTCTATTCTCCTACCCAAAAAACACTTCACGCTTACTTGCAGTGAAGCGAACCGAGAAATAATTTGTCTCCCCCCTTCCCTCCCCTCCCCCGCCAACACCCACCCACCCCCCCATCGCCTCCATTATTGCTCAAGTGCACCGAAGTTGGTGTAGTTCAGTCGCTGTACCTAGGAGTGACGACGGGGCCGTACAAATCTCGAATATCACTACACATTTCTCAGTTTCAGAGCTAAGAGGGAAGACTGTAGTGGAATCCAGTGTTTTACAAATTACATAACTGTATAGAATACAGATTTAACCTCTCTTTGCAGTATTAATGTTACTATTTTCTACTCAATACTTCTCAAAAGATTTATTTAAATAAGCATTGAGTTTTGTTTCTCTTCTTGTAATTTTCACAACGAGAAGAAAAGAAATTTGAGTGAAGTCGTGTCCGCCAGTAACGAACCAAAACAGGAATTCTTTTCCCCATCTATAGTCTTTTGAAAAAAAATAGAATCGTTTCTGTGTTCGTTGGTGGACAGACGACCTGAAACTTCTTTCCTATCTCAAGAGATCTATAAAACTTGTTTTAGAGATAGGTCAAGTACTGTCATTTACTTTTTTGATGTTGTTCTTGTTGTTGTCCAGTGTTTATTGTTTTTCTCACAATGATACTTTCATGAAATTTCATAATGTCTATACTTGTCTGTAAGCAAAGTGTCTAGTGAATATCCGAGTACGAGTGAGTGGGGTCCTCCGCGCCGAAGGAACGCTGTTAACCTGTGTATAGAGGGCTCCATCGGTAACAAACAAACAAATCAATCTTGTTAATTCCTGTGTGTAGTGTGCGCGGAGTAGTTTACATAGTACGGTTAGAGCTTTCTTTAGAATGTTGTTTGAATTTTTTTGCAAAATAATATTTTATTAACACATATCTATATATGTATATAATGGAAATATTTACTTGGTAACAATATGATTAAAAAAAGTGTCTTCTGTAGATAAAATATATTATCATTGAGAACTTAGTCTAACATAGGATAACTTAGCCAAAGAGACCTAGTTTATAGAAATTAATATTAGTGGGGTCTATTTTATTTTGTAAGTAGAAAGACCGACATTAATATATTACTATACATTCAGACATTTGTGAGATTAAAAGTTAGTCTTCCTAGATACAAAAATAAAGAATACTCATATAGTGACGTAGAGATTTTCTTGTAAAACTGAGATCTTATTTATTTGACACATTGTTTTATTTTTTATTAATAATAATTGATGCATTTTGTACTTGAACCAATGCACTCTTGTTGATGCCTGACTTCTGCGCCGATAAATACAGTAATACCAAGTTTTTTGGAAATATGAATGTATCTACTAGTCATACTAGAATGTAATTTATTTAACATGTACTTATCTATTTTGCGGCTTACTATATTATTAATCTATCAAATGTATTTTAGTAGAAGAGATTACTCTAACCAATGTTGTTTCCTATTATTTTTGTGTTCAAAAGTATGCATTGATGTTATGACTTGTAAAAATGAAAAGAAACAAACAAAAAATGGTATAATTTGTTGAATAAAAAGGCTTATAAATCAAATTGCCAGGCTGCCTAAAAGAAAATATATTATTGCATGAAGCACTACTAAAGTAATCAACTAAAATAACCTGGCTAAGCCTTTTAAAAATCAATAAAAATTGTGCAGAATTAAGGCTTGATTCAGTATTGCAAGTAAAAAAAATATACAGTTTTAACATTAATATAACAAGATGGTCTGTGTTAATAGTGTAGGATTCGCGATCTTGTATCAAAATTTATTAGAATAAAACTCATTTTTGAAATCTTATCTATACTTTGTTGTCTTTCACAAAAATTTATATACAAGCTTAGAAGTAGTTGCCAATTAGAGTAGTGGGCCAGTAGTAGAGTAGTGATCCTTCCCCAATTCCCGCTGGATTAGTGATCGCAGTTCCCGAGGAAGAGGAAGCATCGCTGGACGTGCAGCAAGCAGAGTGAAGACGGGGGATCCTCAAGACAACGGAATAAAATTTCAAGGGAGAGGAAGGGGGGAGGGGGGTTAATAGGGGGCACGCCTGCACGACCCAAGTGGAAATATCTCAGATTCACCTTAGACAGTAGCCAAAACACCATAGCTGTTATGAAATTTCATGGATGCTAATTACCTTCCGAACATAAAAAACTGTGTGTGTTCTTTGAGTTTTAAATATGCGTTCTGCTCATTTTGGCTGATTGTTAGAACAGTATTATTAATTTTTTCCGCATTCATTTTTTTTTAGTTTTCTAACGTTTCCATTATTTACGTTTCTTTCTTCCTCTATCTACGATGTGTATACTTCTCTTCTCTCCCTTCTAATTTTTCGCGTATTACTCGATTAGAAATGATTCATATACTGTAACTGAGTTTTATCGTAGTCTAATGAATATTCTTTTCTGAATTTCTAGATTTTATGTGGTCGCTGGGGGCTTTACCAGATGGTGAGTTTATATCTATATAACGTGTTAAAATTTTAATTCATTATTTGTGTACGTATTTTCTTGTTCTTATGTATGATACTCTTGAATATGCTTGATATGTGATATTGACTTAATTTACTACGATACACAACGAGTTATAAGTCCCACGTATGATTCTTAAAACTTGACATGTAGCAAACTTGCCATAAAAAATTCTTCACGTTATCGATACGTAGATATATTCTTTAAATGAAGCATGTGAACGCCACTAGTCATATTCTATAAATGCCAGTCGCTCACTTGAGACACATATAGGTGTCATCCTGTATATACGTATTAATATTGAACGTTTGTAAATGTGTCAAGTTTTCGTAGTGATATTTAATTTGGAGTCGAGTCCTGACGTCCTAAGTGTTGTGTATGGGCCACCAGTAGGGAAAATTGCGTATCTGTGTAATGGTACCATGCTACTGGTTTATTGTTGAAAAATTAAAATCTAAATTAGTTAACTAATCGCAGACCTTCCGATTTCTGGGATGCATAAGATGAATGGATTATAAGTCTAGTATGATGACCGCAGGATCTACAAGATTCGCCGCGTTCTCCCATAGATACAAATATGCAGACGAGAATTTAGGACTGTCAGGACTCGACGTAGGACTTTGGGCTCCTTTCTCAACGAGTGTGTTGTGTGTGTTTCAGGTTTTCCCGCCGCCGCGTACGCCGCATATGCGGCAGGCAGGGGTTACTCGGGTTACCCCAGCTTCGGACTGCCGTACCCTACAGGTAATCACTTGGGCGCCTCTTTACACCACCACCACCCGTTGCTGCTGCCTTACCCCCTGGAGCACCTCGGTGTCTTCGGGGCGGGAGGCAGCGTCCACCACGCCATGCCTCTGTGAACTCTATGTTCTGCGTCTAACATACTCAAAAGCGGTACGATGGACATACGCACAGCTGGAAACGCCATTAACCAATCAGTATTTGCTTATCCGCTCCCATCGCTTCGCTGTGCGTATTTTCATGGTACGGAAACTAATACCTATAACGGTCTGCTAAAGATAAAATTATATTACTTCCAGCAGCATGTTGCCTTTCGTGTGTTAATTATAATATCTTCACGACTGCATCATGTTAATCGTTACGTTGGTTTTCGCGAGCCAGCTTCGGTGTCGTTTTATTTTCTCAGTGTCAATGAAGCGGGTCTAGGTTCCCTCGTCGTTTGGTCTGTCTGCTTTGTAGCTGTTCTATAGCAGCTTCACCGAAGCGGTGAAGCGGCGGAAGGATAATAATGTCCTTGGAGTCCCCTTAATTAAGCGTCTAGTCCTAGTACCAACCCTCCCGACACTTGCTGTCGACCCGCTGATATTGTTTCACTCAGTGCATTTCTCAAGGTCCTATTACGTCATCCATAATTGCATTACACCAAAGAAAAACAATTAAAACCATCATATCGTCTACATTGTTACATTTATTGTTGTTATTTGCGATTGTTGTTTTTGTGATGTGGAATGAAATATTTTTATGCATATACAGTATATTTTTCCGTTCCTTTTTTCGACAGTGCGGAAAAGAGCTTGGGAAAATATTTAGAGTACCAACGGAGGTATACATATAATTTAAGAAACACCAATAAACGCATATATTGGTTGAAAACTTCTCTTCAGCGTTTTTGCAGTTTTAAGTGAGATAACAGCCCGTCCTTGTGCACAGTCCTTCCATAATGGAATTCTACATACTACTGAAATTATTTTATACAACCAGAGCTTTATATACTTTATTTAATGAATACGCAAAGTCGTATATACATTACATTCATTTCTAACGTATAAAATGAACTAAAACGTGTTTTGAATTGGCGAGGAAATTTTTCCTTTCCATTCTGATGAAAGCTACACACTCAGTATTTTTCTTGAGAGGTTTCACTGAGAACTGCAGCCTTCCTTCACAATTCGGTCCCGTTAATTCCCTTCTCCCTATCTCAATGCGATAAAAAGACGTGTATTCCAAAGCAATAAACAGTAGATGAAGATACGAGAGCAGGCCAGCCGACTAACTTAGTTGTTAACCTATCTGTCACGTCATTAACACTTGTGCTTATGCGTGTTCGTTTTTGTAACAATCTGTGTAAAAAAAACATTGTGTAACTAATTGTAGAAGTATACTAATTCGTATTTATATATCAGATATTTCTATTCTGACGTTTCCTGTCGGATAGACTGCAAACGTAGGCTCTGTCGTACCCTTAATAGTACGGCGGCCATCTTAGAGTAGTTGTGACGTAGACAACCCAGTAACCACTCTTTGTAATTGTCAAAGGAAGTTTGCGTCTGCGCTTTTGAACTCTCTCCTGAAATGAAGTAATTAATTGTAGAAGCGTGTGAGATTTTATTTATTTCGTTTGCCATTACTGCTTTGGATACATTTTCCCTTTGCCTTGGCTGTATTAAAATGCCATGACGCTGCTAACATGCGACGGTTCACATACAGGAACCATTATACTACTAACTTTGCAAAAGTTGAAACACACACATAAGTTACATTGTTGATATGCTAAACAGGTGAGATGAAAATAGATCTTCGTAGACCTTGCAACTATACGTCGTGTGACTTTTGTTTGTCTAACTAATTTGATTTACCGATTAAAACCACCATCTTTTTTTGCTTATTGGAATAGAATTTTATTTGAATTATACTGACCGACTGTCGTACGAAAATTCGTAGGTAACCGTAGGATACTCGGAGAACAGAATATTCTATCAGTGAACACTACTTGCGGAAATTTAAAAGTAGAACCGTACATTCTGTATTTCCCCTTTGTTATAATTTACGTTACAAAATTATTTATATACGTATATATTGGATAAGTTAAATGCTTTTCAGTTTAGCTCTAATCAAAGCCTTTAGAATTTGAAAAGGTATTTAACGTTTCATCCGTATTTTATCTCTTTGCCAAGTCTCTACGCAGTATAGCGTAAAAATATTGAGTAGGATATTGAAATGCTCCCTTTCCCTGCTTAAAGTAAATAATAGTGCGCGGCAGGGGAAAATGTATCCAAGTTGATTGTAATAACTCTTCTATAGGCCTTAATATGACCGTGTTTTTTCTGTTTGTTCCTCAGGTATGGTCGGGGTTATACCCGATAACAGAATACTGCTTGGCGACTTTGTTAACGTGAATATGGTGGCACATTCATAAGTTAGGAATAAAAAAAATCAACTTTCTATTGTTTACAAATATACATAATGTACAATCTTTTTATATTATACAATATTATTGTATATCTATTTGTTTCATGATTGTAACAGATAAAGAATGTCCTTTTGCACGCGCGAGTAAACGCGAAGAAAGGTTTTATTTCGCCGTGTTTAAAAAAAACTCTGGAAGAAACATCCAGATATGTACAAATTATACAATGTTTTAAGGCTGTGTTTTCACATCATTTGTACAAGTTACTAAATCAATTTCAAAGAAAAGAATAAAAGACAAATGTCAATTTGTTTTTAAATTTGCTAAGAATTTTTTCTAAAACTATTCACTACGAACACATTGTGTGATCTTGTTCCTTCAATAAGAAATGACAATTGTTGAATTTATAAATTCTTGATGTCGTGACGTATGTTCCCAGAGTATTAAAATTTGATATGTCAATTTGCTACGACTTGCCGATGTTTCCCTACATCACCTTGCGCGACGATGAGTTTTAACTTCCACGCACCAATTTCTTTTCCCCATGAGTTCAATGCTCAACACCGTTTGCTGTGCAGTCGTCTTAACGCATTCCAGGAAACTCCCCCGGCTGTGTGCACAAATAGATTCTATAAAAAAAAATCACGCACAATTCTGTGCAAACCAAACCAACACAATAGAAAAGTAGAATGTTTATAGAGAACGCGGTTTCTGAACCAGCTGTTTTAAGAAATTCAAACTTAAGTTGTTGTATTCAATCCTTTCGCTTAGCCTGTTCCGAAACTTTACGGTTCGGGAATTCTTCAATGAAAATATTAATTACTGATTCGGTATTTTAGAACTCTATGGAAATGCACATTTTTCGTAATAGAGAAAGAAAGTAGGAAAATAATCTATTCGCAGAACTTTAAACAGAATTCACAGACGCATGGCCCTCTCTGTCTCTGTCTCTCTCTCTAATTATTTTTGGATAGCTAACCGCGATTTCAAAATAAGCCCCTTGAAAAAAATCAAATGAAACCCCAAGCCCCACAAAATCTGAGATATTTCGCTTTTTTGGGTGAAATGTGTACACGCTTAAGACTCGAGTAGCGTTTGTTTACTTTGTTAAATTGCGGCCAACGAGAAATGTCGGTAAGTCTCCAACAAAGCACACGGATATATTACAGGTCTATTGAGTGAACGAGTGTGTGTAAATGTTGTTGATACATAATAAATACATATCTATGGAAGAAACGTTTATGGTGAACTGATATGATACATATATATATAAACGCAACGAGACAATATTTCTTGAACACTGCTTTTAATAAGTGTAAAATGCGTGTGTGATGTACCCTCGCCATTGTTATCACTCCCTACAATGTTTTGCTATATACGCCAACTATTATTATTATATACATTATATTACAAATTTTAATGGTCTGTAATAATAAAGCAATGTAAAAGTGACATCATACCATTACTTTGAATTCCACCCACCCCCCCTACCCCCACAACTATGACAGGATACTTGTGCATGACTACCTCTTCTATCATTCTGACCCATCCAGTCTGCGGTCGTTAATAACACTAATCCAGTCTCAAAAGAAATGTTATTTTTCCACTCACTGCGCGTATCAACTTAACAGTTACTTTTGCATAACACAACTATTAATTCGTATGAAGGTTTACGTCGGTCAGCAACGTTGAAATCATTCTGCTCATAAATCATTTGCATGCTTATAGATGAATATCTCAATCTCACTAGTCCCATAAATTTTAATGATTATTTTACTCTGGAATTACCTATTTCCTAGTCTACATACAGACACTCATTTCGTTAGCTCTTACGTAATTTCCACTTCTTCCCAATATTTATTTTTCCGAAAATTCTGACATCTTATGTTATCTAGTTTCATTTTCAATATTAAGAGTTTGGCATTAATTATGATAAACTTGAGCAAAAGTTATCAATTATAGTCACCTTTGTTTTATCTTCATTTATTTCAAGCTGTGTAAAGTGCGAAGCTATTTCTCTAATTTCCTTCCCATGTCTCTATTTTAATATCGTTAGTTATAAGTTACACTTAGATATGTTTTTAAAATGTCACTAGTGTTTTTTTAGTATGATACTGTGTTTCGAGCCATGATTTCCACAAAGAGCCTCTCTCTCAAAATAATCCTTGTTGTACATGGAGGTTTCTGAAATATAAGGAGCTTTTTATCTATTTTGGTTGGACGATTACGCCAAAATTACATTAACCCTCTGGGAAGACACGTGTGTTTCTGGATTAATTAAACTTCTGCTTGAATAGTTACACTGCATCTGCCCAATTACTCGAGTACTCTATTTGCTCAAACATTCAACACCTTACGAATTCATGAAAAATCCTTTGATAAAATTTTTAATCAAGTCAAAGGATATGCTTTAATTAAAGCTCAAGTAAAGGACATATTGTTAAATTTGGAAGAAATATAAGAATGGAAAACTGTTGACCGGACCCAGGACTCGAACCCAGGACCTCCCGCTTTCCTGGTGGGCCACTCTAGGTGTACCTAGAGCTCATTAGGAGCTGAGGGACGTTTAATTGCTCCTCGGGACGCTGACTCGGACTAGATCAGTGGTAGAGTGCCCATCTAGAAGTCTGGAAGTCCTAGGTTCGAGTCCTGGGTCCGGTCAAGATTTTTCCATTCTTGTCTTTCTTCTAAAATTTTAAAGTTTTAAATACAAGTTTGAAAGTTGTTTTTAGTGCGTTTATCTGATACAAAATACCGTTTCCGTTTAATTATTACATTTCTGATTTAATTAAAACTAACCTAATAATTGTATGGGGTATTAACCCCATAATATCAGAATCACAATTGCATCGTAAGCCTCGTAGGGTAAAACGTATCTGCACGGCGTGGTTGACGGTTAGCAGAGATATTCTCCTCTTTGTCACAACACTCGAGCTATAGTGACTTATCGTCAAAGCTACAAGTTTGTCAGCAAGTAATGACTCGATAATTTAATTACTCGAGCGTTGTGAACCGGCTTGTTATTCTCGTTATGCACGTTCCGAGTAGAAGGCTGAATATGAGGGACGTGTGGCCTGGTAACAGTGGAGGGAGACTATACCTAGTCTTGCCATTTTTATCTTCTTTTTTCACTACTAAACTCACAATGATACAGTGTTTATTCTAGCACAGGGGTACTTTTGTACCCTGACAAAAGGAAGTGGCTAGACTGGGTATAGTCATTCGTTGATCAGCTATTAGCTGTAGTTTGTTTTAAATTAGAAGCCTCTGGCGGGTTCGCGTGAAGGGAGTCTATTGCTACAAAGCAAAATGCGGTCAAGGTTTCACATTTTTGGCAACGCTGTTTACACTGCCCATTATTTCAAAAGTTAAGATCGGTTGGTTCGAGTCCCATTGCCCTTCCAGACTCTATGAAAATGTTAGTGTATCCTTGGATTCGGGGATGCAGGAGTCCAGCAACACACGTGAGCTTACTGGTGAGTGTGTGCGTGCGTGCGTGAGACATGTGGCAGCCACGTGACTGTGTGTGTCTGTGTACAGGCCTGGCTGTGTTTGGCGTAACTCGAGCAAGGGCAACAACGCCCGCAAGGTGTCTACCTGCCGGTAAGGCTTCTATGACTGGCTGTTGCTTGCACAACATAGTCCGAACTCATGTTAAATGTGTGCTGCAAAGAGCAAACATTTAAAACAATCAATCAGCACTAAACTACAAGTCAGTTCAATATTTGACTGAACCATACGTGGTCTCAAGCACACATTTGACATTTGTAACATAGAGAGATCGTGGTTGGGATGAGTGAATGTTTTTACTCCCTGATTTAGCCCATGCAGATTCTAACCATGTATCTTTAGTCTCTTAGACGGTAATATAGTGTTATGGTCGCAAGACTTTTCTTTAACGAGTAGTTTAATTTCCCTCTCGATTAATGACTTAGTGCTTGACCGTTTCTTGTTACCAGTTGCTAATTTATATGTAGCTCAAGGTTGTGGACTATTTCTTCTTTTCTTTTTTGCGTAGAACTGTTTGTTCGTAGATGTGTTCTTAGCGTAACTGGATGGGTCAAGTCGTGAAAGAGGAGGTAGTCCAATTTAGAATGAACTGTTTACCAGTTTTCAATAAAACATAGAAGCTAACTGTAGATGTACGTTGTCAGGAAATTTTATACCCATTTGAAGATGCTTATGAGCACGTTTTAATACTTAATCTTAAATGTAGTCAACCTTAGTGAAAGTTATATAGATATTTATGGTTTAGAGTAAAAGTTGTTGTGCGTCTCTCCTTGCGAAGGAAAAATACATGTTTATTGCTAGAGTTAAATTTACTTCCAGCCTTACTTTACCCTCAAGTGCTATCTGTTCAGTATGTACTAATTTCTCATCTATTGCGGTAATATTGGTTAGTGTACGTATCGAAAGTATATGTAGATAGCTTGTTCGAAATTTTCGAACAATTTTCCACTCCACGAATCACTGGACGCAAAGTTACCTAAATACGACGTGTCAAGTAACAATAAGTGGCAAGAGAACATGTCCACCAAACAATACGTATATACGTGAATAATAGTGAACTTTTTGAGTATCATTATGGAGCAAAGAGTAAGAGAAGAAGAGAGCTATTCCGTTTTGAGAGATCGAAACGGTTGGAAGCGGCCGATGTTCAACGAGGACGTCGAAGGGATCCTACACAGCTGGCTACCTAGAGTTGGGCGAGTAGACCAAACAAAAGTTAGAGCACCTTCTTAATAAAATATATATATTATTAGTCATTTTGTGGACATTTATAGAATATTTTTTGATCTGCAGATTTTATGTTACATAGTGTGAGCAGTACTTTACTTGTAGAGTATAGTCTATATATATTTTTTGCAGCTCTAGCTAGAGTTTAGTAATAAAGATATTTGTTTTTAGGAGCTCTACTCGTAAATAATCGCTCGAAGTGTGGTAACTATGTTCATGTAGCTGGACAGTCGCTATTCTTAGACATGTTTATTAACAACTTTAACAGTAGGCTACTAACATTTTTTTTTGTGTTCTATCCCACATTCTCTAATAGCTTTGGCGAGAGAAACAGTTTCACCAAAAAAGTGTGATGATCCCTCAGAGATCTCTCCCGTTGTACTTGTTGTTAGTCGTTAGAAACGAAATTAACAATTAAGAATATTAGTCGTAGATTAGTAGTAGTGGAATGTGTGTGTGGTGGAGTGAGTGAGTTTACCATCATTTTTCTACTAACAAGTAGGACAATACAGCACTGACTAAGAGAATACTATTTCGAAACGACCGAAAAATTTCACTATACAAATACGAAGAAGCTAACTTGTAATGTTCGTGTTAAAACCTTGGAATCAATGGTCCTTAATTTCAAAAATATCCTCCTTCAGTCTGGTTAATATATACTTTTAATAACGTAGAAACTCTTAGAAATAGTATCACTCTTTAACAATTCGTGCTGTTAATTAGTTTATAGCTATATGTGTTAATAGCTTATTAAAACGTGACTACATTAGATAGTTTTGTATAAATAGGACTTTAGTGCATTTAGTGATTTTCCTGTAAACATTATTTCTAGATCGCCTTCATGTGTGTTGGACTAGAGTAATGTCAGTTTAATGTTAATCTTGAAGTTGTTTGAAACTGCTTTTCATGTCTACTTACTCTTTCATATTGTTGCAGTACGTAAAGTTGTTCAACATGTAACCTATGTTCTTTTTAATATTGTGTTGTAACAGAACTCCAAGCTAACGTTGCCGTATTAATACTTAAAAAACTTTTCTGTGGGTGCAATGCTGGAATGTTACTAGTGTGCCAATGTGTTGTAAATAAAATAAAACACTTTAAGTGTCGAAGATAATTTGAAGGTAGACCATAGAGCTCTTGCTCCTAATGAAAGGTGGGAAGAAATCAGCAAGTGTTACAGGCAGGTATAAATATATGCCGTTAAAGTACAGTAGTTTTGCATGTGCTTCCTTAGATTTTTGTTGGATCTCATCACAATATTTCGGTCAAAATGTACCGCGCTATCACGTATTTGATGATTATGTCAAGAAACCATGTACAACTAATAAAAACCAATGGCTCGTTTAATTAAAAATGCGGGCAGCTGTCATCAAAGCACTGTCAGCAAAAATTTAATCCACATTTTGTATGAAAATTTATCATTTCCTTCGTTCTTGGTTGAAAGTTTCATTTTTCACCATTCATGGTGTGAGGGATCAGTCGAGTTGTAGATCAACTTTTGCTCAATAGTCAAGATTTTGGAAATATTAAGACAGATGAGCTTTATATCCCACTCCTATTCATCCGTGAACAAATGTCATTATTTGTATTCGCTTGTGATTTTTCTCTATTCTGTTAATCTCATTGTTCCCCTCAATTCTGTGCCTTAGCCAATTTTCCCGTTGTACACTTGCATTTTTTTCACACAAATTATCCCGCTTCTCATGATTGTATCAACAGTCTCAAAAACTTCATTGAAACATACTTTAAAAATCATGCAGCGAATTAGTTGTATTATTGTTTCCAGTCTTTGCGTGGTGATCAGTCATGATGAGTCTGCGTGCCTGTGGATGTGAGTCTTCGTGTGCAACATTCTGACTTAATTTACCCATATGCCATCTAGATTTTAATGTGGTTATTACAAGTTTTAATAATTATGACACATGGTGTATATGTTATTTAAATATTAGTCGTGGTGGGCCCAAGGATTTCGTGCAGTAGAGATATCGTTTCGAACCAAGGTACGTTTATCTTCGAAAGATCAACCAGGACTGAGTCTCTTGATTTTTCTCCCGCCATGTTTTCTTTGCAAAGATTGATAAATCAAACATTTAAAAATACGTTATTAAATTAGTACTGAGAATAAGAGAATCCGCGAATCAAATCGGTGGTGGTGGTGATTTATTGACTCACCATTCAGCCAAACAAAATGGCATCTCGCTGCTTCTAGGCTTCGCGGGCTTCGGCTTCTTTCCTTCCCCAAGCACCCCTGACCGCGCTGCGTACTACGACTACGGCGGACAGCAGCAACAGCAGCAGCATCAACATCAGCAACAGACGCCCTGTGGCTCCCCGGCGCAGTGCTCACCACGTAAGCAATCTGTCGCTTTCTCTGGCCACGAAAGGGGCGAAAACTGTGTCACAGGTACGTCACCTGTGGGGCATCCTCTCTCCACTCTCCACGCACCAGTCAGCATCCGCGATTCTTCAGACAACTCTCGGCTCAGATCGGCGCGCTGTGAGCTTTGCTTGCATGACGCCGTGTGCTTGGTGGTCCCGCCCCTGTACTTTACTGACACAGCTGTTTTCTTGCCTCCTCATCGTGGAACGATAGACTGTATCAACTAACACTTATAGTTCAATATCTAACGCATTGGCACACACTTTTCAAAATTTTATTTCGTGCTGGTAGAAGTCACCCACTAATATTGACTTCTTTTCTTTTCAGTGGATCTTACAAATGGACAGTTGACTCCAAATAACAACACACCTCTCCTCACGCAAGCATTATCTGGTAAGATTCCAACGAAATGTTCAATAAGTTCACCAAGAGTCATACTTATAGTACTGATTCATAATATATTTATGAATATAATGTGTACTTATTTGCACGTTAAAATTTTATTTTGTTTATTGCCTTTTTATTCATACTATAGTACTACCAACTAGTCATTTAGTGATGGCGGCTGGGCCGTCCAAGTCACAGGTAGTAGACGATTAGGAAAGGCTCATTAAGTGGACCAGGGTTTTCCCTGCATCTCTTCAGGTGAAACACCGGGTAGGATCCTTAAACCATAGCCCTAGTTAACCCTTGGCTACCTTGCTCTACCTTCCGCATCCCCCCTTTTAATTCCCTTCCAATGCTATTAAAGGGGAGTTGCCTGTTTCAGGATCACCCTTATGTAGCCTGTTACCACAAAAAAAAATTGTAGAGAAAACTCCCATTTATTTTACTTGATAATTTATTTCAAAATCTTAAATATGCACTGTTACAAGAAAATGGATAGCAAACAGTCTAAAATTTGTTTAATTTGAATGTAAAATTACTCATGGAGTTGATTTACATTAAATATTTCTAATAAAATCTCAAAATAATAGGGAAACAGATAAAAAAAACTTATTTCGTGAGAAATGAAGGGTGAATAGTCTTCCTGGGCTAGGCAATGTCCAGCTACCTGTGACTCGAATATCCCAGTCTAAATTGCTACTTAATGCGAGTGTACAATTTTATATGTAAATTAAAAATCCAATGCGCTACAACGAATAAATGAACAGTATTTTCAAAAGTAGGTATCTCATTGCATAATTTTTCAGTTTCTTGGTTGTGTAAAATTTTTAGGAGTATCTGTTAAATTCAATCATGTTGGACCTTGTAAATAAAAAATTCACATTTAGCAGCAATCATTTAGTTACATAATTTTTTGTGGGACTAATTTTTCTAGTAATGTCGGGCACATAAGAGTGTACAAAAAAGTTTTACAGACGCTGAAAATTGAAATTAATCGAATTAATTCTCGTCCTTAACAATCATTTTGATTCGTTACAAACGGAAAGGATAATTATATTTCATAGACGGTCTGAAATCAAAACTAAGTTTATCACAGATTTTAACAACCTTTAGTGTCGTTTTAAGTAACAATTTTCACTAAAAAGAAAACACCCTTTATAAATGCCTGGCGGTAATAGTTTTACTAAAACCGCAGGAGTTTCCTGCAGGGGTTCATTAAAATTATAGTAAGGCTGTCCGAATTAATTAATTTGATAAGGTTATAGCTATTGTTGTGACATAAAGAAATACCTCTAAAACGGAACAAAAGTGTCATTCGTCAGCTCGTAGATACGAAAGGAAGATGTATGTGGCCTTTGTCCACGTGTCCAGGTGGAAATCGGACAAGGCAGGCCGCTGATATGCGAAATACTTTTCGTAGCGCGTGATTTCCAGGCGATTAGGCTCTAAAAGAGTTAATTTGCTCTGGGTTCCCCTCCGCCAAAATACAACAAAAGCACCGCCGGCCGGCCGCTGCTCCATCCTTCATTCAAAATATTCATGCTACTATCTGGGTGATAAATGGTCTTGATAATATTCAAATATCGCGGCCACTGCTTCCTCTTTTAATTTATTTGCGTTTCTTATTTGCCAGTTTTTTTTCAGTTTTATGTTCCTCTTTTATTCTCGGAAACAATGACTTTGGTAGACTAATTACGGTCTTTATTAACGCATGATAAGTAAAAGAATAGCAATATTACCATTAGTTTGTAGTAGAATAATAAAGACAAGTTATTAAATAATTATTTTATAGATGAACAATGTTTCAGTTAATAAATTTACTATAAAATATAACTATACCCGTACAGAACAGAAACTGCTTATAATAGCTTGCTGAACTTTTTAAAAAAATAAATAGAGGTAAACGAGAAACTTATAGCAAAGTTATATTAAATTACTAGTACGTAAGACTGGGACTTCATCAGGTATAAATAAATTTCTTTTTAAATTTTGAATAACAGTGGCGGGCGCTGCGGGAGTTTTCTCGCAGGCGCTTCCCCCAGAATGCACTGCGGGGCTCACTTGATCATGTCGGGAATGCCTCCTGCACTCTCTCTGGGTATTTTCTTTATCAAAGTTCTCACATGCCGAGACACCTTCACCTATTTTAGAAGGTATATGTACTAGGGTCAAAACCTTGGGCATATGGCAAGAGTTGTCCGCTGATCCCATTGGAAAGGACGAAGGATGTTAACAATTGATGCTATTATACCTTTTAGTAATTTTAATATCTCGGGGCACTATTTTACTATCTCAATGCCTTCATTTCTATTTCAAAAAATATTTTTCTCAAGTTGATGTTAATTAATGTATGTATTCTAAGTTTTGAGCATAGTAAATTTTTGTTAAATAAACCGAGGGACGGATGCATGTGTGTGTGTCCGTTATAGATTATGATTGTCTTTGCAAGTGCGTTTTGATTGTTCGCCGTTGCAGGTACGCCAGCCGCAGCACGATGGCAGCACCAGCCTGTGACCGCCGCGCCCGGGCCTGGTGCCGAGGCTTCTCCTCACCAGCGACACTTCTCCGTGTCGTTCGCAGTGATGAACAATTACCAGGCTGCAGCAGCCGCTCAGGGCTTCGGGCCCCCAGCGTCGCCACACGCGGGCTCTCGGGCCGCCTTTCCGCCCGCCAACAGCCCCGGCCCCATCGACATGTACAGCTCCAGCGACGGCTACGTGCAGGCTGCCAGCCCGCAGCCCTCAGGCTTCCCAGCTATCGCGGTACGTCCCCTCATCCACTCAGACACTCAGTCACTTCACAAAATATTACATTCCGTGGGCCTCATCAGTTGCTGTCCCCGTCAATTAGTTGAACATACACGACGTTACGACGACACCCGGTTAGAAATCAGTAAAAACTTCATAGTCACTACACTGCACCGGATACTTTTAAAGTCACATACAGCGAAGTTAGTTTTAAATTTCCCCATCAGAGACATCAAGATTTTCAATCGGTAAAGATTAAGCAATTCTGAATAAAATTAGACCAGTGACAGAAACTCAACACCTTAATAAACCTTACCTGAAATGTAAAATATTTAAATTTAATTTTTATCTGTTAATATTCATCTATGATTACTAAATATAACTTTTTTAATTGCTGTTATAAATTTCTCTTTTGAACAAATGCTGTTACTTATCATCAAGGTAAATAGTGCATAATTTCTTTCTTTGTATCATTTATGGGTGGTAGGCCGTTAATGGGAGACGATGGTACCGGGTACTTGTAAGTCCATGAAACACTTCAGATTGTCGGTTTGGGTAAATGACTAGAACGTGACGTAACAAATGACAGTATTTTTAGAACGTGGTGCGGGCAACTTGCTTCGGTAAACGGCCGACACGGGCGCCACCGACCGTAGTTGGTAAAATTTATTTAGTTTAACTTTAATTAGAAGTGAAACGTTTTATGAGAATCTGTAAATATACCCAATAAATAAGCGGAATACAAACTCTCAAAAGTTAAATTTAAAGTCTGTTCTATATAATAAAACAATTAATAACCTTTTACAGACTTTATTCGTTAAATTTAATTAGTAACAACGTTTCATAATATTTTTATGCCTCTTCGGATTTTCTACTTGTCCCTTTAATTTGGCTGAAGAAATCGATGACGTTGGAAAAGCTAGACACATTTTTCGTTCCTGTGTCCATATTTAAAAAGTTTAAATTTACCGTCTTATACAATGTTGTACGTTGTACGTTGTCACGTCACGTCATGTAGTGACGCTGACCTCAAAAACGTTAAGACTTTTCTTTCTCGTACAGAATTATTTGTTACGTTGTTCTCCTCCATTTTAGGGATTTTTTAATATGTAATCGATGTTCTAGTTCCATAATTTTATGTAACTGTAGTCTATGGAGCTCTGTCGGTGGTTTTCAAAAGTAACTTGGCTGCACCACGTTCTAAAGAAAAAATCTTCCGAAGTTGGTCCCGATACGTCTCACTGATGTCAGTGTTTTACACTTTTGATGTGTGCATCAAATATATACTCGCAACTCAAGAGGCCAACGTGACGAAGCTATGCAACCCTGTACGACAAGTCTCGGAAGACAAGGAATTAGTCCATCGGGTTCAGAGAAAAAACATACTTGACTTCTCGACATTGTTTATTCAATACTGAAATTTTACTCTGTTACTTAGACCTGAATAGCTAAATGGTAGATTTACTCCTCATTGATGATATTGATTTTACGCTAGAAAATAACACTTTTTCTTATTTCCCTGTCATAAAAAACTGAAAAATATTTACTTAGAACATTTTCAATTTTGAAATTGGTATACTATGTTATCTAAAATAGTAAGTTTGCTTTTTTTGGTCCCCTTTATATTCATTACTTCAGATTACTTAAATAAATATATTTATTTATTTTCAACACAGGGCCCGCTTATCCCAGCAGCCTTTACTAATGGCTACCATTGAGTCTGGTAGAAGGCATCCACTGTTCAGGTAAGAATTTTTAAATCGAAACTACAAACAACTGCTTCAGTTTGTACTAAAAATGATGCTTTGAACTGGATAAAATCAGCAATGCTTTAATGAATATCTCATATGTTCTAGATTGAGTTATTGATAATTGCTGTTAATTTTCAGGTTTTGAATCACTGTGGAAACTCAGGTTGTCTACTGGATGTGAGGTGAGCCCCGTCTTCTTCTGTTTCCTTCCTGTGTACAGCCAACAGTGATACACAAGACACTATTTCAATAATTAAAAATTGACCTGCCCTTCACATTGGAGGCACGAAGATTATATATATCTATATATGTATGTATACATATATACAATTAAGAGACTTTATTTCTGCAACATGGCTGTTTACGAACGTTCTGAAAAAAAGTGTCTGTTAGAACAATTTCTTGATTTGTAGTTTAATTATTGGGTATTATGATTTTTGAAGAACCTCTAAGCAACTTTTGTACAGCCCATTTTTTTCTTCTACTACGGGAAAAGTAACCTATGATCGAGTGTACACACTCAAGGTGATTTTCTACTTTACTTTGTTCATCCACCCACTTCACAAATCCAGTATGTCTTGTCGGGATGCTTCCCTTAACATAAACATATATACATATATATATACATACATGCACATATAAAATACTTTGCTTGTCAATAAGCTAATTTGAAAAGCAAGCAGAAAACAGAAGTAGAAGATTTCGGAAGCAAGTATTTCTCCTCTCTCTCACTGAAAAATGGATTTGTGAAAAAAAAAATACCCTCACGTTTTCAAATATCATTGGTGGGAGCCCAAGGCACCGTCGATTTTATTATACAAATAATCAATTACTAAGTTACTTGGTGTATATTATAATGGCAACAAGTGATTAAATCTGTCAAAGTAATCAAATATAATTATTGAACAAAGTTACTCAATACTCTAGGCATATACATATATAAATAATGTACATTAACAAATATATTAATACATACTCTTGGAGGATACTTTAGACTACAGCAGTTTTGTTTGCTGAGAACTTTTGTTCACATGTTTCAACACAATATTCTGCCCTAATTACTTTGTTGGTATTAAGTTTCGTTTCATCTCATTATTCAGAATGTTTGAAGTGAGGAAGTGTGTATCTTTTAAAATTGCATTATTTTAATTTTTCATATTTAATCTATAGTTAACTCAACCTCCAGCAAAATTGCAAAAAAGTTTAAATTTGTATATACAAAATACATTGGCAAATTAAAATATTTTTGCATTGAATTTCATCTAATAGGTTACAGGGTATCAGACAAGGGAATAATAATACCCTCTTATAATAAATTTATAATAAGGACCAAGAGTGAAAACTGACCACATGCAGAATATATGTGAAGTTATCAAAGTACATTCAGAATTGGAAAAAATTAATTTTTTGTTAGTTTTGAATCCTGAGTTCCAATGTTTTTAAATTAGATACAATCTTGATTAGACGGGGAATTTACTTGGAAGAGAAAATTATGAGGAAATATAAAATTAGAAAGTAAAATAAAACAAAGCAAGACATTTAAAACATCCTTCTAAGGACATGCTAAATAATATTATATATATTTTACATTTATATACATAATATACAACACATCTATATTTTAATTCTTTTAACTTTTATGCATTTGTATATACAAATAATTATTGATGTTTTAATATGTCATTAATTGTGTCCCTGGTAATGGTGATGTTCCACCAAAGACAGGGAGAGGAAACAATGCTGTTTGTACATATAAAAGAATACAACAAAAGTTAGAGTAGGCCTGTAGATTATTTAGCTTCATAAATATCCATAGATGTATTGATCTAGCCATTAGTTAATTGTTTAGAAATAAATAGGTTAACTCACATGTTAAATGGAAGTCCAAGGTTTTTCCTGCCCAAAGGAAAAGCCATGAATACACAAAGCGAACAATAAAATGTGAAAATATTGATATAAATAGAAAGTGTGCGCTGTGTGGGAAAGATTGTAAATGTGATTTAATCAATCGGAGCTGGGACTGTGAAGCACACTACAATAATTTCAATGTATTAAAGTAAGAAGAGGATAAATATGACTGGGGCTTGAACTTTCTTAAAAGGTGGTTGTAATTTAGAGCAGAGAAAGGAAAATTTCTAACACTGCAACTTTTTTAAAGGTGAAACAAAATTATTTCTACGTGTGCCCGATATGAGATGTGTGCTGTTTATTTTTGAGGGAACATTGTTTTCTTCTCGTGTGTTGTATGTATGTTATGTGATACATTTCATGTGGGACTTCATGTGCACCTGCAATGGCTGCCATTTCTGATTTTTGTTTTGAGTGCATACAATTAATTGGCCCAATAAATATGTACATTTTGTGAAATGTAAGGAGAGAAAGAGAACAGTCATATGAACAACAGAGAGAGCAAAAGACAAAGATAAAGATACTTGAAGTGTAAATATTTTCTCTTGGTTTCTTCTTTGTTTCTTTGGAGCAAATATTTGTTGCATTCATCAGAAATAATTATTAATTAAAATACTTAATTCTGTAGTTTATTTTTTACGAATATTTTTGGATTACACATAAGAGAAATTTTCAGCCACAGCATTATTTAAGTGATTAATTTTATAAATTAGTTTTCTGATAAGTGCAACAGTTTTTCATTTGGCATTTAATTATTTTGGTTCTCTCTTTTTGTCCTCAAGACTTCTAGAGCTGGCGTAAAAGCTCTGCGTTGAACTTATTTTCCGTCAGCTGAATAATCCTCAGTACAAAGATATAAATGTGCTGAATAAACAGTACAATTAACAAGTGCAGTATGGCCTATCTGATGTATTTTGTTTACTCTGTAGTTCATGACGATTTAGAAAAAACTTGAACAGATATATCTCGAAGTAGGTAGAAAAAGAATATCGGTAGCAAAAAGGAATATATCTCTATATATTATATATACAAAAATTATATATATAAATGAAGTGTCCTAAATAATTAGTAATTAACTTATTTACTGTTACTTTTAAGTATTACGAAGTTTCATTATTCACATCAGTTTTATTCACTCATTTATTATTGTGTGTTAGATATTTGTAATGGTTTAATTGTTTCAAATTTATGCCACATTCTGAAGGTAAATGAACTATAATTTTTAAATTTAATTTAAAGTTCTAT
The DNA here is from genome assembly GCA_034510155.1 of Eucriotettix oculatus. Taxonomy (NCBI): domain Eukaryota; kingdom Metazoa; phylum Arthropoda; class Insecta; order Orthoptera; family Tetrigidae; genus Eucriotettix; species Eucriotettix oculatus. The sequence continues at coordinate 38,122,380 of CM067382.1, forward strand.
TTATTAAAAGGGCAGCATCTTTTAAGTAAATTTGTAAGTTTAAAAAAATTAAGAACACTAAATCAGGGAATGGTAGGTTGAACCCATATGAAAGCAGTTAACTTTCCATTCTACTTCATTTTCTTACTGAAATAGGTTTTGTTAAATTTATGTAGTATTTATTCAATTTGATAGATGAAAGTTTTATAAAAGACAGAGCAATTTTATTTAGAATTTCTTATTGTTCAATATTTGACAAATTTTAAAATTTTGCTAAATCTATTTAGTCTATATTGATATACAATTAACGTTCCTTGTTTCTTGGAAAACAATTTATTGCTAGCCATGTTTTAATCACTAGACATCTCCAAAGCAATACAATGCTACTCAGCTGTGGCAGAACTCTTTAACAGATCTTGTATTTTGATACCATGAAATTGTTAATAAAAATAAAAAAAATTGAATATGTAAAATAAGTCTGTGTGAAGAGAGTATTTCTTTGAAAAGATTGAAAGATATTATTGAGGTTGGTATTGACGATGTGTTATATAAATAATATAAGAAACATTTTTAATATAGAAGCCAAATGATGATTGCTTCAAAAGGCAGCAATCTATCTTTTTGATAGATTTTTGTATATTTACAATGACAATTAATTAAAAGTTCAATGTGTTTAACATAGGTGAATGATTGTTTGATGTATTTAATAATAAAAGCTGTCAGCCTGCACTTAATATGAGTGAGTGTTCTTTTTCTTACCGACTGATATTAAAAAAAGCAATAATGTTAGTTGTTTCGAGTCTTGTAAACATATATGTCCACCCTGTCCTGCCTCTGGTTTTAGGCATATTGTCAACAATAAAATGCTTCAGCTTTGCCCTTAGTATGATGCAGTGTCATGCTGTGTCGTATAGAAAGGAAAACGATTCATTGGGCCTCCTGTATTCAGCCAGGTTATTATGAGCTTCCGATGTAGTGCATTAGTTAAAGACATAGTATTTTAAGTGTGAATTTGCACGTCTGGGGAAACTGTGCGACGTCAGCGATCGGTGACAAGTCTCACCGAAAATATTTTGTCCACTTACGCTATCATAATTATGGAGAAACTGTAGCAGTCTCTAGCCTTTTCTTGAAACAATACATTTTACTTAAATTAGAAAATATTTTATAAATTTCTTATATTTATTTATTACCGTGTAAATAAAATCCTAATTTGATATACATCTTGAGACTTCTGAAACATTTAACCTCATTTTAGATTCCGAGAAAGCCAATATGATAGACCTAATAAATTTTATTCTTGTCCATGTAAGGTTATGAGGGCTTTTCTTGAACAACTTCAATATAAATTTTGGATCTACATAATTAAGTTGCTATGGCCACATTTTGGTGTGCTACTATATAAATAGCTTTATTGTATTTACAAGCATTCATCATTTGGCTAAGTTATTTTGTACACAATTTCACATTTACACAAATATCAACACACAAAAACACACACAAACAAATGAAACACATACACACAAACATTTTGTCCGAGCAGGGCATGTCTTCCGTGGTAGGCATGCAGTTGAGGTGTTGTGTTATATAATATCCCGTTTATCACGTGTTGTTGTGGTTAATGTAACTGTTTACACTATGGTATTATGTAAAATGTATGTTATTAATGGATAGAAGCGTTACCTATTTGTTATGAAAGAATATTATTGTAATAACCAAATCCGAATGTAACAAATAAGTGAAAAATAATGTATGCTTGTGTTTTTTGTGTGTGCTGATGTCAAACCTTGTATAGTGGAAAATATAGTTGTACTTGTGTTTTATGTTTAAATAACAATGTGCTTCAATTCCGAAGCTGCTAAAATGACATTTAGTGTACGAACAAATTTTCAAAATGAAAAACAAAAAAATAGAAGTATATACTCACAAGACCTATTTGATTAATGATTTAAAAAACAAAATAATTATTACTATTATTATATATTATATAAATGGTGACGACCATTGTGGTTTTTTTGTGTGTATCATAAGATAACCTGTTAACTATAGCTGGAATAAAAACGATCACATGCACATTTCCAAAACATTTAAAAGGCACTTGTGCACAATACATTGTTACTCTAAAGTGATACTGAATAGTATCAAACGCTCCAGATATACTCATACATGTTAGAGGCTGCAATCTTTGTGACCATCGTTTTCACTCAACTTTTACGACTCCCCGAGCAACTAACTAACTTTGTTCAAAATGAAATCGCATATTGGTAACTGTGTTATTAGTCAAATGTGTAACCCAAAGATGTTTATAGTAAAACTGTGATTTTTGATCTCAGAAAAAGTTAAGTGAAAACAGTACAAAGATGGAAAATTCATTTAGGTTACCCATTGTAAAAGTACAAAATAAATTTAATGTTGCCATGTTGGTTACAAAAGAAACCGTTTAGTAGACATGATTCTTCTTCTGTTGACGATGCAACATTGAGTTGTTTTTGTATGTTTGATTGTAGTATGATTTTCTTTGTAATAAAAAAACATGTGATGTCAGTACCGGTACTCTAAAAACCTATGTATGGTAGCAATTTTTGTATGAATTGTTTTTCCTATTATTGATGGTTATAATTGAATTTTTTTAAATATATATGTATATATATATACATTTTAATCATATAAGTTTCCACTAGTGGCTAAAGGAAAAATTTGAGGTGATTATTTGTAGACAGAAGTGTGAATTAATTATCTTTGGCTCAACGTTTCTTTTTCTATTTACAAAGTCTCTGATTTATTTCACGAAGGCCTATCCCAATGACGTTCTCTGAGCATTTACTCAAAAGTCTTATGAGGTGCATAAACTTTGGATAGTGTGTTGTTGTAGGTCTATTTATGAATCCCGTTAGTCACGTATGTCCTATTGGACGTTAATATCTCACTTGTTTTCTCCCCTCCCCCCTCCCTACTTAACCTTAATAATCTTCTCGCATGATGGAACACACAACAGTTTTTTTCTTGTGAACAGATGCGCCCCGCCCAGGTAACCAATTTAACTTATTAAAATTTCCAAAATACCTCATTTAAGTCTATTTTCCTCAGCTACATCATTACCATGCGTCAGATTGACGTTCTAAAGCATTTTTCTTTTGCTCCAGAAGCCTTTCGTGGCAGATTCCGCAGTGTTCATTCTTTATAATAGCATAATGGTAGAAATAGAACAGTTTATGTTTCCATCCTTATACGAGCATGGTGAATGAGGAGTATACATTTTGGTATCACTATAGAAATAAAGTTGTTTTTTTGCAATCCCCGAGAAATGTGCTTTGAATGTCGCAGGAGACTTTTTCTACTTCAAATGTTTACATTGAGAAATTGTTCCAATTCCTCGAAACGTACCAACTGCTTAACCCGGAAATACTTTGTTTCCTTTTCATTAACAAAACTACTACTTCCCTTAAGGTTGAGCTGATGTCAAACTTGCCTGCAAATATTTCTGTCCGCTCTTTGTGTATTTTGGTAGTAAGTCTTCTTGCTACCTTAAAAATTTCATACTTGCATATGATTTCCAAGTAGACTATCGCAAGAAATGAATTCCTCAAGCAATAAAACTTTTCCTCGCGATTTTCGTTTCTGAAACAATTTCTTTGCCCTGTTATTGTGTGCACAGATTTGGAATCGACAGCGAGATAGTCATGCATGTAGTCTGGACGTACGTGTAGGGTGTCACCGTTTTCCTTTTTAGAAGAAAAGAAAGTCGATGTTTTATAAATATATTAATTATTTTGGCAGCCAATACTTTCGTGAAAATTTACGGTTTAATTTTCTGCTAGAGCCCCGTTGTAAACGACTTCATGAAACACCATTGTGGCACTGGAGGAAGCCATCATGTCCCTTTAGTGCAGCCGTTCGTTGGTTTATTTTTGAACAAATATTGTAATTTCTGCTCCCTCCAAACGAGTATGAGATGGTAGGTTGAATGGCGCGAATCGGAAACATCGCGAAACGCCAAATAAAGAAATAATGTGAAGGCTTTTTGATATCCAAATTTTTTAACAAGATGATAAGCTAACACCAAAAAACATAGGGAAAAGCCGTGTTTCCGTAGTGCGAAAGCGGTTCTAGATTAAGATATAGAAGTGTGTGCTAAAGATGTAAGTGTTCTTTCCTATAGCTTTACCCAGACCCGTATCCGAAACCTATTTACAAGTAAGATGTGCTAGATCCACATTTATTGTCTTGACAATATGCATTTACTCTGATAACTGTTCAGTTTAGTTCAAATATATATAATATATATCGTGGGCCTTAAACGTTGAACACTGAAGTAAATAAATAAAAACTTGTTGAAATTTATTTTCGTCATTATTTGTTATATGGGATGTGTATACGTCATCGTTTTGTCAATTCCATAATAGATTATATGAACGTGACGTATAACATAACGTAGTTAGATATATTTTAAACTCTCATTGGTAGATTCGAGAACTGAAAGTGAAGAAAAAAGTCATTTGAAAAAAAAACTATTTAAAGACACTTTAGTAAAAGTGGAAAAATCTCAAACGGAAGAAATTTATGAGACTTTTGCCTGTGATTTTTAAAGTTAATACTTAGTTTGAAAATGTTTTTCTGAGACGCTCGGCTCGACCTAGCAGCTGCGATTTGTTCCTGGTATTTTCAAATAGCCAACCGCCCCACCTTATTGTTGTTATTCGTTTATTAGAAAGAAAAACTAGTCGAATAGTTTTCCTTTCCGCTTCAGATATCGGAGTTTTTTGTTTTTGTGAACTAAAAGACTAAATCCTTTTTAAAGCTCGATTAGGGGTTTGTATATTTAGTAGAAAGATTTCTGGTTAGGATTCGATTTAGGAAAAAAATGAAAATAAAATCGTGTAACTCAAAGAATAAGTTCGAATTAGCCTAGCGTTATGTTATTTATAAAAACGAACTACTTCTCAGTATTATTTTAAAAATATGGTTATTTAAATCGCTTTAAACAATTGACCACAATAATTAACAGTTCCGACTTGAGGAGTTTTAACAGATGTCATTCGGTATCGTGTACATACGCTTCCAAATATCCCTTCTCCCAACAAATAACTGAAATTTAGTTTTATATTACAGGAAAAGAAGAATCAGTGTGTGAAGTAAAAAAAATAAATCTGGCTTTACCTTTTGTATTCACAAGTTTGTATTCCTCGTCCTATTTCTTGTACCTCTCTTTCTATGTCCCAAAAGCCCCTTCGACCCCCTCCCCCCCGAACTACATATAGAGTGAAAAAGAATCAAACAAATGCAAATACATTTTTAAATAGATATCTGGATCGCTATAAATTTATTCTGTGAATGGCCTGTTGATTTTTGCCCACTTTTTGTGAGCCAGATATGGCTTCTTGCAATAAAAAAGCAATAACCATATTCTTATTATGGATGATGCTTTTGGACATAAAAAGGAGAATGGATAAGGTTATTTAATTATTGTATAATTATATGTAACAAATAATTCAAGTACTTTAATCGAAGAGAAATGCTGGTAATGAGGTTGACAATTTGTACAGATTCAGTTTTGTGAGATGAAGGGAGAAAAACAAAACTTTACTGTGTTATCATTTGGCAAAGTGTCCAAAAGTGTACCGCAGCGAAAATAAAATTAAAAAAATAAACTCTGTGGTTATTATTAAGGGCAGCGGGGATTTGTTGCCTGGCATTATCCTCCCATTATATTATATTATATTATTATTAAATATATATATAAAAGGGTGTAAGTGTATGATGCTGTATACAGATTGTACCATGTACATATATTAATATTATATGATAAGACAAGGTTCACAACGTGCCGTGTGTATGTGGGAAAATAATTATAATATGGACATTGTTCAAAGAAAATACGTTTTTTTATTATTATTACCTTTCCTCGTCATTTACCCTATGAGAGTAACTCAAATTAAACACACGTTAAGTGATGCTGTCAGGCCAGGGTGGAACTGATTTCAGATCACTGGTGTATCAATAAATGCGTTAAACCCGTGCTGTGAAGCTGCTGGGGGAAGAAACAAATGAGTAAATTTTATACTTACCAAGTCACTGGGTTTATTATCAGGTAAGACCAGATTAATATTAATTTGGTGACCAAGATCCACGCGACAGCAAATATTTTCCAGTATTCCCGTTCAATAGAAAATGATAAAAATAATAATTATGACTTGTTCAAAATTAAAATAAAGTTATACTCGTATGATCCACAGATCCTTTCACAAAGTTTCCTGTGAATAGAGAAACTTAATCGATAATTGGCAATCCTAATATTACACTCTATTTATATTTTCGTAAAACACGTTCCAATCCGATAAATTAAGTCCTATTATAAAATTAATCTATTAAAAAAACATTTTGTTGAATTATACAAAGCTTTCGTACAAAATGAAAAGAAATTCAGCAAAAATACTGCAATGAATAGTACTCGGACAGAAAAAATTTAATTCAAGAAGTGTACTCGTCAGACTTACTATCCAGGTTTTAAAACTTATAACTATTAATGTACTAAGCCTTTTAATGAAATTTATCCCGTCTACAATTCAACTCTAAATTCCACTTATTTTCCCTTCATCAAATGTTTTTATAAAAATAAATCAAAGAGGTCCTTTCTTCCCTGAGATTCTTTTAAGTTATTTACTATCCTATTAACCTCAAATTCAACTTAATATCAGATTATTATGTCTTATTTACCGAAAAATAAAATATTTTCAATTATAAAACATGCATTAAAACATGTTGTGCAAATGGTAAAGCACAACTAAATACAAAATTTGATGGTACATAATCAAAGGTAGGTGAAGTGATAGAAGTTGGAGATTACTGACAGGGTAATGAAACCTAGACAAGTTGGCTATATAAACTGAGGTACTATAAATACTGAACTGCAGGATTCGTCTTTAAATTTACACAAGTCCATTTTAATAACGCTCTTCAGATTCTTTAAAGCTCTCAGCCACCGTAAAACGCGGTGGCTGAATGGTCACCGTTGTGGTCTCTTGAACACTGCTTTCTGGGTTCAAAACCAACCTCTCCTGTAGAATTTTTAGTTTAGTCCTCGTAAACGTTTAAATGTATACAAGTCAACATTATTTACCCTCTTCAGATACTTTAATGCAGTTTCTCCGCAACGAACAGAGTGGCTCAGTGGTCAACATTGTGGTCTCGTGAATCAGGCTTTCTGGGTTCTAAACCAACCACTGCTTCACAATTTTTAGTTTAGACCTCGTAAACGTTTAAATTTATACAAGTCTTCATTAACACCCCTCTTCATATAGTTTAATGCAGCCTGTATTCAACGAACACAGTGGCTCAGTGGTCTCCCTTGTGGTCTCTTAAATACAGCATCCTGGGTTCAAAACCAAACACTCATTCGGATTTTTAGTTTACTTCTCGTAAACGTTTTACTTTATTCAACTCAACATTAATTACACTCTTCAGATACTTTAATGCAGCCTCTCTTCAGCGATCACAGTGGCTGAGTGGTCACCGTTGTCGTCCCGTGAATCCAGCTTTCTGGGTTCCAAACCAACGACTTCTCGGCATTTTTAGTTTAGTCCTCGTAAACGTTTAAATTTATACAAGTCCTCATTAACACCCCTTTTCATATAGTTTAATGCAACCTGTCTTCAACGAACACGGTGGCTCAGTGGTCACCGTTGAGGTCGTGCGAGTACAGCTTTCTGGGTTCAAAACTAACCACTGTTTTCGTTTTATTAGTTTATTCTTCGTAAATGTTTTAATTTGTACAAGTACAGATTCAAATCCCTCTTCAGATACTTTAATGCACCTCTCCTTCAACGAACACAGTGGCTCAGTGGTCAACGTTGTGGTCCCCTGAATATACTATTGTAGGTTCAAACCGAACCTACCGCAGAATTTTGTAACTCAATGTATAAGTTTTACTTTTTTTCTGTTTACGTTTAACCTCCTTGCTTCTTCTACTATCCGAGTATTATAGCAAGAAATTTTTATGGCAAAAGATTCTTTTTGAAGCGTTCAACCTTCTTGGTCTTTCTACTATCCTATTATTCTCTTATTTCTGAAAATTTTGTTCGTAATGGCCTAAGGTTCAAAACATAGTATCTAACAGGGGAGCATACTAGTAATGGAGGTTTTACAGTCGTTCGGGAAAAGTTTGCGAGCGTTTTATAAAGTACTTCTAATAGGGGAGCAGAACAGTAATGGAGGTAGCACTGTCTTTCGAGATCCGAACCACGTGGTACAGCGGATCCTATTTGAGTAATGGAAGAAATAGACAAGTTTCATGCCTTTGCCAAACACTCCTGCACCAACGACCTAAACCTACAGTTCATGTTGCCCATATATTATTATATAAATCTTTACAAAGTGCAGTATTCATATTTTAATATGACGTCCACATTACTCCAGTGCATCAGCTATTATAACGAAAGCAATTCGCAAGTATCACGGTGGCGTAGTGGTCAACGGCGTGGTCTTGTGTTCCCAACCATGTGGGAACGAATCCAACCATTGGCATGTATTTTTACCTTTATACTTGTGTTTATTTATTAATCAGTGAGCTTTGGGAGGTGAATTTGAATTCAGCCCAATAACACGAACTATTGGCTCAGGATGATGAGACTAGAAAGAAACGCCATCTATCTATAAACTGAAGTACTATAAATACTGAACTGCAGGATTCGTCTTTAAATTTACACAAGTCCATTTTAATAACGCTCTTCAGATTCTTTAAAGCTCTCAGCCACCGTAAAACGCGGTGGCTGAATGGTCACCGTTGTGGTCTCTTGAACACTGCTTTCTGGGTTCAAAACCAACCTCTCCTGTAGAATTTTTAGTTTAGTCCTCGTAAACGTTTAAATGTATACAAGTCAACATTATTTACCCTCTTCAGATACTTTAATGCAGTTTCTCCGCAACGAACAGAGTGGCTCAGTGGTCAACATTGTGGTCTCGTGAATCAGGCTTTCTGGGTTCTAAACCAACGACTGCTTCACAATTTTTAGTTTAGACCTCGTAAACGTTTAAATTTATACAAGTCTTCATTAACACCCCTCTTCATATAGTTTAATGCAGCCTGTATTCAACGAACACAGTGGCTCAGTGGTCTCCCTTGTGGTCTCTTAAATACAGCATCCTGGGTTCAAAACCAAACACTCATTCGGATTTTTAGTTTACTTCTCGTAAACGTTTTACTTTATTCAACTCAACATTAATTACACTCTTCAGATACTTTAATGCAGCCTCTCTTCAGCGATCACAGTGGCTGAGTGGTCACCGTTGTCGTCCCGTGAATCCAGCTTTCTGGGTTCCAAACCAACGACTTCTCGGCATTTTTAGTTTAGTCCTCGTAAACGTTTAAATTTATACAAGTCCTCATTAACACCCCTTTTCATATAGTTTAATGCAACCTGTCTTCAACGAACACGGTGGCTCAGTGGTCACCGTTGAGGTCGTGCGAGTACAGCTTTCTGGGTTCAAAACTAACCACTGTTTTCGTTTTATTAGTTTACTCTTCGTAAATGTTTTAATTTGTACAAGTACAGATTCAAATCCCTCTTCAGATACTTTAATGCACCTCTCCTTCAACGAACACAGTGGCTCAGTGGTCTACGTTGTGGTCCCCTGAATACAGTATTGCAGGTTCAAACCGAACCTACCGCAGAATTTTGTAACTCAATGTATAAGTTTTACTTTTTTTCTGTTTACGTTTAACCTCCTTGCTTCTTCTACTATCCGAGTATTATAGCAAGAAATTTTTATGGCAAAAGATTCTTTTTGAAGCGTTCAACCTTCTTGGTCTTTCTACTATCCTATTATTCTCTTATTTCTGAAAATTTTGTTCGTAATGGCCTAAGGTTCAAAACATAGTATCTAACAGGGGAGCATACTAGTAATGGAGGTTTTACAGTCGTTCGGGAAAAGTTTGCGAGCGTTTTATAAAGTACTTCTAATAGGGGAGCAGAACAGTAATGGAGGTAGCACTGTCTTTCGAGATCCGAACCACGTGGTACAGCGGATCCTATTTGAGTAATGGAAGAAATAGACAAGTTTCATGCCTTTGCCAAACACTCCTGCACCAACGACCTAAACCTACAGTTCATGTTGCCCATATATTATTATATAAATCTTTACAAAGTGCAGTATTCATATTTTAATATGACGTCCACATTACTCCAGTGCATCAGCTATTATAACGAAAGCAATTCGCAAGTATCACGGTGGCGTAGTGGTCAACGGCGTGGTCTTGTGTTCCCAACCATGTGGGAACGAATCCAACCATTGGCATGTATTTTTACCTTTATACTTGTGTTTATTTATTAATCAGTGAGCTTTGGGAGGTGAATTTGAATTCAGCCCAATAACACGAACTATTGGCTCAGGATGATGAGACTAGAAAGAAACGCCATCTATCTATAAACTGAAGTACTATAAATACTGAACTGCAGGATTCGTCTTTAAATTTACACAAGTCCATTTTAATAACGCTCTTCAGATTCTTTAAAGCTCTCAGCCACCGTAAAACGCGGTGGCTGAATGGTCACCGTTGTGGTCTCTTGAACACTGCTTTCTGGGTTCAAAACCAACCTCTCCTGTAGAATTTTTAGTTTAGTCCTCGTAAACGTTTAAATGTATACAAGTCAACATTATTTACCCTCTTCAGATACTTTAATGCAGTTTCTCCGCAACGAACAGAGTGGCTCAGTGGTCAACATTGTGGTCTCGTGAATCAGGCTTTCTGGGTTCTAAACCAACGACTGCTTCACAATTTTTAGTTTAGACCTCGTAAACGTTTAAATTTATACAAGTCTTCATTAACACCCCTCTTCGTATAGTTTAATGCAGCCTGTATTCAACGAACACAGTGGCTCAGTGGTCTCCCTTGTGGTCTCTTAAATACAGCATCCTGGGTTCAAAACCAAACACTCATTCGGATTTTTAGTTTACTTCTCGTAAACGTTTTACTTTATTCAACTCAACATTAATTACACTCTTCAGATACTTTAATGCAGCCTCTCTTCAGCGATCACAGTGGCTGAGTGGTCACCGTTGTCGTCCCGTGAATCCAGCTTTCTGGGTTCCAAACCAACGACTTCTCGGCATTTTTAGTTTAGTCCTCGTAAACGTTTAAATTTATACAAGTCCTCATTAACACCCCTTTTCATATAGTTTAATGCAACCTGTCTTCAACGAACACGGTGGCTCAGTGGTCACCGTTGAGGTCGTGCGAGTACAGCTTTCTGGGTTCAAAACTAACCACTGTTTTCGTTTTATTAGTTTACTCTTCGTAAATGTTTTAATTTGTACAAGTACAGATTCAAATCCCTCTTCAGATACTTTAATGCACCTCTCCTTCAACGAACACAGTGGCTCAGTGGTCTACGTTGTGGTCCCCTGAATACAGTATTGCAGGTTCAAACCGAACCTACCGCAGAATTTTGTAACTCAATGTATAAGTTTTACTTTTTTTCTGTTTACGTTTAACCTCCTTGCTTCTTCTACTATCCGAGTATTATAGCAAGAAATTTTTATGGCAAAAGATTCTTTTTGAAGCGTTCAACCTTCTTGGTCTTTCTACTATCCTATTATTCTCTTATTTCTGAAAATTTTGTTCGTAATGGCCTAAGGTTCAAAACATAGTATCTAACAGGGGAGCATACTAGTAATGGAGGTTTTACAGTCGTTCGGGAAAAGTTTGCGAGCGTTTTATAAAGTACTTCTAATAGGGGAGCAGAACAGTAATGGAGGTAGCACTGTCTTTCGAGATCCGAACCACGTGGTACAGCGGATCCTATTTGAGTAATGGAAGAAATAGACAAGTTTCATGCCTTTGCCAAACACTCCTGCACCAACGACCTAAACCTACAGTTCATGTTGCCCATATATTATTATATAAATCTTTACAAAGTGCAGTATTCATATTTTAATATGACGTCCACATTACTCCAGTGCATCAGCTATTATAACGAAAGCAATTCGCAAGTATCACGGTGGCGTAGTGGTCAACGGCGTGGTCTTGTGTTCCCAACCATGTGGGAACGAATCCAACCATTGGCATGTATTTTTACCTTTATACTTGTGTTTATTTATTAATCAGTGAGCTTTGGGAGGTGAATTTGAATTCAGCCCAATAACACGAACTATTGGCTCAGGATGATGAGACTAGAAAGAAACGCCATCTATCTATAAACTGAAGTACTATAAATACTGAACTGCAGGATTCGTCTTTAAATTTACACAAGTCCATTTTAATAACGCTCTTCAGATTCTTTAAAGCTCTCAGCCACCGTAAAACGCGGTGGCTGAATGGTCACCGTTGTGGTCTCTTGAACACTGCTTTCTGGGTTCAAAACCAACCTCTCCTGTAGAATTTTTAGTTTAGTCCTCGTAAACGTTTAAATGTATACAAGTCAACATTATTTACCCTCTTCAGATACTTTAATGCAGTTTCTCCGCAACGAACAGAGTGGCTCAGTGGTCAACATTGTGGTCTCGTGAATCAGGCTTTCTGGGTTCTAAACCAACGACTGCTTCACAATTTTTAGTTTAGACCTCGTAAACGTTTAAATTTATACAAGTCTTCATTAACACCCCTCTTCGTATAGTTTAATGCAGCCTGTATTCAACGAACACAGTGGCTCAGTGGTCTCCCTTGTGGTCTCTTAAATACAGGATCCTGGGTTCAAAACCAAACACTCATTCGGATTTTTAGTTTACTTCTCGTAAACGTTTTACTTTATTCAACTCAACATTAATTACACTCTTCAGATACTTTAATGCAGCCTCTCTTCAGCGATCACAGTGGCTGAGTGGTCACCGTTGTCGTCCCGTGAATCCAGCTTTCTGGGTTCCAAACCAACGACTTCTCGGCATTTTTAGTTTAGTCCTCGTAAACGTTTAAATTTATACAAGTCCTCATTAACACCCCTTTTCATATAGTTTAATGCAACCTGTCTTCAACGAACACGGTGGCTCAGTGGTCACCGTTGAGGTCGTGCGAGTACAGCTTTCTGGGTTCAAAACTAACCACTGTTTTCGTTTTATTAGTTTACTCTTCGTAAATGTTTTAATTTGTACAAGTACAGATTCAAATCCCTCTTCAGATACTTTAATGCACCTCTCCTTCAACGAACACAGTGGCTCAGTGGTCTACGTTGTGGTCCCCTGAATACAGTATTGCAGGTTCAAACCGAACCTACCGCAGAATTTTGTAACTCAATGTATAAGTTTTACTTTTTTTCTGTTTACGTTTAACCTCCTTGCTTCTTCTACTATCCGAGTATTATAGCAAGAAATTTTTATGGCAAAAGATTCTTTTTGAAGCGTTCAACCTTCTTGGTCTTTCTACTATCCTATTATTCTCTTATTTCTGAAAATTTTGTTCGTAATGGCCTAAGGTTCAAAACATAGTATCTAACAGGGGAGCATACTAGTAATGGAGGTTTTACAGTCGTTCGGGAAAAGTTTGCGAGCGTTTTATAAAGTACTTCTAATAGGGGAGCAGAACAGTAATGGAGGTAGCACTGTCTTTCGAGATCCGAACCACGTGGTACAGCGGATCCTATTTGAGTAATGGAAGAAATAGACAAGTTTCATGCCTTTGCCAAACACTCCTGCACCAACGACCTAAACCTACAGTTCATGTTGCCCATATATTATTATATAAATCTTTACAAAGTGCAGTATTCATATTTTAATATGACGTCCACATTACTCCAGTGCATCAGCTATTATAACGAAAGCAATTCGCAAGTATCACGGTGGCGTAGTGGTCAACGGCGTGGTCTTGTGTTCCCAACCATGTGGGAACGAATCCAACCATTGGCATGTATTTTTACCTTTATACTTGTGTTTATTTATTAATCAGTGAGCTTTGGGAGGTGAATTTGAATTCAGCCCAATAACACGAACTATTGGCTCAGGATGATGAGACTAGAAAGAAACGCCATCTATCTATAAACTGAAGTACTATAAATACTGAACTGCAGGATTCGTCTTTAAATTTACACAAGTCCATTTTAATAACGCTCTTCAGATTCTTTAAAGCTCTCAGCCACCGTAAAACGCGGTGGCTGAATGGTCACCGTTGTGGTCTCTTGAACACTGCTTTCTGGGTTCAAAACCAACCTCTCCTGTAGAATTTTTAGTTTAGTCCTCGTAAACGTTTAAATGTATACAAGTCAACATTATTTACCCTCTTCAGATACTTTAATGCAGTTTCTCCGCAACGAACAGAGTGGCTCAGTGGTCAACATTGTGGTCTCGTGAATCAGGCTTTCTGGGTTCTAAACCAACGACTGCTTCACAATTTTTAGTTTAGACCTCGTAAACGTTTAAATTTATACAAGTCTTCATTAACACCCCTCTTCGTATAGTTTAATGCAGCCTGTATTCAACGAACACAGTGGCTCAGTGGTCTCCCTTGTGGTCTCTTAAATACAGCATCCTGGGTTCAAAACCAAACACTCATTCGGATTTTTAGTTTACTTCTCGTAAACGTTTTACTTTATTCAACTCAACATTAATTACACTCTTCAGATACTTTAATGCAGCCTCTCTTCAGCGATCACAGTGGCTGAGTGGTCACCGTTGTCGTCCCGTGAATCCAGCTTTCTGGGTTCCAAACCAACGACTTCTCGGCATTTTTAGTTTAGTCCTCGTAAACGTTTAAATTTATACAAGTCCTCATTAACACCCCTTTTCATATAGTTTAATGCAACCTGTCTTCAACGAACACGGTGGCTCAGTGGTCACCGTTGAGGTCGTGCGAGTACAGCTTTCTGGGTTCAAAACTAACCACTGTTTTCGTTTTATTAGTTTACTCTTCGTAAATGTTTTAATTTGTACAAGTACAGATTCAAATCCCTCTTCAGATACTTTAATGCACCTCTCCTTCAACGAACACAGTGGCTCAGTGGTCTACGTTGTGGTCCCCTGAATACAGTATTGCAGGTTCAAACCGAACCTACCGCAGAATTTTGTAACTCAATGTATAAGTTTTACTTTTTTTCTGTTTACGTTTAACCTCCTTGCTTCTTCTACTATCCGAGTATTATAGCAAGAAATTTTTATGGCAAAAGATTCTTTTTGAAGCGTTCAACCTTCTTGGTCTTTCTACTATCCTATTATTCTCTTATTTCTGAAAATTTTGTTCGTAATGGCCTAAGGTTCAAAACATAGTATCTAACAGGGGAGCATACTAGTAATGGAGGTTTTACAGTCGTTCGGGAAAAGTTTGCGAGCGTTTTATAAAGTACTTCTAATAGGGGAGCAGAACAGTAATGGAGGTAGCACTGTCTTTCGAGATCCGAACCACGTGGTACAGCGGATCCTATTTGAGTAATGGAAGAAATAGACAAGTTTCATGCCTTTGCCAAACACTCCTGCACCAACGACCTAAACCTACAGTTCATGTTGCCCATATATTATTATATAAATCTTTACAAAGTGCAGTATTCATATTTTAATATGACGTCCACATTACTCCAGTGCATCAGCTATTATAACGAAAGCAATTCGCAAGTATCACGGTGGCGTAGTGGTCAACGGCGTGGTCTTGTGTTCCCAACCATGTGGGAACGAATCCAACCATTGGCATGTATTTTTACCTTTATACTTGTGTTTATTTATTAATCAGTGAGCTTTGGGAGGTGAATTTGAATTCAGCCCAATAACACGAACTATTGGCTCAGGATGATGAGACTAGAAAGAAACGCCATCTATCTATAAACTGAAGTACTATAAATACTGAACTGCAGGATTCGTCTTTAAATTTACACAAGTCCATTTTAATAACGCTCTTCAGATTCTTTAAAGCTCTCAGCCACCGTAAAACGCGGTGGCTGAATGGTCACCGTTGTGGTCTCTTGAACACTGCTTTCTGGGTTCAAAACCAACCTCTCCTGTAGAATTTTTAGTTTAGTCCTCGTAAACGTTTAAATGTATACAAGTCAACATTATTTACCCTCTTCAGATACTTTAATGCAGTTTCTCCGCAACGAACAGAGTGGCTCAGTGGTCAACATTGTGGTCTCGTGAATCAGGCTTTCTGGGTTCTAAACCAACGACTGCTTCACAATTTTTAGTTTAGACCTCGTAAACGTTTAAATTTATACAAGTCTTCATTAACACCCCTCTTCGTATAGTTTAATGCAGCCTGTATTCAACGAACACAGTGGCTCAGTGGTCTCCCTTGTGGTCTCTTAAATACAGCATCCTGGGTTCAAAACCAAACACTCATTCGGATTTTTAGTTTACTTCTCGTAAACGTTTTACTTTATTCAACTCAACATTAATTACACTCTTCAGATACTTTAATGCAGCCTCTCTTCAGCGATCACAGTGGCTGAGTGGTCACCGTTGTCGTCCCGTGAATCCAGCTTTCTGGGTTCCAAACCAACGACTTCTCGGCATTTTTAGTTTAGTCCTCGTAAACGTTTAAATTTATACAAGTCCTCATTAACACCCCTTTTCATATAGTTTAATGCAACCTGTCTTCAACGAACACGGTGGCTCAGTGGTCACCGTTGAGGTCGTGCGAGTACAGCTTTCTGGGTTCAAAACTAACCACTGTTTTCGTTTTATTAGTTTACTCTTCGTAAATGTTTTAATTTGTACAAGTACAGATTCAAATCCCTCTTCAGATACTTTAATGCACCTCTCCTTCAACGAACACAGTGGCTCAGTGGTCTACGTTGTGGTCCCCTGAATACAGTATTGCAGGTTCAAACCGAACCTACCGCAGAATTTTGTAACTCAATGTATAAGTTTTACTTTTTTTCTGTTTACGTTTAACCTCCTTGCTTCTTCTACTATCCGAGTATTATAGCAAGAAATTTTTATGGCAAAAGATTCTTTTTGAAGCGTTCAACCTTCTTGGTCTTTCTACTATCCTATTATTCTCTTATTTCTGAAAATTTTGTTCGTAATGGCCTAAGGTTCAAAACATAGTATCTAACAGGGGAGCATACTAGTAATGGAGGTTTTACAGTCGTTCGGGAAAAGTTTGCGAGCGTTTTATAAAGTACTTCTAATAGGGGAGCAGAACAGTAATGGAGGTAGCACTGTCTTTCGAGATCCGAACCACGTGGTACAGCGGATCCTATTTGAGTAATGGAAGAAATAGACAAGTTTCATGCCTTTGCCAAACACTCCTGCACCAACGACCTAAACCTACAGTTCATGTTGCCCATATATTATTATATAAATCTTTACAAAGTGCAGTATTCATATTTTAATATGACGTCCACATTACTCCAGTGCATCAGCTATTATAACGAAAGCAATTCGCAAGTATCACGGTGGCGTAGTGGTCAACGGCGTGGTCTTGTGTTCCCAACCATGTGGGAACGAATCCAACCATTGGCATGTATTTTTACCTTTATACTTGTGTTTATTTATTAATCAGTGAGCTTTGGGAGGTGAATTTGAATTCAGCCCAATAACACGAACTATTGGCTCAGGATGATGAGACTAGAAAGAAACGCCATCTATCTATAAACTGAAGTACTATAAATACTGAACTGCAGGATTCGTCTTTAAATTTACACAAGTCCATTTTAATAACGCTCTTCAGATTCTTTAAAGCTCTCAGCCACCGTAAAACGCGGTGGCTGAATGGTCACCGTTGTGGTCTCTTGAACACTGCTTTCTGGGTTCAAAACCAACCTCTCCTGTAGAATTTTTAGTTTAGTCCTCGTAAACGTTTAAATGTATACAAGTCAACATTATTTACCCTCTTCAGATACTTTAATGCAGTTTCTCCGCAACGAACAGAGTGGCTCAGTGGTCAACATTGTGGTCTCGTGAATCAGGCTTTCTGGGTTCTAAACCAACGACTGCTTCACAATTTTTAGTTTAGACCTCGTAAACGTTTAAATTTATACAAGTCTTCATTAACACCCCTCTTCGTATAGTTTAATGCAGCCTGTATTCAACGAACACAGTGGCTCAGTGGTCTCCCTTGTGGTCTCTTAAATACAGCATCCTGGGTTCAAAACCAAACACTCATTCGGATTTTTAGTTTACTTCTCGTAAACGTTTTACTTTATTCAACTCAACATTAATTACACTCTTCAGATACTTTAATGCAGCCTCTCTTCAGCGATCACAGTGGCTGAGTGGTCACCGTTGTCGTCCCGTGAATCCAGCTTTCTGGGTTCCAAACCAACGACTTCTCGGCATTTTTAGTTTAGTCCTCGTAAACGTTTAAATTTATACAAGTCCTCATTAACACCCCTTTTCATATAGTTTAATGCAACCTGTCTTCAACGAACACGGTGGCTCAGTGGTCACCGTTGAGGTCGTGCGAGTACAGCTTTCTGGGTTCAAAACTAACCACTGTTTTCGTTTTATTAGTTTACTCTTCGTAAATGTTTTAATTTGTACAAGTACAGATTCAAATCCCTCTTCAGATACTTTAATGCACCTCTCCTTCAACGAACACAGTGGCTCAGTGGTCTACGTTGTGGTCCCCTGAATACAGTATTGCAGGTTCAAACCGAACCTACCGCAGAATTTTGTAACTCAATGTATAAGTTTTACTTTTTTTCTGTTTACGTTTAACCTCCTTGCTTCTTCTACTATCCGAGTATTATAGCAAGAAATTTTTATGGCAAAAGATTCTTTTTGAAGCGTTCAACCTTCTTGGTCTTTCTACTATCCTATTATTCTCTTATTTCTGAAAATTTTGTTCGTAATGGCCTAAGGTTCAAAACATAGTATCTAACAGGGGAGCATACTAGTAATGGAGGTTTTACAGTCGTTCGGGAAAAGTTTGCGAGCGTTTTATAAAGTACTTCTAATAGGGGAGCAGAACAGTAATGGAGGTAGCACTGTCTTTCGAGATCCGAACCACGTGGTACAGCGGATCCTATTTGAGTAATGGAAGAAATAGACAAGTTTCATGCCTTTGCCAAACACTCCTGCACCAACGACCTAAACCTACAGTTCATGTTGCCCATATATTATTATATAAATCTTTACAAAGTGCAGTATTCATATTTTAATATGACGTCCACATTACTCCAGTGCATCAGCTATTATAACGAAAGCAATTCGCAAGTATCACGGTGGCGTAGTGGTCAACGGCGTGGTCTTGTGTTCCCAACCATGTGGGAACGAATCCAACCATTGGCATGTATTTTTACCTTTATACTTGTGTTTATTTATTAATCAGTGAGCTTTGGGAGGTGAATTTGAATTCAGCCCAATAACACGAACTATTGGCTCAGGATGATGAGACTAGAAAGAAACGCCATCTATCTATAAACTGAAGTACTATAAATACTGAACTGCAGGATTCGTCTTTAAATTTACACAAGTCCATTTTAATAACGCTCTTCAGATTCTTTAAAGCTCTCAGCCACCGTAAAACGCGGTGGCTGAATGGTCACCGTTGTGGTCTCTTGAACACTGCTTTCTGGGTTCAAAACCAACCTCTCCTGTAGAATTTTTAGTTTAGTCCTCGTAAACGTTTAAATGTATACAAGTCAACATTATTTACCCTCTTCAGATACTTTAATGCAGTTTCTCCGCAACGAACAGAGTGGCTCAGTGGTCAACATTGTGGTCTCGTGAATCAGGCTTTCTGGGTTCTAAACCAACGACTGCTTCACAATTTTTAGTTTAGACCTCGTAAACGTTTAAATTTATACAAGTCTTCATTAACACCCCTCTTCGTATAGTTTAATGCAGCCTGTATTCAACGAACACAGTGGCTCAGTGGTCTCCCTTGTGGTCTCTTAAATTCAGCATCCTGGGTTCAAAACCAAACACTCATTCGGATTTTTAGTTTACTTCTCGTAAACGTTTTACTTTATTCAACTCAACATTAATTACACTCTTCAGATACTTTAATGCAGCCTCTCTTCAGCGATCACAGTGGCTGAGTGGTCACCGTTGTCGTCCCGTGAATCCAGCTTTCTGGGTTCCAAACCAACGACTTCTCGGCATTTTTAGTTTAGTCCTCGTAAACGTTTAAATTTATACAAGTCCTCATTAACACCCCTTTTCATATAGTTTAATGCAACCTGTCTTCAACGAACACGGTGGCTCAGTGGTCACCGTTGAGGTCGTGCGAGTACAGCTTTCTGGGTTCAAAACTAACCACTGTTTTCGTTTTATTAGTTTACTCTTCGTAAATGTTTTAATTTGTACAAGTACAGATTCAAATCCCTCTTCAGATACTTTAATGCACCTCTCCTTCAACGAACACAGTGGCTCAGTGGTCTACGTTGTGGTCCCCTGAATACAGTATTGCAGGTTCAAACCGAACCTACCGCAGAATTTTGTAACTCAATGTATAAGTTTTACTTTTTTTCTGTTTACGTTTAACCTCCTTGCTTCTTCTACTATCCGAGTATTATAGCAAGAAATTTTTATGGCAAAAGATTCTTTTTGAAGCGTTCAACCTTCTTGGTCTTTCTACTATCCTATTATTCTCTTATTTCTGAAAATTTTGTTCGTAATGGCCTAAGGTTCAAAACATAGTATCTAACAGGGGAGCATACTAGTAATGGAGGTTTTACAGTCGTTCGGGAAAAGTTTGCGAGCGTTTTATAAAGTACTTCTAATAGGGGAGCAGAACAGTAATGGAGGTAGCACTGTCTTTCGAGATCCGAACCACGTGGTACAGCGGATCCTATTTGAGTAATGGAAGAAATAGACAAGTTTCATGCCTTTGCCAAACACTCCTGCACCAACGACCTAAACCTACAGTTCATGTTGCCCATATATTATTATATAAATCTTTACAAAGTGCAGTATTCATATTTTAATATGACGTCCACATTACTCCAGTGCATCAGCTATTATAACGAAAGCAATTCGCAAGTATCACGGTGGCGTAGTGGTCAACGGCGTGGTCTTGTGTTCCCAACCATGTGGGAACGAATCCAACCATTGGCATGTATTTTTACCTTTATACTTGTGTTTATTTATTAATCAGTGAGCTTTGGGAGGTGAATTTGAATTCAGCCCAATAACACGAACTATTGGCTCAGGATGATGAGACTAGAAAGAAACGCCATCTATCTATAAACTGAAGTACTATAAATACTGAACTGCAGGATTCGTCTTTAAATTTACACAAGTCCATTTTAATAACGCTCTTCAGATTCTTTAAAGCTCTCAGCCACCGTAAAACGCGGTGGCTGAATGGTCACCGTTGTGGTCTCTTGAACACTGCTTTCTGGGTTCAAAACCAACCTCTCCTGTAGAATTTTTAGTTTAGTCCTCGTAAACGTTTAAATGTATACAAGTCAACATTATTTACCCTCTTCAGATACTTTAATGCAGTTTCTCCGCAACGAACAGAGTGGCTCAGTGGTCAACATTGTGGTCTCGTGAATCAGGCTTTCTGGGTTCTAAACCAACGACTGCTTCACAATTTTTAGTTTAGACCTCGTAAACGTTTAAATTTATACAAGTCTTCATTAACACCCCTCTTCGTATAGTTTAATGCAGCCTGTATTCAACGAACACAGTGGCTCAGTGGTCTCCCTTGTGGTCTCTTAATTACAGCATCCTGGGTTCAAAACCAAACACTCATTCGGATTTTTAGTTTACTTCTCGTAAACGTTTTACTTTATTCAACTCAACATTAATTACACTCTTCAGATACTTTAATGCAGCCTCTCTTCAGCGATCACAGTGGCTGAGTGGTCACCGTTGTCGTCCCGTGAATCCAGCTTTCTGGGTTCCAAACCAACGACTTCTCGGCATTTTTAGTTTAGTCCTCGTAAACGTTTAAATTTATACAAGTCCTCATTAACACCCCTTTTCATATAGTTTAATGCAACCTGTCTTCAACGAACACGGTGGCTCAGTGGTCACCGTTGAGGTCGTGCGAGTACAGCTTTCTGGGTTCAAAACTAACCACTGTTTTCGTTTTATTAGTTTACTCTTCGTAAATGTTTTAATTTGTACAAGTACAGATTCAAATCCCTCTTCAGATACTTTAATGCACCTCTCCTTCAACGAACACAGTGGCTCAGTGGTCTACGTTGTGGTCCCCTGAATACAGTATTGCAGGTTCAAACCGAACCTACCGCAGAATTTTGTAACTCAATGTATAAGTTTTACTTTTTTTCTGTTTACGTTTAACCTCCTTGCTTCTTCTACTATCCGAGTATTATAGCAAGAAATTTTTATGGCAAAAGATTCTTTTTGAAGCGTTCAACCTTCTTGGTCTTTCTACTATCCTATTATTCTCTTATTTCTGAAAATTTTGTTCGTAATGGCCTAAGGTTCAAAACATAGTATCTAACAGGGGAGCATACTAGTAATGGAGGTTTTACAGTCGTTCGGGAAAAGTTTGCGAGCGTTTTATAAAGTACTTCTAATAGGGGAGCAGAACAGTAATGGAGGTAGCACTGTCTTTCGAGATCCGAACCACGTGGTACAGCGGATCCTATTTGAGTAATGGAAGAAATAGACAAGTTTCATGCCTTTGCCAAACACTCCTGCACCAACGACCTAAACCTACAGTTCATGTTGCCCATATATTATTATATAAATCTTTACAAAGTGCAGTATTCATATTTTAATATGACGTCCACATTACTCCAGTGCATCAGCTATTATAACGAAAGCAATTCGCAAGTATCACGGTGGCGTAGTGGTCAACGGCGTGGTCTTGTGTTCCCAACCATGTGGGAACGAATCCAACCATTGGCATGTATTTTTACCTTTATACTTGTGTTTATTTATTAATCAGTGAGCTTTGGGAGGTGAATTTGAATTCAGCCCAATAACACGAACTATTGGCTCAGGATGATGAGACTAGAAAGAAACGCCATCTATCTATAAACTGAAGTACTATAAATACTGAACTGCAGGATTCGTCTTTAAATTTACACAAGTCCATTTTAATAACGCTCTTCAGATTCTTTAAAGCTCTCAGCCACCGTAAAACGCGGTGGCTGAATGGTCACCGTTGTGGTCTCTTGAACACTGCTTTCTGGGTTCAAAACCAACCTCTCCTGTAGAATTTTTAGTTTAGTCCTCGTAAACGTTTAAATGTATACAAGTCAACATTATTTACCCTCTTCAGATACTTTAATGCAGTTTCTCCGCAACGAACAGAGTGGCTCAGTGGTCAACATTGTGGTCTCGTGAATCAGGCTTTCTGGGTTCTAAACCAACGACTGCTTCACAATTTTTAGTTTAGACCTCGTAAACGTTTAAATTTATACAAGTCTTCATTAACACCCCTCTTCGTATAGTTTAATGCAGCCTGTATTCAACGAACACAGTGGCTCAGTGGTCTCCCTTGTGGTCTCTTAATTCAGCATCCTGGGTTCAAAACCAAACACTCATTCGGATTTTTAGTTTACTTCTCGTAAACGTTTTACTTTATTCAACTCAACATTAATTACACTCTTCAGATACTTTAATGCAGCCTCTCTTCAGCGATCACAGTGGCTGAGTGGTCACCGTTGTCGTCCCGTGAATCCAGCTTTCTGGGTTCCAAACCAACGACTTCTCGGCATTTTTAGTTTAGTCCTCGTAAACGTTTAAATTTATACAAGTCCTCATTAACACCCCTTTTCATATAGTTTAATGCAACCTGTCTTCAACGAACACGGTGGCTCAGTGGTCACCGTTGAGGTCGTGCGAGTACAGCTTTCTGGGTTCAAAACTAACCACTGTTTTCGTTTTATTAGTTTACTCTTCGTAAATGTTTTAATTTGTACAAGTACAGATTCAAATCCCTCTTCAGATACTTTAATGCACCTCTCCTTCAACGAACACAGTGGCTCAGTGGTCTACGTTGTGGTCCCCTGAATACAGTATTGCAGGTTCAAACCGAACCTACCGCAGAATTTTGTAACTCAATGTATAAGTTTTACTTTTTTTCTGTTTACGTTTAACCTCCTTGCTTCTTCTACTATCCGAGTATTATAGCAAGAAATTTTTATGGCAAAAGATTCTTTTTGAAGCGTTCAACCTTCTTGGTCTTTCTACTATCCTATTATTCTCTTATTTCTGAAAATTTTGTTCGTAATGGCCTAAGGTTCAAAACATAGTATCTAACAGGGGAGCATACTAGTAATGCTGCAGCTACACGAACTGGTACTCCGAGCTGTCAGAAATCTTTCACCTCGTACACATTTCGTTAATTTAAAAAAAACTGAGTCCGCCTCGTTGCTGCTGGTCGTCTTTACAGCAGGAGGCTTTCATGTGGAGAGCTGGTGAACAGGAACTCATCTCTGAAAATATTTTCGGTTGGTCAGGGACCGAGCGCAGAGCTTGAGGGCTTGCTGGGCCCTGAAACCAACATGGAGGGCCATGAGATACGAGCCTGTCGTGACGTCACGTGGCTGGAACAGGGGTATATATCTCCTGATTTCAAGTTGTTTTTCGTCCATTTTGTATCCGTAACAAGAAGGCGAGAGAAAAGTTGAGGTGCGCGCGCATCAAATTAGGCTATTTAAAAAAAATACGTTATAGGTCATTGGCTTGGGAATTTGTACGTCGACTCTTCTCATAATAACGGACGCCGCCGTCACAGCTCACGTTGTGGTTATATACATGTATATTATATATATATATATACATATATTTCTGCGAACAGCAATGGCGTCCAGAGTCGCTCTTCGTACTGAATTTCAGTCATTACCCGGCTGGATTTAATTATGAATGCGCTATCACGACAACGTTTCTTTCAAATATGCAATAAAATATTATACTATACCCTTCTAGTATTTTCATGCTATAAATCGTGAACCAATATGTAAAATAAATTATATTCTGATCGCTGTATTTATTTACGTACAATAAGATGGGAACGAAATTATTGCGAAAGTGTTACTCAGGCTTCCGTATCTATTTCGCATAAAAATTGATAAATAAATAAGTTGTAAATAAAACTATTGAGAAAGTTTCCCACTGACCACCGTATTTATTTTGATGAATAAAATAATAGAGAAAGTTTCACACTGTGTTTATTTTAAATTTAATATGAACAAAACTATTGATAACTGAAGAATTATGTCGCTAATTGCAAAAAAGAATTTTAAGAGCCAAAATTCGACGAACGCCGGATTAAGAGAAAACATATTCTATAATCTGCAACATAACCAAGATCTATCCTTTTCTTATTACTCCGTCAAACAAAATTTTTATCCTTTCCCGTTTTATCTCCATCTCATCTATTCTTTCCTGGGGATTCACGAATATTCCGACTGACACATCCCTCACCATTTTCACCAACAACATAGATTGGAAATGAACTTTGCAATCGCCGACTGGAGTTGGATGTGCCTGCCATGTCCGCCGATGGATGATCAAAAACTCAAGCTATCCACAAAAATGCTTCACCTCTTACGGCCGAGATGGCAACTACGCACAGCTTTAAAAATCCTGCTCCGAATACATTATTCTGTGATTTTCTAAATCCAATAAAAAACACTAAATTTTACCTTAATAATCTGAACAATATAAGAGACAATTCCTGAAATTAATGAGATAGTATCACTCTGATGACAGTATTTAGTTTTAATTATTTGTTAATTAAGTTGAGATAATTTCACTCTGACCACAGTATTTATTTTATTTATATTATTTGCTAAAAAATTGAGAAAGTGTTATTTTATTTCAATAAATTGTAAATTAAATTATTAAGAAAGTTTAAATCTATCCACTGTATTTATTTTTTTTACAATTAATGGTGAAAATGTTATTCATAAAGTTTCATGCTGATCACCATACTTTTTGACGTACGAAATTTAGAAGCTTGTATTAGATGGTTAATCTACAACCAGCGATAAACAAGATTATAACCCTACACCTCGTCTCTATAGAGAAAAATTTTCTTACCAATGAAAATGCAAGCAAATAATAAGTTTTCCTCATCTAGTTAACACAAAACAGCTGAAAACCTGCCACAAACTTTTCTCCTCAATCTGAATTTCTCCACTAGAAAAGTACTTATTTCGTAATGATCGTTCATCAGCTGACTGACTCGACATAAATACTATTTGTTCTTCACAGCTTTAAATCCATTGAAATAGAATTAAACACACTGACGACTTTTTTCCGGGTAGCGTAAATCAGTTTAGGAAACTAAAGTGAGCAGTTTTTTAGAATCAGTGAAGTGCAGTGAAGTGATTTCTATAAGACTCCTGACTTCTATTCTTTTTCAGATCAAAATCTACACTTCAAAATTATTCCTTAGTGTGAACTGAATTTTCCTATTATAATTGTATTTGTATTTTCTTTGTATATAGCTGCCAACTTTACTGTCATAATAGAATTTTCAATTGTCTCTACAATTTACGCCTTTCGAATCCGAAGAAGAACATGATTCATTATGCCGCACATTTCAAACTTTGGTTACTTTCTTACCTGTTCCCACTTATTCAACGTTTACTTGAATTTTTCGAGCGAAAATCACATATTAGATAAACATGTGTGGCGACGCTGAACCTAAAGTACTGTATAAATTATTTCTCCACATACCGAGATATATAAACAACAGCAACGCTATATGAACGCCCAGAATGTCAGTAACAATAGTGACCTTTATTCATTCAAAGGTCAGCAATATTTACTATATTAATTGGTCGAAAAAATATATTTTATTTGTAACTTTATTTTTAAAAACCTTGAATTTAAAGCATCGCGATTTAGACGACCTCGCGAGGGCCTCCAACACCTGTTAGCAAGTCGATTAATAATATACATCAAATATAGTAAAACATGATAAAATTTACCTATATTATTTATCACCATATTACCGCGCACGACTGCGCCAATCAGAGACGATTTAATAACCATAACATACTTAAAATTTGTTATCTCTGTTGGTTACATTACTAGGTATGTTTCGTATCATTTCATTTTTTTGCTAGTTTTTCTTGGTCAATTTATATTTAAATTCTTTCATTTATTAAAAATAATTAAATCATTAAAATATGTGTGCCCTTAATTATAAAGCTATTTTATAGAATAACACGTTAACATCTTACACTTCTACTTCCCTGACGCCATTGCGTAATCACCTTTCAACCTCGGTATTTGTATTTGTATGAACAAGACCAAATTTTTTATTATTTGCTTGATACCAGAAAAACATGCGAAGAGTACGTTCGGCCATATTACTATTTGAAATTTATCTATTCCCACACAAGTTTGTCTCATAAGAGTGGAAATAAATTAATTCGCGGCATCAGAAGCTGGGGCTGCCACGTCACGGTGACATCATCGGCTTCTCGGCAGCGATAGTGAATTGTTAACTTATTAAGCCAACTCTTCAATACGGACTAAACGAAAAGAGAATTTTTCTTGATCAATCATAAAAATATAAGCGCAAATAAAGCTTACTTGGTCGAAAACTGACTCGACGAACTTTTAAAATAAAATGGCGTTCTCCATTCCTCGTCATTTAGAGGTTAAATTCTTTAGCTCTTCTGGAAGCGGAGGAGGATGAGGGATTAATTTTGTTTTTATTATTTACATTGTCAATAGAAATAAGTAATATAATCACTAGCCCGCCTCCATCTGGGAAGGAGAAGTCTTTCACCTCGGCCAGCAGATACCTGGAAAAGAGAACGGAACGTAAGAGTGGAAAAATTTACCTGATTAATTGAATATTTCCTCACCTGCGTCACATTCTGATTACAAATCTCGTAAGGATGATCCACACACTAATCATAACGCCGCAAATATTCTTTGAAATGAATAAAACGTTCCTCTCCTTCACCAGATTCCTCCATGATGTGACTACTTTCGTCTGCAAGCTGTGAAGAAAAAAGTTTGGTGTTTATAATTTACAATATAGTTTCTCAAGAATACTTGAATCTTAAGTCTGCTACCTGACGCAGCTATTTATCTGTAATCACTAAGAAGCAGAACCACGTGGGAAATGACAAATAAAATTGATTGAATCTTCACCTACGACCGATTCTGGAATCTGGTAACTTCAAACTGCTTCTGATAGATTTGGTGATTTTAATCAACGCGCTACTACAAATACTAAAACAAACACAAATGACTTAGAGCGAAGAAATATGTATTTTTCCCGTAATCTTCAAGCAATCCGATTTACTCTGGAAAATTTTGTAAATACTAGTTTACACGATTTAGTATATTTCTGGGTTTGTCTTCATTTCAGTCTTGTAAATATTATGGAAGGTGAGGAGTCTGAAACATGAATATGATCTGATTAAACACAGTGAAAATAGTTTCAATAACAGTTTAGTGAACAAGATATGCACTTAGTAACTACATGCATCCATTTAACTGTAAAGTACCGTGCCTTGGTGTCGAGGTCCTCTTCTAGTTGAATTCATTTCTCTAGAAGCACTGTTAGAAGATCAAATTAGATACAATTAAAAAAATAATGTAATTTTCGTTACAAATACATCACGTCTTCAAATGAAAACCATAAAAACATTGAACGGCGGAAATTGACACCGTACAAAAGGAATCAAATAATTGGAATGAATCTAACCTGGATTTCCAAATTGTGCGAATTTATTTATTTGCAGGTACTACACAGACGTTAGTCCAATTACGTAGATACCATGCATGTGTTACAATAGAATAATTTAGAAATACGAGCATTCGTATAAAATAACATTGATCATTATATTAGATTACAACTTTTTATTACAGTATCCAGACATTTCAAAAAGAGGTTAGTTACAAATGAAATATATATATAGAAGGAAATTACGAATAGTTTAATAAATAATAGGAGGAGTATATATTTGAAAATAAGTTAAACACACAAACACTGCACTGTGAACAACACTAGATATTCAAGTAAAAATGTTATCTTCGGAATAAATTCTCTGGCAGCTCTTCTAAGCGACTGGAAATATCATGCGATTCACACGAAATGAACAATTGTCAATTATCAGTTGGACAAATAAACAAGAGAGTTATTGAAGTATTATTGGTTGATAGATTTTATTGAATAATAATTTCTCTATGCTTGGAATGAAATCTAACACAGGTGGTGATTGGATAGATGCATTAGAGACTGAGGCTATTACCGATTCAATATTTCTTTTATAAAGCAAGGGTCGGTAACACGATAAAGTATTGTCATCGATCTTTGTTATTAATCATGTCGCGGAATCAGTTGGCGGTTTTAAAAACCTCAGTATTAAAAATACCAAAAAGTAGAATACAACTGATTTAGAGGGAAAGATAATTTTCTTCTTCCTTATCTTTAGGCAACTCCGCATCTGGGCGTTTCAATGGTGTTACCTACGTTAATTTCTATATGTTTATTAGAGAATGTTATTAGATTTATTCTCGAAAATTATGTATATACTAATTTAGAAGTGTCAGTATATTTCCGGATTTATCGTCATTTCAGTCTTGAAAGTATGGAATAAATGTAATGGAAGTTAAAGAGTCTGAGACAATTTTCACTGCATGGCCTGAATTAACAAAGTGAAATTGGTTTCCATATTAGCTAACGTGACGAAGTTAAAAAAAAAGTTACTACGTACGCCAATTTACCTGTCCTCTACTTGGATTCTTTACCCTAGAAGCGCACAACGTGTAAAGCAAGTCCTCTTGGAATGGAGAGAAATGAACCACTAGTGTTAAATTAAAAACAATAAATAAAGCTTACCTTTGAAGTTGAATACGTTTATTTGTTACAATTTCCTTGATTGAGCTTGAATTCGGTTTTTTAAAAAATCACAAAAAAGGATGCGGCGGGAGCAACAAAAAATGTCCACAGAACCTTGAAGAAGGAACCATGAAAACATTTCAACGGCGGAAACTAACAGCGTATAAGAGGAATCAAATAATTGAATGGAATCTTACCAGGATTTAAAAACTTAAAATATTTTGCTCCTGAAAATGTAATTTTATTAAATTAGAGCAGTTTACAAAGACTCATTACATATTAGGTATATTGGTATAATTTAAAAATACTTTAAAATAACTGGTCAAATAAAATAAAAAGTAATTTTGACTTTCAGTAGTGGCGAATGAGACAGTGTTTAAGATTACCTGATCTACAAAAGAGAAAGTATAGAAGATTGGCATGATACGCTCTCTGTACAAGATAAAATAGGTAAATGTTATGTTATTGTTAAAATATATCATCTCGTTATATTAAACTAGGGGGCAATTAACGCTACCAGTATGTTACTGTTATGTGTCACGCCAGATGACAGTCCGCAGCCGCCTCGTAGGCCTAGGCCCTCAAGAGGGCTGTTGAGCCATTGGAAGGAGAAGTATGTTACGGTAGGTCACAGCGCAGTATTAATGGAAAGTTGGAACGTAGTGTTAAGAGTTGTCACCACTGTGGGGAGGAATAGTTGGAAGGCGCTGTTAGATCTGGACTACCTTCTCAATTTTACGTTCATAAGATTAACTACGCTAACTTTTCGTACCCGCGCGATCGTTAAATAGTGGTAGTCAATTAAAATAAATTATAGTATTTATTATCGTTGAAATCGTCACAGTCGGTATACTTGTAACATTCGAGTATTTTGCTTAGTTTCTTTATCCGGTCTTCCCACATGTTCCATATAAAAATTGTAGAAACTGTAAAACGTATGACAAGAAACAAAGGACGAAGAAATCCTCACCGTATCGTGGGGGAAGTATTAAAGAAAGCGTAGTTGATGGATGTACTCGCATTTGCATATGCGGTCACGGCGGGGCGGAGATTGAAAACCACACTCACAAAGGCGCCTTCTCTTTCTTTCTTCTTGCAATCAATCAATTTAGGTGCCGCAAATCCATATTTGAACTTTGGCCTCTCCCACTACTATTCCTCCTCCTTTAATTTGAAATTCCAATTCAGCTTAGCTCGAGGAGGAAAGAAAAAGAGGCGATACTTTCGTTTCTAACTTCTCCTTCCACCACAATAAAAAATATATCAATTATTCACTCGTGTTACTTCATCCTTTGAGAATTATTAAAACTGATAATTATCGGACTACCATCATTTATCAAATTTATAAATTAAATCCAAAGTAGTAGAATAGTTTTCATTAAATTAATTAACTGCCGCATACCACGTGCTCATTAAATTAAATAAATCAAAATAAAAATATTTATTAAAAACTAAAAGTAAAAAATAAATTTACAAAATAAATGACCTAACTTTAAAACATATATTGCTGGCTACTCAGAATGTTACTCTTTCCCCCAAGGTTACCGTGTTTTAGGCTGGAAACTCGAATAAAAAAAGTAATTTTGATCAAAAAGACAAAACTTAAAACTTATCGTTGCAACAATCCAAGGGCTTGGAACAACACTCGGATATATCTTCCACGTTGTCTTCAACAGCTTCCCTAATTGGTCTCAAATTCCCAAGCAATATCTATTAAATGTTTCCTGGTTAGTTTTAGAAACAAATAAATTACTCTTTAAGTTATTTATAATATTCGTTGAAATAGTTTTCAATTATTCATAAATCAAAACCTGACAATATCAATTATAAATAGCATATTAGCAATAATAATATTATAATAATAATGTTTATATTTCATGAAATGTTCTATACTTAAATTTATAACTGCTTTTTAAAATTTTTGTTTACTTACCTGAGAAAGTCGACCTATTTCGACGAAACATTGAAATATTACTTTCTAATAGTTGAATTTTTATTCGCAATTGTAATTATTTTTGACTGGAATTTATTTTCTAGATTCGAAGGCTTTATTTTTCAGCAATTATTTTTATTAATGGACAAAATTAATTATCCTCTGTAATTTATATCCACGTTAATTCATAATTCAGATATTTTTTCCTGAGGGTGACGGTCTACATACGCGCAATCCACATGATGGTAATTATTCTTTTATAGCATAGGAAGGGGTTGGACAGGGAGGACGTGGAGAGAATATCTGGATTTAAATAGATTAATTTAGTTTCTATTTTTACTCAGAATTTGGAATTATTTACAGATCTAACTTTCCGTTAGAATGGACGTTAATCGTCAATATGATAAAAAACCTTTTGATATTAAATGAGTTGAAGACTAAATGAAAAAAGTCGATTTTAACAATTAATAGATATTTTTGATTGATAAATTTTGGTTTTCTTTGAAGACATTACTATCGGCTTTTTAGTCTATGGTGCAAAAAATCAATCTTTTTCAGCAAACTGCAGAGAATTTATTTCGCCGTGTACCTGTTCAAATAAATTATTTATTGTACTCATTCACACTTGTACTTCTTTTACTGAGCTACGATGATGTAAATTTTAGGGTACGAATAACTTAAAGGACAAGGTCTATTTCCCCCATTTCATGAATTATTGGGAATTTGTTGTGGACTATTTGCCCCACAGTCCCTTGATTACCAACTCTGATGTGTTTACATAGTTCAGAGCACACACTTGCCCCAGAATATTGATCCACATCCAGCTCCAATCTAATAACAATTAATTCATAGGAAATAGGAAAATTTTAGAGCTTAAAAATAACGAAATCTTTGCACAGAAAATTCTTATCTGAACAGAATGATTGATCCCTGTACTTAAAAGTAGGTAATTCCTCTAAATTATTCTACCTCGTGTAGTGTAACATGTTAATTTTGAAGGTCATATTACAGAAAACAAAATTTATAAAACTGTATTCTTATCATTAATGCACTTCACCTTGTCTGCGGCAGTATTATTCAAAAAAATATTTTTTCTATTAATCTGTTTTAAATTAAAGGTTTGTGAAGATGTATCAAAATTCTTTAGATATATTACGGCTCGTCACTTTTTAGGATGTCATTTAATCATAAATTAATAAGAAAACGAAAAGACGATGAAACTATATGATATAATAATTATATGCCCCCAAGAATATAAAATATTAAACCAAAAAACGTTTCCTCCACCAATTATCAAGTGAACATAAACTAGACAAGCCCGCGTATTTATAAACCAAAGTTATATAAAGTAGTAGTTCATGACTAAGGTAAAGATATTAAGATTTAATGGAGACTAATGGTGTTAATAAATTAATTAAAGAAAATGTAGATAGTCTAAAGTCAGTATAAACACTACACGCATAAACACACGCAACGAAGTTTTGCACGACCAGGAAACTGTCCTTCCGTAGTAGCTCCAGGCAATACATGAAACAAACTAAAGAGCAGGAAAAAACTGTACAGAAAGTTTAAATATATGTGGCAGCTCATTCAAAACTTTTTCAGGAACCTTGATTTTAAATATTAGAGGCACGATTAATAAAATCTTGTATCGAGTAAAACATGCCATTTAATACAACAGTTTTACTCTTCTTCACGAAACTTTTGTAGTTATTATTTTTAACCTCTGGAGGAAGGATGTTGTATAAAATTATCCCGGTATTGTGAATACTTTTCTGGTGGAGAGGAAGGAGTATTCATGAAATTTTTCGTTTGAAACAAATTAATGTTCCGCTTTACAAACTTTAATATTTCATGAATATGTACGCTTGGTAAAGTAAGTAAGTATTTGCAAACTTTTGAAGACAGATTTGCAACTCGATCTAGAATAGGTACATTAGTGTTCCCAGCTCATTGAAAATTAACTACATGAAAAGCGACTACATTTATTAAAGTTAAAACATTTTACAGCTATTTTTTGTATATTTTCGTGATGTAAAAGAATATTTGCAGTGCACACTAAGTCGAAGATATAAAAGGCGAAGAGATTGGGCGCTATATCGTAAAGACGTTGCTACCCAATACAAACCAATTCCAGTGTGCGGCGAAGATGAAGAGGGGAATAGAGGAGAGTGGAGAAGGGAGAACATTAACTACAAATATCTCCAGCAATGGGGAACTTACACTAGGAAGAGGAAACTTTTTCACTTTGCCACCATAAACATCGATACGAAACGGCTACGGCAAGTTGAGCTGGAGCTCCCTCGGTTGCAACATTAATTCGCCGAAACAGGGCAGGAAACCTAACCCCGGTCCCAGGACTTCAAACTCACCGCCAGATACTTCTCAAAACTAGAATTATTTACGGATTAACTCGGAACGTAAAAAGGGCGCAGCTGCGCGAAAGTAGCTTTCCGTTCTTTCTACTCCAGTAAATCGCGCCATTCCCGCTTTCATATGTGAAATACTACTCTGGTCTCACCTTATTTTGTCACTCAATAAAATTGTTTTATAGAAAATTTTTGCGAACGAATTCAAACCGAAGTGAAATTCCACAAAAATTAAGAACACCTCTTACAGGGAAGACAATTAGAATGATATGCCTTTTTTTCGTTTTATTTTCGAGAAAAGTGTGAAGCGGACGTTTCAATAATGATATCTTTAATTGACGTTGATCGTACCGTGATCATCTCCCAAGATTTCTGCACACCGTGAGGAACTCTGTAATTCATGGCTCGTGCTTTCCAGAAATATGAAGATATAATATTTTATAAGACTTTATATTTATTCCCTATGACGTCAGATACCATAAATAGTTTTATGAGTCTCGTAGAATCTCATTCTCTCAGACAAATTCATGCTGTATTAAATAATAAAATAAATTAGGTATTTTAAATAAATATTTTTAATGTGTATTTCTTCCTCCCACGAATATGGTGGATACTGTTACATAACTGTAACAGTGCATGTATAATTTGAAATATTAACATCTTATGGCCTAGTATTAGGACTATATAACTACGGAAACTAGTTTTGATGATGTCCTACTTCTGTATTCTTCTGTGGGTGACCGAAGTGTTTGTTATTTTATTTGCATAGCCTGTTTCTCCCTCTGGTTTCTAAACTTACCGTTGCGGATTTTTTTTCGAGTGGTCCCATCTAAAGTGGTGGGTCATTGTTATGCGTCTCAGGTTTCCAATCCTCTTACTCCGGTTTAGCTGACTTTTCCCTCAGATCCATCATCACGACAGAACTGCCTCCCGGCTTAACCACTAGGCCAGTAGTATCATTAAATTAATTTCTTATATCACTTCCATTGAGTATTAATTAATTAATAGTCTATCTACAATTGGTCTCAAAATAGAATTTGAGAGCTGGCTAATTCTCTTCGGTCTTTTGCTTCCTCAAGCATGGTCACTAAAAGATTAAAAGACTGACAGAAGATGGTGAAATTCCACAAGTTTTGGGCAAGACACCCAGTGAACTCACAACAAATGGAGAAGGCGGAGACTCAAGTTTTACCATAAGGTGGGTGACAATAGATTTATATTTATTGTTATTTCCATGAGTTCTCGGTTGAGGAAATAGTATACATGATTATAAGACCAAAATAGTATAATTAAGTTCAAAATACCCTTAAATACGTAAGTAGTGTAAACAAAATATAATATAAAATAACTTAAAACACCACACACGGTCACCAAAAAGTACAAACACACACTCAGTAGCATAAACAACACAAACATATCTGCGTTAGTGAGTCTGATTATGTTGAACAAGAGGAATTGGAAAAAAGATTATATTAGTGTATCAGTATAGTATCCCTGGTCGGATGCCACGTAGCCTGTAGCTGATACATCCTTGCCGACAAGCTTGCAGACGCCGCGGAAACGGAGTATACGAGAAGGAGGAAATTTATACATACAATAGCTCACATTCTCCTACTTGTAGAGGACCATCAGGAACTGAACCACTCTTTTGTAAATTTTTATTGTAATTATGTCACGAATATAATATAAATGTATTAAATTTCAACAAATTTAATTGTTTGTGCTAAATATATTTGAGTAATAGAAGACCTATAACCCAACTCCCTACTCGCTTTGATTAAAAATTAATATACGCTTCATTGTACGCTATGCAATAACCATAGTCTTAGTAGATGAAGGCAGACATCCGCGATGCCCTACGCGTGCACAATAGCGACAATTTGTCCGTCCGTCCTCACACTTTGTAACGAAAATTTTCAGAGCATCAAAATTCACTCAATGTTCATCGCTCTCACTGTTTCAACTTGGCGTTTCTTAAATTGAAATCGTGTACCTAAGGAATTGTTATTCCATTCTTCCGAGGAAATATTGCTGTACATTCAGAACGAAATTACCGAATCGAAAATAATTCAGTTGTGTTACGTGTAAACGCTCGTGGCCGATGAAAACCCGGTGTGTGAGGAAGACGTGTGGAGGGAGGGAGACATTGTGTTCGTTGGCTGGCGCGTGTAAGTTTCCAAGTGGAACTGCAAAAGGATGACCGCCGGGAATTAACTGCATCGACTGCTGAGCAAACACGAATTAGGAGACGGGCAAAGGGAACGGTCGTATTTGCCTTGCTGGGTCGACAGCACAATCAACACACACACACACGTTTTACTAATGTTCGAACACGCGTGAAAGCGCAAAGAATAAAAGTTTAATCTCGCGGGGTGCTTCGTTTGCCCTTTAAACAAATATTTTCCGATGCAGGATAGTGTGTGTAAACGAAAGAATGAGAGCCGACCGGTGTTTTCTGATACCAACAAATCTGAATTGTGATGAAAATTAAACGTGTCCCGTATTTCAGATGTTCAGTACTAGTTTGTAATATTTCAAAATATCAATATTGGTTCTACAAAATGACGGTCCAGAATTGACACGCAGACGGTCTCCAATATCTGCCAACCTGATACACCTTAGTACTGGATGGATTTCCCAACCACTTTTTATGATATTAAAAAGTCTGATCACTGTATCCACGATTAATTTAGTACGTATACCTTTGCTTAAGGATTAGCAAGCTACTGCTTCAATTCTCTATTTTCCTTTAAAAACTGTTTGTTGCTGATTTAAATGTCGGAACTATCCTTTTCTTTTTATATTTAGACAATACGAGCCTCGTGGTAGTAGATTAACAGAAATTGACGTTTATGTCAATTACAGATATAAGTTTGAAAGATACGTTAAAAGAAATGGAGAGGAAGTTTACGTTTGAGGTTATTATAATTTACATTTAGTGATAATTCCAAGTTGCTGATTATGCCAATATATAAATTCATTTGTCCCTAATTGTAGTTTTTAAAAACATGTGTCTGTGTCTGGAGTAATTGCGCAGTTGTACAAAAATAAAACCTTAAGAGCGTTTATAGCAGAAATGGGGATAATTTGTATCGTAATTAAATTATTAATTGTCGATTTTAGTGTTGAGACTCGAGAGTTGTAAAAAGTAATCCGGCCGACTATATAGCAATGCGAGACAGCAGCAAGCTCCCTATAGCCATTTATTATAGTTTTGCAGTGTTGAAGCAGTGCGTCGACGCCTCTGATGGACAGCGTCCAATTACCCCTGGCAATCAGCTGATTGGTACTGCGTTGTTTTCCACATTGTTTACTTGGAGCAACGAGCCATGGGGTCGCTGATTTGCTTTGAGCGACTCCGTGACGCCGGATGCGTTGATTGTCTCACGATGTATGCCCCTGCTGTGTTATGCCCGCTCACAGTTCACGTTGACACCTTTATCTTCAATCCTTATACGACGAAACACGCTAATGATTCTTACTATCCATGTAGCTACACTAACTCAAAGTTGAAAACATTTAATTAAAATTAAAAGTAAACAAATATTACTTAAATGAATGGTTCCTCGCGATCTCTAATTTTACCTCTAATTAATAAAATAATAAAGTTGAGCTGGAATAGTTATTGGTGCAATATGTTTTTTTTGTATAGCTGTAAAGATTTTGTGGCACTGAGACTCGTAAAATTAATGGCTTTAATAATAACATCGGGTTTCGGTTTTAATCAAGGTTCTCACATGCCGAGGCACATTCATCTATTTTAGGAGGTCGAAAAATTATACATACGGTAAGATTTGTCTGCCGATTCCATTGTATTAGTTGGCCAGCTGCTTCCTAAAACTGGTGGGGATACTGAGAAGGGAATGCTGCGACCCCACTGCAATCTCGTCTCATTCGGTACGGCCTAAGAATATCACCCAACAGCTATCTGATTAAACTTTCCTAGGGTGTTCCCTGCATCTGTTTAGGTGTTATACCTTCCACATCCCTACTTTTTAATGCTCTTCCTATGCTATTAAAGCCTGTTTCACGATCACACTCATGTAGCCTATTACGACCCACGCCCCCTCTCAAAATAGATAAATGTTTTTGGAAGTTAACTACAGGCAAAAGAAAAATCAGAAAATTTTAAATTTAAATTATTAATATCTTCTACAATATATCGAGATGAAATATGCACGAAAATTCAAGTTATATCTCCTGTGTTTAAAACCTTAAATTTTCACTTCCACTGACCCATTTCAGAGCCTAGTAAATAAGGCCAATTTTTGAGGAACATGAAAAGCGACGCCCTGATAAACACATGACAGTGTTACGGGCGTAATGTTGGCACGTTTGCAACACTGTAGAGTACGGTACGGTGTCGGGCCGAAATAATGCGTATGCTGCGTGCTTGTCATGTCCATTTTCATCATCAGCGCCATCCATTACTGCTCCCATGGACACTGACCGCAACGACTACGGCGCCCATGTGATTCCATAAAACTGCTTGCCCAATACCGAAAACAACCATAACAATTTTGCCCTATGGATAACGTTGCTGAAAATACTGCTGCTTCAGCTTCCTCGTCGTCGATAAGGACATCGCAATTTCCTGGCTGACGAAAAACATCTACAACAATTAGAAACGAGTCCTTTCCTCGTTTCTTTCGTGCGTTTCTCCATTCAAAAAGATTCGTTCCAATTATTAATTCGTGTTCTTTCAAATTATAATCAAATAATCCCCAAAATATTTATTTATGTTACTACTCCATGACAATAAAAAAGCAACATCTATGTCTTCCTTCCTCTGTTATATTTTCCTAATGTAACGATACCAACCTGTGGACAACTACGTTAGTCAAAAAATAATTAATTTCAATAAGAAAAGTTTAGCACCACACGATGCGATTCTTTCATTGGAACATCTACGGGTTAATTAATACATTACTATAAATCTCAAAATACAACATAAAATAACTTATATGCAAAATTCATGGAATAATACAAGTTATTTAATGAGATAAAAACTGACGATTTTCTAATGTGCTCAATGCTAAACGTTGCGGAAGAAATTGCAAATTTAAGAAGAAGGACATAATGACACGAATTATATTATCTTGCAGCAATTACAAATTGACTGTAAATTTAGGAAAAGATTTAAACCTTGAATAAATTCAGAAACCAAAAGGTCATATAACTTGTAAAGTTTTTCATTCCTACATTTTTAAATGGTTTTAATGGACAACATTTAGATATCATTAGATAAAGTAGTTAATCCGCAACGCACACGAATTTTTTATAAATTTATTTTGTTTACAGACTGTTTAGCTATTTTTTCAATAATTCGTGTACCCTGTAATTTTGGTTTCACATTCCACGTTAACTTCTGTGGGCTGAAATCGTGTTTTCCTTTGCTTGACTTCACATGGTTATATAGTCCGTAAATTACTGTATGTGCTACCGGGATGATTATCCATTACTTAGTAAATAAATCTTGTTTTTTGATATAATTTCATATTGAAATCTTTTAATAGACTCGATAAAGGCAATCATGGCTTATTTTTCTTTTCCTGTATTCCTATGTTTTTATTTAACTTAGTACGTTAACGTTGAACCTCATTCTTAATTTCAAAAACATAAATTATCAGTAACAGCGTTTCCTGTTGGTGTTTTCATAAAACTTTGTTATGTTTTTATGTAAACTTTATTTTATAATTTTTCTGAATGTATTCTAGAGCAATTTTTAATAAATTGACGTCGAACATTTCAGAAACTATTTATATTTTATAATTATTTTGTTTAACTATTTTAATTGAAATTATAAGAAACATACAAATGACAAATTTACAGACAATTTAAAAGGTCCTACAATTTATCAAACTGTAGATGTGTATTTTTTCATAGTCAAAAATTTATAACGAGTAGATATATATATTAATATCTCCTGATGGAGTAAAATATTGTTTATATAAATTCAAATCACAGACTTAAATTAAAATAATATAAAATTTATATGTTGGACGCAAAATTTACAGTAACTAATTTTTCGGCTTAATTAGTCTTTTAAATGTGCGATAAAAATAATGTAAAGAGTTGACAAATGTTACGTGTCTGCTATTATACCATGTTAGAATAATCCCATGTCTCCTTTAACTTGAAAATTGGAAGTGTAAATCTGCATTTGTTCTGAGTTGTTAAATTATATATTAAATATTCGAAATAATATAAAACAAAGACTATATTCATTAAAATTAACCCCCACTTGGAACACGAACAGCTAATACAATTTTTATGTTACGAACACATAGTTTCTTTAGAAAAGTTATTACAAAGGCAAATACGTCATTCCCTATAAATTGTTGAAAATTTCAGGTGTTCTTCAAAAAGTAAGAAACTATTATCAAACAATGAATAATTACTGACATTAAAAGTTCAATTAATTTCATTTATGGTCCTATCTACGTGTTATTGTAAATGAATCCATTTTCTAATGAAGTTTATTAATAGTGTGAGTTCATGATTGTTCTGACACATCTCGAAGAATGCAGGTCAATAATTACGGCCAAATTAGTCAGAATTGAAACAATATTTATTAACTAAAACATGAAATGCCACACGAACTTCTACGGAAACATAAAGACCTTTCCTGTCGGCATAATCCTTCAGAGGTTCCCCACCCCATTAAATATTGTATATACCTCGTCACAACAAGCCACGGAGACAGTTGGTGCTACACTTATTCAATTATAATTATTTAGATTGTTTCACACCGGAAGAAGTTCCAATGATAGAAGCGAAACGTCGTGTTATATTTTAGTTAATAAATATTGTTTCAATTCTGACTAATTTTACCGTAATTCTTCATCAGTGTGATTTATATATACACTTAAGTTTTAGATATACATATTTCTGAAGAAAAAAAAACTGTGATTATCTTAGTATGCACCGGAAAGTCCTTCGAGGATATCGTCCAAAGGGGATCGAGCTGATATCATAGATTCGAGCAAATCGACGACGACTTGGTAACTGTTATTTCCTCCGAGGAAAAGTGACAGCTCCGTTATCGCTCAGCTGCACTTTAACAGAATCTGTGCCGAGTGAATAAGGAAAAGACATCGGGATAAATATGATGGAAGATTGTACGAGCGAAGAAGAATAGAGGGGGGTTCGGGGAGGGGAGAGTGGAAAGAAGTTTGAGTCGCTTACTCGGCCTTATCTTCGCGTTTCCGGTTCAGTGATTTGGAAATGTGCAGGAACATGAGGAGGAGGAGGAGGAGGGTGCAGGGGTTTGTGCTGGTGCTGGGGCTGGGGCTGGGGGACGACCGTACTGATGACTCTTCCCCGGATATGCGGTCATTACGGACGTCGCAGAATTTGCGTTTCACCGGAAACGAGGAATATTGCGCGCCCCTTTCGCTTAGTAATCGCGAGAGAAACGTGCCGTGCAGTTTACTTTTAGACTCTGCGGCTGCTCTATGTGATTTTGGTTGACAGGCATGTTCCAACTTTGAACAGATTAAAATAGACAGCAGTAATCACGATCATAAAGAGAGAAATAACATGGTTGACAAAGGTTCAATGTAGGTAAACAAGAATAAACAAGGCAGTCATCACCATGATGTAACGTATGCCATGAACACATGATATACAGAGATAATTTTGTTTTCACTTCCGCTACATTTTACTGCAAGTATAGGACGTATTAATTACTATTTTTAAGTTTTGAAATATTAGAGATGTATGGGCTCGCATCCGTAGACACCTGGAACCAGGCCTTCATCCAGTCACCAGAAGTGATTCCTGTTCCATCAACCGGGTTTGGAAATTTACGATTTTAAATTAAATTGATACCGTTAATTTTTATGGAGACTAATTTTCATAAATTCAATTCTTGGTTATCCGCCGCAATTAATTTCGCCTTATGTTTGCGTATGAAATAGATTATCGCTGCCACCAGAAATATTTCTAACTATAATATTTATAAATAGAATATATCAACTAGAAAT
The DNA here is from genome assembly GCA_034510155.1 of Eucriotettix oculatus. NCBI lineage: Eukaryota > Metazoa > Arthropoda > Insecta > Orthoptera > Tetrigidae > Eucriotettix > Eucriotettix oculatus. The sequence goes on from CM067382.1 coordinate 38,164,245, forward strand.
ATTTCAATAGCGAAATAGAATTAACTATTTCGCAACATCTGAAGATGTAAAAATACTTCGGAACGGTTCTGAGAGCAAACTAGATAGATATCTTTGAGTGAATGAAAAGGCATTAGTTCAGAAGAAATAATGAAGAGATTTATTCTCTAAATTACAACCCATTCTAAAATAAATACAGGATAATCAGAGAGTAGTGTGTCATAGAAACGGCGTCAGGAGGTTATACAGTGACTTACTTAATTGCACAAAATTAGGACCTATCAATAGGAATTCAGAACAGTGGAGTTATGAGGAGGAGGTATGGCCAATAAGAATTACTTCATGTCAAGACTGCAATTTCAAATGGCACCCATTGGTTGTTACAAAATTGCAGCCAATGGGAAAATTTTTGGCTGCAGGATGTAAACAAGTGCAATAGCACATATATTTGGTATTAATTACGCGCAGTACTCGTTTCCAATTATCAACGCCTTGGTTCAGACTTGAGGAAATTTTTCTTGAATTAGTGACGGATGCGGTTCAATAAAAAGACTGACACCCACTGTCAATAAAATCCCTCTTCCATAAATCTGAAGAAAGGGCTGATTTCACTGGCCGAGAATGGGTGTAAAAGCTGACCATTCATACAGAAAAAAACAGGTCACACGCAATTACATCATACTTCTCTTCGTTTCGCCTCGGCAGTTTAGAATTTTCTGCCCTGTCCAATAGCTAATCGGCATGATTGAAGGAAATTCTTAATTCATATCGAAGCATTGCTCTAGATTATATTTCTTGACAGAAAACCGTACTTTAGTTGTAATAAGATGTACTTTGCCAAAGATGCAATCTTCTTGGATTAATTTCAGTAAGTATTTACTTTTGAAAACTTTATTATGTGGTGAAGACTGAATTATGTGGTCTGCAAAGATGATGATTGTATTCGAATGAGATTAATTCTCACACTTGATCTGATGGGCAGAAAAGTAAGTTTTGAGTTAATGACATTTTACTTGGGAGGTGATGAGGATGCCGATTTAGAGAGCTCTTTGTGTCACCATTTGCAGAGGCGGGCTCGTGTTGCATGGCAAAGCAGTTCCGCTGATATCGCAGTGGACACGGATCGGCCGTTAATAGAGACGTGCGGACCAGGAAGCGGTCATAGAATCGCCCCGTAAGCACTCCAATATACACAGATGCTCGCCCGTTCCCTCCCCGCCAATTTACACTTACAAGTGCGACGGCCCGCGCAATTAAACTGCCATTGTTTGTCTGAACGGCCGACATTGCACGCTGCAGAAACATGGCCGCCCAACAGCGGGCTCTCGTGCCTTATCGTCCATTAAGCCAAAATCGTTTCATCGTCATGCGAGCTCCACAAAAGGTTTTGAATAGCAACTCTAGGGCTCTTCAACTCACCCACCGCTAACAAAACCTTGTGAGATCTGGTACTACTAAAAAGATACCATTTGTATTTTCATTTGTTTTGGCATTGCTTAGAACGACCAGAAGACTGTTTCCCAATCCCTAAAAATAATATACAATGGAAAGCTTTAATCGTAGCCCACCGTCTGAAGTGAGACTTGTCATATTACTTCATCTATATTCCCATATATACTTGAAAACAGGCGGGACACTTCTGGATAAAAAAGAAAAGAATTCTGAACTAAAAATTTCTGTTACCTCCTTTGATGAAGGCATAAAATTTACATTATGAGCACGAAAAATATAAAGAAATCTGAACAATAACCCTAACACAGAATATACTCGTCCATATTATGTGATTCCGGGAAAAACGCCAAGAACTTTTAAAACAGGTCTATCTTTCAAAAGAATTCCCTAAAAACCTCTCAATTCGCTCACACCAGGAAAGAGGTGAAAACTTATCCAGGACAGTTGGTTTTAGGAATTGAAAGAAGGCACTGATTCAGGAGCTTCGATGGAGTTCGGGTTTGAAATACGAGTTTTATTGATCAGTTGTTGAGAGAAAAAGAGAATAAAATATAATCAATTTATCGGAGAAAAACTTGGAACCGTTTTTGGCTTCCTGCAATTGGATAAATTAATGTTAAAAGGGAGAGGGTTAATGGTGGCTGCTGAAAGTTTTATTTTATATTTTTCTCGGTACTCGGTACTATTTCCCATACTACACTCCATCACCATGGCTTTTCCTCTATTAATCCTCAATGTTGAAATTTTCCACCAGGACCAAGTTCATGGTATTATTATGTTTTCCTTTCTTCCTCTGACTCTCCTGATACTACAATAGCACTGGAAACCCGTAGGGTTTGTATTTATTTTCTTTGCAGGGTGATTCCTTTTCCTTGTCTCTTTTTAACTTTCTTCTTCACCTTTTCTATATATAAGTTAAACATTATGGTCGACAATTGCATCCTTGGCTCACCGATTTCTTGATTTCTGCTTTCTTTCTAATGACTCCTGGCTGCCTGCCTTCTGTAGAGGTTATGAATAACTCTAATTAAAATTTATGACAATGCAACAGAAGTACAGTAGTTTTACACTCAGAATAAATAACAATTACGACTAGTCTGAGAAATTATTTTAAAATGAAGTAAAAAGTTTTACGATTCGTTCAATGATTTCAATTTTTTCCAGTTGGATGTGTAAATGAATAACAAACTGTCAAATTGTTGTTTTATTTTGTACCAAATAAACCGTGTTTGCTTTTTTATTTTCCTGTTTTAATTATCGTCGATAAAATTCAGGATCTTATTGATTGAGATGTTGTTGATTGAGCCCTCATGACGATCATCAGAGGAAATTTGGTTATACACGTAGTTGTAAACTAAATATGTAGGTGTTTGCCACGAAATAGCTTGAAGGATCTGTAGTAGGTCTGAAGGAATTTCCGTCTAGAAGGTATAATCCGGGACTTAGGGGCGTTACCCTTGTTTCAGAGAGAGAGAAAACAGCGGCTCCAGCTGCTGGCCGACACATGAATGTTTCACTCACGGCCCATGAAATATTCCTGCCGGAGCATGGAAGTATTATTTTTAAAACCGCCCTCCACTACTTCCGCATGCATTTTACATCGCTGTCTGACGAGGTAGCAAGAGGCCTAAAGTAGACGTTGAAGGGCGATTTAGCAGACCTTCCAGTAGCAAAGTTGGGGAGATAAAAAGGGCGTCGCCGTCGGAAAACTGAAATAACCGTGCTATGATAACTCTTTCTTCCCCTCCTCCTACTCTTACTGCACAATAACTACATAATCCAAAGTTGTGGTGTCGGCCATGAATAGGCACAGCTTTCCTAGCGAGGGTACATATCTAAGGTCACGTCTGAAGAAAACTACTAAGTCGCTTTTTTCAGGTCAATAACAATTCTCACAAATGGAACGGTTCAAAAATAATAAACGCCTTGAAAAATTGTAGAAAGAAAAGCTATTTTGTTATACAATATTTGCCTGTACTTGTAAATACGTAAATAAGGCAATCAGCCAATTCCTCAGAAAAAAGGTAATAAAGTTTTAATTCACAATAATAACACTACGTGGCATTCATTTAATTTTTAACATCAGTTGTGATTTTAAATGAAACCAAGATTTTAAGATGAAAGTTGGAGGTGCATAATACACATGTAAAGCAGCCTAACGTCCATCGTTAATTTCATAATTTAACTATTTTTGTTGCAAAAAAGGTTAAATATATATTAAATTTAATATTTATTCTGTTATTAAATAAAGTAAGAAATTTTTGTTTTTCTACATTAGTCAGACTGAGATCCCTCTCTCTCTCTCTCAATTAAAATTAAGAACATAAAGCCAATTTAAAGTTACTTTCTTATAAACACTCTCCGATTGCAAAACATTGTTTGGAACAAAATCATTTTTTTGATTTTGATAATGCTATTTTTTTAGATAGAGAAGTTAATTTTAAGAATAGACTAATTTCAGAAATGTTGTCTATTATAATAAATTTACTGTCAATATAAAACACTTAACGTAATAAATTATATGACAGTTTGCTTAGTTGTCTTAGTTAATCTCATCTTTAATATGCTCTTTTTTTGATTGACATGGACACAATAGACGATCGAAATGTTACTCTACGTTCAACGATTTTTTCAAAATTTATCCTATAAGTCTGTTATACAGGTCATTAATTCTTCATATTATGTTTTAAATAAAGTAATCCTTAAATTACTGGTATTAATTTATTTAATTCGATTAGGTAATAACTCAAATCTTCAAAAATTTATAAAAAATATTGATTGTAGACTGAATTTCTCAAAAATATTGAACTTAAAAAATACACAATACTCGTTTCGTTGGACACGGGCAGAAAGGGGATTAACAACTAAGAGCCTAGGCACCCAACACTTTCCTAAATAAGTATCTCTGACAACTGGCACAAAATTGAAAAAATGAACTAAAACTATTATAAATAAAGTACTTATATTATTTGACATAATATTATAAAACACAAACAATGTAAAAAAATAAGAAATAATAATTTAATTAGAATACGTTCCGTCCTCAACTTTAGGGATCTCTTCAGTTCTTTCTACAAAAAAAATATAAATAAACACAGTTTAATAAAAATTAATAAATGAACTTCGTATGTTGTTGATCTTACAATAAAAATATTCATGTTGTCCCTGCAACGTCCGGGGCCGAAATAAGTGAAAATAATGACAAAGAAACAGATCGAAAATCTCTGAACATTTTAGCAGAATATTTTAAACTACCAGATTTACATTTCAAAGATTCCAGAATCACAGTAATAAAGATTCATATATCATTTTACATTTAAAGAATTAATATTTCAATAGTTATTAATGCCTGTAAGTTTAAATTAATGTTTAAATCAGGCCAAAAACAGACAAAATACTGTAAAACATAAACCAACATAATTTAAAAACAACTACATGTTTGGGTCTTGACCTGGACCCTCATCAGATTGAACTAAATAACAATAGACAAAACTATTGCATTACAAATATATCACAGTAGAGACAATGAATACAATAATTAAAAACCAAAGAACAAAAAATTAAAGAAGAAAATATAATAATTATACATTTAATATATTATATTACATTAAATAAAACTACTGAGAAAATCCGTTTTTACATTCAGAGTTGCGTTTAATGTGAAGCATTTCTGTTGCTAAACGGGATTTGTAATTACTGTATTTGTCTTTGGTTAAGTTTTACTAACTTTTTGACTCTTCATAGTCTCATTCAAACCTTAATTAAGACTTTATTTATTTTCTACATTTAAAATTATTGAATACAATATCCGTACTTCCTAAGTAGCAAACAAACCAATTATCTAATGACGGTAACGTCCTGTAAAAATTGTAGGAGACCCAATTGATGAAGTATGCAGGACGTTATTCTATCTAATAAAAGTGCATGCCATGTTCCGAACTCTCGAGACTGACAAAGTATCTTCGGTCATAAGTAATCTGTGCATTATGCCCTTTGTATGTGAGGTAATTGCGAGACGCATTTAGCTGCTGCAGGAGTCATCCTATTTAGAGCACAAGGGGTTAAACTAATTGCTAACTGTATTCGGGACACAATTCGGCCATAGTTAGGGCTGTAAGGACCGTATTTATAAACGACCCCTTAGTAAGCAGATAAGGGGTTGTCTATGCCATCCCGCAAACCACGCCACACCTCTCAACTTTAACAAAGGAGCTAAATCGTGATTAATATTGTTTCTAGGAAAGGAAACTGTATTATTCCTTGGAAACAACATCCAGTCATTTGTGTGTCATGTTAATCAATAGCCATCAAAAGACAGGCAATTGAAACTGAAACTAGAAACTATCTAGCAAAGTTAAATAAAATAATATTTACTTTAAAAAAAACTGAATATTATTTTTCACTTAAAAGTACATACGACACGTTTTAATATAATTATTAAAAAAGCACCCTCAAGAAAGGAGTATCAAATCTCCAATAGCTTAATTCTCATTATTTAATATTTCAAAAAAAATTACAGTTGAGTTATTAAATAATGAATGAAATGAGAAATTCACCCTAATTATAAAAAATAGATGTAATGAGAAAAATTTAGCATTTACGACAGTAAATTGTAACCTCTTTGCGTTCAATAAAAATTTATGCCTAAAAATACAAGGACAGAATAACTTACGAATGTGACATATAATAACAAATTTTATGAAATAAAAACTAATAAAATTTTGTATTCGTTCATCGTACTATTGCAACCTAAATGACTTACCATCTTACAGCTGTAAGGAATATTTTGACGTTTAATATTTATCAATATAAACTTTAAATTACTGGCCGTTACGTTACCTTAATAATTTTCGTTGCCTTGTTGTTGAATTTTATTAGTGAATCAGACAATTTTCGCAATGTATGACTTCTACATAATCTGGCCGAAATATTAAGAGTGAAATGTTGACTAATTAGAATGTTATTTATGTTGAAGTCAGTTTAGTGTAAGTATTAAAATTTAAATTGTTACATGTAAATTCCTCGTTTAAAAATTTATGCATGAGTTAATTTACTTTTCATAAGAAATGGAAGTGGAGAATTTAATGAAACGGCATTTAACAGACACGTTTTTATTACCAGTACCTATTTGCGCCCTCTTCAAGGTTATCAATTGTGTGAATTAAAATAATCTACGTGAGACGATAGAATACAAACAAAATAATACTTTAAAAAACCATAATAAAAATAGAGGATTGGGATGTGCCACTTATGAGGAAATGAAAAGGCTTGCGAAAGATTGGTTAATATGAAGGGCTACATCAGACCACAACAACAACACAATGAAAAGCAATGTCACTCGCTTATTTTCAAACAAAAAAGTAAAGTAACAAATCAAATACAGGGGTTAACATAAATTTCTCTTAATATAAAGCAGACGTAAAAACAACTATTAAATGGAGGTGGGATTTTTCAAAGATTTTTTAAGACGCAAATTGCTTTATACCAATAAAACCTTGTCAATTGTTGGAGTTAGTTACAATACTTACAAGAAATTGCTATGTAATTTAATATTTTAGAAAAAATGTTTAATAATTAATAATATTGAGTGAGTTAGGGGTACAGTCAATTATGAACGAAAGGGATAAATCTCACGTCGAGACAGATTTCAAGGAAGTTGATTTTAAAACTTAATATCCCTTTAATATTAGCTAAAAAGTTTGACCCTTTTTTTGTGTCTAAAGTTATCGAGTGAAGGAAGAAGGGATTAATGAAATCTGTACAAGGATGCACTCTAGTGATTTAATTAAATCTGCAGGAGGAATCTGGTCGCTCCTCTCCCCTCTTGGCGGTAGAGCTGCAGACCTCCACACACATATATCATGTGACTAATGCAAGCCCATAATTAGCCCAATAATGCGCCCATTTACATTCACAGCAGAAGCGGGAAAAAGAGGATGCGCACATTATAACGCAATTGCGATAATCCTCTGGCAATAGATCACAGTAGATCAGGCGGCCACATGTGCTCCAATGGTCCATATATTTCTATGGTATGAACAGGGAGAGAGGAGGATTGCAAACCACTCCACCGTGCACAAGATTATAATCGGTCCAAAATATCAACTTGGCTTTATAAATACTGAAAATAGTACGTAAAAATTAAGTAAATTACGTGAATCCTAAGATTTGTTGTTTTTTACTGGCGCGGAATCTAAATTTCACTTTTAATGAAAGCTTTTAATAATATTTTCTTAACTATTAAAATTCATGATCAAATCAAAGATGAGTCAATTAACTCAGTTGAAAGTTCCTTTATTTACCGCTATTTCCAACGGAACAAAATAAACTGAAATTAGGACTAAAATATTTAATTACTAATAAATAAATTCATATCAATATACAAAAGTGGATATTGGTCATTTGGACAGTCTAAATCCAATAGGACACACACACACACATATATATATATTAAATCCTGCTGTAATTTTACTTTTCCAGTAGCTTTATCAAGCGTACGAATGTTTCTGTATGATATTTTAAAATTAAATCTCGTTAATACACTTTGTAATTTAATATAACACAGAAGTTCAAGATTTAATTCCTAAGTTTTTGGACAGATTATGTAGAATAAATAAGGATAATGCGACACTACGGAAATTGATTGATTCAACATTATCAAGGTAGAAAACCCGTTATTAATAAAATTTTACATCATCTCTCAATTTTCAAAGGAAATAATGTAAATAATTCTATAAACTGAAAATAATACTAAGGAAAGTTATACAAAAAATGTTTTTAATTTCTGTTTATTGAATTTATTCATTTTCAAAAATTAAGGACTATTCCTAGGTTGCGTTTTGAGACAAAAAATATATATAAAATATTTATGGGGAGTGGCTCATAATCACCTAATAATTGTATTTAGATATTTACAACATAGTTTTATGATTTTTAAATTTACAATAAATAAAAAGACAACCAATAAGTCAGCATATAAATTGATCACTACTTATTCACTATTATTATTTATTCACTATAATTTACTGTTCGACCTCAACACATTAATTGTGCTAGATGCAGAGGTAACTCTTTTGATATATTACGTGTCTAAACCTTTAAATACAAATATTGCCATTGTTTATTTTGTGAAAGAAAATTATAGAATGAATTTTAGGTTACATTATATAATTGCTACTAGAAATTTTCACGTGCAAGCCACTGAAATTTATTTAATTTTCTTCTGATTGACGTCTAATACTTGAATTCGTTTTGAATGTTTTGTCATATACTTTTGAATTATCTATTTTAAATTTAATGGGTAATTATTTAGAAGATAAGAATGGAAAAGTGTCAACCGGACCAAGGAATCCGATGCAACATTCCTCCACTCTTGAAAACCTAAGCTAAGCTCACCTTCAATTTACTAATCACGTTCTTCACACCTTGGCTAGGAAGTCAGTGAAGAACGGATATTGTGTAAATTGATCGATGGTACGTGGATTTTAATTCAAAGAGAGAAGATTACTTGAATTGAATCTCATCCAAAAGCCATGAAACTAAATTTAGAAGATAAGAATGGAAAAATGTTGACCTAGCCTTCTTTCTTTGGACCGATAATCATTTTCCTGAATAGGATAATTTACCTTATCAAACACTTCTACAAGTAAAATTAAGATTTTTTTATGCTACTCATAATGAATGAAAAATTATCGGAATTATTTTTTTGCTTCTTACACTAATTGAGAAATTATAGTAACATAATTTGTTACAAATTGTAATGATTTAACCGATACTGATATTTTACAAAGAACAGATTCGCATTAATTAAAAACAAAATTGTATCATTCATCCGATTAACGTTTAGACACGTAATATATCAAAAGAGTTACCTCTGCATCAAGCACAATTAATGTGTTCAGGTCGAACAGTAAATTATAGTGAATAAATAATAATAGTGAATAAGTAGTGATCAATTTATATGCTGACTTATTGGTTGTCTTTATTTATTGTAAATTTCAAAATCAGAAAACTATGTTGTAAATATCTAAATACAATTATTAAGTGGTTATGAGCCACTCCCCATAAATTATTTTATATATTTTTTTGTCTCAAGACACAACCCAGGAATAGTCCTTAATTTTTGAAAATGAATAAATTCAATAAACAGAAATTAAAAGCATTTTTTGTATAACTTTCCTTAGTATTATTTTCAGTTTATAGAATTATTTACATTATTTCCTTTGAAAATTTTGGTAATGTGTGGAACGACGTTTCAAATTCTGGCCACACTTTCCAATCCTTATTGCTGTGTCAATTGTTTTCATAGGATTTTAATTAAGTGAAAACGTTACATTGGCACTGAGTGGCCCAGAAGTTTTAAGCTCGCGCACACAAGACGAATTTGCAAATAGTTCCGCGTTGTTTCTGCAAAAACATCCCAAATAAACGCACAAGTAAAACGAAAAAAGGAGGCACAAGAAGGAACTGAGCGGACAACTGGGGAATCTGTATGAATATGTAGAAAGATTGGTCTTAAATATTTAAGGCCTGAGGGAGGACACGTGCTTTCCGGGCGACAGACAAAGAGCGCCTGACTTGGCGGTAGTCGAGAGGGTCGCCAGAGGGCTCTCACGCCGGCACAATGGCGCTCTCTGTGTCAGCAACTCTGCATTATCACCGAACAAGGCTGCCCAGCTCGCAACTGCGCCTTATCCGGCACAATTTTTAATGGCGCGTGTACTGAACTGCTTGCTCCTCCTCAAGTGGTGAGTCGATTCAATTCAAACTCGCTAAAGAAACGTAAAAGTACACAATACGTCTCTAGTCTATACATACAATTTCGTAATCTTACAGGCGTCAAAATTTATTGATTACCTTCATTTGCCCGAGTCCACTATGACGTTTTAAAGGGATTAAGTTCTACTTTCAATTAAATGAGCAAAAAGATAAATGAAAAGAAAATGCACAACTTTAAAATTAAATTGTACAAAAAAATCCAAAAACAATCATCTCACTGCTCTTTTAAAGAAATTATACATTTCCAAAATGAGTTTACTTTATAAATTGAAATGACGGGATGGTGGGCTTTTATACCTTATTCATTACTGATTTATGGTGGCAATGACTTCTGTGGCTTCCAGTAGAATGCCTTGAGGGATTATTGTACGTTACCAATACCGGAACTCATACGTAGTTTGACTGCAACCTTTGGAATCCTTGAACAGGTAGCTTCTGCATTCGGTGATCTTCTACAGCTCGCTGAACACTGAACTTCTCAACAAATCTCGAACTGTTCTCTCTCCTCCACGACTATCCACAACTAACTCCACATCCGTCCATCTGCTTGACAACCCCGCAAATGCCTCTTTTCAATCTTCCACGAAACCTATGATTTTCCCCTTCCCGATACAAATCTTGACCAATGGAAAACATTTACTAGTTCGCGAATCCGGGGTTCACACATCTGCCCGAAAAGTCACAAAATGACCCGCCTCAGAGGCTACCATCCGTCCATCTCAACCGCCACCCCGCAACTCTCTTTCCAGCGGTTTACACACCTTCACGAAAAATGACACGCAACAGTGGTTAATGAACCTTCTGTGGTAACGTATCAACGTGACTATCCAACCGATTTACGAGTTTTTTCTGCTGGCGTCCTTCAAAGGACCACTCCACCAAAAGATGGTCGTATACTTGAAAAGGCAACGAACCCTCTCGACATTCGCAGCTCGGAAAAATAAATTTAACAAAATTTAATTCGATAAAAATTAAAATAACCCCCTTCATAATTTAGAATTTAGACGTACACTACACCACTCACTGTGGAAAAGAAATATGATTTTAATTACAATATTTGTATCAGTCAGTTTCTGAATAAGATAAGTTTAGTGACTCCTAAATTTCTGTAAACCGTCTTGCCTAGCAAGAACTGACGCGCAGAAGATTTTAAACTTAGAGTATTAATTATGATTACTGTATAAAAAATATAAAAAATTCGCAAACTCTTCAATAGAAAAAAAACATTTATATATGTAGTCAATTCCTCATAATTCTATTTTTTGCACATACCCAATTAATTGTATTAAATTATGTTTAAAAATTGTGGTATCTAACAATCATTATTCAATACGCAAAAATTTTAAAAATGCAGCAGTTCATTTCAAATTATTTCGTCAGCCTTTGAAATTGACAGCAAAATTTTAATTTATAATGATAAGAAAATTTTCAGCAACAACGGTCGGTGGTGTTCCTGTCGGCGGTTTTATGGCACCACGTTCGTAAAGCCTTTTACAGTATTTCTTTTCACGAAATTTACTATTTATTACATTATATTTTACCATTTGCCATATTTCATGGACTTTATAATTACCCTGTCGTTATTTTTCTACTGGTATACCTTTTATTTTCTCCCACATCAAACTCCGTAAACTTAATACAAACAATTGAATAAGCTCGTTTATAATCAAAATTTTATTTTTTTCGAACTTAACTATGCTTTTTACATTATAAGTAATTTTAATGAAGAAATAACAATATTTACGAATAATAATGCATTATATTCTTTTCAAACCTACGTTATAAAAATTATACCTTGACACACATTATTCTAAGAAATCTCCTGAATAATTGGAATTTCAAGCCCAAAAATAGTACAATAGTTAGGTATATTAGAAAATTATTTTACAGATTATAAAGTTAATTTCCCTCTTGTATGCAACGAAAATATATGCATGATACTAGCAAACAATTGTGTTCCCTTCAAAAATGATTAATTTAATGTACACAGTTAACACTGCCATGTTTATCAATATGGTGACGGCTCGCTTTTTGTACCTGTCACAAATCTTTCCTGATACTGAGCACAAAGGCAATCAAAAATATTAAATTTGAAATTCAGACCGAAGTTTGACATTATTTTATACCTTTACGACATTGCAAATTGTGTTCGTTTATAACAATTATTCGTCACTCTACTCAAATATGGAAAAATTTATTAGTGAAATCTCTGTTACACACAGTAAAATAATCTGTACTACCTTATATTTAATTTATTTGTCCGTAATCATGTCTTATGTCTTTTAAGTTCATAATTGCATAAAATGCGGAAAGCCCGTGTATAATGTTCAAAACTATAAAAGGAACGATATTTTCGTGAAACGCAAACTTACATATGGTTCTTTTCAACGCTTACCAGTATGTAAGTAGTTTACACAAGGTTTGTAACACAAATTATATTGCTGTTACGTATATGTTAGCCCTTAAATATACTTATTATATTATTTCATCTGGTCTGTATTTATAATTATATTGAATTGATATTTTAAAATAAAATAAATTTAGCCTTGTGGGCCTCATATAATCATAGGACCTTTCGACTAAACCTTATTATTTATCTGAACAGCTCAAAGTGCTAAATGAATTATTTAAAAGTAAAACAAGAAAATTGTTAGACTGAAAAAATCCTTCCTAAGCCTGATTATCTAAATGTCACTTGGTTTCGTGAGTGAAAGATATAGAAGCGTCTAATTTCATATTCCAACAAACATGATTTCGGGGCCGAAAATTGCGAGAACAAATCACAGCGACCTTTAGGGTCTATTAAGAGGTCGTATGGTAGCAGTTTCAGTTAACAGCAGGTGAAATTGTTGTGCAGAAGGACCATTAGCGATGGCGGTGCCGCGTGCAGAGTTGTGTCGGCACGTTCCCTCGATGAAGCCCCCGGAGCGACGCCATAAATCACCAGTCGCAGCGTCCTCACAATCCACGACACTCTGCACCAGACACCGCATTAAGTCCGACGTTTGTGTAAAGGATTTGTAGCGCCCGAGATCCTCCTACTCTACCGGAGGAGGTTTTTTCCCCTCCTCAGCTGACGGGAGACGGAGCTGCCTCTCTCTCTACATGCTCGAGAGTTCTCGGCGCCCTACTTTTTTTCCTCCTCGCCCCCGCACTGAACCCTCTTCGTTTTAACTAGTACCTTCCCCCCTCCGCCTCTAGTTCCTCTTTTCTCGACACCATCCCTTTGTCAGCTGACGTATCTGCGAGATGTGCCAGATAAATCAGGCGATATAAGAACTCGCCTGCTCTCTTCCTTCCTCCGAATCTTATCATCTCGAAGCCGCGGACCTGGGACAATTACGTAGGCCTCCCTTCCTTCCGATTCCACTGATAAATGACTTCGTCACGCTCATTCGGCGAAGCGAGGCTGCGGAATTAATGGCACGCCCTCTCGAAACGCAAACTTCGGAGGGCATCTTCTAGGACTAAACCACATACACTCTAATACGTAAAAAATTAACATCTGCTAAAAATTTACTATTCCTTAATCGCAAAATTCAGGAATGTTTTAAGTTTTCATAAATAAATTTTATAAAACTGTCATAATCACAAATGTATGTTTAAGTTTTATGAGTCTCTTAAATATTAAAGATACAGCGATGCTCAACAAAACAAGTTCTTTCATAAAACATTTTGTACATCAGGTAATATAAAACATTATTAAAGACAGTACTTATATATGGAAGCGAGACTTGGATGTTGACGGAATCTGATATCTCTCGAATTGGGGTTTTGAAAGAAAATGTCTTATAAGAATTTTCAGGACAACTCAAGAAAAAGAAGAATGACGAATTAGAAACAAACAATGAATTATATCAACTATATGGATTTCAGGATATAAAACAGATGTTCGACTGAGATGGATAGGACAAATTCAAAGAATGAGTGAGACTGATATACGTAAAAGAGCAATGGAAAGCATTAAGGTTGGGCAGGGAAGCACTAGTCAGCGTTGAGGTCTGGAAAAACAAATACACTGAAATTTGGCACGAAGATGAATGTGAATTGCCAGGGTCACGAAATCAGATATGGCGTCCCGTAGTTGAGAGTTTCTTACAAAATGTAGAGATTTTTGGGGGCATCAATGTATCAGTATCATCTAGAGTTCAAAATCTGATGTGTAGAGAATCCGATTACCGAGATGTAGAGATAATATGCAGAATTTCAGTAATTTGGTATCAGAGCAGAATAATATCAGTGTAGTACGAATTTTGTTCAATGGCGGAGAGAAGGAGAAAAGTTCATTAGTTGATAGTCGTTCAGTGGTTGAAGATAATGGAGCAGGGCAATGGAGTTGGCAGAGAAATTACTAGTTGAACGAACACCGGGATTCCAATCCACGGGAGTAAATTCAAAATATACAGATAACCATGTGATCCTCTTTCTGGAACGTGGTATAAGAACCAGACGAGAGACTGCGGCGTCGCCAAGTTACCTGAGCAGCTGCTTTACCTACCATCCCGCAAGGTAGATAATACTTTTTATCACCAGAATACAAATTTTAATGGTTGTATTTCTAAATTTCACCGTACCTTATTACTCCATTTACTTCTTCCTTGACTCTGCAGCCCATTCAGGACGTTGGCTCACCGGGTCGACTGCGAACTGTCACCTTACAAGACACATTCAAAATTTGGAGAGATACGTGTTCAGCGTATTTCTCCAGCAGTTTTAATCCCAGACTCTGGGCTCATGGTATCCAAGCCTTGCCAGGAATCCGACACCAACGCTAGCTACTAGACCACAAGAGGTCGGAATTACTCCTTTTACTTCTCAAATTAAAAATATAATTATTAAATTACTAATGTTGTAGCCTCCGAAGTAAACATAACAGAAAATTATCCCCAGACAGTCAAATTATTATATTTTGATTAAGTAAGGAATCCGGAAGGGTAATCATGTCCCACAAGAGACAAATGAAAGGAAGATCAGCTTTATCTATATCAGGGAAACGCTTGAGTGGTGGGTTTATTTAAATTTTAATTCTTCTATTTTGCTAATTGAGATTTAGTCTCGGAGTCCATATGCTGTGATTAAAATCGAGATGGTAATTTTACAAATGCATTGCTTTCATAATTTCGGTAACTCAGACCATTGGGATTCGAGATTCCGAGCCGTGGGCATTTCACTTATTTCCCTGTTTGCAACTATGATTAACAGCGCAGCGCGTAGTCTCTTGAGCTAGGGAGCTGAGATTTATAGGCGAAGGTTCGGTGCCCCGCATATTGACCCACTGCTGCCAAGCTACAAATTGCTGCGGTCCACAAGGGTGTGTAATAAGCCACCACACAATCTGCACAAGTGTTTGGTGTGGGGGGGAGGTGGGGGAGGAAAGTGGTGGCGCACGGTATCTTTATAAGCAGCAGCAGCCACTTGATCAGTGCTGATCCGGTCAGCGGGGATGGAACATCTGGCGACAATGCGTGGGAGGCTGGTGGGGGATTGCTCAAGAGGATAGCCTCATAAGCCTCAGGCCGGAGCCATATCGATCGTGTGAGGGTGGAAAAAAAAGAAGCTTAGGAGGCATGTTTGCCGAGAACGCGACGCTTCATTCTGACACGGGCAGTTCAAAGGCGAATATATGCAAACGCATTTTCCCCAGAATGAAGACAAAATGCATAAATAACACAGGGATAGACGAAATTTGATTCAAAATCACAAGGGAGCCGATATTTTATGTGTATAGTTTTCTTACCGAGAAATTAGACAAGTCCTAGTCTAAATGTAACCTGCTCTCTGTGGACGACTATAGCCATATCACGTTCTACAGTTTTTAATTAGGAGATTATAAATTACCAGTTGTAGAATGGCAATGAGAAGGTCCAAAATTGGCCAATATTTTGTTTTTGGTGTCATTGAGATGAACGGCGACATTTACTATGCGTGTTGTCACGTGATCACGTAGGGTTTATTATATGTTCTATTTGTGGTATTCACTCCTAAGACTGATCTCGTGTAGTGCCTGTGGGAGTTTATCTCGCAGGCATCCCCCCCAGAGATACTGCGGGGCTCACCTGATTATGTCGGGAATGTCTCGTACTTTCTCTGGGTTTTTTATCAAAGTTGTCGCATCCCGAGACACTATCACCTATTTAAGGAGGTATACGTTCTGGGGTTAACTACCACATCATCCCCAATCTGCTAAATTTATTCCATCCCTACCCTCCCTCTTCTGTACTTACTCTAAAAATTTCCCTTTATACTAATTTTAAAAGACAATCATGTCTTAAAACACGGCCTATTAATCCATCCCTTCTCTTGGTCAACGTCCTCCATATTGTTCGTTCTTCTCCTATTCTGTATATAACTTCCTCGTTAGTGATTCTATCCATCTATTCCTCTTTTCTGCGAAAGCCTTCCTTCCCTGTGCTACCCTACTCTTTATACTTCTACCATCCCTAGTTATTACGCTTCCCAAGTAGCAAAATTCCATAACCTCCATCAAAATATCCCTTCCCAATCTAATACCCATTCTTATTCCACTGTTTCTCATACTACACTTTACTACTTTGGTTATTCCTCTATTAATCCTCTTTCTCCAGGACCATTTATTATGATTTACAAGTATTCTCCTCACAGTATGATTTATTTTCCATATTTCGTTTTAACTTTCTTCATCGTCTGTTCTACATTTAAGTTAAACAGCATGGACGACAGACTGCATCCATGTTTTACTCCTTTCTTGATTTCTGCTTTCTTTTCTTGATCTTCGTTTCTAATTACTGCTGACTGCCTTCTGTAGAGGTTATGTATTATCCTTCTTTCTTGATATTTTATTTTTGTTCTATTAAAAATCCTTATATATTATTCAATATTTTCCTTTCTGATATAAATACGTACCCGGGCATTGTACCAATTTTTTTAATAAAAATGTTATATTTCCGATTCTTGGGTCAGATTAAAAGAAACGAAACCCCCGAATCTTTGACAAGAATGAAGAGAAAGTATAATGTAGAAAATATTATTAAATGACTTAAATTTAATGTTAAACCTATTTAAGTAATTTAGTTTCTTACTTGTGAAAGAGAATTTATTTTCGGGGTATATGTAACGTGTCATTTTTGACGTAGTACATGTGAGTCCACAATTCGTCTTTCAGACATCTCATTTCTGCCTCCGTACGTACGGAATTAAATGGCAGGAATCGCCTTCATTCACTTGCTCCTCCCCGCCCACGCAGCAGTGCGATTTATTCGCGACGTAATTGCGTCATAGCCAGGCAAGCCAAGCCAGAGCCCCATCCAACCTTCCCCAACAAATTTCACAGCTCGTCAAGAAGCGCGAACAAAATGAAGAGGCAGTAATTCTCTGCCTAACTCCCGGTGTTACAATTACAGAAGGTGGATTACTAAAGTTAGCGTCTCGAGCGTTATGCATTTCTGATGGCTCCTCCGCTCACAAGGCAAAGGTAAATAATAAAGCGGATAATTTGCGACGGAGGGAGATAGTAGGGATGGGGGTCTCTTTTATGATGACGGTGAATTATTTTAGTCGTAACAATTTTGTTCGTCGTTATTCAGCACGACAGCCGCACTCTCTAGTTCCTGTTGTTTCTTCTGCAACGAAGGCCTTCAGTATTGCGACAGTTATTATGGCCGCCAACTCTGTTGATTTGCGAACACGCTCTTTCACACACACACACACAAAGTAACATTCACTTTCAATCCATGCTTCACGCTCAATAATGGAATGAATTTCTCCGACAGCAGTTTTCCCGTTGTGCAGAATCAGAAGGAACTGTGGGTTGAACACTAGATAGGGTCTCTATCAAATAGTAGTATGAATTTCAATTTTGAGATTTCCGCAAGCCAATAATTACAATAACATACCCACGCGGTAATCACACTATTTTGGCTCTGTTTAACAATTTCGTTTATAACAACTTTCAATCTGAAAGTTGATATTTATACAGAGGTTTAATGGGAATTAATTTTTAGGTTTTCAACTTGTCGCCCAACACAGATAGGAATTCAAACTTTATAAATCTGAAAAATTCAATTTTAAATGGTTGTAACTTCTAAAGACTGCCAAACGACAAAGTGAGTATCACCCTTGGATAAGGAATCTTTTCCATTCTTGACTAAACAACTCAGGGAATTTGTAGACTTATAAATAATGCCAATGTTATATTTACGGAATTATTTATTTATGTCGTAATGTAGAAATTTAAAGAAAGGAAAAATTATCTTGATGTTTGTGATGTTCTGTTTTTGAACCTTGAATGGCCGATATGAAAATTTCTTGAGTCTATAATGAATATTTGAGTTGATATAATGAATATTTGGGTTGATCGAGTAAAATGAGTAAAAATTAGCTAACAGAATATCAGAAATGAGAGATAAAGTTTCAGTACAATGAAACTGGTCAGAAAGTGAAATATTTCTGTCAACCAAATTTAAAATTATTGCCCCATTTTGACTGAGATTATTTATAAATCTACTAATTCCCCGGATTGTTCGGTTGTTTAGTCAAGAATAAGATCCCTTATCTAAGGATGATAGCCACTGTGTTGTTTGATTCCGACGCCAGGATGGTGGTCGGGAGACATGCATGAACGCGTATTTATAAGGTTAAGCTTCTTATTGCTGAAATTCAAAATTTCCTAAGTACAGTGTTCCCTGTCTCATGGGAAATTTCTCGCGCCGGACGAAGAACTCGCGAGAATTGGCGAATCACGTGGGATAGCGTTTTCCCTTCGTGATGAGATATAGTATTTGAGCTGGAATCTAGAGACTCGAACGAATTTAAAAGGGAGGAGTAAGCTGAAGTGTGCAACAAGCGTTAATAGTGAGTTGTGAATTGTTGCTCTTTTCTGAGGAAGGAATGATATAAAGGAAGACTAGAGAGAATGAGGAGAAAAACTGAGTTTTCCTCAATCACCGGCAGTACGAGTTTCATCCTACTCTCCGCCGGCAGAGGGAAAATCTACAATTCAAGTCGAAAGAAGAATGACGTTCCGGTCACCTAGTAACCTGCATCAAGACTCGAAAGAACATAAAATAGGTTCGTCAAGTGAACTAAATTTCTGCTGCACGTTGTTACACCAATTAGTAATAAACCCTGATATCTAAAATCGTCCCTTGAATAAATTTATTTATTTGTAATAGCGTGCATTACACCATTAATTATTTCACGAGTTTTCAATTACTGTAAAAAATGATTGACTCATTAAACAAAACCTATGAGCTTTTGTTACATAGGTGATATCTTTACTGGATGTCTTTGATGTTATAAGAAGGGTTGTCAATTTCTTTCGTATTATGCACTACAAATTGGTAGAGAAACTGTGTGTGTTTCAGATAATTATTATATGTTGTCTGTTTAGATTCAAGCCAATTTATTTTATATTGGTAAATAGAATTCAAAGAAGTTATAGTAGCTTAATAGGCAAGAAAATGAAATATGACGGCTTTCAGGTTGGAGAGAGAAACTTGTTTCCAAACACTGAATATTCAGGAAGCATTGACAATTATTTTGGACCCATCACAGTTTCTACAGTTTTGCGATAGATTTTCACCAAGTAATTTTTTTTCATAGCGTTGTCTGACACGTTTTAATTTCTTAACGTCGCGTGGTTTCAATGGCTTAATAAAGTCGACACGTCCCTCCTTCCTGAACACGTCCACACACCACTTTTTTCTAATTTAGTTATTTTTTGTGAGATCGATCTCCACCGCGACTTCCTGCAATACATTACCTAGCTGCGGCGGCTCCTTCAATGCTAATGCGCCTCCGAAAACAGTCGACGAGTAATGAAGATTGATGATGTCGGTCAGGGACCAATTTCGCCCGCATATTTTCTTCGCAGATTAGAAATTAATCACGGTGAAGGGGAGTTTTAAAATTCCCGGATCAATAGCATTCAATTAACTGCGTTTATACACTTACTTTCCCCCTTCTTGCTCTTTCAAAAGTCGCCTTTCTCCGATAGAGAAGGAAGCTACCCCCACTCCGATACTTTATAAGATATACACATTATCAGTAACTTTTTCCAGTGATCTAAGTGCTTTTACCGATACTCGATACTTTTATAATTACTAATTTATAAGTTATGTTAAAGAAAAATGTAATACTACAATTATAAAAAAATTAGCTAGTAACCCCATTAACGAATGTGTAGTTTAACTGTTCAATGATTCCATTTTTAAGTTTCCACTTTTACATATTGTTAGCCTTAACAGTCTATAATATATAAAAAGACGGTCAATAAGTCAGTATATAATTTTATTGCTATTTAATTAATAAAAGAGACGTTTCGTCTCCCTTTCGAGACTTCATCCTGCATAAAATTTATCAATTCGTGTTCTTCAGTCCCTCGTCCGTATTTACGCGACAGTAATTTGGTGACATGTTTTTAAGTAGCAGTTTCAAGGAGGACTGTAATTGGAGTCCTTTTGAATACTGTAAGAAGGACACCGAGGAACGATGAGACAGAAATTGAGTCATTCCCTTCTGATTTGAAATTATAAAAAATTAGCACATTTCTGATAAACCACGAAAATATTAAATCCGCGAGCAACTGTATATCGCTCCAGCCAAGATTCGCCACTTGTTTGGAGCCGGTTGGGTATCGCAGCACTAAACATCAGAAACAGACCTTCATCAGCCCAACAAGTGTGAATCAAGTAGTGATCAGTTTGAGACAATGAAACTGTAACCTTGGAAATTAACTTAACACTTACGTACAGTTGTAAATCACATTCATCACGTAAATTCATATACAGACTGTTTTTCGTGATTGCAAATCTTGATTGTCTGTTAAAACAATCTGCCCATATTATTTGTGTATACCCGTCACAAAAATACAATTTATGCAAGGCAACATACAAAATTATTATTGCATTAAAAGGGTTCAAATATGTAAGGACATTTTGATATCGGAAAATTTGCGTGTGCTCTGTGACCATTCAATGTATTGTGATACAAATGATTCATATCATAGATAAGGCATCACACAATAGCGCAATTACTAGTAGCATATTCCTTCCAAAACAGATCTCATAATTAAATAAAGCGCCATCCACTTTTGTTATGGATTTCATGGGATGTTCTCTGTGTAAAGAATCGTTGGTGTTTCAGTCTGATTTGCGAATTGTCACCCTCGCTGCGGGGGTGGCTACAGGCGCGCCCCACAGTGCGTGGTGGTGACGGCCAGAGTTATGCGTCATTTCTTGCGGGACCTGGGCGGAGCCACGACCTCGGTAAATAACTTTGCAGGAGGCGTAAGTGTCGTCTGCAGCAACGGCTTCCTCATACAGCGAGTTTCACCACCAGTTGTTACAATGTGCAGACAACTATCGCAGTAGTTTCTAATTTCAGTTAAAAAGGCGCCATTGAAAATAAGAGTTGAAACTTTGTAACCTGGCTTGGACATTTAAACACTATTCTATAATCCTGCTTAATTTGATCACAGAAAGCAGTGTGAACGACTGTATATAAAATAGAAATAGCCTAGTGAAAAGAAATGAAAGTATATCTAATAAAAAATAGAATCCTAATATGGAAATTCATGTTTTGGGTCTTTGCCTTTCCCACGCGTGGTCAGGCATAAATAAAAGAGATTGACCAAATGGTCGATAATGAACTTTGGAAAGTTTCCGAATGGAGAGAGAAGGTGGGGTAAATCCTCTGTGCAAGCGCTCCAGAAAATTGCGCAAGACTTCTTCTGGGTGAGATTTGGTGGAGACTGGATGAAGGTGGTTGATAAAGATTTTTGAGCTTAAAAATCTGAGGATTTCTAAAGTATTGACTGCAACAGCTGATGTTGGGAGAAATCAGCCACGAGTCTGGATTCGTCACCGCAGTTACCTGCAAAGCTACCTGCAACTTTGCCTGCAAATGCCGCTGTATCCGGTAAATGAAGTTCGTGTATTCCTCAATGTATAAACGGGACAGAGCAGAACTTAAAACTTTTATAATGGTTTACAATACCCTGTTTGTAGAGGCCCCTCAGGTACATATTTATATTTAAATTATGAATCAATGTAAAAAACTAACTAAATTTAAAATAAATTTATATATCTAATTTTATCTTGTTAATATAATCATTGTAACCGAAGTCCTATTGCATAGCGACACTAAATATCCGAACTCTGAAGTGACATAGACTTCCTAATACTCGCATGGCAAGAGCGGTTTATCAGTCTATGTCTTGTATGGAAAATTCGACGAAACATGGCCCATAAGCCTAAAACCCTATAATTATTGTATGAATATAGAATTTTTGACCCCCAGACGTGGAAAGAAATGTCGAGGATTTTAGCGCTCTTTCAGCACTCGTGATGTTGGCCGTGTTATTGAGGCCGAATTCTCAAGGGTTGTCGGGAGGACAAGTTGCCGCGGGCGCTCATGGGAGGAAACACCTGTCCAGCCTTTGTCACGCAGACGCACGTCCCCTGGAGGCTGTCGCATGTTCCTCCTGTCTCCCCATCTCTGTTTGTAAAGCGAGAAAGATTATTCTCACGTGTCTAAGACAATCAAACGAAATTAATCCGGGCTTGACGCCGGTGGTTATGTTCACCGAACAAAGTAACCCTATTACAATGCGTCACCAAATAGTGCTTGTTGAACATTAACGCCAACTGACACCAAACAAAGCATTTACAAACGTTTGTGTATGTGAGAAGTTTCCGATCACTGATACCTCTAGACTAACCATATGCAGTAGATTATTTGGCATAAAGAATGTGATGAATAATGCAGTGTATCAGGGAGGAGAAGTTCCTGTGGGAGCTTTCTCTGGTAGGTATTTCTCCCCAGATTTATTTGGATGCCTAGTTGACACTCTGCATTTCTCAAGGTTCTCACGTGCCAAGACACCTTTATCTATTTTGGGAGCTGTATGTACTGGGGTCAAAGACCTTTCGCATTCGGTAGCAGTTGCCGCTGTTAAAACTTGTTGAGACACGGAGAAGAGAATACTGTGACCCCACAGTAAACTCATCTCTCGTCTTTCGGAAGGGTGTGAGAATAGTATCCAATAATCCAACCTACATGATGAAGGTTTTAACGGGGTTTTCCCTGCACCACTCTTAGGTGTAACACCAGGTAGGATCCTTTAACTGCAGCCTGGGGGCCTTGATCAACCCTTGGCTCCCTTGCTTTACCCTCCACGTCCCCACTTTTCATTTCCCTAAATTCTATATTCTATATTTAACATATAAACCTGTGTTTAAATGAACTAATAATGGAAAATTTCCAATTTAAGTTCTGTTTGAACAAACTACAGATTTTCCACCAAATTAGTGTCTGGAACAATATGCTATAAATTCAATAGATGAGAGAAACTATTAGTCAAACTCAGAGTCAAGCATCAAACTGCTTGATATTTGTAATTCTGCATTAGTGCAAAGAATAACAATATAACCATCATCATATTTTACTCTTAAATTGACATCACTTGGTGCATAACAGTAACCCATAACATTCTACATACCCAGGAAAAAAGAAACTTTATTCAAATAGCATGAGGATGATGTGTTGTTGAGTTTAAAAGAAGATGTTTGTACAGTTTAATTTCAATATAAAGGAAAAAATTGATAAAAATATTCAAAATGAATTGATTACAACATGAAACGAAGCCATTATCACAGAAATGTACTTAAATAAGAATATTTTGATTGAAGAAGCTTTATTAATGTTTGCCAAATCATAAACATATTTATTAGCAAAAATTACTCTCATTTCTTTATTAGTAACTTAAAAGAACGTTAGCTTAATAAATGTGATATATCCTTTAAATGTCCGGAAGATAATTTTCCGACCCATTCAATTTATTACTTATTAACCATAAAAATTGGAGTATTCTTAGATTAAAATATTTATAAATCCTGAGTCTTTCATCGTAATTTACATAATTAATAATATGTTTTTTATTAAGTATACACTTCATACAGATTTAAACGCGTGGACAGATTTCAACAAATTTATTGTCACAGTTCAAGGAATATATTCCTACTTTGTAAAAAAAATTGGCGCAATAAGTTTGGAGAAAATTGCATTTAAAGACTGAATCTAAGTTCAATTGAATATCAATTATCTCCACAAAATAAAATTACTTTTTAAATACATAAAGGAGGTTCCCTTTGTATTTTTCCTAACCAAAATATACAATATTTTTAACATTAAATCATGAAAACAACAATTTGTTTTTATATTGTTATAATTTTAAACAAATTCCATATAAAAAATTTATAATGTATGAAAAAAATTGTATTTGAATTTTGTAGATGACTATGGCAATGGCGAAATCTCCTGCTAAATAAATTTGAAATCAAAAATAAAGTATAATTTTGCTTATTAATATGATTGATAAGTAAAAAATCAGTCTTTTCACAAAATTAAAGAAAATTAATTTTTAAAGGCATAATAGCCAGTTTTGAGTGATAGCGGTTTTCTTACAAAGTTACTATGTAATGAGAACACTTTAAAATTCGCTTCAACACAATATTGATTATTACGCAAAAGATAAAAGAATTTCACGAATATATGTTATGAGTCACATTTCACTGAAGTGAAACGTTTCCGTCGGACTTCTATTACCGATGATAAGCCATCCTTCTGAGCAAATGGAAAGCCGGAACGATCACTTCAACAGTGTTACGACTGCCACTAAATCTGGCGAGTCAATATCCACGCTGCACGTAGTTTTATACGGGCCAAGAGTTTCCTTTACGGATGACCGCGAATTTTTGGTTAACCTCCAGCACGAAAATTGTACAACTCTTAAAATCACAGTTTTATGTTTTTTGCGACACAATCATCGTGGAATGACTAGTTTGAAGCATAATACGTTTCGATGCGTACTCTTATAGTCTCTAACAACAATGTTTTCGTATGTTCGGTTGTAAGTAAAATTTGGAAACCAGGAAAATATTTCAAATAAAACCATACACGTTGTAATTTTTATCTGTATTACTGTTGATTTTTATATTGATGCACTCTATATTATGTAAATATGTACATCAACTTGTCTGACGAAACATTATTGGAGTATTGTGGCCTCAGCTTAATTCTATCTACTTCATACATAGGAGAATGGATAAATCGTAAAACAAACTCAAAATTTTAATTAGCATGTAAAATTTCTTTGAATATATTCGCAATTTATATTTTAATGGGTCAATTTTAAATTATTTTAAAATGAAGGGAAGAGCAAGTTGCTTTCGAGATGCGCGTGCAGTGGCAAAATTAAGATCAGGTTTCCCGTGTAAGCAGAACGGCCAGAAATACGCACATTAAAAAAATATTTTTAAAGTAGCACCAACAGTTCCGGTCATTAGCGACTGCACGCAATTACGGCAAACTTTTAAACCTAAGTAAGGAAATCCTAGTGTGGTAACTCAAACAACACAACGCCCAAGCCCGTGCCAGAATTCAAACCCGGGACCTCTGTGGTGCGAGGCACCGATGCTAACCACAACATCACACACACATCACGAGAATAACTGCTAACGTCAGCCTGTACGGCGGGAGAGTATCTTCCAGGAACTATACTGTAGCTACAAACAGGTCTAATTTTGAGAATGTGTTCCTAGGAACCTCTCGATTCCATCAAACTAGGAGATGAGGGCGAAATTTGAGTCTCCAGCTGTTTGATTTAACAACAAATTTATTTTCAGCTTCCTTTCCCGGATGAACCTATACCTCTCTGGTTTTAGTTAGTATATATAATAGAAGAACTTTGCAAAAACAACTTTGAATGATTATAAAGGCCTGTCATAGATATACAAGAAAACAGACCATTTATGTTCTAAATAATTAATTTTAAAATTAAAAGTCTAAGAAAGATAAGAAAGAAAAAATTAATTTATTTTGTTGTAATTTTCCTATTCTTATGTATTTCATGTTCCACATAATTCCATCGCATCTTGTGTTGTGTATTTACACCCCACACACAAACGCATATATTTTTTGTATATACGTATATAGCGTACAATTCTTAAGAAGCGGTCTAGGCTGCTTACCAAACCAATTAAAGAATGCGATTGGTTAATTTAACATCCAATTGAGATGATACATATAGCCAGACGAGAAACGGGAATTTAATTACCACTACAGGATTGGCCGAAAATGTTTTAAAAGTAATATTGGCAGGTCAGTCATCGAGATCTAAAAAATGTGACAAAGAACTGAGTTTGTCACTTGAAAACCAGAAGTGCCATCTCTTGCAATAAACAACACGTTCAAATCTCTTGCAACAATAAAAAGGAAGGGACATTTTTGACACACGCAAGACCTGAAAAACACGAACCATCAAAACAACGAGCCACCAAGAGAAAGCTGGAATGACATTTTTCAACACACCTCCCGTCACACAAACGAAAGCGGGGCTAAATTAAGAAAAGAAGGATTGTTGGAGATTTTCGGAAACTTCACTTTACATTTCGTCATGACATCATTACTATTCGTCAACATTACTTGAACTTTATGCAGTGTTCATTAGAATCTGCAGCATTTATTTGGCAAAACTACTTGGAGGATTCTTTTCATCATCCAATGGATCTTTTTTGTCGCCGAGAAATCGAGAAGCAGAAGTTAGCCACCACAGCCTGACCAAGGACGAGATGCGAGCGGTGATGTACAAAATTCACGTTTCCCGCACCTGGTTATTTTGAGTGTAAAGTTTCGATGCCAAGTTTTGTTTTATAATCCCACTTCATCCTCAGATAAAACTATTGCTCTCCGGTGAGCTTAGCAGGTAGCCGGCCCATAATTTAAATGGACTGATTATTTATTTTTAACTTAATGTTCTTTTTATTTTCTTTGTTAATTCCAATTGTTAAAATTTTTATTTAATAAAATTTTATTTTTTATTTAAATTTCGATTTCTTTTATTAATATTAATGATTATAAAACCCCACCACAATCTAAAAATATTTAATAACTGTTAGTATAATTACTATAATGAGGCATATTTTTTAAATTTTAATAAATAGCCATTTTTACAGCAACGCAGTCACGCAACCTTTCAAGGTTATAAACTCATTTTCTAATTCTATTCATTCGTAAACTGTGCAGAAATGAATTGGAATTTTAATTTCATTAATATGATAAAGCCTGACTCAGATAAACACTCCCTCGCCTCTTTTACATTGTTGTATAAAATTAGCAAACCTCCGGCGCCCGGGGCGCTGAATTGTGAGAATACCTGATATTTGGAGTGGTCCCCCTCCCTCGCCCTCACGCAGATGGCATTTCGAGTTATCAGCACCTGACATTTCCACACTGTTAGAGGGAACAGCGCGAGAAGTGCTGCGCAGTGAAGGAGAGTGGAAGGAAAAAAATGGGACAATGCAGTTAGCGTCGCTATGGCAACGTTAATAGGACGCGTGCCCTTCAATGCATTGTACACGAGGAAAGCGGGAACGGATTGCAGAAAAAACGCCTTTGAATCGCGAGGGAGGGGGAGAAGTAGGAGGAGAGGTCTTCATTGTGACCCCGAACAAGTCTGTACCATATAATGTCTTTCTTCCTTGTGGATTCCACGCTGACCGTCCAATTACTGCAATTGTAACCTAATTGGAGATGTAGCTATCATATAACAGACAATTTGAAATTATTAAAACAAATATAATAAAACTGACATTCTAGAAGGTTTATTCACGTCGGATCCATTTGTCATTAATTTTCCGAAAATATGTAAATTATTTACAGTAAATGATAATATATAAAATGTAATATTTTTGTGGATTTTCCACATGATCTGTGATTGGCTATAAGCCTAGTGACGTCACATGTCAGTTCGAAGTGCAAAGCGCTTCTGAGGCGCCAGTTAGTTTTTTATTTATCAGTAAATGTGGTATTATTAGTACATAGTTATGCTCGCAACTATTCCTTGTAAGTGAAGCTAAGTGTACTTACGCTTTGTTGTAAAGTAACCGCTAGACAAATAAAGTTATTTTAATACTGTATCAAACTTTCATTAAAGTTGTCATTCAAATAAACTATAAAAAATCGAATGACATTTCAGCGAATGAGTTGTGAAACCCATGTTCGAATATGTACGATTTGCATACAAGTTTGAAAAACAAATCTTTCGCTTTACGGAACGCATAAAAAAAATAACTGGCGGGTGACTGCTGATATTGTGGGGGAAACGTTCATGACACATGAAGCTCGACAATTTTACCTCTAGTTCAGCCGTTAATTATCAACATCTCAGTTATGTTTATCCTACCATCCTGTACTGCCGTATGACTGAATAACAACTCATGTGAACGATGACAACGTAACTGATTGAAAAACAAGAATTTATATTAGTTGAAGTAACATTTGTTCACTTTTTACTTCCTAAAACAGAATGCTTCAAACGTCAGCATCCACTAAAGTTACCAGCTTGACCAAGCCGTCAGGACAGGTAGAGTGGGAAGCGAACACTTTTCCAGAGGCTGGAGTGGAATAGTTGCAAAGTGGGCAAGCGCAGAGCTGGTTAATTCTTCGCACGTTCCCGGGGAAGTGCGAGCAAACTCCTTATCCACGCGGACCTCCCTATAAACTCCGGCCCTGATTTAGTAGCTCCTGGCCTCACGCCAGCAACAGTTTTAAAATTACGAGCCACACATCCAGATAATTGAGGACACTAACTATTACGCTTCTCCACCAGCCTGAACCGTCGGAAATTTATAGAAGATAAACTTCACTCCTCATCGTGGGGATGTTTGTGCCCTAGAATAGCCTTCAAAATAACCTACGGTGCAATATAATCACGGCTATTATGACGTGAATCTCGGGAACGAGTCGCGATCATAATTCCATAGAAGGAAAACTCTATAAATTGCTATAGCTTCCATTTTACTGTCAACGTATCTTTGATAAGGTCATAAAAATTTCACATTGAGATGAAAAGGGGGGGTATATTATTTTATAATGGACAAATTATTATAAAAATGTGGTTAACATTGATTTTTACATTTATATATGGCAACATACATTAATTGAATAAATTTTTCATTATTTTTTACCATATATATTAACCCAATTTTTACAAATTAAATTTCTTACAACTAAATACATGAGTCGTCAAAATTGACCTTCCCATAGGTCAGAATCACTAACGTAAATCCCACTCGGGTTTGGCAGTACGAGGAAATGGGCAAAAGGTTGCAAACAGTGGTATTTACCGTGTCGTCTCAGCTTTCCTGAAGTTTGTCTCTGGACCCCATCTGGACTTCCTTGTTGATTGATGAAGAGCCTTTTGGAACTCTTGACTGGATCGCGCCTTCCTTCCGTCACTTAAATTTCCTCGGCCAGGACAATATCCAATTTCTATAACTGCTTAACGTCCCATTCATCAACTCGACCATCACGTCTTTAATGCCCAAGCTTAACTACCACGTGCTTAATAATGTTCAATATTAACCTCCTTAATCCCTAATACTATCTATAATCCACTTTCCTCGATAAAAATATCCAAAATTCACTTTTAGTGGTTTTTAATAATTTTTTCACACTTTCTTACTTTCGATACTGCCCCAAAAAATTATTATCTGTCCCTTCTGGAAGGAGCCCTTTGCCCCTCTTCACCAAGTTTTTTACGCCAAATCTCATCATAGTTTCGAAAAACCTGTCGCGCCGTGGTGTCTGAGTTTCATTACCCCAGTTTGTAACTTTTACCTTCCCTCACTCAGCTTGCATTTGATTCCGTACCACCAAAGTCCGCATTTTGTTTTATCATTACAACATTACACAAATTATTTTATCGAAGGGAGACAATTGCGTGATTCCATGACTGTATCAATTACACTTGGATATCTCAGGACGTTGGCTAGACTTCTGATTGTGGTTCTTATCGGTTCAATTATATTTCTAAATTCGTCAGCTGCACCACTTAAAGAACTTAACGCCCAACTATTTACAGCCTTTAAAATTGTTTCCCATCCATACAATCTCCCTTTTTCCAGAATCTTAATTTAATGCTGGAGATTCACAGCTTTTATTATTGAGAAACGTTATTTTGTCAAACGGTATTCGACTCTTGAGTCATTTTTATTCCTCCTTAGCTCTACAGCCCATTGAGGGCCTGGGCCTACCGAGTCTACTGCGGACTGTCATCTTGCATGACACATTAATCCATCCTTATAATAAAGAGAAATACGACATTTAACGGGCACATTTAAATTTAAATATTTATTAGTAAAATATTATTAAGGAACACAAAGATCCTACTTATAAATTTTCTACTACTAATTTTTTTATAAAATCAATTGTTCAAATTGTGAAACAAATAGAATGTTAAATATATATATATATATGTCTAATTTTAAATTATCTACTTATATTCAATAAATTGAGACGATTTCAATACGAGTATATATACCAATATATGAAACAAATTATAATTATTTTGAAAATCCGAGTAAAATAAATAAATAAGTATATTTCGAGTAATGTTTACACTATAACACTATACTTTGTTTCAAATAGATTCTTCTTATCTTATCATGCTTTGTACGAATTTTCTCTTGGGTATAAATAATAATATCCACAGTTTACGGAATAAAATCGAATTATTCTAAAGCATGTATGAGACTACATATGTGTAATGAGCAATTTTCCTTATTTTTCTAATGTCTCAAAAATATAAATTCTGATATAAATACAAAGTAGATGTATACACACACAATTAAACACAAAGTCAAATTCATATACGTCATCGACAAGCTATTTTTATTCCTTGTTGCAGCTGTGAAATGGGATAGCAATGTTCTGTTCTACCTTCAAATTTGATTTTTCTCAAAACACGGGCACTGTGACAAGACACCGTCACTGAAATATCAAGGCAGAGCAGAATAGACTTCTCGTTATCTGACGAGCAGTTTGCCATTCTTTTAATAAAACTGTACCTTCGTCCGCCCTCCCATGGTGCCAGCTGCTGTCTTCTGCTGGGTTCCTGATACAGACGAGAAAGGGAAAGTGGCGGGGGAGTGGAAAGAAAGGTCGTTCTTGAAACCTGCCCCGATAAAGACAACATCTCTGAATGTGGTGGCAGAAGGTATATAAAAAAAGGAAAAGAATCGTTATTCAATTGTCTAACGCGTCACCGGAGGCGGCAGTAGAATCAAAACTGCGGGGGTGGGTTAGGGTGAAACAGATCTCGAGGGGGCGATATTCGCAGGAGGCGGATCCCCACAGTCACACGGGAAGGCCTAAAATTACATCACACGCCGACCACCAGAGTTATGTGATACCCATAAAGGCTACAAAAAATAAGCGGAGAAAGGGGGCGAGCCAGGGAATTAATTAAGTACTTGGTAAGTGCGTATGGGAGAGACGGCTCTCATTAGCGAAGGGATTCATTCGCCTTCTCATTTGCATACGATTTATATACAACAGGGTGGGAAGAGGCATTAGTCATGTAAATTATCCTCTTATTGAAAAGGGAATCAAGATTCATGTGGAACATTTTAAATTGGCGTACGAAAGCACAGTTTCCGTGCGGGAAAGTTCGGATTGAGTAATTAGTCTCAGTTGCAAAAGTACGTAAGAAGGTCGGAAAAGACAATGGAAGGAGAGCAAAAATATGGAATTGAAGTAGGGAATGAGAGGGAGGAATATGCTCAAGTTTGCGGAGCACAATAACTAAATTGGGAATAAAGCCAAGGCAATACATCTCGCGCGTAAGGGAGAAAAATGTTTGCGAATGACATAAAACTCAAAAACGTGACTTCGAAGCAGCTGGAACTCAGTTTATGGAATACACTTTTTTTTTATCTGATAGAAATTTTTTTATTCAAAATATCAGATACCATGGACATTCGCCGCAAACGGATGATAATACTGCTTAAGTTATTTTTGGTATGTTTTAGGAACTTATGTATAGGAATCCTATTCAACAACACAGTGCGTAGCCGTAAGTGACGGATTACTTGGGAAAGCAGAAATATTCCAATAGTATTCATAAAGAAAGTGTTATTAATCAAAACACAACGCAGTAATCTGTAATTAGTATTTGAAACTTATTGACTTCAACAGTTTACTTGAAAATAGGTAAACACAGTAGCCTGTGTTTCATGTTAGAATATAAATATATTACTAAAATTGATATAATTTTTATGCAGGTGAAATTTATTGCGTTCAAATTTTCCGACAACAAAAAGTTATATAATTTAATTTAATGTGCACTATGTGTAAAGAAATCAGCAGCAAAAGTTATAATCATATTTAGAAACAAATATGAATATTTTTGAATTCGTAATGCAGGTCTGTTTTGATAAAAAAAATGCAGGACATAAATATCATTAACTATATTCGAGTATTTAAAACTTTATCTTATGCAACACAAACGCCTAAGGCCCTTAGTAAATTCCATAACATAATACATGGATATGACTCATAAAAACTTTTTTGAACATATAAAATTGTTTTCTCAATCACGTTCTTCATATAAACTTTAATTGAAATTAATTAGACTATCTGAATAACTCAGTAATTTAAAATTTGATTAAAATATTTTGTAGATTGTTCATGACTAAATGAATTCAAGTTTCGTAAATTTTAAAATATATCATAGTTTGGTATTTTTTGGATAATGTTATTTTGCAATTTTGATCAAACGGTATAACAACTACACAATTTATCGTTACGTTTATACAGATGAATTTCAGGCCTGAAACAAGACGGTAGGTTTGCAATTTCTGCTGTGTGTTTGAGTAATAGAGATAACGTAACACCGTGAATAATAAGACCTAACTACGTTAAGAAAATGTTATAGTTTAAACACGAATCTTTTATTCCCGAGTCTAAACATGAGTTAAATGATCTTTATGGAATCCATCGAAAATATTATTTACATCAATTAATATTATTTTTTTAAATATTAAATAATGTGTGAAAACCAACATTTTTCTAATTTAAACCACATACATCAGACATGTTGCTAACGTAACATAATTTTGTTTTTTTAAACATGTTCATGTTGAGATATTTCGAAAATTAGTTCCAAAATTTGTCGGTTTTGAAAATGTTCCTTGAGTTAAGTACTTTAGGGTTGACCATTTTTATCAATTGTCAGTATTATTTTTGAAATTGAATAAAACTGTGGGGAGAAAATAATTTTTTACTAAGAGAATCATACGATTTCTTGAAAATAGGCACTTTTCAACACTTTTTTTACCTACACTACTTGAACAATTAGAAAACTAATACTTGTATTTGAAGGTATTATCATGTAGATTATGTACAAAAAAGATAATATCTTAATATTTGTGACACATGGAAGGTTTTTGGTAGCAGAAATCATAAAGCTGATAAAACATATTTCTCTGAAAACAGTAATAATTTATTAATTTAGAACCAAACATAGTAATTAAAATTTTCCTT
This sequence comes from Eucriotettix oculatus, assembly GCA_034510155.1. NCBI lineage: Eukaryota > Metazoa > Arthropoda > Insecta > Orthoptera > Tetrigidae > Eucriotettix > Eucriotettix oculatus. The sequence continues at coordinate 38,197,815 of CM067382.1, forward strand.
CCATCGTTTGTTTGGAGATCCTTTTTTTACTGAATTCATAGGCATTTTAATATTAAAAAAATTAGAAAATCCCTTATTTTAGGTTTTGGCTGAAATTTTATGTATTTAATTTTAAATCAATTTTGTGCTATAAATAGCTAATATGTCAAGAAATCTGCTGTTTGTTACAAACATATGATCTGGCGGTCATGGAACCAAAATAATACAGAGATGTAAGTAGATTATGTGTATATAGACAATTAGTATTGTAATTTAATCGTTACAGTTAAAGAAATGCAAAATCATAAGAAAATGTAGCAAAATAAAATTATATATATTAACTGTTACAAACACCATCAGTATAATGTGGAATATTTTTACCTATAGTTATTTGCTAATTTTATCAATTATAGCCATAAGATGGTAAGTCGTGATTGAAATAAAGTTTCTGAATTAAAAACATTCCCATATTCAGCTATTTTTGATCTTATGAACGAAAGTGACTTCTTTAGGCTATAGTAATTAGGGTATGACGTCCATTTTTCCTGTTTGTTGGGCCCTCGGGGACTAGAGGCACTGAGGCAAGTTGGAACTTTGCAGTAATCCATTCTTGTTGGCAGAGGCGATACATATTCATAGGACAGACATCTGTACCCCGTCCGCATATTTTCCCAGATTAGCTGGACCGCCATGGCATCGCATTAGATTTTCTGGCAACGCTACACGCAATGTTTCTCTGCACATTTCTTCTTTGTTTGTTCCCCAACCACGAAAGACAGAAAACGTCGCTGGCGCGGTATATTGACCACGGGTCATTATTTCAAAGCGGATTTGTGAGGTGAACTAAGCTTTCGAATCTTGGGAATGGCAGTCCTCCTCTAGTTTAACATTTTTCAGTACAAAATGTTCTCATGCAGAGTTGTTCTAACACGTTTCATGAGTCTCTGAATTCTTAAGTCACATTTGCACATCCTTCATTATTCGCAATATTTTAATCATTGACCTACGGGTTTCTATTGTTATTGTGTCTAATGTCTACTTCTTTCCACGGCGCTAGGTGGTTTCAAAAATCATTATCGCGGTCCTTAATTCCTAAAATAATGTGTGTTTAAAATCCCATAGATCTCACTGCGTAATAGGAGCATCATGTCAATTTTATAAATATTAACTGTTCATATACCACGCCCATGCAATAATGTGCTCGACGGACACCAGTTTAGAAACTGTTTCTCCACTGCAATATCAATCTTTTCTAGGTTTTATTTGTTGAATCAGAGAATTTCCCACTAATTCCATTAAATTCTTTACGCCTTCCAGAATATTGCAACATATTTTTACATTAATTGAACATTTATTTTACCACCTAATATCACATTATTTTCTTCACTTTCCGTATCACAAGGCAACTTAAATATAAACCTAAAAACAGAAAAATACCAGAAACGTATATTTGTTTCATTTTATTTATGGAACAATAATCATTATTTTATACTATTGTACAAAATTCTAAACTGACATAAAATTATTGAGGAAATTTGCTGAAGGAGCTACATTGTCACTTCAGCGTTCGGTGTCAAAGCTAATAATAAGTTCATCTGCTTACGAAGTCCCTCGCAAATTTTTTGCGCATATTCGTGCGAAGAGCGGAGACGGAAGAAAGCAATTTCGATCAAAACTGAGGACAGAGCAGCTTCCTCAGCTCCAAGTGTTGACACGACTCTTCAGCTGCAGACATCAGACTAATGCGAAAATGCGTGGAAGAAGACATTTAGCAACAATCTCTAGATTAAAACCAAAAAAATGTAATTGAAATTTGAAAGAAAAATTTCTTAAAATCGTGTACACAAAGTCACCGGGAAATTCTTGACACATTTCTCAATTTTGACAGCCTTTTGGTTAAAGACTAATATTCGAGAATTTTGATTTAATTTTTAAAAAATATGAAATATATTCATCTCCTGAAATGTTTTGTGTCGTTAATAAAACAATATGACATACAAAAATAATACATACTTTTTCTTGAAAATTTCCATGAGATGAATTAAATAAAAACTGAAAATTTAAGGTAAATAAATAATAGTATAGCTAATCAGTAAAGAATTTTGTTATATTTTCGTGTAACACATTCTCGTCTCTCACTAATAAAATATTCCACAGATCTGGTTGACATCACACTTTTATGCATAATCAAACTTTATATAATATTCATATTTACTAGATGCATATTATTAAATAAAATATGTAAGCAGCATAGACTGAACAGAATATTCGACAAAAACTTTCATCTATACCGTCATTTTTTATCACAAAAATATGTAAAAATAGGAACTTTGTTCATTGTATTGTGCGCAGATGAAGCTAGCAAATTCAGTAAAAGAAAACAATATTATCAGTTTGTAATAAAACGACCTAAATATTCAAAACATAGCGTATGTTAACGTATACAAATAATTGCAAGCACCCATTGACACTTAATATATTAAGACAGTTATCTAATCGACGACAAGTAAAATACGTCTATGACCCACAACATTAGTAGAGATTCCTTCCTTGAAATGAATCTGAAACATTTAATAGACTAAGTATCAAAATATAACGCCGTTCACTAGGGAGCGAAATAGATGACTGGTAATAGCAATGTTAATATTTTAGAAATCTTCTTGTAATGTTCTTGTTCGGCGGATTGCAGGGATGTAATTGAAGTTGTTTTGCGTGCGGGGGAGGGGGAGGGGCTGCGTTTGGGGTTTCCGCCAAGATGGAGGCTGCGTTATCCCGCGAGACGTATTAATGTTTGAGGCTCTGCCCGGAGGCTACGGTTGATAGACCGGATGTTGCGGGCCGATGCAGGGAAGCTGCGGCTCTTGGTTGCTTGCTGACCATTAGCAGTGTACACGACCCACCGCACCATCTGCTACAATTAATATCTTAATAAAGCCAGCAGCAACCACCGACGCCGATACCGCCTTAAATCCGGGGAACAGCAGATAACTTGCTAAATAACCTGTTATTTAATGGTGAAGCAGGTAACAGTACTTTCAACCAACAGAAACTATGAAGCAAATTACATCCAGTCATTAAACTGACATATCACCATCATAAGAAGATAATAGCGTCTTTCAGAATGAAACAGTTTGAAAAGGATCTTCTTCCTTTTATTTTCATAGGAATTTCACGTAATAATTAACCCAAATGCGTTTTCGTTAACTGAAAATTGAATTTTAAACGCAAAAATATTAACCAAAAGACTGTCACAATATATATAGCGCTATCCACAACCAGGAATACAAACAAGAATATTATAAAGTTATTCTTTCGAGAAAATATATTATTTTTACGGACTAAGTTGATCTCAAACAGTTCACTAATTTCATTTAAAAAACCGTCTTATACATTATTTTTTAATGTCTATTGAAAGTCGCACCAACAAACAGGCTCATTAGCAACTGAATTCAATTAGGGAAACATATCTATGTCAGCCATTGCCAGAATTCGAACTCGGGACGTCTGTGGTGCGAGGTAAAGACGCTAACCACTATGCCACAGGTGGATCTTGTATATTGAAAACAAAATAAATTTATATCGTTTAAAACAATACGTAAATCCCAGATTAGTTCATTTTCATCTGAACGCTTAAATACAGATTCAAAGTCACAATTAACAGAGTTGAAAATATCACTAATGAGCAAGTTTAATTATCTTAGACGTCCGAAAATGATCAATTTTATCAACGCTCCAATGTCATTTCAAGCCAAAAATTGTAAAATGCATAATATTACACTTTCAAATAAACTATGCTCAACTACTTAACCTATTAAAATAAGGTCAAACAAACAGCACATTAAAAATTAAGTTATAATGAAGGCCTAAAAAGATAATACGAAGTATAATTAATTTATTTTATTAGACCTTACGGCTTGTATTTAACACATTTATTGTCCAGCAGGCGAGGTTGCTTATCATATATATGTTATTAAATTTAATAAATTAGTCATAATTTCCTTTGTATGTTTTTGGTCTTACTTATAACTAACTTTAAACTATTATCAAATTAAGAAATTACTTGACTTTGCATACTTTCACTCCTCACTGATGCATTGTGTTATTTTCAGAGTTAATTACTCTGGAAAATTAATAGCTTTGTGTCAAGTTTTTTTTGACATATTATCTTAAAGGAGCTTTTAAAAAAATTACTTTCCTACTCTCACATATACGTCTGTCGCCCATTTTAATAGTATAAAGTATTACTGTATTTAATAAACTCCCAGTTCAAAGGAAATAAATTACACAAAAGTTTGTTAACTAATCCAATTCTATTAATTAATTGCAATAATTATATCTATATTAAAGTAATCGTTATGAAAATATAATGGTACGAAATAATAATTTAATTTATAGTGCATAAAATTTAAAAAGTATTTTACAAACCGCAACTCATTCCACTTGCTCCATACCCAGTTATTTTTTTCAGAACACACTTCGACTTATCGTGAAAGAATACTCATTTGCGTCACGATGCGTTGTAATATTTCTCCAGATTCAGAAGGTGAATACTTCTGGCATAGTCCGAAATGTTGATATTAAGTCTGCAGTGATAGTTATAGTATTGATAATAATTGGGGCAACCGAGCCATCGTAGTTGTGGGAAGTAAATTGGTAACAGAATTTATTACGCGAGTTTAATAATTTATTGAAGTAAGAGAAAAGAGAATTTCGTAGTTCTGGCGGTCGCGAAAGGGGCTGAGAAGGGCGTGCCCGCAGAGATAAGACAATGTCACAGCGGAACAAAAGGGCCTACAGCCGCCAGAAGGGTGCTTCATGTGCGAGCAGCAAGTATGGCATGGAGGACGCTGAGGAGGGGAGCTCCTTTGCAAAAATTTTTACTTCCTGCCTGCTGACACGGACGACGAAACAATCGCGCTTCATATCAAGTCTCTTTCTGGAAGAAAATTCTTTTGAAACGCTCAAAAAAAAGAAGCATGCAATCTGTACACATTTCAGTTTGCTGTGTCACGTAAAACTCGTCTTTGAAAAGAGAAGCTGTTTCAGCTGCTAAAAATAACAGCTCTGAGATCGATTTCTTCACACACCCCTCTCCTTTGTGTGTGTGTTCCCGTGTGTGTAGGCGGCTGTCTTTAGATCCATCTTAAAATTACCCTAGAGGCTGGAAGAGGAATTTCGAAGCGCAGACGATACAATTATCAAAAATAGATAAAACCTTAACAGAAAAAAATTGATTAAGACAACAAATCATTTCTCAGAAATTCTAGTGTACAAAGATGAAATTAATTAATTCTTTATTTTATTTATTTTGTTATTAATTTCCTGAACTAATTTTGGAAAAAAGTCTTCTCGCGACCGGACTAACTAAGTCATTGCACAGGACTCAGATATGGACGAAGGAGTAATAGGCTACACGAGGGTGATCCTGAAACAGGCAATTCCCCTTTAATAACACAGGAAGGGAATTTAAAGTCTGGCGTTCCTTTAAGAAGATTAAAATGATCAACAAGGCTCAAGAGAGGGAAAAAATTTGCAAAATCTCTGTCCCCACGCTAAATTATCTGGAAATATGACGCCAAAAAGAACGTGAGTTCCGAAATGAGAGAAATGGTCTGTGCCACTCCGTAGTTGGGAGTTGCTAATACAATATTTGTGGAAGCATGGATTCAATTCTCATTCTCCAGTTTCTCCCAGTGTTTAAATCTGGTGAGCGGAAAACTGACTCACCAGGGTGTTAAGATGACCTGCAGAAAGGAGAGAAATTCAGATAACAAGGAAGAAGGAAAGTTGTAGAGTAATGCCGTTGGAGATTAGTGTAGAAAGAAAAATTTTCTATGGTGAAGATAAGTGGTGGGAATAAGGTAAAAAATACATTGCAGTTGAGTTGATTTGAAAGTTAACAGATGATTCCGGACCATGAAAATAAGTTTGAAGAAATCCTCCGAGCATTGTGACTGCGCAGCAAGAGCTACCTAACAGATCATGAAAGGAACCGGTAAAGTATGTGATTTTCGAAGCCGTTAAAGTATTATAAAGCCACGGTAGTCCACTTTTCCCAATATGTATCACCACACCATTACGAGTTCGCAAGACCCTACGGAAAAATGTAAATTATTTTGTGTATATTTTTTTTACGTCAGGAATGTTATGTTTTTAGTAAAATAGCGACTGTATTATGTTCATTATGCACATTATGCAACTGTTTTCAATTCATTTCTTAGTAAAGGTTGAAGCAAAAAAAGTTTAAATATAGTTGACAAATAAATCGAACAAAGGATTGGAATGTGTTCAAAATAAAGAAGGTACAAATGAATGTGAGAAGGGTGGAGATAAGGGCCCCATGGATCTGCCACACCTTGGGCGATACCAATACGGCGTGCTCGAGCTGAAGAGGCAGCCGCGCGACTTAGCTCCGCCATTGTTCCCTTGCTTGATGGTCCTTGTGCCAGCATTGTGCTACGCTAATTCCAGGATCGGCGCATGCTCGCGTCTTACAAGTTTCCCAAGAGGCCTACATTTATAATTTACCTTATACTTTCACACAAATTTACCTCCAAGTAATATGTAATAAACGAACCTTAATTATGTTTCTTTACATGCACAGACTTACTACTTTTAAATTAGTGTGTACTTTATAAAAGACATAAAATGGAAATTATCCTGTTTTAGAATTAATAACAAAACGTTTGACCTTCCCATTAAAAAATTAATTAATTATGCTGGACGATTCGTTGCTGATTAACCACTTTATTCACCAGTAATTGCATATGGAGACTGGAGCTTAAAGTAAATTAAAATAAAGCAACTGGTTAATATTTTCAGTTCCATGCTCAATATTAAACCTATTTCAGAAAATAATCTTTTACTGTCATCAGGTTCCCTGTCTAAAACGGAAACGGTTCTATTTATACGTTTACGGCTTTAAAATACGTATTTCTTTAATTTTTGTATTAAAACCCTTTTTATATGGCCGATGTAACAGAACCCACAATTACAACAATATATTTTATAAACAACATCAGTAATTGAAAAATTATTAGTCGGATACTTGTGTCCTTTGATTAATCCAGATAAAGTATTAAATTTGAAAATTACAGAAAAATGCACCCTTCTGTATTAAATTAAATGGCGAAGTTTCATAGTGTGGCATGGCAATATAATTTTATTTATGTAATACACCTTACAACGGACGAACATGAAAATAAAAACAGGTTCGTCAAGTGAACGGAATCTCTGCTGCACGTGGTTACCCAAATAGTAATTAACCCTGATATTTTAAAATCGTCTCTTTAATTTACTTATTATTTTGTAATAGCGCGCAAGACCCTAATTAAGATGATTGTTTTTTTTATATAAATAAAAGTATAATATATTATATCCTAAAGCAAGTAAATTAATTAAATAATTAAAATAATACCCCCAATCATTTACAATATTTTTATTTATATTACGTAATGGTTAAGAATTATTAACTAAAATAACAAACTTGTAACTTGGTAATGATAATGATTTAGCAATCAAATATCATAGCTTTTTCATGTATCGGGTGATTTGGTTGATAATGTAACACACAATGGCTTCCGAAACTACTTAGATTCAAGAATACCATAGTTATTATTTATCAAAAATTCTAAATAACTAATTTAATTATTATTTTGTAATTCATACGTTAATTTTAGTTTAACGGTAAATATTAATTTTTCGTATATTATTGTCATTCATATTTGAAACAAAATATATACCATACCTCAAAACAAACTCAGAAAGAAATAGGAGATAACGGTGATCCGATTAGAGATCATTCTTAGCATTGGTAACCCTTAATAATAAAACTGTATGTTGAAATAAAGTCATGTTTATCACAATTATCATTTTATGCCAGGGAATTTTACAAGATGTTTTGAATTTTTAACAATGATGTTTTATATTATAAATAAGAAGATCACATGTAAATCTTTAACACTATTAACAAAGTCAAAAATATTTCTTAGTGTGTTGTTGATTTCGTTTCATCAAATTGACAAGATGTTTTTGAAAAATTAGGTAGAGGAGTAAATCTATAAGGATTATTATATTTATGGATTTTGAGAATTGCAAAAGCTCTAGATAAATTAGCTGTAGTTAAAAAATCAACTGTTAAATTCAAAATTATTAATGTATTATAAATTCTTGTAAATAAATTATTTTTCAGAATTAACTTTCAAGTTAATCGTAATATTTCATTACGGTTATAAAAAACCTTTGTCCCTCCTTTAATTGATTGCAGAAAGATAAACCCTGAAGAGGAAAAAGCACGAGAGGATTCGTTGAAGTTGTCGGCGAAGGACGTATTTCAAGGAGGCTTGCAGACAATACAACCGAAGGAAGGAAGGCAGCCAGTCAGTCAGTCCCTGGAATTGGAAGCTAGCGCGGAGTACAATCTCCGTTATTTGTGTTACAGGCCGCGGTTATTTATGGTGCTTCCCCGCGAAGTGTCATGGCGGGAGACAATCGACTGGCACGAGATTTATGTCGGCGTTCACCTGAACCGTACCAGGGACCTGTTAGTATGGGCAGCACAGAACAATGGCCCCGAGTGACCGTCTCCATTTAGGCTACAAGTCGCGGCGCTGATTAATAACACCTCCAATATTTCTGCAAATGAGAGTGAAAAAAAATTTATCACGGGCAGCTGTATTGAAAGTGGCACTTTGCTAGTCGTTTGAGATGATTTATTCTTCGAAGCCATATGCGTCGGGCAGTAATGAAGCACTAGGCATTTTTGTTCAAGCCTTCAATAGCCACCATTTTACACAAAAGGAGATGGATATTATAATACAATGAAGTGATTGAGTTGGGGAAATTAAAGCTGCCATGCAGTACGGTAAAGTCAATAGCAGAGTTTGCACCAAAAAAAGGTTGAAGCATCTTCGAATGAATTATAAAAATCGTTATTACGTAAAAATTATTAACATAGGCATAAACTTTAGACAGTTTATTTTGCCTTACAAGAACCTGTGCAAAATAGTCTACTATACCAGTAACATTATCATCATATCGTAGCTATTTTCGCAGTAAATGAAAATATGTCAATGATAATAATCTCCTTGATTATTGAAATAGACGACGCGAATAATCTATACCAATAAATAAAATTAACGTATCTGTCTGTCCGTATGTTTGTCTCGATTAGTCTCTAAAACGGCTCAACGGATTTCAATGAAAATTTGAGGGTTTAAAAGAAGGAGATTTAATCGAAATATTCGTACATATGTAATTTTGATATATTGCAGAAGATATTAATATAATATGAATAGAAATATTAATTTTACGGGAAGATTTCTTGGAATTGCCGTGGCGTGTAAACAAACTGCGACTTACAAGTCCTATTAGGCGTTCCTATATCATTCATCCCCCTTACTATCTATTGTTGTAGCAGGCTCATAAATTGGTTTTATTTCAGTGTATATAAGACATACGAGACTAAATAGGGTTGCTATTTCCCCGTGTTAAGAGTGTGTGGCCATCCTACTATATATATATCTCCGGTGACGTCAATTCCATTCCTGAGTCAGCTTGAATTTTAAGCGGATTGAAGTTTGAAAGAATAATTGAAAGCTTCATGAAGCTATGATTTTGAAAGCGGTTTGCTAATTATTCAAAATTCATATAATGATAATCATTATAGTATCATTTCGGTTTGTTCCAAATATTTGTGGACAATCGAACGCTGTGAGTCATTGTTTATTATCCAACCTCGCGGTTGTTTTAAATATTTAGCACACTGCCTCCTCGTTACGCTAACACTTATACAGGTTTCTGTCCTTTTCTTCAAATTGAAGTTAGCCGAGTCGTTCTTTCAGGTCTTATACTCCTCTCAACGACGTCATGTAGTAAGCAAATCATCAGGATGTATTTAACCCTCTCCGTTTTTATTCTCAAATTAAATCTCCCTCGAAATTTATTCATTATATTCCCTTTTAAATTCTTCTCATAAAAAGGTATGAACGGGTCAAGAAATTGACCTGTATAACATTAAAACTCTTGCTTGACAGCTGGCTACGAAATATTTTATGTACGTCCAACATCACACTCTAATTTAAATTTCACGTAGTTTACGGGAGAAAAAAAATGTTTCTACAGAACAGGGGTAATTAGGAGTGAGACGTGTATGAGGAACAAAGAGCGAAGGACCGCAATCAAGCAAAAGGGACGGCCATCGCCGGACAATACATTGCCGATTGCCCTCGCCGTCGTAGTGGTCGATTATTAGCTGCTTCACAGGCAGACCATTAAAATGTCTGCAGGAAGTTGGTCGTTGGGAAAATTATTCGTGACAGCTTCCAATCCGAGAGAGAGAGAGAAAGCTCTCCCCAACTTTGTTTTTGCTACAGCAGTTTAGCTTTGAGGGATCTAAGCCGTACGACAATATTGACCAGAGTAGAACGTGGATGTGTGTGTAAGATGGACGATTCCGTTAACCACAAAGTTAAATCAATAGAATAAGACGGCGTGCATACGAAATTCTTAAAAACAAATTTACCTTCCGTATTTTAAACACGAGTCTCAAAGCCATACAACTTATAATTGTTAATCAACAATGGTCAAATTAATCAAACGATTATACAGGGCGGAACAAATTATTTAGAACGGTTATGCGGTTTACCTAAAACATTTATTGGACACAATTATGAATTTATTTCCAAATATTCTATTTTTAAAATGTTTTAGCAAATTTCAAACTACTAAATTCATTTATAAACTTAATAGGATTATTGCCAGGCAAGAAGTGAATTGAGATTCAATTTTCCTCATAGAATGAATGGAGCAGACTCTACGATATATTAGTCTCCATATAATTACGTAGAATGACTATTTTATAAATGTAAATAATGTAGAAAAAATATTGTCTTAAAAACATATGTCAGATTATGAAATACTAATAGTTCTTAGTTCTATACTTTCATTATACCTTATTTTAATTTTTCGTCCCCAAACCAATAAATTGGAAATCAGAGGGTTTAACAGTTTAATTTAATTTGTGTTTGTTTCGTTTACAAATACGTTAAGTAAATATTGGTTCGTGACAAATGACTCATTGGGTAAACAATGAATTTAGTGCATTGTTGTTTCATGCAAGGTTAGACAATCAATTTCTCTCAATATGATAATTTTGAAATCTGACAATTTCCTTTTCCACCGATCATAAGAATTTAACTATAGCAACATTACATTTTAACAAATTCTATTCCGTCACAAAAAGACAAAAGTAGGCCCTTTTATGATTATTTAATTTCTTACATATTGTGACTCTGAAAATACCGCCACAGCATCATCACAAAATTCGCAACTTCATTGTTATCATGTTTCAGGATCACAAACTTTCCTTATAAATTTAGCCTTGATAAATAACTTTAAACTGTGTAGTGCAAAATGGGAATTTAGTAATTTAGTTTCGCGTGTCAAGACATGAGGGTCTTGTAAAAATTATCATTAGAGGGAAGTGTGCGGGGTAAGAAGAGAAGATGGAGGCCAAGGATGGGTTGTGCTTGTCATGAGAAAAGGGTTGCGAAAGATAGGTTAGCATGGAGAATTGCATCAGACCAGTCTTAGGACAATACCACAACAACAGTTTCAGGAGGAATCAGATAATTTTTAATCCTTTGGTAAGTATGGATTAAAATTTTAATTGAATATTTTATTTGTTGCCTTTGTTAAATATGTTTTCGTGAGTCTTGTCGAGGTTAATTGGAAACGGATGTTAAACGAGATGCATCCTGTCTGTCTAGACCAATAATTTCTCAATGAAATTTATCCGACGCCGGACAAATAGTGGCACGATCCAAACCCCTATCAGGAAGAACGGTGGTCGAACTCTGCTTGGCGAAGTAGTCTGCAGGATATCAATAGCCAATTGAGTGTCATCCACCTCCCTCTCAGAAGCCTGGGTCCGTGTATTATGGTTGGAGCTTGAGCAATACCTCCTGGTCCAGAGCCACGGAGATACAACGATAGCCGGTTTATCGCCCCGGACTAGACCGTCTAGATCGATTTCTTGTAAATAATATAACATTTCTTTCTATCCCACTTGTAAATAAAGTAACAGAGGTTATCTTTTCCTTCTGTATAGTCCAGGGTCCACTGCTTGCGATCCCATTCTCACTACAAGTTTCCTTAGTGTCACGTACCATCAAAAATATTCACTGTCGTCACCTATTCGAACAATTCTGCTGGTTCCCATGATTTTCAAATCTATTATTCTCGATTTTGAAGGTACAAACCTAGGTTTCGTAATTTGGTGAACAACGTAAAAACTGGGTCATTCCATGTCAAGTGTCCTGATGTGAGGAACGATCCCCCGGGGCGACCATTTCCGATTTTGATAAAATTTAGACAGTTTGTACTATGAAGCTTTAGATGAACATATGCAAACTTTCAGTTCGAAATATGCATTTCTGACTGAGATTCGGGCTTTTTCGCCGAAGACTGCGGTTGGTCGGAGACGACGTTTCAAAAGTGCCACTTTTGAGCATCAATATTGTGGTGGTTAATATTGAGACTAGACCCTGAAAATTCGTTTCAAAGATAAATCGCATGCGTAGTTACGAAAATAATAACAAATATTTAAACTAATTTCATCCCTAGCAACCCACTAAGTTGACGAAAAAATGGGTGCCAATTTTTTTCGTATTTTCAAATAATCCTACTGAGATAAAGAAAGTACGTAATGTGTCCATATTTTGTAGTTTGCATGTCTACACGAGTGTCTGTAAGTCAGACGATTTACAGCTTTGTAGACAAAATACTTAGGTAAATTTGGTGCAGCAAACCTGGCGCCAAAGTTAAAACGACAAAAATGAGCTCTTTCAGAGGTATAAATCGTTGATAAGATATCGTTTCCTAGTTGACACCATTACAAATATGAGGAGTTTTTCTAATATAAAACATATATTTAGTTTTGGTGTCTCGACGGATAAGATCTAACAATTTGGGGCAAAGTCCACAGAAGTGTGCTCTCGACAAATGTCGTCTAATCGTTTTTTATTAATTATTATTATATTATTATTAATAATAACGTTCTCTTAAGTGTTATTTCACTTTCTTAGGTGTATGACTTACATATAAAGTAAAAGTAAACTTGTTTTGATCAATCGCTTATTTATTATTAACTCCATGAAGTCTCCAAAAGCCAAAATATACCTTTCTAAAGGCACGAGTTTTCAGTACTGTTGCATTAAATGATCTATGAATTTCGTAAAACGACAACTGAGAATCAAATACAACACACTCAAAATTCCTTGAGGGGTCCATGGTAACTTTGCACTACCAATCAAAGTTTAGTATCCTTATGGTCCCGAATGGGGCGAGACAAGCCATGGGAGGGTTTCTTAAACTTCAGGTTCTCAAGCCTGATACGTTTACATAAATGTATATTTTCAGGGTTTATTCACGAATAACTGTCACAATACTGATGCTCAAAAGTGGCACTTTTGAAACGACGTCGTCTCCGATGAACCGTATCTCACTCAGAAATACATCTTTAGAACTGAAATTTTGCATATGTTCATTTGAGGCTTCATAGTAGAAACTGTCCAAATTTTATCAAAATCGGAAATGGTGGCGCGGAACCCCTTGGTTACTTGGCACCTGCTACACTAACTCTCGCCGAAGTTGGAGCCTTATTTAATTCCTGCCCAAAACGACTGAGAAATCAACTTTACATCACTCTAAATAATAAAATTTAACGTAGCAAGTGGAGATTTTTATTTACCCGCGGCCATGTATCTTCCGAAAGTCTGAGGAATTTTAATTGGCTCTGGAACAAAAAAAAATATACAATGTAATTCTAGTCGTGCATCCGTGCACTGGCTCTTAAAACACTGAAGAGAAATATTGCTCGCCGGCAAGATTTACACATTCTTTACCCTGTTCCCTCCCCCCACCACCCTTTTCCTTTCCTCCCGCGAGCTTCATAATTAAGTATTTCTCGGCAATTTATAGGAGCTGCTAAATTATGCTTGCAAATGAGCTGTCCCGGAAATGCTGTCTAGATGGTTAAGTACTAATGCTCCCCGCAGCCTGGGGATTGGAGAAAGTCCCAAGGTGGCGGCGGCGAAGGCAACGGCGACGGCGACGGTGGTAGATTTCAGGCTCTTGTCAGCCAAGCTTCGTGACACCAAAATGGCTCGAGTACGTCGTTGATGCTGTTCTGTTATCTCGAAAGACGGCTATTTCACTCACAATAACGTTGTGTTAAACTGACGACTAAACATAGTTCTCTAGAATCAACTTAAGGAAGACTTAATAGAAATTAAAACGCATCACGAACTCTTTATAACCAAAAATGATACTTCTAAAGATTTTCGACAATTCTTAAAGAAACCTACAACTCTAAAGTGGAAGATGACGTACGTTCCCTTCTAAACAAAAATAAATATTTGCTAAAATTAAATATAACTTCATAAATAATGCTACAAAACTTAAAATTTAATAATACTATAATCACAGTTCCCAATTCAATGGCTTATATAAAAAATTTTAAGTTTTTTAAGCCGATAGCAGATGAGAAATATGGCCCCATTATTTATCAAAATTCTTCAAGTTATTTTCATATCAAACTACTGACTGTTATTTAGTTGTTCATAAATGAAAAACATATAATCTAACATAAAATAAGCGCTGTCGACGACTGCATCGGATGATCTCGTTGTATGGCGGGCGCCTTGGGCCCAAGATAGCAGAAACACCTACTAAAATTCTACATATGCTGAGGCCTCAGTTCTCAACAACGGATCGCAATTTTGTCTGCTTTCATCACAAAATCTCTTTTCACGAACCTTGGTAGGTTACCAAAATCCTCCTCCTTATTGGCTATTTTAAATAACACCCATCGGCTTGTATTTGAACAATTGCAGGCAATAAGAAAATAATCAGTCGCAGATGTGGACGGATGTCATCGTACGTATGTTTGCATCAGTTCCGTACCCAGCAGTCATTCTTAATTTTTCACAACTAAGTTCCGACTTCGAAAACAAATCTGTCTCAAATTAGGAACGGATCACTCCTTTTTCTTCGTGAAAGGTTATTTATGTTATTGTACAGAAAAGGTAGGTTTTCATTTTACTAATTTTGAAAGAAGAAAGTAGCGACGCCCACACAAATAAAAATGCGTCGCAGCCATTCAGACTTAACTTACGTACTTTGAATGAATAACAATATAGCTTTCGGCACATCTTCATATTAATGTATGTAAAACGAAACCTTTTATTCCCATATTTATCGAAATTAGATTGATTATTGATTAAAATTAAATACGAAATTATTAATTAACCTGCTAACAAGCCTGGTAACATCTTGAGTATTAGGCAAAATTATGTTAACGTAGTTTATAGATGATACGTTTATTAAATTGCCAAATTAGAAATTATACTACAATAGCTTTTTAAGAAATTTAAATATAATATCCGTTTAGTTATTACTCCTGTCGAAATGTCTCATAGACTTGAGAAACAACGGCATATAATTGCAAAAGAACAGTTGACATATTCAGGTCTATATAACGAATGGAGGAGGTACTGGAATCGACACGAATAGCTCAGTGTTATAGAGCACTGCGTACTAGGTTGAGGTTATTCTATTCTAAGCAATAAAGGGATTCCAATCATAGTATGTTTTCGAGACGAAGGAAGTACATAGCTTTTTGTGCAGTTCTTAGTCGACGCACTACAATAAGGAAGAGTCTCTATAACTATATAGTTTTGTAAAAGGAAAGGAGACTCATTTCCTTATAAACAGTCAGAAATATGGTACACTTAGGCAGATCAAAACTAGAAGAAACAAAAATAATAGACAGGTGGAATAGGAAAAATTAGCTAGGTAGTCTCAGTCCATTCTTCATACTCGCCTACCTACGGCTAAACGTGAAAAATTCCCGAAATAGCAGTGGCCTTTCGTGTTTTCTTTTCTTCGGAAGGTCGAGCGGCGAATATCGAGTGATGGAAATGAGGAAAAACACCCACTAGTCCTGTGCAAGTCAGGCACTTAGCGCCTGCCTGCCAGCCTGACCCTTTCCCCACTATTAAAAGCCAGCGCCGCGTGCGAAATGAGACAACATTTTTATTCCACTTCCTGCACTTTTTATTTAATCTCTCTTCCCATTCTCTAGATTCGGCGTTATTTATTTGACACCATCGCAGCCGGAAACTCTCCTCTTTTTTTTCAGTAGTTCTCTTTTCTCTTTCTCCCTCCCTCTTTGCCCGTCTCTGTTTACATTCAGTTGTTTGCTCTGCGATTTCTCGAGCGCCCGCGTATGTATGTCTCGTCCCACCCCCCGGTTACTCTCTCTCCCACTTTTCTGTTTGGGCCTGGCTGTAGCTGGGAGAGATTGTGCAGAAATCTTCTGCGCACGCTCAGTAGTCGCATCTCTGACCTCCCGTAAGGGCTTAGAAGCGTAGTTGCCAGTATCAATTACCTCAAACCCCAAAGAGCTCACTTCGCAGGCGCTCTAATTACTTTTAAACAAAGCAAAACTCGCCCAATTACTACGAACGCGGAAGGGTGTTGGAAGACAGCTAAAATAGCTAGTACCCTTTAAAGGAATGTTGCAGGAATGGCACAGAATAAAATAAAACCAAGAGCGTTATCTTTCCAGATTTCAACAGACTGGAACAGGTATTCAACACCCGGAAGATTTAAATAATTTATAGGCGTAGTGAAACGCGATGTGGGCCTAATCCCGTGTAAGACATTAAAAATAAAAATTTTGAACACAACACGGTTGTAAATACACCGCCGAAAACTCCCCTTTTCATGAATTATCTGGATAAAAATAAACGACGTTTAAAAATCCCCCAATCAGATGATATCCATGATTCTACAATACCATTCCATTTAACGTTTATTTCTTTTAAAAATGTTCCTAATTATTATGCTGATGTTAGTGAATAAAAGTTAGTGACGAAAATAATTTGTGTAAAAGCAAGTATGTCGGTTAATGTAAATCGACGGTTTGTAAGGAATAAAAAAAGATCGAGTTTCAAAAGTGGAAACTAAAGATGGTAATAAACCAAGTACTATTTTTTTTCAGAAAAAGCATTTCATATTTCTGAAGTCAATACTTATTAATCTAATAAGGTCATAATAGTGTCAGAATTTTTCTTAATTACCGTTCTATCATTTCAAGAAATAATGGCAAATAAATCACGACTAAACATGAATTCAATTTTGTGAAAATTATAACCCAAAAAAAAGTATAGAACTTATGGAAATTTCTTGTGAAATATGATTAGTCATAAGAAAATTTACATAATTTCAACTAACCGTTACTTTTTTTTCATTAATAGAACTCACGCCATAAAACGCACAATTCTAAAATAATACATTATATGTACCGGAGATATATATTTCACGGATTGAATTACACTGGACGATAATTTTGTTTTTAATATCGTTAATTAATTACATTTTAGTTGAAATGACGTACTGGTTAATTATTTTTTTACGTTTCGAATTCGGGCAAATTTTCCTAGCCGCAGTTATAAGGACTGTTTGTAAATGCCAAAATAGACGTTGCATCGACTCCGAGGAAACATCACAATGTTATGGGATGTTGAAGAAAAACTTGTTAGTTGAATGAGATACGACGCGAAAAGCTGGCTTTAGAAAAAGTCAATATTAAAAATTGTCATTGTAAGCTGTTAGTGCAACAATTTACCACACCCATTTCCTTCGAAGTTAAAATTAGAGAATCTTATGAATTTTTGTATAGAACCCGTGAGCATCTGTACGCCATTGCTGCAGTGAAAAATTCCTATTTCGATTGCAGACGAGTAAGCATCGCACCCGTAGATACAAGGAACCATTCCTCTGTTTCAGGATCACCCTCATCTAGCCAGTTTATCAAAAAATTTCATCCAGTCAACACGAGTGATTCCATTAGAGATACTCTTTGGGTCTTGTCGCGTAGTTGCCACAAGACGAAGTTAACTTTACGGGTTCATATCTAACGTGGTGATTCATGACCCTTACAGTCGGGTAAAGCAAAGATAATTTAGTTTTTGTTATTTACGTATACAGGACGGAAGACGAGAATGGCTTGGTGGGGCCGAGTAGGAAAACGTCACCGTCTGCAACATTGTTGATGGCCTGGAGTAGATTAGATTGGGCAGTTGTTGCAGAGAGGCTGCCGGAGAGAGACGCTAGGGAGAGACGAAGCAGTGGCAGAACAAGGTGACATGTATAAAATTTAGTTTCTGCACATTTAAGAGAGGAGATTCATTTGGTGGGAGTACAGAAAATAAAAAGACAACATTTGATCTGAAGGAGAGGCACTAGAGAATCTTAATATGAAGAAGACGTGACCCAGGAAAGGAACCGGCATACGAACAAAAACGAAGAACGACGTCATCAGGCGTTAACATCCGGTAACGGCAATTTACCTCGGTTTTTCCACACAAACCATTCTCGTCTGATTCGCGAATTTAATTTTCAACTATATCGTTCGTCACCCGCGTTCCCGGGAGCAGCCATTTAAGAAGCTGCGTAGATTATTATTTTTGCTTTTACCGACTGAGCTAATGATTAAATTGATATCGTAAATTTATATGTTTTCCACTATAACTTAATTTGAGTTATATTTCTATTCAAATTAAATACATTATTATTATTGTTCGTTTGATTGTACAACAACAATATTTTTGATGGTGTAACCAACGAACACCACACTAACCATCTAACTTAGTTCAATTCTCTGTTCTTTATTCTAAGCTCTTCCATTGCTATAATTTAAATGATATAAATATATGGTAGATAGTCTACGAAATCTCGTAAATCAAAGAAACACTGAAAAAAATATCTCCGGATACATTATAGCGACTACTGTCAACGGATCGTCTTACTGACTCGCAGAAAAGTCCTATTAGCCGACTTCCCTTCTTGCGTTTCTATTGTTGTCAAGCGGGCAGATTTAGGTTTCTTAAGATAAGCAGAGACTGATGAATCGTTGTACTCGTGAATAGCAATATGCATAAGTTTGTGGGAGATAACGGGTGCCATACTAAGCTTATTATTGAAAGTCCATGTCACGCTCGATAAAGCAGGACGTCTGGGACTCGAACCCCGGGCAACAATGCTATCTACCCCCAGAGCCTCGCCTGGTTCCAGTGTCGGTTATCGGCCTAATGCCGCGGAACAAAGCTGCGAAACAAATGGCCCGGATGTAATTGGGACAGATCAATCACGCTGAAAGCCGTTCATAGGGGAAGAGATGTTGTTACCAACACAAAACCCGTGTACTACACACGACTGGCAAAAAAACGGGCCAAAGAGTTAAGAGTTTATCAGGAGCGACCAAATTAAAGAACTGGCTGGAAGTCCACAGAGTGCGGGGTAGGATCGACTTTAGGGGACGATTTGTTCCCTGTCATGATTTTCAAAATGCAAGATACATTAACCAGTGTATAATAAAGAAACTATAACACACCCACAAGCAATTCCATCTGCATATATTAAAATATTTGGCTTTATTAAAGAGTGTTCACTAGAGATCGGCGATCTGATAGAGATCTGACTGAAAGTCGCAACTCCCCTTTAATAACATAGGAGCAGATTTGAAATGGCGGGTGTGGGAGGGATAGCAATTAGCAATTACAATATAAGCGTATTTTGAATATTTACAGTAATTTTGTTCCCCTTTAACAATAATTCTAATCCATTCGAGACCACCCAATATCTCAATCAGAAAAATATGGTACCTAGAGTAATTTATTTTATAGTTATTTCTTTATTTATTAATAAATACGAAAAATTATATAATTTGTTAATTAATTATATATAGGGTTTATAGGATTTTTTAATAAGAACGGGTCGATGTCAAATTGAATAAAACATGCTGCATGTGAGGTATTAGAAACCTTATTTTTTATTTGAAAGGACCATGTATGCCCTTTCAAATAAAAAAGAGCTTCGTTAACACCTCACACAAAACTTGCTTCACTCCATTTCAACATCGACCCGCCCTTATTGAAAACCCCTATGTATAAAATGAGCGGTGAGTCAGCAAATCACAAAATAGAAAGGTTTTGCCCATCTCTAGTGTTCATGTGTTTGAAACTGAAGTTCTTTATATAATCTAATTAGCTTGCACCTTCACACTTTTAATAACCAATTAAACCGAACTCAGTTTAAAAACTGCAATATAAATCTGCAAAATTAGTATTTAAGTTTGAGTAATGAAGGAAACATCGTCAAATCATAAGAATATGACAACCTCAAAGAAGGATGAATATGTTTATGAATTTTCTTATTTTTACTTTCTCAAGTACGCGCACACTATAAATGCCAAATTTCAAGTTGAAAGTATACAAATTGATGGCTAAAGACGACGCGCTGTTTTTAAATTTATATGACTTTCTTAAAAATATTTTATACTGAAAAACCCTGCAGTAACGACTGCATAATAACTGTTGTTCTTAATAGATTAACTTAATATTATTAATTATTTTTCAAAAACAGACTAAGTGATATTTTATCTTTCAGTGTTATAGTGCCCTTCAAATGGGAACCTACTTGATGAGAACTTTCCTGGTGACGTTGAATAAAATCCATGAAACGTCGTCACACTATTATCCACGCAGTTTCATTGCTTTATGGGTTTGTTGTAAGAAGTGAGACGACGTGGAGTGGTCTTTTGAGGAATTAAGAGGCCACCGGACAGCAAGTCATATATGTGTCTGATGGTAATAGTCTGAGGTTTCAATAATTTGTAACGTTCAGACGTTCCCACAGAAGGTCCAGTAACCACTGGTGCGTGTCACTTTTTGGGAAGATGTGTGAACCGCTGGAAAGAGAGTTGCAGGGTGGCGGTTGAGATGGACGGATTTGTCGTGGAGATGGAGAGAGGCTGTTGTTCAGATTGAAAAACCAAGGGGTCGCAGGGATAATGCGTTCAGCAGCAGACTTCAAAGGCCAGCAGTAGGAGCGAATTCCAGAAGGTACCTTTCCAAGGATTCAAAAGGTTGCAGCCAAATTACCTACGAGTTCCATTGTTTGGTAAAGTACCATAAATCCCTCAAGGCCGTCAACTGAAAGCCACAGATGGAATTACCAAAATCAATTAGTAAAGACCAAGTTATTTAAGCTCCAACATCCCTTGGGAGACAGATCAATTGTGCTTTATATTTCAATTTATAAAGTCAATTCATTTTCGAAATTTATAATTCCTTTTTTATTTGTTATTTCTTGTTAAAATATAATTTTAAAATTTTAAATTTACTATCGTTAATTCTTGTTGCTATCATTTAATTTAAAGTAGAATCCAATGACATTAAACGTTACATTACATTTTTATTTCTATTAGTAAAACTTCCCTGTTTATCAAATTAAACTAGGAATCTCATATATATTTTTAAAGAGGGTTTTTAATTTTCAAGTAGAATGCATTTTATACAGATAGAAGAAAAATCTCTCAAAGCACAAAACTACCTCACGTTCATTCCTTTCTAGTTTTGGCATTTCCCCGAGGAAAGCGTCTATGGACAAAGAGAAGTGTATTTCGGTCTGCGTACATGCGCCTCTGTTGGCCCTGCCGCGACTGTGCTCCGCACTTGATTTATCGGCGACTATTATTCAGTGCCGGTATTGCTTCTAATCGCGTTGGTTAATGCAGGGCGCTGCAATTAGTAGCTGTGACTGGTCCATTGAGGACGGGTCACCGAGAAGCGGCGGCTTGCGTAAATCCTGGCTGCTAACAATGCGCCCGCCCGTGATGGAACTGCCTGCCTCCTTATTGAGTGAAGGCGAGGAATGCTCATAAGTCAGACGTGTAAACGCCGGCGGCAAATTTATGGTCCGCCCCAGCCAGTAAATCATCAACTCTGCTCTCCGCAAACACCTGCTAATTGAAAAGCACTCACTGTAAACACTTGCCGTGACTCGCCAATCTCGGGCGCGCTCACAAAATTCCCTAATCCTCGAGGATCCTTTTACTTGTGTAGCTCTTTGCTTCATGTTGTGGCACGCCTGGCTATTTCTCTCGCTGAATCAACTCCGGGAGACAGCACAAAAACTTGTGGATAGTGATTACATTTTAAGCTGTAATTAATGTTGTTTCCAATTAATAACTTCATGTGTTTGTAATATTCATTTCGTTAATCAACTTAATGTTTCACTCGTGCAAGAATTTCTTAGTAACACTAAACAATTTAATAAAATATTTGAAATACTTTAAGGTTGACATAACTCATTAACATAAGCATTAAATTTCCGCTGATCAACTAATCTATTCACTAAAATAACAAAAAAGGGATGTTGTTGTATTCTATCACTAATATATTTATCATTCACCACTCTAATCAGAAAACTAATTAATTATTTTCTTAAATAAGTATTTCTGACAATCTGTAGCCTTCGATAATATTGCCAAACAAAATAATTACGTAAGTTCTGAAGGTCGGGCATTGGGTACTATTCTCACGCCCTTCCGAATGACGGGAGACGAGTTTGCTGTGGGGACGCAGCATTCCCTTCTCCGTGTCTCCGCAAGTTTTAGGAGGCAGTTGGCCGACTGATCCAATGGGATCAGCGGACAGCTCTTGCCATATGCCCAAGGTCTTTGACCCCGATACATATACCTCCTAAAATAGGTGAAGGTGTCTCGGCATGAGAACTTTGATAAAAAGTACCCAGAGAGAGTGCGAGGCATTCCCGACATGATCAGGTAAGCCCCGCAGTCAACCTGGGCTGTCATCCCCGGGCTATTGTTTATGGTTCCTACCCAGTGATTCACCTGAAAGAGATGTAGAGAAAACCCTAGAAAAAACAGCATCAAGTGTTTATTAAATTAAATATTCAATTCAAATATACATTTTTGTAATTTGCAATTTACTTTAGATTTGTTCATTTATTATTTCCTAAAGATAAATAAATGTATCATAATAGATAAATCATTCCTTCCTTCCATTTAAATCATATTATAAAATTATAGCATAATTTTACGCTCCAATGGGATGTCAAAAATGTAGTACTGTTACAATATACCGCAAATAATTTCCAGTGCAAAGTTTTGGATGGGTAGGGAGAGGTTTTGGCATTGATCCCTTCAACAGGGAACTATAGTTCAGCACTGTGGTATATTTCGCGTTCTGGTGTCGAGTTCTAACCCCACCTCCTCCATTCACACTCTCCACCCTCGAGCTCCATCGCTACCTCACCCAGTTTCCGACACTCCACCGAGCCAGATTTAAGTGTGAGCGCCTTTGTTGTAGTGCAGCCGCGTCTAATGAAGACGAATGGCTGATATGTAACACGGGCTGCTAATGCGTGACAAGGCTTATCGCCGCGGATTGTGTCTACAGATAAGCCGTCGCCGATGACGTAATTATATTAGGTCGGCTCTGCGGACGCCAGATACGGATGTGAGCCTGGTGAAACGTTAAGCCCTCTGCATAGGTATAGGATAAAGCTCCCTTAATTCAGATAATACTGGTTAAACTTTCCGTTGTCTGATTTGAAAAGTAAATAAGAAATAAGAGCGGTAGAAAGTAATTCGAGTAAGGAGGAATGATAATTCAAAGAAAGGAGTGATAAATCGACATTAAGAATTGTGAACAAAACAACTGCGTCTTCAGGGCGCAGGGCATTATTCCTAAACCAGTGGATCTAGTATCTGGGTATGAGAGTGCGTGAACGAACAATTTCTCTCAATTAAATAAATTTAAAGTTTCTCCAGGGCAAGAAAATGAACCTTGACCATTAGAGCGTGGTTAAAGTACAACTAATTTACCTAATGTGGTGACTGACCCCTACATTGAACGGGTAAAGCAAAAATAATTAAGTTTTTGTTATTTGCGTACAGCAGGACGAAAAACGAGGGTGGTTTGGTGAGGCCGAGTAGGCGGGAAACGTCGCCATTTACAACATTGCCTGGAGTGCATTGTATTTTAACACTTGGTCCCGGGAGCTGTCCTGAGAAAGTCGGAATGAGAGAGCAGTGGCGCAACATGCGTAAAAGTTAAATTCGGCATTTTCGAGAAAGAAGATTCATTTGATGGGAGTACGGAAAACAAAAAGATAACATTTAATGGAGATTCATTCTGAAGAAGAGGCGCTAGAGGAGACGTGTCCAGCAAAGGAACATCCGGCAACAGCAAACCAAGAACGAGGTCACCACGCAGGACGTCTGATAACGGCATTTTTCCTGGCTTTTCCAAATAAACCATTCTCGTTGATTCGCGATTTTTATTACAATTATATCGTTCACCACCCGCGTTCCCGGGAGCAGCCTTTTAGAAGCTGCATAGATTCTTTTTGCTTTACCGACTGAGCCAATTTGATATTCGTAAATTTATATTTTTACTAAAACTTAATTTGAGTTCTATTTCTTTTGGAAATTTTATAATGTAATATCATCATAATTAAATGGAATATATTCAAATTAAATATACTCTTTTTATTATTTAACAATTCCTTGTTATAATAATATTTTTGCGGTGTAAACAAAGACCAAACACCACACTAACTTAATTGTGACAATGTATAATTCGGAATAATACAATCAAATCTGGAAAATGAAGACATAAATATTCACAAACTAATTTTAACACCAGGTAAAATCCTTAAACTATAGTCCATGGGCCCTAGTCAACCCTTCGTTACCTTGCTCTACCTTCCACATCCCCCTTTTC
Organism: Eucriotettix oculatus; assembly: GCA_034510155.1. Lineage (NCBI taxonomy): Eukaryota > Metazoa > Arthropoda > Insecta > Orthoptera > Tetrigidae > Eucriotettix > Eucriotettix oculatus. The sequence continues at coordinate 38,222,453 of CM067382.1, forward strand.
AATTCCCTCCCTATAATATTAAAGGAGTTTCCTGTCTCAGGATCAGTCTCATGTAGCCAGTTACACCAAAAAACCCTCATGTAGCCTGTTACCTAAAAAAAGTAATGCTACAAAAAAATATAAAACTTAAAGTAACAATATTTGGCTGAAAATGATTTATTAAACTGTCCAGTTTGACGGTTGCTTTTGTAATCGGAGAATGATCAAAAAATATATGAAAAAAGCGTGGAAGAGAAAACCTGAAATGAGAGTTTTTAATATTTCAGTAAACTAGTATTACTTGGGTGGAACCTATTTAAAAAACATATTAAATATTTAACGGAAAGAAGTGTTTTATATTAATTAACATGCTACGTTTTATAATATCAGTCTGTTAAGACCACTTTTATTTAATATATAAAAGAAACATTTATACTTTATTCGATTATGCGGCAATATTCAGAAATGTATAACTGTTATGCGGAATGTCAGTTTGTGCCGAGATAATATTCTATCTTGATAAACAGGGGCGCTGTTGCGGCAATGTGATAGTGAGTATCGCGTTATCTACACGATGATAGTTTCTCTCGTGACAGAAAACATCACAAACTATTATCGTGTACGAGGTTTTAGGGAGAAGAGAAGAACCATGCGTTGCCGTCGAATATTCAACTTCATTGACTGACGGGTTTCACATAGAGATAAGCATCACCCGGTGAAATACGGTTATAATTAATGAAACTGAGGAGCGATACTGTCTATATAACATTAGTAATTGATTTTCTAAATTAGTTAATTAAGTTATGAAATTATTAATATCAATTTATATTTTTAAAATATTGTTTTTACAATTTTAAAATCAAACCTATTATATACTATACAAACGAAATTGTCGAGTTTGGTGGAGTGGGGTTATAACAGAAATTCTGTAAATAATATACCTGAAGAAGTTCCTAAACACAACGAAACGTTGTGTTATTTTGAATTCAATTCTTTTTTTACTTACTGAGCACACAATAGTTTTAGCTTATGTGCAGTTTCCCTGTGATTGATTGTACACACGAAACGAAAGTTGTAGCGACGCGTGAATATAGCCTCAGTTGCGCACAAAGAAAACGACACCAAGAATTCCTCTAATTAAACCGCAATGGACATTTAACCACCTCCCACATTAAGGGAAGAGATTTCAGGAAGACATTGCAATTCGACGCTTGTACTGTAAATAACATCAAACAGATGGACAGTTCATAGGAGGCCATAAATAAAATGAATATTTGTATTATACTGAAAGCTCAACTTCTCTGATTCATATTTTTATAGAGTTTTCGCAGAATTACTTTTAGGCAAATTCCGGGTAGGATCATTAGACTATGGGTCATTCCTTGACTACCTTCCATATCCTCATTCTATCCCTTCCTATCCCTTTAAGAAAACGTTTCCTGTTTATTAAAAAGTACGAAAATTTTTAAATAAAAATATTTCATGTTGCGCTAAACCATGTAATAATATACAATATTTTAAACTCAAAATGGCCTTACAATATATTTCAATTATGTAGCCCATAAGGTTGTTACACATTCATCATTGAAGAGCCTCTCACGACGAATTTATTAAAATATTTACTATTTATTTTGTAAGATTAAGTCAGTGTCTACTTGCAGAATCTCTGACTCAGATATAAGCGTCATAATTTAGAATATGTTATTTATTGTCTCCTAACAGATTGACTTCCTCAATTTCTCTTGATTGTTAAGCTGTGTTTGCTATAAGATAATTTCATTTCATGTCGCAAAATAATACTTTCACTTTGTTTCCTTACCGTGGTGTAGAGGCTAAGGAAAAAAACATATTAGAGGCTGTCGTCGTCTCCGTTGAATATGCTTACGAGATGTGCGTAGATAAATTACACGAAGAGCGATATCCGGGGCTTGTGAGTTCCTCGGGGCCATCCATCAATCTCTCCCAACACCCTCAGCCCAATGAATCCTATACATAAACACCCTTCTGATGGCTCAATCGCGACGTCTCCGGGAAAGGCTCGCTTACTCTCGTCATCAGCAAATAACGTCCGAAATGGAAAACCCTTTAAATACTGCAATATTTGTGGGGGCGATAAAAATAAAAGGATTGTGATTAATTGGGCACATACTATTACAGTATAGATTTAATAAAACATCTGGCTTATTAGATAGAAAAGTAGACAATTAATAGACAAAACAAGTGATGAAATAAATACCACTCGGTTCCTTTCGTCAGGTGATTGAATTTTCAATTAGTCTGGACGTTAATTGCAGATTTGATACGAAATGTGAAGCATTTCGAGCACAATTCTGGAACACTACATGGTTATTGTCCCATATAAAAATTTCGCGTTATTACCAGTCTACTATTTCTAATAGATACGTTTAGGGACTTCTGATTGTACAGAGTAGATTTTGTAAGCTACACTTTGTTTCCAGTGTCTCAAATGAGTCTCTCTTTTCGTACATAATTTATTCGAACTTCTATAGAGTTCAGGGGTTTCACGAAAAGAAGAAATAAATATTTCTATTACGCTGAAACGTGGATTGAATTATTGAGTTGCTGAAGAAAACCTACAGTTATTCTTTTATTTTTAAGGTGTTTTGTTTATTCTCATTCATGAAGAAACTATTCGGCGAAATAATCAGCTGTTGAAGATGGCACCACTTCAAAACAATAGAATAGTGTTGTATTTCACATTTATTTTAGTGCTAAGAGAAAAATTGTCATTTTTCGGTAAACCTATAACCATTATATCAACAAGAATATTATCGTAATTTTAGGTGTTATTTCTGTACGACTTATTTTGGGATGGTAGAAGTATAGTATACATAAAGAGTAGGAGAACATAGGAAAGGAAAGCTCACAAAAAGTAGGAATTTACGTACATTACTAAAAATTTTCGTATGAAGTGTGGCGTTATTTTGGTGTGAAACGTGGTTGCTTAAAGGAAAATAATAGAAGCTTTCAAAATGTGATGGTATACAAGAATTCTGAAAATAAGATGTGTGGATAGCGTTAGAAACCAGGTAGTTATAAGCAAAAGAGGGGAAGAGGGAACAATTTGAAAGGATAGATCAATAGGCCACGTTTTGAGACGTGAGGGTCTTTTAAAATTAGCATTAGAATGGAAGTGTTTGGGGTAAGAACAGAAGAGGGAAACGAAGGATGGAATACGCTAAGAGATTAGGGAGACTGAGGTAGCCATGCTTGTTTGTGCAGAATAGTGTGGAGGGTTGCATCAGACAGGTCTTAGGATTGATTATTATAACAACAACAAATTCTCTCTTTTGTAGACAAAATAAAATAAATTTATAAATGAATAAACCAGACAAATTTGTAAGAAATATATTATAATAAAATAATAAATTTGTACATATTAAGTACAACATGGCACGGCGTATTGTTCCTTTTTTGTAATCTCTTCAGGTGCAAAATTAATTTTTTACGAGTGTCCCTAATAAGTTGGAAACATCTGCAATGTTTGGATAAATCATACATTAATTTTATGAAGTATTTGTTTTTTAAAAAAAATAAGTTTTATTAAGGCTTGTAAATTTTTTATGTTTGCACCTGAAATTTAGGAACGATACGTCGTGCCAATATTTATTTTAATGTTGTATTTTATCTAAATATTAAATAATATATCACTGAACGTCTTTCAATGGAATTGAATTAACTACTGATTCACGGACTGTTAATTCTATTTTATTTATTGAGTATATTTGTGACAAACATGATTGGTATTATTCATTCATAAATCAACGTTATTAGATAAATAGAACTATTATGTAATAAATGAGTGTTCATTTTGAGATTGAGAGAGTATGATGTATGTTAAATCTGTAGCATTTGCGAAACTAATCTAACTTCGTAATTGTAGAAATTTGGTAACTATACGAGCTGAGCGTGATGTTGGTGTCTAATATGTGCTAGGAAATAAAATATAGTTTATACTGTGGAAGCTTAACATTTGTGTCATATGCTCTTACCCTGATAATGGCATATGGATGAATAATCATTAGTATATAATTAACCAAATACGTTACGCATTTTGTTTTTTATCAACATGGTCTTTTAAATTTGGTACAACGGTGGATAGATTATAGATTTATTTTGATGATAAGCTGAAGATTATAGCATATGAAGAGGTGTATTAGTTAATTATTTTAAGGTTTATGGAATGGCATACTGATGTGATATGTCAATTCTTGGATAGTATGTGCGTTGGTCTAAGTTATCGTTTTACATATATATATCCACAATTACAAAAGATTATTATAAAACTGAACATGGCATATGATGGTTAATGAATTATGTATGTCATAATACCATATGTATTTTTAAATAAACTGTAAAAATGTAATAGTGAATATATAATATGTTTCAGCTTGTAGTGGGAAAATTTAGTACTCAAAGTTTCTTTATTGATATTTTCTAAGTGTCTAGGTATAATGTTGAATTTTCTGCAATTCATGAAGAATTCAAGTTTGAGTCTAGATTTTACTAATATCATAATTTAATTTAACCATGTTTTAAAAAAATTTTAGTGTCAATATACCATATGTATTCTTAATAAACTGTAAAAATGTCATTGTTCATCTATTCATTGTCATTTTTACAGTTTATTAAGAATACATATGGTATAATAACACAATGTTTTTAAAACATGGTTAAATTCAATTATGAAATTAATTAAGCTATGTTATTTAATTGCCTGTTTTGTCATCACTAATTTACATTTAAAGCAGAAGTATAGCCGAGTCTACACAGGTATAAGTTCTTTTTTCGGATTAGTTCTCCTTGTGAATTTTTTTCGTAACTACGAGTACATTCGCGGACAAAGGTTGAAAGCAAATATTTATTGGCGTCGATCGAAGAAGTTTCTCAGAAAAAGTTTAACACGCAGCACAACAGGAAAAAAGCTATTTTTCGTGCAGGTGCCGGAAAGGACGCTGAGGTGTGTAGGACGCCGATGGAATGGAGAAGGGCGACGCCCAGACGCCCGGCAATGATGCGGAAAAAAAGAAAATCTCCCCAAAAACTTGAAGGCCGGCAGACGACTTGTCTGGGAATAAGTGGATTCTTTAAGAAGGCAACAACAAACTTCACTTGTGATCCTCGCAGCTTCTTCCCTTTCGCCGTCTTCGAAGGCTTTCTTGCCATCAAAACAAAGTAATTGGCCTCACTTTGTTCTCACGTTCTCTCGAGAATGAAACAGTTTGAGGGGAAAAAGGGGAGAAAAATAGACACGGTCAGTAAGAGGGAGGGTGGAAGACAGATGTATCTGCAAGTGTGAAATGGTCTCCAGAGGAAAATGTTTGAGCATATCAGTGTTTCTTCGACGCCGCAGCAAATACATAAAGCAGAGAAAGAGGTTTGTCTTTGTTCTGGTAGAAAATCAGAAAAACTGCAAACAGAATGCACTACGCGTCAAAAAACGTTCTCAATGTAGATATGTATGAGAAATAATATAATACTCGTCTTCTAGCAATAGCAGACAACGAAATTGGTTCTTGCAAGACAGGAAATATTGTTCATCATAGCACACTATATATAATCGCCTTCTCCCCCCGCCCTTCTCTCTCTCTCTCTCCGTGTTCTCCTTTAATTATTCCAATTAATTATTTAAATTATTGATTTATTTACTACATTTTAAGCCATTTTCCTTTAAATATAAAATTTATAATGTTGAATACTTCCTTCGAGTTACAAAAAATCTATTAAAATACTCACTACATGTATTTGTTAACTCATGTTCCTTCTCTTATGACACAGAATTACAGATAATAAGAAAATGTTGTTACGTCTACTGAATTTTAATTCTTAAACTTTTAAAAAATATATATTCCATTCTACAACGTATAAATTTAACTTTGATGTGACTTGTACTATTATCAGAAGTTAAAAATCATTATTTACTTGTTAAGCATGATACAGATAATCTTAATAAGTTTTACGACGTGTTATGTTAGTTCTATCTTTGGAATTAAGACTTTGTTTTCCTCCATTTCTCGTCAGTACTTTAGTTGGGGATGGGACTTGGCTTTGATTATTAGCGGAGAATTATTAAAAAATGACAAACGTTAACATTCAAAATGCAATTTAACATAAAAAAATTGTTTACTGGGAAAATTATTCTTTGAGGGGTTTATTTTTAAAATTATAATTAAAATTCTAGTGATTTAAAATATCCAAGGTATTTAATCATTCGTATATTTATTTTAGTCAATTAATAAAAATTTTATTACAAAACTCTTTGAGTAAAACTCGTAAACACAATGACGATGCTGTTGTAACATTGCGAGTTACATCCGTCAGTCTGACTAATCCTCTGTGTGAACCTGTTACATTCTATAATCTGACTATGCAATCTAAATAGATTTTTATATACGTGTTATATATAAAAAATGAAAATGAGGTTGTGTACAGTAGATACACAAGTCGCTTTGAACTTCTGAAGAAAAATCTATATTTATACTGAAATGTAGTTTGATTAAATTTATTAAATTTTGTAATATTTCAATAAATTTGTTTTTTTAATGATTATAACTTAACTTTCGAAATGAAATTAATAAATTTTCATTAATTGACTAATAACCTTGGGTATTTTGAATCATAAATTAGGAAAACGATTGCTCAGCCTCAATCGTTGATTCTTGCTTTGTAATTTCACACTCTCATGTACAGAAACTTAAACCTATGTTTTACGAGCTACCAGAAGTTGCCACAGGATGGAGCCCCAGGCACACCGGTGAAGGCGGCTGGTTCCTTCTTGGCACGCGTACAACTCCTTCCACTCTCCAAAGTTTTATCTTCTAAAAATCGAATGTTTTCCACACTTCGGCTCTTTCAAAAACCATCCACACTTCAAAAGAGTTTTGAAAATATATTTAAAAACTAGAACCGCGACTGACGTGGCTGGCACACAACCTTATGCTCTGTGACCATATTTAATATCAGCGCTCATAGAGTCTGTCTTTGAAAAAAAATAATAACCTCTTTTGCAGATCCATTATTTCATTTTAACTCAGTCAATTATTTTCTTCATATATCTATTTAATTTTTCTGGTGGAACAGGCGCATCACAATTTAAATTCATAGCATCAATTTAATTAAGTAATGGGATTTAACATAACATTCACGTCGTTTATACGCCCTCAAGTCTTAAACTTGATTATTTTTGTATGATGGGGAGGCGCGGCTTTCCTTTAAAAGAACGCTTTTATTACACGGATTTTCCTTGTGAGCCACCAGAAAAAATTAAGATGCCGCCCGTCGCCTTGCCTCTCTGTACAGAGAGATTTATCGCCGGAAAAGTGGAAACCAATTATATGTCGCCTTCCTCTCTTTTCTGTCCCTTGGCAGATTCTTTTTCTCTTCCTCTTTCATTACCTCTTATTTATTTGCCGCTTGCGGCCCTCTCCGTCTGGCTGGAGAATAGCTCGTTTCCGTGTATCGGAATGCGAGCATCCATTACACACAAAGGCCGCGATGGAGCTGTTACACGAATATACACACAGACGACGACGGCACTAATTTATCCGTCGCGATAAAGCATAGGCAATACACGAATACTCAGCAGCCTGATCAGTTACACTTGAGAGGCAACAACTGAAACTGTGTGAACTAGACACATTTCTCTTATCTTTTAAGCAAAATAGCAAACACTTTCTGCGTCTAAATTAAAACCCCAACAGCTTATGGTCTTAGATTGAGCAAAAATTGAAGCAGATATTAAAAGGAAAAGAATATGGATTTGAAATAACGAGTACGAGATGTAAATCATATTCCCCAACCACTTAAATTCGTTGCATTCATATCTACGAAAAAGCTGGAAAAGAGGGCTAAGGTCGCTAGACTTCGACTTTTGCGACTAAGAATAGAGAAACTATTAACTTATTCGGTGTTAAAAATATTTCTTCTATGTTCGTCGGGAAGTTCTAACAGGACAAGTTCAAAAAATTAATTTTCATACATTTATATTTCCCCATCCTCAAGATGAAATTTAGAAATTACATTTATCTTGAGTCCGTACACAACTCTTTAAGGGTTGCGTTTACTAATTGAATATAAATAAAATTAATTTTAAAATCATCTTTACTGCATAATAATACTCATAATATTCAAACAGAAAATTTGAAATGATACTAATATAACATTACTAAATGATTTATTTTACACAATATTATACAGTGAGCTATATTAATTGCGGGCCGTGCAGCACGGAATTTCATATAAATTTGATGTTCTTCAATCTCTTTTTCAGGAAAATGACATCGTAGTGTCAGGTTATTTGCTGTGTCCAGGAGACGTCGTGATTTTTCTGGTTCAAGACGTCGAAATTGGCATTTGCTATTTCAGCTCTTTGACGTATGAACTAAGGCTGTTTGAATTCTCGTTTCATAGTTAAAATACTTCATTTTCAATTCTCCTCCTAATCAAAGTTATAATTCAAAGTGTTCGCTTCGTTTTCAAAGCTAATCCAAAACTGTTGCTCTGCTACTGTCTCTGCTCCAATCTATTAGACCACGCCTTTTGGAACCTATTCGTATATCTTATTGGTGTAACATTAGCGTCTAGGTGGAGTTTCCTAGACGAAACCGGTGATTTTCTTTGAGGTCGTTTCGTCTGTCGTCCAAATCACGTCGTCTCTTGGACACAGGAAATAACCTGATATGACGATGCCATTTGCCTAAAAACGAGATTGGATAACATCAAATTTATACATTTCTGTGCCTACTAAATTCCCTGCTGCACAGATCGCAATTAATATAACATGGCAGCTACGATGGTGGAAAGTAGTTTGACTTAGGACGTTTGCGTCCTTATTTTACAGAGAGGTTAAAATTGTAAGTATATAATCTTCATCCATATCTAGTATGTAATAAAAAACAGTTGCATTGTAACTTAGCTGTTATATATTTTTTACAGAGGATGGCCAATTAGGCCGAAATTTCTTATTTTTTATATGTCGATGCAATAAATAAATTTTTAACTTATCACTGAGGTCTTTTATAGGGTTGACAGCCTAGTAAATGTTAAACCACGGGCGAAACGTATAGTCACATATTTATGAATTAAGACATATATATTGATTTACTATCAGCCTTTTATTTTTCACAAATATTGCCTGTAAAAATGATTTAAGCAATATAGTGAAACAAATTTCGCTAATTGCATTGTTTCGAATAATGTTTATTTTGCTGAAGTACGGATTAAATTTTATTACGCTTCAATTTTAATGGCTGCGGCATCCCCGGGCTCTGTAAATAATGGGACAGTTATTATAATTGTATTAACGATAACGTATCCCCCACAAATCTAAAGTTTCATAAAGCTACCACGTTTGCCATAATCTGACTTTGCATTATTAAAGTCGGGTCACTTTTTGAAAACGCTATGTGTCAATTAACATTAATTAGCGATATGGTTGCATGTTTATTCGAAATGGTCACTAATGCTGCATTAACTAATGCGTATGTCATTCAATATTCATAATGAGTGGCAATATTCCGCGTTCCCAGTGCTGTTTACTGCTAAATGGCGCTTCATTTGAGTTGTTACATGACAACGGACCGACGCGCGGTTGCAGCTGGAGCAAGTTTAAAAGGGGTTTTTGCAAGCTATTAAGTTGTCATGCGACCACACGTCACAAATATGAGCGCTGGTATATTCACAACGAAAATCAGGCAGTCTAACACACGCCCCAACAATTGCAATGATTTGACCACAGCTGAAGACTGTAATAATGTTTATATTTGTTTATTTTTTTAAAAAAAATACACTTGTACCTAAATTTACCGTACAGTTATTCAATTGCATTGTATATATGTTAACAGCTGAAATTATTTAATAATTTCAGTGGAGATTTGAATATGTAACATGACTTAATTCATGCTCTTCAGATTCCCCTTCAACAAAACTAGTATTACGTAGACACTATATAGTATCTGGGATTCAAATATACGAAATGCAAGGGTCAAATATATTAAACTCATATTAGTATTCCTTCTAGAAAATATAGATAAATAAATAGCAAAGAAATGTAAACGTCGTAACAAAAATGAGAATTATATTGGAAATTTTGTACATAATAGCTTCTTGCATCTTGAAGACCATTGTGTATTTATAGGTTTTCTTATGGTTCAAGTTCAACATTTTGTAATAATTTATGGTGTCAGTGGTTTAATGTAATGCTCCAGTGTAACTATAAAACTAACGTTGGGAAATTTTCATTTTTAAATCGGACTGTAAGGGATTGGAACAATTTACCTGCAAAAGTTTTCGAAACATTCCCTGCCAATAGCAACGTGTTTCAGGGAAGAATTAGGAAGTGTAGTGAAGTGTAGTGTAGTGCGACGAAACAATATATGAATAATGGGTACTTTTTATCTTTTTTTTGTTAGGATTTAATTTAATTTATATTATATTAGTGTAATTATTATTATTTGTAACATATTTTATTTTTAAGTTTATTTTTTGTAACCGCCACCGAGTGCTACTCAATTGCAGTAAAAAAAACATTCCACGAGCCGATGGGCGCTGCGGGAGTTTTCTCGCAGGCGCTTCAGCCCAGAGTGACTGCGGGGTTCATGTCGGGAATGCCTCGCACTCTCTCTGGGTATTTTTTTTATCAAAGTTCTCATATGCCGAGACACCTTCACCTATTTGAGGCGGTATATGTACTGGGGTCAAAGACCTTGGGCATCTGGCAAGAGTTGTCCGCTAATTCCATTGGATCAGTCGGCCAACTGCTCCTGAAACTGGTGAAGGGAATGCTGCGACCCCACAGCAGACTCGTCTCCCGTCATTCGGAAGGGCGTGAGAATAGTACCCAATGCCCGACCTACCTGATGCAGGTTTTCTAGGGTTTTCCCTGCATCTCTTTAGGTGAAACACCGGGTAGGATCCTTAAACCATAGCCCGGGGGACCTAGTTAACCCTTGGCTACCTTGCTCTACCTTCCGCACCCCCCTTTTCAATTCCCTTCCTATGCTATTAAAGGGGAGTTGCCTGTTTCAGGATCACCCTCATGTAGCCTGTTAATCAAAAAAAAACATTCCACGAGGTTAATACATGTACTTTACTGAACCAGAGAATCCTGAAAAATGTTAACATATGAGAGAATATATTACAACCTTTGAAGGCTATCATCTCCTAATATCATCTCCTAATATCCTATTGATAATATCAGTTGTTTTTCTGCAGATTTTAAGTAGTGTCCAACTGAATGAACTCCTTGCGAGTTCGTTTCTTCTCAGGAAAGGGCGCTAAGTGGCTAAAGCAGAGTGTCATCGCGTGTTTTCCAGTGTCAGCCCCTGGGCAGTCCAAGTTTACTAACAACCAACTCTTGTTTTAGCACGAGGCTTTCTTTCCCGATAACGAAGTGAGACAGTAAGAAGCAGAAGGGGTGAGTGAAGACGGCGGGACAAATTACGAACTCAACCATGCAGGTAAAGCTTCTTTCAAGCTCCACACACACACCATTTATTTCCAGTTAACGTAAAGTATATAGTCTTCCAAAGTAATCTAATTTAAACGAACTCTTTGCTAAAGAGATAATTTATTAGTAAATTACTGACAGAGCACAGAACTATATTACTGATTCCACAGAGCTTTAACAAATGACGGCTGGATTTCCCTGTATTCTGAATCTCAGAAACTTACACATGCTGATGCATTCGCATTTCACTGTAATTTCCTCCACGTATGTGGTATGTGTTTTTCACACAGCTTTTAATAATATGCGTACCAGTTTAAATCTGTGTAGTGATTTGAGATAAATTAGGGGTGGATTTGTTTCCTCTTTGAATTTTTTTTAACGTCAGGTGTCTGTATCACCACGACAATAGGATTAGAAATACACGAATTCCATGATTCACTCAGACGAAACTGCTGTATGCAGATCTGGTATTACTCATGTATACTCCGAAATAGGTGGAGTCAGGTAAGTTAAATTTGATTGTGAGAAATTTTGAACAAGGGTTAGAAATTTTAACCTGAAGAGGAGAGAAAGAAAAATTTAGGATGACACTAGATTAATAAATTTACTATAATGATAAAGGCAAAAGTTGTCATGACATCTGTAAAAATAATATAAGAACATCATTTTTCGATACATAAATAAAGAGATGGGTATGTAAGAGAAAATTACATACAAATAAAAATAATTTTACCCTCTTCCCACAATGCTCAGGATAATTGATTTCTTTCTTGTTTATTGATGTCATTGTCCAGTAAGAGGAAGCTCCAAAAAAGGAACACTAAATACGCAGTTCAAGGAGCTTCAAATGGAAATTGGATTTGGGAAAAGAAGGCCACTATAATATCCGAATCAATACCATCAAGTCTTTAAAAAAAATACATGCCTTGTATAGACGTCCAAATGATAACTGTCCAAGTACAAAAAGAGAACAGCATATTTTTCGACGATATATTAGCGAATTATAGCCCTGCATAGGAACCGTACCATGAAAAGCCTTCAAGAGTAAAGATCGAGTAATTGTGAAAATTAAGAGACATTTGTGTAGGCAGTTGTGATCCCAATAGCCACTTCGGGAAATGGCAATGTTTTCGGAGGGTTGTATGTATTTGGGTCGGACAGTAGCTGGTCGGGCTTTCGTTTCCGGCCGAAAGTTGCGAGCTCGCGCAAGTTGGTCACACGGGCCAGCGCAGCCCGGAACGAACGGCGATATTTCAGAGCACAAAAGGAAGTTGAACCAACTCGACGCTGTGACACCGGGCGGCGCGGCGCTGCGCGGCGGAATGCTGGACGCGATAAAGGGCCTCGCCCCGGCTAAGCCCGTAATCTGAAACAATTGTTGATTTATTGTGAGCCGCCCCCGCGGGCCTGCAGAGCTCGCCGCCGTTATTGCAGCATTCCGCAGACATGTGCAACACATTCCTTGCCCATTGTCACTACACCCGCCATTGTTTACACGCCATAAAGCCATTTCAAAGTATTTACAATAATACGCCATTTTTGAGTGTCGAGCGGTACTCAATTTTTCATGTGTATATTGAACAAAGCTATCTCGAATCCGCCGTAAAGGATGAGATAATAACAATTACAAACTAAAAAGAGTCCGTTCCCTGAGGTAGATGAAAAATTATTTTCGTTATGAGAATAATTTTATCAGCTTTATTTATTCTTTTTATTGTTTTCACACACAAAAGCAACACGAGTTCAAAAGTTCCGAAAAATTTTTGGCGATTGTCTTGCTGCTAAAAATGTTATTTTATTATAATTAAACATTATTAATTAATTTAGTGTGTTCTATTTATTTGGTTGCTAATTAACAACAGTTACGCACGTAAGGTCTTAGCATGGCCATTGGGAGGTTTGGTGAAGTTCGTTCACATTGCTCATCTCTGGCTTCAGGTCACATTATTCTACTCCACTGAAGAAATGATTATTTCTGCTACCATAAAGGTTTTGGGAGCCGTTCTTGCTTTCGCCGAATGATTTAAAACAAACCCTTACTGGGGCGAAAATGCGTGGACAGTACATTGTGACAACGTGACATGAGTTTATTCGACGGCACAACAAAGAGCTTCAACGGCAAATCAGCTCCTAGTTGAAAACAGCTGTAGTTTATTATCTTGGCTTTCGATAAGTTCGAAGTCTTCGTCTTCGTCGGTGTGTAACAGGATGTTCAGATCACTATGCTTGGTGATATTTGATTCTAACTATGGTGCGTTCGTAAACGGAGTGTAGTATTTTAGACTGGATTCTTTGTATTTTTTTTTATTTCAGTGCTTTGGGATCCTCATAATTGAACGCCTTGATTCCATATGGGCTTCATTATACCTTTGTATAGTTCTGAAATTCTTCTCATTATCACGTGATCTCTCCGGGTATTTCGTTGAATATCTAGTCTTTCATTTTAACATCTTTCTTCCAGATCATTTTAGGTGTAGATTTAAAACCCTAGTAACTTCACTAATGTTTTTTATTTGAATTTAATACTATTGTATTGATTTTAATATTGTTTAAGAAGGCTTGAGCACACTACTGGCTGATACTTAGCTGAGTCTGTATTATTCGTTTCGCATGCACATACCTACTATATCCCTGCCTCCTTTTAGAAACTGGAGTCGATACTTTAAACACCTGGCACTTCATTTTAGTTATGTTTTGATTTAAAAAAATTGATTTCTCGACGACTTATTGGACGGCTACGCTTGCTTCAGTTGAACTCAGTCGTCAGTTACTTTTTGAGTCTCTTTATTGAGCGCTAAGTATAAAATTTATAAAACCTAATTAATAAAAACAACTTTAATCTCGAGAAATTAAATATTACTATCCTCAGGGAGTGATTTAGTTATGCTTTCCCAATTTCATTTATAATTTTCTCTAATTCTATCTGCTCGTGTAAGTTATAATTTCGTTTTACAATAACACACTATTCTGAATGTTTCCGGTGTAATAGCAACTGTTCTGAGAATGGAACTGACTTCGTACTTCCTCATTCAGAGTCCCGCTGAGAACTACAACTATAATTCACATTCCGATGCGGTGCCGTCTCATTACCGTAATAACGACAACTTATTCGTGTCTCCATCCCCTCCTACCGCGTCTCGTCGCCAACTACCAATCTTTTCCGAGCATGTCTTGTCGCGAACTACTTAATTCTCCCCGATTGCCAATGCTATTACCACGCGTCTGGCGGAGTACAACAATGGAACCTTCTGGGGCTTGTCCCATAGGCAACCGCTAACCATATGCCAGGGTCACCTTTTCTACCACAGACAATCGGACCAGATTTCATGTTATAATTAGTCCATTTACTCAATGGAGCATAAATCGAATGAACATTCAAATTTAAACATAGATACAGTTAAACAGAAATTGAAATGCATTTTGTAGGAAAAAAGTTTGTTTGGAAACAAGCGTCTTTAATTTTGAAATCTGTATTCATCTTCAGGAAACAAAGGAAGAAACCAGAGCTAATGCACGACGATTTTTAATGCTGAATATGAATAAATCTAAGATACTGTTCTATCGAAATTTTTATGCGGATTATGGGTTATTTATGGCCACGTTTTATGAAACCCGTGATGGGATCAAATTTGTTTGATGATAGAACTTTAATATTCTCCTCACCAGATAATTTTTCACACGTTACCAAATTATTGAGAAACAACTATCATCACTAAAGAGAAATGGTTGTGATAAATATTTGAAATTAAATTAATGATGGTACCACCCATCTTCAACTTTTTCAGTTTCATTCGATGACGCGCAATCAAGCAACCTAACACAGGAGAGTGTATTTACTATATAATAACACGTTCCAAGCACTTATCGACTTCCGAGACAAAGCTTGGTGGTGTAAGGGTTGTGTTTTGCAGCGAGGAGCCGTTTGTTTGAGCGGCGGCGCTACATAGTTAGCGTTGTTAAGCAAGGCTAATGACGTGCAAGAATGCCCTATGACGTCTGCCCTGCGCCCACGAGGAATCCCTCGCTTTCAATTCGACTGCAAAGCGCAACAACTCCAACTTATGCCCACGGAACTGCTACATGGAGACCACACAAGTCGTGTATATAACGGGTATTTATTGAACATTTAACACTGTCAATGTAGTCTACTCGTTTCTCGTATCTTCCAGGAATCTCAGAGTAAAACAAACGTCCAACCCGACAGGTTGTGCGCTTACAGAGGTACATCATGTACATAAAATAAGTCTGAATAGATAAGATTTTCAATGATTAAGTTCCAAAAATTGTTATTTCATATTATATCAAATTCTTCCATTTCTGTTGTGCCAGAGATGAGATATAAAGCGTGATAAATTAAATATTCATATCACATATTACTGGTTAAAACATTCTCCCAACATACTACTACATTCAAAAAAATTATCTCGGGTATATTTCTATTTCTGGATATGGCTCCAATTCTGTAAATATAATGTGAAGTGTATTGGAGTTAAGCGGTTGCCAAATTCAACAGTTTACGAACGAATGGCGAACATCACACGTAAATATGAATTTTTTAAATATAATTTGCATTGAAATACAATGAGATTTCTTAAATTCAGACAAAAGAACAAACTCCATACAACCTTGACTTAAGAAGCTTTAATATAATCATTTAAAAAGTGGAATGTTCTGGAAGGTCTGTGAGAAGTCTTAAAAAAATTCACTTATTAACTAAACGGAAGTCAGCATATTTAGAAAAATTTATTATTCCTTTAATTCATTTATTAAGAAATAATGGAACAACGCAAGTAGATTAATAAAAATTCAAGTCAAATTGAGGCAATATGTGAAGAAGAAAAAAATAAATTCGATTAGTTATTGGTTAGACAATACGATGAGTTCACTATGAAACTACAGCATGGATAATAAAAAATGACTCTGGAAATATAAATAAAAATACAAATTTGTACATTTCAATAAACAATTTTCATGCTTTTTTCATGGCAACTTAAAACAGAATTTATGGTATCTGATAGGCACAACCAAACTTTGCATATTTTACACAACCATTTTTTTCTACGAGGTTCATTCTATGTACTACAATCAGCAACCTTGAATCATTAAGTCTTTCGTCGAACCGTTTTTCAGACTGAACAACTTTCCTAATTTACTGATCATTTTCCTCGATATGCAGTTTGGAAAGCAACTACCAGTTAAATTAGTTTAATTATTTAATCCTCCTCCATTAAATTGCTTTTGCTGGAAATAAAATAATTCACAATGCAAACATCTAAAAAAAACAACTTGTGGCAGAATTTCTCTTTTGACTGATTTCGTAACAAAGACTTAGGTTAGTAGGCATTATTGACTATCACGTATGGGTATTGCAATCAATGATCATTTGAGACAAGCAACTTATTCCGGATCACTCAATTCATTGTGCCTTCCGATTACACCTTCATTCCATCCATTATGGAAATTAAATAAGAAGTAAATTCTAAAAATAAATGAAAAAAAATCAGTATTTTAATAGTGGCTACATTAACAAACTAGCTCATTCTTTGAATAACAGTGTATCCAGTTTGACAATTTCCATTTGCGTCCCTTATTCAGTAGCTGTATTGAATTTTGTAAATGTGATGCTGCTTATAAATCACATCAGAAGTAGAGAGAGAAAAAAATAAAAATATTGTATCAAGGTGAAACCACTGTGAGATAAAGGATTTATCCAGAAATATAGAAAAGTTGTACTATAATTTGCTATTCTTAGAAGGCTAAGTATTTTACTGACCTATGCAGTGACTTTGTAAAGGACGTTACGACGATAATGGTTGGGTTTAACCGGAAAAGATAAAGGAAACAGCGCCCTTCCTGATCCACGATTTTTTCCCAGTTGAGTGATGAGGCTCGCCACCACTAACTGAGCTGCTCCTCCGTGGGTTTCATTTCCTGGGAGCCTCCGAAGCTCGTAATGGGCCACAAGAACGGCGTCGTTTTAATCAGTCAAGATTTCGCGTCGAGTAATCGCCTACGACACCGAGATTAGCCCAGGATTCCTATCCTTAAGGAGGAGAAGGCAGTGGATGGAAGGGAGTGCGAGCATCGGGCGGGGCCTTAATTAAATCCCACCCCTCTGGACCACGCGACCCCGGTAACCTCCTCAGCCTAGAAGTTTATAACGTCACAGTTTCCTCGCCGTAATCTAATTGATTGGCGGTTTTCTCTCCCGCACAAGAGGTCGAGATGGCCGCACCGAGATTAGGCCTTTGTGCGGCTCTGATGAACTCGCCCAGGGGTCTTCGAAGAAGGGCGTCGGCGCTATTAACGACCAGGCGATAGATTGCTCCGGAACTGATAAATCTCCTGTCTTGTAAAACCCTCACCATTCCATGTCATCTCTTATTCCCGCGTACAATTGCTACTGACGCAAGCAAATGAGGGGCAACCATGCTTGGTGCGAATTCGGTGGTTTCTTCCAACCGCGACATCGTAATCTGTCTCACACACGACCCTCAGAACTCAGGGTGAGGCTCTCAAACTGGCAGATTTAAGACAACCGTCAAATATATAAGGAAAAATAAAGGCATTAATAAAGTGCACCGCAAAATCCCAAACATGATGTTTCAACGCAATATTGTTGACAAACTCTCTCTTTAAAATGAGTTTATTATGAGCCTGTATTCCTTAAAATTTTGGATTTAAAATTTCTCATGAAACTAAATCACTAGTCATTAGACGAGATGAGCGAAAAACCAACTACCTTCATTCCTCTCCGGAATATGAACATTTCTCTGCTACAGCTGTAATTTACACTCATCCAATGTCCATTAGATAAATTAGTACTTATAAATTAAAATACTTTCCTTTCAATAGTGTAATGACAAAGGGTGTTAGATTGGGAAGGGATATTTTGAAGGAAGTTATGTAATTCTGCCACTTGGGAAGCGTAACAACTAGGGATGGTAGAAGTAAACTAGAAATACGGGATAGAATAGCACAGGCAAATAAGGCTTTCGCAAAAAATAGGAACTTACTTAAAGAAAATATAAGAATGAGTATTAGGAAATCATCGCTAAAATGTTCGTACGGAGTGTGGCTTTATATGGTCGCGAAACGTGGACGGTAGGAGTTGCAGACAGGAAAAGATTAGAAACTTTCGAAATGTGCTGCTATACGAGAATTCTGAAAATCAGATAGGTAGAAATAGTAACTAACCAGGAAGTTCTAAGGAGGACTTTGACCAAGGAAAGGGATCGTTTAATGTGCCACGTTTTGAGACACGTGAGTCTTGTAAAATTCGCGTTAAAGGGATGTGTGTGGGCCAAGGATAGAATTTTATAAGCAGATTAGGGAGGATGAGATAGCTGTGTAGAAATGAAAAGGCTTGCGTAGGATGTTTGCATCAGACCTATCTTCGGGCTAATTACCACACCACCACTTCCCTTTCCTTGGTAATACATTATGATTAGCTTATTCCTGTTTCTGTTAATTAATCGTTTCTAAGCTTGAACCTCCAATTATTACTAGAGTGATTCAAAAAGTAAGATACTGTGTGTTGTAAATTAAGCAACACGCACAACAGAATGAGTGAAAAAGTTGCCTATGCATCCAGGCGAATAAACATAAAATGTTAAGAAGTGAGCAGATCAAACCCGCATTGCAGAATCGCTACTATTCTTTCAGAAAGGGGAAGTACAACATTATTTATTGAATCCTGCACTGCACTACAAGTACAGAATGACACGGATACTCGTACATTACATTATTTTTCCACAGTCGCAATACTTTCATGTATCATTAAAAGATTCGATTCTAAAAATTCTCTACCTTCCGCATCGCCCCTTTTCATATCCGTTCCTATGCAATTAAAGGGAAGTTACATATTTCAGTATCACCTTCATGTAGCCTGTTAACCCAAAAAAAACATTTTCGAGTCCTCAAGAAACGGAAAACAGAAAATTCCATCACATGAAAAGACTGGACTGATTAACGCAAAATGGCGTGTATTTAAAATGAAATTCAGCACATTTCTATTTTTATCTTATTTTTGGCATTTAATTCAGGAAATCATCGAACCTAATATTTTCGCACAATGCTGAAAAAATGTTCCTTGTTACATACAGGTTCATTTGAGTTGCAAGCAACTAGGAATACCTTCGTATTATTAGGTCTGCCAATTATTGAATTGATTCAAAAACGAAAACATGTTACCGATAAAGATATAAAAATAATTATGACAATAAATATTACTGCTTTGTTTCCGATACTTAAAACCAGTTCAATAGTATTTACAGTCTGTAAAATATGATTTTTACGATTCTAATCTCAATATAAGAACTGAAAATAAGAGTAGTAATGATAAGTTTCAAGTTCAGTTTCAACTATAATAACATATATAATTTAATCTACATGTTTCAAGGGTGACAGGTTACACGAGGGCTATCCACGTTTAATAACATGGAAAGTAATTTAGGAGCGGAAATGTGAACGGATAACAACGTAGCTAAAGTTTAACTGTGACTCCAGGGCTATAGTTTAAATATCCTACCTGGATTTCGCCTGAAAGATATTCAGGAAGAGTCCTAGAAAATTAGGTAGGTCAATATTGTTTATAATTTATTTTCGGCGATTGACTATATGAAGATGATCCAATAAATGGCAATTCATTTTTAATAGCTTAGGAAGGGAATTTGAAAGGGGGAATTCGGAAGGGAGACAAACGTGGCTAAGGGATCATCGTTACTAAATTAGAAATCGGTTTGAGATAACTCTACTGCATGAGATTAAGTTCACACGTTGGCATAGCGACTTATTGTAAGGGCTACATTAGGGTTAGTTTTAAATGTTTGTATATGATCAATTAGGGAAAATAGAATCAGCAGGAGATATGGCTGTAAGTGATCTGTGGTTTTAAACTCGTCGTGGCTAACTAAAGGCACTGTTAGATTGTAGTCGTATTATACATAACTACAGTCACTGCTATAATTAATATTTAATTATTATTTGTATGGGAGGAATGCTTGAAGGCATCCAAAAACGCACGATATTTAATCTTAAGAGGTCGAAGGGTTGTTATGTTGTGACTATTACCGTCGTGTGACGTAATTCACATAGATAAACAAATTTTTTCGTGGAGATATATTTCACATATTAATCGATAGTCTTTTATATATGTATCAATTACACGTAGAATGCCATTGCTTTTTATCATTCTGTTTCCATTAAACTTGAAGTACAAAATGTCAAAAACGCAAAGCAGTGATTTATTTCGTTGTTTCGCTTGCATGGAACCAATAATCCATCGCTGGAAAAGTCTGGCTCTAACGCTAATGTATACCGGTAAAAAAGATGAAGAAATATCGCCTCGGGGACACGGTGCACGCACTAAATTACGCCGAAACAAACGCGAAGAGCGTAAATCTCGCGGTCTTGTTATGCGATCATCTGTCAGCATAACGATACTGCGGGCGGCCCTTACTTGCGTCTCTCTGGAGGGACGCAGGGCGTCGCTTTGTTTGGGGGAGTCGAGGGAGGCTGGCAATCAATCGCTGCCAGGTGACTCTCCTGCTTCTCAAGCTCAGACCGGCCAAAGATTCCTCGAGTATTAAACCAAAAATCATACTCATTGAGTCGGATAACAAGGCAGCGGATACAAAAAATAAATTAACAAATATCGGGAATATACATATCAGTCTAAATATTTTCAATTTGAACTTTCATCTGTCTTTGAAATAATATACATCTTTACAACTCTTCTGACAAAAATAAATTAACAAATATCAGGAATATACATATCAGTCTAAATATTTTCAATTTGAACTTTCATCTGTCTTTGAAATAATATACATCTTTACAACTCTTCTGACAAAAATAAATTAACAAATATCACGAATATACATATCAGTCTAAATATTTTCAATTTGAACTTTCATCTGTCTTTGAAATAATATACATCTTTACAACTCAATTTCATGTACAACTCTTATGACGCTTAAGTCTATTTCTTTCTATTCCCACGATCTCACAAAGTAAACGAACCAAACCTTGATAATACATTTTAGCTCACAATCGAACAGACTTTGACATAGAATTTCTCATAATTTATTGACCTTGTGCAATATTACTTTATCCCTTGCATCGAACGTTAAGCTCTCAACATTAAGTAGTCTCTCCCGGTATGGTTTCCGGTTTCTGTCAGCCATTGTGACGTTCAAAGCGATGCTTCAGAGACTGAATTATTTTTGTGCAACTGACATAGACTTACATTTCTTATCTTAATGTATTTTATTTCGTGTGTTTAAAGAACGTGTATCCAGTTTGGTGTTAAATTTATCTTAATTATGTTTTGCTTTGAATAATTTAGAAGCCTAGAGAAATTTGGATTCAACTGCGCGTCTTTCCCGTAATTTTCTTTTCTGAGTTATTTCTATTATAAGTTTCTTAACGATATATTAGCGAATATATATAGTATTCATGCATTAGTTAATATAGGGGTAGCACATGATAGAGCATGAATGGAGCACGGGAGGGAGCGCGACACTTGTACGGCTTATTTTGGCGCAGAAGTGGCAGAGGGAGCTTATCTGCACCCCGGCAGGCGGCGCCATCTGTCTTCGTCACGATCCCTCCTGAGTCAACACACACCTATCATTACCCAGCCTCGGTAATGTCTCCAAACTTTCTCCCCCGCCGAAAGTAGGCCACTTCCTCTGCTCAACTTCTCCTACTATTACTACGTAATTACAATGGGGAGTTGCTGAGAAAGCCGCCGGGAATACCAACATTGCAGTACACGCCTTGATAACAACCCGCTTCTCCGTTTCTAATTACATAATATTATGTACATATCAGTGAAATCTAAATGCAACGAATTTCTGCAATATTGTAAGGTAACATATATGATGAAATATTAAATCACAGCTGCTATATTCCGAATGTAAAATAGAATACAGGAGTTGTTTTCTGCATTATAAAATTTAGTACGTAATTAAAACTTTTTCTTTTCTTTCACCGTGAAGAGACAATATGGGGAAGAAGACAAATTTTTAAGAATTGCAACCCTATATAAACTGAAACTAAATTCGTAATTAAGGTTCCAGTTCTTTGCGATCTAACCGTATAACGTTACTGTCGTCCTTTTAAATCATTAAGGGACACGTTAGAACCTTGAGGGTCTCTGTATTCAGTTTTAACATGACGGTGCAAGTTGTACATTTGTGCAGGAGCCTCGGAAGAGCATAAAAAATTGTAAATTTTCTGTCATGTTTCTAAATATATGATATCTGATAATGAAAACTTATGGAAATAATTCTCATTCGTGTAACTTTTGTTTGATACTATTTTGCAGCTAAGTAAATTCTGTAACAAGATGTTCTCATGGTTCACGCGATTTCAATCAATATTTCTGTACAAGATAAAAACCTGAAGAATGTACAAATACGTACCAAAAAGTTGTTATTTTCGAACTGTTTTAAGAAGTAATGTCTCAAATAGTTCGTAAAATTTTATTTATTTCATACATCAGACGTAAAATTAAATCCTTAGACATAATGTTACTGATTATCATATGACACTGTAACGAATTTAGCAGTACGGAATCAAAGGCAAGCTACGTGAAGCTGTTGGGGATTTTCCGGCGTCTCGGGAAATTTGGCAACAGCGGATTTTAAAGAGATTGGTGTTTTTCTCTCAAATTGCCCAATCGTGGAGGCTATGACCGGAGGTTAAGTTTTGGTAGTTAAAGATTGGAAATTGTCCTCACCTCACGGACAATAAAAATGGCAGTAAGACGTGATCCAGTCCAGATCATAGAGGAAGCGTCTGCTGGAAGGTCCAGGCAAGCTGAGACGACACGGTAACATTTTGCCATTTCCTGGTACTGCAATTTTTGAGTAGGATTATTGTGTTAGTTATCCTGCTCTAAGAGAAGGCCCATTTATAACGACCCTAGCAGAGCTCTTAGATTTAGATGTAAGGAATTTAATTCATAAAATTATTGTAAATATATATCATTTTGATCATTAAAATTTTTAATTGATCAAATTGTAACATGTAAAACTGTTAAAAAAGGCGCACACGCGACAATGATTATACGTACATAAATAAGTAAAATATATTATTTATTTATTTATTAAGGATGACCCAAATACAGTTTACTGATGACTCACCAAAAATATATATATAAATTAAGAAGAAAACGAGCTTTTCGTGTCATTCCAAAATGTCCGAACAAACATTTACTGTGTGTGATTGTCTCTGACAATTGGAGAAAGATGCAATCTAATAAGGAAAGACATCTGCAGTATTAATTCAATGAAAACAGAACAGAGACGTCGGAGTTTAACAAGAAAAACACAAGAGAGTAATTTCAGACGCTGCGACAACGAAAATTCCACTGTCAAAACAATTGAGAAAATCGGTTTGAACTAATTGTTATCTAGAACAAACCACACACATATTAATATATCGAAAGACTACATAAATTTTATAACAGTTGTACATGATATTAAAATCACAAGTTTGTGACGTCACATTTTATGAAGTAACATATCAGTTTATAAACGAACTCCAGTGGCATTATAATTTAAATACGAACCCACTTTTTATTTATCAATAATCTTAATGCATGCCAACGATGTAAGCAGCTACTTATTTTTGTATTTAGGTCCAAAAATCCCACTTAAAAAACATTATAAACAAAATAAAACTTGTATTTGTGTTTACTGACATTAGATAATAATGCTATAATATTTTGTTGCCAAAACAATTGTTATCCAATCGCGACATAAAGCCGTTATTACAATACAAATAATCCATAATCTACGGCAGGAAGATAAAAATTTAGTGGAAAATACACATTTTATAATAAAAGAAAATGCTAAGCCATAATGTACTTCAAGAAGATAATTTTTTTGCAAAATATTTATGTTATAATTAACTAATTATGTCACAAATTATTTTTATATCTTTATCTAAGTGCAGCATATTGCTATTATTATTATATACATAATCTATAAGCTACAACAATAAGATATTAGATAATTTTATTACAAACATTAATTTTGAAATCTTAGCAGAAGATTGTGTGTTCCTATTGAATAACGGATTCAAGAAAAAAAGTCAAGCATTAACTACGTTCCACAATGCAGTTATTATATCATTTCTGAGACTTCCCACATACACACTAAAATATAAATAGTAGTTTGTATTGCACGGCGTGCTACACCGGCCAAACAAAACGATCATTAAAATCTCGTATTAATGAATATAAACATAAAATTTAGCTTTCAAAAATATTCATTCGTAAAAAATATGTTTATTTAAATAACCATAATTTTGATTGCCGAATTGAAAATGTAAATATTATTCAAGATTGATGAGTGAAATATTATGCATTATATGTAACAATTCGATTATCAATGTGAAGAATTATACAAATAATTTATCTAGACTGCTTTGATGTGTTGCCCTGTACGGTTAGCAACACTCGAACACAGCAAATAAGTCACATTCTGAATATGTCACAACAAGATTCACGGCATATAATATTAGTTGTTAAATTTACTCACATGTCCCGAGAAATTGTGCAGGTGGAAGCATCGCAGAAGCAAATTTAATACAAAAAGGTGTCAGTTTCAGAGTCACTGTCAATTTTCCTTTTTGTTCTGGCCTTCGTCGTCATCATTGTCGACCGGTCGTACGACGTTTTTCGGAAGATGTAGTGCCCGTGGTGTCAAAAGTCTTAGTTTTATCAGTATCAGCGCTCATAGTTGGGTCCACAAAATTTAGAGAATAATTTACTGTCAAATTTTTATAGCCTAAAGTCTGTCATTTGCTTTCCAGCAGTCGAGGTCAATCGTCATGTCTGGAAGCACCCACTTTTCTAATAACAGTGGTTAGTCTATCTGCAGTCTTGTCTTGTATATGTACCAAAAACCAGAAGTCCACGCCCCCGACATTTGATGTCCTTGTCGCATGTCACACGTGTCACTTTTCTGCGAAAGGTCCATATGGAACAAAAAAAATCATTCCGTCTTTGTCTTTTAGGTAATTCAGCACTGTCCTATTTAATTTACTCCAACCCCGCACTTTCACTCCCAAATCATGTTTTGCATCCACAATTGGATTCGAGACGAAGTTCTCAAAGCCAGCCATCAATACAACAGTCAAAATAGTACAGGTCTGAGCGCAAGTTCCCGTCCGCAACAGCAAGTTTTGCCAACCGTGGAAATGGGAATATAATGTAAAAACAACCAAATTAATTGCTCTGACTGAAATTGTGGGACAAAGTCGCGAGTTTTAAGCAACAAATGTCAAATGAGATGAATTAATTTATTACTACAGAATTATTTTTAAATAAGAACATAAGTTATGTGTTTTTTTCTTTTTAGTAGCAGTTGGTACTTGTGGTGCCTACTGCTATCATCAGCTTGCACACTCGCAAACTGTTCATCCAAAATAATGGGATAGTTTCAGATTAAACATGAAATTGAACGAAAATATTCGATATGAGTTTGACAGTAAAATTAATTTAAAAATAAGATTGATAATGTATATATGGAAATTATTCAGCCTAAAAATATGGTCTGAATCGAACCCAGAATCACTGATTCACTGCATACAAAACAAAACGCTATAACCAACTTTGCCATCACGACAGTTGAACTTCAGATCAAGTTAATTATGTGTAAGGGTAATTGATATGGACAGTAAAACTAGAAAGATTTATTACCTTACCCAAAATATATGGTGGTGTCAGCCAGGATGCGATCCAGAATTTTCCACTCTGATCTTCTGAATTTTTTCTTTCTTCAAATTCATGAGATAAATTTAAGTAACGTTCCACATATGTTCATTAAATATATTAATATTATTGTTTGAAAACCCTATTTCCTTTGGATACATTTTATATGCCCAGATAGGAACGATACGTCGTGATACCTTTAATGTGGTCTCAATTAGTTCATTAAAATTATAGTTCTGATTAGTTGGCTCTTTTATTCATTTAGTAAAGATTTGTATCACTTTTTTATTCTAAACGCCAAAAGAATCGTAGAAAAATTCAAATCAATTTTTTTGTGTGAGTATGAGGCTATATTGCATGGGAATGACTGTTTTATGGTGAAAACTTTGAATTATGAGTAACCGCACAAAAGGAATCAGACGTTTTATTTTTTTACAATCAGGCAAAGCACGCTTCTCGGCGAATCAATGATGAGTAAGAACGCAGTTATTTATCCCGTTTATGTCAACAAATTTTATAAAGTTCATTGAGTTCCGATAGCCTTCGAGAGGCCTCCAGAACGGTAGATAATAATTGAACGCAGGACCAAAGTTTTCTCGTTAAACGTAATGCTCCGGGGTCCACAACCAACCCTTCTGTTCGAATGAACTCGTTTCGCTGTGCGATTGGGGTCAGCTAAGGTCCTCCCCAACTCCAATTCATCCGAGTACGATTTAGTCCTCATCAGTATTCTGGGCTATCTCCGACATGCCGCCACATCAGTGAAAAATGAAATCCCACCGAATCACGGTAAAATTGATGATTAAATAAAGAAGCATCATTCTACATTCACCTTTTTTCTACGAATGAACGGGTTCTGTTCCAGTTATTGTGTAATGTACGAGATGAAACCTTGTTTCAGAGGACTCAAAACTGATTACTGTTATTATTTTTATGTATTTGTGGACTACTTATGAAATCCAGTCTTATGAACTATAAGTAATAAAGAAACCTAACATAATTAACAAAGCGGAAAGAAAGATCGCTTATCAACAGAATAGATTATCAATTTTTTATTTACCTCTTAATGATTAAATCGGTCAAAAAAGGCACTTGTAAAAAAAAGAAAATAGGGGAATATGAATATTTCAATGGCAAGTGAAGCTTTTAAGAAGCAAACCAAACTTCCTTTTCTCGAAGATTATATCTAAGACATGAACTCTCTGACAAAGTTATAAAATTTTACTCTGGATAAGAACAAGGTAACGAACGCTTAATAATTACACATTAATGTGAGTGGATGAAAATAGCTCCGTACTGCAGGTAAAACAGAAAATTTTTTCGAATAAAGCGGAAGGATATAACTTTTATTCTAATAACATAATCGAAATATGAATAAATTTTAAAATTGTTTAAAAACTGGAAGAACGGCTCATAACGAGTATTTTAAGGAAACAAGAAATAAGAAGCTGAAGGTAAATTTTCAACATAATATTTTATCTTATCGTAAGCTACAATACATATTACATAAATAGCTATACCCGCGACTTGGTTCGCGCGGAAATGCCTCGTTTTATTTTGCCGTAAAAACGAAAGTACGGTATCATTTATTTATGATCGCTTCACGGCAAGCCTTATAACTCGCAGTTGGTTTTAAATAGGTCCCGTTTTCACACATTTGTAATAACAGATGGAGTGAGAATACTCGTCCCCCCCTCACTCTCATGCTGCCAAAATAACGCTTATAATAACACAGTAAGTGGGATGAATTGTACAGGAACGCCTAATAGGACTTTTAAATCGCAGTTGATTTTCACGCCACTTTACACGCAGCAAACCAATCGATTTACAACTATTTACATTAATATTTTATGAACTCTGCAGGATATCGAAATGAAACATACATAAAATTTAATTTAAAACTCCTGTTTCAATCTCTGAAATTTTCATGTAAATCCGTTAAAGCCATGTCGGAACCTATTCGAGATAAATATACGGACAGACTGTCAGACACTTCAATTTTATTTATTGATATAGATTAGGTAATAAGACAAATAAGAATAAGCAAGTTCACTTTAACTTTATATTCATTACAATTTACTCATAACCATCATAACCTATCGAAATCAATTTTCATCTATTTTAGAAAAACTAATAAAGTTACCTCACAAAGCTGTACTAATAGTTCCTATTAAACAAATAATAAAGTGTGCTGTTGTCGCTCTGAGTCTAAAAAATAAATGTCTCAGGACCACTATTTAACATGTCGGTAATTTTTTTTTTGACCTTCGATTTCAACCCCCACCATTTAATATTTGATCACACTAACATATAAAGCCTCTGAACAATATTCATATACGTTACAAATTAATCAAATGGCAATAAAAATATTAAACCAAGTTTAATTACCACACGATGTAGTTTGAATTATCAGAACCTCATAACAACGATATATTCATGAATGGCGATGAAATTAATTATAAAATAAACAAACCATGATCGGTACAATGAGAATAATTCTCGATGGGTTTACATAAGAGAAATTAGTTACATTTACATAAAAGCGATTGAAATAAGGGGAGAGAGGGTTCAGGAAATGTTTGTGTACGGAGTGTGTGCTTTATTGACAAAAGGACTATACATCTTTTTTAGGTTCCATTACTGTGGATAAAATCTGGTTTGAGGCAATTGGTTGTGCCCTATAGCTGGAGTATACTAATACGTAAATTCATTGAATCAAATTTGTTTCGTAATTCGTTCGTTGTGTTAAAAGTGAAGCTCATTTCCACATGACAGAACTAGCTCAAACAGTCGTTTTGTTCACTAAATTAAAGACAAACAATTAGTTTCTCAGACCAGTGCGTCAATTCAAAGGCTGTTTATAATTAAATACTTGTTTTACCCTTCTACGATAAAATTCAAATTTTTGTGAATAAATATGCCAGTGTCGCTTAATTGGAATCAGGGACGTCTCGTGGACGTGCCAGCATATCGAAGACTCTCTGTTATGTGGAATTCTTATGCTCCCCAAATTATCAGTTTTAAAATTTAATGAGCGACTTCGGCTCAGTTCTTTCATCGGTACGAGTTGCATAACGGACTAACATAAAGGGTAATAACTATTGTGAACTAAATCAACTAGATCAATTCGTTGCTCGTCGCCAAATTCTAACAAGCGTAATGGCTCCTGCTAGTGTTCAGTGTGAGCGAACGAGATCTCACACCTGATGGAGGACTCGAATTAGCGGGTTCCAAGCTTGGTCAGCGATGATGATGGCTCGGCGCGGATCCGCGGCCCGAGTAGGCCCGTGTAATTGATGACTCTGACCGTGTTTTTCCCGGGCAACGATCAATCTCCGACGGCTCTAACAGGCAAAGCGAGCGGTTATCTATCACACCTCGCTCGCGCCTTATTGTCAAACAGAGAGAGGTGTGCGCTCCGTGATCGATTGGACGCGCCGGTCAGTGAGTGCCGCTGCCACCCAAACCCACAATAAATTACACCCTCCCCCAATTAACGCCCAACTCGACGTCACTTGCTGCAAAACACTTGGCAACACTTGCTAACAACGGCGACGAGCGTCGATCAAGATTTACATGACGCGATCCGGCGTCGGTGATCAGAAAGAGGGGAGAAAGAGTCTGCCTGACGAGGTCAAGCCATCTGTGAGACCCATGCGGACTGTTCAATTATTATATTATTCAAATCTTATTAAAACATATTACTGTTTTACAAAAGGTCCACAGTTTTTCTGTACAAAAATTGTTTTTATTTTATCCTTAAATGAGATCACAATCAACAAAATAATTTCACTGAGCTTGCGTTTCAACAAAAATCTATTCTCAGTACAAATCTTATAATACCTCTTCCCATTTTCTCACCTCGTTTACACAACAGGAGCAACTAAAAATTGTTGTTTAGCGAGGCATTGGAAGAAGTAAAAAATTGAAGCAACAAATACTGTGTGATTAGAAAGTTCAGAAAAAATACTACGGCATACGTGAAAATGTCCTTAAAACTTTTTTGTGATGTATAAATACTTTACTACTGCACAAAGGGTTAGCACGTT
The DNA here is from genome assembly GCA_034510155.1 of Eucriotettix oculatus. Taxonomy (NCBI): domain Eukaryota; kingdom Metazoa; phylum Arthropoda; class Insecta; order Orthoptera; family Tetrigidae; genus Eucriotettix; species Eucriotettix oculatus. The sequence continues at coordinate 38,252,673 of CM067382.1, forward strand.
CGTCATTGCAACGGAAAACTAAGGAAGAATAGTTTCCGTAGGGTGTTCGACAGCCACGGCTGTAGCATACCTATTTTTAAATATATTTTCAAAGGTCGCGTTGTGTGCAAAACACTCGCGTTTTTTGAACAGAAAAGTATGGAAGAGCGATTCGGGTAGGACGTGTTTCTCTGGTGCACCTGCTGCCAGAGTCATGAACCCATGACCATCTGAGCGCTAGGAACGCCGTGCCGAGACCTCAATGTAAACCCTCTCCTAGCCAAAGTCAAAATTTCCCGACGTGTCAGTGAGACTCGCAATTTTCAATTCAATGACCACCAAGGACGTGCTAAACTGCATATAATTTGGCCAAAATTGGAGATAAAAATCAGAAATCTTGTTTAGTTAATTTTTTAATAAATCTAAATTTGTTATAATTCATGAGAGAGTGAATATAATAGCAGTAATCAATCATTGAGGATCCGAGGGAGCTTGATGTGCGTTACAGTAAATTACATATCATAACTGCAAAAGATAATTATAGCAGTACCGGTCATACGGAGCACAAAATGATATATAAACAAGATGCTTATTGCGATTTTAAACGGTATTTTAACAATAAAATTACGTGTGGATGTTTGCGGCATATTCCTATCTCGCGTAAAAATTTCCAAAGAAAGTATGAGCGATAGTGAAAAGAGTAGGATAGCAATGATGTTAAAAATTATTAATTTAGTTTAAATTAACTCTATATCAAAGTAAACTTATTTGTGTTATTGATGATGGAATTCTGTATAATATATCTATTGACGAAGGCAAAGCTACGTTTCTCGGCTTTCAGACAACTGCCAGCGGTCATATTACTCAACATATTTACCGATAACACAAATTCTTTACCACTAAGATTTTGATTAGTTTTCCTAGAACCTATGATCAGATTTACCGGAATCTCAGTGAATTCAGAGACTCAGGGCGACGCCAACTTGTCTAGGTTTCATTTCCCTGTCTGTAACCCTCTTCAACTTCTCTCAAGACGCCTGGTTTTGATTTTGTACCACCAAATTCCGTATGTGGTTGTGTTTTACCATTACAGTAATAAATTAACAATTTCAACTGTTTACTTGTTCATCATAAGAAAGGCAAAGATAAAGTGAATTTGCTAAAAAGAATATAACAGTCGAAAAATCATAGAGTATAAATGTGACTATCAGAGAAGTTAACCATCAAGTGTGAGACTGGAAACAGTGAAACAGTAATTTAGGTGAGTTGGATTTCGGTCCCCTTTATGCATAAAACACGATTTTATACTCGATATATTAATCATTTTATTTCTATAAATTTTGTTAACTTACAGACTATTATTGTAGAGATAAACTCTTTGTTTGTACAGGAAATAATTTGAAACTATATAAATTCAAATAACGTATACTTTCCCGGTGTAATGACGTAATAAAATATTCTCGATTAATCAGCCGGGTAAAGTCAGCACTTGAACACAATGTTTCAGTGACCTATATAAATAGGTAACTCGTCTTGGCAGAATGCACTATGCATGACGGCACTTATGAATTTCGCCTAAACGACATGTTTATTATATACAGAAATAGTTAGCATGTACATAGAATTAGATATTTGGCTACAAAAACGGGTACTCACAGTTATTTCTAAATACCAGGCTTGTAACAGTTGGATTTGGAACTTATGCGCATGCTCCACATCGATAATTAAGCTATTGAAACATAACGCTTGGATCGAGGATTTTTAAGCGCGATCGTTTTACATTGTAAAACCTGAATGATGTTAGTTGAAGGTAGTTTTAGAAGTTGGAAATTAATGAACCCATTACTAGAGAGAGGGAAAGGGAGAGAGTGAGCGAGCGAGCGAGAGAGAGCTTAAAACAAAGCGAGTGTTTCCGCTCGCGAGCAGAGAAAATAAAAATGCAGCGGCGGCTGCGTCATCAGGAGGGAAGTAATTTTAGGAATGCTAATGTTGGAGAGTGTAGCGGGGACATTGTCGCCCGATGCACTATTTACTCCAGTGTGATGTTACAGCGGTGAGCAGACATGTTTATGCTAGCGGTAATTGCACTGTACCCATTACCTCCCCCACTAGACCTGATACACAAACACGCAGCACGCCACGACGCGTATGCTCTCAGACGCGCAATATTGCCAAATAAAATTAATACACACTCCCACGCACGACGCTTAAGAAACGCAAACACCAATCATCTTGTTTGGCGACAAGTAAAAGTGATTTCAATAGTGCGGGTTATAGCTAAGTACTCCGAGAATTTAATACGAACGTGGCCGTTGTGTACTCGGTCACGCTTTCGAGTCTTAAGTGCAGCACTATTATAAGTGGAAAATTAATACATATCTATCACTTTCCTTCCGTGATGTCATGCAGAAGCTCAGCTGTTGAATAATGTGACGCTTTATTTTTGGTAATAGAGAGAAATTACACATTGCTAAATCGGGGAAACGAGGAGTATATGCAAGGACTAAGTTATTTTCACTGGCCAAAACTGTCATTAACTTGGTGCAGGATCCACCTAATCTTTCATAATTACACGTCCACGAATGTTTTTAAAACTTATATAAAATAAAAATTAATTAAACGTTCTTAAAGTGTTAGTATGGAAGAACTGAGAAGCAGACGATAGACACTACATATAACTAACCATACCTCAATTAGATAAAAAAAAATTGGCTATGTTTGCCTGAGGGAAATAATAAACTGGTAGCAGAGATCTGGCTATTAACGTTGAGCCGATAAACGGAACTGTTTTGCCCCGCGATCGGCAACGTGAAGTCTCGAGCTGGTACGAGACGATTTCTGGGAAGTCAGCATGCGGCAGGTGAAGGTTAAGGCGATTTTCTTCCTTCTTCACGTGTATGTGAAACCTTTACAGGGGGATAACAATGGATTTGCACTGTCCAAACGAGAGAATCAGTTTTTTTCTCTACGAAGACAATAGTATTTTAGCGGAGAATTTTTGTTTAAGATGGGAGAATTTCTGGTGGTATAGTATTTTTCTGTTCATTATTTGCTGAAATCCTGTTTTTCTCAGAGTGGTCCCTCTTCTTCTTCTTCTTTCAGAAAACTATCTCTTTCATTTTCTTTCTTCTCCTTTCTCAGGCCTTTTTCTTTTTCTAAGTATTTTAGCGTGAACTTCTAACTGTACATCATCTTTCTCTCCTCTCCTTACCTTACTAACTTCCTTCTCCTTCCAATTCCAGCCGTGAACTGCCTTTTTATCTCCTTTTCACCTCTTTGTCACTCCTCCACGTGGTAAAACACCATCCCATGTGACGTGTCTATGCCAATAATACTTAATTGTCCAAGATGCGGTAATTTAGAAGGAAGGGGCTGACACTGAGAGAAAATCCAAAAATCAACATCTCTTAGTGGCTGATCAACCTTAAACCTCAAACTTTGTTTATGGGCACGAACCTAGGCAAACTTCACGGCGCATCACTAACCCTGGAAATTCCGCAGCAACTCCACATGCATCTGAATATTTTCGTCTAATATTATAAATGTTGTGTTTAAATGACGTATTAAATGGGAAGTGTTTCTCTGTGCTACAACCACAACTTGATACATTCCATAACTCAGTTGCGATTATAGCTACACGATGCTTCAACACAAGCCCGATAGGCAGTCTAGACATAGAAACACAAAAACCGTCTCTGAAAAACCGAAAAAAAATACTATTCCACAAGTACGTACTCAAATAATTAACTTCTCGGAATAAAATTATAATTAATTACATCATACAACGACTCACCAACTCGTGACAAGAAGCTTACCAAGAAAATCCTATATATACAAAAAGTAAAAACTTAACTAAAAAATCAGAGTAAATTATTAAAATTATTAGTTATTGATGGAAAAGCTTCTGAAAATTTCCATAAAACAGATATTGATAAATAAAATAACTAAAATTCAAATTTTTTTAAATAATTTATTCTCGTTACATACACAAACCATGAGATTGAAGATAAACTATGAAAATCTTATTGGCGACTCCCCTTAAATGAATTTAAGTGTAAAAGTTAAATTGAGAACTAAATATGTATGTGGAAGGATTGGCAGAAAGAAGAGAGCGGAAAGAAAGCAAAGTTAAAGTAAAAAAATGATAAAATAAAGTTTCTGAATCGAGACCGTTACTCTTCACATAAGTTAAAAACTTAGTTCCTGAAATTTTCAGAGGTATATACTCTTTGTCTTTTGAATGATAACACGATTACGTCACTTTCTAGCTCTATCCGTCTTATTCATAATTTACTACACTTATCGAAGTGCTTAAGACCGGCGTAATAATACAATATACCCCACCACTATTCGACCAAAACTTCAAAAACACTTATATACGAAATATTAATTAATTTTATATCTCAGCTGTTACCTACGTACGATTTATCAATGTAATACTGTATTAATTATAAAGAAAAAAACCTAAAGCATACAAAATAAAATTATTCTACGGTTTGACATATCTCCATATCTTTGAATCTTTGAGATATCTTTTCAAAATATAGATTATGGCTCACCTATAAGTTTCTTTATGATTATTTATTTACAGGGATGTCGTCATACTTTACTAATTATGAGGCAATGGTCAATGAAATTAAATGCCAAAACTCACTCGTAAGATTGATAATATTTTATATTAATTGTATACTCTGTATGTTTCTTTGCTAATTTTTTATTTATTGGTTATTTATTACCCTAATTTGGTTTATAAATCTCCTTAAAAAGAAAAGGGTGGTTCCTCGCCGTCGTACTGTTATTTATATTGCCTCTAGGCTACAAAGAAGTTGGGAGCCTCCGCTCTTGCTCGACATAAATAAAATAAATATACTTGACGATACTTATACAGAATTACAAATACCCTGGAACATCTTAGTTGAGGGAAACTATTGAATGCGACCGGGAGAAATAGATTGGTATCAGTTTCCGACAACGCAGGGGAGGGAAAATGCTAGAGGTTACGGCTGAAGCCGTATCTGTCTGTCTTTGTCTTCATCGCCAGCGCCTCTCAGTTCGCATTTTCTTTAAAGTGCACATCTCGCCAAAAACGATGAGAATGAAGATTAAGTGTCAGATTAACAGCAGCTCCTCTTTGCGAAAACTTTTAGCCCGGATGGTGACGATCCATGCCGTATTACAAACTGTTCTTTCTCTCTCTTCATCTATCTCTCTGCCCTTCGCTCCCACTCTGAGCTTTCATTTTCTCCGACTTAATTACAAACTAATTAGGTTTTCTATTTTACCAGTCAGTCCTCTCAATTCTCCCTATATACAATACAGCCGTTAATCTCTTTAAGCAGGTCACCCTTTCCCTCGCCTTCTACCTTACAAGAGACTCCATTTCTCCGTTGAATGAGAAACCATCTTTTAGGCGTGGGACTATCGCTCTGCTGCTTGGGGAAATTGAATACTTTTTTATAATTTTCTGTCACCGTAATTATACAGAGTGGTAGTGATAAAACCTGTGACTTCACGTATCTCCAAAATTCACCAGCAAGGGTTTGTGAATGAGTCGAGTTAATATGAAAACCTTTCAAAGTAGATAGAAAAGCGTGAATAGGTTTAGCAAAAAGAAAATAAATGACATATTGCAAACTGAGTTTAACATAATTAGGTGATCATTGTATAAGAAACCTATGAACTTATGATGTAGGTATATTCTATGTTTCATAAATCTGAACTATTGAAAGCTTTAACATTTTTTCTATATCATTAGTAGAGACTTTTTTCTCATTAATGTTAACAGTTATTCGCGGTAAACGACAAAGTACGCTAATGACAGTTTAAAAATTTAATTCACTTGTTTCCCATACTTAATATTGTGTGAGATATTTATGTGATTTATACAATCAAGTACATTGACAAGATTGAAGAATTAAAACTGCAGCCAGTTGCAAAGATAGACATTGTGTGAGACAAATATTTGAGTTCTGTAAAAAAGTTATACTTAATCAAATTTTACAGAACCTGAGGAGCCTTATTGTGAGAGAAAGTATAGATTATTAAAAGGTGTAGATATTCAAGAAAATTAGTAGTCGTGTTGGAGTGCCCGAGTAAGGACTAAGCAGTTTATAATATAACGAAATTTGTTCTGATTGCTAATAAATTTACTCTATGTGGAGCATTTGGAAGAATTTAAGAGCAGCTGAAATTGACGTATAATTATATAAATTGTAGAACAGAAAACAATAAAGTGTAATTAAGTTGTGTTTAATATGTTAATAAAATCAGATAAAAGTGTTTTTTTAATATTTTCTGTGAAAATGATCTAAAGGAGGAAACGTTTGCGAGTAGAAAGACAATCAAGGATAGTCCACTAAACATTTCTGCTACGCCACATAAAAGTGTTCACATATGTCACTAATTCATTTCCCAATGAAACTTATGGTTTATTTTAAAATTTTACACAATTTGTTTTATTTTATAATTAATTGCTTATAAAAGGATGCAGTTTGTCGCCAAACTGTTTACCTTATATATAGAACAGGCGTACTATACATTAGAGCATGATTTAATTATACATTATTTTGGTTGCTTAGAACATAAGGTTATTGTTAAGCGAATTTGAGAGAGATTAATGGGTAAAGTAAGTTTAAAGTAACTCGTTCCCGGTTATTGAAATAGTAAAATGTGAAGTCACTTTCCTTAGTAAAATAATGCCTATCTAGCAGTATTATTCATCTTAAAAAATTAGCTTTAGTAACATGAAGTTACGGTTCTGTCCTTAATGGCACTCAATTCGCTCGAGACAGGTTTTTTTGGTGGCTTCTTTTCAGTAACAATGTTTTTGCACATTTTCACCAATTTGATAATTTTAGAACACCAAGGGATAATATTCTACTATTTTTCTAATAAGGAATCAACATTGATTAATACTGTTGAGTCGACCAAAAACAGTCTTCAGATTAACGTTTTATTAACAGTAGGAAGCTTTGGACATTATCATTTTCAATCTTTAAAAAGAAGATTATGTACAGTAACCGCTACGACAATAAGGAGTTTTATAGTTCATTTATATAAATACATATACATACCCCTTGAAATAGTGTGTATATTTAAAAACAGTCAACGTCGACGACGTCTTGTCAACAAATAAATGCCTACATCGTACAATTCTGTCAAAGTCGATAAAACCAATTAAATCGATCTCTGATCTGATTTATATACAACCAGCTACATTTACCTCACATATGTATAAACTTAAGAACTAGTAGAAATTAAATACAATAAAAATTTTAAAATTGAAAAATTAACATAGTAATTTTAATTTATTTAAATATCAGCATAATGCTCTAGAATTTCAGCATCTTTGTTCCTACAATTTATGATGTTGTCTCTATTTCAGTTAATATAGATGGCCTTAGCAATTCTTAATTTAATTTAGAGTTGTTTTTATGTAGGATAGTAATTTTTTCAAAATTAAAATTATGATTGAAAGCTTCGAAATACGCACATAACGTTCATAATAATAATAATAATTTAATCTAAAGAATTATTTTGGTTGACTCAACACTTTTATACTCTACCAGCCTTATTACTAATGGATTAAATAATATCGTAGTATAATGCCATAATGGTGAACGTACTTTTTTTTCATGCCAAATGTTTTCTACGTATTGGAACTCACAATTGAGGCTGACGGAATTGACAGGACGTCGCTACAGGCCAGAAGAAGGAGAGGAGACCGCTGTAGAAGAGAAGGGAGGACAAAGCGAAGCTGACGTAGAAACAGCAGGGGGCGACAGCGAGAGGCTGCGGTGAATATCTTAGTCTCCTCCTCCCAAGGAGCCTAATGACAGCAGCATTCTGAAAGAAAACGGCCGCGCCACAAAAAGCAAATAAAGAACCAAACTCCTTTCGCGTCTGTCGCTGATGTTGCCATGTAAACAGCCGAGGCTTTAATTAGCACGACGACAATATTCCCGAGGAGGGAAACCCAAAGCGACCGTGGATCGTGTTATTTTACTATCTCAATTCCCGTCGCTACTAAAATGCAGCGAAACACAAATTTTAGAGATGAAATATTTTCCCACTGTCGTGTCACTCCAGCATGATACCATTTGTAATATAAAATTTATCCAATTCTTTTCATCATTTTTTGTATTTAGTTATAGTTGTAGCCGGTAAGCGGCGCTGTTGTCGACATCTTGAAATACTTTTCTTAATTATCCAACAAAAACTTTTTTTTCTCTCATAAAAAGCATATAATCACAAACTTTCAGCTTTACCATCTAATAATCTGTGGAATTTGACTCGCATGCTCAAGTCTATTGCGTCGTAGCTTGACATTGTTTTGACATTTCGATTTCAGACTGTTGAGTCCTAATATATTTCGTGTATTATAATTAATTCAACATTGAATAAATGAAGACCATTTTAAATAATATGTAAAATGTGAAATTATGATTTATACACATGTTCACTCGACTGCATACCATTTAACATCCTAAATAAAACATTTTATTTTCAGCGTCAATTTGCGTAATTTCGATAATATGGGGCGTGAACTGGTAAATTTTCAAAAATGTGACGATCTATCTGATGTTAATTACGTGTTGATAAACAGACAGTCGAATTAAATATTGCAGCGGCCTAATATAAATAAAGAACCGGGAAACGCCGGGCATCCAGATAATAATTATATATGTTAAAACACTGAAACAGCACACGCAAATGTTTCCATACTCAACTGTATATACACTTTATAAACTTTATCACCCATTACTTTTGAATGTTTATTGCCTTGCATAGGGTTTTGTATATTATTTCAACGAACAACCAAGATGTTAATTTACTAAAAAAATCTTTATATTAATTTACACGATGAATTTACTTTATAATTGTGAATGTAAACTTAAATCTTACAGTTTTTGGTCCCGAACTTGGCCATAGTAACATCGATTTGATCCTGTTGACTGGCTGAAGATCTGATTCCTGATGTCTACCTAGGGCTGCGATATTCATCCGCCTTCTTTAGTAAACAGTTCCACTAAAATCTTAGGATGAAAATTTTTAAATAAAATTTTGAATGTTGACTTTTTACACAAACAAGTGTTCCACTTCGTGTCGCTTACTGTGGACAAGTGTCGGTCGTCAAATCCTTTTCTCTCCGAGTCCAAACGAATCGGTCCCCACAACCAATCAGATTCGAATCCTTTCCAGAATGCATAAATTCTTAACCAATAAAATTCTCTTTTCAACGTGCGATCGAGCCGTTGCCCTCGGGGTCTCTTCAGCAATTAAAACTAACGTTTAAAATACTGTGTGAAACCGTAAATTAACTAGCCAATACTATGTCTAATAGCATAAAATTAATAACAATAACCAATACAATATCATTAATTAATTATATTAAAAACAAAAATTATTCGTTGCAATATATTACAAATTTCTAACCGAAAACTAATTTTATCTACAACGTAGTGATAAAAATGTAACTACCTATAAAATGCATGGTTAAAATATTTACAGTTACAATTTGTTTTCGTATTAAAAGTTATGATCAATATAAATGTGGTTTGGAACGAGTATAATACCGTTATTTTCATAGAAAAGAACTCCTCTAACGAACATTATTATTATGATTATATTCTGTTTTAAAATCATCATTCACTTTTTTGGTTCAATACTATCTTCAAATTCCTTTTTCTTCTTCTATTTGCTTCATGTCCTCATATGGCCAGTACTTCTTCCTCAAGGACTCAAACGCATCTACATATTTATTTAGCACTTCAATGACGTGATTCAGCAACGTAGTTATATGCAAACTTAAAAATTCATCGCAAACTGTCTTTAGATATCATTAAATTATTGTGGGAAGAGTCATTGCACTATAATACTGTATTTACAGTCATACGATATAGTTTTAAGAATAATAGTAAACAGGTCTTGTTAAAGAAACACAAAAATTTGTTTCACTAATTAATTAGAAAAATAATTGTACAGACAATCGGAATTACAGCTCTCCAGTATAACTCTTAAAGCTATAACTTCTTAAATCTATTTCCAGTAGCCATTTCCAAGTTCGAAACAGACAGAGGCGCTACTTTGAATCGAAAATTAAACGCCAGTGCCGTATTTCAATCGTGTAATACGAATTCGAGCTCCTAAGTTGGAGAAGTAAACATCTAGTGAGAGACTGCCTCTGTCGCCGAATGAGTAAACATTTCTCCCTCGGTCATCTGCGACATTAAAACGGAGAAGAGGGAGGAAGAAGATGGCTGGTTTTATTTTCTCTTCCCCAAGGCTTAAATCACTCTCACAATTAATCTGGTCCAATTCCAGAAAACGTAATTCGCAGGAAGTTATATTAAAACACGGTTACTTCAGTTGTTATCTAGACTAAATATTGACTTCAGTAAAACTCCGAAGAGTTTAATGTTAACACTTTTCTTAATTTTTATCAACAAGTATCAAGAGACTAGTCGTTTATACGCGTCGGTATAGTTCCACGAAGATGATGGTTCTCGAGAGGAGTTGGTTGATGTCCGTGGTCCACCTATGATCAAATCGTCTCAGTATTTTACGACCTCGTTGGTTTCACACCTGAGGACTACGTCCATTATTTTACCCCTAAACAATGACTTCTGATTCATTTCACTTTATCTGAAACTATGCTCCACTTCTCACAAAGTCATTCACCAGGCAATTCTGATGAAATTAAATTCAACTAGTTACATGAAATCCCTGGAGGGCAAGGCTGTTATCTAATATGACACACTCTGAAGTTTGAGACAATCCTCATATGGTGAACAAAAGTAAAGACAAAATTACAGTAAATGATCAAACTTATCAAATATATTTTATAGATTATGATATAAACTATATTGGACACAAATACTAGTGCTGGATTTATATTCATAAAAATAATTCTTAACAAAATAATAAAACAAACACTGCATTATCATTGCATAAAATTGAATCATAAAAAGATTAGCTATAAGAAGCTTAGTAGACCTGTAATAAGATATGAATAATGGATTGCAAAGAGAAAGTACTGTAGTGCATAGTGAAAGTTATAGCCGTTGTATTGAGTTGCCGAACGTGATGTTATAGTAAGGGTGAAAGGCGTTAGGAGTCGACGAGAAAGAGGAATGAACAGAGAAATTCAATGTAGTAGAGCAAACAGCTCTCGGTTTCCAACCCAAGGATGTTTTTTTGTAAAATGAAAACAGTTCCGCTGATGGTGGCGGTGGAGCTCACTGTCGAAAGTTCGCACATCGTTCCTTTTTCCAATCAATACTGTCCCGATAACTGTCTATTCAACATATTCTCCAGGAAAGCCATCATTCTGCAATGGATGTTATCCTATTTCCATGAAATCTCTGGAGGATTATCAGCTACAAGACTATGACTGCAAGGCTGTTATCAAACATGACACACTCTGGAGTTTGGGCCATGTTAAGATGGTGGCTATATATTCTGATCAGTACTCTCACGTTTATTCATGAAGGAGATGACTGAAAGAAGCCGATCATGGTCTGCCTGTAAATCAGAACATCGCAGAAAGAGTTGGCCTGTTTGATTTTGGGATCCAACACTTGTGGAAGACCAACAACAGGATGTCAGAACTAGAGTTTGAACTCAGAGTCACACAATTGTGTACATCTCGAACAGAAGTTGTGATGAAAGATTATTTCTCAGCCAGCTTCTCGTCAGAGTTCTGCAGGTCATGAGATAGTAAATAAATTTTGTGTTATTTGAATTCCTCCTAAAAAATATATTTTTGAAGAGAGAAGAAATGCCTCAATTGAATCTCAGCCTAAAAGTAATAAAACAGAATTTTAAAAAATTATTTTTCTACAGATAGTTGAAATAAATTTAAGAGATTTTCATAACGGAGACCTGTTTTCTGAGAATAACTTAAAGATGAGAAATAAAGTAACGGAATAATAAACGTTTAGATTTATTTTGTAAGAGTCCTAACATGATGAAACAGGATTCGGCCTTTTGATTTAGCAGCGCAAAGTCATTTCGCCTTTCCGAAAATAGATCATTTATTTCAGGCAGGATTTTTTTTTCTTTGGAATTTATTCTGCATTTTGTGTTTTTGTCTATTTCACTGTATATATACAACAATGCGAGGTATTTCTGGCGAGCGAGACCTGAAACAGATAAATGTTAATACCTGCAAAATGCACTTCCTGATGGAGATGAGCGTATCTCCCAGCCGTCAATCATCGTGACCAGCGTTGGCCCTTAACCCATAAATCATGGCGATTCCGCCGGGAGATGGCCCCGCGACACTCGATATCATGTCAAAGGCAGCCAGCGCTCACCACAAACATGAAAATTTGCCTTGTAAATTCGCATACGGGGTCTGACGTGTCAGACGCACAATGAGCACTGGCACAGGCCGTAGGGACGGCTGCTACTGGAATTAAAAGAGATGGACGGAGAGTTTCGTCACATACGGATGGACGAGAGTAACACTTATGCACTGATACAGTGCAAAATCATAGACGGTACGCGACTAATATTCCTCGAGTTTTCAATTTCCTGTATTGCAGAACAAATATGTTAAAAAAGAGAAATTACGTCTACTGGGGGTTTTCTCTTTCATTCCGTGGAATAGTAAACTCTTGTAATTCTAAGATTCAATTAATAGAGCACCAGGTAATTTTACTACAAGAATACCACCAAAATATTAAGTTTAACAAGAACATTCATTACTCGCGACAAGAGAGACGATTGTCGCCAATGCGTGGTAATTACACTAGCAAATCAAACTTTAAAACACTTCGGCCAATTCGCCAGAATCAAATCACTCAATATTCGTCGTTGTACATTAATACAATTCAACTCAAGTAGACTTTAAGTCCGTAACGGCGTATCGCTACCTAATCAGTGGCTGTATCGATAGCCTGACTAAAAAACACTAAAACACTGCCAAACACATCCACCCTATATCACGTCTCGGCGACGACTCTTCCAACTCTCTCATTTTGGCTTTTCGCCATCTTGCAAATATCAGGTCACAGCCAATCACATGCATAACTCTCACAGTATTTTCAACCAACCTTCACCTGTTCAATTTGCGCTGTCAACAATTCATACATAGAAGTGACGTTTCAAATACGAACGACAATGCAGTCTGACCGTTTGAATTCCGACTTTGCCGCTTTGTGGGACGGAGATGTAACTTACATGTTACAGTAAATATAGGGTACTCCTCCAAGACATAGAAGTATAGTGTTCGTAAAATCATTACTTTTTGAATTAACTTTGCTCACAATCCTAGATATTATTCATTATCCATTCTTCTCCAAATCAGGTAATGGGGTAGGTACCTGGACCATACTATCCCTCTATTACATTTTCCTTAGTTTTATTTATACTTGAACGCATGCGCATTTGGGTAAATTTCAGCTTTGGAATTGAAAATTAATTTTCCCAACATGATTATGCCTACACACACACAAACAGTCAGAATCCAGTCATTATAAGCGAGCAACCTACGAAATTAGTTTTGGTGTGCAATGAGGCCAGCAGGATGTATCAATTTGAGTCCGACTTCCCATGCGTGACACGCACTCTGGTCCATTTATCAATATTGTGATATTTTAATATGCATGCGAGTCATTAGTGGAATTTCATGTGCGCACGCGTGTGTGTTGGAACCCCAACTACCTCTCCCTACCCCGCCATTAATTACAAGCAGGTGGAATTTGTTCCTATTGGCTGATTGCGCGCATTGAAACGACTAGTTTTCAATCAAAAATCGCGGGAACATTACGGCAATTCATTGGTGGGGGAAGGTTGTGGAGAACGAAATAATAATAAGCTGATTCACATTAAATGGGAGATGAAAAGAGAGGTAAATCTATGTTTGTTAGGTTAAGTATGTGTTAGGTATTTGAGGGATAAATCAATTCATACACTTCATATATATTATATATAGAGAGATGGATAGCCAAAAAATATTTTATTTCCATAACACTTCAAATAAACGCAATCATGTCAGGGTCGCATTGTGGGCCTTTTGATGAAAACAATAATAATAATTATTATTGTCTCTATACATGCAAGAAAATTAAAGTGTCTGTCCGTATATTTGTCTCGAATAAGCTCCAAAAATTCAAATGTGGGTTTCAAAACAGAAAATTTAACCTAACTATTCGTGCACATTTCATTTAGATATATTGTAGAAGATATTAGTATAATATAAATATTAATTCTGCTGGAATATTTCTTCGCAAAAGTGCATTCGAGTCTTCAAATAGTGGATCTGTTTATGCTCTGAAACGGCTTTACGGCTTTCAATGAAAATTTCAGGCATTGAAACAGAAATTTTAACTTAAATATCTCGCAGAGTTCAGAAGATATTAATGTAAATATTTATAAATCCATTTAATTGCCGCGCGAAAGGCGCGTAAAAGTTCTATTATGAGTTCCTATACCATTCATCTCACTTACTGCGTTATAAGCGTAATTTTGGGAGCAGAGAGAGAGGGGGGACCTAACAGTCTCACTCCATCTATTGTTACGAACGTGTGAACGCGAGACCCGTTCAAAACCAACTTCGATTGAAAGGTTTGCCTTGAAGCGATCATAAATAAATGATGCCGTACTTCCGTTTTTAGGGCAAAGAGCTATTTCCGTGCGAACGAAGTCGCGGGCATAGCTAGTAATATATAAAAGGGTAACTAGTTGATTTTTTTGCACTCCAAATTACTTATAGATTGTTTTATAACATTTTTATAATGATGCGTAGAATTTGTGTGTAATGAATATTTCAAAATAATATAAGCGATGCAATTAATATAATTATTGTGTATGGAAGTCCTCTAGACAAGTTATTCTCTGGCCGGTTATTTGCTACCTGCCCTAGGATAGCCACTGCAACCTGCTATTTGACCGCATTTGAGACTGACCGCAAATAGGACGTCACCGTTGCTAACGCTTAGAAATGCAGGAAACAACCGCAATACTCAAGCTGATCAGACATAAGTCTAGCCGTCTGGAACTTAGACTGCCAAACACCAAAATCTCGAATAATATAATCTGTACGTCCTCAGTCATAAACAAGTTGCTTTATTGCTCTCCAGGGGACAGTTAATATAGACAGACAAATAGT
This sequence comes from Eucriotettix oculatus, assembly GCA_034510155.1. Lineage (NCBI taxonomy): Eukaryota > Metazoa > Arthropoda > Insecta > Orthoptera > Tetrigidae > Eucriotettix > Eucriotettix oculatus. The sequence goes on from CM067382.1 coordinate 38,267,767, forward strand.
ACGAATAAAAAATTTGGATAATATTTATCTTGAAAATAATATTACTTTGAGGCTTTTATCATTTTTAAAAAATCGAAATTAAGCAGTCAGAAGACAGTAAAACGAAATATAGACTTCCCTAAGATCGATATACATTAATTTTTAAACCAAAACATGTTCTTGCCTCTTTTTATTTTATTCTACGTCTGCCGTACTGTTCAAAATAAAAATTAAAATAATCTCAAGTCAGAAAGGAAGGAATCTTTAAAAATTCTCTTCATTAGTTTCAATATGCAGAGTTAAATATATCTTAAAAGGGCGGCATAAATAATTGCATATTTCATATAAATTAGTGCGTTTTGATAATGATGCTTTCGGAAAATCATCTCTGAACAATACAAGTCGTATTTAATCGATAAAGTGATCAAGATGTGCGCGTAAATTTCTAAAGCTCTGGCGCACTTGCGATCTCAATTGGCAACTTAATGAGACTCCGGGGAGCACTGACGACTGCCATCAAAAGGATGAAATCTGCTCTCGTGGATAGAACATAAGGAAGGCGAACCATTCCTCAGGGAACGGAAGTTACACTCATAGATGAATGCTGCAGGAGAATGGCGTAAAATTGGAAGGAAGACGAATCATTCTGCCTCTACGTAATTAGTAAAACATTACCACGTTGGTGATAGTCAACAACATTTTTGTGTCCATTTGTCAAGGTTCATTTTTAATTTCAGATGATAACTGGTACCTTAAAAGATTTCAGATATGTTAATTTGAAACATTTCTCGTCGTATTGCCTTGATGTTCTACAGGAGAGGCAATTCTGCGAAATACACAGAATTTTGAGTTACGTAAATGACGTCCAAACTTATCACGTCAATATTTGAGCACCATTAGTAAGTATGCTTTATATGCACAGTTATACCTCAGCTTTGGTCGATAATCCATCCAAACAAGATCGGCGAAAACCGAGGCAGTTATTTCCATATGGTTCGGTGTAAGTCGAATTAATACTTTGCTATATTTTATAAAGAACATACATAGTTTAATAATAAGAACATAAAGAAATTTTGGTCAACGCGTGATTAAGCCATCGGCGAGAGCTTCATATTTTTGAAAATTTACCTTTTCACTTCAATGGAGCTGAAATTCATCATAAACACCGCCCCGATGACTGAGTATCTTAATCGAGTCAAGAAATTTACCGATACCTTAAATAAGCTCATACGGAAATATACACAGAAACAATTACATTTATAAGGAGAAGGCACTTGAACCACCTCTTAGTTCTGATTAGCGTGAAATTATGAGTGTTCCCTGACGTAGCCTGTTAAACGTCAAATAATGCTGAAATATAACTATAATTGTGCTTAGTTTTTGAATTTTTAAAATTTCTTTTCGCAAAACGTCATCCCCGTTGCCGCCGCACGCTCACGGCGGATAAACAACTCGCTTGGCGGTCTTGGTGAGGGCATAAAGTACCATGTTGTAAGTTCTATATGTCTTTAAAGGTAGGGCCTTTGAATGGTAAGGGACAAACAAAATCTTAGATCAGAAATTGACGTGGGAACTTTTTTGGCCTGAGAGGGAAGAAGATAGGAACCTAAATGTTCAAAAGATCGACAGAAACCTTCTTTGAGATTATCAGCGATAAAAACAAAAAAAATGCATAGCAATCGAATGAATGGTATTTTAATATGGAAGCAAGCTTAAACATTAATTTAAATAATCATTGGCTGGGATTTTTTAGAAATTCTACACAAAGTGTAAGATAACTATTAATGATTTGAAAATATTAAGCACTTTAAAATTAGATTTTTTAATTAATTCATGGTTCGAATTTAATTTTATTTCACCAATGACGTCCAATATTTTTTATTTTGTTGAAAAGGATGGGGGGGTAACAGGCTGCAGAGGGTGATCCTGAAACAGGCAACTCCCTTTTTAATAGCATGGGAAGGAATGGTGATGTGGAAGGTACAGCAAGGCCCTGGGCTATAGTTTAAGAATCCTACCCGATGTTTCACCTAATAGAAAGCCTGCATCAGGTAGTTTGGGCACTATTCTCACACTCCTACGAATGACGAGAGATGAGTTTTGTTGTGGGGTCACAGCATTCCCTTCTCCGTGTCTCCAGCAATTTGAAGTGGCAGTTGGCCGACTATTCCAATGGGATCAGCCGTATGCCCAAAGTCTTCGACCGCACACATACACCTCGAAATATAGATGAAGGTGCCTCGGCATCCCAAAAGGTAAGTCCCGCTATCAATCTGGGAAGAAATACCTGCGAGAGAAACTCCTTATAGTGTCTCTCTCTGTATCATACCACGCCAAGGACCTGACTGTATCTTCTAACCTGCAGTTATAATGGAAAGAGGCCGTTTTCCGAATTTTACGAGTAATGCAGGGGGCTTAAACTGAACACTGTACATTCGCATTCCTCGTTCCGGACAGTTATTCTGTGCTGAGAAAGGTTGAGTACAGAGATACCCAACTGGCTGCAATAACAGGTGCGAGTACGCTGCAAATCACTGCAGAAATTCACACTACTAAAACACAATTATTATAAAGATTCTTAAATTTAAGGTAAAAAAACTAAATTCATTTATGTTCCATTCGCAATAGAACATATACGCCAAGCACTACTGTATAAAAATAAATAAGTATATGTCTGAATTAAATAAATATATGTATATATTTATTGATTTATCAGATTTGTATGACTGTAACATTTGCAATATATAATGATATTAAGACTTTATAGAGTAGTAAAAGTATTCAACAAAAATTTCATTCTATCGCAGCAAATAATTATCTAGATTAAATATTAATAATACGTTACATTATTGAGTTCATTAAGATCCTTGTACGGTCACGAATTTCCTCGGATGAATAATTCCTGAATAGAATTTTTAACAGCAGACAAAGAAGCGTCGCCGCATGTAGTGACAAAGTTGTTTTCAATATTAAAAGTACAGTGCTTTTTTAATATGCAAATTCCCCTAATAGGGGGATCGTCGTGTTGTTATTTTTTGCGCTCAGAGTCCATCCTTACGAGCACGCTGAATTCTTCCCCGAGGAATATTCACTTTAGCCGAAGCAAGGCCAGTTCCTGGGAGCTTATGGTATTGAGGCTGCCTTAGTCACGCAACGGTTCCCTCGTGAGCTCTACTAATTAACCAAACTTGTCACCGGCGGCGTCAGCAGAGAGGGAATAAAAAAGTTGAGGACCGCGGGACAGTTTATGCTACATCTGAATCAAAAACAATCGTAGCAATAAAAATTCATTTCACGTGTGAGCAATTTGCCGCGGGTACAGTAACCAGCCGGGAACCACAAATACGCAAAGTTTTTAATACGAGTGAGGGAAAATAAATAAATGTCCCTCGTAAGGCAGTCTGTGTGAGTGTTTGCATGTACATACTCGTCTGAATATCTGCGGAAGAGAGATACAGAGAGCATGCACTTAGAGACAAATGGCTGCATTGTTCTGGAAAAATTTAAAACTATGAATGTAATATATAACGAAGTTAACTTGGATGGAGCGTCGAGCTGCGAAAAAAGTTTGCTCTTTTTTTCCAGTTGTGATGTTTAGTGGAAGGAGCAGGTGAGTGTTTAACCGAAAAGAGGTATAAATACAATTCATTTAATTATAATAATTTTAAGGAAGAGGGACTTTTAAATATCAAAAGAGATGACGTACCTAACGCATGTCTGGTAGTGTTAATCATCCAATAAATCATAAAAAAGCTATGGTTTTTAATCTTCTTGACACGATTCTCATTATCATTTAAAGAATCTTAATTATTAATTCATAATTTTGACTTCCAATTATTATCCTGCAGATTTTATTTCTAAATTTAGTAAACTCACAACTAATTCTTTTCTTAATGATTCTAATGGTTGAAAATTTCTGTACCAGATTCAAAATATTTTTTAAGAAGTATAATATTTCAGTAATCTACAAATCTGTCAATTCTTTATCTTTCTTTGTTAAAAATCATATTTACTCATTACTTTTTGACCACCATAATATTTTTTATAAAATTCGTTTTGCTACTAAGAGACTAAGAGAAATTAGGATTAAAGAACACAAAGCGAATTTAAAATTTCCTTTATATAAGCACTCTGTTTGGAAATAAATCATTCTTTTAATTTTAATAATACTATTGATTTAGATAAGGGAGTGAATTTTAAGAAAAGATTAATTTCAGAAATTTTTTATATTAACTGACAATATAAAACATGACACTTTACACCAAAATAAATTATATGATCGTTTGTTAAAATGTCTTAGTTAATTTCATCTTGTGGAAAATAAATTTATCTCACATTATACACTCGTAAAGGAAGCATTTTTAACTTAATAAATTTAAGCTTTCAGCCAAGAAATCATATTAAACATTTCTAAACAAAATCCTATATTCTTTTGTAAGAAATGTATATAATTAAAAACAAACAATTTTTTAAATATTAAATTGTTTTATTTAATTAACTTTGATTATATTATACAAACATTAGAATATAACCAAATTTAGCACACGTGTTCCGCAGGTCCTAATCTGCACATGATCTTTAATTTCTTTGCAATATATTGAAGTTATACATGTGAAAACGTGAAAAACTTTTAACGTAAATTTTTATACAGCACTGAGATCTCTTAATGTGCAGTCGGGTTGCTTACATTCCTGATCTATAATACTATATATTTTTTTAATATAAACATTTCGCGTCGTAATTAACCTATCGTTGTCAGAGAACTAACTCAAATGAATTATACGTAAATTAGTTTTATCTTTCGCCTCAGGTAAATTTTCATATTTAATAATTGCTCATTTCTAAAAGCAAATAAAAAATTATGCTTTTGATAGTGACATTCATCACAGGTAAAAGTATTAAATTAAATCAACTTCAATAACAACAATACTAAATATATGTTAAAGAAGTGAAACTGTCAACAAACCTCCGTTTTTTTCCCTTTTTTGGTGGTGTTCTTTCGGTGGGTTTCCGCATCCAGCCAAGTCTGTACTCAACTTGAAGAAACGAGAAAGGGCTTATTTTCTTCGTCTCACACTGAACTATCCAAGGTGGACCAATAACCCCCCTTTCCCCAGAGCAACAACACAATAAAAACTTAATTTTTAAACCTCTGTAGTTCGAAAACTATGGATTTTAGAAAATATCTGAGGGCACTTGATCGATTGGAAATTTGATTCTGTACCATTTTGGTCATATGATTTATTTTCCCCCAGACTACCGGAAATGGGTCAAAATACCACCTATCTGAAAAAGAAAACTACAATTTTGTTGGTTTTTCGCAATTTACAAAACTTAGAAATCGATTTATACTGTTGGAAAGCCCCTTTGGCTAAACGTCATCCAACTGGAGTAGAACTATGAATGCAGCGTACCTCAAGTACTGAATTAAACTTATCTTTAATTACATTCCTTCTGTATTATTTACGTGGACTCTAGCAACGCCGGGCACGTCAGCAAATGCTTCCCAGATTCTCTCTCCTATTCAAAAATTAAAGAAATTCGTAAATATTATTTATTATTGAATTTGAAAAATTAAATACTGAATGAAACCCAAGGAAATCCTATTAACTTATTATCAAACTCATAATCTATCATTATAAAGTATAATTTGATATGTTAAAAGTGTATACAAATGTAAGACTTATGTGGGTTCCACCTAATTAATTACAACTGTGGTATTTACCAAGGTTATTTGTATATTAAAATTTTTATGTGGATTGTCATGGCAATTACTGAAAGGAGTAAAAACGTTGTCGGAAGGAACGATACGTCGTAATAGTTTTATTAATATGTTATAATTTATTTTATGTATTTATGACTAATTTGACTGTTATATTCATTTATTACAATAATAATAACAGTCCAAAAAGATCAGCGTGGAAATAAAAAACACAGTCCCAAAATTGGTGCAATTTTTACTACGTTAAGTTATTTTTTAATTGGGAATGTTGAAATACAAGCAAATACTTAACTGATACATGTATCTCGGAATCTCAGCCTCTCGGGTTTGTTCCTTGGAAGTACTTCAGACTGAAACACTCCTTTCATCAAATTAAACATCTTAACAAGCATACCACAAAGACCATCTCTAGTCAAAGATCAAATTCTCTTTAAGTTCCAAAATTGGAAAAGCACTCTGATTTCTGTAAATTATTTTGACCTAAAATATCTCAATAAAATTTGAAATACTATGATTAATTACAGAAAGCTATAAAGGGAGACCGCAATTGTTTCTATTACGGTGGAAATTTGTAGAAAATTGAACATTCATCCGTTTAAAGCACAATACAATTTCCGCCTATGTACTCCGTTTATTTAGAGTCAATGTTGAAGGAATAAAACGCAACTTGTAATATAGTAGACAGGAAAAGCAGTAAAACGTGAATTACATGTACGCGAACCACATAATTCTTAAATGCGACAATCCGTCGCAGAAGACACACTTTCTGCCATCTTGCGGTGTCCGCATGGTACTAAGGTGACTTATACCGGTTCGCCGCCAGAGTGAGAAGACAATTTCAGAAATTTTAGTTTGCGGTACATCTGACTTATAAATTATATTAATTATACATTATTTTTCAGATGATAACAGTAGCATGTGCCGAAAGTTTGATTTTTAATCAGATAAAAACGAGACTGATTTTCAGTATTTTTGTATGTGTATGAATTGCCTTTATTTAAGTCCGGCGACGAGTCACGATAGTACATTTTTACCCCCTTCCAGTCTAAATCAATATAAATCGGTTAACCCTCATCCTACGCGCTTTAACTCCTGAAAGACGGTAGACCTTATATAAATCATATATAAATGATTTTATTACAAATTATCTTAAATATTAATTTATAGCTATATATATATTTATAGCTATTCTATAGTTCGACTTACCATCGTAATGTAAATTTGAAACAGGGATTTATATCGTTCAACTTTTTCAAGAAAATCAATCCAGTTGCTTTTTCACATAAAAGTCGGCGATATGTCAGTGTAAACTAAATAAATTTAACGATTATATTGTTTCGTAAAGATTAAACGATGAAAGAGAAATTGTAAAAATATTTTCAGAGTCGACTTTGTTGCTAAGCATTTAACTATCCAGATTTTCCTTCTTGGATTTCAATTCATTAAAAATGCGAAACACAGCCACTGGTTTGGACTTCCGCTGTTCAAAGGTCATCACAGCACAGCAGCAGCAGCAAGTATTACTGTCTTCTTGGAAAAAAATAAGTACTAGTGTGGAAATGTCACTGGTCAACACAGGACACAATTTATATTAAGATCCGGAGAGGAAATTCAGGTTGTGGGGGGAGAAATACAATTTCACTTTAATGAATTAAAAAATACATTTACATAAATGTATTCAAAATAAAGTACTATATGAAATATTCTTTTATTTAAAACACAAATATACAAGGATAAAACTCTCAGATTAATTCCTCACATACATAAAGATTAGGATATCATAGGCGTAGCCTGTTAACAAAAAAAAGGTAGACTGTCACAAAAAAAGAGTAATTTACTTACAGGCAATATAATTATGAATATTGGGAAATCATTACTAAAAATGTTCGTATGGAGTGTGGCGTTATATGGTGCTGTAGGAGTTGCAGAAAGGAACAGAATAGAGGCTTTTGAAATGTGTTACTATAGAAGAATGCTGAAAATCAGATGGGAGGACAGAGAGTAATTAACCAAGAAAATAAGACAAGAGAGAAGAATTTGGAGGACTTTGATTAAGAGATGGGATAGATTAATAGGCCATGTTTTGAGATATGAGGGTCTTGTAAAATTAGCATTAGGGAGGTGTGTGGGGTAAGAACAGAAGAGGAAACTAAGGATGGAATAAGCTAAGCAGATTAGGTAGGTTGTGGGATGTTGTATCTATGTATACATGAAAAGGCTTGTGCACGATAGGTTATTGTGGAGGGTTTCATCAGACCAGTCTTAGGGCTGAATACCACAACAAAAAGATTTTCAATCAAGTACTAATCCTAGCTTTTAAGTTGAATTTAAATATATATATATATATATATATATAATATTCGATATGACATTAATTTTATTTCTAATAAAGATTGATTTCAACTTAAATCCTATAATTGGTAAATTTTTTGTATAAATATAATATAAAAATACTTTCGATTGGTATAGTGTGTGTCTTAGACGTGTACCGTAATTAATTAGAACTATTTTAAATGTCACAATACAATTCACTCCTTTTCTTATGAAGACGCTTTGTAAAGGTTTACAATTTAACTTTAAGTTACATCTCCTTCACTTTTTAAAATAAAATCAAACTTAATTATTGAGATATTTTATAACAAATGACTGTCCCTATTACCAATTCTTTATGTTCTCGTTACTTTATTAGATATGAGTTATCATTTTACTAGTTGTAGAATATGGGAGAAATCTTGATTTTTTCTTGAACAATAAATTATAATTTTTAGTTTATTGATTATTTTCGTATTTCATGTTTCCCTTGTTTCGTGTACATTGCAGGTAGTTGGTAAAGTTGATGGCAACTATCCTCACGCTCTTTAGAAGGTGCTAAATTAGTGAATGTCTTTCTGGTTTTGCAAGACTGAAGAGTACCACTTTCCCGATCGGAGCAGAGAGTTGGTTTGGGAATATTGTGGGGAATAGCGCAGGCTGATGGCGGCTCTGAGGCGGTTGTACATGAGGACAGAGCCCAGGAACGACACCACTGCCCTCGGAGGAAGCGGCAGCGGCGGCAGTCGCAAGGTGTTGACGACCATCTCCAGGGTGGCGGCCAGCAAATACGACACGAAGGAAGGAATCCACCAGCGACTCAAGCGCAGTCTGTGCTGGCCGTCGGGTTTGGCCGTGACGCGGGCGCAGAAGCGAATGAGATCTTCCGGTAAGGTGTCGTCCGTTACGAAGATAGGAAGGCCTCCTGCACTCGAAGTTCCGTAGGATTCTTCTCGCAGAGCTTTGGCTGCACATAAGTGAGCCCAAGCGGCATTACCTACAAACAAAAGCAATCATCATTGGTTCCGATAAAGAAATTGATCATGACGTTTTGATCGAGTAACTAGACAAGACAGGTTAGATAGGCTGATTGTACTTTGGTTCAAGTGTTGGTAAATAATGGTAGACAACCACCAGTAGAACAAAAAGTAGCAGAAGGAGTGCCGCAAGGATCAATAATCGAGCCTTAAATGTTTCTAAGATATATTAATGTTTTTCAAATTAAAATTCCTTCTAAAATCAAACGGGGGTTGTTTAATAAGTGTGGCAAAAGAATTTTGTTTAGATATCTTACTTTATTTCTCAAAGTAGTCTCCTTGGCTATACACTTCACCCAGCAAGTCTCCAATTTTTTCAACCCATCACAAAAATAGGTTTTGTCAAACTCTGCAAAATGCTTCGTCACGGACTCAATCACTTCGTCATTGACAGTGCTGCTGTGTGCGCTGCCGCATTGTCCTCGTGAAACAACACTTTCTTTCACGCCAAACGATCCAACACAGCAACATAGTAGAGCCCAGTTTGTGTCCTTTTCCAAGAAATCTATTAATAGTGTACCCTGAGAATCCCAAAAGACAGTGGTCATCCCCTTTCCAGCTGGCAAAATGGTCTCCCTCTTGATCGGTGCACTTTCATCAGCTTTTGTCCTTTTTTTTGATTTTCTTTTGGTCTCTGGAGTTAAATAAAGGATTCAAGTTTCATTGACGGTTACGAATGTGCGTAAAAAGTTTTGAGGGTTACGCCTGAAGAAATATTTTACAGTATCTGTTTTTGGTCTAATGTCAACAGTCGCCGCACAAATCGCGCACAAAGCTTTTACATGGCAAGTTTTCCTTGGAGGATGAAATTGACTGGTTCACTTGAGAAGCCAACGGCATCAGCTACCTCACCCCTTTTTATTACGATATTGTGAACCATTTCGGTGTTTTCCCTCAATTGGGTGGCCGGATCTAGTTTGATGAAGAGAAACATTTAATTTTTTGCTCGTTACTTAATGTGTATTTACCTGCCCGGCATATATTTAAAAACTTTAAAATTTACCCTAATTGTGTTATAATTTCTATACGTACATATATGTTCCATACTGGAGTATAAATATCAGGGCATACCAACGTAAGTTAATTGTTGCCTGCCTCCAGCTCCAGCGAAAAGAGGAAGATGTCCGTCACAAATACGAGCCAACTTTAGCAAAGGCGGAAGAAGATGGGGATCCAGTTCTCCGTACAGCAAAGTCGGTCGCAGGGCGACAGTACGCAATCTACCTCCTAATACAAAAAGAAAAGAAATTATTTTCCACAAACTTAAAGACAGAAAATCAGGTGGAAAGAATTCCACTTCACTATGCAATGCCAACCAATGTGAAAAAAAAAGAGAAGCGTTGTCTGATATTAAATAAATAAATATATGTGTGTGTGTGTGTGTAATAAGAGTGGTATCAAGAAGAAATGGCAAGGCAATTAGTTATATGGGCTGAATCAAGCACGATCATGTCAGTAAGATTCACTTCCCAATGTTAATCTGAACGCATGCTTCATACTGCTTGAGAGAACAACTCTTTTCATTTACCTTTCGATCGTACCCAGATGCATTTTCCGTCTTCACCCCCATTATTTTAAGCGTTTCTTCTCTAAATCAGGCAATCTTACAAAATAATCATCCACACTGCTGTCGTTAACTACAAATTAAATAAGATCGATTACGTACCCGCTTTGAGTGCAGTTCCGTGAGCCTGGAGCACTATTTGTTCCGCTTTGAGTTTGGAAGCAGCGTATCCAGGAATGACCAAAGATGATTCGTTTTCCGGGGGCAAGGCCCGGCTCTCAGTCTGGTTCACGACGACCGAAAAGGACGTACCTAAGTACGGTACCAAGGTCACCTCTGCAGAGCTTGTAAATACCAGACGTTGCACAGATTCTTCTACGCACAGACTGACAACGTTTTCTGTACCTAAAGGTAAAATGAGTAACACCGATTAGGCAATTCCTGTGAATAAAAAAAGGAAGCAAGATATCAAAGAGTAAAAGGAGGAAAAGGTAATCCCTTAAATATACTTATTTTTTTGCTATGTAAATATAGATGGGAAAGCCACACAATAATAGTGTAACGATGTTAGAAACTTTAACGTAGATTACAAACTAGAGCTATCTATTTTATTTTAAATTTTCTAAATGCCTTAACACGATAATTATATGAAGTTTTAAAAAATATTTTCAGTAAGTCCAGTCTCTAATCGAAATCATTTTTTAAAGTAACATACAGACGTTAATTACAATATAATGTTGCTATTTTCTAGCTTTACAAAAATTCCGTTAACAGTTGCTGTAAAGTATTGCATTTCAGGAACGACGAAAAATAAAATACCTAAACAGTTATCGTTAAAAAAAAAGAAAAAATGTATATTTGAAATTGAATATATATATTAAATAAATGAGGCTGAGGAATAAGGTTTGTTATATATTCTGTCATGCTCCTACAGCCGGATAATGATATGATTACATGTTTGAATGTATTGAATATATTATTAAAAACATGTATAACTGGAGAGAAATAGCTAGTCGTGCCGAGATAAGATGCGCAGTAGTAGAGGGACTCAATTTAAAACGGATTTTTAGTAGGGTAACTTCATAATGTAAAAGCAATTCTGAAAACATTGCCGCAAGGAAACATGTTGTCATCAGTTCAGGATATGTTGCACGCGAGAAACCTCAACTCAAATTTTTTTTGAGCTGATAAGTAAAGCATGTGATAAAAAATAAACCTTGGAATTGTTTTTATAATTCGTTACGAAGAATTTTATGAATATTTTTTAAATCCTAGTGGGCACTCTCTAGCGACTATCCTAATTGGTTCGCCACCTTTGGTCACATCTGCAGAATGGTCAAACGGCAAATGAAAGAGCTCTTTCCAGTTTGAAGGAAAGTCCATGACACCCAATCCAACAATGCGACTTGCCAGCATTATCAAGTTATTTTAAGTACAAATACAGTTGTGAAAGATGAACGTGTTAAAAAATTTTATTCGTACCTTTAACATTGTGGTCCTGTAACAATTCGATGTCGGGCGGGAACTGGTAGGACACGTGAGCTGCACAATGGTAAACGCAGTGAACTCCTCTGAAGGCAGACCGCGAGGATTCCACGTCGCGAATATCACCGACGATACTGTGCACCGCCAGTCTCTGCTCTCCCTCTAAAGTGCAAGAAAAAACTATATTTATTAACCTGGTCGAACGATTCATCGACTACACCAAGCCACTAATCTATCAGGTCTGTTGACCCAACCAGAATTCTTCTCCGATGGGACCCGATTTAATCTTGAAGCTTTAACTTGTGGCGTCAAATTAAATTCATTCCGTCGTATCCTGTAAGTTTTATTTGCTACTACTTTATCAGTGTCAGCGAAGACGTGTGTAGCCATTTATTTAATAAACATTTAGGATTAATGCATTGATGATCATGTCAAAAATTCGGAACATCTGAGCAATCAGCAAAGACAAAATTTTAAAACTAAAGAAAATACGGCCAAATATACCAAACAGAAGCTTTTAATTATTAATTAAGTTCATAATTGTTTTAGTGTATAATCCGGTGTTAATTAAAAATACTAATTAGACAATTTATACGTAGAAAAAGTTCTCGGGTATACACAGGGATAAAACAGGTACCTGCAAAAAGTCAACAGAGCTGATGGTTGTAGAAACGTTGCGTTTTAATCAATGTTATACCTTTGTTGAAACGCGAGAACTTTTTCTACAACAAATACGCTGGGAAATCTATTTTTGATTAAGTATAGTTATCTTTTTAAAAGCTTCTGATAAGTCCATATAATTGATTAAAACGTGTATTGCATTTAAAATAATTATAATTTTGGCCGTATTTTCTGTAAATATATAAATAATTTTCGGAAAATATTGGGCGAAATTGGTTTTATTTTTTACACGGAACTTTCCGAAAGTAGCTTATAAGAACCTCACCCAACTGTCGATGGTATGGTTTGAGATCCAAGACTCTTATCTCTCCCACGCCTGGGTCTTTCTGCAACTCCCAAACCAAATGCTGACCTAAAAATCCGGAACCGCCTGAAATAAAATAGACAAAAATCGTTAGCTCGCCCCTCCAGGGAGAATTGTACGCTGATAAATATCGTAAATAAATAATGCGAATAACTAATCGTAATTGTAGGGTAGAGGATTTTCCGATTATTAATTGGATATGAACAGTCGTACCACGTATCGGCAGCCAAATCTAAAACATGCCTGATGACAATGGAAACTCCAACGACTACTTTTAAGTTACAAGTGAATCACTTTTCTGATAAAAAAAAAATAACTGATCATATTTACTTTAAAGTAACTTTGAGTACTCAAATGCAGTTGTTATTTACTTCCATTAATTACAATGATGAAAATGACTCATTCATGTAATTATGATAAAATAACTTGGGTGCTGACATTAAAAGATCGGAACGGTGAATATGTCCAAAATGAGGGAAATAGAAAAAAATTTAACCATATGAGTGGCAAATGTCTCCAACTCCGAGATCCGCTTGTTACTAACCCCAACACGAGATTGAGATGGACTGGCAACGTCCAACGTGTCAATTCTTGCAGCCGTGTCGCGTGTTTGAACAGGTAGCTTTCTCAGACAAAACTGAGACACATTTTATACCATTTTCTAAATATCAAGTGCAATATTGAAATATTATAATGCTATAATTTCTTTTACCTGTGACGAGAACGATTTCAGACGTGTCCTTAACTTCTTCAAGAGTAATCTGAAAATTGAATACGCTATTAGTTTTTTATATGACATATTTATCATTTTAACTGTGCCTAAATATTACTGGAGGTTATAATATGAAGAACTGAGATAAATATATTAACCTATATTAGTCTTCATATACTCAATATACTACTCTATATAAAGAGAGAGAGTAGTATATTGAGTATATATATATGTATATATTGTAACATGCAAGTTACAGCCTCGGCCAGACTACATTGTTGCGTGGTCTATGACGTAGTTGCTGACGCGAGAGTCCGTGGTAATAGTGTAACCACGAGGAGTTCATGTGATTTCTTGCAGTGGTTTCAAGTACCTAAGAGAGCTAAGCCGAATAATATGATTGGCTTAGAGGATATCACGTGCCTATTGCTGTAAGATGGCGTCAGCCAAGAGTTTCAGTTATTCGGCTAAAGAACAAGCCACAGAAGCTAAGTAGTGTTAGGCCGCAGTAAAGGCGGAAGCCGTGGCAAGCGGACGTAATTTATTTAGTTCGACGAGTATTGTCTTAATGAGTGTCCGACGAGGGCCCGAGAAGTGATTAGAATTTTGGATTGTGTAGTGACCACGTCCTGGTTTAGATACGCCATTCTCATGTATCTGATTAAATAAATTGTTTAAATATTTTTGGTGTTTTTCTTTGAAAAAATACCTGACGCCCTATCAAATGAAATATCATATTTCGAGATGTCGAAATATCGTGATCGAGTTGGTGGAGTAGGTGGAAAGTCGACGGATACGAGGTTTTCGTCACATTATATATAAATAACTATTTCGTTATACGTTTTAAATACATTGACAGGATTTACAATATTATATTTACGTGCACAAAGTAACAATGGTTCCTAATGAATAGAGTATGTGATCGCGCATGCTCAAATTCGAAAAATGAAGTTACAGCTGTAAAACATTAAAACGGTAGTGACTTTTAAGACAGACCTCATGAAAAGTACTTAATCTATAACGCAATTTTGAACTTCATCACGATGATCTGAGGATGACGGAATCGATATTCCAAATCATTATGTAAAAGAAGAGGGAAAGTAAAACGCTCATAATGAACAATGTTCTCAACATACACTACAGTGCAGGACATTCTAAATTAAAGTAATCAGTATTTAAATAAACATTTCATGGTTGAATCACGCCGTTCGCGTTTGGTCGACTGTGTCCATCCAAGAATTTTCGTTTGGTATCTAGCCAGATTCAGAACCAAGATTTGTAAAGGAACTAGAAGAACTTCAAGGTTCCTCACGTAGTCCTCCTTTGAAATTGCGACACTTGTAGAATAGCGAGCAGTGAAAGTCCGTATGCATTGACAACGCTCAAGGTCGAATGAGTGATGATTTTCCATGAGAGAAAAACTCATAAAAGAAGCGCCAATCACTTATTTTTCGTTTCTGTTACGTTTGGTTCTTTTTGAACTCGTCATTTTATTTTATTTGTACATTTATAGATTCATTTGAGCAGACCATAGCACTGGTCCGATGCTTTCGTATAGTTTTACCTTTATCGAAACCGCGCATTTCATCATAAGTTATGGCTCAACAACAACTTTTCATTTCGTTTTTATACTAGCAACTGTTTCTACATATTTGCGTCATTGTTTGAAAAAATCGTGAACGGAGATTGCAATGTTAGGGCTAGCATTTAATTTAGAGATAGCATTTTTATGGTGTTGCAGTATCTCGTTTTGGAGAAAAATATTTAAAATTGAAGATCATAATGGAAAAATCTCAACCTGTCTCAGGAATCGAACCCGGGCATTACCGGACTATGTTTCTCCAACCTCTGAGCTAGACCGACTCGCCGAATTGACGCCAGGACCCGATTGGACATCCCTCCACAGTTGTATACCTGAAGCTCGGGTGTTTAAAATAATATTGGTAAAGAGAGAAAATTTCTCTATTAATGGGAGAGAGGTGATTCAAGCAAAGGGCGAAGCAATGAACCGACGTTTCTGACAGAAATAACTTTTTCACGTATCTTCAGGAAGCCCTTGGACCTTCTCGGCTCAGCCCAGCTCAGAAATTAAGGTTTTCAGCGCCTGTATGTTAATCACATATTTTTTGGAAATATATATTTTATAAATATCAATGTTAATTGGTTGAACTCCTCTTCATTATTTGATTATGTTTTTTTCTTGTGTGTGGAATAATGATTTTTGTCTTACATTTAGTGCAATGTCTACATTCATTTTTTTACCATCTACCATCTTTTTCATAGCTTTATAAGAAATTATATTCATGATAATTTAACTGTAGATTTCAAACAATCATTATACGAAAAACAGTTTCCAAGAGTTATTATTATACGATTCTAACAGTAATGCGCTTACATTGACAATATTGCTAGTAAATTAGTAATTAATATTTCATGAAAGTTAAATATTTTCCATTTATTATTAAAGATACATTAAGTTTTAATGTTAATTAAAATAACAAACATGCCAACATTCTATCCATTATTACAAACTTACGATTATACACACCCTATGCTGTTAATTAATTAATTATAAAAAATAATTACACATTTTACTAGAAGAAAGTATAAGTAATGTTTCAATATTAGTTTTTCTTTACAAGTACTTAATTATTAACTGACTCCTTGACAAAAACATGTTGTGAATTTTCAATGTCGGTTACAATAAATTAATTTAACAAAAAAAACATCAAAGTTCAATAATTAAGGTTATCTGGAATACATAAATTTACAAATCATCAAATATGTCAGAAAAAACACTCTTCAAGCTCTTTTACAACGTTTAGTCTTATTTTTTTACTTTTTCGGCTGCATAAAGTAAATTAACTTCCAACTTAAGTTAACTACAGACAAAAAATGTTTAAAAAATTCTAAAATTCAAACAGCGAAGTTTTTCCAAGTTAATCTGTTCCAAATACAATTCCTGGCTAGAAACCCGGTAATTTATTTTGGAATTATAAATTTAAAGAAACAATATTTCGTTAAAATGCAAAATGTTAATTTTTAATTACATTTTAAAAATAATACAGCATTAATTTTTTATCTTAACGTCGTAAAAGACATTAAATGATGTTTCTGTTTAAATACTTCCTGATTTGATTATATTTAAACATCTAAAGTCAGAAGTAAACACACAAAATACGCTACAACGTTTTATACAGTTTTGAGACTTCTTCGGGTAAAAAGATGCAATTGAAATTTATTTTTTATTAGTTAAGTTTTTGAATGTAAAAATAAACAATCGACTAGTAAAAATATGAACATTGAGTAAAAAATTAAGAAATTCTTAAAATAAACCAAAGGTATAAGGATTGGGGAAAAGTGCAAAGTAGGCGTTAAAGGATAAGATAGTTAATTCTCGAGTGGATTCAGATTAAGATATTAATCATCATCTCGTGCATTCTTCAATGTTCGAATGACGATATTAGCTCTACGCTGTCCTATTACCAAACCGACGAAAACTAATGCAATTATTTATTTTCGTTGGCGAGCATATTGTGTTTCCACGGAGCCGAAAGCTTGAGCCAATATTTGAGCCTTGCCCCGTGCAACGTTTGCTCACTAGGTTAAGTAAGTACAGACAGAGATTTTCGTCGAATAAGAAATAAATATTTGAACATAATTTAAATTTTCAGAACGCATTAATCCTAATTCGTACATAATTTATCATAGCTCAGTCAAATGTGTGAAATACTTATACAGACCGAAGGTATTGAGAACATTTCATTTCCATTTACATAGCAAATAAATACGCAAATGGTTACACAGTGTGATAAAAATGGTAGGAGTAATTTTATTCAAGTCAATATCAATTACCTTCTCTATGGTAAAATTATGTGTTTGTGTGTGTACACGTGTTCTTTGAGGTTCTCAAATCAGCACTGTTGGGGTAAGAATCGGCTACCACCCCTAGGGGGGGGGGGAAGTGGTGAAAATTTTTAATAATATAAATACATTCTTGGGTCAATTAATTTTATAGTGTGTCCTCCGATACTGCTAACGTATAATTTCAACCCCATCCATAATCTAAGTATGCTTAGGGGTGATGGTGAAGGGGCATCGCATAAAAATAACCAGAAAACCATCGAGATTGGGCTCTAAACCGGTGTAATGTGAGCCACTGAGTTTTATTTTGACATAAAAAATGAAATTCAAGTTATAGTTCATTCCCTACGAGGGGTTGGAAGAAGGTAAAACAGCCTTCCCCATTCCAATTTTAGCGAATGGAATAATTTCCTCTAAAGTTTGAACATGTGTTATTGGCGACCCGGAATTATCACTGTGGGGGTACGACATGGATACCACCATATGGACGGGGGTGGAGGGGGCGAAAATTTTTAACTATACAATTTTAAAATGTAAAAGCCGTTATTACCTTCCTACATATATTTTTCTAGGTCAATTAATTTGATAGCGCTTCCAGCGAATTTGTATGCGTATAATTTCAACACTATTCAGCGTCGAAGTGGAGTATTCATAGAGATGGAGTCATGGCAAAAAAAAAACAGTCAAGTTTGGTATCGAAATCGGTGCTTTCTGAGTTTGATTGTGACATTTAGCATGAGATTTAAATTATAGTTCGTTCCGTATCAGGGGATGGGACGGGGTAAAACACATTACTTCGCAAGTATAATTTTAGTGATTATTCTGTTACAATTGGAGCTATTTCAATCGAACTTAGTTTATATGTCCAGTTTGAACACTTGATGGGTAAAATAACCGAAGCTAATTACCATCTTAAAATACGGGATGTAATTTTGCCTTTATTAGGTTACCGGAAATACTTTTGACACTCTTAGATTACTGATGGTCATTTTTATTTCTTTAATGTGCCAGGAATATTTTTGTGCTATTATAATGTGTTATGAGAATTTTTATTCAATTATTTTACTGAAAATACTTTTAGCCCTGCTATGTACGGAGAATATTTCTTACTCTCTCTAGGGGGAATATATTTGAGGTTCATATTGTGACACTTTCGATGCCCGTTCAGTCAATTTCTGCTATTACAAAATGTAACTGAATCTGATTATGCGCATGTAAATTGGAGAAAATGGCAATTAGGAGGCCAGGGATGCAGCGAAGTTCTACCCAAATTTGGAAAGTTGGACTAAATGCATATATTAGACGAAAACGAAAGATACCCGTAGCCTCACGACGGATGAGCGAGCATTTCGCCGTAGAGTTCAGCGTTTGTTTGAATATTTCCTTCAAGGATCGGCCTTCACGGATCGGAAACCACTTTCTGAAGTAGGGAAATGCTCTCTTCACCTTTACTTTCGAATCATAAGCTGGTCTCTTTTTCAACATCGCTGCAAACAAACTCTCACATTCCAAAAGGGTCGGGATATCATATTACCCTAACAGACATCGTTTAAATTATATTCAGTGAAATTGGAAACGAATTAGATGTCTCGCTGACAATTTTCCGTTATCATTGTTTTTATGACGCCTTGTGTGTTGTACACGTTTATTATTGTAGTACTTCACAGACATTTATTTATTGATAAGCAAGGCTTTTTTGATGAACGACGGAAGAAATTAAAGTGGACAGGCAGATTAACAAAAAAGAGGTACTAAAAACATTAAGATCCACAGGGAAAAGCGGAGAATTTGAGGAGCTGCTGGCCTAAGGACAAATTGATAACGGTATAGAGCCTGAAAGTATGACCGTGAATCTGGACGATTTGAAGAAAAGAAGAAAATATTGGGTTTCAGAAGAGAAAGATGAACTTAATATAAAATGTAGATTTATTTTTTGAGACCAAGTCCTTCAATCTGTCGAAAGACAGAACACGTACTAATTGTTGTCCAAACAATTGTCACAGTGACGGAAATAAAAATTATAAAATATTGGATTCAAAATAGTTTTTGACCCAGTAAATAAAAATTAAATTACCCAAGTATGGCATTCAAATTTACAAAAAGTGAGATAGGAAAAAAACAAAGTATCAGTAAAATAAGGTAGCTTGGTACATTGG
The DNA here is from genome assembly GCA_034510155.1 of Eucriotettix oculatus. Lineage (NCBI taxonomy): Eukaryota > Metazoa > Arthropoda > Insecta > Orthoptera > Tetrigidae > Eucriotettix > Eucriotettix oculatus. The sequence continues at coordinate 38,287,521 of CM067382.1, forward strand.
AAAGAGGTATTTCAAAGAAACTTAGCAGAAAACAATGAACGATAGTAACAGGACTGAGCAAGTAAAATAAAGATTAATCCCACATATTCATAAATAACTAAAATAAAAGAAAAGATATCGATGTTATACATGTATTGTCAAAAAAACGCAAAACCAATCACTTTAACATAAATATTTTATACTGATGGTTAAATATCCGTTAAAGCTTAAAAGGAAAACTCATAAAACTGAGCGTTATATGAATACGCGAATAATAGTAATATAACAAGACTAACCAACTTAAGAGAAAAAAAAATGGATTTTAAAAGTTACGATTAACTCGATAACTAAATTTTCAGAAACTTTAGGTATAACATAACTTCTTCAAGGAATTTTTTTAAACGACTGATTTTTAATTCAGATGATACTGATGAATAACCCTAGGTTTTAATCAGTCACTCCATTTAATGAACCAAACCTACAGTATATATTAATTTTGATTTCAATTTTTTTATTCAAATTTGAAGGAACTCTCGGCATATGCCATAAAATTTGTAATTTTTCAATTAATTTGTGTTTTTAAAATTGTAAATGACTATGGTATATGCCGAAAGCTCCTTCAATATTGAGTAAAATAATTTAAGTCAAAATTAATATATAGTTTTGGTTCATTAAATGGTGACTGATTTAAACGTAGGGTTATTCATCACTATCAAATTTAATATTTACGTGAGATAGTATTATTTTATAAATGATTATTATTAACGATTTATTTCCTGATGACATGCCACACAACATCGCGCCAGGGTTGTACGCAAAATAGTGAGACTTAAGTCAATTTTTAATCTATTAAGCGCTAAAAAATTGTAATATTTTAATTTTATTTATACCGAATTTCAGTGATTAATTTAAAACTAGATCTGTGTTGGGTTGAATTAAATTACTTGAGCCATCATCAGAAAAACTGGTATGTTGGGACGATGGTTTAATCTGCTGCTTAGAAAACTTGAATACGAAAACTGTAACCAACTGAGCGAACTGATGGCGCGGAAGTGTTACACAGGAACAAAGTCGAAGCGTGTTATTCCGCGAGCTGAGGCTGTGGTGGTGCTACACAGAACAAAGGTAAGATCTCGCGATAATCAAAATTGCTTTTCAAGAATATAGAATCATCTGAGCTTCTGGTGGTCACGGGATCTCGAACGTTCAGCACGTAACGCGAATCAAAGTTATACATTTCTCTGACGTGAGTACTGACGGTCGAGCTCATTCATGATCCCAATGAAGGAATACTAATAGGAATGGAGAATCGTTAACTAGAGATGGGTTGTTCGACTGAGCGAGCTCACAAACACCTACCTGCGGTGACAGTCCTCTGCGTGGAGCCATGGCTGCGAATGGTAGTTCTTTTGCAACGGGCCCTTCCGCGCGCTCGGAATGTAAACAGCGCCGTGTGAGTCCGCGGTCCGTGTTTTCGTCAGCAGACTTTCGCAATGTGCAAGGCCTTCCCACAAGCGCCTGTCTATATCCGTACAAACTACTGCATTGCCCAAGCGGATCTACGGTAATTGGGAAATAGTGGTGTGCAGGTCCCTTCGTAGCAAATTATTGGGTTACAAACGTAAAGGCACAGTTCTACTGACCTTGAAACTTTGGTTCTACTATTCGTAAGCATGGCTAGTAACAAATTATACCCCATTAAAAATTTCAATTAGTGAACTCTATTTCAAGTTGCAGCAGTTTGTTCTAAAGATGTCAGATTTGTCATGGCATTTTACCCATTTCATCACAATGAAAGTAAGTAACAAAGAGTGAGCACATATAAAGCATTCTCTAGGAACATCAGCTGGAAACAGAAAATAGGAATAGAATAAAAACTTATGAAGACTGCTCATATGACCTATATTCACAGAAGATATTACCCATATATTGTAGCGGATTCCACGTTCCTCCGTATTCGAGGATTTCTTATTCCTTTAGGGCGCCAGGTATTTTTCATAAAAAACACCAAAAATTGATTTTAGTAGTTTTAATTTCAATCAGAGCATGAAAAAAAATATATCTGCGGGGCGTGGTCATTCTCTCGTCGTCCCGCCGACACAACCTGCTTCTCCAATCACCCCATGACGACTCCCCGTCTCGCCAGACCACATTGTTGGCCCGGGTTGCGCCAGTTCCTCAACAATTGCAACTCGCAAGCTGGCCTGCATTGTTCATCGTAACTTTTCATGTTACAATACTATTTTTCATTTAACGACTGTTATTGTTGCGGTAGTCAGTCCTAAAACTGGTCTATACCTATACTACGCAAGCCTTTTCATTTATGCATAGCTTCTATACCCCACATCCTCCCAAACAGCTCAGTAGATTCCATCCTTGGCCTCCCTCTTCTGTTCTTACCCCCACACACTTCCCTCTAATGCTAATTTTACAAGACCCTCATGTTTCAAAACGTGGCCTGTTAATCTATACCTTCTCTTGGTCAAAATCCTCCAAATTTGTCTCTCTACCCCTATTCTATTTAGAAATTCTTCGTTAGTTACCCCATCCTCCTAAGCACCATATTTGGAAAGCTGCTATTCTTTTTCTCTTTCTGCAATTCCCACCGTCCACGTTTCTCACCCATATAACGCCACACTCCATACGAGCATTTTAATAATAATTTCCTAATATTCATACTTACATTAGCCGTAATTAAATTCCTCTTTTTTGCGAAAGCCTTTCTTGCCTTCTACTATACTTCTACCATCCTTAGTTATTATGCTTCCCAAGTAGCAGAATTCCTTAACTTCCTTCAAAATATTCCTTCAGTTATTCCACTATTTCCCATTCTACACTTCATCACCTGGATTTTCCGTCTATTAATCGTCATGTTGTACTCTTCCTCCAGGATCACGTTCAAGCCATTATGTTTTCCAAGTCTTCTTTTGACGCCTTATACTACAATTCAATTTGATTTTCATTTTTCCGAAAATTTGCTTTTTTGACCAGATGCAAGAGTTTGGTAATTATTAATTGATGTTACATAAACTAGAAAAAAATGATAAACTTTGTTTAGGTTACTATGCAATGTAAAACTTATTCAAATTACATGAACGAGAATTGTTCTCTTTACTGATGATACTCTGAAGGCATTTTCAGAAACGAGGTATTCCCATCGTAATTGAGGAAGGAATTTTTCGCGTTTATAACGGCAATTACAGGGCTGTATTTCGAAATTAAGAAATGCATTTGCTCTTCATATTACTCTGGCAACTAAATTTGTCAATTAAATGGGTACGTTGTTTGCTGGGAAGACGAAACAATACTTTCGACTTCAAGTAAAAGTTTCCATGTTCCTAGCGGTACTGTATTAGAAAGTGAAATGTAATTTCGCCCCGAGTCTATATAAGTGAAGGTAGCAAGGTGTCCGAATTTATAATTATCTTCTTCCGTTACCGAATTTCCAAAACCTATTTACGAATAAACACAAGGCTTTTTATTAAGGTAATTTAAATGATCTAGTATTTGCACCTAGCTTTATAAAATGGGGACAATTACTCGTCGCGTGTAAAAATATATAATTAAAACAGCCTACATTTCCCGCCGATATTTATTGGAAAAAATTAGGCTGATTCTGGAAAAGTCGAATATCAATAAGCATTTTAAAAAATTATAAACATATTATACCGAGCAATACAACTCTTGAATATTTGAAGACAGAACTTGCACCTTTCAGACACCAGTGACTGCTCGTATTTAAAGTTTTGTGCTACATCACCCTAAGGAACAATTTTTACGAGGATAATTTTCCCTTACGTAAGATAATAATACTACATCTATCGTGTTGATAATACTCCACGACCCTTAATATGCTACATTTCTAATTTTATTTCTTTTTTTCTTTCTCCATGGCTCTACAGCCCATTGAGGGCCTGGGCCTACCGAGTCGACTGTGGACTGTCATCTTGCATTTTGAGTGCCACGTGGTCAGCGTATCAATCCTCCAAATGTCTTAATCCCGGTCTTTTCGACCATGACAACACAAACATCCAAGCCCATACCACGATTCGAACCCGGGACCTCTGGGTTGTGAGGCAGCAACACTAGCCACTACACCACAGGAGGTCGGCAATATTTTTATAAATTCGTCAAAAACATTTAAAACTGTAGCCTGTGTGGCAGCTCGCACACTGTGCCTTTTGTAGCTCATGTAATTGTTAAATCTTGGGCATGCATAAATAAGTTCATGTGCTGCAGGACAGCTGCCACTAAAAGAAACTGAAAATTTGACCTTGAGACAAAGTTTAAATTCTCTTAATTCAAGTCCTCTAAGTCAAATATTACAATATGTCAGACAGTGGCCAGCATTTATGATTAATGCAAATGTATAATTCGGACAAGTGAACTGATGTGATGTAATGTTAAATTTTAAGAGTAAAAGTTCATTTAGCTCATCACATAAATGAAATCGTCACATATACAGACAAAGCATCCTAAAACACAGATCAGTAATAAATTTCCTATAAGCTATAAGAATAAAACATTGAAACGTTATGGAAAAATAAAATAAAAACAAATGAAGAGTAGGTAAAAAGATATTCATAGTGAAAAGTTATTCAAATGAAAGCAGAAAACTGGATCCAACACAGTCTGAAAAAGATTATTTATGTACCCGAAGAAATATAAAAATCTGGCCAAAACATCTTGGAAAACTTAAATGAAAAAGTGTTCAAAAATTCTGAAACATTAGCTGTTTTGTTTATTTGTAAATATGGGAAATAGAGCCATTAAGGGCTCAGCAGACAAGTATTATTTATTACAAATAGTTAACAAACATATTTCCTAAAATACTAATAACATCACTATTTATATTAACCTTTTTGATTCCACAATAATAAGGCAAAAACATATTTCCCAGTCAAAGTCATTTATGAAAATCATTCAGGAGCTGATACAATGGTTGTTTTATTTAACTCTAATGCAAGTGCCATTTATGTATAGCTGGGCATCAAACTCATAACTGACTCATGCCACAACTATGATGACATGTAACTGTTTCAACAACACCATGTGGCAAACTTCATAATTACTTCAATAATATCAATTTACAAACTCTTTGTTTCAACTAAGAGGGGTATACACAATTTCAATATAATGTAAATTATATTTCTTCAGCATCTTAAAGTCTTCAACTGCACAAAACCTTTTAACTATTTCTCAATGTATTGCAAGTATGCATACTTGTATTGCATACACATAAAACGTGAAGAGTAAACAAGTTTTAAAAGTAATTAACTTTCTCATTGGCAATTGAGTTTTAATAATTTGCCACATGTCACTGCTGTGTAAGTTATGATTTCAGTACTTTGAGATAGTTACTAGTAATACACATAAAACATTACAAATATTAAAACTTGCAAAACAAAACTATTAAAATAATGTATCATATTTAATTTGTAATATATTTAAAATCCATAGTAAACAAATCAACTCCAAGAAAATTTTAACAAATTCAAAGAAATGAATATTGCAAATGATATACCTCTAAGTTAACTAACAAGTATTGTCAGTTTCACTCAAACTAACCAAATACAACTTCTCAACAACAATACAAACCAAACAACTCCAAGCAAAGTAATAATTAATTTTAACAAATTCAAATAAATGAATACTGCAAATGAAATACCTCTAAATTAACTAACAAGTATTGTCAGTTTCACTCAAACAAACCAAATACAACTTTTCAATAACAATACAAACCAAACAACTCCAAGCAAAGTAATAATTTTTTTTAACAAATTAAAATAAATGAATACTGTAAATTAAAAACAACTATATTAACTAATAAGTATTGCCAGTTTCACTCAAACAAACTGAATACAACTTTTGCATAACAGCATTTGTAATCATATTCACTTCTGCCATAGCACCAAGTCCCGAGTCCCCACACATTAATGTTTTCGATATGCACGGAACTTCAGTATAACCCCAAGTCTTAAGCTTTGCTATGTGTTCAGCTGTGACAGGGTGTTCCCACATTTTTGTGTTCATTGCAGGACAAAATATTAATGGCTTGCTTGGATCCCAAGCTCGGGCAACACAAGTTAAAAGATTATCACACAGTCCCTGCAAGCGAAAAAAAAAATAGGCATTAACATTTGGTAGAATATTTCAGCAGCAATTAATTATTCTTAATGTGGATTATAATGAAAGTATATAGACAAAATGCAACAAAAATACTATTCATTTAATGAATAATAAAAGTACTGATGTAATTGAAGCTAACAAAATCTTGATAAATTGAGTAAAATTGTTAGAAAGTAAATAATTTATTTACTATTATATAAAATTTATGCATAATGATATTCACTTTTATATGAACTGTAGAAATCCATTAATTATGAGGATCAATCTTCTTTTAGTATTCCTAGTTATTAATCTTTATAATAAAAAACCAAATTGCACACTAAAAATAAGAAAGTATGAGACACACTTAGAAATACACTCTGTTAACAATCTGATCTGTAATTTATTCTTAATTAATGGAGATGTAATATTTTGGCACTTTAAAAATTAAGAAAGTATTATTGAAATTGAATTTAATATTATTTGAACCGAATTTTAACATTTTATACAATACTGAAAAGTGAATAATTTTCTGGAGGGCAAAATTAAACTTATTTTAAAATTATGAAAATAAGGCAATATATATTAAGTAATTTTATACACACTTTCACTCTTTATAAAGTAGAATAATTTATTGTGAACTTTAACAAATAATACAAATAAATTTTACATATGAAATTGTTAACTGAGAAATTTTCATTCAAGAAACTAATACAGATTTTTTAAAGTAGCTATATGATTCAGCACAGCTTGGCATTTTTATCTTACAATGGTTAAACACAAACTAAAAAGTAAAGCAAAGATCTCAAATCATTGTTATACCAATAACTTTGAATTTATATTATTATATCCAGCTTAGAATGAACATCTGACTTAAAAATGCACACTGAATAATTATAGAACAGAAGAAATACTTCCAATTGTAAACCATTTCTTACACTAAATTTTCACTCTGTCAAATAAACACTTTTATCTTGAAATAAATTTACAATGCCTGATAAACTACTATTGTGATACGAAAAATATTTTAACACGGACAAATATTTATCTATATACACTACATCTTTTACTTTATGAGCAAAATAACCTCAAATGTTCTCCAATAACTTCCTCTAAGGACTTAAAATGTTTCACTCTGTCTAGAATTTCTTTTTCAAGCCTACTGTTAAAACATGACCATCAACAAAATACAATTCACAGTTTTAACATTTAGCAATAATTATTTCACAAATTATACTTAATATTTCTATCATTTTCATAATTATTCACATAGGAAACTTGCAAAAATACATCAAATGGACCCTTAACTATATATTTATTTTTACATTGTTTGGTTTTATTTTTATTTGTAGTACTTGCAAAAAAAGCCTTTATTTTAGTTTTTCAATAGATTTCTTCCTGTCCCAAGCTAACAACCTTGTCTCACCTGTACAGTTAATAAAAACATTTACTAGTATTAATTAAACTTTATATATTTAAGGAATTATGATTACTCAGATGTCTTCACAACATGTACAATTCATAAGTAATTTTAAAATAAATGTAAGACAGTGAGCTTGATGGTTTGTAATGTATAAATAATTGATAAAATTGCACAATAACATTAAATCAATAAGCTTAGATACTTCAAGAAGAAATTTAATCAAACAGCATAGTACATTTCCAGACAAATTGAATTTATTTATTAAACAACTGTTATAACTTATTCACTCAAATTGGGAGTCACAATAACATATTTTCCAAGCTATTTTCTAATTATTTCAGTACTTGTCCAAATCCCAACGTACTTTAAAGTTATTTTACTTTGTCATACCTGTGCCAATTTGGCAAGAGTATTTGCATCCAACGGAGCAATTACAAAAACATCAGCCCACTTCACCAAATCTATATGCAGAACTGGATCTCCTCTAGTTGACCACATATTCCATTCATTGTTATCACTGTAAACTTTTACTTTTTCTGGTACATCTTCATGAGAAAAAAAGTGACAAGCTCTGTCAGTAACTACCACCTTTATTTCAATATCAGGATTACTCAAAAGATGAGAAACTAATGATGGTAATTTAATTGTTGCAACACTACCAGTACATCCAAGTAAAATATGCCTAGTAGAGGCGCTTACATCACAACTGCTAGCCATTTTTAAAAATTACTGTCGTAAGAGTTTAATATGGAATTTTACTGATCGTTTGAATTTACATTTAAATCGCCGAAACCTAATTTGGACCATTCTTCTTTAGTCATTAAGTGATTGTCCATCCTACATCCCAAATAGTCTTTTGCTTCTTGCCTACACGCAGAATTATCGTTGTCGGTTTTTGAGAGACAGATCATATATTTCAGCATTACTTTCTTACACACACCCTCATGATCTAAGGGAAAACTGCCTTTATCTGGTGGAACAGGCTTAAAAAGTTTTTTACCATACACCATAGACGACATTGTGAAGCTTTGTATTGTAAGTATTCCACTTTATATTGCAATACAATGTATTATTGTGCTCGAAGCTTCAGCAACACCAAATTTACATTTATAACCTGTTATTTAATATATTATATCAGCCTCGTTGTGTCGCATCGTTATTTGCCAAGCAATTCATTGCATTTAATTAACCTCACCAACGCAAGGTCGTACTCTGACGAAACGACTGGAAAACAGAATCCAACAGCTGTTTTCGTACTGATATTCTACGTCATACTTGCGCAGCCAACTAACTGAAATGGAAAAGTTAAAACTACAAAAGCTTTAATCAATATTTGAGTCTAATTCACTGCTCTGTTATTTATTCAAAAATTATTGTGTGTATTCTTAGACTCATAAACGATGAAAAGCGAATCATTGTCTTACTCTAAGTACGCTAATTTATGACCTTCATTTCAAAGGTTGTTACTGTTTGTCAACATAGACGAGCCACTAATCAAACACGAGGCTACTGAGAATCACGTGTTATAAGCATGATTCTGGGATTAAGATTGTGTTTCTTAATCCCAGGAGCTGCACCATTATGCAATGGAAGATAAAGGAAAATATTATGAAGGCTGTAATCGCGAGGGGCCTTTGCGTTGTATATTTTTATGTGAATTTCACCCAGTTGCAGGCCCAAAAATAACATGCCAAGTGAGTTATGTTAAAAATTTGAAAATCAAATCCTACTAACATTAAATGCTACTGGCTACACAACAATTGCGTTGTTTTGGTCTTTGAACGTGTAGTTCAGATTGTTATTATTGTAGTTGCATTATGTAATCATGAAATGAAATATTTACTCCTGAGTACTTTATGTAACATTTATGAAAAGTTTAACAGAAAAGTGCATGTTTGGGTATCCCACTGAGATCTTAATTGATGTGACTGAGTAAAGTGAATGAAATATGATTTAAAAGAAATATTTCAGTAAATACATGGTTACGAAGCTATTGACCAAAACTTTTATAGTAATAAATTATTAGTTTGTAGGAATGAGTGTGTCAACTTTCGCCTTGTTTCCTCATTACTCTCAAGCCTGACTATTCCTTATATTACAACATAACACAAAAAAAACTAAATTATTTGAAAAGTGGTATAATAGCTTGGCATCACCACCATCTTTCGTTACCTGTACTTGCCTTGCACGTTAGACTGTATTACTTCAAATGAAGGGATAGAGTAACAGACCACATTTTGAGACACAAAGGACTCGTTAAATCAGTTTAAAAGGGAAGTGTGTCAAGTAGGAATAGAAGAGGAAGAGCAATTCTACTTTCTTCTTCTTCAGGAACTACAACATTATTGTCTGATTGTCTTGGCCTTCTCAACAACAACCTTCCATTCTTTCCTATTGTTTACTTTCTGAGTCCAAACAGAGCAATTCTACTACTGCCTGTTAGTCAAACCATGTTGGATGTGGGTTGCAATAGTTATGTGGAGATACAAAGATTAGTTCAGCATAGATAAGCATGGAGAGCTGCATCAAACCAGCCTGTGGATCTCCTTTAAATAATATTGTCTCAAACAGTTAAAAGCTTGTTTGGTCAGGGGAAAGGTAATAGCAATGACACAAAAGTCTGAACACTTGTACAGAAATAATAATTGGATTTTTGCTGAAATGATTATCAATTTGAATAATTTTACATCGTACAATTGGAGCCAGGAAATTAGTCAGGTTTTTGTGGTGGTGGCGTTTAGGAGTCTACTGAAGTCATTGTTATGTATAGTAAATTAGAAATGCTTGATCTAGGCAACTCAGGCCTATAAATATCTGAGAGTGGGATGGGATATATTTTCTCACTTGCATAATTCATGAATCGTTTAATGTTTTATTTGCTTTTTGAGTTTATGAAAACTAACTGAATTTGTTTCTGTATTAGGTACCTGAAAACTATATTTCAAAAGACTTTTTTGATGCCGTCAGTGTTTACATTATACCAAAGGCTCAACTGCAAAGAAGTACACTTACTGTGTAAGTAATTCCGCAATATTGTGATATAACATGTCGCCTTTTCCATTATTATTTTAGTGCTCCAGTGATAATGTAGAAACCAAAAAATTGTTTGCTTGTTGTGTAATTCTATTAAAAATAAATTTTTTCTTGATAGGAAATTTTAGTTTTCCATATGTATCTAACATTTGATGTAATATTCGCCAGTATACAAAATAGATTCTGTGCTTTAAGTAACATGTACTTTACTTAAATATGTGGTATACAATTTTATAGAATGTTCAATATGTTTATCCTTCAAATGACTTCAATATAAAAGATCAAGTCACCATTATTGCCATTTATTTAATTATACTTTTGTATTCAATTAGCATGTATGAAATTATGGTATTACTCATTGCCATTTCATAATTCAGATATTAATCATACCTTATTCCAGTATCTGTACTAGTATATGATTATTTTTTAATTATTATATGTATTTTGATTTATCTTTCACAGAGCTATGTATGAACTAAAGATATTGGGCTTCCCAGTTCGTATAGATAACAAGAATTATGCAAGAAATGCATTTTATTTCAATTTGTGCTTTGTTTGTGATGCATGGGCACGAAGTGTTCAGTATGAGCCAGTGGTTAAAAAGCTTGCAGATCATTTGGTGAGAAAAACAATGGTTTATAAATATTACATATTGGAAACTAATGGTTGTATAGAAACACATACTCTTCTTAACAATATATCCAATAAAAAACTTCTTTTGGATAAAATTAGCTGTATTATATCATATGTAATACTTATTAATTTTTTTTCAATAGATTACTATGGAACTTGAAACTCATTTTCTATCAAAGCAGAATTATATAACAAGTGAACAGAAACAACTTCAATCAATGTTAAGGCAGGTCCTTAATGATCTTAACGCACACAAAATGTGTATTCTGACTGGTGAGTTCTCTACTTATCAGTGTGACTTATGTAAGTTAATGTTTTATATTGTTTTCTGTAAGAAAACTCTCATATTTAATTAATCGGTTGAGTATGTTAACAAACCAGAGTACCAAGAATGTAGCTCTTAAATAGAATTTACTGTCCAATCCTAAGTGTTATGTTTAATTTAATTATATTATGTTGTTTAATGAAATTACCAGACATTGAAATATTGGATACAAACACTTTTTTTAAAATGAAGAAGTAAGTGATTGTTAGCATATGGAGATGGGTCAAAAATTAAAAATCCAAACTACATGAGGCGTGTCAGCTTTGTTAACACTACTTCTTGAAGTTTTTATGATGTTTCATCCAAACTTGTCTCTAGACACAGACCTGGAAGCAAAATTATCTTCTTGTTTATGTATTTCTATCAATTCGAGATTTAACGTCTACTAGAAATTGATTATTTATGTACCCAAAGAATTAAAAAAAAAACTGGTAGTAGAGAACCTTAATATGATATTTAAAAATCTGACATATTGGCTGTTTCATGTATTTTTAAGTTTATGGTTGTCAGATAACTGATTTATTGTGGATAAAATTACCATTTGTTAATACTAACAATACAGTACCCAATGCTTTGCATATATATTTTTGTCACATGTATGTGCACTGTAAGGAATTCAGATATCAAATGATTTACAGTACTTAGTCATCATTGTATGATTAAAAACAATGAATTCCAAAATATATAAAATAACGGTCTGTGCAACAAAGAATAGAAATATTTCTTAATAATTCATTTTGTTTTACAACTGTCCAGAAGGCACAACTACAACTCATTTGAAGGTAGTACGAATTTCTCAAGATCCTGAGCCTGTTCAAGATCACCATGTTCCAATATTCTTAGAAGACAGACATGCTTTTCGCACAGAACAATGGGATCTTACAACACATCAGGTAAAACTCTGATGGTATTTCAATAATTCTGAATTTTTAAATTGCAACAATTATGCCAATAGTTATATTTATTATTTTAATTCCTTTGGTAGATATTATAAAACCCTCAGACATTAAATTTACAGAAATTAAATACTAATATAAATATTCAGGATTCAATTTCTTTTTTCCAGGTTCTCCCTTACATTGATGGAATCAATCATGTTGCAAAAATTGCTGCTGAAGCTGATGTTGAAAACAATCTAGTTAAAGCATGTGTTCAAAATCTAATGTAAGTATATGTATGGGGGCAGCCTTTATTGTGTTTGTTCTAAAACTTTATTCTTTTTAATAAGCATATGAAACTTCATTTTGCAAATTATAAACAAATTTCATTCATTGTTACAAGACATCAGAACAAGTTTGATCCTCACACTGTGAAAACCCAAGAACACTTGCTACAGCAATTACACTTGGAAATCCTTTGATATTTAATAACATTTCTGTTGTAGATATTATGGAGTAGTTACCCTAATACCAATTTTCCAATACTCAAATGTATACACAGTGACTCCAAAACTGAGGAACCTGGCAAAGGATGCAGATTTACAAGACAGATGCATAAAATATGTTTCAAAATCAGGTAATTACCTCATTGTGAAAATCTTTTTTCCTATATAATTTGTTTTGAGGACTAAATCATTATTTTACAATAGGTTTAACAATTATTCATTACATATCATTTTTAGCTACATCCTTTAGATCATTTAAAAAAATATGTGAATTTAAATTAAATGTGTAGGAATTCAATGAGTCTCCAGTTCAGAATTTTATTTATTTGTTTAAAAGTTTTAAACCGATTCAGTCATTTTCATAGTAACAGCATAGTATTAACACTAATGACCTCGTTAAAATTTGAAATTTTTTTATTAATAACAGTTTCCTTTCAGTCAGGCAACCGCCCACGTTACGTGACATATTCCGGATGTATTGCAGTATGACATATGGAACTACTGTTAGAGATCTGTGCATACGTTACAACCCACACCCACTCAGAATAAATGAACAAAAGCTTGTGCAATTTGGAGTGCTAGAGGGCCTCATTCGTAGAATTTATAAAGTAATTAAAGTACATTTTTAATATAAATATAATTTCTGAAGATTATTTGTATCGACAAAATAATGGAAGCTGATTCTATTACTTTGTGAACCAATTCATTTTTCTATACTAATGTCCAATAATTCTTAAATTTTAATTGTAGTATCCTGTGTATGTGGGGAGAGAGAATGATGGTAGTGAAGAAGAAAGTTTACACCATATTGGCTATAATGGGGCTGCATCTCTCGATGAAATCTGCTGTGCCCAAGGAATAAACACTAGACAATTGGAAGATGAATTAGACCAAGATCCAAATGTTGCTGTAATATGGAAATAAATCTTGTGTAGCACATTTACACAAATTCTTTCTAAATACAGAAAGCTGTATTTACTGCAAAGATTTTATACTTATTTTAGTAAGATCTAAAGAGAGAAAGGTAACTGTTAAAGTGTGGCAGCTTTGTTCCATGTAAAGCCACTTTTGTAAGTAGTAATTATGAAACAAATTGAATAGGTCAAACTTGCAGCTGATTCAAGTATAGATATTTTGTTAAAATTTATAATTATCGTGCCATGTCACATATATGTATTTTCCTAGATATTTTACATTTAAGCAAACAATCAAAAATTTTGACAATATTAAAGTACAAAAGAGTAATATTTTTATTTCTCAAATATGTCTAGTCATATTTTTCAATTCATGATTATGGTGTTACAGAGATGAGACATCAGTTGTAAACTTTAGATTAGCAACCAAGGGTGTTAACTCATAGGTTCAGATTTTTTTGTATACTTGTGGACAAGCTTAATTAGCATAAATTTTCCTTGAAAATTTATTTTTCGTATGTTAAAACTACTAAGATATTCATATTTTCAAGACTAAGCCTGTGTAGGGTAATTCTAGTGAGGATGGAGAAGGAATCAGTCTCAAGGTGTAGGTTTGTCTGTATATCAAGTTATGACATTGGATTCAGTGTGAACACTATTTTAGCTTCCTTGATCCTTACTTTATCGTCCATTTAAGCTTAAATACTCTAAAATAACATTTCAAAAGCTTCCCGTCTACTTCTTTCATGTCTTGTAATGGTCTGTTTACTCATCAAAGCGGTCACTAATACATCCTGTTAGTTTTGTATATAAAGATTTGTCTACTTGCTAACATTCTTTTTAGCATGTGCCGTTGTACTAGCTGCTTTCAATTAAAATTTAACATCAGGCCAATACTGGTTTAAGTGTAATTTCAAACTGAGAAATAGTGAAAAATGATTACTCTTATGCCAAAATTGCATGGTGAAATAACACATGAGTGAACAAATATATAAGTTAATAATTAAAATGCATCAATTCTAATCTTATATAACTGTTAGCAATTTAGAATATATTCCTGGTGCATGATGTATATTTTTTACAATAATATATATTCTTATATTGACATTTCAATTACAAATAATTTTAAGTTTCATACTTTAAAAAATGTACATTAAAAGAAATACTTTATATATAAACTGTGGCAGTATACTGTCACTCAAAGAGGGATTACTCAAGTCCCCGACTAGCTTTATTAATTATGCGTTTCAGATTTTATTGATTGTTGAAATTTTCTATTTAAATATATGCAGGTTATTTCATTTAATTATTTAAAATCTATAAAATGCCAATTGAATTTTGTTTTCATGTGAATAACATTGACTCAACTAAGTTGGGAAATTAAAATTGTTAAACTTGTGTAAAGTTACATTATACTATTAATAAATAACTCGATTGTTTAATTCTGTTGTTATACTTATTCCCTGATTATTTTAGAGTAAAATATAAGATACTAAGTGAGCATACCAGACTCATAAAATCCAAAATCTCTCATATTTAGCATCGATAACAGTGGTTTTAGCTATTCACTAATGCTACATACAATAAAAGTTTAACAAAAAATACAAACTGCATGAAAACAAGTGGGAAAAGACCAAGGGTCATCAGAATGTGAAAAGTATAAAAAACATAAGTACTATAAAAAATGGGGACCAAATAAACAAGTAGGCTTTTGTTGTATAGGGCCACCGTAATGTGCTTCATAAAAAACTGAAAGCCACAAATGGAAATTATTGGACTGTGTATAAGAACACAAGTGGCATAAAACATTATAGGTAATGAAATAACATTAAGGTTGTAGAAGAATGGATTTAAAATTGAATGAAAAAGGTAATTTTGAAACTACTTATTCATAGGATGTAGCATTTCAAAAACAATTTTTAAAGTGCTAGAAATGATACACACCCAATTTATATTTTATGTTAAACACACATGAAACATATGATACCAAATAATATACAAAGAATGGCCAAGTCAGAAATTAAATAACTTAATTTGAATGTTTCATCCCCAACTTTCAGGACCTCCTCAGTTCATTCTACAAAAAAATTCATATTACATATACATAGTTGAATATAAATGTGGTATGTTGTAGGTACTTATAATTACAATATAATAAGATTTCCTGTTGCTGCTGCAATGTCTATGGCCAAGATGAGGGAAAGCAATTATATTGAAAACGATTGCAAAGCTTATATTGTTATAACTGAATTTTTTTAAATACAAGAACATAGCGAAAATTTACGAATGCACAAGTAAATCACAACAATGAGTCATATATTGAATTTAAATCAGATTAGTTTAGTACTTTTTTTAAATTATGCTTCATTTTGAAAATTTCCATCCATAATATACAAATATTTATCATTTAACATATACTTGCAATATGACTTTTAAGCAAGTGCATTAACACAGAAGACCGTTGTCCATATGATGCTAAGAAACATTCTGTCCTGGAGCACAGTGAATAGTGTATACAGAAAGGATCCTCAGACTGAAGAAGTGTGAGGAGAACAATGACAAAAAGCCGTGAGATGAATTAGAATTGACTCCGCTCTGAGATAATGCTAAGGCAGTTCTGGTATGGCAGCAGGTCAATTGGAAAGGGTTTTGTGAGTTGTGCACTATTCAAGAGCTGCAGACCACTATCGTGTGTTCATGAAGGATTTCCCCAGGAAATACTGGTGGGTGCTTTCTCTCACAGGTATTTCTCCCCAGATTGATTGCAGGGCTCTTTTTTGGGGATGCCTTGTAATCTCTCTGGGTTTTTCAAGGTTCTTACATACTGAGGCACCTGGGCATATGGTAAGAGTTGTCCTCTGATCCCATTGGATCTGTCAGCCAACTGCCTCCTAAAACTGGTGGAGACATGGCGAAGGGAATGCTAAGATCCTACAGTTCGGGGGCCTCAGTCAACCCTTCGTTACCTTACTCTACCTTTCACACACCCCTTTTTCAATTCTCTTCATATGCTATTAAAGGGGAGTTGTTTGTCATCCAAAAAAAAGAAAAAGAAACTGCTGCAACCCCACAGCAAATTGTGCCATTCAGATGGGTGTCATACAAGTAACAAAGAGCTTGACCTACCTGATGCAGGCTTTATAGGATTTAAATAACACAATTCCCTCCAAACAATTAATCTGACAGTTTTTCTTTTTGTACTACTAAATAAAAATATTAAAATTTTAATTAAAACTTTTAAAAGATAAAATATATTTTAAATAATCACACTAGTATTTCTCAATGAGAAAAGGGAAGCCTTATTTCAGAAGGAAAAATAAAGAACACATTTCTTCTTAAATCATTTGTCATTATTAATCAATAAATAACATTCAACACCATTTACATATTTACATTTCTTTTCTAAATGAAAATCATTTCTGAAGCTTTTGTAAGATAATGTTATCTATCTTTTTCAGATGATTTGACTAGAGTCTGAATACCTTTATCCAAGGACCAGTACTTTTTATTTATTATCATCAATATCATAAGTAAAGGAAGATGAATTAAAGAAAATCGGAATAATTTACGTGAGCTTCCACTGTCAGATTCTTTATAAAAATTCCAAGCTGAAAAAGAAAATGTATGAAAGAATTACAATTTACTCATTGATATCTTAAAGAGTATAAAGTATTTATAAAACACTCACCTAAATAAGTGAAGTATGCATTTAGTGGAAGTGATTCCAAGGCAAAGTACCAGTTTGTAACATCAAATACAGGTGCCAAAACTGACAACACTACAATGCTACCAGTGTATCGAAATGCTGTTCTACGACAAAGTCCTGCAGTAAAAAAAAATATATAAATATTTCTATAAATCTATACCAAATCATCACCAAAAGTCAAAATTTACATATAAGGCTGGTCACTGTACATTTATCAAAATACTTTTATTTTTATATTTCATTATACAAAAAATATTTAATTTTGTTTCTACAAGACACTATTTTAATATTATCAGAATCGAGGACTCAATTTAGCACTGAAGCTTTTATTTTTGCTAATATCCATAAACACCTATATTGATAACAATTTTCATTCTCTGGTTCATTGGTGAAACTTTTCAGAGGAAAGATTTAAGTAAGTATCAAAGAAATGCTCCAATATAATGGGATAAATCTACTGCATACAATGCGAATGTGTTATAGGACAATAAAATTTTGGAGGATATGTGAAGATATGTATTTAAAAGTATTTAAAAACTACATTCCTATTTTATTTGATAACTTTAAATGAAATTATATAATTCATACAGAATACTGATAATTCTGTTCACCTGGATTAGTAACCGACATCATACGGTAACCAGCCCTGGAGTAATCAGGCCGTAGATTCCAAGAGAGTGCATTAAAATGTGGAAATTGCCAAGCATATAAAATCCCAGCCATTATCCAAGCTCCTGCTTCAAGGTTACCAGTGCAGCTAGCCCATCCCATCAGTGGTGGAATTGCACCCACTTGAAGATAAAAATATAAATACAGAATAATTAGCCTTAATAATAATATAAAGCTAAAATAATATTTGAAAATAAAACAGTTAAACAGAACAAACTAGTTTCTTTCTTCATCTTGTACCTCCCTGCCCACATCCATACACAAACAATTTTATAACACTAAATGCCTAACAATCAATATCAATCAGTTGGCCGCCTCTGTGGTCTAGTGGCTATCACAGCCTCACACTACAGAAGCCCCAGGTTCAATTCCAGGCAAGGGCCTGGGTGTTTGTTTGTGTGTGTATTCAAGTTCCTTGACTGAGTACACCCAACAAGGAAAAAGGAAGTAAGTTACCTAATAAGCAGGTAACTCAATGATTACAAAGTTGGTGCAACTATAATAACAGAATGGAAAACGAATCAGTTAAATTAAAATATGTTTACAAAATAATGTCTTTATTTAACACTTCATTGTTTTATATTTGGCAGCTTCTTCAAAATATTTAAAACCATTCCACCTAAAAATAGACTTTACTATTTCACATATTATTAATATATAGTATTACAAATTCATCATTGCATATAATTTTACATCTTTAATTCTGGACTGAGTACATTATGAAGAATCTTCTTCCCACAGTTTATTAAAATAATTGCTTGCTTCTGTGTATGAAACCATATGTTTATTTCAGTGTGTGAATTATTTTTTCTCAAATATAATCTCATTAACAATGAAATGAAGAAAGCACAATGTAGAATAAAGCAAGTTTCAAACAATTCATGCACTACAAATACCTGCTGACATAATGCAATAGTATTTCAGAAACTTGGTCAATTGAGAAAGCAGCAGTAGCATAATCAAGTGGCAAATTTAGGAATTTATAACAAAACTATTTGGGGTTTTCAACCTGCCATGAAAATGTCTACAACTTTATTAATAAACAACTTACTTAATACATACAAACATTTACCATAGTCACTATTAAATACATTGAAAATTAAAATTGTATACAATAATATTTACAAATCAGAAAATAGTTGGTATAAATCACAATATTTATTTAAAATATTGTATTAATACTTACCAACAGCACCAACCCAGGTATTGAGAATGCTTAGCCTTTTCAATGGAGTGTATATACTAGTGTAAAGAATAAGATTTGTGGCTCCTAACATAGCAGTTAGGTCATTAACACCAAAATAGAGAGTTGACAAACCAGTTATTCCACATGCTGCAGCAAATGAGACCGCATGGAGTGGGCTGTAAAGTATAACAACTAAGTAATATAAAAATTATAAATAATTAAATACATATTTTTTTACAAAGATTAGGAAAATTGTAAAAGATTCCTTTAAGTGCTTGGCGTTTAATGGTCATTTTTGCAATGACCGAAAAGAAAACCAAGCTTTTGTAGAATAGTTTTCTGTTCAGGGATATAAGTAAATCAAAGTGCATAAAACATTTTTCAATGTACATGTTGCAATTAATAGAAAAACCAGGGCTTTACTGCACAACTAAAATAGTCTACCTTGAAATATATTCTAAAAATAAATATATGTTCAAATTATATGTAATTTCTTAACGACTTCATAAATGTAAAAATCCACTAATATAGAACTTCAATATTAGCACAACTTCCAACTTTCAAAAAATGTGACAAGATCTGCCTTTTAATAACAAGTGAATAATAAATATATGTATAAATCAAGTTTGGAAAAAATGTCATGAGCAATTACAGAATTATTAATTAAATCTAAAAATTGTAATAAATTCAACATACCTTACTGTACCACAGACAATTACTCTATTTCTTGTACGAGCCATTTGTGAATCAAATGGAACTTCAAAAAATTGATTAATGGCATTTGCTGCACAAGATGTCAAGCAAGTTCCAGTAGAACATAAAATGAAGGTTGAGAGATCAAAAGGTGCTGGTGCCAATGCATACCCTGCCATTGATGTCAATACAACCAGTGCTAAAACAAAATCATTAAATTTGAATTTAATACATTTCTCAATCTAATTTTGAGCTTTAATGCATCAATTTTTATTTTTTACAACATTTTATTTGTTTTGCAAATGTTTCACTTGATAGTTCCAAGTATTTTCGAACAAACACAATAGGAAAAAATATGACTGAGAAACTACAAACAAAAATGCATAAAATTAATATTATTATAAATCACAAAATAAATCAACACCTTGAATACAGCTTAATTTATTTCTAAAAAAATTTCTACCAAATTCCTTCTTCCTTAAATATTTAATTTTAACAATAGTAATGTATGATACATGTATAACAGTTTAAAGATTGGCAGAGGAAACTAAAACAAAAAGTTGACAGACATAAAATGAACACTACTCACAGGTTAACCTAATCTTTGATAATCTGAGGTAGCTGTGGTAAAGCTTTGAGTAATCAGTTTTAATCAATCTCCAGTCCTTGAAATCTAATACCCTCAGTTTCTTGGAAGATCTAGGCTGTAACTGATCACTGGCTGTTATTGTAATTTGCGGTTTAGCAAATGGTTTAGGTTCTAAAACATGAACTTCATGTTGAAGGGAAGATGAATCTCTTGGTTTAGCAACAACTGGAATGCCTACATTTTCATAGGCAGATTTGCTTGAAATCTGAAACATAAAATATGTATCCTTCTTAGTATCTCGCATCATGAGCATTACCAACAATACAACATAAATTAACAGACCTATTAACTGAGTTTGAGAAAAAAAATTGCAGAATATCAGACAATTTTAAATAAATATATACATCAAGTTTTAAAAAGGTTAATAAAACAAAAATGATAGCTAAATTGTAAGCAGTTTATTAATTAACAGACAAAATTAAGATGCAATTCTTGTTTAAGTTCTAATAAACATTTTAAAGACTTCAAATTCTGAAAAATGAATTACTTACATATTTAACAAATTGTCCAAAATGCTGACCAAATCCATTATAAGTGCAAACTCTCCGTGCACTAGGAGAAGAAATTATGTATAACATTGTAAGTGAACAAAATTCAAGTTAAGCCTGTAAATATTATATATCATAAATATGGCATTGAATTGCTAAATATATGCATGAAATCACTAATATTTCACATATAAAAAAATTAGGGAACAGGACTAGTTTTGATGCACCACTCACATCTTAAAATTTCATGTATTGAGACTCTTCACATAGTGAAGGTAAAATCACATGGTAAATAATATTTATCTTGAAGATTACATCTAACTTCAAGGAACATTCTGTGGTGTATCTCAACTAGTCTTTAGCCAAACTGAGCTACTTTCATAGACACACAAAAATAAGTTTTGATAAGTTATGAGAGACATTCACAGACTAAACATGAAGCATTAAGTGTTACAGAAATTAATATGGACAAGTTGGCAGGACCAGAAACAAGTTTCGAGTAGAACATGTTACAAAAGCTTTACAGATCCATATGTTAAAGGAAATAATAACTTCAATTGATTCCTTGAAATGTTAAAATATTTATTCAAAACAAACAGTATCTTAAATTCACGCTACATTTAAAAGTCATCACAAAATTATTTTGTTAAATGTAAGTTACCCCTGCCGGTTAAAAAAATACTTAATTGAATCAACTGAAATGGTATGATAAAACGAACACATTCTGTAATATTATATATCTATTTTATGTACCGGGCTTAATAAAAATGTATGTTGCGTATTTCAAATATTATAAATAGCATCTAGCGTTATAATAGAAATATTAAATACCTATAGATATTAATGGAATTATCAATAGCACACACTGACATTTCGTTTATATATGAAAAAAACTACATAAGGTAAACATCACATATTGAAACTCAAACATAACCTCTCATTATTGGGTTTCTTCCTCTTTGGTTTCTTCAATCAACATTATATATATCTTTAATAACCTTGAACTGAAGATATATCACACATACGAGAAAATATTATGAGAACTTATATATCACAGTTTATTTGATTTCGCTGCGTCTGTTGTTTTAATTAACTTGTTAGGATTAATTTCATGTCTTTACAATTGAAATTTAAGAAACCTATTACGAAATTATAATAGAGCTTTTCTGCGGATAAATAATTCCAATCCCTTATTTAGGAACCTAATTTTGCCCGGACCATATTTCTATACACAAAAAGTGCACATGATCTATCTAATAAAATTTTTATTCTATTTCAATAATCAATTTAATAATTATTGTATTCCAGGCCATTAAATTGATTTATTTTCATTAAGAATTTCAAAATCACCATACTACGGCGGATCTAGCATATTCTTTCCATATTCTCGACACAAAATATATTCCAGGATTTTGTTGTCATGTGATTAAATTTCATTCCCACCCAGCTTTCTGGATTAGTTAGGTAATACCACGATATTTCTGCCCCATTGTACATAATTGGGAACTAAGGCTAAGTCCATGCTGTATCCCACTATTTGTAAACAAGTTCTTGAATTTTCACTTCCAATATCTGATAAATTTTACTTTTAAATTTCCCCCATCCACAGTGCGATACAACTTATGTTTTCAATATAATATGTACAATATAATTACTTGAAAAATTTCTTACATAATTCAAGAAATGTAAGAAGAAGAAAATTTTTGTCGTGCTTAGAGGACGAAATTACAGTTAAAACCAACAATTCACAAACGTAATTGTATTAAAAATATTATATTGTAAAAATTTCTTTTGTTATAGTTGAAACACCATTTGCGGTTCCAAATTACGGAACGAAACGATGTGTAGTGTAATGAATAAATTTTATAAATGTTATTGCTTATAGGCTGCTTTACTATTTATTAATTCCAATCAGCCAGATAGTATAACTAATGACAATAAAGATACCCTAGTGTTCCCGGATAAAAACATGTATATTTATATGATATCAATTGACTCAATCAGTAAAATAAAACGACCTGAAATAGTTTAATGATGATTACAAACTAAACATGAAAATTTAATAAACAATAAAACTTTGGTTAAATATGTTCTAAAAGTGTGTACTTTTCACGCACAATGGAACCGAAATGAATGCTGTAGACTTACAGCGATAGAATTCCATTATAAGCAACATAATTGAATTTATATGTTTTTTGACATTATATTTACATAATAGTTGGTTTCTTTAAAATTTGAGATATTCATGACTACCTAATTTGTTATGTTATATCTGTTCATTGATATCCAAGAAAAGGTTCGAAACGTTGTGTTATCTCCATTAAATTATTGCTGATGTGCTGGCCTTTTTATTTATTTATTGTTAGAAAATGTATTAACTTTGAGATAAATTATAAGTTACGAATTACAGAACATTTGCATAGATTATTCAACTGTTCTACCATTCTATTTCAAATTATTTGTATTTCATAAAAAGTGGAGATTGTTTTGCATTTGATCTTTGTTTGATCTATATATTTGAGTCAAAGAGAATAACTGTATGTTGTGGTTCTTTTGAAACATAATAACAAATTTAACCTTGTTTTGTCATGAGTGGATTTATAGTTCTTAGGAATTTTTGAACACTTATAAATATGCCGAAAGTACGCAGAAGTAAAAAGTCTCCACCAGAAGGATGGGAACTTATTGAACCAACATTAGAAGAATTGGAACAGAAAATGAGAGAAGGTATTTTGGTCCATAAGTTGTATAGAAAGATGAACTTGAGAAATTTGATTTTGGTGGCATTCAGTTAATCCAGTTTTTTTTTAGCTGTTTGGACGTAGACTTTAAATGCTTATAACATCTTTAGCTTGCGGGAAATTTATGCAATGTTAATGCTGGTATTTACATGTTTAAACAGTTTTTAAAGATAATTATCGCGTTTCGCATACTTACGAAATCAGTGAATATATTATGGTTTATTGTTTAACAGAACCCGAAAGTAAGTCCATTGATTGTTGTCTTGAAAGTTCCTCAATTTAAATTAAATTTTTTAATTTATTTTTAGCCGAAACAGAGCCACACGAAGGAAAACGAAAAGTAGAAGCTCTGTGGCCCATATTTAAAATTCATCACCAGAAATCAAGATACATATATGATTTATTTTATCGGAGAAAGGCCATAAGTCGAGGTAATAGAGCTTTACAGATAATTACTAGATTTATTTTAATAATATGAAATCTTGAGTATCTATTATATTATTCCTGTGTTTCAGAGTTGTATGAGTATTGCCTAACTGAAAATATTGCTGACAAAAACCTCATAGCTAAATGGAAAAAACAAGGCTATGAAAACTTGTGTTGTCTGAGATGTATTCAGACAAGGGACACTAATTTTGGCACGAATTGCATATGCAGAGTCCCAAAGGGTAAACTTGAAGAGGTATAATTGCTCTATCTAAACATTTGGCTTGCATATTATTATTTTTGTAGAAGAACTGACTTTTATGAAGTAAAAGTCAAAAATTTATATAACATTATGTTTATACATTTCCAAATTTGATTGCTTATTAATTCATTTATATTTATTTTTTTCTGCAGGGACGTATTGTAGAATGTATTCATTGTGGATGTCGAGGGTGCTCTGGCTGAATATAACAATTCACTGTAATTGAAAAAATGTGCTGTCATATTGTAAGATATTTGTGACTACAATTGTTGTACATATTTCTCATTCAGATTTTATTGTATCTTATTTTGAAATTGTGAAAACTATAAAGTGTGATTGCTTTCATTTGTTTTTTATTCTCCATTTTTCATTGAAATACATTTCTTTCTTAAATAGACGATCTCAAACATGTATAGATGTGTGAATTGAAGGTGTTAGAATAATTACTCTGGATCACATGAGCTTTTTGTACAATAATATTCAATCTAGCGTATTTTTTCAAAATTGATTTATGATATATAGTCAATACTATTGTCTTGTTTTAAGAGATTCTTTATAAACCTTTTAAACAATCACAGGAACATTATTTTTGTTTATATATATCATCTCACTATTAATAAATTGGATATGAAAGAGAGAGAGAAAAGAAATTGACTTAAATTGATAGTAGGCATCAAATGGCAGGGATGTACTATTATTAATGTAAGGTAAATCAATGGGCTATTTTTCTCTCTCTATCCAATTTGTTATTATTTTTGAAAATTTGAAATGTCTTCTTAATTAATATCTAAAACGTGGAGTGACAGGAGTATATATATATTCAATAGTGGCAGGTTGATGTTAATATTGAATAAAACAAGCTGTGTGTGTGAGAGGCATTAACTTTTTTTTATTTGAAAAGGCATGCATGAATGATTACAAATATGAAGTATGCTACAGGACGAACACTGTCAGTAATTTTCTTTGTAATATGCTACAAATATCATCATGACTGTTCCTTAAAGAATTTATAATATTTTTAATTTCAAATAGTGATTTACACTGCTTGCACGGACTGGAAAGTTTTCCTGTAAAATTTGTATGGCAATTATTATTGACTTTTTTGTATTTAAGCCAACTTTCCCTAAAATGACTAGAAAATAATTATTAGAACCATAAACTATTTCAAATAAACTTTGTGACTGATCTGAATTTTCATTCTTATTTTCCCAATATTTTTCATTATTTTAGTAGAATTTTCAATTATTTGCCAAATATCAAGATCCTTTTTAATGCTGTTTTATATTTTACATATCTCATTTAAAAGTATCAATATGATACTGTTGTAGTTCTTGTTGTGGTATTCAGTCTTAAGACTGGTCTGATGTAACCCTCCATGCTAAACTATTTTGCGCAAGCCTTTACATTTCCTTATAACTACCTTAATCTGCTTAGCATATTCCATCTTTGTCCTCCATCTTCTGTTCTACCCCATACACTTCCCGCTAGTGCTAATTTTGCAGGACCTTAATCTCTTAAAACGTGGCCTATTAATCTATCCCTGGGTCATTCCATGTCAAGTGTTCCAATTTGAGAAACCATTCCCACGCGACCATTTTCGATTTTGTCAGTTTTTACTATAAAGCATTACATGAACTAAATGAACATGTGCAAAATTTCAGTTTGAAATATGTAATTATGGCTGAGATAAGGGCTTTTACATCAAAGCCTACTTTTGAGATTCAATATTGTGGCACTTATAGAGATAATACCCTGAAAACTCATATTTAAGGTAAACCGCATTCGTAGATTACGAAATCTGTACCGAAAATTTTCACAAATGTCATCCCGGGCCAGCATTGAACTCCAAAGTTACCAAAAAAATCCCATTATTTTTTTTCGAATTTTCAAGGAATTCTACTTGATTAACGTCCTCCACATTGTTCGCTCGTTCCTCTAGTCTGTTTAGAATTTCCTCGTTACTGATTCTATCCACCCATCTGATTTTCAGCATTCTCCTATAGCACCACATTTGTAATATTCATACCTGTAGGTTAATTCCTCTTTTTGACAAAAGCCTTCCTTGCCTGTGCTATCATACTCTTTATGTCTCCTATACTTTTACCATCCCTAGTAATTATGCTGCCCAAATAGCACAATCCCTTAACTTCCTTCAAAATATATCTTCGCAATCTAATACCCTTTGTTATTCCACCGTTTCCCATACTACACTCCATTACCTTGGTTTTCGCTGTATTATTCCTCGTTGAACTATTTCTCCAGGACCACATTCATACTACTTATTATGGTTTCCAAGTCACCTTCTGACTCCCCTAATACTACAATATCATTGCCAAAACGTACGGTTTTTATTTCTTCTCCTTGCAGTATGATTCCTTTTCCATTTTAACTTTCTTCATCGCCTGTTCTATATATAAGTTAAAGAGCATGGTCGACAGACTGCATCCTTGAATTACTCCTTTCTCTATTTGATCTTCAATCATCATTACTGCTGACTGCTTTCTTTCTCGATATTTTATTCCTGTCTTCAAAATCCTTAGTAGTGCGTTCCAGTTCACATTATCAAAGGCTTTTTCTAAATCTACAAATGCCACGAACAAAGGCATGTTTTCTCTTCTAAAATTAGACGCAAAGTCAATATTACTTCTCTTGTCCCTACATTCAACTCGCATTCTATTTGATACACTATTAGAGGGGAGTTGTCTGTTTCAGGATCACCCTCATGTAGCCTGTTAACCCACAAAAAATAATTGTCCTGTGCTTCTTCGCATCTTATTTAGTATGAGTATAATTGTTTTTACTAAAATGTTATAAAATAAAAAATTATTTATGGAATCAGGAAATTTAGGACATGAAAATGTGGACATGTATGTCACACAAATAAAGATACCAAGATCACTGATTGCTGCGGGGACGCAACAGACCTGACTACATGCCTCGTCCGGAAAAGGGACAGGAAAAACACGAACGAGGAACCGAGCCTTCACAATTTGTTTAATAGAAAACGTAGATTTTCCCGGCGTAGATGATGGACGAAAAGTTCTCGTGATTAGTTCGTTTGTACACGACGTTTCAATGGCGGTGTCAGCCACCCGACTGGAATCCCGAGAACTCTACGTCCAATTTGTTTCATGTCCATGAAGTGCATCAGAAGTATTTTATAATTGATAGTGGAGTTTTAAGTTTATATAATTGCATCAAGGTTGTGTCATCAAATCGAGTTTATCACGGGAAATATGTTTTCGTATAAAAGATGTTGATAAAATTGAACTTTTTCAGTTTCGAATTTTCCGCTGAAAGTTAATGATTATAGATATGAAGTTCATCAGAAATTTTCGCAACATTATAATCCTTAAGGAAAAACACATCGAAGAAATATATCAGTTACGCAACTTGGCGTGCTAATATGCATAAGTCTATCCACCTTTGACACGGGATCTATCAAGCGTGAACTCTATCAGCCACTTAAAGATGCCCTTAAATGCTGAGAACAGTTCAGTTACAGTCTTGTAGCCTAAGTGAGTTGAATTACCTAGTTATGAATAGTTATTGATTTGTTAAATGTTAACTTCTGAAACTCAAACGGTTGTGGGGCGACAGTTTGAATCCTGTAATCGGAAAGTAGCTTAATGAACCGCAATTTACGCGAAAATCTTTTTTTCAGATTTTGATAGATTTTTCGCGAAAGGATATTAATTGGAGACGACACTGGTAAGAAAACAATATTTTTTTGTACTCTGCGGTTCGTAATTTTTATTTCAGTGTACATGTAATTATGCCCAAATTTTTATAAAGAAACATATTTATACACGAATGCATTTTACATCCTCCCGCATTTCAAATAATTTAATTTTCGGAATAAGTCACACATGATGACGGTATTTTATGTCAGATCCCGTGGTATACGCAGTATGATGATAAATGTTTTCTTTCTTTAAAATAAAATTCGATTGTGATTTCTTTTAAATAGGCCTACTACTCAAAATGTAAAAATACTCATTTTTTGATTAAATAGTTTATCTGACAATTAAATATACAATAAACGAGTTAAATCATCCTCTTTAGCAGTTTTTTCAATTTAAAAATTAAACATTACAACGTTTCACCTCTCAATTTAAATTTAAAAACTGACAAATAGGCGGATTTCTTTAATTTTCTTGAATACTCTTATTGTCAGGTGTACTGAGGTATATTATCAATTACTTATTATTTTCCAAGTTGAAAATATTTTTCCATCCAGTATGATAAAAGAATTTACATCCATAATAAAATTAATTGTCTTAATAATATGAAATTAGAAAAGAATATAAGCATTTGAAATGTGGTGCTATAGGAGAATGCTGAAAATCAGATGGGTGGATAGAATCACTATCGAGGAAGTTCTAAACAAAACAGAATGAGCGATGAGCGAACAATATGGAAGACGTTGAAGAAGAGAAGGGATGGATTAAAAGGCCACGTTTTAAGACATGCAGATTTTGTTAAATTAGCAACATAGTGAAGTTGTGTGTGGGGTAAGAACAGAAGAGACAGGGAGGGTGGAATACTCTAAGCAGTTTAGGGAGGATGTGGTAGTTATGCGGAAATGAAAAGGCTTGCGCAGAATAGGTTGGCGTGGAGGTTTGCATCAGACCAGTCTTAGGACTGAATACCACAAGAACAAAACATCTACAACGTTATTCCATATTTGTGGACTTTCTCAGGTAAATTTAATTGAATAAACCTATATACACAAGCGTATAATTTTGCGTCGTGCATTGCGTCCAGTGACCTCAGGAAGTACACTGATATAAACACGTTGTAGAAGACGTATCTATTTCAATACCAAACTATCCGAAAAAAATTTCCCTACTGTGGGACAACAATTCTACCATAATCAGACTACTACTAAATACTGGCTAAACAATCCGTCTGGTCCCATCCAATGTGTACCCAAATGAAATTTGTCAATTTATGCTTGAAAATAAGTTAATACTATACTGCAGATACTAAAGTTTTAGGAATATAGATTAACCACGATTTAAAGTTGGATACGCATAAAGAACAAAGCAAATGATTTAATTAATACAAATAACAACGTTTCATCTAACTTTGTGGACTTCTTCAGGTAAATTATAAATTGAATGAACGATTTACTTTTGAGGTGTCGCGGACAATCTCCCACTGCGGTTACGGCCGCTACACCATATTCCTCTAATGTAAATAGTTCATCCATTTAATAATTTACCCGGAGAAGTCCACAAAGTTGAATGAAACGTTGTATTTGTATTAATTAAATTATGGCCGTCCTTTTATTTATTTTTAACAAATATTTAATTTAAGATTACATGTTTCTAATAATTTTAGGTTCGCCATGAATTTTGATATTTTTCAAAAACAAGTAATTTATTTGCAGGGAATAAGGAGAACTAGTTAAATGTCATATAAGTGAAATATTATATTACAGTAAAATATTTATTATTTTTCTGCCGGAGAGTTAAAAAGATGGTTGGTCAAGTATTGTTGGTCGTTTTTATGAATTTGCTGTTTTCATCTGTAGCCCAGGTAATACTATACTATGTTTATCTATAGGTCTAAAAAACAACTGTCAGCATTAAGTAATTAATCTTTAATGTTAAGGCAGCCTCAACATTTATATATCTTTCCTATCCTTAAAACTGTGGTGTGTAGATGGATTATATGTAAATAAACTTTTAAATTGTAAGTAGCTCAGCTGTTATAGTGGCTGTATAATTAGTGGTGATTCAGGGTTTGATCCCCTGCCTTGTCTATTAATAACAAGTAACACTAATGAGAAGGCTCTGACTGCTATAAATGAAAAAATAATAATCTAATATATTGGTTCCAAGTAAATAAGCTAGTATTGTAAACAGCAAAAAAACCTTGATAGACATTTCAAAACTTCAAAAGATTACTTTTCCAATTTGAACAATTTAAGACTAAGGAATATGTTAGTAAACAAATTACCCACTACTAAATTCTTCAGTTTTTGTATGGACAAAAATTTATAGAGGGATCCTTCAGGATATCTTTTTGCAGATACCATGACAAATAGAAGATTCTAAAAATTATAAATGATTTAGAGCATTCCGTTCAGATCTCCTACCTGACCTATTTTTCTGAGAACTTAGTATATTTCCTGTCCCCTGCATATATATATGATAGAGAGATAGAAAGAAGGTGACTTACCTGAGGTTCATAGATGGTAGACAACTTGTGAGGTTTAGAGTACTTGAATTTTTGGAGGCACCGCTCCCTTCATCAGATAGTTAGGAAGACATTACCAGTGATCGGCTAGCCAACGACTATCACTGGAAAAGTCTTCCTAACTTTCTGATGAAGGGAGTGGTGCCTCCGAAAATTTAAAGAACTCTAAACCCCACAAGGTGCCTACCATCCATGAACTTCAGGTAAGTCACCTACTTTCTATCTCTCTTTCCTTTCCTTTCCTTATTAATTGTTTTAACATGACACTGTCATTTCCTATATATTTAATGTATATTTATTATATAAAAGCTTCAATCCATAGCAGTAATATTCTTGCAAAATACATGATTCCATGCTACTATCCACTTAATTTCAGGGGCTTAAAAATATCAAACTGTGATAAATTATATTGGAGGAGTGATATATAACAAATTACAAGCTGTAATAAAGGGGGAGCTAGTAACTTTAAATATAAAGAAACTATCACACAAAGATTATTTATTTTCCATAAATGCATATCAGAATGCCTATCTCTATTAACTTTCACTTGGGTTCAAATGATTTTACTTGAATTTATGTTTTATAATGACGTGCTTTTATTTAATCTAATTTTTTAAATCTATCTTTGTCTATCTCACTATTAATTATCTTAACTTGAGTTTCCACATTCTTATATCTCAATAATCTGAGGAATATTTGTGTTTTTTAGGATGATGTCACTATTATGAGTATGGAAATAATAACCCAAGTAAGACTCAGATATGCTAAAACACATGTAATAACAGAGTTTTATAATAGTGGAGTAACAATGAGGCCTGTAAATTTTACTCAGACATTGCCTGAGGATGCACTGATTACTGGTTTAAATATGTAAGCATATGTTTCTCATTTAAAGAATTATAAGTTTCTAACAGTGTTGAATATTTTACAGTAGTTTAATAGGTTATTTGATTTCTAAAGTATGAAATATATATTCAGCTAACTTTTCTTATAACCATACTGAAAAAAAGGTAATTATTCCACTGTAAAGATGAAATTCTTTCTTTTGGCATCATATAATAAACTAAAACAGGCTGTTAAAGGGTGTTGCATATAGTATATGAAATTTTTAACACACATACCTAAC
Source organism: Eucriotettix oculatus (assembly GCA_034510155.1). Lineage (NCBI taxonomy): Eukaryota > Metazoa > Arthropoda > Insecta > Orthoptera > Tetrigidae > Eucriotettix > Eucriotettix oculatus. Next base: position 38,319,473 of record CM067382.1, read on the forward strand.
TAGAGCCAAAAAGTTAGCTCAACTTTAATGTAACAAACAGTAAATGTTAATGTAATCATATTTCCTGTAGTTCATATGAAAAACACTATTAAATTTTATAGATAATTGTTTAAATCTATGAAGGATAAACAGAGTTCTGATAATATATTTTCATATTAATGATAATATGTCAATCATTGTCTTCATTCTTTATCGATAATTATTGCTTAACATATGACAAATACAGAATATATAATCTGCAATTAAGTAAAATAGGATTTTTTTAAAATGTACAATGATACATCATTTTATAAAACTATTAAGGACTATTGGCACTGAACATTATGAAGGAACAGTAGTTGATATAGATGCAGCTGAAGAATCCTACATTAGTGTTGATGAATGTGAGGTGTCAGCTGGTCTAATTAAAGTAAGGTAATGTGGCACTTTTGTATTCCTTCTTATGATGTAAACAACTGATTGAATTTTTTAAGAAACTGATGATTGCAGGGATGTTAAGCCATTCCAGGTGTCAGTTAAAGTAGCACCACTGAAAAAAGTTATATTTAATTGGACTTATGAGCAAATCTTAAAAAGAGAGCAGGGTTTCTTCAATCTACCCATCCACATAGTCCCTGGAAAGGTATTTTATTTAATTACATAAAATAAACTGTTATTATAGTATATGTACAGTTTGTAACATATTAACAAATTTTATGTTTAAACTGCCTACATAATGTGCATTCACTTGGAGTTTACTTTATATCCCTCCCACATAACTATTCCAATCCTATACTATTAAAGAGAAAAGGCCTTATATTTACTGTTTCTCAAAAAAAGAAAATGATAATTAAAATAGAAAAATCTTGGTGTACTGGGAATTGATTACAAGATAATATTTAACGTTAACCGTAACCACTGAGCTACCCTTGCTGACTTTTGGTACAATGCTTGCCTTGTACATTATTAAGTATTAAATTCTGATGTTATTGACAACTCTTTGTTATTAGCAACATTTTTGCTGTATGTGTGCAAGCTATTGATGTTTTCCTTGCATGTTTTCCCTGTTAATTAGTTTAGCATTCATTGTGAATTTATCCTATAATTCAATTAATGTATTTAACTCAATAAATGTTAAAAGGTTATGGACTAGGATTATCCCTCAACAATATGAATAGATTTGTTACACATTCAACTTCCAAAATCTTTTGTGCTTCAAAAGCATGCGATGGTAAACCTGTGGCTGGTGTTGATGTTTCTGTTATTAATGAATTCAACAGTCACAGCCATTCTCAGAGCAAATTCCTACATATATAATTTCATTGAATTAAGTAAACTTATTTGAGTATAGGACTTTGAATTTTTATTATTTGAATAAATTGAAAGCAAGACTACAGTCAGAAGCTTGAGAGAAAATGTTTCCACTGTCAAACAGATTAGAAATGGGAAACATTTCATAGTAAAATTTAACTTACACCTAAATACTATCATCCATTAAACATAAAAACTTCCTAAGTATACCTCACTCAGAAACTAAGGCTCATTAAAGACATGCTGGAATTAATAATCATAATAAATGCCTGCAATATTTCAAGGGCAACAAAAAATATTTAAAAGGAAATACAAGTTGTAAGAGATGTTTAAGCAAACATATATCCAACAACAAATTCTAACAAAATTACACATATTGCATGGGCTATTATTAAAAAAGTACAAAATATTGTTCTGAGAATATAGAGTTGAATATTGGTAATGAGATAAATCATCCCAAAAAATGTTGCTGGACAAACATTATTTTAAATGTTGCTAAATCTGCAGGATGTAGAGTGACTTATAACACTAAGATCCATTGCACACTCTGTATAACTATATGACATAAGTGAAAAAAATAAAAAGCAGGGTACTTCAAAAACATTAGTCATGTCTTGTCTGAGTAAATTTCACAGTGGGGAACAATAGTGAGCAAGTGAGAACTGTAAAAAGCTTTGTTGAATATGGTGTGCTGAGGGCTCAGTCCTTTGTTATTTATTATGTACATTAAATACTCTCTCCAAAATAGTAAATTAATGAGCTTCACTGATGTTGGAACTATGATTTGTTGGGACAACTCTGACGGTAGTCTTATGGAAATTGCCTGTTCTTAATTAAATTGTATTATTTCCCACTATAAATCCAATAATCTTAGTACAAATGTCAAGATAGTATTATTAAAATCTTAACATATTTTTCAGGCATTAGATAGACTGTATGTGGAGGTCAACATAGCTGAGTCAAGCTTGATAACTGAGGTGAAGGTGTCAGATCTGCATGAAGACAAAGTAACAAGCTATAAATGTATGTTATCTTAAGTGATTAAAAAATTTCTAATGAAAGATCATTCCAAGTTTTCAGTCATGAAGCATGTATGCAAGTCTCTAGTTTTATATATATATATATATTATATATATATATATATGAGATAGGAAATGACATTGTCCTGCCTTTCTCCCAAATATTTCTATCTTTCTTTCTATCCAATTATCAAATGCGTGACTTCGTCACTTATCCCATATATATATATATATATAATTTATCCTTAACGGATGCTCCTAATTCTTCCATCCCTCTTCTCTATCCATCCTAACTTGAAAACCTAATATATATAGACTGAAAATGTTCGGTTGGTCGTACTCGATGTGGTGGCGGAGTGGATAGACGCACGCCCCGGCTCTAAGGGTGATGCACTGTTGTTTCGTGCACCCAGGTTCGAGTCCTGGCCACATCGAATTTTTTCAGTCTTTCTTCCTTCTTCCATTCCCTTCTACGCTTGACATATGTATTTCCTTGTGCATGATTCCATGCCGTACATATGATTTAAAGAGCGAATTTCCTGCCTTTCTCCCAAATATTTCTATCTTTCTTTCTATATATATATATATATATATATATATATGAGTCAGGAAATGACATTGTCATGTTTATAAAAAACAATTAATGGGGAAAGGCCAGTGAGATAGAAAGAAGGTGACTTACCTGAGGTTCATAGATGGTAGACACCTTGTGAGGTTTAGAGTACTTGAATTTTTGGAGGCACCGCCCCCTTCATCAGATAGTTAGGAAGATATTACCAGTGATCGGCTAGCCAACGACTATGTGTATGTGTGTGTGTAATAAAAAAATGGCTGAGAGTTTATGCTTATTTTAACTTTAATGGTTCAAATTGTCTTACTTATTCAAAGTATTATTCCATTAGCCAATCCCTCAGCAACATTGGATATAAATCAAAATACTGCAAAAATAACATGGAATCCATCTAAATGGCAACAACAGAACACTAACATATTTGATGGAGTAATGAATGTATATTATGATATTACATCTTCAAATGAAATTTTGGTGAGTTTATAAAAATTTAGTTTTTAACAAAAAATATGTTTCAATTGCCAATAAAGAATTTTAATTAAATTTTGGATGGTACATTTCATTATTTTATTGTAATCAATAATCTGTGTTAATTTTATCTTTTCATCACAAATTGATTTGAATTGGATTATATGAGTCCCAACTACAAAGACCAATTATTAAAATATATTTTCAGTTGGATCGAGATGGAAACTTTGTGCACACATTTAAACCAAACAGGAATGATCATCTCAATCAATATATTGTGTTCATCTTAGATATAAGTGGTTCTATGACCGGTCAAAAGTTGTCTCAACTGAAACAAGGACTAATAAGTATTTTAGATGATTTGCACACAGGTGATAAATTTACAATGATATACTTCTCCAGCAAAATCAAGGTAAATGCTTTAAAGAACTGATCATGTTACTGGCTAATTTAAAAATAATTTTATATTTAGTTTAATGTAATTATAATAGCACAATAATTTCCTCTTGATATGCTTACACTTGATATGATACAGCCATGATTTAATATTAAATTAGTAAAAATGTTTATAAATTTATGTTTATCAAATTATTGTCTAGTAGCTTTTAATATATTCATTTAGTGACAGTTCAAAACACCTCAAGATGGTTTAGTATAGATGTTAATTACATTTCAGAGTAGATTGAAGTTTCACTCTAAAGGTGCCATAGGTTTTATGATTGTAAGAGAAACAAATGTTCTATTGAAAGAAATGTTACCAAGCCATGCATAGTTGTAACATATTTTAACACAAATGTCAATTTTGATACATAAGAATTTTTATCTGGTAAAATTAAGATTTGTGTAAAAGAATAAAAACCCAGGTGGGATTAATAACACCAGATAACATTAAAGCATTGAATTTTATGTGTTTGTACAATAAAGTCTTAATATGGCCATTCAATATATGATCATATGACTCCTCCCTTATCTTCTTATTACTTTACAGGCTCTATCAATTTAGGTCAATATGTTTCCATAATGGTAAACATACAATTAACATGATGTTAAATGTATGATTTATTACTAGTTAAAGGTGTTAGATGAATTAATGTCTATTTACCTAATCATTGCAGATTTGGTCAGGATCTAAGACATGCAGTTTTATTTCGGCATTGAATCCAATACCTAATTCAGCTGTACTTCAAGCGACAGCTAATAATATTGCATTAGCCAGGAAGTGTATTCAACGATTAAGGGCAATTGGAGGTAAATGATTTATTTTAACTGAAATTATTTAAGAGTATGTTACATAAAATAGCAATCTTTAATACATTAAATGTTTAAATTGTTAGAAATACCTGAGTATCAGATAGTGAAATAAGTAGAATAATGTAGATATAATTTGTAGTCTATCATAATGGTTTTGAAATAACATTTTCTTATATATAGCACCTTAATAAGCTTAGTTTTAATAAAATACTCTTGATTAATCAACTGGGTCAAGTCAGCGTTTGAACACAATATTTCGGCAAAATTCATAACCCTTGTCATCAGGTGCATACATTGGGAAAGAAGATGCTATTTGATATATTCATGAGGTTTCCTGGATGACAATTTGGAAGGGCAGAGGCATAAAGAACCATAAAAATATCAAGTAATCACAATGTATATCTCTGTGCTGGGTAACATTCCCTAAGTCTGAAGTGGTACAAGCTTCCGCCCCCTTCCCAAGGGGAATGCTTACAATTATCCAAATTAAATCATTACAGTTATTCAAATTACAATACTTAGTGTTCCATATAACATATCTTTGAAATCTATGCATTCCGATAGCTCAACCTGTGCTTCTTTCATTTAATAAGGAGGACCACTAGGTAAAGAAACCATAAATTTCAGAACTTGGTATCAGGGGCATAAGCTTGTAGATTGATTACAGGTACATTTTACTGCTTACAATTAATTAAAAAGCACAATTGTTTAAGCACTCTATCCTAGTGATAAATATTTGGGGACATATCACTGACTATATTATTTCTTCCTTCTTGGCATTACAGTCCTTGAAGAATATCAGCCTCTCACAAAATGCTTGCTTATTATCTCTATTCTCTGTGTTTGTTCTCCATCCCCTTATTCCCATGTTACTAATATCCTCCTCGACATCATCCAACCATCTTAAGATTGGTTGTCCTTTCAGTCTTCATCCTTGCATACCATGTACTCAAATATATGTCAGTTTTTCATTTGTGTTTTCCATTTCCTTGTAATTTTCATCAGGCCGTTTCTTCTGTAACAATTGTTGTTTTTTGGAATGAGATTGTTTGGCCCATGCCTAACTCCCCAATCTGAAGAACCAGTGGTAATTCAAACCTCCCTGCATGGTAAGGCTGGGGTTCTTGAGGAGGGACTAATTTCTTTCTTTCAATGAGATTGTTAGACCCATGCCTAACTCCAGACAGATATATTTAATTAATGATTTTGGTAATAATAAACTTGTTTCTTGGATTACAAATTAGTGCAACAAAACATAGTAATTTATGTGTCTGTTGATTACAGGGACATACATTCATGAAGCGTTGACCAAGGGCATAGAAGCTGCAAAAATTGTTCAGAAAGAAAATTCTGAAAGCCTGGCTCAATTAGGTCTCACAATTGTCTTCCTTACTGATGGGATAGCAAATGGATTAATTAGTGATCCAGATACAATTAACAATGAATTTACAACAAAAAATAGTGCAGTTGGTGCATCTCTATTTTCTTTAGCTTTCGGTTCAAGTGCCGACTTTAAATTTTTAAAAAAAATGTCTTTAAGGAACAAAGGGTTTGCAAAGATGATATATGATTCAGATGATGCTGCAAAACAACTTGAAAAATTTTATGATTCAATATCATCTCCACAATTAAGTAATGTGAAATTCTCATATGATCAACAAGTAAGAAACAATTTTTTTCTTAGTACATTTTCTCTACACAAATCTTTCTGTTTGAAATATTAATTAAAGAATATATATATATATATATATATATATGTCAAGAATAGACATTATCATGTTAATTAAAACAATTAATAAGGAAAGGAAAGAGAGAAAGTAGGTGAATTACCTGAGGTTGATAGATGGTAGACACCTAGTAAGTTCTTTAAACTTTCGGAGGCACCGCTCCCTTCATGAGAAAGTTAGGAAGACATTTCCAGCGATTGGTTAGACAACTGAGCAGCCAAAATTTTCTGCACTGCTAGCTTAGGTCATAAACAATTGACCCCATCAGGTCACCAACTCTCTCTTTGAACCTCAGGAAAATCACGTACTTTCTATCTCTCTTTCCTTTCCTTATTAATGATATATATATATATATATCTAATTTTTTATATTATGTTTCTAGATTAATCCAAGCACAAAAACTAATTTCCCAACTTATTACAAAGGTCAGGACCTTATGGTTGTTGGAAATGTTCCCTCTGGGAACTCAGTTACAGGTTTTGTGAAAGCGGATCAAATGTTATCACAAGCTGAATTAAAAATGGTTGATGGTGAAGCAGGAACATTTTTGAAACGATTACAGCAGTTTGCCACCATAAAAGAATTATTGGATAATAATGGACAATTGGACGCAACAGCAAAAAGTTTAGCCATAACAGTATGTTACTTTTATTTTACTAATTGTTAAAAAAATTTACTATCTTTTTGAATTTGGGCAATTAATACCACATAGTAATAACAATACAATAATGGGTAATATGGGAAAAATCATAATTTTCTTAAGGGTTGGCAGTTTATTTATACCTTTTGACAGGTACATATGTTACTACTGGGTACATCAGGACAAATAAGACAAGTATATCAGTTGGCATTCATTTATATAAAGCATATGAACTTTATTAATTAAAAAACCAAAGCTTGAAAGGCTGAAAACAAATTTGTTTAACATACATATCTGCATATCCATTTGGGGTTGGTATATTTAAAGTAAATATATTTATTAGAGATTCTGCACTGTTTTGAGTTACTGAATTAAGCTAAAAATACTCACATAGAAACATTGCAAGCTACACAGTACCATATTCATGCCATTGTTGACTGGATTAAGGCCAACCAAATAATAAGTCATAAACTGCCCAATTTGATGCTAAACTCTTATTTTTATAGGTATATTGTAACTCATAGGTGGATAGTGCACTTGCATATTTGTGAAATGTTCATTTCAATTAATGGACAAATTTGAAATATTTAAACAATAGTTAGAATCATATATCTCAATAATAAATAATTCAATTATAGTAAACTGTATTTATTGTTCTCCAAATAGTGATTTTGATGTATTTATTTCCCAAATGAAAACATTGTTGATAGGTCTAACCAATCTAAAGAAAATATTATTATTTGTGGGGACTTTAACATTGACTTTCTTACATAAAATAAAAGGTCGCATTTGAAAAGGTTTTCTTTTCATAGTGTTTACTCTGCACAATGAAAAGCTTTACAACAGTACATCTAAAAACTCCTCACTGCTTGATCAAATAATTATTTACAAACAGAAATCCTCATTATGCACATATATTCGTCCTAAAAGCAGATAAAGTTTATATCTTGGTCAGCAAAACATCTTCAATGAAAACAGCCTATATGTTTTGAAACTGTTACTTAAACAAGAAAAATGGATTGATCTATTTGCAGATAGTTCAATTAACCATATATATGTATATATATGAGTCAGGAAATGACATTGTCATGTTAATTAAAACAATTAATGGGGAAATGACAGAGAGATAGAAAGTAAGTGACTTACCTGAGGTTCACACCATCTATGAACCTCAGGTAAGTCACCTTCTTTCTATCTCTCTGTCCTTTCCCTATTGTTATATATATATATACATACTAAAACATAAAAGGCTCATGTTATAAAATATTTTTACGTAGTTATGTTATTAAGTTAAGTTACACCAAAAGTAATTTCTTAAATTTATATACACATAAATGTTTAGACATGATTATAATATTTTTTTTAAAAACTGGTTTTATAGAAATATTGTAATCATGGTTAATTCACATTCCAATTCATAATTTTTATATTAACAGAATGGGTTCATTATACGCACAACAGGATTTTATGTACAAGGATCAGACGTTGACTGTATTAATTCAGGCAAGTAAAATTATATTTTTAGTTTAGTTTAACATTGAAAGATATATATATATATATATATGGGATAAGTGACGAAGTCACGCATTTGATAATTGGATAGAAAGAAAGATAGAAATATTTGGGAGAAAGGCAGGAAATTCGCTCTTTAAATCATATATATATATACATATAGATATATATAGCTGTCATAATAAAGTGCGTGTTTTATTTTTATGTTCAGACCAGATGATTATGCCAGTGAATGGCAAAAGCTTCTGTTGTTTGAAATTTTAACTGTTTGCAAATAAAAATTGAGGGCTGTTCAATAAAGGTTGATTTTTATTTAACTTTTTGTATTCATTCATTAATGATTTATTAACTATTTCAGATGACCAAGGTATTGGACGGTTTAGTGACTCTGGTAAGAAATTCAATGCACATATATACATCATCCAAAGTTAAAGTATAAGCATTTCATTATTTATTTATTATTAATTTGAGCTGCTAGTAAATTTTAATAATCATATTTAACTTCTGCATTTAGCCTCATAAAATAAAGCCAATAAATGTTGTAATGGTATAACATATAAACAGAATGCTGATTGTGAAAATTTACATAAAAACTGAGATATCCATATTTTATATTAGATTCAAAATATTAATGCTTGTTGCAGAAATACATGAGGGAGTTGACAATACAACAATAGAAGAAAATACTTTCACAGGTTTGTCAGCAAGTTTTACAATACAAATATGAATACACTACTTTTACTCGAAGATAGTCAGTCTTGGATATATATACAATGTATTTAGTTGGGATGGATAGAGAGTAATGGGATAGAAGAGATTATTACGAGCATCCATTAAGGATAAATTACAAATTAATGAAACGTTTGTAACGTGACGAAGTCACAGGTTTTTGGATATTAGAATAGTAAGTAAGGATAGTAAATGAGGGAGAAAGATAGGAAATACGCTTTTTGGAACATATGTTCCAACATATATATATAATTAATGGGGAAAGGACAGAGAGATAGAAAGAAGATGACTTATCTGAGGTTCATAGATGGTAGACACCTTGTGAGGTTTAGAGAACTTGAATTTTCGGAGGCACCGCCCCCTTCATCAGAAAGTTAGGAAGACATTTCCAGTGATCCGCTAGCCAAACTATCCATGAGAGTTGTTGGCTTAAATTGTCACTCAGTAGCAGGCTATCATGCCATTTGTCGGACACTCTTTGTCTGAAGAAGGGAGTTTATACTCTCAAAAATTCAGTTTCCTACTTCCCTGCCATTTGATGTCTACTATCAATTTAATTCTAGTCCAACTGCTGTTCTCTATCCTTCTTTCCTGCCAAAATCAATTAATAGTTTGGACATTTACATTTTCTTTTATTGCTTCATATGCATGTATAATTAATTCATTTGGTTAGGAGAGTGGGATAGAGAGCAGTTGGCTTACCTTAAATCAATAGAAGATTTTGCCATGTTGGCAGGTATTAACATTACTAATTTTTAAGGCCTTAGCCTCCTTCTTCAGGACAACACACTGTTGAAACTGAAGCTTTGCATTGCAATTCAGGACAGAAGTTATTTTTTAAAATTCCTGGAAGCATAAGCTTTCTTTTTCAGGATAAAAGTTTGCATTTCCCATTTGCCTACTGACAAACTCCCCAGTAAATTTTGAGATAAATGACAGGATAATACATAAATACATAAATAGTGGTAGTTTAATAGCAATAGAAGTTTTTATTTTATCATTATTATTAGACCAACTTTAATTCTTATGTAAGACATACATTATCTGACATGTGTATTATTTTATTTATAGACTTATATTAAAAATAGCTAAAATGTGTATGTGTACATTAAAAATATAAAATCAAGGACTTTGACGTCATGTATTTTTTAATTGAATTAAAGTAATATGAATCTTTGTTTTAGTTCACTATTGATTGTACATTATTTGATTATGACATATTCTATACTTTTTTACTGAATATTTAGCAAGTATTAAAATGTTTGTATTACAGGCCATGAACTGTCAGATATTGAATGGCTGGATTCAGTAAGAAATGGCTCTCACATAACAATTAACATCAGAAATATAACAAAAACTTTTTTGATTGGTCAAAATCAAGTAAGTAACTGTGTTAATTAATAGAGTTAGTCCTGCAAGATTAGAGTTATGAATACTACATTTTTACGAAAATAATCCAGCAAAAATTAACTGTAACCAGAAACATAGAAAGATGATTGAATTAAAATGTACAATTCATGTAGGAAGTTGCAGTTTAAATTTATATGGTACAAATAGTAGTAAACTAGTTCAGAAATTAATATCTCTTTACTAATCGCAATTATATGTACAGTAGTCTACTTTTTATTCTTATCATATATTTTACAAGTAAGTAACTGCAAACAAAGAACTGAAACATGTGTTTATAATGTGACTATGAAATTAGTTTTGGGGATATTATACTTAAATAACATGGTACACAAGGCTTGGGGCACCAATTGTTACTAATTGTACTGTTATTTGGGATAAGTTTGTAATTTATTTCTTGTTCTAATTTCATGATTTATATCTGCATTTTAGAATCTCACAAAATTTGCATCCTGCACCACTCCTACTCAAAAGCCAGGTCATTGCTACCATCTGTACCAGTGTATCTTACCTGAATTAGAAAAGGATATTAACAATTTCCTTAATTACATTTGCAGTATTGAAGACAGGTTAGACTTTTCAATAATCTATTGATTACAGTGCAAGTTCAATGCATGTAGCTTTATATAAAAAAATATTCCATGGGCTGTACTAAGAATCCAAATAATTTGAAAATGTTACAATATAATTGTAATGATGATGCTTCTAAAAGTAATTACAGACTGTAATTATCTTCCTTACAAAATTTAAGACTTATTATGTTTTACTAGATTTGACCATAAGCACTAATGATTTTTCCTTATGCAGGTTTATTGGAGTATGTTGTCCAGATGAGATGACATCAGGCTTTGTATCACAACCTAACTAAATCATTGTAGTAAACTTGAATGTTTACTGGAATGAAAAATTACTGAATTTTTTATTTATAAAGTATGTAAAAAAGATCTCAAATAAACATGTTTAATGAAATTATTAGTTTTGTAGTTTGTGCAATGTTTTAAACAACTTATGATAGCTGAATAGAGATTCTGGTTACTTATCCTAATAATAGCATTTTTAACTACCTTGGTATGTCAAATGCTGTTATACCAAACTAAACTGCAACTTGTTATGTTCCCAAGTAACACAATCTGTCCTGATTTTTCATACATTTGAGGTGGGGGTTGGGGGGAGCGCTTTAAGTGTAGGTTTTAATTTAGTAATTAAATCTATTGCAATTTTATAGGTATTCTAGAACTATAATTTAATTTGAAATGGAACCAGGCTACATGTTGGTTATTCTGAAACAGCATAGTAATGGAATTGAAAAGGTAGGATGTGGAAGGTAGAGAAAGGTAGCCAAGGGTTGAATAGGGCCCCTTGGCTATAGTTTAAGGATCCTCCCTATGTTTCACCTAAAAATGATGCAGGAAAACCCTAAAAAACTTTAAATCTGGTTCATCGGTTTTTTGAGTACTATTCTCATCACTCCCTTCTGAATGACGGGAGATGAGTTTGCAGTGGGGTCGCAGGATTACCTTTCTCGTGTCTACCAGTTTTCGAAGGCAGCTGACCAACTGATCCAACAGGATCAGAGGATTAACTGTTACCACCACAGCCATTGGGATCGTAATTTGCGACCCCAAAAATCTAGGAAAACTGAATATTGTAGGTTTTATATCCATTTTTCTATTATGTCCAGGTTTTGCAGCATCATAAATGCAAATTATGAAAAATTAAAAAATAATTATATGAAATAAGCCTTTTTAATTGAAGTATTTTAAGTTGAAAATTAATTAATAAAATATAATTAAACATTGTGTTTGTGGTACGAAATTGAATTTCTCGTTCCGACAGTTGGATGGTAGAAGAGTAAAGGAGGTCCTTATAGCATGAAAGCATATAGTTTAGTTACCACCAGAGATGAACAACCAACAGCCTGCATAAGCTTTACCTTTGAAGTTTTTTTCAATGAAAATAATAAAATGTGACAGACGATTGAAGTTAGAAGTGCATTTGGTTTCACAATATAAATTTGAAGTGACAATAATAATTTTTTCAGTTTTGAGTTAATTTATTAAAATATAAATAATACAGACTTACATTTTGAGTAATTGCATATACATTAAATACAGAGGTCATATAAAGTTCAATATGAAGTACAACAATTCAACCAAAAATCGAAAGCATCTTTAAAGTTGGGATATTTTAATTAATGCAAGAGTTATCAAAATTCAGTCGTAAAAGAGGTTTTCTGCAACATGAAACAAATAAAATTAAAATTGTGATATGTGGCATACCTGACTCAAAGTTGCATATAATAATATATGGTTATTTGAGCCCTATATTGCGTTTTACTGTCCATTTATAATTCTACAGAGAATACAATTCTTAATATTACAATATAAATGTGTAATTCAAATGATTCGAAGTATTGCAATGGTTCACAAAATTTAATACCAGATTAATTAATACTCAATTTATTCACCTGTTTCGCCTAAAGATATGCAAGGTAGGTTGGACTTATTAGGTACTTTTCTCACGCCTTTCAGAATGACGTGAAATGAGTTTGCTGTGGGGTGCAGGATTCCCTTCTCCATGTCTCCGCCAGTTTTAGGAGGTAGCTAACCGACTGATCCTATGGGATCAGCGGACAACTCTTACCATATACCCAAATCTTCGACCCCAGTACATACACCTCCTAAACTAAGTGAAGGTGTCTTGGCATGTGAGACCTTTGAAAAGCCAGAGAGAGTACGAGGCATTCCCAACATAGTTAGGTGAGCCCCGCAGTCAATCTGGAGAGAAACGCCTGCGAGAGGAATCTCCCACAGGCATTCCACGTAGCTAATAGATAAGAAATGAAAAGGATCATGAAGAGGACAGGAATAAAATATCGAGAAAGATGGCTTATACATAACCTCTACAGTAATTAGAATAGAACATCAAGAAATGAAAGCCATAATCAAGAAAGAAGTAAGGGAAAGATGCAGTCTGTTGCCATGCTGTTTACCTTATATAGAGAACAGGCGATGCAGAATGTTGAAACAGCAGTAATGAGAATTGAAGGGCAAGAAAAGAAAGCAGAAATCAAGAAAGTCTGTCGCCTACGCTCTTTAACTTATACACAGAATAGGAGACGAAGAAAGCTATATACAATATGGAAAGGGAATCATACTGCAAGGGGAAAAAATGAGAACCATACTGTTTAGCGATGATTTGTAGTATTAGGGGAGTAAGTAGAAGACTTGGAAACCATAATAAATGGCATAAACGTGGTCCTGGAGAAAGAGGATTAATAGAGGGAAACCAAGGTAATGGGGTGTAGTATGGAAAGCAGTGGATTGGGAGGGGATGTTTTGAAGGACATTAAGGAATTCTGCTACTTGGGTATCATAATAATAGGGATGGTAATAGTATAGTAGACATAAAGAGTAGAATAGCTCAGGCAAGGTAGGCCTTTGCGAAAAAAAAATTATAAGTGTCAATATTAGGAAATCATTGCTAATTCGTATGGAATGTGGAGTTATATGGTTGCGAAACGTGGTTGCAGAAAGGAAAAGAATAGAAGCGTTTGAAATGTGGAGAATGCTGAATTATCAGATAGATGGATAGAAACATTCACTAATGAGGAAGTTGAAAAATATGGAGGACGTTGACCAAGACAAGGAATAATAATAATAGGCTACATTTTGAGACATGTTGGTTTTATTCATTAGAGGGGAGTGTGTGTGCAGGCTAATAACAGAAGAGAGAGGTAAAGGGTGGAATACGCAAAGCAGATAAGGGAGGATGTGGTAGTTGTGGGAAAATGGAAAGGCTTGCGCAAGATACATAAGCTTTTTAAAAAAAGATCTTACGAATTTTTTATTTGTCCTTTATTGAAAGTGTATATCATGAATATTAAAATAAACCTTTTGAGATGACGCTTTCATGAATGTATTAAAGCCGACCGCATCGCACGCAGCAAAGGAGGAGGAGGTTGTGTGCGCATCAATAATGAATGTGGCGTGGTGAGAAAAGCTTGGATTTCAGATCGCAGCACTAGGATAATAGAAATACCGAGGAGGTGATAACATTTGCCGCGACCTTAAGACCTGCTACGCTTTCCTGCTTGCATGGTAGCAGAGACTCGCCTTATTAAAGGCGGGCAGAAAGGTGAGTAGGTGGAGCATATTTCTATTGTTTGCATGTCCTCTTTACGTTGTTATGCAGCCTATCACCTTAGAATTAAAACAAGCGGCAAGACTAATGCACATCTTTAACGTCAGCAGACTTATTTGGCCGTATTTTTATTAATTTATTATTAAATTCAAAGTCAGAAAAATGATGTTTTAACGTCATTGGTTGGGAGCGGAAGCCAATCGGAAGTAGGAGTTTGTAATCGTCTGCACAGGCCAGCTCAATTAAATCTCCTATACGTAATGCGAAATATTTATTGTTGGATTCTTTTAAAAGACTTATTTCTCAAAATATAAATAGACTTTTTTGGCCATTCACACACTAAAATTTTGTTCATACTAAGGGCATGATCATGGAATACTGTTATTGATATTTGCCGAAACAAATGAAAAATACAGTCAATTAAAATTAAAATTGCTTAAAATATGCTGATATACCTTCGCATCCAACTCGCAATACCGATTTCGAAACATGATCAATATTTTTAATATTCCCATTTGCATTGATTCTAATATGTATGCATATTTGGAAATACTAATATATGTAGTAAAGAAATAATCCACTTAAATTTGTCTTTTGCTGCTTTAAGAAGGATTTTAGCGGACTCAAAAAGCGCTATTTTTACATGGGCTGTTATGGGCCTACGAGCGAGTTACACCTACAGGGGAGGGGATGGCCGTCATGCCTCTCTTTGCTCTCTATCTATTTAAGATGATCTTTGGTTTATATACCTCTTTGCTTTGTCCTATATTGAGTCATAAGTGTTTTCATACTCAAGTAGTCTGGCATGAGTGAACCAAAGTGATTAACAATCAAGAACTAACAGACAATATGATATTCTGAATGTTGATGCATAATTTTTATTTTATTTTTTTAGCAACTGTAGGTCGTCAGATTAAGTGACGATGAATTACGAAGAAGAACAATTTAACGAAATAGAAGCCCTCGATTCTATTTACTGCGGTGAAATGGAAAGTAAGACTACTTGGACTACAACTTAACCTTATTGATCTTGCTATACGTATTTGAAGAAACAGTTATAAAGGCAGAAGTATAGAAAAGTGATTTAGTTCCAGAATTTAATTATCAAAGATTATTAATGTAGTTTTACAGGTTGAGATCTGTAAAAACTGGACTTGTGATTTAGTATGGACTGAAATTAATTTACGAAACGTGTTTTACATCTTGTTGAATTGTTTATTTCTGATTCATACATTCCCATCATTTCGCTTTATGACTATTTATTACATATATTTTAATTAGAACAGTTACTATTATTAGATGAACAGTTATATATTTATATTCGAATAAACTAAACAATTTACAATGAAATATTGTCAAATCACGAATTCCCCCCCCCCCCCCGTATCTAACGAACTTGTTTAATGCTATCCATTGCCCATTTAATGTATTATTACTAAGACAATATAATAATTATTTTATATAATCTCTATCCTACCTCTAAGCATTATTAACAAGTTGATTTTCCACTGGGTATTATTTATAAAACTTATTAATCTCATAGCTCATTAACATATGATTTCAGTTGTCTCCAATAATCCTCATCACAGGTTTATCATACCGATCAAATCGGAGGAATATGAACCTGAATCTGCAAATGGAATATCTTGCAACCTGAGATTTGGTTATACAGCCAAATACCCAGATGAGCCTCCTGAATTAGAAATCGTAGACATGGAAAATTTAGAATCGGTTGATGAAGAGTTACTTAAAGATCATATTCTAAAAGAGGTTAGTTTAAATGAAGAATTGAATTTTTATTTAACAGATAAAAACCACAAAATTTTAGAGAATTTGAAATTTTTGTGGCAAGAAATCCAATAATGTAATTCATAGTCTAGTAGTAATCACTATTAAAAGTAGTGTTGACTTAAAACTCTTTCAGTATCTGTGTATTAATAAAATAAATAATTGTTATAGGCAGAAGAGAATTTAGGTACTGTTATGATTTTTACTTTAGTCTCATCTGCTCAAGAATGGCTCAATACAAAATGGGATGAAGTTAAGAAAATGAGAGAAGAAAATGAAAGGAGGAGGGAACAAGAAATAGAAGAAGCAGAAAGGGTACTTATATTGAGTATATTTTTATAGCTTATTTTATTCCTTTATATGGATGTATACAATAATTATAAAATGGAGGATGGAAAGGAAAGAGGAAAGGTGTAGTCCTACCAGAAATTGAAGCTTGGCTTCACCGAACAGATTAGGAAATAGTCCTTCAAATTTTTTGAGGCGTTAGCCTCCTTCCTCAGGAGTACTGGCCTAATTCAAGTTTCTCTTTCATTTTCATACTATATATTATATTGATGAATATGTATTATTTATTTTATTTCATATACAATAATGTTAACATGGTATAATGCATGGAAGAAATAACAAACATACAAGTCTTTTATTTATACTATTGTATGGTTATTCTTGGACATGTCAGCCACAAGTTAATGTTTTCATAATTAAGTTTAATAGTAATTTCAATTCTGAAACTCGTATGGAAAAGATATAAAATGTGCTTTCAAATGTAAAGGATCCATGCCACATATATATTGAGGAAATTCATTAATTTTGAAATTGTTTTATTAAAGAGAATACTCATCTGTGAAATATGCTTGTGATGCAGTGGAGAAAGTTCATTGACATAAGTCCCTGGTATATAATCAATTCAAGATTGGTGTTCCAGTTCTGAATAATGTAAGTATATTCTGCATTAAAAGTTCAGCCTTTTAAATAATACCTGGTTTACTGTTTGGTTCAATAGGTACTTACATTCTCACAAACTTATGGCTGGCATGTTTGAGATTATAATTCCTTTAAATTCCTGGTTTAGTAAAAAGTTTTTGAATTACAAGGAAAATTTAATGTCCTGGAAGTCATTTTTAAAAAAAAGGTTCTGACAATTTATGAATAATCTTTCTTTTCAGGTCAATGTCTCCTGATGATTATCTGTAGTAGGTTTTCTAAAATACAGCTAGGATGTTTTTCACATACAGATAAATATCAGGGTACAGGTTTTAATTTACATTATACTTTTCTCCAAAATATAATTCTGTCCTAATTTAAAAAAATTCCTAACTAATTTTCAAGTTTTCAACTCATTCTGTATTTTTTACAGAAAAGGTTTGAGGGTACAAGAGTCACAGTTGAATCATTCCTTGCATGGAAGGCCGATTTCGACTTAGAGTTCAATGCCAAGAAAAAACAAGAAAAGGAAGATAAAGATACTAAAAAGTTAACTGGAAAAGAGTTGTTTCTCAATGATAAATCACTGGCAGAATCTGATCTTAAGTTCCTTGAAGATGGTAACTTGATTTTTACGGATATATATTGACACACCAGTGTTATTTAAATGGGTTCTTCTTGTGTTTGAGTGTTTTAATTTATAAATGATTAATAACTAATAGAAAGAAACTTAATAATTTAGAAGATTAGACTGGAAAAATGTCGACTGGACCCGAGAATTGAACTCGGGACCTCCCACTAAATTTAGTTTCGTGGTTCATGACAGCTTCAATGGAAGAAATTCTTGTCTCTGATTAAAAATTCCTACAAATTTGAACAATTTACAAACTACTTTACTGAATCCTAGCTAAGATGTGAAGAATGTGATCAGTAAATTGGAGGCAAGTCTTGCATAGGTTTCTGAAAGTGGATGAATCTGGCTTTCAAACTGGACTAGTTTAGTTGGTTAAGAGCGCTGCCTGGAAAGCAGGAGGTCCCAGATTCGATTCTTGGATCCAGTTGACATTTTTACACCTTCTAAATTTAGTTTAATGGCTTTTAACTAAGCTTCAATTGTAACTTAGTAATATATTACAGAGAAAGTACATTTTCTCAGTACTTGCATTTAACAGGATGGGGAAGTGGAAGTCAGATTAAGCTAACTACTCTGTTTTTTGGGTCAACATATAAATTTGATGAATAATAATTTCATAATTTGAAAATAATTTGATGAATTAATTTTCTTCTTTTTATTTAATTATGTAATTAAATTAAGTGAATAAGAAAGTATATCTAGGACTGATCATATTTTGACCAGCACAATTCATTAATTATGTATACTACTTACTTTTGGATTCACATTTTCTTTATGTAAATATTTTACTTGCCTAAAGGGCAAAAGTTATCCATAAATCTAATTGTTTTGTTTTTTTCTGGGAGATGTCACTTAAATTAAAATTGTATTTATTGATCGAAATAACTATTTAGTGTTTGTTTTTGCAGGTGGTGATTCCATCAAGGTTGATGAATCACTGTTCCAGGACTTGGATGAGTTGGATATTGACGTTGAGGATGACGTTAATGATGAAGACAGCTCTTGAGTTTTTAGTTTCTGATGCATGTTTTATGCATTTCATTCAAAGTGTGATTGAGTACTTGAGAGTGAAAATGAATAAGGAAGGCAAATGTTTGTACATAGGAATTATGAATTACAAAGCCTTGTTTGAATTGTTTACTAATCTGCTTTTTTAATTTTCATCCTACCTATAATTTCATAAATACTTGACGGTCTTAGCATTAATTATTATTACTGTACTCTACATAAACAGTGGAATTTTTAAAAATCTTGGTGAATATTGGGATAAATTAAATTGCACAGCAATAATTCTTTCACGTTCAGTTTGTGTGTGTGCTACTATTTTACTGATATAATAATTAGTTTTTATTGTATCTATATTTATTGATAGGAGCTTACTGCAAATGTTTCATTGAAATAATAGAACCTTCAACTCTTGAGTGAACTTTTCAGAATAAAAGTGCTCTGTGTGGTAGCAAAAATAACCCCATAGCTAGAGGAAATAGGCCATTAGTAAACGTTAATCCTTATATATGCTGACTTCGCAGTACTTATTAAGTAATTAGCAGTATTGTGCCAGATCATGGTGCACAGAGCTCTTTGTTTAAAATCTTTTTTTTTGTGTGTGTGATCCTGAAACGGGGAACTTTCCTTCAAATGCTTAGGAAGGGAATTGAAAAGGAGCGATGTGGAAGATAGGGTGAGGTAGGCAAGGATTGATTAAGGCCCGTGGGCTATACTTTAAGGATCTTACCCAGTGATTCATCTGAAAGAGATACTTACAAAACCCTAGAAAACCTGCATCAGGTAGGTCGGGCTTTGGGTACTATTCTCATGCCCTTCCGCATGAAGGGAGACGGGTTTGCTGTGGGGTTGCAGCAGTCCCTTCTCAGTATCTCCACCAGTTTTAGGAGGCAGTTGGCTGACTGATCCAATGGGACCAGCGGACAACTCTTACTGTATGCCTAAGGTCTTCGATCCCAGTGCATACACCTCCCAAAATAGGTGAAGCTGTCTCGGCATTCCTGACAATCAGGTGAGCTCTGCAGTCAACTCCCACAGGCATCCTTGATGGTAAGGTCACATCATCACTTTGTAGAGAAATGCCCATAGGTATCATAAATGTCCTCTCCATTTAAATAATTGTATACCTGATGTTTAAAAGAGGGTGTTGACTAACGAAACTGTGAGTAAACTATGCAGTTTGCAATGAAAATAGTGGGCAAATTTATAATTTTCTGAATTCAATACAGCAAACCCTTCTGGTTTAAAGATTTGGATACAGTTCCAATGAAGTTTAAAAGGGTAACAGGGAAAAAAATTTAAGTGTTTTTTTCAAATTTTCATATAGTTTTCATATCACATTGGATGACACATTGTTCACGCCTGTTGCGTGAGTGATTCTTGGTTCCACCACCGATGGCGCTGAGAAAAATCTGAGCACTGGTCGAACCGAGCCCTTTTTCACTCTGTGTTCTGCTATCGCCTGGTGCGCTAGTGTGTTGAATCTGGACTTAGTTTTCTCGGACACCGAACGGAGGATCGTTAACGGTCGTACGGAAGACTATAGTTTTGAAGTGACCGTCTTCGGGCTGCTTATTTTCTTCGTGTCGTGACGTGCTGGTACCCACCCTTCGTACTGCTTGTTATTTCTCCGTGAAGAGTTGTTATTCGGTACATCGAAGGTATTTCCTCGGCCTGTTTACGTGTCGGACAGCTATTTACCTTGGACTCGTTGAATTTAGTAGGCGTTTCCGTGACGGGGTGAATAGAACCGAACTTTAGTAAATACTTCTTTGGCCATACGAGGATCTCTATCATAAATTATCGACACCCTAATTAGTCCTATTCGCCGACCTTACAGTCTGCTGCTATTGTTTGTGTCGAGCTCCGAACAGTTCTGCCGGAATTACCTACCCATTTTACGGGGAATAGTTTAGTATGGTGACGCTATACTCTAAATTTGGTTTAGAGGCTTCGTGAGGATATTTTTTTAATTAGTTCGTCAGGACCAATTATATCCTCTAAAACCGACGCTATTATGACTGTCCGTCTTGACCTCGAGGTGGCGTGATACTATAGGCTACCACAGCTGCGATCTGGGACGCGGTACTCAATTGGTCTGAACTCTATTAGATTCTGTTGAGATTTATCTGGAAGGACTTTCCTATAAAACCACCTCCAAGGAGCCTCACCGCTCCATTTGTCAAGCCAATGTTTATTTGCCTGTTGACGAACGAGATCAGTTATTGAATCTGAATTAGAATTTTCAAGCTTGGTCTGGAAAATTCGTTCAATGTACTTCAAGTTGAAGCGACAACCTGAAGTGAAACGTCCTAATGACAACACTAGCGACTTATAATTTGTATAAGTTACTTGAATACCCACCAAGTGTCACTTCTACGTTTAAATCTGTAAATGATTTTGTAACGCCTGAGACATAGATGATTTGGCCTACGAAACTTGTATTCTACTACCGGCGACATACCGATTCAAGGATAATTTCTTACGACCAACTTCTCACGTTTGCTATCAATCATATAGATGCTATTCAGACTATAATAAGGATGGGCAACAACGGGTTCTGTTGATTAAGACTAATCCCACCAATCGGTCATCGAAGGGAGACTATGCTCGCTCCATTAAGTGTCCCAGAGGTTTTGGAACTCATATGTTATATCGGTGTCCTGTTTGTTCCCGTTTATCGTCAATTACACGACTGTCTTTTGTTACCGATAATAATCGCTGTCACCTGGTAACTACTTGCCCATCGGCTAGACAGATACTTTTGGGTTCCATAATTACCACGGAGAAGGCGTCTCACGATTCCAGCTGACAGATCCGCGCCGTTCTCGATTCTGGGTCCCAAGTTTCAGCCAATACTTTGCGAACCGTTCGAAAGCTGGGCTTGGTAATTCGTCCTACAAGGACCAGAGTTTCGGTAATGGGTAAGACAATACTCGATACTTTGGGACCAGTTAAACTCAGCGTGGTTCCAAAAGGTAAAAGCAGGAAACTCTATCAGTTGAATCTATTGTTCTGCCAACAATTGCTAACGAGCTTCACTTGTGCCGTCCCATATAACCGAACGATATATAAACCTTGACCTGGCAGCCCGTCTTCTGTTGAATTCATCCTTGACGCAGATGTGTACCCTTATGTATTATCAACCAAGCCTCTTCTACATTACTCCGGGTTTCCTCCCGCAATCCACTCCTTTTTCGGATGGATAGTAGTGGGTGCAGTTAGTGAAGTTCCTACGACCATAATAAATGAAATGCTTGTTTGTTGTGCTAACCTATCCGACCTACTTCGGCGGTTTTAGGAAGTGCAGGAGGTCGGGGTAGAGCGCCCCTCCAATCTTTTAGATATTGCAGATGTGCAGCACATTCGTCAGATAGTGTCGAGAACCTCTTAGGGAAGACACGTAGCATCGACAAGTACAGCTTTATATGCGACTATCTGGCACTCTGTTATATGACAGTCTCCTTAACGACGTCCTTGTATATACTGACACACAATGTGGCAAGTAAGGGCTCAGGGCCCACGAAAGGATAAGATCGTCGATCTTTCATTGTTGTTATCTCGATTTAGAATATATCCCGTGGCACTGCATGTCGACGTCGAGAAGAAGTACAAATTCGGGGGGGTCGGCCTCTGCAGCCCCCTCCCTCGACACTATCGGCCGTTACAGAGCATGAATTAAACACTGTGATGTATGACTGTTCGTCCTCCCCGTTTTTGGAATTACGGGTGCTACAGCTGTTAGCTGAAAACAAAGGAACATAGTTTCCTCTAGGAGCTGGGGTCGTCCGCCATAGCATTGTTTTTGATGACGTTATAGTTTTGGTCCGTAACGTGTCCATCGCTGTTGTGTTAAGAGACCAACTCCGTTCCTTGTTGAAAAAAGTTGAGGAAATGGGCCAGGAACAACGAAAATATTTTAGCACGGCTACCTCCCGACGAAACTGAGCAAGCCTGCCCATTCGACAAGGAAAATCCATCTCTTAGTATTTAAGGATTATTTTGGAGTTCTCGGAACGACGTTTTTACTTTCCATGTCAAAGTGTCCATCGGCCCCCCTTTCGTGCACTGCCCGAATCTTTGATCCTCTGGCTTTTCTGGCCCCAGTAGTCCTTTCGATGAAGGCTTTTCTTCAGCACTTCTGGTCCCTAAAGTCGGATTGGGACGATCCTCTACATCTGGAGATTCTTATGAAATGGTCTAGGTAAGTCGAGGAAATGAGCCAGCTACGAGATTTGGCGATACTGGGAACACTTCACGGTCGTACGCAGGAAGTTAGGGCGCTCGTAGAATTTTGTGATGTATCTCAAACTGAATACGCCGCTGTCCTTTATCTCTGTTCGACGAGACAATCTGAAAAAACTCTGGAAGGGTAAGACTTATGTGGCTCCATTGAAGGTCTTGTCCAGTCCAGGGACCGTTCTATCGGCCCGAATTGTTAAATCCAACGCTAATCTGTTTACCGCCGTTCCATTGGAGTCCGCTCAGGTTATACTTGGATTCCGAAAACAATTTCAATGCCTCCACAACTGTAGAAGACCTTTGTCGCTAATCACGTCGTTAAAATTATTGCACCGAATGCTGTATGGGCGCATGTGGATCATTAGAAAACCTCGCGGAGGTGCCTTCCCGTGGGTTGACTCCTGAAAATTTTCAACTTGAATCTGTGCCTTAATGGCCTTCCTTTATGTCGGCTCCGTCTGAGTCATGGTTTCAACCATTCACTCGCGAAAAATATGGCTCTCTCTCACTGTGAGCCTCAAGGCTAAAACCTTTGCCGTTTTCATCCCCTAGAGTCCTACTCATCGCTCACATGGGTCCAGCGAGCAATGACTTGGATTTTCCGATTAGTGCACCATTGTATTAGGCATGCTCAGGCTTTTACCGCACGCATATATGGATCGCAGACTCCTGAGGAGACCGTGTGCCACGCGTTTTTGTCATGGTGCATCGATGTACTTTCCTAAGGAGCGTGCCCAACTTACACGCAGTCAGTTGGTGTTGAAGATCTTGAGTCTTCTCACTCAGTTTATGGTTTGTTACGAATGGGTGTGGATTACGTTGGATCGTTCGAAATCCGAGTCCAGGTTCCACAAGCCTCACAAAGGGTTACCTTTGTTTTTTTGTTCGTTCGTTTAACCACGAAGGCCGTCCACTTGGAGTATGTTTCAGAGTTAACCATGAAATGCTTTCTTGTCGCGATTTACCGTTTCACCAGTCGGCGTGGCCTTCCGCCGGAAATTTATTCCGACAACGGGCGCAGTTTTAGGGACTTCACGAGAATTGAAGGAAATTTATCAATTTCTCTCGGACCAACGGGCAGCAATTGACGATTACCTCACCTCTCGGGACATCCAAAGGAAATTTAATCCTGCGTACTCTCAGAGATTTGGTGGGTTCTGAGCGGGTATTAAATCAGCCAAACAACTTTTATAATAAATGTTAAAGCGGGATACTGCCACAGAGGACGAGTGTGCCACCATCATCGCCAGGATCGAGGCTATATTGAGCAGCCGGCTTCTGTGTCCAGCAACGGAAGATCTTCCGCAGATTTCAATATGATTACGCCCGGGCACTTTCTCATGGGAGAACATCTACTGTCCTTAATTTGTACGAGGGAACCTCCACATCGTACCCCGCGCGACCGATGGGAGCTATAGCAGCAGCAAATACAGCTCTGCTGAAAGAACTGGCCGGAATATTATCTCAGTCATCTGATGCAGAGATTCAAATGACACTCGGGTAAAGTTTCGCCGAAGGCGTACAGGCAGCCAAGAATCTGATCCCACTTAGGGCTACCTCCGATGGCCAGAAAGCAGTCGAAAACCCGTCCAATGTGAAAAATTAGAAACTGAAACAGATTTTGCTGGGAGGTATGTTCACGCTTGTTGCGTGAATGGTTATTGGTTCCGCCACTGTGTTCTGCTAACGCCTGGTACGGTAGTCTGTTGAATGTAGACAATGCTTTTGTGGAGAACTGAGGCCCGTTGGACGTTGACTGAACCGGATTAATATATAATTAAATACCTGGGCAACGCCGAATAAGGAAATAGTATTATATAAACCATCAAATACTATTGAATATCTTTTTATACAGGTAAACAGAATTGTTCATGAATACCTGAAATTCTTCCATTTACTAACAGAAAATCCATTTGCTTTTATATCAAGTTAGGCTCCTGTTGCGCATAATTTGTCTTCACGTAGTAAATGTTAATTTTTTCAGTCTTTTCAGCTTGTTTAACTTCTTGTGTTTTGATGCCACAATAAGTCAGAGTAAAAGCCTAATGTTGTGTGTTTAGACCGTCGAATTTCTTTATATTTAGTCTTTTCTGTGAGGACGCGTTTTCCTCGTATCTAAATTAAAACTGATGCTATTATATAAGCGGTTCTTGCGCGACGAGCGTGTTATTTGGGTCACGGAGCATTACATCAGAAACCCTCTCCTTCGCTATCCAAATTAACGTTACGGTCAATTAAACAGTTGCTCATATCTTTCTCGTTAATGAAGTTCATTTCTCCCCTAAAGCAGTCTGACACTGCCCTACTTATAGATTTGTGGTTCATTACTTCTACGATGGGGGTGTTTTCGTATACACGTTCAGCGGCGATAGGATGCAGCTAATATAAAAATCTGGCATGAAGACTTTTTATCGTGGGAAGGGGTTCACATTGTAATCTTAAATAATAATATTGGATTTGTGAATTAGGATATAAAAATCTGTACTGACGCAAGGAATCGAACTCCGCTAAGTAAGCGGTTGCTCGATCCATTTACAGCCACATACGAACTCTCTATACGTCAGGTTAGTTTCC
Source organism: Eucriotettix oculatus (assembly GCA_034510155.1). Classification (NCBI taxonomy): domain Eukaryota; kingdom Metazoa; phylum Arthropoda; class Insecta; order Orthoptera; family Tetrigidae; genus Eucriotettix; species Eucriotettix oculatus. The sequence goes on from CM067382.1 coordinate 38,345,400, forward strand.
TGGGTGGTAGATTTTTCTATTCTAATCATGTAATTAAGTTTCATAACCTTTAGAGATGACCTTAATTGAAAGCAGTTTTTTTATTGTGAGGTTTATTTTTGGTGATACAAGAACGTTAGAAATAGTGCTGACTTTTCATATGAGAACATATGGAAAATTATAAGTGAAACTATACATATTATATTTTTAACAAAATCTAGATTTATGCTAAATACCACCCAAACATTGTTATGCAGTAAGTACTCCCTTCAAAATAAAGATAATACAACAAATGATAATATTAACAAATACTCTTTGGTAAACCCGACCCATCATATGCTGCATTTCTACATACGAGGGATGTTTGATAATTCTGGTAAAATGTAACAAAAAATATATTTTTTAGAAATCTTACTTTAATTTTCAACATGTTATCCTTCCTTGGCTATACACTTGGTCCAGCAAGTTTCCAATTCTTTCGACGAAACAAAAAAAATTGGTTTTGTCATGCTCTTCAAATTACTCCTTCACGGACTCGATCACTTCCTCTTTAGATAAAAATTTGTTCCCACGAAGCCAAATTTTCAAGTTTGGGATGAAGAATTAGTTCCAGGTCTGGTGAATAGGGTGGATGAGAAGATAATTCGAATCCCATCTCGTACATTTTCTCCATTGAGACTACTGCTGTGTGCGTTGGCGAAATGTCCTGGTGAAGCAACACTTTCTTGGTGGTTTCTCAATCAGCACCCGTTTCAAACGTTACATCAGAGCAGCATAATAGAGACAATAAATCTATGAATATCCTACCCTGAGAATCCCAAAAGACAGTGGCTATCACCTTTCCAGCTGACAAAACGGTCTTCGCCTTTTTCGGCGCACTTTCACCAGCTTTTAACCATTCTTTTGATTGTTTTTTAGTCTTTGGACTGTAGTGAATAACCAAGTGCTATCGACGGTTACTAATTTCGTAAATTTTGTTGTCAGGTTACTTCTAAACATTGCTAGATTTTGCATTGAAATGTTTTTCCGTATCCAGTTTTGGTTTAACGTCAACAGCCAAGGCTCCCATCGCGCCTAAGCCTTTTCACGGTCAATTTTCCTTGGGGTATGAAATTTACTCGTTTAGTTGAGAAGCCAACGGCATCAGCTACCTTTTTAGTCTGCGATTTTACATTACGATATTGTGAACCTTTTCGGTGTTTTCCCTCAATTGGGATCGAGTTTCCTCAATGTGCTCCAGTGATCTCGTTAAAATCATAGTCCTCTATGCTGGTGCAGAATCCGTATGAACGTCATAAAATTTGGTTTTGATTTGTGCAGCTGATCACTTCTCAAAGGAAAGTATTAAATGACAGTGCCAAATCCATTTTTTTTCATAGTCGCTGCATGTGCCAACACTACAGAAGGCTGCCAACATAAACTACGACGAGCATATGTTTAAAACTTTTTAGGAATATCTTTGAAATAATTATGTTTACAAACAATAAAACGAAAGTGAAAACTTTTCCGCTTTTTTATGAAAATTAACGGAGTTATCAAAGAGCCCTCGTATTGACTCTTATTCGGAAAATGAAATTATGCTAGATGGATATTTGTGAACTTAGTGGCCAAAAAGCTGGGGTCAAGGTTGTGAATACCATTTAATTATTTTAAAAAAATTATTCTGTTCCCGCTCAAGTCCAAAAACCAAAATGTACTAAACTGATTATATTTCAGCGATGTTCTCTCTCGGGATCTTCAGTGGTGTCCCATTTGTTATCCCATTTCGCAACAGGTTAGACAAAATTCTTTTCAACCGATAAATTATTTCTTATTTATTTTACTACCAGCGTTTTCACATTACAAAAAATCATATTACAAAGCTACGCTATCTTTTTTAAGCTTCAAACTTCAAAAAAACCCTCTGACCTCCACTGATTCCTCTAACGCAAAAAAATTAAAATAGCGAGCTCAGTCTGGTTTGATTTGAATAAAAAGAATACTAAACTTGATAAACAGTATAAAGTAAATTCCAATAAAATTTGAGAAAGACCATCTCCTGCGGTGTAGTGGTCAGCGTTGCTGTCGCGCATCACTGAGGTCCTGGGTTCGAATCCAGGCACGGGCATGGACGTTGTGTGTGTGTTTTCCCACTGTGAAACTATTACAGTTAACAAACAAAATTAGCTCCCCTATAGTAGTAGTAGTATACTAAATAAAGATTAAGAAAAGTAGATCATAATTTGAATCAAATTAATTTGGTAAGAAATATAAGGTGCTATGTTAGGCCAAGCATAAAATAATTTTAAATAAAATAGTTAACTTAATCTGACTGATATGAATAAATAGAATACTGAAGTTCGACAAAAGAATAAGCTATTTCTGACTTTTGACCAGTTTATTGTATTTTGAATATGTTATATAGTTTATAAAATTACATTATTTAACATCGCAGACAATCGAAACATGTAAGTACAGAAGTATAACCTTTACTAAATATGATGGAAGAAATGGTCATTTTCTTTCAAGGTGATATTTCTGTGGGGAGATAAAATGCACAACGAAATGTTTGTTGCATTATAAGAATGATGTATGACTGAAAAATATTTATTATAACAGAGAAGGCGGTGCTAATGTTACATGCCTCGGCTATGCTCCGACGTCGATTACTGATTGATGTAGATTGATTAGGTGCCAGGTAATTTTATTAAATAACACATTTATTTCGAACGATGAGTGAAAAAGAATCCTCAGGGCGTGGTAATAAATATAGTTCAACCTCCGCTCTCTGCGTGGACTTGGGAAAATTAAACTACACAAAACTTTAGCACTTACACATACTTTTAACCGTCTCAAAACGAAATTACCTCTACTTATATTTGACTCAATATTTTAAATATGTTTATCAGTTTAGACTTGTATGTATAGTAAAACCCACAAAATTAACAAAGTGGGGCTGAGCTGAGTTCTAGGTTTTGGATTTTATCATTGTTTAGGCTCAGTAAGACTGCTGTACACCAGTCTAGGATATTGTCGGAGATATTTGCGTCTAATTTTGAGACGGGATAAGAAAAAAAAGCATTTGTAAATAATGTGAATTGGAACACTATTAAGGATTTTGAAGAGCACAGAAATAAAATATCAATAAAAAGCATATAAATAACCTCAAGGAAGTCAGCAGTAATTAGATTTAAGATAAAAAAAGAAAGCAGAAATCAAGAAAGGAGTAAGACGAGGATGCAGCCTGTTATCCACGCTGTTTAACATATATATGGAACAGACGATGAAGAAAGTTAAAACGGAATATGGAAAAAGAAACACTGCAAGGTGAAGAAATAAAAATCTTGCGGTTTGCCGATGATATTGTAGTATTAAGGGAGTCAGAAGAATACTTGGAAACCATAATAAATGACGTGAACGTGGTCCTGGAGAAAGAGTTTAATATGAAAATTAATAGAGGGAAAAGTAAGGTAATGGAGTTTAGTATTGGAAACAGTAGATTAACAAAGGACGTTAGATTGGAAAGGGATATTTTGACGAAAGTTAAAGAATTCTGCTATTTGAGAAGCGTAATAACTAGGGATGGTAGAAGTGTAGGGATGGTAGTAGAGTAGGAAGGCAAGGAAGGCTTTATAGAAAAAGAGGAAATTACTTACATATAATATAAGTGTGAATATTAGGAAATCATTACTATAACTGTTCGTATGGAGTGTGGCGTTATATGAGTGCAAAACGTGGAGGGTAGGATTTGTAGAAAGGAAAAGAATAGATTTTGAAATGGGGTGCTGTAGGAGAATGCTGAAAATCAGATGGGTGGATAAAATCACTAACGAGGAATTATAAACAGAACAGGGGAAGAGGGAACAATATGGAGGACGTTGACCAAGAGAAGGAATAGATTAATAGGCCACGTTTTGAGACATTAAAGTCTTGTAAAATTAGAATTAGAGGGGTAAGAACAAAAGGTATTGTGGGATGTTGTAGTTATGCGGAAATGTAAAGACTTGGGCAAGATAGGTTTGCATGGAGGGTTGCATCTGACCAGTCTTAGGACTGAATACCATACATTTAAGGGAGGTGTCGAATTTATTAAGTATTGTGTTGATGTGATATTCAGTCTGGTCTGATCCAACCCTCCATGCTAACCTATCTTGCGCAAGTCTTTTGATTTCCATATAAACTAGCACGTACCACATCATCCCTAAATCTGTTCTTTACTTGATCTTCTATTCTAATTACTGTTGCCCGTCGTCTATAGAGGTTATGTAAAAGCCTCCTTTCTCGATATTTTATTTCACCGAGTTTCAAAATTCTTAATAGTGTGTCCCAGTTTACATTGTCAAGCGGTTTTTCTTAAGTATGGTTGTATATTAGGGCCAAGGATATTGTAAGACAGATGGTTAATGTAGATAATGAAAAAGAATGGGTACACCATTGTTGACTGGTAAGAAGTAACATTGTAACCATAGACAACTTTATAAGATGTATAGGACAAATAAGATTTCATCATTGATACCTTCTTCCTCAAAGCCATAAAATTTGAGTTTTTCAGTAATGAGGCTATGAGATGCAGCGCCGAAAGCTTGGCATTCACGGTTGTTCCCATCAACGTCAGTGTAACCCTGTTGATTGTAAATATTTGAAACAAATTTAGTGTCCAAATTAGCCGTATGGTATGCGCCCTATAATAGGGTTGGGCAAAGCGATCCCAGTGCTGTCACCGAGGGTGGAAATCGTCGTCGTTCGCGTGTCTCGGCGCCTTAGTTTGGGATCGGCCCGCAGCGCGGCGCGAGCGACGCCCGGTCGAATCAATAATTTCTTTGGAGTAGTGGTGTGTGTTCCAGAGTCCCGGAGTCGCGAGTGTTGCAATGAGTCGAGCCGGCGCGGGATAGCTGCGAGTGCAGGGAGAAATGCACCTGCACTTCGAGCGGAACACCAACGCTAGGTGCGACTGTGGCATCCTGTCGCTCACATGGATGGGCAAGGTGCCGGACGAGTTGCCGGAGGTAAGTCCTCCACTATCTCGGCATGGGTCTCCGATCAAATATGCGGAAAAAAAACTATGCAATTGCCGTAAACGTTTCGGAATTTTAGTTACGTTTCTCATTAATTGCCTTAACATCATTCTTCCTCTTGTACTCAGTCTCCTTTCTCTCTATACATAAATAAATAGGTGTGTGATGTACGTGAAACCCGAGCGCGACAGCGTTTGCAGTACCTGGGCCGTTCGAGGCAACTGCGATTCTGTCAACGTACGACACATTCAGGATCTCCAGGGGCACGTGGCCCGTTAGATCCTCTTTATTATTACCGGCCGGGTTCCTTGGCTATTTCCAAGAAAACCAGGTGCTCGTGACCTATTTAAAATTTTCATTCCATTCTGGGGTCGATCGTAGATGAACTAATGGAAAATCACGATACGGGAATCGAATCCAAATAATCGTAATTCAGGTTCCTTTGAATGAACGTGTGTGTTAAATAATGATTGTAATATATTGCAACAGACTGAATGAAGTCACAATATCGATAGTTTGCGCTATGGAAACCTAGCCGTGTTCATAACTATTTAATCGGGATGGAAACTCGAGGAAGTTTATTTCAATGGGAAAACCCGAAAATCTGGACACTCGTAGCGAGGATACAGAAGGAAGAAAACCGAGATGCATCTTTTGGATATGGTTTTCCAGGAAGTTGGACCATATTAAATTTGGCTCAGTAAAGCTTTCGACCGGGAGAAAACACACGCGACGTTTCGACAGCGACCAATGCTATAATCATCTGGTGAAGTCCGAGAAAACCATGTCAACTCCATACATCGGGAAAACCTTCGTTCGGTTATAAATATATTTGTTACTGCGAATTTGAAATATATTTCCACTTACCACAGTCTTGCCTTTGTAGTTCCACTACTCTTTCGAAAAAGATGTTGGCTTCAGGAATTGTTAATACAATTATTAAAAACATGGCCAAATATGTCAAGAAAATTTAATAAAAATTTACTTCTTATAAGTACAACGTTTTGTCCATCTTTGTGGACTTCTTCAGGTGAATTTTTAAATGGATAAACCCACTCCATCGTAACTTTGAATCCGGGACTATCAGCAGTCGCTGCGGAAATGATTGGAGTATGCATAAAATTTATTTTACTTAATGTCATAAAATTGATTTTTGAATTGTTAATAGCCTATTACCATTCATATTACATTATCTATTCTTTGATTTATGTTAAGCAGATTCGTTCATTTTATTTTACAGTCACATATTCGATGTGAATACGCACCAAATGATTTTTAACTTTACCCCCAGCTCCTCTCAATGTATGTATTAATTCACACTAACTATCAGTGTTTCATTCCTATAGAGCCAAAACACATTAGTGGCTTTTTAAGTAAGCAGAAATTATTGAACAAAAAATTTGTGTTTTTATATTACTGAGATTAGCTTGGTTTTATTCTTTTTTTTTGCGTCGCAAATCCTGTCACACGTCATCGTTATTAATAAAATAAATACTACGAGTGAAAAAATAAAACCCTACTCAGGCGTTGTAAACAAAACCAATATATTCCGGATTCAACTTTCAATAACCTATTTATTACTTTTATTAATAACCCCCATAGCCTTTACTTTATCTAATGTTCACAAAAAGAAAATTCCTTACAGACTATTGGTAGAATCAGCCGTTAGTCTTTTACATTGCGTTCCTTCTAATTTTGAGCCTATTTTTCGTCTAATTTATGAAAATAAATTTCCAATTCTTTCAGTTTTATAAAAGATATTAAATAAGTCATTTTTAATAATCTTTTCCTGTTTTCTTTAAGAGTATATAAAAAAGGTGGAATTAACAGCAATATTTAAATTACTTACGCTTAAATTAAATCTGTCAGACCATTAGTTTAAAACTAAATTAACATCATTTGTCTTTTAATAAATATATTTAATAAATATATATATAGTTGCCATATGGGAGACACTCTGGGTCTTTATTTGCTGAAATTGTTTGGCGTGATTTAAACCGTTTTATTATTGCCATTATTTTGCTTTCATACACACGTTTAATAATCATCATCCCTCATGAAATTGGAAAAAATTAATATTTTAATTGTTTGTTCTTTATACTAGTATGAAAATTACTCAGTGTGGTACCGTTAAGCAAATTATTCTGTGAGACTTTAAAATTTCTACTCAGAACACCCTATCAAATATCTAACCGAGAAATAAATATTGCAATCTCACCAAAAGTTTCACGAACATTAAACTCATTGAATACATTATAATAACCATTCGCTACTCACAAATAAATTTGGAAAAGACTCCTTAAATACTAAGGCCACATATATCAAATTATTACATATCGTATTTGTATGTCATCCTCCCAAACACACAATTAACATAACTATTCCGATCGTATAATATTCGGCTTATCAATGAATCCACCCATAATTAATCCACGATTATACAAAAGTTGAAAGACTTGCTTGATAAAATCTTAATTCCCAACGTCATTCTTCATAGAACAAACCCAAAGGGGGTTGCTAGAGTTAGGGAACATCACATTTAGCTCCCATATTATAAACTGTCATTTCCAAATAAATTTTAGTAATTTATCACAATTTTGACTGGTATAATTTACAATTTTTTAATTAAATGCAAAAATTACAAATATTAAATAGTTTCCGAAATGGTTCACATTATTCATTAAAATTCTCTAAATGTCAAAAGTGATTGATTTTTTGATATCGAATGATCCATTTCATGCTATTTATATTTGTTATTTCATCATTAATAATATTTCATTCATAATTTATACCGGGAAAGTCCCCGATTTCGTATAAACTTTGTAGATGAGATTTTTTAAAATGACAATATTTAGTTTCCTATTGAGTTTTTTTGCTTATAAAATTTACCACTTACTAGCTGTATAGTTGCAAGTTGATACAACCCATAGGAACTTATTTATACATAATTATCAGCGAACTAGCAATTTTCTATCAACATCAAAATATTTATTTACATCAAAATATTTATTTACATCAAAATATTTATTTACATCAAAATATTTATTTACATCAAAATATTTATTTACATCAAAATATTTATTTACATCAAAATATTTATTTACATCAAAATATTTATTTACATCAAAATATTTATTTACATCAAAATATTTATTTACATCAAAATATTTATTTACATAAAAATATTTATTTGCATTAAAATATTTATTTGCATTAAAATAAATATTTAAAAATATAACTGAATTTTAAAATAAGCACTTAAGAAACGGTGGTACCGGCGTTAGAGAAATGATAAATTTATTACAATTTTTTGCAAAGTATATTCAATTATATCTAATTTACTTAGAAAATGTGTTAGACTTTTCTAAATTTGTTTTGACAATGTTGCGGTGTAAAGGCTATAGTTATGCAACCAGCGATGCTCCGTGCTTTTGATGGCAGGTTGTTTGAAATAATAATCCCAGCCAATTCGTAGCTCTCAAGCTTTTCGCCGGATTTAAAATAAAATGTATTATGTTAGGTTTGAGGGATCATGAAAAAAATTGGACAGGATTCTCACAAATTGCTATATTAGAAATAAAACGTTGAAAATTTACCGTGAATAATTGATTGAGTTTTAGATAGCTGAATTTAATACAAAAATATAATAATACAAAACTAATATTTATTATTTATAACAATGTTACATTTCCTGAAGAGGGAAAAATTATTCTATGATGATGAATTGTAAAAGGTTAAATTCAGAACAGAAAGATATTTATAAAAAATAAATATCATGAGATTGTTGAGTTGCGAGAAGTGGACGTTTGACCGATTACTCCCGCAAATACCGAATACTATTTTTAATCCAAGTAAACAAACATTAATGGCTCTTAAAGAATGAATGATGATTTAATTGCTCATCAAATCAGCGCAGAAGAGCTGCGAGATGCAACGAAGGGACTGCTTTATGACCGGAACATTTTAGAACTTATAAGTTTAAGGGGAACTATGATTCTTTTTATTAATATACAATGCAATAGTTCTTGTAGTTTTGAGAATTTTTATTATGAAATGAAGCGAATTAAGAGAGAATATTTCTGTCTCAGTTTTTATTAGATTGTAACAATTTTTTAATTCAACAAGACTTTACTGTAACGCTAATAAATCAGTATTATACGTTTCTATTCGGTTAAAATGAAAATAATTAACACAAAATTTGTTATTTAGTCAGTTAAAAGCACTTTGAAACACCGCAATTTTATTTTAATCTAACATTAATGATATTATATAAAATAAACTTAGACTGGAAGAATGGAAAAATATCCTCCGGACCCAGGATTTAAACCCAGGACATCCGAGTTTTCCGGGCTTAGGTTTACAGAAGTGGAGGAATGTTGAATCGGACCTTGAGGGTCGACTCCGACTAGCTCACTAGTAGAGTAGCCACCCCGGAAAGCGGGAGTCGACATTTTTTCCATTCGTGTTTTCTAAATTTAACTATACGCTCTTTACCTGAGCTTCAATTGAATCATTTCTTCTATCTTTGATAAAATAAAGTAAAAACTGATAAATATTGTAACGAAACTATCTTGTCGTCGTAATTTAGTTCACACTTCTCGGGTTGCCGCGCGTTGGGCAAGGATTGGCAAAAACATGACCACGTTCCAAAAATTAACAAATTTTTTTTAACGTGAACGAAGTAAAGAATTTTTTAAAAGTTCATAGAAACTAGTACAAAGCCCGCACACAATTTCAGACACGTGCCCTCAACCGTTCAGGTCGTTTACCAAATCAAGAAGGAAAGGTCCTCGTGTTCGTACTCTCGCCATACGCTCGCTCCCCTCCACCTTTCCTACAATGTCACGGAGCAACTCGACTTTCCGGCCGCCAGAGCGTGTAATATTTCCAAGCTTCGTAGGAAGGAAAAATACGGCGGTTAATGACGACTAGGCGCGAGTGTATCTTCACAATATATAAAACACCTATCAGTCAGAATAAAAATAAATTTATATTTTAATTGAAATTTAATTCTTATTTAGCTGTGTTATGATTTACATGAAGGCATATAAACGTAAATATTGAATGTTTGAGAAGTTGTAACTGTATTAAGAGCAACAAATAATTGAATTTTTCGTTTAAATCATCAAAATGATAAAATTATTCGTATAGAGATAATTTGAAATGTTTAGTAGGAATTTCTTATGAATTTGAGACTTGTATTCGTGAAATATTCACTTTCTTTTTAAGTTGGGAGTTTGATTGTTGACTCGAAAAGTACGTATATTTACGAAAAACGTATGTCTTCCGACGACCACCTGAAAGATGTGATAAATTTTTAACACTGTTAATGATGAATCACTTTTTATCGTAAATAGGCTACGAATTGAGGTTATACTAACAATATTTTCGTTGTTGAAATATTGGGAAAGGTTTGTTTAAGCACGAATTAAAAACGTACTCATGACAAGAAATAAAATACGTTAGAATCTGATTCATATGTAATTGTTTGACCGTAAGTATTGTATATTATTCATTAAAATAAATTTCAGTAAAATCTATTCTGAGCTCTAAAGATAGACATGAAAGTGGAGCAGTAACTATGGAGGAATACAGTGAGTATAGTAGATTATCGGACTTGAATTAGAAATATTGTACGCTTCTTATTGCTGAGGAATTTCCTTCAATGCTTAAGGGGATCAGTTAAGAAAAGGTTGTCATTCGGTTTAGCAGGTGGGAAGAAGTGTAAAACTTTTCCGATGCCGACTAAGGGCAAGAGTTGATTGCTTCCTGCGGACCCCCAACGGCGTCATCTGCAGCTAATGAACGAGATAAACTCCATTTATCACCCGCGGTAATGGGCTGGGAATATTCACCACGTGCGGATTCTAGCGCTCGTCTCCACAAACTTTCCAGCGAGGAAATTGGAAGCCCTATTTTTATTTCCCCTCGGAGAAACGTCACCTTAGTTGCTTGAAGTCACATCCGCGTCGTAAGACGATAAAGTTGTCCTCAGGAAATGTAATTATTCACTCTCAATTATATGAATCACAATGAAATTTTGTAATAAGTGGTGAATTGTTCAAACAATCACAGCTAGCATTAACGAATTGGATGAACCGACTTATATCGTGAGTTTCATTGTCTACTTTATTATTAGGTTTCTATGACCTTCCGTGGAAAGAATGCAAGTTTTCAAACACTTTAAAAACTATTTATTTAATATTTTTCACTCAAAAATGTACTACTTTGTAACTTTTTATTTCGCATAACTGTAATGAACTCGTGCACAATAAAGTTCCTATTTAAATTAAAAATATTCATAATTACGTGAAATACTTTTTACACTTGTAGTCTAGGCAACTGCCCAACGGCTTTTCCCCGTCTCTCTTCTTCTTTTTAAAAATTGTTTTTATTAAGGCTAACCCGAGGTAACGAACCATCCAATTTTCATTTTTAACATCGTGCTTTACAATAAACTCTTAGAAAAAACAGTTGACAATTGTAAGAGTACAAGAAATGTTACTTCATATTAAATAATTACATTTAAAATTGAATTTAAGGCAAAAACAGTTAAAAATTAAACTGATCACCTATTACAAAAAATTAACTCATTTAAATTTAATTGAAATAAATTTTAGAACCTTTAATATCGTGTCCTTGTTGCAAAGTCATTAAGATTGAAATTGCCCAGAAGCTTCAACCTTTTTGTATCTCTTCTTTCTACAGATAGTTTTCTAACTACGACGCAAGTATAACCCAACTTTCAATGTTTAGTCACTATTATTTTAAATCGCACAATAAACTAGACTATATACAACACTATTTTGTAGAATACTAGCTCATTGATCATAATTATAACGTAATACATTCGACTCAAACTCTTGAACCCTTGAGGAAAGTTGGTGATATTATCTTTCGATACAAACTAGGCAACAACTTTATTGACTTCTTTTTTTACTTAATTGATTTTTGTAATTCCCACACATTTGGGTTATTATTTCATTACCTAAGCTTATACTGCAGACTACACAAAAACGAGAATTTGTAAAAACTTAAATGATTCTTACTCTGACATATTTCATTCTAGATCTAGAAGATAATGTACAGTAAGTTACGGGAGTGACAGAATGGAAACACTAAAGGCTTCCTACAAATATTATGAACTTTTTCTCTTATTGGTCAGCATTATTCACATGTAAAATTTTCTTTCATGTATGAAAAAGGACGGAACACGATACAATATTTATAAATAATGTTTGCCCCCATATGGGTTCCTATACCATTCATCCTATTGCCATGAAATTTTGGTGAGTTGTTGTGCTCACCAAAGAAAACGTTTCTTTTGATCTTTGAAAGACTTAAGCTAATTACTTATCCCCTTTCAGAAAAAAAAGGTACCATCCTCAAGACAGTTTAAAAAACTGCTCGACAGATACCGCACGATCGCAAAACTTTTTTCATTAACCTTTTTCGTCTTCCACCAGATGTGTACGGAGCAGATTCATGAGACGAGTTATATAGGCCTTTTAACAGAAGAGAGTAAAACCCTCATGAAGACTGTCAAGCGGTGTAATTATGTATCTGTTTAGCGAGAAACAATTTTTAAATTTAGCTAACATTTTATTTAAATTAGTTAATCAATATGTAAAAGTTTTATAAGTCGCAGTGCAAATGATTATTGTAATTTGGATGGGTCAGGTCCGCACACAAATGGCAAACCCACATGGGTACAAGGAAGCCAGAAAAGACTAACTTCTTCCTACTGGATCTTCCTTCCCTTGGCAGTAGGTGAAGGATGTCAAGGATATTAAATCTCTCCCATATGCCGGGACGACATTGGTCAGTTTTGAGAGGTCAAAGACGTTGGGAATACGGTAAGAGTTTTTCGTACACACTGGAAAGGAAATCCTTATGGGTACATGGACTAACCTCCTTCCACTGGTTTTCCTCCCCTTGGCTTCATGCCAGGGATATTAAAAGAAAGTCTCTTACAAGTCGAGAGGACATTGAAAATTTTGAAGGGTGCATGCTTCCAGGTCAAAGACGTCGGGTTGAGGGCAAAAGTTCATCCTTGGCTATCATCTGCAATCATCCCTTCCCATGATATTATAGGGGAGAGCCCATCAAAGCAGACCGCTCAAAGCAGAAAAGTTACATATTTATTTCTTAAGACTTTTTAAAAAAGTGTCTCTCATTAAAGTTACCAGTAGATTAAGATGATGTCATATCTCGTGAGGTAGAGGGAAGAAAAAATAAATTCTCAGAAATGCTACGCTTTCGGTGAGGGTTACTGCCGAATTAAATATTATAAATAATTACTTCAATGGCCACGCTATCCTTTGAATATCTGTTCATTAGGTGACTTTCCTGTTATCGGAATACCATTTTTGTTTTTCGTTTTCTAGCCGAGTAAATCTAAGGGGAAACTCAACTCCTGTCTGGAGCTACAATAACTAGCAGATGACCCCGTTTTCTCGGTATTCACCGTACCAGAGGAATACGGTTGGTGATGCGCAGAAAATTAATTCCTCGAAAGCAGGTTGGTCAAAGCCTATAGTTACGCAGAACCGAATTAGATATGAGATGTAAAAATTAATATCAAGAGACGATGCGGCCCCTGAAGAGGACAAGCCAACACACATGAGAGTACAAACAAATATTTGTAAAAAAATAGATTTGGGTTGGATTCCAGTGTTATTTGAGTGGAAGAAGGTGCGGGCATGCTGGCGGTGCTTGTGTTGCAACAAATCTGCTGTCAAAGGCGAGCTTTTGCCGTCAGCCGCAGCGCCGCCCGATCTGTCAACACGACAGCCCTTCTATCGGCGCCCGGTCGCAATATCTCCCTCAGCAACTCGTTAAAACTTAAATTAACAGTCACCTTCCTGTCCTCTCTTTTCGCAGTTCTCTCTCACAACCTAACCTGCCATCTATAATGAGATTATTGGCGGGAGTCGCGATTCCCTAATTAAAAAGTGAATGTAGACGAGAAGGAACGGTCTATCGCTTACTTTATATTGGTAACAAATCATTGCAAACGATCCTTTACCTGCTACTGACAGGAAAATCCGATAGCTGGTCTCTCCCCCTCATCTCTCCACCCACCTCCCTCCAGGCTAGTCTAAATTTAGTAAGTCGATGTCCATTTTCCTGCAGTCTAACAGTGATGAGGATCACTTGTTTCACCTCTGCGAACGTCTAATTTACCGTTCATTTCCGTTATTTCTTGTCAACTTAATCTCAAGTTATTCAATTACTTATTATTACTACTCTGTTTTCACCTTACTTTTGTTCTGGCAGAATTCCTTTTTTTTGATTTAATAAAAACTTTTATCTGTACGATGTACAATTTAGTTATGATAATATTCTTAGTAACATAACTTAACACATGTAATGGGGAAACTGCTCAATAGCAGGCCCCAGAATATTATTGTTAACGTGAAATTGTGCACATGTATTTAAATGTAGAACTATTATAGAAATTTTTAGTTAATGAGATGAATATTGTAGGAATTAATGACTATTTCAAGTTCTGGTTTCACTACTCCAGAAAGTCTGTAGGACGTTTTCTTTAGTCTTCTATGGTGCTTGTGTTGAGGAAGGCTGTTTGGAGTATCTCTTATTATTAGGCTGCCGTGGGCCTTCATTGAAATGTGAAGCTTAAGATAATTGGAGTTGATGGATTGTATAACTGTAGGAATGTCTAAATCGTTGTGTAAGATGCTGTTTCTTACGTACCATGGTGAATCTAAGATTATTCTTATTATTCTGTTCTGGGCTGTCTGTATTCTTTTGACACAGAACCCCATAATCCACAACCATATAGCCATATGGGCCGTATTGTTGTCATGTACACGAGTCTCTTTAATTTTATTGGTAGTGTTGAGTTTCCTGATAATAAAAATTTTAGTTGTTTCAATCTGTTCCTAACTTTTTGAATCACTAATGAGATGTGTGGGGCCCATGCTAATTTAGTATCGAGTGTCAAGCCGAGGTATTGTACTTCAGTAGCATGTGGTATATTTTCACCAAATTAGGTAATAGGGTAGTTTGAAATGTTCCTATTATACGTAAATTTAACTATTTTACACTTTTGAAGTGATAGCTTTACTCGCCACTTTTTACACCAGTCTTCGACGAGGTGCACGTATTCCTGCACTTTCGAGGCAGCTTCTCGGCATGAACCCTTGACTAGGATAGCAACATCGTCAGCAAACTAGGCCACCTTAATGTCATCTGACACTGGGATATCAAGATATGTTCGGAGGTGGGACATCAGCAGTTTCTCAAATATTTTGTAAAAATATATACTTATCATCCCTCGGTTTGTTTCGTTTATGGATCATAGTTATCGTGGCGTGCTTCCAGATTTTTGGAAAGTATGTGGTTCGGAGAATTTCTATTAAAAATTTGTGTTAGTAACCCAATAGCACAGAATTCCTATTCGTACTTTCAGTCCTTACTAATTCCCGTATCATAGACAATATTCCAATGTCTGATCTATGGTTTTGATTTATGGCTGGTAGATTTGTCATCTAATCGTCTACAATTGGATGAACATTTTACAAAATAAAATACCTTGAAAGGATCAACCAGGGACTTGTCGCTTTAAAGGCTGGCCTCTGTACCACCTGAGCCAATCCGAATCGACTACCGATAGCTGCGAGGTTCATCCTTCCTTTTATCGACTTGAAGCTGTGGCTCACCTATAATTTACTTAATCACATTCTTAACAATCTAATTTTTAGGGTATTGTGTAAATTCATCAAAGGTGAAATATTTTAATTTAAAGACAGAAGAATTTCTCCCAATTAAACTCAGTCACGGTGGGTAGGAAACTGAATTTAGAAGATAATGAGGGAAAAATCTTAACCGGAACAGATACCTCCTGCTTTCCGGGCGGGTGCTAATCCGAGTCGACTCACAGACCACTGCGAGGTTCTTTCTGTAAAATTTTCCGATTCCATTTGATTTTTGCTGCTGTTTCCTTTCGCAGAATAGTATATGTGATTCATAGATTCTTGCATCAGCTCAAGCAAATATTTAAACCTGTTGAAATATTTTATTAATAAATTTATTATTTTGGGCAATTAAATATTGCACTATACAATTCTCAATTTTCTTCAAGAATTTTAAATTTAAGGTTACTGAAATATGATTCAATGTTCAGTAACAATTTTAATAAGAAAAGTAGTAAATAAGTTTTTATTATTTAATTGTGAATAAGTTTAGCATTGGACAATATTGAAAATATTATGTGTACAACAAGAAAATTGTTTATAAAATTATTTGACAACATTAAATATCAATTATCAAAATGACATATGTAATTACTTATACAAACGTAAAATGGACGTATTGTTTCATAAAAATCTGAATTTTTTCCTACTGATGATTTTGACAGTAATTTCATTTGGATTAACAATATCTTCCAGATTTGTTAGCATGGAGGGTTGCATCAGACCACTCTAAGGGGAGAATACCACCACAAAAACTACAGAGAATTATTAATTAGTTTCACTATTAATATGGTGAAATTGGGAACAATTGTGTTGAAAATGTAATAATTACAAAACGTAGAAGCCAAAATACAGACAATAAGTTAGTGATAAAATAAATATCAGAGAAAGTTTCTGCTATGCTAATAGATTTATATTTATTGTTATTTACATTTTGCATCGGTTTAGGAAATAGGATACGTCATACAATTACGTCAAGTAAATAAAATGAGATGTAATTAACTGGAAAAAATCTTTTAATAAGTAACTACAGTAAAAATGATATAGTGTTAAATAACTGAAAATACGACACGCACACTAGAAAATTGAAATGTCACTTCTTGGATATGTTTGACGAGGAATTTAACCTTTCGTAGTAGCTTAGGGCAATATATGAAAGAAAAACAAAAGAGAAGAAAAAAATATACACAAGTTTTAAAGTTGTCCCTTTTTACCAGGAACATTAATGTCAACTCTTAGGACAATGAAAAAGAAACTCCTGTACAGAGTTAAACACGCCATTTGATATTTTACACTGATTAACGGAATTTTTATAATTATGATTGTTCTTAACCTCTTAAGAAAGGCTATTATATAAAATTATCTCGACATGGTGAATGATTTTCTGTTATCAATCCAAGAATTGGTGACTGGATATGGTTGAACGTTATACCTTGTTATTAAATTTAATTCACTGCAATTCTTTTAATTTAAATAATACTTGATTATAATTATTCACGAAATATAGTTTCCAGCCACTATTCGAAGTATCTCGCTGTTAATTTTGTTGCAATTGTTAACTTCTGTACCAAGATACACACCTCATGTAGCCTGTTTACCCCCCAAAAAAGAGAGAAAATCTATCAATATTTTTCAAAAGTCATTACTTCAATGGTAACACCTACATTCTGACTTCGTCTTTTATCTGCTGACATCACGTACTTGGTTTTGGTCTTGTTTACTTCTAAACCAATTTTCTTGGCAGTTGAGTAAATTTCTGAGAAAACCAGTTTAAGTTCTCTGATATTTCTGGTAATAAATACGGTAACATGTACATAAGCCCATCTTTGTTTGGATTTATAGACAATTGTACCGTTGCGAATGAGATTGTGTAAGATTGATTGTAGGGCTAGATTGATAGAGTATGGCCCTGTCTTACACCTCTGCTCAGAAAGAAACTGTCTCTGCATCGCCCATCTATCATTACTTTAGCTTCCGCGTTGACAAGGGTCATCTTTGTGAGCCGGATAAGTTTCTTGGAAATTCCCTGGGCTTCCATGTAGTTCAGAAGGTTTTCTTTAATGGTGCTGTCCGAAGCTTGCCGGAAATCTACGAAAAGCATATGTAGGTCTATATTATGCTCATAGCATTTTTCCATGCTTTGTCGTACCACAAAAATTTGGTCGACAGTGCCCGTTGCTTTCCTAAAGCCACATTGACACCTGTTTGGTATAAATTGATAGTTTTGATAGAAATATATTTGAGAATACTTTAGAAGTTTTGGTAAACAGATCATGTACTTCTTCTTCAACTTGAATTCCAGCTTCCTTTAACATTTCAGCTGTTATGCTGTCTTCTATTGCGGCTTTATGATTTTTAATTCTCTGCACTGCGGCTTTCACTTCGAGCATTGTGGGTTCCTGAATAAATGGTTCACCAGTCTGTATTTCTAGCAATCTGTCCATATTTCCACTACAGTATTTATTTAGTACTGTAATGTATTGTAATGTTCCGTCCATCTGGCTAATATTTCTTCTTCCTCACCCAGAAGTTTGCCATCTTTGTCTTTACATCCGCTAAGGCGAGGATTATAATCTTTTTTGAACCAGTCCTTGTAAAATTTTTTATCTTTCTTCTGAAAATGATGTTTTTCCATATCTTCCAGCTTCTTTTTAATCATTTCTCTCTTTTTCTGTTTGCTTGTCTTCTCTTCTCATTGTACACCTATTCTCCTCGTCTTGTTATTCTTTATTGATAAAGCTTTGTTCGTGCTTAATTTTGTCTCAAGATAGCTTTATCAAACGACTCGTTCTTGGCTGTTTTGGTTTCTCTAATTATTTCTTGGGTGCTCTCAACTATTGTCTATTTGCTGTTAATGTCTTGATCGCTTTAATTTGGACAGACTTTTTTATTTACTTCAGCTTGGAAAGCATCTTTTATCTCTTTGATCCTCGATTTATCTAGTCCCCACCTCTTCCTCAGTTTAGATATTCTTTTTTGAGCGTTTGAAAGCCTTTCTCTCAGCTTCGTTTTGACTAGAAAGTGGTCCGAGTCACAATTTGGCCCCCTACACGCTCTCACATCTGTTATAAAGCTTGCGTTTCTTGCTGAAATCAGAACATGGTCAATTTGGTTAACTTGATCGGTTACAAGGTAGATTTTTTATGTTCGTAGAATGTGCTTTTGATGATCAGTTGGTTTGCAGCCACACGTTGTACGAGCATTTTACCATTTTCGTTTGTTTCCCCGTGGAGTGTGTAATATTCTCCCACTTATTTGGCAAAGTCTTCTTTTCCAATTTATGCGTTGAAGTGGCAAGAACTATGGTAAGATCGTATGTTGGTATTCTATCAAGGTCGGGAGACAGTTCATCATAGAAAGTCTCTTTGTGCGTTTCATCTGTATCTTCAGTTGGGGCGTATGCCATCACTATTTAAACAGACGTAATAAGATTGATAATGAGAGAAATTAGATCTAATAATAGACGAAAGTCAATATGAAGAGAGGAAGGAGAACCCGTTTTGAGCATTAAAATACACTCTAATTCGTAGCAGCAGTTCCTCTACTTGAATTGCCCTTATATCCTATAAATAATGATGGCTCTTTACAACTCACATTTCACAAATCTGAAGAACATTTTCTCTAAATAAAATACACCTTTTCAATTAATTTTTAAATTATATTATCAATCAGATATTTCAAAAGTTATATTTATAAACTTAAAAACGCGATAGTGAATAGAATACCTCTTAGGTCTTTGAGGCGACGTCAGATAAGAGACGACTGCATTGTCCATTTCAGGGATGCTTGAAACTACTGAAGCAGCCACGAGGCTTGTTTGCTCGATTTAGTAATTACCAGAATGAAGGGGTAGCGGGGAAACCAGAATATTTATTTTTCTTTCGTGACCGAGTTTTTTTTTACCCGGAAGCGGGAGCTATGTATCGCCTCCTGAGAGAAAGTGAGGATTGTCCCGAGAGAATGGAGGACTGCAATCCTCTCATTTCGCGTAGTGGTGGCAATTCGGAAAGTGCAGGTCCCTTGGAAACGGACTTGGTTCGTAATAATAATAATAACGCAGGATCGTTCTTGCGGGTTAAACGTACACACACGCTTGCGCCCATGGCAAAAAAATCGATAGGAAGTATGAGTATAGGATTCATCACAAACTCACTCCCACTTAAAAATTGCAAACTATAGCAAGTAATATAAAAATTTTCATTGTGGGTCTGATTGAGCCTCCAATTTCTAATAAAAATTGTCACACACAAACTGAAATTTAGCCTAATTTAGGTTTAACTTATATTTTACTGCACCTCAAAGGTAATTAATTTTTATTTATTAATGAGGTATGTAATGTCTTTGGAAAGCATTCCTCCTCTTCACCCATCCTTTCTAGATTATGTTTTTCTTTTGATGGGCTTCTTCTCGATGTACCTTCGTGGAATAGTCAGCCATCATCGTAGTATTCCATTTTCCCTCATTTTATAAACAATTTCTTATATAATTTATTTTTTGGTGTTTGTTTTCTTGTCTAAAACTTCTATGACTTTGCAGTGGTTTTCTTTTTTGAGCCACTACTGCGTGCTCCTTTCCGGATCTCCAGGTTCAGTGGGATAATAGCTGTTTCAGAAGGGGTTCTGCTGAAGTTGTTGGGCCTTTAATAAATTATCGATTGATATACTGAGTCATCGCGGTGGTTTTGATGTATTTCAGCTCTCATAAAGCAGGGGGCCTGAAAAGATGAAATTAAAAAAATTCGACGCTCTCGTTGATGGTTTAATCACGCTGAAATGAATACTGAAGAAGGCTAATGATAATGAATTCTTGGGCAACCCCCGGACACCCAGATTTTATAATTTTGCTTATTTTTTGTATGTATAGAGTCTTTCAATATGGGTGGGTTGATGATGAAAATAGAATAAAACAAGCTGTGTGTGAGGTACCAACAAATTATTTTTTATTTAAAAGAGCATACAATAGCTTTTAAAATAAAAAGAATTTGTCAATACATTTTTTAATTTTGGACATTAACTTCATACCTAAAGGTATCATATTAAATTATTTAAAATTCATAATCAGTCACAATAATTTTTTTTATTTCTTAAAAAAAACTTTGCTTTTGCATGTCACCCAAATTTCCATTTTTCCGCATAGACTACGTCTTCAGCTCAGGGAAATGTTCACCCAGAGCGATGGCCACAGATCCTATGTCTGTATTATTTATCTCGTGAATGCGGACTTCGCGCACTGCAGGACAGAGTTGTTGAATATTGCAGCGGACACGAGCAGGCACCATTACCCAAAGCAAGAGAGTGCATCTTGTAAATTTTTGAAAACTCGACTCTTGATATACACCTTACCCTTCGATCAGATATGAATGTCACATTCTGGTTCTTAATAGTTAACGACTTGGAATGGCCAAGCGGTTCTCTGCTTTGCGGGGGTTCGCTGAAGAAATTGAGGAGATGGAATCTGCTCCATCGAGAGATGTGATGAAAATAAGACTTTTGTTACATTGGTCAAAATTAACTTGGCCTCAGAATCTCTTGAAGCTGCTATATTATAAACGGGAAAAAATCCACTATTTATACCCACGATGACATAAACGTGATATATTTATTGGAATTGTTTCCTTATTCTTTAATAATATCTTTAAATATTTTCCCTCTTAGTGAATAATGTAACGAGATCATTTAGAGAGTATCTAGAAGCCAAATCATCCTTATAATACATTTATAATTGTTACAAATGAGTAACTAATTGTAACTATTCTTTTCTGCAACTACCGTGAACCAGCATAGTTAAATTTTATTTTGGAATCGTGCCTAGGAGGAGTTACTCGAAGAAGTTTTGATTTGTATGTAATCGTGGCTATCGTTCTGCAGCTCCATCTTGAATTACTTTAATGAGCAACGTCGTTATTTACCCGGAATCTGATTAAAAGAAAAAAAAGAAAGACTTCCGCAAACGTAAGTTGGGCACACAGAACTTTAATCTCGTTAAATATGTCATGAGAATTTTCTTTTTTAGAAAAGGGCGCTCGGTACGAAAGTTCCGCAGAAAGAAGTTGGATTTAGCTCTGATCCCTGCAGTTTTCTCCGTCGGTGTCCTGCCGCAAGAGAATTAACTACGTTTTAAATTCAAAAGGCGTTGTGTTTTGAAGATGAACAATGTCTCGACAAGAGAGTGTAATTTAAGAAATATTGTAGCAGCCAGGACTTCTGATACGTTCATTTTTTAGTACACCGGCTTTCACACACACATTCGACATTGCATGTAATTAATACTCTTGAAAAAATTGAGCTCAGCCAAAGATATTTTCTCAATAAATAAATTATCTGATTATCATAAATTTAAAGGAGACAAGAACAGCCAATAGGTCACCTACTTATTTAAGATTTATACGACGTTTCATAGAGATTATTGGACTTCTTCAGGTACATAAATTATCCATCAGACCTTAAATTTCTAATGTATAGAAATACATACGATGAAGAGAGTTTTTCTTCCTGGAATGCGTCAAGAGACGGTTTTGCAGTTCAGGAAACAAAATTCTCTTATGTGCTTATTTTTACCCATAATAAATTTAATATTTGTTATTTATGTACTTTAAGAAGTCAAAAAATGTGGAAGAAACATTTTAAGCATAATAAAGTTTTTTTGTTGCAATAATTATAAATTATCATTATTTTTAAGTCGCATAAACGATAAGGTTATTCAGTTACAAAGCATGAATTATTTATTATAAAATGACATAACACTTAAATGCCCATGTAGTATTTTGTTAATTGAATGAACGTTGTTGAAACGTTGATTTTCTGAGGTCTTCTTTACCCAGGACATCTTCTCTCTGTTGATCGCACTTTTCAAATGACACGAGGAATGGAAATAATTAGACAAAAGATGCTGTTAGACTGATGTACCTAGTTTCATCCACAGGATCCAATAGAGAATATTTTTTATTCTTACGATTTTTTTATTATTTCGTTATGTTTGTGATAAAGAACAACCACAGTGCTCCATTTCACAAGAAGTTCAATCGCAGACTATTTTAAGTGAAGGAGATTAACTCCTGGGTAATAGGTAAAACCATATCCCGAATAGAGTTGTAACACTACTACTTTAAAAAAATGAAGGATGGAATACTAGAAAACGGTAAATAAGGATTAAGTAAAAAAAATATTTTTCACTAACCACTCCTATTTGATTAATGATTTTATAGAATTGGTTGTATATTGAAATATGTCAGTCTATTTAAAACTATTTAATAACTACACATGTAGTACTAATTGATGTGTGTTGGTAGAATCATTGAATTTGTAATATCCTCTGTAGATCATACTACTCAATAATATTCCAGAACGATCCTAATATTTTTCATTGCTGACTTCACCCAATATTTTCATCCTCCGCGCTGTACATCACAGAGCTTAACATTCCTGTTTGGATTTAATATTAACTCATCACAAGTTTTTAGCCTTGTTATCTGTGGATCCAAATTTCCAAAGAGTTTGTTCTTCTTTATTTGAATTAGTTTCTGATAATGCTACCATATTCCATTTAATACTTATTGTAAGTTCAATCAGATTTATGTTATCATAGAAACGAATCCTTTCGAAAATAATATTAATATTAAAAATGAATTTAATTAATGTAGGTAGGCATTGAATTTTAAATGTGTACCTAAAAATATGCGAATTTAATTTTGAAGTATTAAGTTTGGTTGCTGTAAAGGTTGGCATCTATCGAGCAGTTCTGTGTCAAGAAGTCGGAGAAGTTGCAGCGAGTGCCTGGAGCCATTACGTAATGAATTTTGTTCAGTCGACTTGGAACTTTGCACAAAGTTTTATATATATATATATAGAAAAAAAATGCTCGACCTCTTTGCCCCTTGGGACTTAAAAAATGTGGACGAAAGTAAAATTGTTACCTTGGGCTAATGCGACCCACTTTATAGGCTTCATAATTCGTATTTTATTTAATGAAATGGAATCATACAAATGAGTGAGATAAAATAGTTATGCGAAGTAAATTATGTGTAAATATTTATTTATTCACAAAATATGGATCACGCATCACAGTAAACATTATAAGAAATCGAAATGATTAATTTATGATAATAAATTTACCAAATTAAAGTAATTAAGAGAGAGTTTCCTCTACTACTGAAGAATGAAATGAATTAACGCTCAAGAATAAAAACCTATTATTATCACATAAAGAAATAATGAAAATAGCCATTCTAAAATTATTTTTGGATTTTGGGGCCATTCAGCATAGAATACAGTTAGAATTTTTTTGTTTTAAATTATTGGGTTCGTACAATGCATACATAACTACGATTATGATGTGTTTGTATATATGGACTGACTAGATCTGGAAAAGTTAGTCCCAATACACCGGAATAATCCCATATTGTTTTTTAAACGTTCACTAACTTTATTCTGAAGATGCTGGGGTTGAAAACGTCGATAACCCTTCTGCATTCTCATAATTTGACTCCATTCAGATGAGGAAAACTGTCATAATATATGTTGGATAATATTCAGTATCCTAAATTTAAATGCCAATAAAGCTGTAACATAGTTTGTATATAGTTCACCTTCTTTAGGTGAAATTTCTTGTATACAGTTCAAACCATTTTCTTAATATTTAGGATCCATTTGCTAAGATATTAAGAGGTTTGATTGCTTATTCAAAAATTTTCCAAAATATTCAGAGTATTATTGCAATATTTCTTTCACCCCGTAAAATTGGCTTTTTATTGGTAAGACAACGAAATAATTCACGAGTTTGTTTAAAAAGGGATTTTTGCGAACCATAGGAAAAGTTGAAAATAACTAGTTCACATAGTATAGCTTCGAATGGTAGTAAATTATCTCAAGAGAAAATAAAGTTACCCTCTATATTTAGATCATATAAAAAATTTATAATTGTTTAACGATCTAGAGGCATTTAATTGCTGGTTTCCTTACGGATGTTACAAGAAACGTGCAAATCAGTCCGATCGATTCGGTATCCTTTCCGGCCATTGCCCTTGCGTCATTCCCCTCTTCTCGGATGCACTCCATTACCGTAGCTGTTGTGCCTGAAATTTGTACATTGGAATCCGCTGAGCCGAGTTGATGTTTTGCGTTGCATTAGCGTAAAAGCCACGGTCGCACGCGGCGACAATCACAAAATGTTGGTGTTAAACATCCACACAAAACCAATGATCACATTCTCATTTGCTTCACAAATACCTACGAGGAGAACAGGTTTCACAATTTATATATGTATATATCATACAGGTCTGAATAAGTACAGGATGGAATTTTTTCATTATTTTTAATGTATTTTAGATAGGGGATAAGAAAAAATTCATTATCAGCAGTTCTCTGTCGAGATTTAACATGACGGAAACTAACATTTATATCTCGCTGCTTTCTAAAATCCTCAGTTTTCGAACTACAAGGGCCTAAAGTTGGAGGGGTTCCAATATTGAGTTTTTTATTAAGTTGTAAGCTCAGGGCTGAGGAAAGATTAGTCCATCTTCGAAATAAATATATCGACTGATAGATCTCGGCGAGACAAAGAGAATAAGCTCTTGTGTCGCTTCTTCAAGTACATTACTGACTTCGCTAGAAGCGGAAAACCACTGATAAAACTCCTTCTGATGGAAAAACGGAGGTAAATTACGACGAAAAATCTTTAATTATTAAAGAATATATAGTATTATAGATCAAGAATATAGAAAACCCGCATTGAACTTAAAGAGACTCGATGAGCGTATGGGGCAAGAAACCTTTTACGCAAATTATTTTTCACTTATTTTCACATATATAGTTTCTATATATTTAAAGAAATTAAAGTCCAAGAGGAACATATTTGCCAAATTTGGTCAAATTCGAACCTGTAGCTGGGACATACATATTGATGCACTGACAGATTTTGTAGATAATAGTTTGTTACGTAAAAAAGGTGAAAAATCTGCAATAATATAAAATCATTCTGAGCAATACATAATTCGTCAGAATAAAAATATCCTTTTGGCTTAATCTATTCAGTGAAAAAGGATTTTAATTTTTTCAAAGCCACAATAACTAAATTTTTTAAACTTTGTATTTAAAGTCTTCTACAATTATAAGAATATAATTTTTATTTTCAGTTCTAAAATACCAGAAAACAACGGGTATTAATTTTAAGCGATTAAATAATTAATGTTTGCATAAAGCAAGATGTGCTTAATTTTTAGTTCTATATCATTATATTTAAAATTTTAAAATAATCTATTGAGATCTTGCCAATTTACTGTATCATACTAACGATATTTTTGATTTGAAAATAATTAAACCTTTTTTTGAGATTCTCATAATACCATATGAAAAAGAAATTTACGAGTCAGCCGTCTGCTGGAAAAGGTGATTATCTCACTACTTTGGAGACGCTATATTTATTATCTGGAAAATGTAAGGTTTTCTTAACTTAAAGACACTATAAGGTGCCGTCGATAGATAACTGATCAGCAAATGATGGAAATCGTGGCTTGTCGCTCATCACGAATTTTTTTTCAGGATATCTAAAAATGGTGGAACAAGTGAATTAACAAGGGAATAATTTTAAGATCAAAACACTTGTCATTAGAAGTTACGCTCTCTTCTTGTGAAGCTATAATAATGCATAGTATATACCAAAACAATAAATAATAAAAGGAAAACTTTTTGAGTATATTTTAAAGCTTCTTTATCGTAATTTTTCCACTTTCACAACTTCTGAGATTTGTGAAAAATCATGCCGTGATGGGAAAAATTCATTTTACGATTCAACATTAGAATTAATCATCAAAAATTTAAAAATTGTATTGTCTTTGAGTTTATTAATTATTTTAAGCGTCGTATTTCATGGATATCATTACTGTTCGACATTTACATTGTCTTATTTGAGACGTAGAATATTAATTATCAGTGATGAAGTAAGAACTTATATTAAAGATTTATAGGGATATTTAGAAAAAAAATTGTGAAACTTTGAGAGAAATAATACTATGAAGGCGGTGCAGGAACGTTGATTAGAACAATCGGATTCACAAGGTTGTAGACGACATTTACTTTCACTGGAGATGGGTTGAACCAATTCTCTGTTAAAGAATCTTAATTCTTCAGCTTTAACATTTGTTTTACCTCAATATATTGTGTTAAAAAATGAAACGTTACAAATAAATACCACAATTCTATTCTATTGAAGAACTCGTAGAAGGTCACAGGCGGAGTATTCTTGTCCATTACCAACGTGGAACTTTAGAGTGAAGCTGCAGCGCCCAAGGGTTACGTTTGCCCATGAATAAACTCGTCTACCTCGGGAGTATGTTATGACAAGCGTCTTGCAGGAGCTCCACCCCCGTCTCTCTACCCCTCGCACAAACAGAGGGTAGCGGCCGTCGGTTCTGGATAAATATTCCGCCCGGGGATCCGTTCTCACTCAGCTCCACGTTTACTGTTATTGCCGAGGAGGGAGCCTATCTTGCAAACTTTACGACATCTGCTGCTGTTATCAGCAGGTTTGATTCGCAACAGTTCCACGTTGCGATGCAGCAGAAATTTTCAAAAATATTTTCATAATGTCAGACCACGAACAGACCGTGATTCATCTTAAAATACTCCTGATTACACCAATATAAAAAGCTAACTTTTTCTACGAGATTAGAACTCTATAATTATGATGCAGAATAATAAATCTGATTTGTTGTATTTTAAAGTCTGGATAAAGTTATTTTATTATCCAACCCCAAACTTTATAAAGAAAATATCACAATAGTACAAAACATTTTAATCTACAATGCCTACCCTCGACATTTTATCAACAAATTTATATCGAAAAGAATATCCGAACACAAATACAAACATTTATGCCTCGTCCAAATGGGGAACAACAGCCAAAATCCATTCAGCCAAAATTCAAACCAAACAAAACACAATCCTACGCACCATTACAAATTCTCCCTGGTACCTTAGAAATTCCGTCATCCACCATAACATCAAACTTCTGAAATAAACTCCGTAATCTCCAATAACCTCCCTAACCAAAAGCGCCCTCAACCACCCAAACCCCACGATCCAACAAATCCATAACAATCCTCCTCCATCTCTGCGCTTCAGTCGGCTCAAAAGAAAACTCCCAATCCACCTCACCCTTCCCTCTGATCGTTCAGGTACACCCTAACCCACCTTACCGTCATGTCCGCAGAACACATTCACAGATATATACTCCAAAATTCAGTTCGCTGCCAGTCAACCCTCACCTCCCACGTCGTGTGCGTCACAGGTACTCGCAAAAATATATAAATAAACCAAACCTATTCTGCTAAAGTAGGTTAATCAATAGATTAACGTACCCTACATGCCGACATGTTAATTATATACATTATTTTAATTTTGTATTGACTAATGTATATACTGTATCATTATTGTACCAACAAAAAATCAATAGAATAAAAGTTTTTATATGAATTAAAAAAATACAAACATAAGAATAACCGTGTTAATGAGATCCCAAATAACCAAGACAGTAAGGGATTGTACATTATGTTGCCATATTATAGTTACGTAAGTGAAAAATTAAAAGGAATGTTAACGAATATCGGCTTCAAAATTGTTTTTAAAATTAATAATAATCTTAGGGAATTCTTAAAAAAGGGAAAGACTAAATTGATAAAGAAAAGCAACAATGTTACTCACCAAATTAATTGTTCTGAGCAGTGGGAAATATGAAAAAGTTTCGATGCCTGGTAGCGACGAGAACATTCTAGAAGAACCTTTATATTTTATTTTCTAGTAGTATAGATGGTATAATAAAACTGAGGCGTCACATCATGAGTAATACATGGTGCGCCAAAATCACCTGATGAATTTGAATTTAAATAGATAATGTACTTGTTTAAAGTCGTTGATGCCATTTGTTTTGGTGTCGAATCAAGTCAAGAATTCATCTAAAATCATTATTGAACTCGGAGATATTTTCTTAATCTGGGACTTTTAAGAAATATGTTATCTATTAACGCTATAAAATCGTCAGGTTTCAGGCACCCTGTATATTTTATAGTTTACATCATAACTATTGTTATTTAGCAGTAATGGTGAAATTAAGATCGAGTGATATTAATGAATAGGAACCATTACTTCATTTAGGCGTTTTATAAATAGTCTACTAGCATCTCCTAAATAAACTTTTTAATTTGACATGTATTGTAGTTATTTGTATCAATATTGTCGATCATGTTACTGATATATTCCTGACTCGATTTTAACTGCAGTGATCCAACCTCGGGATGACAACAGTGTAGCAGAATTGAAATTGTATGCGTAGGTTGGAGTACATATTGCCTTGTCGCAGATTGAGGGAGGTGACGAGGCTGAAGGAAATTGGGCTGTGAACTCTGGCGCCTCGGTCAATACGGCTTTTTCCCCACAAGACTTGGAAATCCATCTCTCTCTCACGATATCTTTTGTTCTAACCTCGCTCCCACCTCCCTTTTATTGTTTTCGCATGTACCCTTAGCGTTTACAAAGCCACTACGTCCCTCCCCCTCTTCCGTTTCCCGTTCTGTGTAGTTTAACAGGTGTTGTGTCATGTGCCCTGATTTGGAATTTGATCATGTCTTTAACCTATACGGAATAGCATTACATTAGAATACATTATTTATTAATAAATTAATCTTCATTTGGAAAAAAGTAGGTATCACATGTAATACCAAATATTAATAAAAAATTAACGCCGTACTACATTTATTATAATTCAGAAATTTAAACTTAAAATAGTTTTTAATAAATTATTTGCACCTTTAACAAATAATAATGATATTATTATTATTATTATAAAAAATATAGCTTAAGTACGTCCGGCGCACTATATACAACTATATATTAATTAAATGGGACGATTGTTTTAATTTCAAAGGGTTTCAGAGGTTTCACGTTCGTGACAAACCTGTTTCATCTTCTCAGCGATTCCGGAAGTTATGTGTAGTAGAGTTTTCATCCCTCACTCTGTGGTCTCCTTTGTCGGGTTGTTGATTTGCCCTCGATCGACGAAAAAGAGCTCTAGACCTGCGATTGATGAAAACCCAGTTTTCCTCCTTCTACACTCAAACACACAGTTACTTGCTCCGAAGCTCTGGACTTCCTTGCTCGATCTTTCTACTAGCTCAAGAGCAACAATGCTCACCTCCCTTTCAACTCTCGATCAACACTTATTAATTGTAATTTTCTCTCCCACTTCCTCGGCTTCCTGTCCCTTTCCACTTCCGAGTAACATTCTGCTTCCTTTGCCTCCTCGCCCTTTCAACATCTCTAGCGTCTCTAGCTTCCCTTTCAACGTCTTGTTCCCGTCTGCCAATTTTTCTTGTTCTCCCCTGCCAACTAAACTGAACTTATTTTTCCGTTTTGAAGGAAAAGCGCTACCAACGTGACGTGTGTTCGTCAATCTATATGCGTCCTTTGTCCAGCGCGAGAAATTTTGCTGACGAAGAGAATAGTGTATGTTGGGAAATTTTGAGGGGTGAATTCTCCTTCAGCAAAACAAGCCTAATATTTTGAAGCTGCAGGCAGACACGTTTTCAACCAGGCATCCTAGCGCCGGGGAATTTCAAACTCTTGCCTGCCTTTCTCCGAGTTAGAATATTCTCGCTGAATTTCGATCATTTAAATAAAATTAGGGAGGGGCCCTGCTGCGCTACATCTAATAACTATTTTAGAAGTCAATAATGGGAACAATGATTATTAATATACTAATATTTACTTTTAAAAAATGGTCAACAGAACTGAGCATCATTCTAAATATATACATTTAAAATGATTGCTCATTGTATTGACTGTTTGTAAAAGTTTAAAGCTTTTGAAGTGAAACTTCTTAAGTTGGGAAATTAGAGCATAACGTAGATGAAGGAGTGAAATAGAAGTTTACACTGTAACAATCAGTAGCACGAAAGAGAAAGGAGTTAAGTTTTAAGCAAATATCCCTTAAAAATCTCTTTCGTCTTTTTCGTTGGCTCTGCAGCCCATTAAGGGCCTTGGCCTACCAGGATGACTGCGGGCTGCCATTTTACATGACATATTCCGAATATGGAGTGACACGTGGTCAGCGTATCGACTCTCCATCTAAAAAAATCTCTTTAGAACACTTAATTCAATTTTGAGAGCTGTATGCGCCGGAGGCGGTAGATTTTGAGAGCATTACGCTAGAGCTACCAGCTGTATCTATTTAACAGTCGGATAGCTGTCTCCTAAACTGGTTGAGGAGTTTAATAGGGAATACTGCCAAAGTATTCCAGCTATTGGAAGGGATTGGCTTGCATCTCTTATAGTTGTGTGCCTAGTAGGATTATTACAGTCCCTCAGTATTGAAAACTTGTCCTCTTAAAAAATTGATTCAACAACATCTGTATAATAGGAACGTAATATATGCACATTATGTCGAGTTCATGTTTCCATCTGTATTTTTTCAGATATTTCTGATTATGGGAAAAGGCGAGGAAAACATCTCAATGCGATTAGCTCTTTTACAATTCAGAGACCCAAGGCGAAGGGGAACCACTCAAATTTATGTCGCCCCTCGGCAGTAAAAATGTATCAACAGCCTTCCTCGTTCACACTTAGAGAACACGTGACATCGAAAATCGTTACCACCTGCGATGGCAGCAGCAGGATCTCCACCCTGAATGATTTATGGAATCCACGGGAAGCATAAATCGGAATGACGCGGAAGGGAGATTAACGCTCCCCTTGTTCCGACGGACAATGCACATTCCTCGTAATGAATTGACATTAGCGAGGCATCTGCGTAGAATAATTAACTTAATTATTTTGTAATGAGAAGAAGAAAACTAATTACGGAATATGTATTAAAAGGTTTTTTTAATTTGAGGAAGGTGTACAAATGTATTTACAGTGAAAATTAAATCTGAAACTGAATTAGCTAATATTCGCATTCTACGCATAGTTTGGTTCACGAGATCCCTGAAGTACAGGGTCAGGAATGTATTTAATTGTGTTTCAGTATAACCATCATTGCGGAGCAGTAAGATGGTCTTTGACCACAGAAAATCGCGTAAATGTCCTAACGTGACGTATCATCAGCCAAGACTTTATAAGTGAAAGAGAAAATACTGAAATTATAAAGATGTTATAAGCGTCGATTTTTGCCCTTCCTTTCCATACTATAACAGTAACCGGTTCTTTGATAGCCAACTAGAAGTATTGATTACCATCGAAAAGTTCCACTCTTTCACTGCCGCTGTACGTAATCAAAGAAGATATTTTATTATTCGTTCTTTGAATTATTGAGAATTGGATGGAAGGGTTGATATTTGATCTCGACGCACCTTTTATAGCTTAGGAGGAGGTTCCAAAAGTTGGAGGACGAAACTTCTCTAATAAAATTCTGACTATTGGCCATTATTTATATTTTATTATAATAACAAGTCGAGTAATAACTTTATTTAATATTATTTGATGCATAACCTAATTTGGCATCCAATTATTTTGTGTTAAATTTTGGAGTTTTAATAATAATTTAATTATGAAATAACCAAAATATAAAACTGAGCTAACCTCATTTATCTTTAGCCACTCCACAGGTTCACTAAAACAATTTATCACAGAATCTGAGATGTGGAATTACATAAAGATGTAAATAGATGGAAGAACTATTAATCATAATCATGTTTCTTTAAATATACGTTATTATGTATGATTGTTAGTAACCAGCACGAGTTACTCAAACAATAATTTTTATGTTACTGCATATTTTTAGTTCAAAATTAAAATAATACAGCACTTTATATTGTTTAAACCAAGCGAGCACTAATTATGCGGATTAAAGATCATAGAAACAAAATCAAAAGTGACGTTCAAATTTAAATGGTTGAGTCAAAACCCATTTATCTCCAAAAATATAATTTCTATTGGTTAATTGCTTATATCAATAAAAGAATTACTTCTCAACACCGATATCAGCTGTAATCCTACAGCATCGAATGTTAAATTTAATAGAAATAATTTGAACAAAAATGACGTTAGCCTTTTGTTATAATTTTATGAATCATACCATTATTTATTTAAATTTCCACAAATTCACATTTTTTACTTTGTATTACTTAATATGATTTCGGTTACATCCATATCTGGTCGAAGTCCAGAAAGCAAAAGTTTAAGTTTTGAACTTTTATTTTGTAATTAAAATATGTGTATTCTCATTCATTCATTTGTATCTTAACTACGTTAAATCAAAACTAAGTAAGTTGTATTTTGACGAAATTAAATTTATTTTTTCAATTTGTTGTAAAATATTGCTTGGAGTTGGGACACGAAGAAATTCGATCATGTAAATAGTGAAATTCTTATGGTTTATCAGTCACGCCATTTAATTAGCCAAAGCTATATATTAATTTTGATTCCAAATTGATTCAATTTTGCAGTTATCATATAAAGTAAAAATCAGTCTTTTACAACATTAAAAAAATTACTCGATGAAATTATATCTCGTATTTTTTTGCCCGAGGAACAGAATTGTGGATGAAACTTTGCATCTAACGTGTTGCGTAATAAAACAATTACGACTGATTGTTTTTTTATATTTATTTGTTAACTTAGGTGTTTTTGACTGAATTGGACATGCGATGGCATGTAAAATAGTAAGAACTTCCCTTCGAATGATCAAGAAACTGCAACACCGGTGTGTAGTCAGAAGTTTAATTTGATTGCAAACTGGTTGCGTGCGATTAGTATGCTTAAAATTTTGCTGCGAAACAGTTGCCCCGTATGCGGAGGACCTAACAGTGGACATTTATGTGGCAAGAGAATTTCAGTAGCATTGTATTTGAGAATGAGAAGGGGTTTCTTCTTTGATAAAGAATTTAATATTATTCCAGATTTCTTATGTTAGTAAGATAATTCATATAGTGAAACTTGTTCTATTTGCATACCGTCAAGAGACTATAAAATCCATGGTAACAAGTTCGTAGAGAAAGATCCATTGATATAAGGTGAGAGAGCTAGGAACCGGGTAACACGAGGCAGAGAGTGAGTTGGGACGTGATTTCTCCCCGGCAGCGCTTCACGAGCTCGTAACAATGAGCTGGTCGTTGAGTCCACGCCCCCGCAGGAGCATCGATCCATGGGCGCATTTGCCACGTGGACGCTATCGGTAGGGCCCCGAGAAAGACACCACAACAACACGTCTGTCAACACGAAAAACTTCCTCCCTGCAACACGCGAACTCGATAGCTGTCATCAACTTCTTTCAACGGGACAACTTTCGCTCAAATCGAATCTTACGTTTTCCCAGCTGAATATGTATGTGAATAGGTAGATTTATACTTACATATTTGCGAATAAGCACCTTTCTCGGTATCCTTTGGTTTCACTTTCTAGCGTCGTCAGTACCTGCCTAATATGAACGCTACGTTTTCCTCCTCCTCCTCGAAGAAGATTCAACTGATGTACCTCGATTGGAATGAACTTTCTGCTGATGTATAACATTGTAATAAATATAAGCATCTATAATTCCCAATTGTAACAGCCACTTTAGGGTTCGTTTGAATTGGATATAGTTGTTATATTTAAAAAAAGTAACGATATCGCTGTAAGGGAGAGAGAGAAGACAGAGCAGAGAAGAAGGTGGGAGTAGAGTTGGACAGAGGTTATAAAGGTGGTTTCTTGGTAAACTCAACATTGTATCAGTTACGTCGGATTTAAATACTTGTAAATTTATAAATGAACCTGTTTAACATTGGAATCCTAGAACACATCTTGTATTTAATATATACTTACGATCTTTCCTCAAACACTAGTAAAATTACAGGGTCATTTGCTGACCACACCACTTATTATTGCTACTAATAAACATCCAGTAAGAGCAAGTGCACTTTTACAAGACCATCTTAATTTGCTTCATGAATGGACAGATAAATGGAAAGTCAAAATTAACGAGACAAAATCTCTACAGGTTACGTTTCACTTTACGAAAACAACAATGCCCACACGTAACTATAAACAACAAACATCTCAACGCATGTAAAATATCTCGGAATCCATCTAGACTCAAAATTTACCTGGAAAATTCATATACAAAATAAATCAAATGGACTTGCTCCTTCGAGAACTATTCTGGCTATTCGACAGGAGATCTAAACTCTCGTTAGAGAACAAATTAACTATATACAAAGTCATTATTAAGCCTATATAGACATTCTGAATCCAGATTTGGGGATGTGCTAGGAAGTCCAACACTGACATAATACAGAGGGCTCAATCAAAAATCCTCAGAGCCATGGTTGATGCTCCATGGTATGTGAGCAATCAAACTCTACATCAGGACCTAGGCATACCTTTCATCCAGGCTGTTATACAAGAGAGAGCCAATAAACACCACAAGAAACTGGAAAACCGTACCAACTCTCTTATACAACCACTGCTGCAATACAGAAACTACGGAACATTAAAATGATGCTGGCCAATTGACCTCAAAGTTGGGGTAACAGGGATCTGATCAGAAGAGAAGACCCCATCAGGACACTTCTAAGACATCAAAAATAGCTTATAGAACCTATTATTCTGATTGCTATTTCAATAAATAAATTTAAAAAAATTGAAATGTGAAGCCTATTACTAATTTAGATAGAAGGTGAAAAGTTTTTCTTATTTAGAAAAAAATAAATGAATGCGTGGAGTAATGAATAATCATGTAAATGTAAGTTGAAGTAATGTTGACGAAATAGCTGAAAGCAGCTCTTGAATTCTGAGTATTGGTTGAATAACATGAATATTACTAGCATTATGCGAATATAATTGGAAAAAAATTACACATTGCCGAGATTAAAGAGATCATTGCTCTAATTGCTGATTTCCAGGTTTGTCAATACGCTTGACTGAATGTTTTCAATTCTTATAGATTGAATTAATGAAATCTTTCGTAATAATAACTAAACTTGAAGCAGAGAAAGAAGATACAGTTAGTAATATTTGAAATATGTTCAGAGGTGAAGGTATAACAAATGTCTCACCGGAACGCATTAGTTCACTGCAAAAAATATTCATAATCATAATTTCCTTTTATATTGTAAATAATCACATTTATAAATCGCAAATTTGTAAATCATAAATTTGTAAGTAATCACAAATTAGTAAATCATAAATTTGTAAGTTATCATAAATTTGTAAGTTATCACAAATTTGTAAATCATAAATTTGTAAGTTATCACAAATTTGTAAATCATAAATTTGTAAATAATCACAAAAATAACAGAAAATCACTTATTTAAACACACAAAATCATATAATTTCAAAAGCTTCCACAAATTCAAGTAGAAATTATCATAGTTTTTTCGCGCCATTGCTTTACCTGCGATGAATTGATGGTTATTTTTCAATGGTTTACGAAAAATAATTTTTATTTTTAATTCTTTTTGATGATTTTAAGCCGGAACAGCTTTTCGTCTCCAAATCTTTTTACGGAACGTTGATCTGGTGTATTCCGGCTTACTTTCACCCCTGAATATATTTACTACTAATGATAATAATGGGCCTATGTATTGTATTCCCTGTTTGTCATGTAACTTGATAGAAGCAAGTTATATTTTTTGTATCATTCCAAAAACTAAATGAGATCATTTAATTCAAATTTTCAATAGTTATCATCAAAATTTAAATTTTACTTATGAAATAGAACAAAAAAAGTTTTAATATTTTTGATGTTCTAATAAAGGTTTTAAATAAAAATTTGTATGAAAAAAGTAGCCTTTTTAAAAAATTTAATTACTACAATGGCAATCTACGTAAATTAAAACATGGAAACAAAGGATATGTTTTATCTAATTAAATGTTTTTAGTCAGCTAAAAAAAGACTGCTCATTTCTTATTTCAAAATATAACACAGATGTGAATGTCCTCAACACCTTTGAATAATTGTTTTGTTTCGACACTGTTGAATTCAGTTAAACTCGTTACATTTCTGTCTCTTCTTTTCTAATATGTTTCATAAATACGTAAAATTATATAATGTACTGTATATGTATTTTATGCTTCAAAATCATTAATTTATAATTTCACTGCTTTAAAGGATTATTTAACTTCGAATATTAAAATATAGTCAACTAAAGCTTATTTTCAGGCTAATAGATGTTGACTATAAAGAGTGAGGATGATGTAATATAGTTTCTAGTTTGAAGAAACGTAGACAAGTCTATTTATTTTCAATTTGTAATTTAAAATTGATATAATAAATACTGTCAAAAATTGAGGACTGTAAATAAGGTTTCTATGCTTAGAACAGAACTTAAATTTAATTAAAATATTTCTGTTTAGCTTTCATTTGAGGAAAATTTTGCTGAAATAATAGTGGTTGTTTTGGAGTTAACGAAATGTAATATTTAACGTCTATGATGTGCAGAAAGGCTTCGTTAAGGATCGTTATGTTGGCTAAAGACAAAACAGCTTAACAATGTGGATGGGTCGTTGCTAGGATACGAATTACAGCTTCATTCGGAACACGGAAAGTCCATCAAGCGCAAGAAAGCCGTGACATTTGCATAGACATCAAGAAATTCGCCGCCGAAGTGCAAACAAGCTCTCAATTACGGTTCAGTTCCATTGTATGTCTGCTGACTTGTGGTTACTGTCAACGTGAGTGCCCGATTAAATATGTCCTATAATGAAGCATATGAAATGAATGTTAAAGGAGATTATCAAACGAAACTCCTATTTCCTTTAACCCTGACGTTAATGAGTTGATTTATTATAATTGATAATCAGAATATGAATGCAACGATCCTTATTTTATTATTGACTACACCTATAAATAGTTTTTTAAAACTTGGAAACATACGTATTAATATAGAAATTTATTTAGAAACTCCACGATTGGTGGATGATCCGCGACCTAATTTTCTTCAGTTTGAAGTTTCCGTTCAGTTTTGTGTAATATTTTGAATCCTGTGGTGTGGGTCCAGCCTACAATATCATTCAAGGCTCGCTGATAGATCTTTGCTACTGCAAAGAATATTTATGTCGTTGGCAAATAAACATATATTTATTTTTATTATTTCGTTACTTCCTGTTAGGAATAAACGTTGCGCTTAATGCCGAGCCTTGAGGTCCGTTCTGAGTTTCAGTCCAAATCGAATACGTGCTTTGAAATTTCCATGAATGGATTTTTTTTATCAAGTTTGAGATGAAGAATTGTAGGTTTCCGTTCATTCCGATTGCTTGATGATTCTTGCTCTCCAAGTAATGTCTTAGTCTTTTTCGATGTCGAGATGCTCTTTGTTTATCACGTACGTTGGTTTCAATATTTATGAGGTGGTCGATAGTTGATCCTGTATTGGCGGAAACCACTTTGAATGTTTTCAAGTTGGCATATGATTATTTTGATGAATATTTTTTCTAGTAATTTACACAGTGTAGAGAGATCGGACCATAGTTTCTTTGATCTGAGGGGTCTTTGTTTGGTTTAGGAATTGGTATGGCAGTAGCTTGGTACCAAGTAAGCTTTTTGTTTATAAAATTTAATTGAAGAGTTTGGTCTTGTAGTTGATGGCTATCGGCGGAAGGTTTTTTAAGATGTTGGAGATACCATCTGGACCTGGGTTAGAGTTTATACGTTTACGTTGTTATTGGATGATGTGTTGTCCTGAAGAATTTATTTCACATATATAATATTAGATGCTTTTAACTCTAAGAACTTAGTGTCGTAGTTGATCCGCTGGAATTCTCGGCGAACGTTTCAGCTAAAATATTTGCCATTTCTTATTTATTTGTTACATTTTTGTTGTTGAGGAAAAGCTTGCTTCGTTGATCCACGGATTCTTTGAATCGTGTTCATTGATTCGGCAATGGGCTTTGTTGGAGTAATTATTGTTTGGTACTCAATCCAAGCATTTTATCTTCTTTCTTTGAAGACTCTTGCGTGTTTCTTCTCTAAACGTTTTGTATTGATAAAGTTTTTCTATAGTGGAGTGTCTTTTCCAGTGTGTCTGCTCGTTATGTAGAGTTTAGATATTTTTTTACAATATGCTATGCAGTTTCCTTGGTTAAATTTCCATTTTCGACGTATAGAGGTAGGGGTTTATTTAAGATTGATTTGGTGTCAGATTAATATGGGGAAGTGGTCGCTTTCATGAAGATCATGAGTTTTTACTATTTAAATTGTAGGCTGTAAGGAGTTGCATAGTGTTAACTCTATGTTGTATGAATTATTTGAATGAGTTGGGTGGCCTTTGTTGAGTAATGTTAAATCAGAATTAGTAATTATATGTTCTAAAATTTATCCTCTTCGCTTAAGTTTGTATGACGCCCAGAAAATCAACATAAGTTCACAGAAATAGAAATCTAGTCAACAATAACCTAAATGTTTTACTCAACAATACAAACACAATACATCATACAATAAAATTCATTGATGACCTAAAGCTCCGTAACAACCGATTAAATGTTGGCTATATGTGACGTAAAATTGTAGCAGTTGCCAATGACCGCAAGGTTTATGAATCTTAAAATAAATAATAGTGATAATAAAATTTATTCATGTGGAATACTTATTCCGTTTTAGGCCAAACGACTGTTCTAGAATGAAATGTCAAGTGAAGTATTAAAGTATCTGCCTAACCAAGCTGATCAATCAGATCAATAAGCTACGCCACAGACATCAATAGCAAAGCTGCAAACTATTTTTTTTGGCGGGGAACAGGCTACATGAGGGTGATCCTGAAGCAGGCAACTCCCCTTTAATAGGAAGGGGCTGGGGATGTGGAAGGGTTGACTAGGGTCCCCGGGCTGTAGTGTAAGGATCCTACCCGGTGTTTCACCTGAAACTGCTTAAGGTTGTCTTTGGACCAAGGGGAAGGGAAAGGGTAAACCGAGGAAGGAGGAAGTCAGATCTGACGAACTTTCCAGAACTCCACCTGGTCATTTCGCATTCCCTTCAATCACATCACTGTTATTTTATTAGTTGTGAGAAAAAGCGATTTACACAATATTTACTATTAATAAAATTCGTTAGTATGGCTGCAGCCCTTTCTGGAGGTGGCACAAGTACCAAGAGTCAGACCAAGCTGGTCAAAATTTTATAGGATTTTCCACAGTTTCAGGCGAATATAGTGTAGGATTCTGGAAATGTAGTTAACACTTTGCTACCTTCTCTTTCCTTCCGCATTCCTTCTTTCTAGCCCTTCCTATTATATCAAGGGAAGAGGCCAATGGAAAGGGGACCGTCGTTAATCCACGACCTCATCCCCATTCCTTTCTATCATTTCTATGCCACCAGTTGGATGACCCATATGTATTTCTTCAAAAGAAAAAGAAAAAGTAAAATAGTAATAACAAGAAGACTAGATTAGCAGTTCATTGGTTGAACTTGTTTATTTCAATTTACATGTATTAATACTGTTATTCCTCGAAAGAAAATATTATATAAACCATTAAATACATTTTCATAATTAATATCTGTTAAATATGATTTGTTTATGAATTAGTCATGTCTCGTTTAAGTTTGACACAAACAAATCAGATCAAAAACGTAATATTACTCTGTTCATCATTTCCCTTAATCTGGTTACCTTGTACGGGTCGCTGAAGAGACGCCATTAGTTCTCAAAGGACGTATCTTCCTCGTATCTAAATTAAAACTGATGTTATTATATAAGCGGTTCTTGCGCGACGAGCGTGTTATTTGGGTCACGGAGCATTACATCAGAAACCCTCTCCTTCGTTATCCAAATTAACGTCACGGTCAATTAATCAGCTATTCAGCATGCCAGAGTTCCATTTTCACAACAGCCAAGACACCGGAGTCGGGTCTGAGTATAAAAAAGGAAACCCGTAAATTGTGAGCCACACTGACGAAATAATTGATGAGCTGAGAGCCGCCCTTTTTACGAAACGCTGCAAGTATATCTTCGACTAACCACTAGGGGGGGGGGGGAAGGTAATTTCTCCGGAGTTTTGAGTCCCTACAGGACTTTCCTGACTGCGTTGCTAATGTGAAAATTTAACTCCTCTAAAGATTATCTGATGGTCGTCTTACATACTATGGCAGCGTCACAATATTATTACACCGATCTATTATTATTATTCAGAAGTTAATCAACAATACTCTACAATACTCAAGAAACAATTAGGAAATAGGTTATCGAGTAATCCATTGTCTGAAATAGAGTAACAAAAAACATCTCGCTTGGTTTGCCCAATACAATGCGCTAGCTTATTACAATAATGGTTATTTTGAACTAATAATATGCTATAACATAAAATTAGTTAGTTCAATAATTCATGCTGACTGCATATTTCAAGAAAGCATGATCATTAATATTTCTTCTGTCTATTCATATTTTTACGTAGTTCTACGTCTTAGATTCTTCGATAAATTCTTTCATCAATCAGAAGTAATGGCCGAGAATAAATGAAACTAGCTCAATTTTAAATCTTGGTTATTTCATAATTATTTTATTTTTTTGTGGCAGTTTGTTAAAGATGGAAATCCCTGAACAGTAAGTCATTTTGAGTAATTGACGATTTTGTTCATTATTGTATGCATTATATTTGTTTCCCTTGTTTTTAAATCATTAATATCAGAATTGTTACTATAAAAGCCTCTTGTGCAGTCTCCAGTAATAATTATTCGTTCAAGTGGAAATAAAGCTACTAAATCATATTCAGGCCCTTGATTCTTCGAAAGTGTACTATGTCAATCAATTGTTGTTGTCAATTATAAAATCAAAAAGTATATAATATATTCTATAATTTACGTCATTATTTTTTAAGAGAAAACATGCAAATGATTATTTAATTATTGATTTCACGTCACATTTTTCGTTTTAAATATGAAGTCACGTGTTAAGTTATAAAGCTGAAAAGTATACTGTAATGTATAGAGTTACATTTTTTAATTATCTTATTTATTTCTCCTCACAAAATGAATTTTTATGTAATAATCTCATTTATAATTTAGTATTTTGCCGTAAAACCGTCATAGTATATAAATGTGTATTATTATTTATTACAATTCAGTACCATTTACGGACATCTCATTCTTGCTAATACTTTGAATAACATCTCTACTAAAAATTTGTTAATTAAAAAAGTGATATTACTTTAATTCCAACGTAATATTGATTATTCATGCTATTTATGATTTGGAGATAATATTAAAAATCTATAGATAATACCGACAATTCAGGGGTAATATTAGTATATCAGAAATAGTATTATTTGTTAAAACAATTTGAAGGAAAAATATTAAAAATATAAAAAGAAACAAGATCCAGTTATAGGTGGAGTATTTTCAAGAGCAGTGATGAACAATCTTTAAATCTCACTAGTCATTATTACTGTGATAAGTTTTAGTGTGAAATAACTGAAACAAATACTCTGAACTTTTATGAGGTTTGTACCTTTCATAACTGAAATTCATTACTTTACAATCACGCAAAAAAATGTATTACTAGTCTTATGTGAAAATGTCAATTTTGCAAACATTTTCATGATACAAGAAATTAAATTAACCTGGAATCGTATAAAGAGTGGTGTAGTATACTTGTAGACAGAGTAAATATTAATTTAAAAAAAATTATGCCAAATAGAAGAAAGGTAAAAACTGTAATGACTTTGATTGAATCAAGTATCTAGGAATAATTAATACACCAAGAACGTAAAAGTTATTGTTGAAGGAAGAATTAGATGAGATCCTAGTAACGAGAGGAACTGCGTTAGTCTCGAAGATTCGCCGTGAGCGTGAGGACGCAAATGATATTAAAGTGTATAGCTAATGGGTCAAGTTGTATCAGCGGCTTATAAAACACTTTGGAGCGAGGAAACTCCCCCGAGGAACTTTGAACGTCACGCGAAATGGTTCATTAATAATCAAGTCAATAAGATCAAGCAGAAACGGCAATGACAGTAAAGACCTTTTATCGCCTCTCCGGGTGAAAATTTCCTTCTCTGCTATTCATTCGCGTTAATTGCTTAGCGAACATAAAATTGTGCAACATCAAATATATTAATGTCACATAAAAGAAGCTCGTGAAAATTTTGTATAGTAGGAAAATACTTTGACAACTCTCAGGAACGAAACTAAAATATTTATCTTAATATTAAAAATCATAACTAAAAGGATTATATCATGATAGATATATATGTCTGCGATAAGCAAGTACGTATATTATTTTATGCCGCTCCTCTCCCAGTTCACGTTTCAAAACAGCCAGTCTTACAACTTTCTCAAAGCTTGGGTTGAAAGGCCTATGAGATGATGTATATATACTCACTTCAAGCCTCTCTTTGTGTCTAAAGCTTTAGATCTTCCATTAAATATTTTACTCTGAATCTTGTAGTTCTCAAAGTGAGCTAAACGGGGTTTATTGGCTTCGAAGAGATTTTCCTCTGGATCCTTTGAGTAACTGTTTAATGCTCACGTATTTAAATATGCAACCATCAAAGACTACCAATGTGACATTCATGATCGTCAAATGTTATATCAACAAAACTATTCGTTGTCAATACATTTGAGGTTTGCTTCAGAAATTGAAAAACTTGACGTGGAAATCTCCATGAATATACAAATAAATTTCATATTATTTTAATTCAATCTGATTTATATAGAGAAGTATAAAAAATTAGACATAATATTAATATTATTTAATACTCTTTAATAAGATGATATATTATTATTTCGGCCAAAATCTAAAAAAACCAATTTTAAATTTTCTCGTATTAATATGCTTGTAAATTCAGTAAACTGAAAAAAAAGCTGCCAAACAAAAGAAGCCAGGTGTAACATGCTGCAGGACAATTTTAATTAAAATATTTGATTGTAAATTAATAAATTGTGTTTTTCTCATCTTCACGATGTCTGGTACCATAAACCTTCTATGCATCACAAAATATTAATATATTGTCTTCACTCCTTTTGTACATAATTTACATGCTAAAGCTTCAAGTACAAGTATTAATCTAATTGTTGAAGTAGTTTAGGTGAAAACAAAATTCAAAGTGCTGAAATGTGCCAAATTTTAAATAACCATATGAAGCTCCTAGTAAAAAATTATTTGCGCCTCACAATTTTAATCAATTTCAAAAATACTACTGACAGTTGATAACAATGGTCAGCCCTGCATATAAATGTAAAAAAGCTAAAATATATGTAAGTAAGTAACGCAAGGAACATTTTCGAAACTGCCAAATTTTTAAAATATTTTCAAAATATCTCAACAAAAAAAATTTACAAAACAAAATTTTGTACATTTCTCCTGTGTGCTGTTAACACAGTTAAATTTTCAGCTCAGTAGCAATTCATTTACAGGAATTTCAAATTTCAGTCCCTGTGTCCCTTCCATCCTTGGCCTTAGGGATGTTAAGGTCAAGGATGAAATACGCGAAGCAGATGAAATTGTTTGCGCAGGATTGGTTTGCATGAAGGGTTGTATCACACCAGATTTAGGACTGGTTTCCACTACAGCAACATAAATGTTAAATCAGATACATTATTGTTCATCTGAAAATATTATTTTTTGGGCGTACAATT
This sequence comes from Eucriotettix oculatus, assembly GCA_034510155.1. Lineage (NCBI taxonomy): Eukaryota > Metazoa > Arthropoda > Insecta > Orthoptera > Tetrigidae > Eucriotettix > Eucriotettix oculatus. Next base: position 38,389,618 of record CM067382.1, read on the forward strand.
TTCTATCAAATTATTTTAATGTTAGACATGGTACTGTAACATGACTTCTGTTACTGCAGTTACTTTCTACCAAGCTAACTGGTTCAATACCCAGAAAATAATTTAAAATTTGGGCCGAGGGGTATTAAGCAGGCAGTTTCTCGGTGGAATGAGATGTAAGATGTAAGACCGGCTTAATTCCCCGTTTTAGACTTCATCCTTCCGCCGGAAATAATGATCCTGGCGCAATTACCAGTGGTTCATGTTTCGACACAGCGATTGATATCGTGTGCGGTTATTACGGTGCTGCCATTGAACCCTGCCCTCGTTAGCCACCCTTCGCCCTTCAGCCTGCGGGTGTCCCTTATCTCTGCTTAAGTGGCTAAAGGGCGAACGTGTAGGGGACAAAAGCTTTCCGTGACACGACACGTGACTGGGTGGTTTCAGCCCGCAAAGGGTTTTAGGGGGTGTGCGAATACAAACAACCCCCAGATGCCGCAAATAATACACACCCACACACAAACACAAACCCTTTTCCCTCATGCCTCAGGCCGAGTGTAGTTGTGAAGTGCAGCAGTCGGGACGACGACTTCAGCGCTCAGGGGAGACTACAAAAATAGTCAAACAAGTAATAGAGCAATAGCCTTTTCACGAACGGTGGATGTGTAACGTATTTGAAAGGACAGACAAATTTATGTATAATAAATACTATAATCGGACCTTAAGAATCTTTATGTCTAATGTGGGATCGCATTCGTCTTTATACCAGAGTACCTTTAGTATACTTTCTATTCATAACGACATCCTTCAAACTTTTTATTAATGCTTTTCCGCCAGGACTTAACATTCAATGCAATTTGCTTTAGATACGAGAGACTTTCATCAAGTTCAACAATGCATAAGTGCTTTTATCTTTTCCTTTGACCAGGACCACTCCGAAATGAATTCCCTCTATATTTATTTAAATTTATTTTCAATCAATACTTATTTCATATTTTCCTAGTCCCTTAGGAATAAAATTTCATTTTTTCACATAATCCCCATTTATCTCAACGTCCTTACGCCACCTTGGTACTAACGTCTGCATATAAGTTAGACAAAAGTTTGGACCAGCACTTTTGAGCTTCAGTTTGGCAGCAATCACCTTCAAACTTCCAGTATAGGATTCTTTCAGCTTATTAAAGAGACCTGGAGCCAGGTCAGGTCTGTAAGGCGGTTGTTTAAATGTTGTCTATCCACGTTTATCTGGTCTCGTTCGGGTATTCCACCGGGCACAAGCCTCAGGACTCAGCCCGCTTCGTCAAAGACCTTGGGCATATGGCAAGAGCTGTCCGCTGATCCCATTGGATCAGTCGGCCAACTGCCTCCTGAAACTGGTGGAGACACGGAGAAGGGAATGCTGCGTCCCCACAGCAGACTCGTCTCCCGTCATTCGGAAGGGCGTGAGAATAGTACCCAATGCCCGACCTACCTGATGCAGGTTTTCTAGGGTTTTCCCTGCATCTCTTTAGGTGAAACACCGGGTAGGATCCTTAAACCATAGCCCGGGGGCCCTAGTTAACCCTTGGCTACCTTGCTCTACCTTCCGCATCCCCCCTTTCAATTCCCTTCCTATGCTATTAAAGGGGAGTTGCCTGTTTCAGGATCACCCTCATGTAGCCTGTTAACCAAAAAAAAAAGTGCAGCAGCCTTCTTGAAGACATGCCATGACAGCGCCACTCACGAGAACGGGTTCAAATAAATTTTAACATAAGCGAAAAGGATGTCATGCATAGATCTTGCCCTGATATCGTTGAAATCTTCTATAAATAGATGTATAATAATACTGATGTATGAAAATTTTCTCGAAGAACTCCCGGGCCTCTGAGGGACGTGGTACATGGTTTTAACATTATTCTGTACTTATTTGAATAATGTCCAAGAATCCGTTAAGCATATAATAAGTTCCCTAGTGATTGGGGTATAGGTCTATTTCAGATTGTCTTAGATATGGATGACCGTCTTTAGTTTGCTTTCGATAGTTTTTTAGAAGCGTGGTGAAGCAGACTGGGAGCCCCCTGTACAGCCTTGTAACAGCTTATCAGAGCCTCTGCTATACAGAAGAGTTTAATTCTTGGTCGTGCCATATCTCGTTGCGCCCCCGCGGCCGCCTCCCTCCCTCTTTCTCTCTCTCTCTCTTGTTTGCCGAACGCACACACAACCAACACGCCGCGGCGCCAGATTAATAATTTATCATGGCAGCCTGCTGTGACAAATGGGCCACCACCGATGCCAAGATTAAATTACGGTACGAAGAGGAAACGCAACAGAACATTGTTGACAGGAGGTGCGCGTTTGCGCCCCCCGGAGAGCGGGCGACGTGCCAAAGTTGAAGGACTCTTCAGCGACCCACAGAGTCCTCAGACTGTTGAATGCTCATAAAGAAATTCGCCATGTCTCCAGGAAACGTAGTATGAAAATATTTATTTGCCTCTACCCTACAAATTTCTGAACTACAAAATACTCTGAAATAATTTTTCTTACAAATCTTTGTACTGCCACAATATTCGTGATAAAATACTTAACTGAGGAAATATTGTCAGATGCTGAGAAAAATTTTGTCAAAGAGACGGAATGTGTGAAAAGCCTATCTTCTATTGTATAATAACGGAAACGTGTGGCAGTAATGGAGTAAGTCAATATGATGAAATTAGTTTCGATCATTACGGCGACAGAAACGTGAAGCAGACGTTACTGATGGTGGACATTATGATAGTAATGTAAAAATGTTGCTGCAACACAGATAATATTAATTAATTTCTTTTTTTATTTAAATGTTGCTTACCTCCCTTTATTTTATTGTTATTAACGCAAAATTTGAGAAAACTATTGCATCTCAGAGTGACAAAATAATTTTAGCACATTCAGATGCTTCCTCTTAGTTTCCAGTACGCTTTAAGAAATGTTCTTTAAAAAGTTTCTCACATATTAGACTAAGTTCTTGTGCTTTTACCTTGGTAGGACAATTACCCAACATTTCAAAGGATTGTTCCGATTAAATTTTTAATTTACCTTATGATTCTTGAGATTAAAGTCGAATCAACAGAAGGTTCTTGGCGACAACAAAAATTAATTACACTGTAAAACAAAAAATACATTTATATTGTAAACAACACTGAGGAGGGAGTGGAAGAGAGAATCACTCTTAGACCAGTGAAAAATCGTTCAAACAGGCACATAAATACTTAAATTTTTAAACTTTAAGACACCAAATTCTTCAATGTATTTCAGAAGACAGAACCACATCTGGAGAGGAATACGGTTCACGCCTGGAGTGGTTTGCAAGCTTGGACCTTCTGATGGTGTCATAGTAGGGGCTGTCAGGAGGTTGATGCACCCAATCATCATGTCTTTCCTTGAGCGGGTAGAAAGATCAGAGTAGTTTAGTTGATGTTCGTTTCCCCCGACACCCCAGTGAGCCGGGATCGAGCATATGGCGATTTCATGTTTGTTTCCTTTTATCTAACAAATGGAACTTTTATTAGTACTGCTGTGCTGTGTTTATTAGTATGGAAGGATAGCTATTGATATTCTATTGCACACATCACGGAACGTTAAGCGAAAATATCGGGTTCCATAATAAAGACTATAATACTTTCGGTAGATCTAAAACAATCCGGTCCCGTAAGAAAGTAAAAATTATTTGCTGCACTAGAAGAGAATGAAATATTCTCGTTACCCTAAACGAGTCAAATATATTCCAAGTACCGTAACGGATTCAAAAACATTTCTGGAACCGTAATGGCGTATAGAATACTCAAAGTACGTTGGAGAGGTGAAAATACTTCTGTCGCCCTAAAATAGTCAGATTATAAAATATTAGTATAAGCACTTCTTTGAGGTTTCTTTTCAGAGTGACTCGCCACATGAGGGTAATCCCCATGGAGACCGCACACCTGCTATTGAATAGGAATGAATTTAAAAGCAGAGACGCGTAAGGAACAGCAAGGCAGCGAAGGGTTAACTTGTGATCCTGGGATATAATTTAAGCATCCTACCCGGCATTAGCCTAAAAGTGACGCTGTATAATGTAGGTCCCTCCTGGAAGCTTTCTTCTACGAAAGCTGAGACTCGGTGCCACAGACGTTTATTGTTAAGAAAATAAAATGAAACATTTGTTGGTTTGACGTTAATTATTAGGAAAATAACCTCTAAGTCGTAAGTAAATTGAATCAATATTTTTTATTCTCGTTACCACAGCTTTCGGTGTTACTACGAATATTCATCTATAAAATTTACATCCAGTTTACAACTTCAACATTCTGCGGTCAGGACTACGAGCAACACGGAACCTTCCATGCGTCTATTTTTTATGACAATATTTGGATATAAGCTCAAGTATGAGCGGGAGTAATTAAGACTACTATGAGAATTTATGTTTCTATGGATCCTAAAAGTAAATATATCAACGAGAAAGGTTTGTTAATAATTCTTTCGCCATCGCAATAACGCGGATCATAAATTAGTGAAGAGAGAAAAAACTTCCATTTTCTGCAGCGAAATTGACGTATATCCCACCGTAAATCAGAGAATAATAACGGAAATGAATGGTTGGTAGGCTCGATCCCAACTAACGAGTACACGGCATCGAATTTTGAGATTGAACAATAGGATCAGACAATATTTTCCACCAGTAGGAATAATATATACGATTTATTGTCTTCTGAGGGTTTGGAGTACTCTCTTCTGCCTCTAAAAGTATTATACGTTCGCTTCGATGAACATTTACAGTCATAATTAATCAATATCTGTGGTTAGGTGATAATTTACTTTGGATTCATTTTGCATATTTTTTAATTTGTTAATAGAGCTTAAAATTCTGTTCCGTATTCGGATCAGTGCTTCAAGATTTATTCCCTATTAACTAACTGAATAATTTTGTTTACAATTTTTTTCTATACCAACAAGTATTAAAAAATTATTTATTCTCTCTTCCTAAACCGAAGGTCTGATTAGGCATAATTGTCTCCAGCTCTCTACATTCAGTTCTACACGCCATTATAATATAATATAATTGAAATGAACAGCACATATTAATGTAGCCAGAATAAAAATTTAATTCAGACAGAAGTTTAGAATCTCTTAGGTGCAAGAGACATTTAAAAAAAATCTAAAAACATCCGAAGTAGACATATTTCACATTCAAAAACGAAGACTTTCCCAGAGAATTTGTTTAAAATACAATTCTCGGGTTTCAACCCAAGTCAAAGTTTGTTTACAAAACGTTTCGACAGTTAGCTCCGCCATTGTCATCAGGTAGACAGACATGTTTGCATGTAAAAGAAACTGTTTTTTAATCGTAAACAGTTTAATTGTACATCTGTCGTAATTTTTATCACTTTTTAAAAATTTATGAGTATATCAAAGAATTTAGAGTATATATTTAAATGGGTGGGAGCCAATAAGTCTCAACTTTGACTTTTCAAACAGTTTTATTATTAACAAATCTAAAAGATTCAACAAATTACAATATTTAGAAATTAATTTTAATGAACTTTATTTGCCTATCTGAGCCGTAACCAGAAAATAACATAGCAAGAGACTTAAGTAAATTTAATCTAAGTTACTCAGGGCTGTATGACGTGTTTATACGAATAGTAGAGCGTGAGATTATTGTCTTTTGTTTCTTATTTTGCATTCATCCTCCCCTAGTTTCAGGTTGACCGGCAATCCTGGGTTCAACGCAGTGTCAGCTTTCGGATCGTTATGTGAACTATTCATGGCATGTGATGTTTCCTGGTGACACTTGAACCAGATCCCCTCTCCTCTTTGACTTTTCGAAGCCAGCCAGTCTGACTTTCCGTTTCGCTCTCTAACCTCCAACTGTCTATTCCGAATGCATTTTTTGAGGTCCTCTCCACCTCAAATTCACCTCTTCAAAAATCTCATTGGTCTCCTCGCTTTTTCTATCTTCCCCTAGCCATCGTTTGGGTCAACCGCCTTGATGACATTGGGGTTTTCGCCGAGTCGCAATATCTTTCCAGAAAAAGGACTAGGACTCCTCAGGTGCCCGTCAGGCTTCAGTTAACGACTGTGTTTGTTTGCCGGGTTTATCCCGGAAGGGTGCCTTGCGAATAGGATGTGTTCTTTATGGAACGTTTACAGAATACTTATTATTGTAAATTAATTTAAATAAATTGAAGAAAATACTTGACACAATTTAGCACAGTGTTTAGAATGGTGTTACTATGTTTGTTGAAAATTTTTGTTGAGCGTAATATTGTAAAAAAAGATAATGACGGATTCAGAAACGTTAAGCGAGGCCAGAGTAGATTATCATTGGTGATGAATACGCGATTTTAAAAAGAGTCCTAATTAATTGTGAAATAAAGTTGTATGAATTAATATCAATTGTATAATACGTTGAACTGATTTATGTACTAAAAATAAATGTGATGAATGTTGTTTACTGTTGAAAAGGCTGGGTATCACTCTCCAAAGTATCATTTTCGGTCTCTTTCTTACTAGCATAGATTATAATATTCATTTCATTTTACATTATTCTCATTCTTCATATCAGGCATTGAAATATGAGATCAATATCATACCCGAATTAGCGCTTAGTAGTCCTGTAGTCTCGTCTTTCCCTAACGCGTTTGACTGAGATGAGCAAGTTTGTTGTGAGAGTTGTGGGAAGTGAGACGGAAACTCTCCCTCGAAACTCGTGAGCTTCTGCTGGCGATGCAGTCAATCAAGCGTGTTACTAGGGGAGGCTCGTGACGAGCACCAGGGAATCGTTGGCTGCCTGCTGCTGACTGGCCTCACTCAGACCGCATTTCAAATCCAATAACATAAGTAGGAACTACTTTCCTTCTCGAATAAATAGGTTCAACTTAATAGTTGTGACCACATCTACCATCAGTGATTAAGTTTCCACAAGTTAACCTGAAACTTGACACATTGTGAGCAAACATTTTAGGCAGCTAATGATGACAAACTGGGCGAAAGTTTCAGAAAATAAACTGCTTTGAAATGTGTTATTGTCGTCGCTATAACTGTGAATGTTCATCACCTGAGAAATTCTCAGGACTGGAAGCATTTGTACATAACGTCGACTTAAGGGAACTGTTAAATTTAACCTGCAAACAAAATGTTTGAAGTTTGCCAATAAATCGACGTTCGTCGTCTCCCTCCATTCATTCCAGATCTCACACAACGGTATGGAAATATTTTACCTCTCTTTTTCCATTAGGTGCAAGAGGATCTCCAGTTTCTCGAAACAACAGTATATCTTCAATAATGCTTCATGATAGGTTAGCATTTTGATGATTGCATCAGACCAGTCTTTGGATTGAGTACCACAACATGTATGTTTGTTTGCATGTTTATTTGTACTCATACTCCGTACAGACTTAAATGTGTGGAAAAATTGAAACAAAACTTCATTAATTGTATTAGTTTTTTTCATCCTCTTCTGAGGAAATAGGACAAGTCAAATTGATGTTAATTACAAAAGTAAATAAAATAAGATAAATATATATATACAAGTACAATGGATACTAAAGACTATACATAAAAGTTCCAAAAATATATACAATCGGAGAAATTGTATCTAAGATAGAATAAGTGTTGTTTCCAATTAAAAAGAAAAAAATATTTAAAAAATGAGAAGGCTTTTATGTAAACTTTATCACAAATAAATTTTACTTTCAAACTTCACTACATTTCGCAAATAAAACCAGAGGAAGAATACTTGCGACTGAAAATCCCCTAGCACAGACGTAAAAAGTAATTATAATTTTAAAAAAATGTTGATGTAAGAATACTGGCAAATACGCCATTTTTAATTTCACGCAATATAGCATCTATATGTTTACCATGTCGTACTCTCACATTTGATGAATTACATCCTGCAAAATGTGAACATATTGAAGTATGTTGATAAACAATAAGAGTTAATTTTTTATTTAGAACAACTTTTTAAAATAAAATATGGAACCACGGAAGTTTTCAAACTATACATTTTTCAAATTAGGAAATCTCAATCACAAACCGATAGGCGAGATTTTTTAGTCATTATAACTTGACAGATTTGTTACCAATTGCAAAAGTTTTTTAAAACAAATTTTGAGGTCTGACTGCGCGGCATATGAAAAGGTAAATTTATTTTGCTCATTTACATATAATTATCATTGCCTACACATGTAACGTGGAAAGATGATAGAAAACAATGCGAAATACATGTTTGTATTGGAAGTTCAATGAAATACAGCTGATCGCAGATTTACGAAACGAGTAACATGCTAATTCAATGGTTTTTGGAGTTTGTTGTATGATAGTAAATATAAAACAGTTATTCCTCGTGTCAAAACTTTAAACATATACGTTACAATTAATTAAAATCTTTGACGATTTCATCATGTGATTGATAAACGCGTCCCGAAGAACATCACAACGCAAACTCAAAAGACGAAATCAAAAACAAAGCTTTCTCTTTCCACGGAGAGAGACATGGAGAGAGAGAGGGTTGACTAAGGCCTCCGGGCCATTGTTTAAGGATCCTACCCGGTATTCACGTAATAGTGATACAGGGCAAACCATGGATAACCTGCATTAGGTAGGTGGAGATCTTGGATACTCACGCCCTCTCGAATGAGAGGAGGGGATTTATGGTTCCTCTATCATATATCAGAAATCCTCTATCACTTTTGGGGGAAGGGGGGTGACAGACTATTCGTGGATGACACAGAAACTGGCAAGTCCATTTTAACCACAGAGGGAGAGAAATATAGTTAGAGGATGCGTTTTGTTAGAAAGACATACTACGTGAGATTTATCGGATTTGGTGGCTCTCCCCTATAACATCATATGATGGGATGGAATCAGGGAGAAGAGGAAGGCAGAGCAAGATAGCCATGGGTTGGTAACGGCCCTCGAACCGTAATTTATGGAACCTACGTGGCGAAACACCTATAAATTAGGTATGTCGGGCATTTGGTTCTACTCTCACGCCTTTCCGATGACGGGAGACTGGATTGTTGTGGGGACGCAACGAACCCGACTCAATGCCTCGATCAGATTTGGGGGAAAATTGGCAGACTGGTCCAATTCTATTAGAAAACTACTCTTACCTTATGCCCAAGATCTGGGGGGAGGGGGGAAGTGGAAATGGAAAATCAGTTATTCGACATAGCTGCGAGTGAATTTGGGTATTGAAGGTTATACGAAATCAGAATAGTCTGAAGAGTGTCTTCGAACAAAATATATCATCAGCTAATAGGCAAATGAGATTCATCGCAACTGATAAAAGGACTTGAACCTCAAAGAACATTGAAATAAATTTTTTTTTTCATTTTTCCCCCGTGATACGTTTACTAAGAAAATTGTAGTTTGAACTGTTCATAAGAACAGTTATATTTAATAAAGTAATTAATAAATTAGTATGTAGGAAAATAATACCCTAATGTGATATGTGTTCAAAATTGAACAGATCTATTTTTAGAACTTTGCATTGGTGCTAATAGTTTTAATTTGTCTGAATTAATCTGAAATGAAATAAAGATTTGGTTTCGCGTGGGGTGCGAAGTTTCCCAAGGGTGAGCGTCATTGTTTAGCACTGATCATAGCTTTTTGACAACAGTAAGGAAACTGAGACCAACTACATGGAATTAACTTCGTTAATGATTTAATAGCCAGGTCGAGAAGACAAGCAAGCGTGCACACGAGGAGATTCTGAGACAACACTCCCCAAGCGCCGCTAACGAAGCCAATTTATCGGCCACGGTTTAACGGTTTCCTAAGAGGTGGTGGGTCGGTGCTGTGCAATATACACACGCATTGCGGAATCGCTCCCCGTTCACCACAGTCAGTAATTAAAAAGTTATCATAGTGGAGCGTTAAAAGACAAGTGGGACTTGTTAGCCAAACATGGCGAATAAATTCCCGTAGAACTATTACAGATACTGTAGTTCTCTTGCACATGTTATATATACTTGCTTTTATTTCTACTCTTGTCACTTTTTTAATACAAAAAATTTAACCTCAACCTTTTCAACGCTGTGTAGCTTTACTCGTTGTCCTCGCACTTTCCTGCGGGTATGAGCTCGCAAGTTACATTAATCCTTTTTATATTAGGAATCCTATGCGGTAATTTTATAGTTGCAAATATGTTTAATAGGACGATTAAGACGTAAAATATAATTTATTCAAGATACGTATTAATCTCCTTTCGTTAAATATACTTCGAAAAAATATAAGCAAGAGTACATTTTATCACTATATAATTTTCAATTGCCTTCAGATTGACACTTTTAGCGCATTTGTTTAATAGCACGTTTCACCATTATCCGAACAGCTTTTTCACTACGTTGAATTTGCTGTAAAGACCTGTGGCTAACATTAATTTAACTTTCTCATACAAAATAGTGATAATTTTATATCGAAAATTCACAGAAAAATTTCCCATAGCTTTATTACATCTTTTATAAGTTGGTATTTCGATATGCGTGGTAATTTTAAAAGTTTTTTATAATTAATTTTGTAAACTCTAAAATTTTTACATAAACGTATCCCCAACATGGACTCGTAGAAAGGAAATACTATCAAATTTATTAGGGGTTGAAGAAGGGAAGTTATTTTAACACGCCTTACTTTTATAGGGTAAAATATAATAAATAAATGGGAAATTATTTAACGCGATGACGTTAAGTGCAACACTTGGTTCTACTACCATGAACAATAAAAAACAATAAGTGGAAATTAATATTTATAAATTATACAGTTATTAAAAGGTGAAAACTTAACAGAAAATATATACAAAAGAAAATGAGGTGACTGCTCAAACACAAGAATCCACCCCAGGGTTACCTTGTTTCGGTAACGGAATTCGAAAGGAATTTCGAGTAAAAATAAATAAACTTGGCGTCGCTAAAACTCCAGGAAAGGAACTTCCGACGGCTTACCAGAACAGAATTTCTGAGACAGGTCTAGAAGCAAAGTGCGGGTCATTGGTCTACGTGGACATCTTTCCCGTTCCTAGCTCCGTCAATTACTAACCAAAAGTATCACTCTGCCTCCTCTAAAAATTGTGGACTCGCTGTTTTTCTCTTTCCCTTTTTTTACAGTTCTCCTAATTGGTGGAAAACTCGGTAATTTACGTTAAAATAAAAAGGGAAAAGCGTTATTTAAGATTTTGAATTCTTCATGTTAAATTAAATTTCTTATACTCTTAAACTTAGCACTTTTAAAAAAACTATATTAATTTTAAATTTGTAAAATTTATTATTTTATCATTAAAAATTTATAAAATTTATTCTTGATAATCATAGGCCGAATTTAATTTCTATTTCTGAACTTTTAATGCCTTAACTTAGAATGTTCTCAAAGTGATCATGTGAAGGACTGCTGATGAATATATTCAGAAAATAAAACCAATGTCCAAATTTTCAAATAGTTTACTTCATAACAGTACGTTCTTTAAATTTGAAGAACTGAATGCTTGTATGTTATTAGTCATATGACTTTATATTTATATTTATTAAGACCGACAAAACAATTGAAATATTTTACTTTGATAACAAAGGCAAAGAGAATTTTAATAGTAACGTCTGTGTTTTAATAATTAATAGTTTTTTCGAAATTATTTTGTATTATTCTCCATTCGTGACGACAGTAGAATTTTGAAAGATAGACTTCCAGTCTATAATTTTAAAAAAGTGGTGTTCATTTAGAGGAATAATAGAAAGTTCTTTCCAAAAAAGTTGTATCGTTGTTTTATTTGACTATAAAGAAGCAATAATTTGGTTTAATTTTAAATTGCTGGGAACTATGAAGCAAATTATCATTTATAAAGTAACACGTTCCGTAGAGAGAAAATTTGATATAAATCTTTAGAATCCACTCAGTAAATAAAGCTATTCATTCTAGAAAGGTTTATAGTAAGTGTAACTTCTGACATTTTAAATGTTTCCGTATCTTCCCTTTTTATACAATTTATAAACGTTCATTTTTCACTACACTTCATAACCGATAAATTCAATTTTGGGAATAAAATGGCTTATATCAGAAAAAGGAAAAGAGTTTTTAAACTACACTAATTTTCTTGTCTTTTTGTAAGTGTCGATGCATGATGTAGTTCTTTCTGAAGTCATAGAAAATTAACATATATATATGATTCCTTTAAGTTACCGCCTTTCTCGGAAGAGTTAGTTCATTTCAAATTTTACTCTTTGAATAATTGATTCGAGGGGTAACTGATTTCAAGTATTTTATGCGTTTCCATGCAATCCAGTCCACTCCCTCGATTCCCCCTTTTAGCATAATTTTCTGAAGCTGTGTACGCGTTTTCTCGCGAGGTTCTCCCCCGCCCCCAAACCGCGGTTATTATGCAGAAGTGCGTCTGGAGGGAGACAGACACTACAAGAAACAGTGCTACTCTTAATCATGCGGGGGGAAGGACAAAGGGGAAAATTGTGAGGACTTCGGAGCGACGCGAGACAGTCCTGTCGGGTGCTCATCCGGAATGACGAGAAAAAACCGCAAATTTTGGGTACGAATTTTAGTCTCTCCGTGAAAAAAAAGACCTGTCCTTTATGACTGTCATTTGGTTTGTGACCCACACTGCTTATATGTTTAACCACTAATAAACTCCTGTCTCGGTCATCAGTGAATAAAAAAGAATTAATCCCTTTTGGTCAATGTCATTCTGCGTTCTCAGGTTTTGAAATGAGACATAGAATAGTGTATTTTAATCAGAGGAAATAAAATAGAATAATAATATTTCACGTTATTCTGTACTCACCTGAACTCACACAAATTCCCATTAATTAACACAGCCTGAAATTTTTTTTGGCGACAGTCATTTAAGCATATATTTATCACAGCTCCTTTGTTTTAATCTATTCTATAAGTTTATTTTGGTTAGAATAAAACAGACAAGTAAAAAATTTACTCATCTTGTATTTGAGAAAGTTATGCTGATAATTATATAAAGACTTCAATAGGCAGGAATGTGAAGATTTTCTTCAAAATTGTATGGTGATTGATTGTCACAGCAAGGCTTACTGCCTTATAACACTGTAAATTTAATACATATCTGTTATTACTTAACTGAAAAATGTATGGAATGGCCTATTAAAGAATCACGATAATGGACTTTTTTACCCCGTTGAATATTAAATTAGCAATCGAGAAAATATTTTGAAGGAAATGGATTAAAAACTGCTAGTGACTAATAAATATTTTGATGTACCGTTCAATCCACTGGAGTCATTAGGATACTCGTGTTAAAACTTGTTTAGTCTTCGCAAAGCAGAAAATTATTATTACATAATTTGCGTAAAATTTCCGTGCTACGGAAGTTAAACTTAATTTTTGCGTTAATGTACGAAGGTGGAAAATTTTCGTTACTTATCAACTAGTTTTATTAAATTTATACTTTATTCAGTAATATTTATTGAATTAATCATTACCTTTCAAGATTTAATGATTAAAATGAGACGATACAATGTTAAGATTTCGATGCAAAAATACTACATTACTCTTCACAGTGAATTATTCAGTCTACTTAAATAATAGATTATAAATTAAGTAGAAAGGCATTATATTCTGGTAACTCCTGTACTATAGCATTCGTTCGGGATAGAAGCAGCTTGTACAATGAGGAACAAGGTAGCTGACACTATAATTTAACGAATCTATATTGTATTCTGCTGAATGTGATGTGGAAAAATTTCAGAGAAACCAGCGTGAGGCTGGTCGGGCTCTCTGCACATGTCCTACGTCTTCATGATGATCGGAGATTAGGGATTGCTGTTGTAATACTTTAACCGACCTTTCACGTTTGGCCGTCAATTTCGTAATAATTAATGTTTTATATTTATATCGGGCACTAGGGACTCTAAATCCGACCAGCCACAACCGTAGATTACGTCATGATGACGCAATCCATATACATGATAATTCTCTCGCTCAGGGTTGACTGACAAACTTGTTCAACTTAATACCCCTCGTGGTAGGATAATAAAAAATTAATTTTATTTAATTAAGAACCTGGTTACATAAACTTAACTTACTTCACTAACAGACGATATTCATTCATACGAACATTTATTCGTCATTAATTGATACATTCCATTTTTATTTAGAGACATCCGTTGCCTCTGACAACCAAAACTAAACATCCTTCTCCAAAGAACTTAATCCTTTCTCTGGCTTTCTCTTTCTGCCTCTCTGGTTCTTATCTGTTCTCTGCTTCATGCAGCCTTAACGTTCAAAATTCGAATGAGAACGTCATGAATGCGATTATTACACTCCGTATCCTTGACAAGTTTAGGAGGCAGCGTGCCGAATGTTTACAATCTCTTGTCTGTGACCCCACAGTGACGTCATTTCTCTTACCCAAAATATTGTCTACTTCCCAGATTTACTTCATCATAAAATAATTGACTGAAAAATTAATATCTGTTGATGTGGGTGTATCAGGGATCAACAGAGTGCGTGTTTTCAGCACCATATTTTTGTATCGGAATAAAAGTTTGACAGAGTTATGGAATCCTGAATGAGGCCTTTGTCAGTCACGTAAGGCTGACAATGGCCTGCGAATATATTCTATATTCGCCCACGTGTATGACATGAAGTTGGTTGCTGAGAATGCATTAAAGCTCGGAACAATCGTGGAGATTAGGATAATTGGCAGAAAATAATTTTCGCCCATTCTTCTCGAAAAACCGTAACGGCATTTATGATGTGCTGAAAGCAGATATCGTGGCTTTAAATGCAGTGGGCTATAGAGTGGCCAAAATGAAGCTAAAATGCCAGAGCCAGCGATGTAGGCGGCCGCTCCTTGTTTTTAAATATGCGCCAATTCAGTCCCACATCCGGACACTGAGGACAAAGGGGATTTAATTCTGGTCCGTATTGTGTTCCCCGGAATGTTGGAGCAACATGGCGGTCGGCGGTCTAGCACCGGCAACTATTCTCAAATTCCGCAATTATTGTTGTGAGAAAGGGCTCTCCATTTTGGAATTCATAACAATTTTCAACTGCTATTATATTATTATTTTTGCGCTGACATGGAATGTGTAATATTGTTTCTATTACATATACCCTAATTTTATAATTCTATAAAAAATATTAAATACTTCTTGTCTGTGTGTTGTATAGAAAACTAAACATTTAAAATGAGTATATCAAATAAACAATAGATTTAAATGAGCGATTTAACTGAGCCATACAATCTACAATGTTATAACTAAGAGAATTGTGGGCGATTAAATGTTCTGACTCGAACACATCACTTTCCCTTCCTCTTACCATCAATTATTGCAACCTCGCAGATATCAAGGTGATTTCACCAAAACATAGACAACGTATTTTTAATAAATAAATAATTATTATTTCTTGTAACACTTTAATTCCCTACATTACGCACAATTCATTAAAATACGAAACATTATTATGATCTATTGCTCTACACTGACGGAATATTTCATTTAGAAATTAGATGTTGAATTTTTCATTCCATTACCTAAATTACTGAAGATAAGTGTCGAGACATAAACTGCAATATTTCCAAAGATTGGTCTCAAAATAATTCATATTCAAATACATTTATGAAAAAATATGTGATACAAAAATGTAGTTTAAATAAATAATAAAGAACTTAGTAAATTATATTGTACATAAATTATAAAATATAAAAAATGGGAGAGAATTTAATGCTTATAATAAATTTAGAAAATAATTTATTTAGTTAATTTTACATTAATTAGGAATGGATTAAATTGATATAATGAAGGAAAAATTCCTCAAGCATATGTAAGTGACTTTTTAATATAATAAATCAATAATCAACAATAGTGTAACACATTATTCTGTTTGCAGTCAATTACTTTGCTATTAAAATATTATAAAAGACGGTAACTGATCCGATTTGGCACCAGGAAACCACAGATAAATATAAAATTTTCTAACTATTTTTTAACCGCTACATTTTATTATAAAACAAATAAAATAAGGAGCTTATTATCACTTATGTACATTATACTTTAATTTATGTAGTATAAGTCGAAATATATCGAAATTTAAATTTAGATAAACAAATACTGCATCCCTAAGTTTTTGGACCTCTTCAGTTGTATCTAAAAATGAATAATTAAATATAAAATAGACCAAGTTTACTTCTATATATATATATAAGATGGTTACTCAAATATGTAACAAAGTTTGATTATAACATCAGAGGATTGATAGAAATAATAATATAAAAATTTTAGACGTTAAAACTTGGTTCTAACTTTGTAATTTTTGGATATTTTTGAATGGCTTTGTTTTCTCTCATTTCAACCCTGGAAGTTGTGGAAGCATACCTTTTTTCTGTTAAATTATTTTATTGAAATTCTTAGCACATCTTGTAAATTATGTAAAGAACCATGTTATACTAAATTTGTTTATTTTTATGACTGTAAGCTTTGTGTGTTTAGTTATTTATTAATAGTTACAACAGAAGAAGCCCCCTCAACATAGGGATGAAATCCACTGTTTATGTAAATTTATATTTTTAATAAATTAGAATTTTGGACATTATACTTCAATTTCATTCAAATTGATGTAATTATTAATATTTGTTTATGACAATGAGGGATACGTTCTGCACGTGGAATGTTGATATAACTATAAGGATCAGTTTATTAGTGCGTAGGTTGCATGGTAAATTATCACCCGGAGCGAGAGAACGACTTCAAGGAACAATATAACGTTGTTAAAAAGAAACCTTCCGCGTATGCTTAAGCACATGCGTGCACTTGAAACCCTCGCAATGCATCCAGCTTCCCCACATCCTCTCCAAACACTCTTAGGGAAGTATCACAACCACCTAGACGCCTACCTACTGCTCAAATACACTGTTTTAATTAATCCTGCCTGCATCGTTAAACAATCTAGATCCGTGGAATATTCAGCAACGTCTGGCGAGTGTTTGTACGATGTAGCGTTAGGTTTTTCGAATCTGCGATACTGGAAATGTTCTAGTGCTTTTTTATTTTTTATCAAGAGGATCAAAATTTTGACTAATAAATTTTCAAAATAACCTCTCAATATTCTAATATTTATTCTTTCGGAATTTGTCAAAATTGCTGCTACTGACAACCTGTATAACTACTACATTACGTATTAACATAAATTACATCTTATTTTATCATTGTTAATAAGTTAAATTGTACGAATTATATGATATATTTATCATAAATTAACATTATGACAGAATGAAGAATACTCTTGATTATTCGCACACGTGTGCTTCGTAAGGACCAACCACAGGGACAATTGGTGGGACGTCATGAAAACTAGTGGCTCAATTTTATGGAATTTTCAGTCCGTTTTGACTCTAAATGTCCTGTGACTACTTTTGTCAGTGTTCCCTACGTCACTACGTACAGTATTAAACAGTTACCGTCCCAACCCAATATATATTTTTATATGTTATAATATTGAAAGAGTTAACGGAATTCACAAATCGCATTATCTTCAATTTAACAGTCGGGATTTCAACTTTAATATTTTTCATTACTTCTTACACCATAGTGTATATAATTCTGTAAAATAATTCCTGAAAATACATTTAAACATGTTTCTTATGATAATACCTTCGTTTAATAAATAAATTCTTTTCAAACCAATAGTGCAGTGATTCCTTTCAATTTATATTCCTTTTCTTGTTTATAATGTGATGAGATATTAATAAAAAACTGATCAGTAGACACTATTTATTTATAAATAATTTCACTATGTACGAGAATAGTTCGCAAAATGTTAAAATGAAAGCTTTCATTTAATGGCACTTTTACAAGTAATTTTTTTTAAATCCCTTATTTATTAAAAAGTGGATATGTTTAGTTTTTTTGTATAATACTGAAAGGTTTAGAGAGCTCTCTATCTCTTTTCTGTTCCTTGTAATTCGATTTTGTTGAGGATTGGCTACCGCGTAAGGCTCTTGGAAACCTAATAGAGCTCGGGAAAAAGAGGGAGAGGGAAAGAAAGGAAAAAAAAGAAATTGTTGCAGGAAAACGAAGATTAACGTCAGTTGACGTAACTACATTACAACGTAATTGCTACTTGATTGTAATCGTCCTTCAACTGCTAACAAGTTTTAGTCTTTAATATTGTCTCAGACTTTTAAATTTATTTATTCTGTTTTCGTTTATCAAATTAGCATCTTATTCCATTGCTATCCTTAGAACTTGTGTACCTCGTAATTTATTTAAAATATTATGATGATTATATATTTGCGGCATTATGAATTTCGGCTGAAAATTAATTCATTTTATCACTTTTTGTAAAATGTTGATAGAAGTAATTATTTTTATTAATGGTGTTGAAAAAATTGAATTAAGTTTTTGAGAAATATTTAAGAACAACATAAGCTCAAACCTTCTGATACCTTCACGGACTTACATGAGTTAACAATTGGAATAATTTTACCGTTTAAATATTTTTATTTTCAGTTATCGCTTCCCAGATGGTGTATTTAAATTAATGTGTAACGCCTCTAACGTATTATATGTAAAATATACATTTTAACCTCGATTTTATTGCAAGTAGCTACTTAAGAAAATTATTCTCGATGGAGGGACTTGCCTCCTTTTCCTTCTGGTAGGTGATACGACATATGTTACGCGAGCTTGGGCCTTGCTACTTGTTCGCTTTCGTTATTGGAATACTCCAGGTTGACATGGAAGGAGCACGGGGGCTGTGCGAACGGATATCGACTCTTCCTGGCCAATTTCCCGCTGCGAATTGCAGCTCGGGGCGAAACAATCAGCTCCAGTAAGGAACACGCCGCTCAACCACCCCTAGCAAAATAATAATCAACCCCCATTCCAAAATGGACTTGGACCCCAAATTAACATTTTAGCCACCGGGGAAAAACGAGTACGAAACTGCGTATAATTCGGCTAACAAGCTCAAGATTGCTTTGGTTCCTTTCTCCTTTTTCTATTGGATGCGGACGCCGGAACTTGGCGTCAGGTGGGCACCAGAATCACTTAACATAAAAATAAACGTGCCGTGCGATCAACGGGTGTATCAAATTGGATTTCCGGTGAAAATGTCAAGCAACACTCCTGACATTACGGTAAAATCAATACTTACACTAATTAAATCCATTTAGAACGTCTTTGAGATCAATTTCAAAATTGCTTTTATTAGTTATCAGTGACGACGTAAATAGAAAAATATCAGAAATTGACTATAGAACAACTGTAATAAATTTCCAGCCATCGTTTAATTTAATTATTTTCCCCCTCAATTCCGGAAATGCAACCTGTAGTTTTGAAATGAAAACATGCAAAATAATTATGAGGAGAATGGCAAAATAAAACGTTTAATGAAAGCTTTAATTTGTAACATATATAGTCAAATAAATGAGTAAAATAAATACATTATTATCCAATTTTATTAAGAAATTTTGACGAAATGGTTGAAATTACTAAATAGCCACTAGCGTTTGTAAAAACTTTAAAATTACATTAAATATCGCCAGTGGCTATTCACAGTCTTCTTAATTTTATTGATTAAAAAAAAAGAAACCAAACAACGGGTACAGAATTTTGGGAAAGTTGAAATTATTGATTATAAAAGAGTACGGTATCATGTGTTTATGATCGTTTCAGTTAAACCTTATAACTTGCAGTTGTTTTAGAGTAGACCCCACTTTCACACGTTTCGAAACGAATTTGATACAAACTTACAGACAGACAGAAACTTCAATTAAATATAGGTTTTATTTGCTCTTAAAAATGTGAAATTACTAAATATTAAAAATTACCACACGCTACAAATAAAACCAATTTACGTATACATCGTATCGACGATCCAAATAAATTTATTATTTTCAGGGAGTTAGCTCTGCTCACAATAGGCTAATGACGGCGTGAATCCTGCTGCAACAATAGATGGAGTGCTCGCCGTCTCTCCCTCTAATGCTGCCAAAATTACGCTTATTAGACCACTGTAAGTGGAATGAATGGTATTAGGACCGTAGTTAGATTTCACGCCTGCTTTCGCGGGGCAATTCAATGGATTTATAAATTTTACATTAATATCTATTGAACTTCACAAGATATCGAAATGAAACGTACACGAAAATTTAATTTAAAATACCAATTTCAATTTCTCGAATTTTTATTGAAATTCGTTGATCTGTTTCGGAGCATAAACAGATCAAGGGTACAGGCAACCCGCATTAAATTGTAATTTAAACTCACGATGGGAAAAAAATATACATTTTTTGTAGAATGTTTTATATTAATTTTTATGGAATATTATATTAATGTCTTCAATATCTCGAAATTAAACATGCACGAATACTTAAAATATATTTCCTCTTTATAATCCCTCAAACTTTCATTGAAATCTGTTGAGCCGTTTCGGAGCCTTTTCGAGACAAACATACGGACAGTAAATCAGACAGACAGACACTTCAATTTTATTTATTGGTATAGATGAAATTTTTACTCTTGAGTACAACTATATGCGTGCTTTAATTCCCAAAATAATGGAATTATTATACGGTATTTTGACTATGCCGTTTATTATTGTGATGATATAATTTATTTTATGATTTAAATGTAAAATTTAGGATATTTATCGTTTTTACTAGCTAAGAGACATTTTACTTACTTATTTGGTGTGTAAACCATTGCCTGTGAATAACAACTGAGATATGGAATATTTTTAAAAAAGTTAATGCATATACTGGAACATACTACTCATGAAATGATTGTACCTATCATTGAAATAAAATATATCGCTTTAGGCAGACGTGCACATTTAATATAAAATTAAATTTTGGGCTTGTAATATTTAAGAAATACCATTTAAGACATGGGTAGTTTCTTCCGTTATATAGATTTAATAGCTAAAATGTTCGGAGGGAACGAAAAGGTATCTCGTAAACGCCTCCCGGCTCTAATTACGGGTTTAGCGACGTAGTTAGGTTAGTCCGCATAATGCTCACTGAGGGATACGAACTCGTGTCCTCGCTATTACGAGTCCTTTGAATTATTCACTGTTCCTCCCTCCCTCGAGGGCCTGATGCATGTTTCATCCTGCGAGCGTGATTGAATCAGGTATTGACTGTGCAATAGCAAAGGCAACACATCCGATTACAAATTTGTTAATTGAATTATATATGAAAATATGTATCCAAGTATATATAACATATTGTGGGAAATTCTTTAAGTTTTAAATAAGAAGTCACGTTCTCTATTGAATGAAATTTGTTCATTTCTGACACATTTTTAAACCGAATGCCGGAAGCAAAATTAAAGTTATTAACTATAAATCTTCACTTTAAAGCACTACGTCATACTGTGAATGGGCAATTTTATTTCCCACTTGTAACGGTACACGTATGTATGTTTCTGATTTTTACACTGAGATATGTGTATGTAAGATAGTATGCAATTTAACTTTTCATAAATTACAATAAACTGGCCACGAAAAAAAATGTTTTAATAAATCAAATTATTACCGAACAAAACGTTTCATTCCCCGGTTTAGGGACCTCTTCAGTTATTTCTACGAATAAAAAATTAAATAAAAATACATATAGATGTTTAAGTTATAAATGTATTAAAAATTAAGTAAAACAATCTTACATAATTTAAAAATGTCAATGAAACTAAAACATATTTTTAAGCTACAAGAATAAAAATTAGAAATTTTGATGATTAAGTCTTAACACTAGTGACTTTCTTGAAGTTTCCCATCGTTCGTCTTTAAAAAAGATCACGTACTTGGGTAGAATATTCAATTCTATCTAAATCACCCCCTAAAACATCGAAAAGTTTCCATATTAATTTTGTAGAGAAGGATGTTAAATAACCTTACTATATTCCATAAGGAATGTTAGTACAAAATATTTAATATTCTGTTTTAAAATTATTATCATCCATGCGTCATTAATCAATATATTAAAAGTAGATTGAATTATTTGATTAAAGAAATTATTAGCCCATAACAAATAATAGGAAATATCTATGGGCTACATTGTTACACTGTTTAGAAATTGAATAATATAAATTAATTACAGTGTTATGGTAATGTTAAGATCATATTATAATTTTAATTTTGCCTATAATTCCAATGATATTTAACACAATTTAGATAAACATAATGAATATAAAATCGATTTTTTTGACTTGTAGAATGACTACAAACAATAAAATTAAAACATCGTAGCATTGTACGTGAAAAAAGGTTACCTTTGAGGGGAAGCAGAGAGGTAGCATCTCTGGATATGTCCTGTAAGCTAGATATGAGAATTTTTGCATGCATGAATGAATATTATGGAGAGATATACAGAGAGAATTATTATGATTAGAGACAAATGAGTAATAATATTGTATTATTATGTTTTAAATTGAAATTATAGTCGCGTCAACAGTAGACGCTTGTATTATTGTTTCATAAATTCGCAAAAATCTATTGATTCGCAAACTCGTGTACATTTCCGTAGAAAAGTTTAATTTTGTTCTATATATAGATTCAATGTATTTAAACATTCTTCGTTTGCATTTTTAGTAAATTATTTGATTTCGTGACTCTTAATGACTCATTACGACGTCACCAATATTTTTTCCCTCATAACAACGAGCCGGACATATTTAAAGTTAAGGTAATCATGGTTTGGGATTGGATCATTACTGAATGTTGGTCAAACGAAACGTAAGCTTAAAACCAGAATCAAGGATCATTTAAAAAATTTACAACAATCTTGGAATAAAAAATCTGTATTAAAAAAACGCGTATACTTGTATAATCGTATGTTTGATTGGAGTAATATAAAGTGTTAAATTTAGAAAGTAATTATTATTATTGATTGATGAATAAAATGTTTCATATTAGTCAAATAAAATTTTTTAAAGAAAAAAGGCAGATAGAAACACAATTTTATATCATAATAAAGAGTTCTATATTCATTTAAATTATTTTTGAGACTTTGATAATTGTCTGTTACAACTATTCAATTTTTTTTGTTAAAAAGGTTCATAGTTGTATTCACATATTTAAATTATGCGGGTAACAATGCTATACTAAATTTATTTATTTGTCAATGTGTTTATGTTTAATTATTTTTATTAACAACTGAAGGGGTTCCTTTTTTCGAGAAAAATTTTTGTTTGATGATAATTTGATTTTATAATAAATTTATAACTTCTGGACTGTTTACTGTAATTGATTTAATATTAGCGAGATTGAACTCTTTATTTTACGTTTATTTTTATAAATTGTTAACAGGCGATAGTGAACGTCTTTTAAGGTTTTTGAGTATGTAGGCTATCTGGTGGCACACAAGTGTAATCCGGGCAGTAGTTTGTCTGAGCGGCGAGACTAAGAGATACTGTCAACTGTGACTTAAGAATATTCCTTACTCACGAGAGTATTACTATAGCGGTTTCTGGCCAGGTCTGTGCCGTAATAGTACATTCACTTAGATCTGCATTCGTGGTAGATGGAAACCCTTTCGGTAAAAATTTTTAAATATTGGAAAAGACGTAACGTGAATCAGTAAAGCAGTAGATATTAAAATAATATAAAGGCTTCAATTTAATTATCTTCATTCTATAGTACCACAATCCAATTTGGCTTCACTCGCATCTATATTACGTGAAAAAATTGATCCCATGAACCAAGAAATTTAGGGAGGAAATTTAATATATGCACATAATATGAAATTAATTGTGACGATTTATTTACATACTAATTTCTTTGTTTCAGGTAAGAAATATTTCTTAATACAGAATCTGTTCCAACAGAGTTGGTGAGTCAAATAAATTGTTATCAATATTATTGTATAGTTATCGCAGTTTTCAACAGCACAGACATCTGTGGGGTTAATCGGTTCTGACGATAATCCTAAAGAAAAGCTTGTAAGAATGTTAAATTTAAGTCTTCTTTAAAAATTTAAATTATATTGTCATTGTATCACATCAATTATTTTTAATCGTTACAATATTTTTTTTAGAGTCGATGTCTTTGGTATTTTCCGTTAGTTTTAGCCGGAGATGAGCAAGGAATGGAGAAAGGAAATAAAAAGCGGACATTTTTTGTCAGATTGGGGAAAGGCAAAAGAAACAATGAAAGGAATAATTAAAATTTCAGAAATCTAGTTAATAAAAAAACCGACCTTTTGTGTCGCTGCCTCACAACCCAATGGTCCCAGGTTTGGAATCCTGTCGTGAGATCGTCATGGGATTAAGACTGCTGGAGAATCGATACGATCACCACGTATCAGTCCAAAAATTTGGAATGGGTCATGAAAGATAACAGTCCTTAGTCGACCCGGCCAAGGCCCTGAATGGGCTGTAGAACCAAAGAAGAAAAATAAGCCAATAAAGGAAATAGAGAATTGAGCGAAATGAACGATGGTGGGAGAAATAGGTTGCACACTTGACAGATGATAGTTCGAATGTTTAGAACAGTGTAGATGGTTCGTTTCTAAGAAAGCAGGAAGAGTGGTGGTGGAGGGAGGAGTGGGGGGAAGAATCATAATTCAGAAAATTATTTTACAGCAAATTTTTTTATCATTTTCTGTCGTCTCAACTTTTCTGCAGGCAAACTATTTGTATTCAAGCAAGAGAACCAATAATCTGATCTGAAAGAGAGATAGCAGGAGTACTCTAAGAAAGAGTACTGGGTCCTATTATATAGTTTTTATATACCAGCGATATTGAAAAATTGGATGAAACTGCTTGCAGTAGTGAAAGACCAAAAATTTTGAACTGGAAGATTACAAGCAGTCAGTAATGGAATAGTTGATGGAATAAACAATGGAGGATAAAGCTGAAATAGCAGATAACTGTCCATTCAAAAGACCCGCCGTTTTTAGATATAAATAGCTTCATTGTGCCTCTTGACACCAAACTTACATGGACAGAATATGTTAGTTTCCTAGTAAATTAAAATCCTACGATATTTCTCGATTAGGTACTGGAATGAGACGTGAGGTGGGAAGTCAGTACAGCATCATCACTTTGTTGACTGCTGCATGCCTGAGGCATGTCGAGGGGAGCGTTTCCCCCCACTCTACCATGACCATAGTCTTGTTGAACACGAGTTGACCGCAACGACAAAGGAGAATTGAGGGGATCTCAGTTTGCAAGAGCGCGTTTCCTTTTTTTCTGTCTCGTTGTTTCCGAGATAACAATCCCGTGGTGCCCCGGGCAGGGCAGAAATCTCCCTTGCTAATGACGAGGGGAACTTAGCATGTACAGCTCACACGCGGTGTTTAACTCCACTGCGACACGGCGTAAAGGGCTCATTCACAATACGGAACGCAGCCATGACAACACCTGCACCAATGGACCGCTGACTCCCTCGCAAATTGCACGATCGTTTCATTAATTAATAAAAGCAATACTGAGAGCAATTCTAAATCTATAAATTATATAATGCCACTATGCAATAACCCCAGACTAATAGTTTGATAATTAATAAGATGGATTCCATCTGCAATGAGAGACAGAAATATCTCTGCACTGTCGTATACTGGATATTAATAGCTAATAAATACATTTACTAGTCCATATACCTTTACACAACTTGAAAAACAACTGTTTTAAAAGTAAGAGAAGAAATCTGAGAAAACTACTTGTAACATCAATTTATTTCAAATCGTAATGTGGTTTAGTACGAGGCGTGTCCGGAAAGTAAGTACCATTTAAAGCAGCTCGTAAAAACCTTTTTTAGTTGAAAGAGCTTATCTTAAACTTTTTGAGACATAATTGTCGCCATTAGAGTCATTTGTCATAGCAGAAAACCTTTGAGATGAATAGGGGTATATTAATTATTTAAGTGGAATATCAATAAGATTTTATAATAAAAATAAGAAAACAATTTACTTGATCCAAAATAAATTTTATATTCATCTTACAATGATGCTATTTTCTATCTTTAACGGGAAATTCTTTCTTAATTAAAACTACAAATATATTTCCATAAAAAATTATACACATTAAATTCTTAAAACTAACATTTTTTTTAACTCTACACTCAGGACCGTATATTATGGGCCTTCTTATAGATCATAATATAATAATACAAAATTTAGTCGGACCAGACAAAAAGGGTTAAAGATGTAATTTACTGTGTCAGCTTAGTGAATATTACAGATCCTCCCCGGTACAGGACAATTAACGGTTATCCTCCTTCTCTTGGACTAACTGTCCAATAATGCCCATCATCTGTCCAGCAATCTCTCTCGCGATCCCTCACAAAATCTCTCCCGTCTCACAGCTTTCGAGACATCCTAAAATCTCTCAGCCCGTCTTTTTAAAATTTCCTCCCCACTTCTTTAGTTAATATCACCAAGGTGGCAGGGATGGATACTCACCAATAACATTTATGGTTATATTTGGGAAATCACCAGCCGATGTCGCCAAATCTCACCAAAATAGGGAAACACCTCAGGTGCGACCGAAGTCTGGGTTTTATTGCCCCTGGCTCAAGTGCTGTCTCCTTTCTTATGACTCCGAGTAAATGTGTTTAATCGTTACATCTTGTTCATAGAAAGATGCTGCCATTGCAGATAGTCACTGGTGAATACAATTCGACTTAATTCAAACCATTTATGGTAATCTCATGCAAAACCGTTAGTGAAAACTCAGCGCAAAGTATTCTGACTGAACCGTCTGTTTCCTCGAATTTTCTCATTAACTAAACTATTATTGACAACAGAGTGCCGCCCATTCCGTGCTTCGTCCACTTTCTCACCATTCCATCTGTCACTAAATTTATAGAAATTGCCGAGGAATTTCAGCTGGCTTAACATTATTTGCGTTTGAAAACCGTATTACCGAACGCACTTCACAGTCGGTGGGATCAGAAATTGTCTTCAACATTTTGGGCGATCTCTAACAAATGTTAACAAACACAATCCGGCTGTAAAGTGCGCCAGTGGAATGACAGTGAATCAGAGAGAGATGTGTGCATGTGCGTATATGAGACACTAACATTGCGGTACAACAAAACGGTTATTACTTTCCGCACACTACTTATTTCTTGTGAATGTGTTGCCTCCAAATTTTCATAATGTTTCGTAATTGTATTCAAAATTTATAGTTTAAGTAGTGAAATTATTTTTATTGACTGAATAAGGAAAGGGTTCACAATCATTTTAATAGCAGTTTTAAGATACCCAAAAAATAATTGTTTCTGTCGTTGCTTCTTTGCTGCATCGGATTGCATTTCACTTATCTTTCTACCAGATATGCTGTAGGATG
Organism: Eucriotettix oculatus; assembly: GCA_034510155.1. NCBI lineage: Eukaryota > Metazoa > Arthropoda > Insecta > Orthoptera > Tetrigidae > Eucriotettix > Eucriotettix oculatus. Next base: position 38,416,857 of record CM067382.1, read on the forward strand.
CAGCAATATATTTGCACATGTATGTGGGTGTTTCAAGTTGCACCTCTATTTTTACTTCTCTAGGCAACAACCGTCTTTGTGGATGCGAACATTCATTACTATGAGTGCACCATATTTTAGCAGGTTTTATTTTAACACAGAAGATGAAAAGAGGTGTTACGAAGCTGTTTAAGTTTTTTGAGAAATCTTCCTCCTTGTTGCAAGTCCAATGCGAGCATTAATATTTTTACGTCGATCAATGATGTAAGTACTGCCTTCAGTATGGGTCCCTTTCCATCTATTACTCATTTATTACCGTCTACTTATATTTTTACTTCAGATACAGAATCACATTACAAAGATTTTAATTCTATTTCTTTGGAGTAATTAAGTAATTTGGTTATGAGATTAAATTTAAAGTGTAGATGTAATAATGTGTCTAATGAAACAGAAGGAGCATCCTCTCGGGAGACAAATTGGCAACATCGCCTTACGGCGGCGCCTGCTGTAGGAAAAATTGCTGCGCTCGGGGTGACAAAAAGTATCTATCTTTGTGTGAGCGCCGCTTAATGGCACGGAACAAAGGCTCTGTGTGTTCGCTGGTCTTTCCATCCGCGGACAAAATACGTCCGGAAGTTGCTCCAGACCCGCAAGCAAATGCTTCTATTTAATCATGACTAGCGCTCCATTTAAACTTTATGTAACCTGCTTGTATTATGTTGTATTTGATAAATACCTACATAACAGACAGAAAATTTACTTTTTCAAGTCACTGACTTTTCAGAATTTAACTTAAAACTGAATGATCAACATAAATTGTACTAGGGTTTCATTCATTCCTATGTTCAGAAATATTTTATTAGTTGTTCATTCACGAATACTCTAAGGCTACAATCTGAATGAAGTTGGTAACGTTCTATAATTAACGGATGAATTTATCGACCAAATATGGTGGTTCATGTCAACACGCGTTCTTTGACTTATTTTTATATAGTACCTTCTAATTAAGCTCCAAGTAGGTTAAGATATCTTTTGCTGAGAAATGTTACTTTTACAATAAATGACGTATCGAATCTGTAACATCCCATATATGGATATCATTAAATTTTAAATTCCTGGTAGAAATATGAAAAAAATCATTTTTATAATATTATATATTTGAGTTAATTCATGATAGCATTGTCTACGAGATTTATCTATGTTTATTTTTGAGAGGAGCGACTTAAATATAATTTTCATAATAATTTTATATGCATATATAGATCATTAAATAAAATTTAATTGTGTGTCTGTCTGGAAATTTGTCTCGAATAGGCTCTGAAAATGCTGTACGTATTTCAAATAAAATTGAGGGAATTAAAACCGAAAATTTAAATGAAGTTTAGTTATGTTGATCAATATGAATTTTAGTTCACGGTTCATATTTTGATGATTTACATTATTTCGTCCCTTCCTTCAGGCCAAAAAACGTCGTACTCTAAAGATTTATAGAACTTGCGGTATCAAGCCTGTCAAATGAAATGATTAAACTTCTCTGAAGCGTGAAATAATGCTTAAGCTAAACCAACATTTTATTTAAGTGACTATACTTTTATTTTAGTTAATTGTAATGAAAAATGTTCTATAAGTCTCTTGGTTATATAAAAACTCGGGTAATCAGACCGAAGATTTGGTTTAGGTACCTTAGCCTTGAAAATAAAATTTACAGTTACACAGTATTTTTGTATATGTGTATACAATGTAATCGCGTGGAGCAACTTTGCCAAATTTTGTACACGTGTTCTTTAAATTTCGAAGGAAGCAAGGACTTGGGGTAGGGGTGGAGGGTACGAAAATTTAAAATGAAAATAAACGGCAGAAATATGCATGCGAATAAATATTTTTTGCGGTTAGTGATAGTCTCAATATTTTAGATTTTCAGACTTTTTAAGTTACTCTGTTTATTTAATGTACCAGTGGATTTCTTGCGTCGATTAAGATTCTGTGTCATCGCGATGGCTGTGATGAATTGTCATAAAGTAGGGGACGTGAAAAGGTAAATTTGAAAAAAAATGTGACTCGTTTAAGCTTTAATCAGGTGTTGAGAAAGAAATTGTCGAATTAAATATTGTAGCAAACTAATATAAATGAATTTTCGGGCACCCAGATAATGTTAAATATTATTATACTTAACATATAAATACTGCGAGGGTTATTAACTATTTTAGTATAAAATTTTCGCTTTTTAGCAATAATTCATTGTATATTACAATATTTTTAGATCAGTAATATTTACGCCATTCATTGTCGTCGACTGAATTATTTTCTTCTGCTACTTCAGGTCTGAAATCGTTACAAATATACTACGTAGTTACAGATAGATTATCTTAATAGATTGTTTTTCATTAAATTCATAATTAGTTATGTTATAGTATTAAACTTAATGATTAAAGAGTTTAAAAACTGCACCACTTTTACATTCGAAATAGCATCACTTAAAATTTACAAGTATTTAATTTGTTTGCCTTTCGCTTACACGCCACAAAAAAGTTTTACGTTTCCGTTTGTTGCAAACAATTGAAATGACCACATGTGAGAATAGTTATTTCAACAATTAATAGTTATTTATATATAATTGACGCTGGTGATTCATAGATTTATCTCATTACAAGTTCTGTGCGAGTTGAAGGAAGAGTGATATGAAGTTTCGAGGAACGTTTTATAAAAAATGGTTTTGGATAAAAACGAGTGTTATTATATTATGGAAGAGAAATACACACGAATCCAATATGGCGAATTAGTGGACGACATGATATTTGGTTGAAAATTGTTTTATTCAAACTGTTTGTCAGAAATATAAGAATTATTTGGTTAATTAGCATCCAGCTTTGTTGACAAGAGGAAGCGAAACAAAAAATTGACCCAGAAGCCATAATTAATAACTTGGCTATCTCGGCTCGTAATTCCCGCAACCGCACACTGATGGTCAATTAAAGCGAACCGAGAGAGAGAAGGAGAAGAGAGGAGAGGGAAATGTTCGATTTTGGGAATGCGTTCTCTGCAAATGTAATCAGTCTGTTCCATTAGCTGCGAAGTTGAAGCTAAGTGAGCAACTCTAGATTGTTTAACTAACTGCAAACAAACAACATCCATCTACTGGAATCTTTGCTACGATTACAAGGCGCATTAATGTCCATTCTTCCCGTCAAGCTTAAAGATTGGCCTCATGAAACACTAATTACAGGACCGGTTTGCAAAGATTAATTCCATTAACAATTTATATAAAATGTAATATTGAAATCTTTATTTTAATAGAAGACCAAATGTAAATCTAATATCAGCTATAAAATATGAAGTTATTAATTTTATAATTATTTCAGCTAATACGACGTAATTATAAGTTATCTCGTAGATATATGAAATATATTGAGAGAAAATTTTTTAAATGGTAGAAGTTGAATATAGTTCAACACTTAAATGTTAACCAGAACGTCAAAGGACTATTAATAAACCCACCACATCTAACTTCTAGAAAATCTTTAATTCTAGTCACAGAATTAATCTATTAATTCATCCTTCTTTGTTGGTACCAATAATTACATTACAAACAACTACAATGTACTCTTGATAATTGTTCAACTGAAATACTTCCCACTTTAAATCGGTTAAATCATAGATTAAAAAGTGTACGGGGAGAGGAATTGTTGGTTACGCCTCAATAATTCTTATTATAATTTACCATCCGTTCTTAGATTCATATGATGATTCTAAAATATGATACGTAATATAATTAAAAATCATCCTCTACCAAGATTTCCTTTAAAACAAACCCAACTTCAACAGTTCATTAAATAAAACCACTATTTCTCCAGAACAGTTTGGTTTTAGGAAGAATATAGGCACAAGCGTAGCATTATTGACTTTTATCCTGTCTTCGAAAAGTAGATGCAGACAGGATAAGAAAAAACAGGCCTGGATTCGTGGAATTTGTAGATTTTGTAAAAGATTTTGATAATGTGAACTGGAAAACATAATTACTGCTGACTGCCTTCTTTAAAATCCTTAATAGTAATTGAAGGACAATAGAAGAAAGCAGAAAACAAGGATTCAATCAGTCACCATGCTGTTAAACCCATATATTTTGAACTGGCGATGAAGAAAGTTAAAACGGAATATGGAAAAGAAATCATACTGCTAGGAGAATAAATAAAAACCCTCTAGTTTGCCGATGATATTTTAGTATTAGGGAAGTCAGAAAATACTTGGAAACCATAATCAATGACATGAACGTGGTTCTGGAGGAAGATTATAGCAAGAGAATTAATAGATAATGAAAATTAGTATGGAAAACAGTAGAATAATAAAGAGTTTTAGATGTTAAGGGATATTTTTTAATAGGTTAAGGAATTGTGCTACTTGTAAAGCATAATAACTAGGGATGGTCGAAATACAGTTGACATAAAGTGTAGGATAGCACAGACAAGTAAAGCTTTCGCAAAAAAGAGGAATTACTTACTAATTCTTTTCCATACCACCACCACCAAACAGTTAACGTTTCATGTCAATAAAACTCCAACTATGTATGTATCTTTTGCACCCGAGTAGACGCCAGCAATTTTATTTCGTAATTTTGAAGCAATGAGTAGTCAGGAGGCTTCTCATGAAATCTTAGTACAAGTTGATACTTTATGGAAATCGTATAAATGAATTAAGTTTCGACACTGATTATTTAAACGTGGTAATATGAAATATGTATAAAAATTTACCAGTATCCTGACAAAATTCATCGTGGCTTCTTGTTTCTTTATGTATAAATCACTAAGAATTAAGCTTGTGTAAATTAAATATATTTAATAAGAGTTAGTTATTTACATTAACTATCTTGAACATTTTATTTCATTCTTTATTCGATAGTCGCACCAACATCGAGGTCTGTAGCGACTGTCTAATTACTTTTTTATTAACTCACGGAATTGAATACACAAACACAAACCCAGGATATTGCCTGGAATCGTACACGGGACCTCTGTGGGGGCGAGACTGTGACGCTAGTATAGACCACAGAAAAATTTATATATTTAAAATATTACATTCGATTGTTGGTAACCTTGGACTATCCCCGTCGGTCAGGCAATCCTCCACACACCTACTCTCTCCGACGGCTTCAAAGATTCCTTCTCAACCTTTTTCTTTTTTTCTTCTTATTCGTGCATAGCTTCCTTAATTTATAATTCAATCAAATTTACACAATTTCACAAAATTCACTGTTGTAATCAAAAATGGATTGCCACCAAATTTATACGTTGAAAGGTATTAGTAAGATATAGATCTAACAACTATGAACAAATAACTTAGTATTTCGCATTTCTTTTAAAATAACATAAGAACTCAAATTTTTTAATTGTTACATTATATTTACTATGGAAATGATTATGAATATGGAATCTTTCCGCACTTCCAGGGAAATTCTAATGTGACATTGTAGAACCGTAATCGTTTTCAAACCAGATGTTGTAATTTTTGTGTTCAGTTTCCCGAGCAATTGTGACATATCGACGCAGTTGATTGAATCGTGCTGAAATACAGACGCTCCTTTCCCCCCGCGGAGCAGCCACTAAGGAAAGGGGAACTCCTACGAGAGCAGTTGAAGGTTGTTCACGCACGTCACGTATTTTGGACAAAAGATTACCCCTCCTTGGAGCTTCGTGTTTCCCTTATCGCAGACCCCTGCCTTTGTCCTTCCCACCACCATAAGTGGGAGAAAGAGGACGAGGAGAGACATTGTTTCGACTATCCCCTGCGGTCAGGTGCGTCGAGCAAACGCAGCCCTTAAATTTCCCTGTAACTCCAGCTCCAGGATTCTCTTTGCTTAATGCTTTTGGAATTGCTCGCGCTAAACGAGTTTCTCCTGCCATCAGATATAAAGTTGAAATATGGTTTCTGAGCGTCGTTATACATTTCCTACGACGGTTTCTTTATATTACTTATTTAGTTGGAGTGGTTTTCGTACAATTTATAAACTTTTTTTTTCAATTTGGAAAATATATCTAAATGTAAAAATAATTATTTCATAAATATTGGAAAATTAATCACTAAAAATAAAAATTATATACGCAATAGACTTTGTTTCCTAATTTACTATTGACGAACTAAACATCTCTGATCTATTCATATTTCACAATCACCGACTAAACACTTTCTGTGATAGTCGCTCCATAGATTTACCAAGTGTTTATGCACAATATTGTATAATGCTGAATGAATCTTATTTTCTGAAAGCCTACAGTAACTGTGTCCCTGTCATGTCTCACATTTGTACTCAAATTAACAATTCAATTTTATTTATTGGTATATATTTGAAGTGTCTTTCTGTCTGACTGTATGTCCCTCTGTCTTTCTGACTGTCTGTCCCTCTGTCTTTCTGACTGTCTGTCCCTCTGTCTTTCTGACTGTCTGTCCCTCTGTCTTTCTGACTGTCTGTCCCTCTGTCTTTCTGACTGTCTGTCCCTCTGTCTTTCTGACTGTCTGTCCCTCTAACTTTCTGTCTGTTGGTATATTTGTCTCGAATAGGCTCCAAAACGGCTTTACGGATTTCAATGAAAATTTCACGGATTGAAAAAGGAAATTTAGTTTCATATTTTGTGTATCTTTCGTTTAGATATCTTGCAGTGTTCAGAAGATATAAATATTTGTAAATACATTGAATTGCCACGTAAATGTTAGCGTGAAAACCAGCTGCGAGTTAGAGGTCCTGTTAGTCGTTCCTGTACTATTCATTCCACTTCTTATTATAAGCGTAATTTTGGCAGTATGAGAAAGAGATGGAGGAGGAGAGAAAGCATTTTCACTCCATCTATGGTTGCAAACGTGTGTCAGCGAGACCTGTTCAAAACCATCTGGGAGTATAAGGTTTATCCGTGAAGTGATCATAAATAAATGATACCTTACTTTCGCTTTTAGGGCAAAATAAATAGAAATATTTCCACGTACATGTTTAGAAGTAAATAAAGTTGAACAAACTATTATCGGACTTCTGATAGCTACTCTTACGTGACTTCATTACTTGGTTCATTCATATATATATATATATATATATATGTTATAATTCACCGTTTTACTTTCCATTACTTGTATTATATTATATAGCTAAAAATAGTATTTTAAATTTTTTCGTTTTAGATTACAGGTATTTATACGGTATGAAACGACAGTCTATTATTCTAAACCTCTGGTTTGTGTTTTCATTCCCTGCCCTTTCTTCAGTTTGCTTTGGTCTGAATCACGAAATGGAAAAAAGATTGTTACCCGCTGAACGTCACTTGTGTTTACGTTCATTTACATATCTATGTTTGGGAAACTCCGTGCTGAGGATATAGGAAGTTGTTTTTTTTACATAGACAGACGAGGAAGGCTTGCTACAAAAGGGTTCGTGATTGGCCGGCCTGCCCCAGTACAGTGAGTGACATATTGGCCCGCTCATAACAGGATGGTAGCGTTCGCTATTGAAAGGACTTCGGGGGAATGAGAACGAGGGCGGTGGCTCAGCGAGAAAACCACTTTTCATCCTCGGCAACTAATCCCATCGCCGGGTACTAAAGGGGAGCTTCTGCACTCTAATCCCCTCGGAACTGCTTAGCGATATTACCACCAACTTCTAAGCCACCGTTGTAATCAGTATTATTTCACGCGTTTCTCTCAACACTCTTTGAACAACGTAAATTTTTATAAATATTTTCTTAAGGTATTACAGTAGCTTCAAAGAAAATAATTTAAAATAATATAATATCAAATAGAAATGGGTTTTCAACTCACACATATGCAATTTATGTTTCGGTTACTACTAATTAAAAACTGTATATTCACGCAATAAATTTTTACAATGATTCAATTTAATTTTTAGTATCAAATGAATAAATTTATCTTTCTTTTATTCTCGTCACTTAATCGGAATTGGCATAGAGAAATAATTAAACTTGAAAATTTTTTCCATTTACTGTAGTCATATCCAAGCGTTATCGTTCGATGTTTGTAGTTCTCGTCGAGTTGAAGTCTCTTTTTAATACTTCGTCTTTGGTTCTTTTTACTGATAGCACGTAAGTCATCGCGATTTCTTAATTCTTGTTTATTAATCTTCCTGGATTCTAACTAATAAATCTAAAGAGGATAATATGGCAGTCTTTCTCATACTGATTTGTTCAATCGCCGACCTCGACATAGTTCCTTTTCTGATGAACTCCCATTATTCAGTTAATTACATCAAAAGATTTGTTTTTAAATACTTTTACCTCAAATCGCTTTCCCTCAATAGCAGAGAAACAATTTATTTTTTGGTGTTTTTTTAAAAGGTTTGTGTCTATCGCCAAAGGAATGTGGGATAAGAAAATAAGTTGTTATAAAATCCAAACAGCATCTCCTCATCTGCTGCACAGTTATTAACTAATAATCATAAGAATAAATCTTTTGACGAATCAATAAATATATTTTTTAAAAGGATTTATATTACATAAACATCCAGAATTAAATATTTGTTTCACGTATTAAAACATTAGCCGTGATCTCTGTCTTACATAGTCATTACTACTTCTACAGGCAGAAGTGAAAAAATATTTTTCTTCAATGCCAGGATATCGCCCGTTGTTTCTTTCTTTCGCCCTGGTGGCGCGTGAAACTATAATGCCAATTTCTGTATCCGGATGTGAACGGTTGAATTGTTTCTCCTGACCTCTATGCTGCCGATCCTACGTCTGCTGAAGATAGTTATAACCTTTCAACATGCATGAGTGACTAGAATGTCCTATGATTACAATTAACTTACAATTTTTTTGGTGATCTCTTTTGCTTATATTTTGATTATTATTTAATATTTATTTGCTTATTTAATAACGTATCCAATTGTATGTCCAGCGTTATTATAACTGCCGATAAATAAATATTTAATTTAATAAACCAATAAGTAGGGTGTTAAATAAATGATAAAATTTTTTAGATTTAATTTAACACCCCACTTATTGGTATATTACATTTTGGCACACAATGTTGGGCGGAAAAATGTAATGAACAAATGGGTGGGTTATTAAATAAAATGCTAGAAATGTTGTTTTTGTCATTTAACAACCCACATATTCGGTAATGTGTGTGTAAAAATTAAGTATTACTTCACATTCAATTAAAGTAATTAGATTAAAAAAATATACAGTTCACTGTAATTTTCACAAAAACGTGGGAAAGAGGTCTCCATATACTAATGACAAAACTGATACGTATATTTCGGGAATGAAGTACTGTAACTCTTCCTGGCACAATACTATTTACCATAAACACAAATATAATCTGTTTGTTTGCTAAATAAAGCGCTGTATGAAGTTGAAGCTGCATCGCAATTAATTCACGAGCAGCTTGATGTCGAAATGCAAACTAAATACAGCATATTTCACGATTGCCTCGTAAAATTTCTCCAATGATCTCATTAAACTTCTATTAAAGCTGTGTTTTATGGATCAATGTGTAATTGAAAACGGAAAATTAATTGTTGTTATGACCCGATACGTTTGTGTTTTTCTATCATCTTGTCAAAATAAACGATTTCTCGTTTGATGTACGCGTGAACAAAACATATAGTAAAAATACCGTCACTCCTACCGAATATATGGTTCAATTCTGTGAAATGGTTTAGTATATGACGTGACATTTGATGACGGGAGAACGTGAGGTAAATTAAGTCTAAGTGGAACCCTCATGCAATCAACGTTAAAAATGACACAAATAATTTCAAAAAATTACGATATTCCTTTGTTGTAATAGTTTAACGCTTGAATATTCTTCTCCTTTGTTAAAATTTACTCATCATTTCGGCCGATTTTTTGAGGGGTTAACAGGCAACATGAGGGTGACCCTGAAACAGGCAACTCCCCTTTAATAGCATGGGAAGGGAATTGAAAAGGGGGGACATTAAGTTCTTCTTATATAAATTCATTATTCTATTCGGCTGAGGAAGTCAAGCATTAAATATGATGTATTGCTAAATTTTTAAGTTCTTAAACATGTTTTTATATATAAATTACTTTTGAAATGTAGACCCCATATTTAATTTATTGTAATATTATGTTTTTAGTAAGCCTGAAGAAGTTTCAAAATGGAGATGATACGACGCTTTTGTGAATAAATAGTGATATATTCATATTCTGACTTTTTGGCCGTCTTTTTCTTTTTTATTTGCTGTAAATTAAATTCACCTATCAAACAAATAGTAGTACATTTGGAACCGTATAATAATTTTTCCTGGGGGTTTTATGTCTCGTTTTACGTAAAAGTAAATTGTATTAATTTTTTTAAATATTTGAAATTATAGAGGTTATATGTTTGTGCCTTCTGGGTTAACACTTGCCCGCAACACACGGTTCATTTGTTAAAATTGGGTCATTTTGAATGACAGAAAACTTGTGATTTTAGAATTATAACATTTAATAACTAACACAATTTCAGCAAACGCAAAGTTTATGTATGGAAAAGATTGCTTGGCAGAAGAATTAAAAAAATTTAAATAATTTAAACCAGTATTTTTTTGTTTTAGACAATTTATATTCAAGAAAAGCTTAAGGTGGGTCAATAAAACAGTTGCCAAAAATAGAGCTATATATAAGTTTTCCGTGAACGGTTAAGACATGGAGGAAAAAAAATGAGTGCCCCAGAAACGGAAATAGGTTTTCAGTTTCCGGTTTACGTGTTCTGTTGATCTGCATCTAACAATAATTTGAATATGAGTCAGGTTCGTAGATGTAAATAGTGAAATAATTACTTGTTCTTTTATTTTATTTATTACCAAAGTCGCATTTACACCAAAAAATTATTTTGCGAATTTTATATGCAGTATAATTTATTTTTCAAAATTTGTTATCATTTCTTGTTAACTTCTTGATTTATTAATTTTTTGATTGGGCTTATATATGTGGTTTTTTATTTCAAAAAGGCTTTTATTGTTGTGAATGTATTGGCGAGTTGGAGAGGGCTGCGTTTAGCGCTGCGAGATAAGGGAAACTAAGAGGCGTGGCGTACTTTGTGATGTGCTTTACACGGGCCCTTGTGACCTAGTCGCGGTCTGATAACGATTTGGGCCGTTCCTCGCCCCGACAACGGCGTCCTCTGCGTGACTTAAAGCCATCAGCAACTCTGGAACAATCTGTACGCGTCGCCATCCGGGTCATCCTTCCTGCAGCCCTCTGGGACCTAGCTGACACAACCAAGACACCTACTAAAATAAAATCCGAGAGACAACGAGCGAATGTTCACCGCTTGTTGCGCTAGTGGAACCAATCACTAACAAACACACACAAGAAAATAATATACATTACTATTATGAAAGAATTTCATCTTAAAAGCACGTTGTCTAATAGTGATTTGTTTTCATCACAGGATTAAATCATGAAAATATTTTCTGATGATGAATCTTTTTCCGTTATGTTTGGCCGGAATGACATAAGGCTTGCGGTAGGTTTTATAAATAAATGTTAAATTATATTATAAAATTATTTATTTATATATTCACAAGATATTTTAAAATACAAATATATCTATCTTGTTTGAAGCTTGAGACATAAACGATAGCAGCGGACTTCGATCTGCGAATAGGACTAATTAGGACGTCGATAATTTAGTATAGAGATCCACGTATGGCCATATAAGTGCTAGCTAATGTTGGATTTTATTCACCTGGTCACGGAAACGCCTACTAAATTCAGCAATTACAAGGTCCGACACGTAAACAAGCCGAGGAAATAACACGATGTGCCGAAATGCAAATCTTCACGGAAAATCACATGTACTACGAAGCGTGACGTTTCAATCGTTACTGGTACGAGGAAAATTAAGTAGCCAGTGAGTGGAGAAGTGGTACCCGTTTTGAAGCAGTTTCCGATAAAACCAGGTCCAGATTCAACACACTAGCGCACCAGGCGATACAAATACGGAATGAGTGAAAAAGGGCTCTGGCGTGCCTAAGCTTACATTCTTGTCAGCAAAATTCAAAGCGGTGGAATAATTTTGATTATCATAAGGTCGCGGCAATAATTGTGACTCTCTTAAGAGAGTCAAAATTACTCCCGCCCGATCTTAAGATAGCGCGGGATAAATTTTCACTTTTAATATCATAGCAGTAAATTTGTCTCTCTTAATTCCTGAGAGTAATTTTGACATTCTTCAGGGCGCACGGGAGTAATTTTGACATTCTTAAGGGCGCACATGTGTAATTTCGATTCTCTCAAGGGAACGCGGTAGTAATTTTGACTGTCTTAAGGGTGTGACAGTAATTTTTACTCTCTTAAGGACGCGGGACTAATTCTAACTTTCTTAAGATCTCACAATTTTGACTTTTAAGGTCATGAGAGTACATTTGACTCTCATAATTCCAGGGAGAAATTTTGACTTTCTTAATTTGGTGGGTGCAATTTTGGCTTCCTTATTGACAACGCGAGTAATTTTGACTCTCTCAATTATGCGGGAGAAATTTTGACTCTTAAGATTGTGAGAGAAATTTTGTCTCCTTCAAGGGGTAATTTTGACTATCTTCAGACCGTAGTATTAACACTCTTAATATCGCGGGAGTAATTTTTAATCTCTTAAGGACACGAGGGATTAATTTTTTATAATACAGCGAATGTAGTCGGAGTTATCTAATTTAGATGGAAAATTAAAAATTATTTAATCACATGGCAACGTGTTTTTCCTTCCATTTGAACTTTTTCAGGTATAGTTAATATATAAATCATTTAAACAAAGTAAAGAGTGCTTAATGAAGACTCGATGCAGTAACTGTGCATTTAGGATACTTAAGTATGGTTTAAACTCGTGTGAGAAAATATTTATATAAATGTTTATTTGCACCTGAAAAATTTCCATTTCAGTTGTCTGCTAAAAATACGTATAAATAACAACACATTCCGAAATGACAAAAAAACTTCCATTGTGTCGGGATGTAGCTTCAGATTGAAACCTGTGAATTAACAGGCAATTGTGGGGATAACAAAGCTACGGACGTGCTGCATGAAAACGCCAGCCCGAGGGCAATCTGTTCAGAAACAGCGGGGGAACTCTTCCACAACCCCTCCCACCCACACTGAAAAGAACTTACGTCATCCACACAACTTGGACGACTTCTCTCCACGTGAACGTAAGCAAATTATTAACAGGTAGTTTGACTAACATGTAACGGCATTTGTCAATTTTATGAAATACATGTCCGTAGGGGGAACATTTTAAAGTTTCAGCTGGGGGGGGGGGGAGACACGCACACAGACAGACAGAGTTGGAGAATGGAAGCGACATAATAAATCCATGGAACAGTCGGGCTGGTTTAATAACGCCACAGAGAAAGTCCCGGTACGTGATGAAACGTTATTAAACGCAGGAATTCGGCCACGTATTTGGGTTAATAACGACAAAACTTGGCAGTCAAGGAATACTAACAATAAATACGTTTCAAATAACGATAATAAAATCAGCGAAAATTAAATTTTTATTTATAATGATTTCCTAAAATGTTTGTGCTTTTAAAATGTCTGGATTGTAACTTTAATTTGTTTTTTCAACTTGTAACACTACTGAAAATATTCAAAGTTTGAAACTATCAACACTTGGAAGAAGATGATCAAACAGAGACTATAGAAAATTATGAAATTTCTTAATAATTTTGAAATGCAAAACAGAAATATCAGGAGCCATTTAATATTTAAAAGCTATGTGACGAACTATTAAGTTTCGTAATATGAGGTAAGAGCCTGTTACTTTAATTAAAATAAATTTAAAATCAGAAAATAACAACCGGTTACTTTCTACATAATGCTGCACCATATGTTCACATTGCAAAAATGTTAATAACATTATTATATTATAGATGATTATGTTGCAAGCTACTGTGGTTTTAAAATGTTTTTATACAGAAAAGAGCACAGAAAAGTTATTCTTCGGGGCAAAACCACCCAAAACTTAAATCATTTCGGGTAGATTTGTATGTGACTAGACAAACAAATTAAGATATATTGAGAAATATTTGTATAAAAAATTAGTTAAATTCTAGCGAAGAGAGGTTTAGTATGAATTTTATCAGAAGAGAGACGAAATGATGTATATAAATACACGGAAATTCCTTTATAAGTTTCTGTATCAATTTCTAATGACCTGATGATTATGTTGTTTGTAACCGATGAGTGTTATTGATCATATAAGTATTAAAGAGGTGTTATAATTACTATGGGTTTTCACAATTTGCTTCTCAATGTAAAGGAAAGAGGAAGTGTGTGAAATATGGTTCAGAGGATCGTGCAAAGAAAAATTTGTACAGTTTTAGTTGTATAAATTGTAGAGAATCTAATAAAAACTTTAATTTATAAAATACTGAATGACCACTATCTATTTTCTAAAGTTTTCCTTGTACTTTATTTCTAGCTATTCTCCTTACCTGCTTAAAAGTTAAATTTTAAATACAGCGAAAAATCAAGATAGGGGATGAATGTGTGCAATGAATGAGGGGAGTAAATATAGCAGCTTGATATTGATAAATATTGATGGTGCATTGAGAAAAATAGATTAAATAGAATACATGTTGAAATTTAAAGTGATTAGCAACAAGTGTTTGATTGAGACTCGTGTTGGTTGTGAAGATTTTGACTCATTATAGACGACAAAAGGGTAACAGGTATATAAATCTGATTCTGACTCTAATCGTACTGGAGGTGTATTGATTTATGTGCACTCTCCATATACAGTAGATTAGTAAGTTGTTTTATAGTATAAAAAACTTTTGATGTTGACTGTGGAAAGATCACCGAATGGAAGTTAATTTATGTTTATGTACTCATTTACCTCATGAATAATAGAGTTAAACAGGCAAGAATTGGGGATAAAATAATAATTACTGCAAACTTAGACTTTGATTGGTTAAATTAATACTAGGCTCAGTGATTGTTATTATAATTTCAATTTTGAAAGAGATGAAATAGCTTATGATGGTCAAATGATACTTGACTTAATTGTTTTAACTAGAAACCGTTTAGACGAAGTTGTAAATAAATTCAAAAAATGTTGGAAGTGAAGCGATGCTCAATGCATGGAATGTAGTTATTGCAATTAATTAAACGGTTCCTGTATTGTGCCAGTGTCGATAAGAGGCTCGAGTATCACGCCAATTATTAAAGTTCCAAATAGTATACTTATTTACAGAACGTAAATCAGACACATCTTTACCTATTGTTGATAAAATTATTGAGCCTATAATTTACGATAAATTAAAGGATAATATATAGACAAAAGTTTGTATTTATTTCCATCAGTCAGGGTTCATACATAAACATTCAACAGAAACTGTTGTAGAACTCGTGGAAAAAGGAAATGGATAAGGGAAATGATTCCATAGCTATATTTTTAGATTTGAAGAGATCTTTTGAGACTGTATGACGAGAAAAGCTAATTGATAAACCATTCCCTCTAACTTCATACATGAATAATTTATGTTGGATAAAAGATTACTTGATGAATAGGAAGAAATATGTTAGAATTAATTATGCTTGTTCTCAGTGTAGTGAGGCTGACTTTGGCGTGCCTCAGGGCTGCAAATTTGGCTCACTGATATTCATTTTGTAAGTTAATGAATTTCAAAAATAGTTAAGGAAGCCGAAGTTCGTCTATTTGCTTATGATGTCGTGGTGTACATTTCTGCTAATAGTTGAAAAGATCTTGTAAATAAATTTAAATGCAAATATTGTAAACTGGCTGTGTTTCAATAAGTTAAATCTAAATACCAAAGAACAAATTTACATAACAATTTAAAATATATTAGCTAGAATATTTAATTTGACCCGACTCTGTGAGAGACAGTTCGAATTTTTTCAGTTTGTACAGGTGAAGACTGAATGGTGAAAATCCTCCGTGAGAAGAACGCACTTTGAAATCGGACTGACTAATTGGATTCCCTTTGAAAAGAACTCCTGCTCCAATTCGAGAAAGGATCCGTTATTAAATCGGAAAATCTCATTGCAGCATCGTGTTCAAGATAAAAGTCAGAGAGTTGTAGGAGACTAAAATGATGAAAACTATGATTTTCATCACCGATATCATCTTGAAAAACATTCATATTCATATTGGACGTAATTAGGCGCTGGACAAAATTCAAACAGGAACGAAATTATTCTCTTGCAACGTCTTAAATAAAGACAGAAACGTGAAATTAGAGTTATTACAGTTACAAACTAAAAATGAATTATGCATGCAAAATGACGTCAAATAGATTAGAATTAATTTAGAAAAAGCACGAATATAAAGATAAAGGACCCTGTACTTTCTCGTTTTACGATATTATCTCTAAGAATAATAAATTATAAAAATATTATTCTTTCATATTACTAAAATAGAATTATAAAAAGCCTTCTTTTTAATTTCGCTATTAAATAGTTCTCGGTTTTCCAAACACAGAAGTCACTTCGATGAACGTTCAAGCCAATGCTGATGGCGGATCTATGCTCTCGAAACGTTGTATTTTTTGTAAAACGGTAGATTTATTTTTCCAGTCTGGATTTGCTGTAACGACAAGGAAAGTAAGATATCTTTCTTCAAAGGCATTTGGTTTGACTAAAAATTGAGAATGCTTCAATCGAAAGACTAACTTTTGATGAGAACGACGAGACAGCCTTGTTTCGGTGTCCTTAAAGTCGAGACGACGAAGTCTGGAAAGTCACACAATATGAAAGTGAATATCATAGATGGGAATGAGAAAAGAAAAAGTTTCCCAGCTTGGTATTGTCCCCGATGCAGTCACATTGTTTCAATTATTACAGGACTTTCGAACCTTTTTACTATAATTTACTACTTATAAATACTTGTATTTCACCCACTATTAATTTATTTTATACAGTATATTACGTTCGCTTTTTACAATTTTCTTAAATCTTTCTTCTTCCGTGACAACAGAAGAATATAATCGGGAAATTAAAGTATTTTGTTCTTGCTTTAATCGGTTATGGTTACTGTAGATATACATTACTCATTATAATATGGTTTAGAGTAATTTTATGTTAGTATCTGTAATTTTTTTGTATATTTTTATGTTCAATTATAAGGCCAACCTCTTTATTTTTATTATTTAAGTTTCATTTTTTGTAATTAAAATACCGTAATTTATTATATTTGGTGTTTAATAATAATTTGTGTATAGCATTTTTCGTTTCTCGCAATAATATTTCATCTGTTAATGTCATTTCCCGCTGCATTAAATTATTAAAAGATAGTGATAGGAATTACAAATTATTTTGGAGACTTGTATATTTACCAGTATACAGATAATTTTGTTAATTCCTTGCATAACTAAAATTTAATTCAGAGTTAAAATTGATATTCCTGTAGCTCGTGTTCATTTATTAGTACGGCTTACTTGTTAAATTGGTTTGATTCACGTGTCGTGACGTAAACATTATTGAGTCGACAAGTCTCGTATTTCTCTGCACTTGCACTTCGCCCCCACACACCTTTAATGTGAGCCAATGATTATTGGGTGCCGAAGTAGTAAACATATGGCGAAGAAATAGTTACAACCATCGCCTTATCAAGAGACCATGCAGCCCAACAATAAGTGAACATTTAAAATGTATAAATTTGTGTTCTGGCTCGTAGCTCATGCACAAGTAATTGGGAAGGACGAAGCCCTTCAGGGCTCTGAAGGGCTTTTTTGCGCCCGCAACTAAGAGTGTAGCAGCTTCCCTAATTGAATGAATGCTGACACGTAGTTGTGTAATCTGACTTGCGACGCAGCAACAGGTTGATTGGAATTGAAACATTGGTCGTGGTTGTACGTATGTGTAAAAGACAGAGACACGTGCTAAAAATATCGGTGAACGAAGGCGTCTTGAGTGAATTTGCTGACTAAAACGTTCTCTGATCTCATACTAGTCACCAAGCTGCAGGTTTAAATGAATCTCTGGCGTGACGTTAGACAGGCGTGGTCTTTTTTTACAGGCCTCTCAATTCCTTGTAATGTTCTTATTTTTTTAATAGTGAATTGGTATTACGTTTCAGTGAAATAAATATGATGAGAAACTATTGATCACATTACACATACAGAAATATAATTTAATTCTTAGTAGTTCTATAAAGATAATTTATACGGAAATTGAGAAATAGTACGTCTAATTATATAATTATTTAAATATATATATATGATTTTTTGGGTATTCCATTGTCTGAGTAAAAGAAGATAAAAATAGACGAGAAGCGAATGAGAGATATATCAAAAAATAAAAAAACATACGAGTTAGGTATTTCCGAGAGAGAGTGACGAAGGATAGTTGAGAAACAAACAAGAGAGAAAGATATCAGAGAAGGTTAGATTTATCCTTTGAAAGTGACGCAGAGAAACGTCTTTAGGAAATTAAAGAAATTATTCCAACGTTTTGAACATCAAGGAAACTCTTTTCGTCATCAGGGAGAAGGATCAGATGCGCAATACGAGAGTCAACACAATATTGTTTGTTTCTCTGCTATCCTTCGTCACTTTCTTCCGAATAATCCTAACTCGTTTGTTTTTGTTTCTTCTTCTCTTACATCATTCACTATGATTCGCTTCTCTTCTACCTATTTCTACTATTTCTCCTCTGACAATGGAATACCTGAAAAAACTCAATAATGATATTAACTCACTAACAAACTTCAAAACTAGATATATATATATATTGCCGGTGTGCGTGTATTCATAAATCTTATCCTCTTAAGTACTTGACCGAAATTTTGATTTTGTATTTGTGAGGTCAACTATTTGGTTTGTAGATATAGTTAGATATCGTAGTTGGCGCTGTTGCCGAGATCTAGTTTTTCTTAAATTTCCGACCACTTTTTTTTTAAAAAAATTTTTTTTAGATTTCTCATATAACAAAATATATAATACTAAACTTTCAGCTTGACAGTTTGAATAATCAGAGGTATATGACTTACACATCGATACATACGCAAGTTCATTGCGTCGTAGCTTTGCATTGTTTTGACATTTGGATTTCGGATTTAAAAATTCCGATATAATCTGTCTATTGTATACCGAGTGAATTATTTATTAGTTAATTCGACATCGAACATTAGAAGAGTATTTGAAATAATATTTTATGAAAATGTGAAATGCGCATTGTTGAATTAGGATTTATATCATAGATGGAATGTTGCCGAATAGATTTATATATTTTATTAAATATAATGTTTTATTTTAAGTGTTTATTTGGAAAACTTTCTTAATAAGGGGAGGGATAAGATACATTTTCAAAAATGTGACTATCTGTCTGATGATTTAATCACAAGTTGCCAAAGATACGACTGTAGAATTGAATAACTTTCTTTAAATATCTCCCATTGTTCGTGATTGTGATACACATCATTATTAATGTTTTGTCCTTTATTTGATCTTAGTCCAAGCTTATCCTGGAATATACTGTCTGCTCATTTATAACTGTCGTAAAATTTTTATTTCCATTGCTTCATTGTCTTTTCAGCTTATAAGAGGTAACAACAAGTTGCAATTTTTTTTTCTCAATACTTTTCCGCTTACAGCGGCACAACTTGAAGTTCATACATTTTGAAGCTTATTCTTCTCCTGGTACCACGTAAATATACCCGCATTGAATAGACGTATTCCCCATGATGTTTGATATGGTATTATGATAAATTGAGTGGCAACTTTCTACGTGGGTCGCGATATTTCCATGTGATGAGAGAAATTGCAGGCTTGGGCGCGTGCCTCGAATACTAAAGGAGGACTTACTGCGTTTCTCCCGTCGATATTCATTCGATTACTACGCACTTTTTATACAGCTAACGACTTGGAACAGACTCTCCCCTCAAATTGCATTACTATCTCTCTCTCACTCCCCCCGCCTCCCACATCAGGCGAGGAGGGACGGACATTTCATCTAACAGTTGCATCAGTCCCCCCCAAATAGTAAATAACACCTGATCACTCGTGTGCAATGGGCAGACATCCTTATAAACTGATTAAGAGGACGTGTCCATGAAGTTACGTGATTTCCAAAACGTGTGCCAAAATTTTTCATAGATATAGGTATATAAACATATATTAGTGACGTTTTATTGAAATTAAATCAGTGGCTCCTTGAGAGAGTAAGTTAAAAAAACTTTTACTATATATTCTGCGTTCAAATGACGTACATCCAATGAAGTAAACATACGCTTTATTTTCTTATTTTTATACTGAGTCTTATTAGGAGATTGAGACAGACATTTATTCTGGTTTAGTAAAAAATAAAAAATAAACATTAGTCATTTAAACATTTAAAATAAAATTTTCTTGTTTTCTGTGATAATAAATATTGTGATAGTCATTATTGGAAAATTTTTTTCAATACTATATTCAAAGTTTCATTTAAATAGCTCTAGTTGTTTAGTGTACACTGTTAATTTTGGGGAAAATGAAAAAGATATTTTAGTCCTATATTTTTAATATATTCCAGGATTATCATTACGTAAATATTCTACTTATTGGCCTTATTTTGGCTTCTTCTTATTTTTCAAGGTCCTAACTTCATTTAACATAAATGAACATTCTGTTTATTTTCTCTGGTAACATCACTCTGTTCTTCTCAATAATTAGTTTCAGAAAATTGTTTCATGTTGGTTTGTGAAGATTTTATTATTTTATTCCTATTATGATTAATTTTAACTGGTTTAATTTTGTTTGTTATAGTTAAAGTTTGGTCATTTGTAATGAACGGTGTTAGTAATTTTATATGGTTTTTAACCATAATTTTAATTTTTATCAGGAAAGAAACTATTTGTTTAGATTTTTTCATCGTTGGTTCTGACGTTATTTAATTTTTTTGTCGTTTAATTGGATAGTTTGAGATATAAGTTGTAATCAACAATAAGAATCATAAAGTAATGCGTGATCTGAGAATAAATTTTGGATTGTATTAGACGTGTTGGTTTGGAAAGCCATGAGGTAAATAGAGTTTACATTAATGAAAATAATAAACTATTAATTTTTTATATTTCAATAGTGGATTTTATTTTATTGTTTACTGCGTTTAATTGTTAAAGAAATAAACTGTTCCCTCTCTCTTGACGTTGGAAAAGAGATCATAAATGTACGTTTAAATAAGGCCAAAAACAAACATAAATTCTCATATAATTTAAAAACATGTTTCGGTTCAACCTGAAGAGGTTCCAGATCAGGACCGAAACATGTACTTGTTTATAAATTAGAGTTTATGTTTCACTAACTTTTTGTCCGTTTTTGGCCTCATTTAAACTTATATTAAACTTACAGACATTAATAACAATTAGATCATAAATGTATTTAACTATTAATTTTGATATAACCTCAGATGTTAAAATAGTTTTATCCAGGATGTGGTTCATTACGATACTACATACATTTAAACTAAGGCACCCTCCCATTAGTAATAAATTAATTTGTTTATACCATTGGTTTATAGATAAAGAGACCATTTTTAAGGATTAATTTGATACCTTCTATATAGATGCATTTTCTTTTTATGCGTGTGTATGGCTCAATAGATGGCCAATTATTGTTATTGAGTTTAAAAGGTGAATTCATGTATAACAAGATTACACCATAACAAACCAAAAGTTAAACTGTTAACGAAAGTAAAAGATAATAATGATTTTGACAATGTAACCATTGTAGTTTACAAAATAGCTTGTAAAAAATGTAAAAAATCATATATTGATTGTACTACGACGAATGTTAATACTGGAATTTACAATCGTAGACAAACAATGAAAGTTAAATCAAAAAACTATTGAGCGTTGTCGTGTCATGTGAAAACGTGTACTCATGAATTCTTATTCGATAAAATAAGTATATTATACAAAAACAATTTTAAAACAAAGCTTAAATTTTCTGAATCATTTTTATTCGTTTTAATAGAGAGAAAAGTAAACGTCAGAAATGAAGGAAATCAAATTGGTGCTCATTATATTGAGGCTATTAATAATTTAAATCATTGTAAAAAATTTCAATATCTTACCCTGAATAAAATGATTGGAAATTTTTATATAATAATTTTTATTTTCTATACATTATTAAATTTTAATCGATGTAATCATACAATAATGATAAACTGATCGATAGTGCATGACATCTTGACTTGTTTTACCGATGTATCCGTCAGTTTGTCAGACGAAATGTTGACAACTCAAACATTTCAATTTTCACAAAGTATGCTGTACTAATGATTTTGCTAAAGTAGAATTGTTTTAAATATAGTAATAGATACGTGAAGTTTATATTTTTATCTTTTAAGAAAGTTTGTAGTTATATTTTTTTAATAATTTAAGAATGGAATTTTATCTGATAGGTAATTGATTGATTGGTTTGCTATTTAGGCAGTTAAATCTGCGAAATACTACTGTTATAATAAATTAATTTATCTAAAAGCAAATGTGACAGTCAAAGGGTTTTTATTATCTCTTCAATATCAACATTAAACGGTCAAACAACCCAATGTATTTCATAATATTTAAACTACCTTTACTACTTCTTTAGTAATTGAATATGTAATTAATTGTTTTTTGTTAACGATATTAAAACCTATGTATGAAAATTATTATTAATTAGAATACTGTATACAAATTAAGAAGTTTCTGAATATTTTCTAACTGGTTAATTAATTGCCTTTTAAAAGTGGGACAGCAATTTTACGTTTGTTTCTCTCAGAAGTTTAACTGTTACATTTGACATAGATAGGTAGAGCAATGAACGATGATAACAACAACGCTTTATGAAATAATATTAATCTCTATCCCGTAATTCGAGTCACTTCATGAAATCGGAATGGTAACATTTCTATCAAGTGAACGATGGACATCATCAAAGTGACGCCGATGGCATTCCGTTTATATCAAACGGACCATTAACTGCGGAAAACGTATCATACAAAGCCGGCTTTAAAGCGATTGGACTAAATCTGATTATTACTGCATGTCCTCTGATAATAGTATATAAAATAATGATCCATATGCAATGTGTCGGCCATTACACATGATATTCATTTTTAAAGAATGCAAATATTTCTCAAATAAATCGAAGAAAACAATTCTGCATTCGCGTTTTTATTTGGTAGATTTTGAATTAGTGAGACTTGTTCAGCAAGTATATAATTATGAAAAAAACATTAACATATAATATAAAATTACAATTTAAAAAGTCTTAAATAGTATAAGTAGTAACTTATGCATTTCTTGATTAGGTAAAAGTCGATTTTTTAAACTTTTAATGCCGGAAACACAGTTGAAACTTAACTAACCCACCAATGCAAAAGCCGTTCAAAAAGACTTATTTGTAATTTTAAACAAAGAAAATAATAAAAATAAATTGTTACTCTTATTTTTAGTCTAATTTGAGTTGCATCAACTCATAGGGGCTATTAGCAACTTTCTTAAATTTGGGAAACGTAATTTTTGTAGGATTTTCACGTCATGTAAAATCGCACACAAACTCTTGCTATTGCAAGAATTCGAGCCCGGAATTACTTACAATTTTATTTGATAGAATATAAATGAGTAAATTTATGAGTGCTTTTGGAACTAAATGACTCCTTTACACGTAAAGCCGTTGAAAGTATAATTGATTTTTAAAAAGAACATCGGAAGATTTTTACATTAAATGAAAAAACTTATTTACAAAAACAAAAAATTCTGATGTGTATTTCATTATTACTCACAGAGTTGCTTATTTAAATAAAGTTAGAAAACTCTGTTTAAATAAATATTATTTAAGTTTACAATAAATAAAATGACGGCTAATAATTCAGCATATAATTACATTGTCATTTAATTAAAATTAGCAATTCAAATTCGTTTGTTTTTAACCATGTTTATATATACATAAATTGTAACGTAGAACCATATTTAATCTTTTATAATTTTATGCTTGAGCTATGCCTGATGAAGTCTCGACAGTGAGACGAAACATCACATTTATATTAATTAAAGAGCTATAAAATTATTTGCTGACTCATTGGCAGTCTTTTTATTTATTGTAAAATAAAAATTAATAATATTTATCTACGGCTATCAGGTAATAAATATCTCTATATTTATAGGCCGGATGAGGTTCCACTTAATCACTGATATATGCTGTTAAATTAATTGTATTACAGTTTAATTGTTTTTGTCCTCTTCATTGGGCGTTAAATGTGAATATTTTTTGTTTAATACCTACTAAACTTTTAATTTATTTAGTCAGACGTTCAGACTTTTGTAAAATTAATTAGTTCTTCGAAGGAATATAATGGCTAATTTACCTCTATTTGCATCCAAG
The DNA here is from genome assembly GCA_034510155.1 of Eucriotettix oculatus. Lineage (NCBI taxonomy): Eukaryota > Metazoa > Arthropoda > Insecta > Orthoptera > Tetrigidae > Eucriotettix > Eucriotettix oculatus. Next base: position 38,441,134 of record CM067382.1, read on the forward strand.
CATTTTTTAAAATTAAAACTCCTTATTATTTGCTTCTAAGGAGTAGGTCAAGTAAACGTCTGAATCATTTTAAGTTTAAAGTTATTTTCTCTTATTGCATTCCTAAAACAGATATGGCTGCTAATTATTCCTACTTGGGATTTGTCTTTGGAAAATTTATATTTAGAATTGCTAGTAAGTGACAATTCAAATTTTATCATAACGTTTAGAGTTTAAATTATTTCTCAAAACACGAAATTTGTCTGTCACAAACAATTACACGTTTGATTAAAAACTGCAGTGTTTAAGATAGAACTGTAATTTAATTGTAAGCGAAGTATACAGGACAGGAAGTGTTATGGGCCGCATAATTGCCCTCTCGCCGTCTCGGGAATTCCACCATAAACTCATTTCCAATTTCCCATGAGGCTTTAATATGGGAAGCCTCTACTGTTCACACAACATTGCTCGCATAGCTTATGCGCCATAAATAGCGCGTGTATCGGCACATAAATTGGAAGCCTTTACGACGGTCACTTAATTACTATCGACACTTGTGTAAACGACGCCGCATAAAACCGCTGATATGAAAGATGCCACACAGGGCGACGCACAATTATTTATTGCGCTATAAGGGAATTGATTGAAATTTAATTAAACTGAATGTCGGTTGCTATTAGCCATTGCTGTCGATTAACGGGCCAATGGATCTCATCGGAATGGAAAGTGAAGGACAACTGTATTCTAAAAATAACTCCCTTTTCTGATTCAATCATTCGTATACAGATGAAATAAAACAAATCAAACAGACCACAACAAACATAAATCTGAAGATTCGTCAGTGAAATACCCACTTATAAAAGTCAGAGAATATCAATGAGAAACAAACGCAAATAAGAAAAATTGACCCAATATATAAGAAAATACAAAACTATAAAATATATAAAATAGTAGGAAATAGAATATAAGAATTTATATAATGAATGTAAAAAGATTAACTTATATGGAAGATTCTTATGGGGATAACATAACTTTCAAGTTAAAGGAAAAACTCACAACCCCATTAACTTAATAATTAAATACAACAAATTCATAAAACAAAAAGTTTTTATTCAATTCGTACAACATTCTATCCTCACACTTGCGTCTTTAAGTAACTTCTTCTGGATTTTAAATTTTGTTGTGTGTAAAAATGTACGAACACATTTACCTGATGAGGACACAAATGTGAAGACGAAACGTTCTTATAATTAATAAAATCTTGGTTTACTTGTCATTTTGTCGTAATCAAAAAATTTTATATAATAATTTTGAAAATAAATCGTTAAGGAAAACATTATTTAATTTCTTATAGGCTGTAATTATTTTTACTTTGATGAAAAATTAAAATTTCATTCAAATTTGTTTATTTAAAATATTTCTTACTCCAAAATTGAATTCTCTTCATATTAACATCCATAATTTAATTCGATAAAATAAACTTTTTGACGATACTATAATTTATTTTGAAATACGATTGTATCTATTTAACTAACGCTTATTAAATTCTAGATTTAATTACGATTCTCGTCGGCTTTATCTCAAAACGTTTAAACGGTTTGATGCACGTAGAAAGAAAGTGCTAACTAATCCATAATTAACAAATTTAATTATTTGGTTTCAGTCCTTAGCTGGTAGAAATGTTGGATTTGTAATGAAATGGAGCATTAAATTTCTGAACCAATCAAATAAAGCGGTGTGAAATGTTGGTTTCCAAAAAGTGCTAAACAATATATACCGACATTATACCGTAAACTTTAAAAATGACTTGAAATTTAATTAATATGGGAATCCTATAACGGTTAATTTAGAGGATTATAAATAATTTAAAATTAAACACATTGTCATTATTACACTAATAAACGAATGTGTTTTTAATTCAGTATTTGTAATGAACACCATCTTGAAGGTCAAAGACTGCACAATGGATCTTGTCTGGATGATTTGAATATTTTACTTTGTATTTTACATTTCCTTGTTCATAGATTCAAGTGTGGTGGATGTTCTTGTTTTTTCCTGGTCTTGTGATCGTATCTTCTCATAAAATAACGTAATTAATATGACACTCCAGGGATTCAGTTTAACACTGGTTGATACGTGTTACTGTAGGACAAATAAATGCAAAGAAACAGTCAAGATAAAATAGATTTATTGGAAACATTACATCAGTGAGTGCTTAAATTTAGAAACGAATCCTTGGATGTTTAGAAAAGGTGCATAATTAGTAATAATCTCGTCGATATACTCTTACAGTATTTATTATTGCTTCCCTCTGCCACGTGTAAGAGGTTACATTACATTTATCGAAGTCGTCTCCCCACTTCTGTGAATCAAGTTGAAAAGGATCGTCCTTCATTTTTACATCGCAGCAATAATTTTTCTCTTTTTACCCGGAAAACTTGGGAAGCCGCCAAGTGTATGAAATATAAGGGAACCACGTCGACTACGCTGTTAATGAAAATATCAACTTGCCCACAACGGTGGGGTGAAAAGTTTGCCTCACCATGGAATTAATAATCACGCCCCAACATAAATTCAGCAAATTGGGTTTCAACGGCTGAAGGATTTGTGAAGAGTTACACTTTCATTGGATGTCAACCTTAACATTTTAGAAAAAATTATTACATTATGGTATTTATTATTCTCATTGTTTAAGTTTTGAATTGAACGTGTTAGTTATTATTATATACCTAAAATGGAGTAGCCATTACCTAATTAAGGCAGAAAATTGTTATTTGTGATGTCATTGCAAATAACGTAAAGATTTTTGGTCCGTACATCTGTTCCAACACAATTTTTAGATTTAAATGAATCTTCTGACAGTATATTAACGTGAGATTCTATGAAACTAGTTCTCTATACTTCACGATATTAGATCTTTTCTACAGAAAAAATACTGAACCCACCAAATTCACTGATGAAGAGTTTTTCATATTTAGATATTTCCAAATATTTGGGCTTGCTAAGATCCAAAAAAATTTTTTGATTTCAAGATTAAATCTGTAAAAGAGGAGACGGTCTTTATAATAAGTCATGTAAGTGAAAAATATGTAACCTATTAAAATAAAACAGAATAATACGTAGGGGAACTCGAGTCTGAACGGGAGAGTGGGGTAGAACGGAATACCCTATTTATTGACTTAATAGCGCTGACGTTTAGTAAATAGGTGTGGATCATGGTCACTGGTCAATGAAAAAAATCTCGGCCACCGTCTTGATCAAGTTGTGAATGAGCCTTGTAAATGAACTCTTGTTTTGGCGTCTTACATTTGTGAACTTTAGCATTTTGACAGAAGGTAATTCACAAAACTCTTTAATGCTATGTATTCGCAAAGTAGGTGTCTTTATCTGCATATAAGTTACGTATAAGGTTTAAATATGCTAGTATTAGTGCTCGGTGAAAAACGTTAAACTGAGACTTGCGTGCGGGGCAGAACGGAATATAACTGTATAAGGAAAAATGTTGTGTGTTGCTCTAGAAAAAACCAACAGCTGAGTTTCAAGATGCTATACCCAAATAGAATAAATTAAAAAAGAAACGGAAGGGAAAAAGGAGGGGAAATTGTTAGAAAAGACTGTACAATATCAAAAAATCTTTTCCTGAAAGAAAAAATTGATAAAACTATCATCCATACGCAGGAGAAATATAAGAAAGAAAACAAAAAATATGATGAGACTTTTCTTAATTTAAAATTAATTTTATTGTATAAATTTTAATTACAAAACAACCTATCCCGTTCTGCCCCGGGGGTTGGAGCGGAAAGGGAAATTTGTTGTCTTTTCACTACTTAAAAATTCACAAAAAATCTAAATTAATTGTTTAAAGTTATTTTGATATTTAATTAACTAAATAATAAAATAAACTAATGTTTGGTACTTTTCTGGTGCGATTTTTCTTTTTCCAAAATTCTACAAAATTATTACACAGTAAGTGTCCCGTTACGATCCGACTTCCCCTATAATTGGATTCGATGCCGTGGAAGAAGAAGAAGAAAAATTTATAAAAGTGAAGGATCGGACAAATACATCAAAAATAGAATTTCCTCAATTTTTCGTTAAGATTGTTTAATTGTGTCCGCAATAAATTAAAAGTTAAGAATATTTGAGGTCCATTAAACTTATAAAGTTAGGAGCCATTAAAATTTGTAAAATATAATTAACATACTTAGTTAAGCGAAGTAATAAATTTCATTCTAACAATTCTGTTTTTTACCTAAAAAATCAAATTTTTACATTGTAGGAGGCGTTAGTTATATATTGAAAAATAATTTTATCAGAACATTTTACTAAATTGGATATTTAAAGGACTATTTTCAGGTAAAACGCTTAATATAGCAATTAAGTCCTACTGTTTTTATTATTTGCAGTAGCTTTCAACTTGAGTTGTAATCATCTACAACTATTTATTAAACAATAAGTCATAAATATAAAATTATATATTAACAACTATTTTACATAATGCAGTTAGCATACTAACAGAAAAGGTTTTGAGGCATCTAAAACACTAAAAAATATTTTTTTATGAAGTTTACATAGATGATACATATTTAAGATAGTATTTTCTACTTTTTTATGCGTTTCTAACTTTCTGGTGACAATGAGTTACTGTGTCTTACATTTTCCGCTTGTAATTTTCCTCTCATTCAGTACTATAGTATTAATTAGCATAAGATACTGGGTGCAGCACACTCACGAACGCAGAAGCACAAGTGGACCCCGGTGTCGCTAAGCTGATTGGTAAACTTAATTAACAACAGTTGGAGAGCGCAGTAGAGGGCCAGCAAACTTCTGTCATCTCGACAGAAACGGCAACAAGCTTGCTGGATCGATATATGACAGATAAAATATCCTTTAAATCCAGACTATTCCCATGTAACGCTGTCACTCTAATCATTTTTCACGATTTGGTATGTACCCTTTTTGATCTTCTTTATTGCCTATTTTTAAGGAAATAATTACTCAAAACATTCAGACATGAAAAGGGTTTGCGCTAAGCGGACATGTACTCCGGTGTTGCCTATGCCGCTGGCGCTCTCCGTTTTGAAAATTATGAATGTAATAATCATGTAAAGATAAAACAACCACTTAAAACAATCTCATAAATTCATTAATTAACAGGTTCCAAAAATAGAAACAAATAGTCAGCAGAGGGACTTAAGGATAATGTTGTACGTGAGATTCACGTTCTAATCCTTATATATCGATTCCGTTCCACAACATTGCGAGCTACTAGGTTTTCTCTTTCCGTACCATTCATCCAAACTTTTTTATGTTTAGGGCTAGTCACCCCAAAAACGTTTGTGTCGATCTGTTGAAGATTTAGGTCAAAGAAGGTCCCACGCCCAATCATCTGCTCTTATATTGGAGCGCAGTAGACTTGGCGGCTCGGAATCTAAACAAAGAGAATTCTGCGGCGTTATTCAAATCGATCAGTTACGTGTGTGTGTGGCTAAAACGTTTTACAATGAGATTATCGACGCTTGTGGCACGCCATCAACAATACCTTCCTGTCGGCAAGTCTCAAAAGGAGCCGACAACAGAGGAGTAACTTCATGTTACAATACTTGATACTGAAATTTAGAAAAAACAAGGACAGTTCTCGGCGTCCGCTTTAGCGAACAGGACGTTGTTTAGTCAGTGTTGGGACAGAGGTACCAGTCTTGTCCGCTTCGCTTCGAAATTCACATTAAACATTTCAGGACAAACAGAACGTGATACAAGGTGATGGCGAGAGGATATTGCAGGAGAGTGGTGGACAGATTTCTGGTGATACAAGGAGGTGGAGAGAGGAGATTGGCAGCAGAGAAGTTACTACAAGAGCAGATTTGTCAGGTGGCAGCGGAGAGGTGGACCAAGCTTTGATCGGTCCAGGAAGCAGGGAAGAAGGGTCTTAACAACACAGGTTCGGCCACGAACAGAAAAATCTGCCACACGTGGTAACCCAAACCATTAATACCCTGGTTTAATACAATCCCATTTAAATTAATTTTTTTGTACATAATATATATAAGCACGACCCATATTAAAATAATTGTGTTTACAATTAAAAAAATGTATATATTTAAAACCAATAAGTAATTACATTAATTATTACCCCCCCTTCTTTTACAATATCATACATCCAATTACCATAAAATATTAATTTACTGTAATGATCTGCCCAAAAAACATTTCTGTTGATATTCTGAATATTAACGTTCCACCATTTCCCCCTTTCAGGCCAAAAATGTCCCACGTCAATTTTTCCTATTCAATGTTCCTAATCTAAAGATAAATAGAACTTACAAAAGGACACATTTCTATATTTTTCGAGTAATGTGTGACATGATTGTCTTTATTATAAAAGTTCGGTTCCTTTCATTGTCAATTTTTTTTCTAAGTTAAAACAAGTTTATTGTTAATGTTCAGAATAACAGTTATTTCGACCTGTTTCTTGTGCGACCTGACATGCTCGACCAGGTAATTATCCTTCGGAATATCTTAATTACGTAAATATGTTTTCATTTTATATGGTAATTGTATTATACATATTATATTGTAAATATTTATTTTTAATTTTATAGTTAAAAATCACGCTAGATAAGGTTAAAAATTTAGGGACGAAACATCGTGTACGAACTTATGTTAATAAAGTTTATATTAGATTTTTCTGACTTAGGCTGTTTAATATTTTGGAGATCTTTCATCATTGGGGTCAGGTTGCGGAAAGTAAGTTAATAGTTGTAATATTTTCTTCTAGGACGAAGGTTGGAAGTTGAATCGGACGAATTACTACCAGGAAGGTTGGTTGGCCACGGGAAATGTGCGCGGAATCGTGGGGGTGACCTTTACGACATCGCACTGCAAGAAGGCCGTCGATTTTCCCTTAAGAACCAACTACAACCTCAGAGGTCATCGCTCCGAGGTGAGTACAACTACCGAGTCCAAACTTGTGAATTTACTTATGGTTTACCGTGTGCATAACTTCCCTTAGCACATAAATGCACTCGTATTTTACAGTAAATATCACATAATTAGGCTGCAACATTTTATTCTGTGAAATTAAAATTAAGAATTACCGGCGAACAGCGTTGAAATGATACACATCATTTATAAATTTACTGTTATAGCTACAAGGCTTAATTTGAAATTCTGGGAAGTGGGTCAGAGGGTCGGTACCGTCAGAAGCCAGTAATTATTCAGATTGCAAGCGGAACTACAAAGAGCGACACACTAACTATACTGTACGGAAAAAGTGATAACGGGGCCGACTCAATAAAAAACTCTGGGTGATAAAAGAGAAGAGAAAAAAAACAAGATTACTTGTTAATAACAGTATCATCTTCGTTTTAAGTATAAGTATAAAATCATATTCCATAAATCCTATAGAGAAGCACAAGCTTCAAGGATGTGGAACGAGTCAGAGATTTTACATAGGTTGCTTTATTAATATTAAAATATACTGTAACTATTCATTAATTTTTAACTTATAATAAGATTTTCTTAAGTTCTATACAGAAGAAATACAATTTGTACCTTATATATAAAATTGATAAATATTTTTACATCCTATACTAAAAAATTAGTGTTCTAATAATGTTCTTTCATAATTATAAATATCTACCCTATGATACATTCAGCTCCATAAATTCTTCAACAGATTAGAAGGAGTGGCTTAGTAAGAACTTAGTTCATATTTGAACTTGTTTGGATTTATTTTTAATTGTTTAATGGAGGTGGGAAGTTTATTAAATATGCTAATAGCATTGTAATGTACACCCTTTTGTATTACGGTTAGAGACTTCCCTTCCTTGTGTAAATTGTTTTTACTTCTGGTATCAAAGTCATGTATATCTGATATTTAAAATATGTTCAACAATTCATTATTTATAGTATGAATATACTGAAAGCGACAGAAAAACTAAAATAAACGACTAACTTTAGAATATCTATTAATACGTTTGCTCTAAATGGACAGAAACGTTTAAATGTGAAAAAATAATTAAAATTATTTTGTGTTGACTATTGCTATAAATGTTTGTTACTACAAGCTTAAATAGGTTAAACAATTTTATACTACGGCTTTAAAGGAATAGTGAGGGAAAGTCATCCGATATTTCCGAATTGAAGGTTTCTCATATATGCATTATCTGGGTGCCCGGCGGTGACCGGAATATTCATTTTTAAATATAACAGACATTTTACTTAAGATATTATAATTTTTGTTTCTTGTGAACGTCGTTGTCGTCATCGTCGCCGACACACGCTACGTAAGGGCATAATGCATATTATATATTATAAGGCCATATGTAATTAGTGTAGAACAAATACAAACAGTGTCGCGAGAAACACTGTAAACGTAATTCACCCAAAAAAGTATTTATTGAACGGAAATGTCCGCCGATTTTGCATATTTGAAAATTTCCACCCCCTCCACCCACACCCCTAGCCGTGTCTTACCTCAATAGTGTTGATTTACAAGGCGCAAGGAATGTGCGTGGTTCGAATCGCTCCACTTGTTTAGATTCGTATCCGGAACATAAATAAACACACGTACGAAATTTGAACTCTTTTTACACACAAACAATGAATTTCGTTTATTAGAATAAGGTATTTGATTATGTTTAGCGCGAAATAAGTTTTACATTTTATGAACGTTTTATTTAGGTAATAATATATTTTAAGTACTTAAAAAATATGTAAAATTATTTATCCCTCGAGTGCGGCGCACATTCTGCGCCATATGAAAGCGACGCATTGGGCCGCTCACAATCATCTTATTTTGTTCAAGACGAGATTATCACACTCCTGCTGTTTTTTATTAAATTATAAAATTTTCTTAAATTTTGAGAGTATTTATTAACATGCTCATCATATTCTTTATTACTCTTTACTAAAGATAGCGTTGTAACAGACGAGTTGAAACTTCTCTCCATGTCGTTAGTAGTCTTTCACTATCGTAAATTCAATTTGTTGTATATTTAAGCTGTAACATCTGGAGTGTGCACCACATATAAATATGGAAAATTAACCCAAATCCTATCTGGAGACTGACAGATTGGTTTTAACTGTGGCTAATCGAACCACATTTATTATATTTCGTCAAAGAGGCAGAAGTAATTTGTCTCTTTTGACATTTTAGAGCAGCGCCGCATGACTTAAAGCCGGATGGAGTTTGATTTTCGCATTAATTAGGAAGTGAGCTCTTCTACCCTTGATTATTTACCTTGCCTTGTCGTTCGATGTAGCGGCATCGCTGACTGGTTTGGTGAGGGGAAGGGGGGAAATGAGCGGCGGGGGTGCGGGGGCGGAGAGTGGTGCGCGCGTGGTCGCCATGGCAACGGCGCTGGATTGCCATTAACGCAACTCAATACGAAAACTTGGGAGCGTCCGCCGCCCGGATAGACTGCAAATAAATACCTGCTAATTACTCTCCGGGCTTGGACAATTCTTCTTTGAAATCATCGTATTTCACAGGATACAAAAGGAACAGGATAAAATAGGATGAGCGATTCTAAAAAAGATTTATTCAGAAGTGGCTATTATTAAATTTAATTAAAGATCTGACGTATTATGCATTTTTTATTGTGAGCTTTGAAACAAAGGAACTGTTATCTGCTAACTTCATCCATACAAAATATTATCTACTGTCGTTCATGTAAATGTATTGTTATATAAAACCGTAGGATTTGTTAAATGAGCAAAAGAAAAATGTATTGTAATTTTACGCTTTGCGTCAACATACTGGTGTTTAAATTTACAATACACTAATATACCAACAGCAGCAATAATGAAAATAAACCAGGCGAAATGCCGTCAACAATAATTACGTCAAACGATTAATTTTAACCTTCCTAATACTTTGTATTCTGCTATTTATTTAATTAAACGTATTTGTGTTTCAGATGAGCAAATTAGTGATTTATATAAACTACTTTGATAATAATTATTAAAATAATAAATATTACATAAAATTACGTTATATATAAGTAGATGAAAATAAGTCGTATCAGGGAAAGTGAAAGCACGTGATTAGGTACAACTCCTGAATTATTAACTTTTCTTAAGCTATTTTTAATTATATTCGACAGATCATTAAAACGATTTAGTTTCCTTAAATATGTTATGATTTTAAAAAATTACATTCTGTTACACCCAAGAATTGTGATTGAATAAATTAACATCTGCCGTTAAGTCCACCGTTGGTATCAATATTAATTGATTATAGAAAAATTATGCGTTTTGTTAACGCAAAAGAATATATAAAATAATAGATGATGCAGTAACAATGAAGATTAAAATAAATATTAATTTGGAAACGATGGTTTACAATTGTTTCATTTGTTGCTGCTTTAAAATCCAATCGGATTTGAAAGTAATGACCTGTCTTTCAGAGAAGTGGATGTATTTTTGGACATCCTGTACGGGTATAATGCACATCCAGGGAATACGGCCGTGGCGTCTCGAGTCTGGAGTGTCTTGAGTGATTGCAGCGAAATGAGGCTGAGGCAGCTGTTTATGGAATGGCACGCTGGAGTCTCCGAACACCTGCTCCAGGTCGGCTGCAGTTAGTCTCGTCTACATTCGCTTCAGGAAAAAAATTTGAAAAAAAAAGAAGAAAAATCTCTCTTCCGCAACTGAACATTCTGTTACGAAACCATTGGCAACTAATACGAATAAAATTACTGGAACAAAGCCAACGACCATAATACTGTTTTAGTCCGCTGAATTTCAAATCATTATAAACGTTCTTATTATTAGATTCCTCATTGAATTAAATCCGTGAATATTTATAGAACGGTAAAATATTTTTTGTGTTCGAAATCCTTGCTAAATGCACTTATTAAAGATTGTTATTATCAAGGCCATGAGTCTTTTGTCTAACGCACACAATTACTAACCAGAACCATAATTTATTTCCCAATGAAGGGCCAGAGCGTAACAACACCCAAAAAATTTAAAAATATTAATATTTGCAAAAGCACATATTTTAAGTAATATATTTCTGAATATTTACATTTCCTTAGGAATATGAAAACATTTCCTCTGTAAACGAATTTATTGTAACCTCAAAATTTGGTTAAAACTGCACAGTATATATTAAACAATTTAAAAGTGTGTTATAACCACTTGGAATCATAAATACTATTTAAATTAATGGTGTCAGTATTAGTTATAACGTGCAACATTCCAACCATAAATATTTCATTAACTTCATCTAAAAAAAATTATATTTTTTGACACGACTGCGTTATTTTTAAATTAATTTGTTTCTCAAAAAGGCTAATGAGCAATAGTTTGTTACGATTATGAGATGGAGGACAAAAGTTCAGATTTTAAAACATATTGAAACGTATGAAATATCTGGAAAAGCCGGGATGAGGAAATTAAAACGAAGTTAACAAGTTAAAAGGATCCACCTAATTCACATTACTTCAATAAATTATTTAGATTATCTATAAACCTTATTCAATCAGGTAGATTCTCCTCAAACACTGCTGTATGTAAAATATTCCGATGGCTTCAAGTTCTGTTTAAAAATCAGAATTTCCTTATGTCGATTAGTCCGGTCTCGATTTCATTTTAAATTTTGGTCTTTCCAGATTACCTCATGTCTTTTTACGTCTTTTTCTTCATGTGTCATGCAAATAGTGCTGAAAGCCTATCCTTATTCCTTCTGATTACCAATTATTTCCGTCCTAATTTCTCTACATTATAGTAAAGGTCTAATATATAATTATCCATAAAAGTGTTTTGTGGTAAGGCGTCTAAATAATATGCGCATGTTTGTATGTATGCGATCAAAAGTTTATTAAAAACCCTGTTTTCAAAATATCCGACGCCTTTTAGGTTCAAGTGATCATATATTTCATAGAACCATTTTTAAAGCTACAGTCCGTTTGAGAAACCGAATATAATTAATTAGAAAAATGACTGAATGCATCCATTAAACAGAAAGTATTTATACGTCAGTTTATAGTTCAAAGAAACAGCGAAGGAAAAGAATAAATTTGCTCACTTTCGGTCATATAAGAGAAACACACTTCCGTCTCCATGTTATTGTTCTCCTTTGTTTAATTTCTAGTTCCCAGGGTAGAAGTTGTAAGAATTCCCATAATTCGTGAAATATGACTTCCCTCGTCGAAGCCCTTGTCGGTTCCCCCTCTGCTGCCGAAGAAGTTAACGGGCTTCTTGCACGAGAGCTGTAGAAAGTCTGGAGGGGTATACAGACCCGTCTTGCATGGTTTCCGGTGCACCGAGGTCAAACACGGAGACTTTGGAGGGGAAACACGACACCACAAAGAGGTTCTGAATTAAGAAAACTGAGAAGACGTCTAACTGAAGCCACAATTTTGTCCACTCTATGATAACAGCAACTCAATCAAGTAAAGAAAACAATTAAATATCATCAAAAAATATTCCTTCGCTGAGATATCGAAGAAAAAATTATTTATGTAATAAATTTCTTGGAGAACTACTGAAAAGCTATTTTTAATGGACACAAAAATTATGTCGTGATGGAAAATATTTTTCAGATTTAAGCATTCGAGTTTATAATTAAATGATTGTGAAGCAAATGTCGGCATCATTCATCCAACCGAGTACTTAAATTTAATTGTGATATATCGAATAAAAAAGGTTTCGAAGTAGAAGTAGAATCTCGCTTTCAGTGTAAAGACTATTTTATACAGGAAATTAGCTACACTAATGCTAATTTTCACACACTCAATGATGTACTCTTATGGTTAGCTACTATCATATAGCAGAAATAAAATAATTTTAAACAAAAATATAAAATACTCCAAGTCACACGAGTACGAGTAGAGTACTGAATATGGTTAGCATGTTGGAACACATTTGTTGCCGTCATTCTACGAATTAAGAAATACCCCACACAATTTAAAAATAAAATGATTTTAAAAATTTCTTTCGTATAACTTAGTTTATAATATACAAGTAACCAAAAAAATTAAATTTATAAATGTACTATCCACAAGGATTTTATAATTTTTTTAAAAAAATTAAAAGGATATTTTTAATTTTTATGATAATGGTGAAATCTTTGTTTTATCAGTCACACCATTTAATTAACCAAAACTATAGACTAATTTTTATACCAAATTTATTCAGTTTTATTCAGCATTATTCGGCATTGCCATAGTCATCTACAAAATTTAAAAATACAAATTATTTGAAACACAGGACATTTATCAAACTTCGTAGTTCAATAAATTTTTATTTCCTGTGCTAACCAAACACACTCGGCAACATACATCCACCATTTGCAGAAAATTTACATTGAAAAAACTTTCAATGTGTCCATTACTTGGGTTAAAATTTAGCCACGTCGAAATTAAAATCACTAAAACTGTCTCTATTAATAAAAATATTCAAATTGACATATTGGTGTGAATGATAAAACATAGGGCTTTCACTATTATCATATTGTATTATTTTTGTAAACTAAAAAATATTGCTTTAATGTATATTTATGCTGATGTTCGTAATAGCTTGTATGAATTTTTATTATGGCACAGTAAATTTATTACTGCTTTATTGCGTAAAATGTATTATAATGTAGTTGTAATACATATGTTATATTTTTTCTGGCATGAAAATTATGACTACTATTTTTGGCTCTTTTCATATCGTTTAAACCTTCACCCCACTATGGATAGAATATTTGTCACACTGTTCTAATTAAACAATCTTTATAGTAATAGAATGAGTGTTGTTTATATTTATTTCGGTATGCTTGTATACTCTTCAAAAAAATATATAAACTCGTGGGCAAATTGCAGTAAGATATGATGTGCATATTCTTAGAAACCCGGGGAACAACACTGGGGAGGAATTATAGTTGATTATTTATTTAGTTTTCTTATTTTTAGTAACACGTTTTCATCGATATTTCAACTAAATCCCTTATAACGTATATACCTGCAACCACAGATAAGTAAATACTTTTAAATCAATAAATATTTGCCAAAAAATTTAAGTTTTATGTTAATGTGTCCTCAATACACTTTTTAAAGAGTTTATTCTAACAAATATTGGGTTATATGCTTTTTAAAATTTTAATAATAATAATGTCAATTTTTTAACAATATTTAATGCTTTATTAATGACGTGTTGGCGGATTTCGGGATTTTTTTTTCATTTGTTTTATGCTTCTTGCCGAAATAGGAGACTGTAATGAAGATTTTTAGTAATAAGCCAATACAAATGCAACATGGTTTTCCAAATCATATTAAAATTGCAAAGTTTCTAAAAGCAACTTTCCAGGTAAGTTTCTGACAGTGATTTCATACAATTCAATAAAATACACCTGTATTATTTGTGAGAAACATACTTATTCAAAATAACACAAATCGTTCCTCTTTTTGTAAATTAAATAATTTCCACAAGTATTGTTTCTTATTAATGAATCCTTATCTAAATTTATGTTTTTAAAATTAAATATATTCGGGATGCAAAAACATAGATTGTGCAGATTTTATATTTTGAGTTGAGACAGTTACATTACCTGTGATAATGAATATAGTAAGGCGGAAAAAGATAAAGCAATAATTCTAGCGTCTATGTACAAAATTGAAGAGAGGAAAAGGAATCGTGAAAAAGTAGTAATAGAAAGAACGGCGAAGAGAAAACTGGATGATGGAAAGTATATAAAGACGCGAGATAATAACTCTGCTCCTCTTCGGGGAAGGGGAGGAAATTAGAGCTACCGTATGGGGGGTCACAACCATCGTATGAACGTCTATAAACTTAATTATGCCCAGACCTGGAAAGAAAAAGTAGTTGGATAAATTTTCTCAATTTACATTTCTACCATTTTCTCCTCTCTACATTTCCCTCAAATCTCGATGTTGCTGGTTACCTTTCTCCGACTTTTCAAGCAGACAACTTAGTTCTGTTAAAATTGTCTTTTTCCGTTTGCCTCTAATATTATTCACATTGTTACTTTAAATATGCATACCTGAGTCTTTTCCAAAATGCACTGCTCGCATATTTTATCTCGAGGTTTCTTGATCAAAAGGAATCACTATTCCCGCAATGCAGATATTATTTTCGTAACAAAAGCGACGACGAGACGTTCATTGTTACATTTAGACATACAGAGATAATAATAGCGAAACGGAATAAACGACAACTGCAGTCGCTCGAAAAAAAAACACGCAAAGCCTGTGTAAAAATAGAGACACGAGATTTAGAAACGGTGATAGGGTGGCCATATTTACGGACAGTGTAAAAATATACATGTACAATTCACGCATATATCTGCTAGAGTACAGAGAGTGGGAAAAGGGGGGGAAAACATGGCGCAACACACAACGCAGTAGTAGATTGTGATATGGAAATAGCGGAGGCTAATCTTTGCACAGAATTTAACATATTAAAATTGATTTTCATTTCAATAATTATGAACTTATCTTAATATGATTTTTTAAATAGAAATGATACATTATAATATGTTTATAATATAAAATGCAACAACGTATAAGCGTACTGTGCAATTAGATGAAAACTTAATTTTTTTTAAAACACAAAAGGTGTTAATTGAGAGTTTTAAACGATTACAATAATATAATTCACTATGAAAACAAATTATATATAATATTGTAGGAGGGGGAATTTAATTATTTAACTATGAACAAAATTTAATTTGTATTTATTTCTTATTTATATTCATCCTAGTTGGGTCCTGAACTATACTTAGAACCAACAATGCGATTTAGGGGAAATTAAATATTAAATTACGAACTGGCTAGCTCTCGGTGTTCTTATATATGAGATTTATCAGGGTTAATAAATGTGGGGCAACAACGTGTGGCAGAGATTTCGCTTGCTAAGAGGAATATGTTTCCTGTTCTTTGTTCATTTGGGAATCTTCTCGTCCAAGTATCAGGGATTGACTTCCGGGAATTCCTCGTGGATGGCGGGTAAACAGCAAGTTGTGGCGATCCCTGCCCCACACAATGTGCGATTTCGGCAAGCGGGGATTTTTGCATCGTTGAGCGATGAGAATAAAGAC
The DNA here is from genome assembly GCA_034510155.1 of Eucriotettix oculatus. NCBI lineage: Eukaryota > Metazoa > Arthropoda > Insecta > Orthoptera > Tetrigidae > Eucriotettix > Eucriotettix oculatus. Next base: position 38,457,167 of record CM067382.1, read on the forward strand.
AGTTTTCCTGTCTCGGCGATGATGTTCACGTCTCAGCAAAGAGTTTTGCTGGGATATCACAATTTTGTTGTGCAGATTTGTGTTTCAATAAATTGCTTCGTCACAGAAACGTAAAAAGTTCCATCCAATCAAGAATTGCAACGCATTTATAAAAAACACAAAGCAAGCAAATCTGGCAGTAAATCAAAGTCTGTAATAAAATAAATATATGATATAGTTCATTTGTCAGTTAAACAGGATTGACGAGGAATTAAATTACCAACATAAAAAACGCTTCCATTACAATTTTTGCGTAATTGATTAAATAAAATAATTGTCTGCAATTATATTACAGTTGAGATTGGGCAAAAAAATTTATCAGAAAAATATTAATGAAATTTTATCCAAAGAAAAATACTTCTATAGCTACCTCACTTAAAAAACGTTTTGCCTTGTTGTGCTTTATTAACAAATAAAATCGTGAATAATAAAATTATTTTATCTTCAGTTTCATTCCATGAAACTGCTACAAAAATTTGTTACATTCAAAAGGAATACTTAGTACACGAGCTCACAATTTCGTTTCTAAAATAGCTATAAAATATTTTATGACAGGTTGACGTGCATAAAATTGTATTAAAGTGTTAACGACACATTTTACGACATTTTTGAATATTAAAAGCATGCGACGAGAAGTAGAATAAATTTTTCCATTACATAGCAGAGTAAGAATCCCATCCACTACGACACATAAAATGGTGCCTTGCGGACGATATTATAGTAAATTTGAACGGCATTTGATGGATGCATTAAATATTATTAGTTAAGTACATAATGAGTATCTATTAAACGTACTATATTTAACTACTGTTTTCTGCTCGGTCAAAGCATACATAAATAATATATTCCTTTCCTTTACAAATTTTATTTTAAACATTTTGTCTTTAAATAGACAAATTTAATAATCAGTATGACCAAAATATTTAATCAACTTTTAGTATTCCTTTTCCAAAAACTAAAATCGGAGTGTACGCTTACTTGAGATGTTTAAATCCTCTTTTCTCTGAAACTGATTGTTACAAGTTTAAACGTTAATCCCCTCTGAAGCTATTTATATTGCGTTCGTATTGAAGAGAAATGGATGTCAGGTTTCTGGTCTTGAACAGTCTGCAGTCAGCTTGTGATGTGGAGTCTGGTTACCACCCTGTGAGTTCCCCTTAACAGCTATGTAGCACAGCGGGGGTTTCCAAGATTATCAAAGGCAACCACTCTCGAAAGCCATAATGGCGCCTTCTCCTGTGTCAGCCCCATTTCGTTTCTGTTCGCTTTCTTCACAATGCGAAACGTCACAGCAGTCTGTGTGTTCATCTGATACTTTGACTAACATCCAGTAACACGTGACAGACATTATGAACTTTATTAAGGAAGAAAAATCTCCACAAGGGAAAACTTGGTTGACCATTGTATATAATTGAAATAATTATAAATAAATTTGATCTAAAATTATGAGATGTCCGCATAATGCATACCTGATTTTTACATACCTTTCGATTCGTAATATTTTAAGAAAATCATTTTAGAACCAGGCTACTTGATTATATTAGTGTAAAAAGGATAAAATTTGAGGATACGGAAAGAGAAATTAGTTACCTAAGCGTACGCCAAATTTCTCTAAATGTGATGTAGGGAAACCGCTCTCTGTATTAGTCCCACGCTATTTAATGCCTGGAGATAGCGTTAGCATCATGGATCCAGCATTCCTGACGCCATGTCGCGATGAGATTTAGAAGTAAATCACGTTACGAGCCACTAATTCATCTCGGAATATCACCCGTTTACCTCAAATGTGATTTACTGATCGTAACGTTGAACCTTTGGATGGTTCCCTTTTGAGATTCACCCTCTGCATTCCGAATAACAGATTTTTTTTGGCGGTTAGCAGGCTGCATCAGGGTGGTCCTAAAGTAGAAAAATCTCCTTTAATAGCATAGGAAAGGTGTTTTACCTATTTAGCTGATGCAGGGAAAATCCTAGAAAAACTGCACCAGGTACACTATTGTGTACGTCCTTCAGATGCCGGGAGACTAGAATCCCGTGGGAACGCGGCAAATCAGAATCCATGCCAAATTTGAGGGGTAGTTAGTGCAATGGAATCAGTGAACAACTCTTGCTGTATTCCGTAGGTCTTTGACCCCAATGCACACATCTCTGAAACACCTAAAAGTCGTCTCAGCTTGCAGGACACTTGATTTAAATATCTTCCTCCCAGGAAGGAGGAATTCAGCCCTGACGGACCTCCCAGAACTCCACCTGGTTATTTCTCACTCCCTATCCTCTCGATCATGAATAACAGATTTAAGAAATGTCTCATTATATACAATTATTCTCACTTCTTAGCTGCACCATTTTGATCCAAATCGAAGACAGGTGTATTTGATATCAAAGACTTCCATACTAAGCGCTAACGAGATCCAAACGTTTTTATACTTTCCTGTGACTGTAACTGTAACCGTTTATTATTCATTGTCTCAACACTGTAACTAGTGTACGATGTAATTCTTCGTTCATCGTAGTGTGAAGAAAGAATTTTTGGAAGGTTTATTTTTCATTAAATCTAGTTGATAAGGCAGTGGAGATAACTTTAGAGAAAATTCAGTAAACGCCTTTCAGTATACTTATTTCCACGTGATGGAGATTATTCTGAGTACAATATGTTTTCATTTCCAATATTTCTAGAGTCATATCTATGTATGTATTTGTCGGTATTTAGAAAAAATTAACGTATAATTATATTATGCAGCTAAAATAAAAATATTGTAAATTATCTGAAAACATAATATTTTAATATTTCCATAAAATTACAGATAAGTGAACGAATTCTTAATTTGTAACCGTGTTGGACTGTAAATCGGTTTGGAATATTGCGAAAAAATTATTTACTCTTTAATTAATATTGTATTTTTGAATAGATGTATAAGAATGTGCTGCCCCGAATGATAACTTAATAATAATGTGATGAATTGTGAAGTCTTTCAGCGTAGGAGCGCAGTTGTAATTGAGCCGCATGTTATGCGGTAGACGGTCTTGGAAGTTTGTTTGCATTTCATTTACCCTATTTACATTACAGTAGAGGGAGGTTCTTGTTTCGTCTCTAGGTGCTGTCCAAAGTAAATAGTGTAAAGGCGTTTGTGCGATAATTGCTTCCTATTTCTGCGTACCGGAGCATCTCTACAGACGTCAGTGCTGGCTTGTATGAAGATCTGATGTGGAGCAGGCACAGTAAATGAGATACGCATAAAATAGATGTAACTAGAGGAATAGAAAATACGGCTACAAAGAGATAAACAACATTGCAGTTTAAAAATTAAATAAAGGAATTGTAATTAACGGGTTTCAAAAAAATGAGCAAGTAACATCTCATTTACCTCAATTTATAACAAAATCTATAAAGTTGACAGACTAATAAAAACTTTATCCAAAAATAAATTATCTTACATTAAGTATACTGACTGATAAACAGGCAAATTTGTCAGCTGAACATTAATTATTAGTTCTCTATATAATTACAATTACGACGTTTCGTCCAACTTGCAATCGTCGCTGGACGAAGTCCAAGATACAAAGTTACACCAATGTATTCAAAAATTTACCCGATAAAGTCAGGACAAACGTCGGAATTTTAATTATATTGACTAAATATTTTTCTGACAAATTTGACTGTATTCCAACTATATAAACGTTATTGTTGAAACTTTGTTGAATTATATATACATAGAATCTTCACTGTTTTAGTCGACAATATTATGATCATATCTGTAAATTTACTCAAAATGTTGATTAGATTTATTTTTACGTTAGTCGGCCTTTTATAGAATAGAGGAAGTAAGATACATACGATAATTATGAAAAAAGCTATTTATTACGAAATTAAAAAATAATTAGAAGAATACGAATTTCGTAAAGTAATTATAAATCTTAAATACAGAAATATTAACATATCAATTATATAGCAAGTTTTTAAATGAGAATACAAACAAACAAATAAATAAATGTCTCTGGCACATGTAGTTACCTCAATTTTATTTTTTTTTCATAAGGGTCAGTATTGTACAGAAACTTGTCTTTTTTTCGTCGTAATTTAGTTCAGACCTCCTGGATTGCCAAGTGACAGGCAGAGATAAGCGAAAACCGAAAGAACAATACAAAATTTAACAAAGGCTTATTCACGTGATCAAAAGAAAGAAAAACGATTAAAATTTCATTGATACTAGTACAAAGCCACTATAAATTTCCTGGCTCGCACCGCCGTTCGCTTCCGAGGGCAGCCCTGCAGGCAGAAGAAAGCTCTGCTCGTTGTGCTCTCGCCACATGCTCGCTCTCCTCCACCTTTCCTCCTACATCGCAGGGACTTCGATTTCCTGGCACCGGCTATCCCCCGTGTTAATAAAGCTGTGGGCAATGGGGGCTAGGCAGATGTGTGACTTGAGTGTAACGTAACAATTATGGGAAACATTACATTAAGTAAAAACTTAGAGAAAATAATGCTTAGTTATAGTTAACACATTGGTAAATTTAATACAGACACTTTGGGCGTAAGTCACGATTAACATTCAAAAGGATGGTGTTGAATAGGATTAAAAAAAATTAAATCTGTATAAACTGCAGAAATTTTGGTCGAATAATATACGCCTAGCACGTTGGTCTCGATTAGTTTTCAATCTCAGGATATATTATTTATTACTCTCTTACGGTACCCGTAGTATTTTTAGCTCCATTATCGTACCGATTATTTATTAGACCGTGATATTTCCGGGACTGTCTCAATGTACCGGAAGTATTTTCACTTCTCGTAACATACTGGAGAATTAAATGAACCATTTTTAGTCTTTTGTTTTAGTTTCTGTGACTACTTGACGTATCAGTACATATTATGATTTGATTAAAGAACTCGGAGTCGTTAAACCAGTTATGTTGAAATAGGCATTACCTCGCCTTGTCAATGAAATGTTCACAAATGCGTGCTCTAAATGCCGATTTAATCACGTGTTGACAAAGACATCATTTGTTATATCCCGGTACAATATATAATTCGACAATATAACTTAGTAGCTGGTTGCCTGCCTGGGTATTTAAAGGACAATCCGTAAACAAAATTGTATTACGCTATTATTAATATTGAATATTTAAAAGAAAACACATTAAAATGAGATATAGAATTTAGGCAGCTGTAAACAAAATCAAGTTCCAAAGTTTTCTAAGATGTGATATTTGGGGAATGCACTGAATTTTAATAACTTTGGAACAAAGTTTTATTTAAGAACAACCTAAATTGCTATCACGCAAAGAATGTGAGTAGAAGTAGTTTCATATGTAAGGTTCGTCAAAATTATATTTATGGCAAAGCAAAGTTATACTATGGAGGTATCAGTGTGATTTGTATATCGTTATAATATATTATTAATTACATATTAAGCCTAATTTTGTAAATATTTTTGCCCAGCGCAATGTTTTCTAAAAATTTTCTGGAAGGTGATTACATATTAAGTTCTTGGCTTTAATACGGAAAGTACACATGTTTATGCTTGGAACAGTGAACAATTGTAAATATTATTGTACTTGTTGACCTGAAGTATGGGTAGATTTAAGAACTTCTAGAAGCATTAACAAACAGTGCCGTGTAAACATGGTTATTCAGCACGTATTTTTTGAGCCACATAATCGTACGTGACGTAGAATGCAATGAGTTTGCCAAGGAGGACCAAGAACAACGACTTTAATTAATTAAAAAAGGAACGTCCCTTCGAGGTTCTGGAGACTGCTAAAAAGCGCAGATATTTAAAAAATAGCAGTAAAATAATTAATATTTTATCAGCTTATCTCATAATATGAGTAATTAGAGAAATCTGGAATAAATGTTAAACCAGGATCCTATACTGTTTGAGCAGTTTTCATACAATAATAATTTGAATCAATTATTATAGAAACAAAATTACATTTTAATAAGAACTATTTTACATATTAATACGTAAATTAGATTAACAACGAGCGCCCATACGCGACAGTGATTATTAATCAGGAAATAATAATATGCTTAAGATATTAAATTTATATAGGTATACCAATAATGAATTACCTGAGTGGCATTAATAAATAGCAAGACAACACACCACAATTTCCATCTTCTTAAATTTCTTGATTCCATTAAGTTCATCAGATGAGGTTCCAAATTTAGTAACGAAAGTCGTGCAGCTTAATAAACCACCATTAATAAATTTTATTAAAAAAATTATTTACGTTTATTTGGGAGTAACTTTTTTGGCAGTTTAATTTTATCCATCTTTAAGATGCACTTTTCAGATGAATTTCTAGTAATTATATAAAAAGTAGTTATAAACGTATTTTATACGAAACTGTTTTTCTCTCCCAGTCATGTAAAAAGACTCCGCCCTTTCCTAAATCACTGCCCCTTTCATAGTGCTGGAGTCCGAAAGAGGGGTTGCAACGAATGGATTTTGTAATCAAGAGCCTTAATTAAGCGGTTCTCTGCAGGGTGATGCCGCTTAACCCCTTACATTTTTAAACGAAAAATCTTTTCATAATTAACCTTTGAACAATTTGTACTACATATTAATTTTATGATCGTCTGTTCTATTTGCGACAGAGAAATGTCTTAAAGTGTATATATCAATTACTAATGAGCTAGAATATCAGCAAAGAGCAAACAACAACTCAGAAAATATTGGTTATTTAATAAATGAACTTTAGTAGAGTTCTTTGCACGTAGCCGATATAAATAACAACACCGGAAAACACACAGGGTTCGCATAATTTCGTTGTATATTATACGGAAAAAGTCTGAAGTAGTATGGTTTTTGCCTTGCCCCCTAATTGCGGCTTTTTGAAGCCCTTCTTAATTTATCGTAGCCTGAATTTAGGTTTTCTTACGTTGATTATGATTGTGACCTTTGAAAGAAGAGCAAATATAACCCTACAATATATAGCTAATTTTGTAGCCGTTTTTTGCAGCAAGATCAAAATGTGTTGCCTTTTCCCCTGATTATTAACTGAACGTTTTCAAATATATTATTCTTTTATAAGAAATTGTGTAGAAAAAATCAACTTAGTTATTTACATGCACGTTTTCAAAAATTCCGTTTTTGGGGGGAAGGGAGCGTGGGAGGGATTCTAGATACACGAGGGCCATATAGAAACTATAAACTTCCCTTTAATATCATAGGTAAGGAACTGAAAAGGGAGGATGCGGTCTGCAGCCAAGGATTGACTAGGACCCTCAGGCTATAGTTTGAGGATAAAAATATCTTATTGAGATATGACACAAATATCGGAAATTATTCTTCAAAAAAATGGGAAAGAATTTAGTGGTTACTCAAAATCGATTTTTTTGAATTATGCGCCAAGTTTCTGCTAGACGAACATGCTTAATATTTAAAAATAACATTTTTTCAAGTTTAACTATGAATATCACTAATAATAACGTAATAGAAATTTCAAAATTACAATTACAAATTATCATAAAAATTATTATTTTTAAAATATTATGATACAACTTTTTAAAATAAAAATCACAGTTAATTTTAATATTATAAAATTAATAATAAGTAAATATTTAATTAATATAAACAGAACGTTTCATCCAACTTTGTGGATTTCTTCAGGTTAATTTTTAAAAAGGTAAAGTCCACACAGTTAGATGAAACGTTGTAGTTATAACCGTTAGATTTATTTGATGAATTATTTGCCGTAATTTCATTTATTGATTATTAAACTTACAGTCAGAAAAATGATGTTTGAATTATAAAATTGAATTCATGATTACTTTTATTGGTAACATTTATTGTCAAAGTTCTGTTTAAAAGAACACAAAATATTTAAAAGTCTTGTAAAAATTATTTAAATTTTTGCAAATTTACTTATTTCTGCATACTACAAACATATTTCAATTGCAACGGTCGATGATTTCTGTTGTATAATTTCATATTTCGTCCTCTACTTTTTAACCAGAAATATGTAGAATTCCGGATTTTCAACATGATTTGACTGAAGGAGTTGTATATACATATAATTCCAGTGGTTCGAGAATACATATATGTTTTGGATCAGATACGTGCATTTTGTTACACCTGTTACTGCTTCAGTAACAGTAAATGGTAATAAATTGGTTTTTAGGATGCATCAGGACTTTCATGAAGACATGATTTGTTACGATTTTCCTCACTCTTTACTTCAAACGTGGCAGTTTATTATAGAAAACAACGAGGTTTTAATTTCAGTATTGAGGTGTTTCTCGAGAGGTGAAAGTAACAAGATTTATTAATTTTCGTTTTGAGGTCGAGCGTCCATTTATCACGGTCCGAAGGCGGCGCGTGTGAGAGACGGTTTCAGATTAATGATCGGTCGGCACGGAAACTGGACTGCAAGTGGGGGATCACATGTTGACACTTATAACACTGGGCTTAACATCCTCCAGATGTCTCTCACTCGGCTACGATTTCGATCAAGAGGGTGACGCAACAATAAACGCTGACGTGTATTAAACTGCCGGAAGGGCAAGTTAGGCAAAAAAAGTAGAATTATGACGTAATGTTACAAATTTATAATCATATGCATCGTGTTGAATAATTTACGGAGTAAGATAATACATCCATAGCCTTTGCAATATAATACTTAATACTCGAGTAAAATATTAAAATGTTCAATTGTTTCATTTTAAGAATAAAATAGGAAAGTAATATGTACGTTAATGGTAAATCAAATAGAAAAATCAGTCCTTCTTTAATCCCTATAACAGTAAACAACTCTGACTTTCCAAGTGATTAACGAGAAACAGTTTCACGAGTACAAAATTCGTGGGTCTACTAAATTCAGCCAAATCCAGGCTCTTATCTGTCGATACCTTAATGTATGTGAGCCTCCGCCCTAATCTCATTTTCTTCTCCAAACAATGTATTATTATGAATCGTCGTACCGCGTAGCTCATTTGCCTTTGTTACTTGTGTGTGTATTTATTAAATCTACAAATGGGCAGATGCCTGGTGGCAGATACATAGAACTTAAACAATAATTAATAAACTGGTCGTAATGACCATATTTAACCTATTGTTGAATGTATAATTATATTCAATATAAATAAATAAGTGTGGAATCATATTATACGAAATGATTTTTTTAAAAAAGAATAGTATTGTTTTTGCCTAAAAAAAACATACTACAGTGAAATATATTTCCAGTTTGTTTATTTTTAGAGATTTCGCAGCACTGATCATTTCACTACACTAAACTTAGATTGAGTCGAAATTTTCTTTCTGTTAGAGGAAGTTCCTCAAACACTCCTGCAGGAAGATTGTTCCAGTCATTAATTGTCCTATTTAGGAATGAGTGTTTTCCAACGTCTGTTTTTTGGTTCCTTGCTTGTAATTTAAACAGAATGAAAGAATCGACTCGGAACGGGAGGGGAGGAGTGATCACCTATCTCGGATTCCCTGCCAAGGTTTTTGACCTGCAAAAGCTCTGTAGAAAATGTGTAGCCTGGCTGTTTCTCTTCTTGTCTGTAGGGTATACCATCCTAGTCGCTTTACCTTTTCGTTCCCATGCCCAGGTCCTTTTTGTACCCTTTATAATGATTCTATTTGACCTATCCTGTACGGATCCCAGCATGCTGCACCATATTCCATAAGTGGGCGTACTAATGACAAATACGCCAACTCTTTAGATTTCGCATTCCCCTTGAGTGTTCTCATGACAAAGTGCAAGGTGTTCCACGCTTTCCTTGTAGCATAGTTTACCTGCTCCGCCCACCCCAGCTTACTAATAAAATAAATGCCTAGGTATTTACAGTTTGTTTCCTCGATCACTTGACGCATTCTTTGATACGTCTTCAATTCAGGACGTTCAACCCGGAAGCGAGGGAGAATTTGATGACAGAATGCGTATGTCAGCTCTCGGAGCATTGATTCCCCACGAACCTTTTAAATAGGTTCCCACTACAACTTTCCTTGAAGTCTATCACGAACAGCCTGGCCGAAGGCTCTGCTTCGCTTCCCTGTTCACCCTGACAGTCTTATTCCTTTCCCACTCCTTACAGTGTGCAATATTTACTGTAATTATACAGATATATAAACTACACGTCAGTGTTTGACTGATAAATACTGCGACCTCTCGAATCTTACCTGATAAGACCCAGGCGAACTCAACCATCTACCAAAAACCATCCTAAAAGTTTCTTGCAACCTTATAATCCTTCGAGATAAGCCTTATATCTCACTTTCCTTTCATGTTCCATATCAACTTTGATAGCAAAGTCAGGGCCAGACTCTGCTTACCGAAATATTGGTAAAGGTTCTCTAACTTTTCTCGTTCGCGGCTTCGTGGGGGCCTATAACCTCAGGTGAACCCATATTTAAACCACCAGCGTCATAAATTTATTTTATTTGCTTTAAAGTTGTATTTTATAACGCCAGTAACTGTTTAAACTTTTAGATCAACACAAACAACAAATAAGACGTAAGTGTGTAATAATCCTATCCCAAATTCAAAATTACTTTAATATTAAACATGCCCTGCTCTCTGTTACGATAAACAAAACGTTTATGACGTCATAATGCGTCAAAAAGTTTCACGTAAATAAAATTTCTCCTCTTTCTCTCAGGATTAAAAATAGTGGTTTTGCTTGCAATCAAATAATCTACAAATGAATAAAGTTTACATACCTTGAAAAAATATATTGAAGAAAATAAAATTTTTTCACGCCACGATACACAAGTTGACAAATCAACAATTTTTATCCAATTTAGGAAACAAATATTAATACAATACTACTGCTGATTCGTCTCCTGTCAAAATAAATCCCTCTGTATGTATCTTCTTAACGAATAGTTTCCTTCATAATATTCTCCATTCAGCATGCAAAAAATTCTCTCTCCAGCTATCAGGGCATATCCAGAGATGATGCTATCTCTCTCGTTCCTCTTAAAGATGATCTACATTAACCTACCATGCAAAGATTATTTTTGGTAATGCTGTAAATTTGAATGAAAAAATAAATTTTACTAAAATACTAATTTCTGAAGTGTTAGGTTTTAAAGTTTAATTTTTTAACACATGACACTTTTTAATTTAATTATATGGTGGATTATTGAATTATTTTTGTTATTTTCGTCTTTCGGTTACTCTTATACTGGTGTAATAGGAACAAAGATACCACAATTCAGTTTTAAATATTGGCAAGCACCACAAAGGTTGGTCGAAAAGTCTATTTACTTTGATTTTTAAACTCTTGTTCAAAACATTTTTTTATTCGTTATTTCGGACGTTAATTCTTATTTAATACTAATTATATATATATCGTTCACCCGATATACAGCCCTACTTAGAAATATTCTCATTATGTGACTGTTTATGTTATTAATAATTAAGACATTGTTGGTTAAGTGATGTACAATGTTTAATTTTCATGAAAGTAAGAGAAAAGGGAATTAAATAGAGTAGTATTTTTTATTTGGATATAATATTTGGGTTCTTGATTATTTGAGCTGTCGCCAAATGTAGAATTAATTTTTGTATACATTCGTCCATAACACACAACTTTCCAGTAATATGTATTTATTTTCATATTGATTTTCCTCAATTAACATATCATCATTGTCTTGGTAATAAATGTGATTTATTTGAGTAATTGTTTGCCGTTACAGTTTCAAATATAAATACTTTGTTGTTGGACGTAAAACGCCACCAGGGCAGAGAGGGTGAGTGGTATTGATTAAACTTCATACCATAAAATATTTAGGCATTTTCTTCCCGTCCGACTGCAGTCGTCTGCTTTCATTTTCACAGTTCCCCTCCGTTTCCATTCAATTTGGCCCTGTCCCCTTTCCCTACCTGTCATCCTGCCTCCGACCCCTCCCAAATTTTGCATGGGTCGACATCGAAAAAAAAGCCACTCGTCATGGGGAATGTAAATTTGTGGAACTTTACATCCGTGGAAAAATAACTTCAAAATGAGAGGAAGAGATAAATTTCTTTACACACGTGCAATTGGCAAGACATAATGATGATAAATCTAGACTTGAGATAAATAAATCTAAACATGAATGTCCGTTTGAGATAGTCGGCATTCTTTTTGCAAGTTGAAGACTTGTAATGTTTAGTATTGAAATCAATGTTTAATTGATGAACATTTGAATTTAATGTGTAACATTTCAATGTTAAGAGAGATACAAATAATATTGACTTCATTTATGACTTTATGCTTTAATAAGGGTATCCGAAAAATAATGTTCCAGTTTAAATGGTGTATTTAATGGTATTATTTAGACTATTCAAAACAAATTATACTTCGAATACAAAGTTAAATAACCTATTTTATAAATAAAGCAATTGAATAATCAGAATTAATATTATAAATAAATCACGAAGAATGGCCAAAGGTCAGAAATTTAATATATTTTTATTTATTGCAGTAGCAACATGAAATTTTTAAAATTTTAATTAAAGAACTCAAGTTGGTGAACGTAACGTCTTTAAATTAAATTATTCCAGATCTGACAAATTATCAATTTGTGAACTTTCATTTATACGACACACGTCCAACTTTTACTCCAGTTAGTCCCCCATTCCAGAGTAATGGAAAAAAGACACGATCTCTTATAAATGAAAAAAATATTAGTGAAGATGGGTTTTATGGAAACGATTGTTGATAAAAAAAATTTAGACGCCTTGAACGTAGGCTGCACCTTGCGACTTTCTCTCCACTCTAAAAGATACTTTGTCATTCGCGCATGTTCTTATCTATAACATTTAAAGTTACTCTTGATTTACACACATAGTTGATACTATTAACTTTTATAGCTACGGTATTTTTTATGGACACGCTGTATATATTTTTATATCGTTGTTCAAGTATATTTTAGCACATTTCCGATGAGGACCACTGATTTGCCCTTTGTCATGTTGAAAAGACGATTTACACTCACTGAGTGTGGACTTATTGTTTGTTTTAACGACGCATTAACAATTATATTCATTAGGGACTTCAATACGATCAACTTTCACTCATGGAAATTTATGATGATTTCTTAACAGAATAAAGTTGTAAGTCCAAGAGAATTTAAACCATTTATATATTTTCTAATAGCTTATTATGAACCAGGAACAGATATTTTGTGGCTCTTTCCGAGTGGGCGAGTTCCCCCTCTCAGATCTGGTGAGCAGCTGTGGGTGCATTATTCGAGTCAGGGTGACGGGTATACAGTATGTGCTTTACAGTTGAACTGAGCTTTGCTGTTGCTCAAAATGCTGCAGAGAAGTTTCATCAGCAGCTAAAATTTTTCGAAAGAATCCCTTCAAGTTCAAGTAACATCCGTTGCGTGAAACTATGAATGGTTGTGTGTGACGTCACACGTAATCTGGTCAATTCAATAAAAAAAATTTATTACATATTTCAGCTTTACGAATACAAAACTCGTGATAATTTTTATCTGAACAATCTCCGTATATAAACATTTATGCGTAAATTGGATCGCAAAATTAAAAAAACTGATTGTAAAATGAAATGAATATTCTACGAGAACATTTGGAAAAGAAGGGAAAATTTTGATAAAGTCGAAAATTTAAGTGTCTAATTTACAGTCAGTTATACTACAGTTAATAGGAACTGAATGGACTAAGGTCCGTTATTCGTGTTTTTTAACTCTAAATGATGTTCCTCCAACGGTTTATGGGCTTGAAATGCTCCCAAAATTTGTTCTTACGCATGACTGCCTAAAAACACACTGTGACGGTCTTGAGTGCATCGTTAAAACTGAAGCTTATAAAGCGCTAATGAGACTTTCCAGCATAAAGTTACAAGAAAAAGAAGCAACAAGAAAAATCTGGCTTGTGTCCACGAGGAGGCTGGTTAAAGACGTTGCCTTTAAAATGCTACTAATTTAGAAAAGCAACGCGACTAAAACTAATAAATTAAGCTCTTGACGGGAAGTAAAAACCAATATTAGATGGAAAAATAATACATTACACGATATGTTTAAATCTGTACGTTTTCAGTTCCATATCTTTCATTTGAAAAATTAATAACGGAAAGTAAGTTTTTTTAATTGAAACATTAGCTGATTTAGTGTGATATATATTTTTAGAATAAAAAATAATACCATTTCAGAGTCACAAGAGTTTTATCGATATAATTTTAAAGGTGGAGATCTCAATGAATAGATGGACCCTATTCATCGCAGAAAACTATGACACGTACGATAAATTACATTATAATTCGATTTATAACCTAACAGTATGAATCTAATAGTCATTTAGATTCATACATTTCATAAATTTCGAAATTGAGTATATTTGAACACTCGCTGAGAACAGTCGTACATCTGTTTTATGATTAACATGTATTAAAAGGTATTACTTTTATCTATAGTTATTATTGACTCATACTTTTTAAAAACATTTATTCACCAATTACTTTAAGGACATAATTAATTGCAAAATAATTTATTTGTATAATAATTTCAAATAAACTTCCAATAAGTTTCAATCTCACTGCCTTCATTTTTCTAATTTACTTATTAATATTAATGAATATACATTCTTAAAATATAAGTTAAGATATATTATTTTGATATAAAGTTTTCATTGTATACAATTTTTTCATTTCCACTCAACGTTCCCTTCAATAAATATTCATGATTTTTTACAGAAATAACAGATTTGTTATATACATTTATAGAATAAAATAATAGACGCTATAAATGCTCAGAAAACTTAGTTCTTTCGACGAGGAACAGCGATTAAATTACACTGTCTGTTCTTATTTTTAAACCTTACTTTAATAAAAAAAAACTTCGCCATGACTTCTATGAATTTAATTACGGGTTTTTATGATTCATCACCAGTCTCTAAATAAAAATTAATTTTAATATTAGCAAGGTTCATTATTTAAATTAAACTCTCATATAATCAATTAACAAATATATAGTCAAAAGTGAGATAAGTATATATTATTATATTCTACTTTTATATTATTCAACATTTCGACCGCAGTTTCGAAAATTAATCAGGCCAAAGAATGCATGATCAATTCTTCTGGAGCTAATTCATTGGATTCATGCAAATATGTATTTTTTGAAATTTAATATGTTCATTAAAGAATTTTTGGAAACAAGATATTTTTTCCTGTATATTCTTATCTGAAGAAGTCCCAAAACTTTTTACTTTTTGAATAATATAAAAAAACTGAATTTATGTTTATTTGCTAATTATCAATAAATAATTAATTATCAATAAATCCTAAGCTCGTGTAAGTTTGTAATACATAACAACCTCGCCTTTTCTATGATGAATTGCGTAAATTTACGAACAGTAGTCCAAACCGACAGTTTATTTAATTAGTCGTAATTTGAATCATTTTATGCCCTTTAACTGGAGAATAAATATGATTTTACACACTATGGAAAGAGTGGTTTTTGTTTCAATAAATTTCCGTATCTAAATTTACTTTGGTTTTGTTAAATATGTTGCACTTTTGAGTACTTCATACCACAATTCATTGTACATTATTTTAATTCATTATTTAAAGAAACAATTAGTCTAAAATTGTTTAACCCCAGTACGTTTACCCGGAGTCTACAGTTTTCGTAGTGTCATAATAGAATAAACCTTTTTATTAAATGTTTGGATATTAGATAAAGAAATACCAGTGATCAAAGACGTGCCAAACATTGAGGCTTTTTTAGTACGAAAATCTCATTTCGTGTAATGTTTCGTTGTTTTCCATCGAGACTTACTTCCATTCGGAACTTTTGACTTTTGTAGAGAATGCGGAAAGTTTGCCTTCACCTGAGTAAACTGATGAAAGTATACGTATCAGAGCAACAAAAGCAAACCAAAGTTGCTCGTTGTTTAAAGAACAAACGGACAGGAAGGTAAATGTTTATGGAACAAGTGGCTTACAAAGAATGATTGTGAGAAAAGTCCTGTAATTTTGCTCAGTAGTACAAAACTATTATATAAATTAAAATAACGAAGTAAATTAACGCATTTTATGTTATAATTCAATTTGAAATTAGCTTTACATTTAAATTTATTCTAACTATTAATATTTTTAAATTATATGAATTTAATATAAAATGATAGAAGTAAAATAAACATTACAGCTACTTGTACATGTATAGAATAATTTTTGGGGTTCTGTAATTGATGTGTTGTAAACGAAGTAAAATAAAAATGTATAAAGCTGTATTATCTCTCTATAAATAACACGATTTGTGATCCTGGCGATATGATTTCTTGATGTCTGCAGTCGTTGCTGTCGGAGACGACGAAAAGTTACTTCTATGGTTCTTCATCAACTGCTGAGTAAAATTAAAGAATTTTTTGTGCTGAATTTTTAAAAATGTTACATTCTTTTACAACAATTTCAAACATACTTATATGGATTAACAATCGGGACAAATATTTCCCAAAATCCTTCTTACTAAGTCTTTTTGTATTCGGTTAAAGTTACCCGGTCTTTAGAAATATTATCAACCCTACAGTTTAGAAATTTTGATATAGTCGAATTATCTAAGAGCAATATATCGAAGTAATATTTAACAATTTACGTTATTACTCTGAAAATATATACCTTAAGGCATTTTATACTTGTAGTTGTGTTCCAGATTTACTCAATACAGGACTTTGGTGGCTATTATAAAGTAACGTTAAGTTTAACTGCAATTGTGATCTAATGATCAGAAATATCTCAAATTTCATTCCAAAATATTAATAGCAGTATATTTTGGTTTCACAAGACAAATAAAATATTTATCAAAAAGTGCATTGATTGTTAATTTATATTTGCTGATTGTTTTCTTCCTCAAGGCATAGTTTCTAGCGTGAAATAATGAACCTAAAAATCCTGGTTTGAAAAATTATCTATCGAAGAATTATTTAACGAATATTTTAAGGTTAAATTTTACGTGTAATTTATTTAATAATAATGAAGTATTAATAGATGTTTCACGTCTGTTTTAAATTAAAAGAAATAATGAGACGACCTTAAACAGGCAAGTTCAAACAGTTGGTCAGTGCTTATGTACCTCGCTGTGTCTCGGAAGAAATAGTCAGTGCTAGTGTGTGAACTATTATTTATTTGATTGATAATTTTCTTGTTCTGTTAGAAGATAGAATAGTTAACCTTGAAGAGGGTTTAAATGGTACCGATTCGCCGGTTTACGTAATAAAAAACTTATTATTTCCAATAGTGAAATATATTTATATATATTTTTCAATACAGTTTAAAAGAAGCAACATTGTAGTCCTGTGAAAACCTTGGGACGTGTATATATATAATGTATAAGTTTTATAGAGTCTCGTGAGGTAACACACGTGGAATTTAATAAATCTGATATGCCTGAACGATATTGTATGTAATGGCTATTGAAACTTTTATTTACGTCCTTACGAAATTAGTACACTTAAAAAAATCATCACATCGGTGTGTAAAATGTTTGTTGTTATGGTATACAGTCCTTACACTGGTCTGTTGCAACCATCCATGCTAAACTATCTATATTCTCATATATGAAATATTTCACTTTAGTAACAGATCGTTGTGAAATTTAGAAGGTATTTTTATACCCTCACATTTTGATTGAATGTTAAAAAATCTGAACACCACGTTCAAGGTACATTTTGTCCTTATGAAATGGTGAATAATTTGAATTTTGAAAAGTCCTGTTTTATGTTATTGAATGTAATTGTATGCAACTGACTATATCAAAATGTTCTGTTGTTCTATAAAAATTATTATCTTCACTTAAATAAAAATAATTAAATATATCCTCAGCTGAAGCGTTTCCTTCGTTCTGAATTTATTATAGAACCCGAAATTTATTTTTTATTGTTATTATTATGCTTCTCATGTAAATACTTCTTACAAAATTAAGGTGTTCTATAGCTTACTAGCCTACGAGGTTAATGCTTACGGATTAGATGACACACACCCCAGCCTCTAGGAAAGACGTAAGGAGGAGGATAGGCTGAGAGGTTGTCCATTCCTCTAAAAGGACAAGTTGTAATTCGCTTCCGTCAATGTTTGTGCTGCCGTTGGGAAGAAGGGACTTCCCCCTCTCCACCACACACTTAAACGTTGACACCGAGCACGAGGGCGTCAATTCGTGGACAGGGCCCGTCCCTGGAGATCTCTCTAGAAGCCGGTAGAATATCTTATAACGTTCGTTCACTTAGATACCCAAACATAAATTCAGGAGAAATTTAAAAAGTATTTATGTATACTGAAATTATTAATTTCTTTATTTTATGGCGACTAGCTACATGGGGGTGATACAATAGATAGCAACTCATGTTTAAGAGGATACGAAAGAAATTTCAAAAGGGGGGGGGGATGCGGAAGGCAGCCAATGATTAACTAGGGCCCCTAGGCTAAAACTTTTAAAACATGCATAAGGTAGGTGGGCTAATGGGTACTTGTCTCATGCCATTCTGAATGAAGAGGGAACTGGTTGAAGGTTCCAATAGAACAAACGAATAACTTCTATCGGGTCTGCGACCTGTGAACATACACCTCTCAAACCATGCATAAGTGAACCGATTTTTGAAAGTATTAAATACCAGACACAAAGGGAGGATCCTCGAATTTGTACTACATTAAATTAAAAAATTACCTATTTTTTATTTTTCAGAGTGACATGCGACTTCTCGTCAATAGCAGAGACCGATTTGTTACCTTTTAAACAAAATACCTAAATACACAACTTCACTGAGACAAATTTCCATATTTTTCTCTTACTTCTGTTTATAGAAAAGAATCACTACAAAAGAAGAACTATGTAATATAAATTAGACATCTGATGGGGCGCTGCGGGAGTTTTCTCGCAGGCGCTTCAGCCCAGAGTGACTGCGGGGCTCACCTGATCATGTCGGGAATGCCTCGCACTCTCTCTGGGTATTTTTTATCAAAGTTCTCATATGCCGAGACACCTTCACCTATTTTAGAAGGTATATGTACTGGGGTCAAAGACCTTGGGCATATGGCAAGAGTTGTCCGCTGATCCCATTGGATCAGTCGGCCAACTGCCTCCTGAAACTGGTGAAGACACGGAGAAGGGAATGCTGCGACCCCACAGCAGACTCGTCTCCCGTCATTCGGAAGGGCGTGAGAATAGTACCCAATGTCCGACCTACCTGATGCAGGTTTTCTAGGGTTTTCCCTGCATCTCTTTAGGTGAAACACCGGGTAGGATCCTTAAACCATAGCCCGGGGGCCCTAGTTAACCCTTGGCTACCTTGCTCTACCATCCGCATCCCCCCTTTTCAATTCCCTTCCTATTCTATTAAAGGGGAGTTGCCTGTTTCAGGATCACCCTCATGTAGCCTGTTAACCAAAAAAAGAATTAGACGGATTCTGAACTTAAATGTCTCAATTACATCTATAGAAAGTGTAGAAAATGTTTTCTATTCTCACTACATTTTTACTAAACAAATAAACATCATATAGCCTTTAAGACATAATTTCTCATATAAAGCAATACATTGGTTACAAAGATTCTTCCACATTTAGGGACTTCTTCGTCTAAAAAGATACAACATAAAAATTCTTCTAATGTTAATACTTTATATGATGCAAATAAATTTTTATTATAAAATAGAGGTAATTAGGGTCATGTACTGCTTCCAATGACGATTGAAACGGGGTTCATAAGTACATTTTTTATGTTTATTTATTAATATTATTAATTTAAATGCTGTAAATTTTTAATATTTAGTAAAACTTTTAATCAAATTAATATGTTATAAAGTATTAATATTGAAGTTTCCAGATATTATTATTCTTTACCATAATGGCTCGTAAAAGGGAAGGACTTGTTTTGATACTCTACGTCATTGCTTATTCACACCACCTGATTCGTATTTCTAAGCCAAATATGTATTCCAATCCGTGCACAGTTCTTCATATGTGACGTCATTCCCCTCGTCAATCCGATACAGCTCGCTCCTTTTCTATGAAGAGCTGTTGTCTGCTCTCTTTTCATTCACATTAATATGTTCCTCTGACTGTGGCATGAATTTATCTCGTTTCTTTTCCTCACACAATAACATTTTACAGCTGAAAAATAATATCATTAAAATATTATCCGTAGTTTGAATTCACTAAGCGTCTTTAATCTCACTAAAATAAATAGCGTGGGGGTCGGTCGAGTTTCCTAAAATGTTATAAACTAGATGAGTGTCCGGCGAAGACAAAGATATTAATGCTTAAATATAACGGACATTATATTTCAATGATGATAAATTTTGTTTCTCTCAAACGTCATCGTCGCCCCCGCCGCACGTGAACACGCAGGCTATGTAAAGACATATTGTATCCTGTTCTGTACGTCATTAGGGTAGGAAGGACACGGATAGTGTTGCGGGAAACACCGTAAAAGTAATTGAGCCCTAAAAGTATTTATTCGACGTAAATTTTAGCTGATTTTAAATATTCAAAAATTTCCAACCCCGTGTTTTACGTCGGTAGTTATGATTTCAGAGTTTCAAAGAACGTGTGTACGAAATTTGTTTGAAAGTGTTCAATGCGTTTAGATTTGTATGCTGAACATATATACAAACACTCGTACGAAATTTGAGCGCTTCTTAAAAATAAACAATTATCTATTTGGTCTGTTTAGCGTGAAATAACTTGCAAATTTCATTAAAGTTTAATTTATGTAACAATATATTTTACATACTATGAAAATATACATAAATGTTTCTCTCTCGAGTGCGACGCACAATCCGTGCTGCTTTCAGTCAACTTTATCTAGTTTAAGATTGTAGCGTTCACATTTTTCACAGCGTAGTATGCCATTAAGTTTACGTTTAAAATACATTAATTTTCTGTCATGCCATAGATAAGCCACGTTCTCCATAAAATCATTACGGTATGCACTTAACAAGGAAATTAATGTAAAAGAAGATGGTTATAAGTAATTGACAGAATTTGTCGAAAACTTATTATTATAGTATTACTTAATACCGTAACGATGTCAGAATCTAGGGGAATAGATTATCAAAGTACAACTATCGGTAATTGAGACGATTTATGTGATCAAATTATTTGATCCGGAATAGAATCTGGAGTAAGAAGAAGCAAATAATAGAATATATTAAAGTTTCATAACCTCATAAAGTCAGAAACGCACTCGTTGTCACTAGAGGAGTAAATTTTACGTGATTATTATTCGAGAACTTGCAGAATATATTTTTAGAACTGTCTGCAAAGTTAGGAAAAACTATATACTTAAGGATTCAATGAAAATGTAATGTATTCCAGAGAAAAAAAAACTCTACAGAAGTAAAATTTGAATCTAGACTTTGAGGGGCGTGGCTAATACATGAAGAAAGAGTTATTATTTTAGCCAAACTTTGTCTTTACATTCTTATTAAACATTATTTTCTGGTATATATGATTTTATAAAACTAATACGTGTTGAAATCAGTAAAATGATTGCACTCCTGTTAATTTGGGAACAGTAAAAACAGGGACGAATCTTGAATTAATAGAAACCTCAGATGAAAATAATTTTTCTTGGAGGGGGAGGATGGGAAATTCCTGATTTTCGTCCAGCATCTTCAGATCGTAGTATTTTCTCTTGATACCACATGTTCTATTTTTACTGAGTAAAGTAAGGCGCAGCATTTATCAAAGTGAATCAAGACTCCTTGTTTTGGCATTTTTTCACCCCTCCTTCTTAGACATCAATTTAAATGGAATAAACAGAAAAGAATTTCGAAATTATTGGGTTGTAAACAGTAAGCTGAAGATAGGATTCAATGGAAAACTTTGATTTTCAGTTCTCTGACGTGTCGTAAGACTGAAAACCTAATAATAAATATTTTATTGACCTCAAACATTAGGTTTGCATCTTCAAAGCAACATCCAGGAACGTCACTATATCAGAAGTGTTTCTTCTATCAAAATTTATTATTTAGTAGTTTTCTTGTAAAACATCACAAATGATATAAACATTTAATTATTCGTACGACACGATATATCAGTGTAATATTTGGTTTGGAGCCTGCCTATAAATTTGTGATCACATGATTGGGGGGGAGGGTAGAGGGTTTTTTAGTATCTCCCATTTGAACACTGATATGCTTTCAAATTTAATATTTGATTACATGAACGTAATTGATGTTTTATATTTTGAAATTTCGTTTCGTCTCGTCAATAACACTGCATCTGTAATATAATTTTTTCAAGTTAATGTTTACTAGGTATTAACAAGTCATGACAGGGTTTCACATTTATTACCATTTCCCTTATTTACTTCTTCTTCTACTTGCTCTCGTATCTGCTTTCTTTTTGAACTGACCCGCATTTCCGCGTGTAATTGAACTCCATTCCGGTTTATTCCCTACGCGGTGGAAGAAGAGAAGAGAACGAGCTTTTATTTTTGCTCTCGCATAAATATGCATGCGGCGCCACCGCAGCGCCCATTTGCAAACAAAAGACTGCGTGCTAGCACTGTGTGTCGACGGAGAGAGAAAGGAAAATTGCGACATGTAATCATGTCATAAATAACGGACGAAAGGAAATTGAAAAATCGGAGCTTTTTGGACAACCCGTCAGTTTGAAATTTTTGATTAATAAACCAACATCCAGTAACGTCACTATAATATCTGAAGTGTTCTTCTATCAAAATTTATTATTTAGCAGTTTTCTCGTAAAACATCGCAAATGATATAAATATTTAATTATTCTCGAAAACTTTTTGGAAAGAATATAAGCCACGAAACATTCGACAATTACTGGTGTCACAAATTTTGGTAAGAACTTTAATTCCTCGCTAAAGCTGAAATTAATCATATGTCCATAAGGTCTAGAGAGAAGCTGTAGATTAAGTTTGGCGTCCTACTTTAATTACAGAAAATACAAGTTAATTAAATGGTAAACGTTGGTAACTCAATATTTAACAAAATATATTGTAACGCGTATAAAATTTCGGATTATGTTCTGTTTTATTCAGATAAATTAATTTATTAATATGAAGAATTTATGTAAAATTGTGTAGAGAACAGTCCTGAGGTATTCGCAAGGCAGGCACCCTTCCGTGGAAAAACCCGACAAGACAAACAAAACCATAACTTATAGCCTTTGTCTCAAAGGTATTTGCGTCTCACCGAAAAAACCCAGTTCCCCCAGGATTGCTATGGTGGCCCGTCCCAAAATTTAAATTTTTGGAGAGGAATGGTAGGAACGACAACCCCATTGGAGGACCTGGGAAAAATAGAAAAAGCAGGAGACGAATCATGTTTGAGGAGAGGTTAGTTCGAGGTGGAGAGGACCTCGGAAAAGGATTCGGAAAAAAGAGTTGGAGGTGAGAGGACAGCACGAGAAAACGGGAAAAACTGTCTGGCTTCGAGAAATATTACTTCTGGTTAGGGCGCAGGTAGAAAAATTAAATTGATTAAATTTAAATATTGTAATCTTGTTGAATATTTTAGTTTTGTTAAGAATGAAAACTGTTAAAATTTCAAAGTAGATATTTATTGGCACCCACCCATTTGAAAATAACTAACTTTTAATATATTTATAAATAATAAAAACCACGTCACAATATTATTACAATATAATATCGAAATTTGGATTGTCACGTTAGCATCGTGTTGTTTACTCCAATATTTTTCATTGGGCTTAAACGTTTCGTTCAATGTTTCTCCTTCCGTATTTTATTTATAATATCTAAATATTACCCTTTCCCAATTGTTTTTGGTAAATGTAAAAGATTGGATTTTTTTACATCTAAAGAAAAAATAAAATGAACATTCGAGTTTCACGTGACATTATTATAATATAATTGTGTTTGAAGTCGAATTAATTTCTGCAGGAATTAAAAATGATCAATAATGTTAAGAATTTTTTAAATATATGTTATATTAAATAACATATAAAAAATGGTCAGGAGTCAGAATGAGGAAATATAATTATAATAATTTTCGTCCCCAACGTTCGGGACCTTCTCTGTTCATTAAATAAAATACTATATTTCGGACCCAGAGCTTGCAGCAACAACAGGAAGTTTTATATTTTGATTAATAAACTTAATTTGAACACGTTTCGTCCCCAGGACCTCTTCAATCCTTTTATTTCTGAATTTTGACTATTCTTTGTATAGTATTTATAAGGCGTAGGATGACCACACACACCAACACGGAGGAATAGCGACCGTTTCGTTATTTAGTCTGATATGTCGTCTTGATAATAGGTTTTATATATTAATAAAAAGTATATATATGTCGTCTTATATGCACTGATAGCAGCCGCTCACACTCGCAGTAACCATTACACACATACACTCGCTTATCTCTCATTGTCGTCCTCTTGCCGCATTGTTACCCCAACATCATTGTCATCCTATGACGCGTTGTCATCCCAAGAAAACCAAATAATTATAAGGGACATAATTTTCGAATCAATTGTTAATATTTGTGTATAATTTAACTGTGTTTATCTTGGTATTGGCAGTAGTTTTATATTTTGAAGAACAGTCTATGTTTTTCTTATACTGCATCATTTCTTCTGCTAACTTTCTATAGTTAATTGTATTATTGAACTTTATTCATTTCTATATATACCTAATATTATTATTCCACGTAGTATACTTTCATTTCAATCTGCAACAACTCAAGTAATTAATTTGTAAATTCAGGCGTAATCATATGATTAAAATATATTGAAAAATTGAAAAGATCAATACCTCAGAATAATGCCTTCAAAGCACGCAATTTGAATGATTTTTCTATGACAATATAAGCCCATATGTTTGCCAATAAGACCAATGGTGAAGCACTTTATTGGTAACAATCAGAAATCGCTAATCTTTTCTTGTCAATGATTCGGCGTTTGTGATTACATAGTATTCTTAAATACGTGAGTATTAAGTAACTAACAGATTCTAATTCTTGGAAATAATTGTGATTTTAAGCTGCCCTGGTTGAATTATTTAACGTTTTGATTGTTCTCGTGAGTAAAAACTCGAAATTCGAATTGTTAATTCGTAAGGAGTCAACTTCTAGCTCTGTGATGATGTGCGAACGAACCCTTGTAGCTTATATTCCTCGTGACGATGTTCACTAGAGGCTCAGATGACAAACGTTGCATTGTAACCGCAGCTGGTGTCCCAGATTCCTGATCATCAGAAGATAAATTAGACCTTTCGCTCGGACAGTCAGTGTCAGTTGCAGCATCATCGACCCCCCCCCCCACCCACTGATGATAATGCAGTTGGCGTTGCTATGGTTACGCACAAACAGAGCAGGGTGATGTGGCGCAGGGGAAATTTGTGCGGGAGTTGTCAGGCTACTTCCTGCTTTCGAGGGGGTGGAGTCACATAATTGAATTCTATATTGTCTACTGCCAGCGCTCATGTGCGGAAACTGCTAATGCGCTGCGAAGAACTGACCGGAAATTGCCGATTACGTCTTACGGGGGGAAAAATAAAAAAAAGAATTCAGGGGAAGTGATGCAGAAATGAAGTTATCAATTTGCGTCGGCCATATTATATTAAACTTTTCTTTTAAAATTTAGTAATATATTAAACTTTCTATGATTTTCCACCTACTAATAAACTATGAATGACAACTTTGCCGTTTCGGCATGAATTTCTCCATTATCATGCAAAAAACGGCTCGAAAGATTTTCATGACATTGTGCCACTTATAGAACACGATAAAATTAGTTTACCTGCAAAATCTGATTGCGATTCGTTTACTCCTTCGTAGAGTTTTATCGGGTAAAAATGCCAATATTGAAGATTCGCAACATTTTCGCCAATATCATCCAAAAATTGGCTCCATAGATTAACATGAAATTTGTGCCACTTATAAAGCTCGATGAATGCAGTTTACCTGCAGAATCTAATTGCGATTCCTTTACTCCTTCGAGGAGATCTATCGGGTTGAAATTGCCAATATAGACGTTTCACAACAATTTCGCATATATAACCTAAAAAAACGTCTCGATAGGTTTTTATGAGATTTGTGCCATATATAAAGCTAGATTTAAACAGTTTACCTGCAAAATCTGATTGCGATTCCTATAATCTTTCGAACAGTTTAATTGGGTACAAAATACAAATATTGACTTTTCGCAACAAATTTACCAATATGAGACAAAAAAGACTCCATAGATTTACATGTAATTTATGCCACTAATAAAACTGAATAACAGCAGTTTACCTGCAAAAACTGATTGCGATTCCTTTGCTCCTTCGTAGGGTTTAATCCGGTAGACAATGCCAACAATGCAACTATTTCGCCAATATCAACTAAAAAACAGCTCGATATATTAACATGAAATTTGAACCACTTATAAAGCTCAATAAGAACAGTTTACCTGCATAATATGATTGCGATTGCTTTACTCCTTCGAAGAGTTCTATCTGGTGAAAATTGCCAATATTGACGTTTCGCAACAGTTTCGCTCCAAAGAGTTCTATCGGGTTGATATTGCCCATATTGACGTTTCGCAACAATTTCGCCAATATCATCCAAAAGACGGCTCCATAGATTTACATGAAATTTGTGACACCTTTAGAGCTCGATGAGTGCAGTTTACTTTCATTATCTGATTGTGATTCCTTTACTCCTTCGAGGAGTTTTATCGGGTAGAAATCAACTATGTCTAATTATTTATATTCAATTTTTTATATTTTAAAAATTACAATAGAGATTGACAATTTTATTTGGTAATATGTATCCGTGAAGTGGTTGACAAATTTTAAATTTATTTCATATTAATTTTATAATGCCTGCTTTATTTTAAAAAAATTCATTATATATTTACTTTATAATTATTCTCATTGAAAACGAATAAATAAAAAATTGTGCAATACAGTTTCACTATTCAGTAGGAATATTTATATTTATTATTTTAAGAATGTTATAATTTTCTTTTCTCCAGACGAAATATATTAATTACTTTCCTATCCCAAACCTATTTATTTTGCATGGAAATTTTATACCTGTATTCTTAAACTTATTAAAATATTTTTTAAAACATAAATATTTCATTTTCTCTTATTACTGAATTTTTATATATGAGGAATCATAGATAAAAC
The DNA here is from genome assembly GCA_034510155.1 of Eucriotettix oculatus. NCBI lineage: Eukaryota > Metazoa > Arthropoda > Insecta > Orthoptera > Tetrigidae > Eucriotettix > Eucriotettix oculatus. The sequence continues at coordinate 38,484,259 of CM067382.1, forward strand.
ATTTTATTTGTTGACAAGTCTACATTGAATGACACTAATTAGTTATGAATTTGGTATCTTACAATATAAGTTTGAAAGTTTTCGAAAGGTTGCATTTTGGAATATTTTACGGTAAAATAATTTAGAATCACTTTCAATTTTATCATAATGATACACAAATTCTAAAATTTAAAAAATGCTACTATGCAAAATCAATTGCATAAAAGTATTTAAAGAAGTGTATCTCATTTTCGGTCGAGCAAATAAATTTAATGGATATACAAATATGTATATGTAAATAAATAAATATAAACACTGTCAAATTATGCAATAAGGACTCTAAAAAATTTTTATGATGTAAATTATACTCAATTATTCAACTTAGTGACAAAAAATTAGCTATTAGTCATTATGCGATGCATTATACAGCTTCGAATATAATTCGATACTAGGTCGTATATACGTATTAAACTTCAGTGTGCATGTTTGTGCGATTATCCAGAACAATGGGGGATGGAAATTAGCATAAGCTACAAATCCAGTAATCTTTTTTAATGAACTGCAGCGACAACATTAAAAAGTGAGCAAATACTACCCTTCATGCCAAAACACTGGATTATTTACAAAAATAATATAATATATGGAGTATTAACGTATCGTGCTGTGTGTGGTGTCACAAATCGTAGACTAATCCACGGAATTTATATAATCCATAAACCTCAAAATCGATATATGTGCAATAAAATACATTATTACCGTGTCAGCTTTTGTCGCACGGATTGCCGACATCTTCACTAAAATTGTTTCCCCACAGACTTATTACTTATTTTTTTATTCCCCTTTGAAAGATAACTATTAAAAATGAACAGTTTTGCCATTATTTTATTATGTTAAATCAAGATTTTGTTATAGATGTTTTCGTTGAATTCCGAACTTCTGGGATAAATGTATTATTGAATTTTGTTCTTGTAATGCTGTACTTAAAAAAAGTAAAATGAGAATTTAGAATGTATACATTTGATTGCTAGGCATAACTTGTTTCTTTTTAATAAATAAAATTTTAAGATTATACGTTTTTAGTATAACAAATGTTTTATTTATAATGTAAATCAGAATTTAATGCACCAGCGTGCAAAATATAGCCTAATCTCTTTCATACTGTGATTTTTATTTGAAGAAATATGATTCATTGTTAAATAAAAATATTAGAAATAAAAAACGTTGCACAATTGAGAAAAATGTTCTGTTTTAGCATAAACTGCTATATTGTCCCAATATGCAAGATATGGACCGAAGTCACAAAGCAAAGATAACATGTAACTCAATATAATAAATTACAATTTTTTATTTTACTTCTCGGATTCCGAATTTTTTTTAAAAAAAATTAATAGAGCTTTAAACTTTAAAAATTGCTTATCAGTTAAGAATAGACGTGGATTGTAATGAAATATTTCGATTGATACTTTCTTATATATACATTAATTCATTAGGTTTTAATTCAGTTATAATTATTAGGCTTGTTAGGATCGAAAACCTTATCGTTGGCCTAATCGCTGTTACATTAATCGTATCCGAATTTTTCACTATATAATAATTATGTGCATTAAAAATTCTAAAAAAAGGATAATTAAAACGAATTCTAGTTTATATATATCGAGTTCTAATGTTTGAAATTAGAATATTTTTTTGTGAAGTGGTTTGCATTCTAGTGTGCAAATATTAGTGATCTAATAAATATTTCCTATTACAAAACATTTATTTTAAATATTATGTTGAATAGTATATTAATTCATTACGTACAAAATTTATAATTGACTTCTCTTAGGGTATAGTCTTTTTGCTCTTGTTATATATCAGAATAATTTAATATGTCTTTTGGGAATTTTACTCATTTCATGTAGTGAAAAACTATTCTTAATTTTCGAATTTCAATAAATAATTTAATGTAATACAATATTACTTTAAATAAATCTTGATCCTTTTACTATTACACTTTTGTGTGAAGTTCCTTTTAACTTTTGCCTGCTATTTTTCCAACAATTTTGATTTTATAGTTCCGCACTACACATGCTATGGTTCCCCAGTCAATGGTGTGATGTATCCGTTCGCCCCTAGGAGAATTTGGTACCAGTCAGCGTAGGAAGATACAGGATTAATGTTCATTTCACCCCCACCCCACACGTAACATTATGTAAAGTGTTTGTCTAGAACCTAGCGGCGTTGCCAGACTTGCTTCGCGTGTCGACAGCTATGAGCACGCAACGTTGCCAATTAACGGCGGGGTTGCCGCTACCAGTAGCAACACTGCTGCAACTGCTGCATTGCAGACCATGGACCTGGCGCTCTAATCCGCCGTGCCTTATTAATTAGCCAAAGCCTCGGCCATTTGTTTCCAGCTACAAGGGAACCTAATTTTCGCGGTGTCTGTGGAACAAACATGTGACGTTTCAATTTTTCGCCAATGCTAATACTTTTCACCTGAAGACGTCAGTCATGTCAATGAGCGGAAAACGATGTCTGTCATTTAAAAATAATACTATACTACCCTGTAAAAACTATTATTTACTTCCAATCGCTATTTAATTTGGTACGATGTGTTTGTTATTTAACACATGCTTAAATAATTTGATTAATAATTTATTAATTTTTTTACTTTACTACAACAATATATGATTTTCATGATTTCATTAATTTTATTTGGTGTGTTGCATTTTCAATTTATGCCTACATTAATTGTAAAAGCATGACGAAAAATTTACGATTTAACTGAATCCCAACCATATAAAATCAAGAGCACCCAACAAAAAGACGAAATAAAATTGCAATATGTATTATATTTGTTGATGCCATCTTAAAATCGTGTAATTATAAGGGTGAGAAGCATACAAACATTTCAAATTATCATAAGCCGTAATTAAGAGCAAAAATAACTTCACAAAAATTAATATACGTATATGAACAAGTACAAAACTGGATTTATAAATATATATGACATTAGTGCTTGTTTCACTACATACCCTCATTGTCCGCCGTTTTATTCCTTCCTACGAACAAGGTTACTCTAGTCCGTCGCAATAATATTACACTGGGTGAGCGCTTTGGTGGCCGAAAGCCGAGGTACCATAAGACGGATGATAAAGGGGAGCGAGCGTGTGGAATGAGCACGACCACGAGCAGAACCTTCTTCTGGATTTGGACGTTGATCTGGACGGTCGGAAGGGAACAACGGTGCAAGTCTAAAAGTGTATAGAATGTAGTACAAAGCTAGTACATAATTTCAAAGGAATTTTTCCTTTCTTTTATTCACGTGAATAAACCTTTGTTAATTTTCGTATTGTGGTTTTGGTTCTACATTATCCCTGTTTGCCACGTGACAATCCGAGAGGTCCGAACTAAATGACAACGACGAAAAGGTGGAGATTTTCGTTACAATATATATGTGTATATATAAAATACCTGTCTGAAAAGTCATAGCCACCCCTAAACTCTGACAGAATTCAAATTAATTTTTTAATTTTTTTAAAAAAAATATTGGCGACTGATGTAGGAGTTGGTTATAAGGAGTTTAACATTATTAATAATTTCCTACACCTTGTGATAGATATTTATTACATTAAGTATGTTTTAAGGTTTTATATGATACGTGTTTAATTGACTGCTCGTTTTATTTGCTGTGGTGTTGCGGGTAGCGTCGGTGCCTCACAATAATTATTATTATATGTTTATCAATTTGTCTAAATCGTAGAAAGGAAAACACTTTGTATTAGTGTCTTTAATTTTATTTATATCGTAGTTATTTTTTCTTATTACCTGTTACCATCATGAAATCGGCGAATGAGTATAAACAGAGGTTTTATTCCTGTCTTCTTTATTAATGGGTTATCATAAGACCAATTCTAATTCCATGCTGATGATACATGTTTTGTCCGAGACGTTATTTTCGGGCTAGCTCAGACCCAAGCATGCGGAGTACAAACATTGCGAAGCAGTTTGTCAGTGTCCGGACTCGAAATAATGGCGTCGCGGCGGTGGGCTGCGGCGTCGTTGCCGGGTTCTGACCGCAGTAAAACTCTGCCAGACAGGCAGAGAAGCAAGCCGGCTGCGTTAATCCGACGCAGATGCAGGTGTGCGGCTTATATCGCCCGCCGTAAATGCAAAACGAGGAGGAGGAGGAGGGCCGGGCAGGGCGGGATGGGATGGGATGGCTTCTATTCCGGGCACGACGTCGCTTTTAATACCTGCCAGTAAAGCCATACCCTGGTCCAAAATCTCGGCGAAATACGGCGCTGTAATTCCGCTTTAACACGTCGCCTCATAATGAATAGAAATCAAATCCGGGTCCAGCGTGAATGTGAGTTCAGCATGTCACCCTAGTAGATATTTCTGATAATTCAAATGAATATTCTTTGTGGGAACCACAAAAATAACGCTTTGAAATAAATTTTAAAATAATGTTTAAAGAAAGTAGGAGGCCAGTAATTAGGACGAGAAACACTCCAAGATGTAATTATTGTAAAATCATTGTAGCATTGGGTTGTTTCACTGTTTAATGTTAATAATAAGGAGATAGGAGATTTAAATTTATTGTTGTTTCCATTAGTCCTCGACGGAGAAAATGGGATACGTCATACATTACAAATAATAAATAATTTTAAGAAAAAATAAGTTACATAATAAATTACAAATTATCTTCAAATAAAATAAAAAGTATAGTCTAAAGTTATTAAAAACACTACATGCACACAAGAGAGCACAAACACACACTGAAAAACACAAACACACGCAATGTAGTTTTCACTACTTGGAGCTGCACGATCAGGAATTTGACCTTCCATAGTATAAAAAAAACAGAGTTTAAAGCTATGTAGTAGGTGATTTTACAAGACAATACATTCAACGCTTTTGCAGGAAACATTATTTTAATTATTGGGGGGACGATAAAGATAATCCTATACAGAGTAAAACGCGCCATTTAGTAGAATATTTTTGCTCTAATTCGCGAAACGTTTGTAGTTATTGTTTTTAACCTCTGGAAGAAGGCTGTTGTATAAAACTATCCCGGTATTGTGAAATTTTTTGTGGTGGAGAGCAAGGCGGTGCTTGTCCGACCTTAGAGCTGAACGATTTCTGGTTCCGCTTTGCAAACTTTAAGATTTCATCAATATATACGCTTGGTAAATGTAATTTTTTGCAAACTTTTGAAGAAAGGTTTGCAACTCTATCTATAATTCGTACTAGAAAGTATTAAATGGCACGCTTTTGCAACTTCAATATTTCATTGCTCCTGGAGCATTTTTCCCAATTAGAGATGAGGAATCTAAGAGACTTCAATAAATAGACTCTATTTGATCAGTACGTACTTTAAAATTTATAAGAATAAAACTTTCAAGACAAGTTTTTATAGAAATCAGACATGCTATTATTAAAAACTGAGGTCAAATTTTGATTGGAACCAGTATTGGAAGCGTGTGAATATGTTTCCATATTTTAAAACTTTACTAAATTCGTTTTCACTTTCCCGCAGTTCTTAATAAATCAGCAGCAATATTAATATCGAATGAACGTTCTTCCAGCCAATTTGTTGAGTAAATAGATATTTATAGAAACTGCGCATTATATTGATGACGACAACGGAGGAATATTTACATTATATGGTTGTTCATTATGACTATTGAAAGTAAAGAACCACATACTCAATTCAGTTATCGATTGTGAAGTAAAGTAAACAAAGTAGGCCCTCCCCAAATATCAACCACAATAAAAAACCTAAAAAACAAAGCCTCCCCTAGTCACGACCTCATCACAAACCGCCACCTAAAACATCTCCCAAAGAAAACAATAATCTTAATTACCTATATCTTCAACGCTATTTTCAGAACCACTTATTTTCCAACGAAATGGAAACACGCAACCATAATAATGATACCGAAACCAAACAAACCAAAAATTCACCCTGAGAGTTGTCGACCAATAAGTTTCCTTCCCACATTATCCAAATTGTTCGAAAAACTACTCCTACCGCAACTAATTAATCAACTCTCCTCTCTGATTCCTGACACTCAATACGGTTTTCGCCCAAAACACTCCTGTCCCCATCAAATATACCGCCTCTCCAACCTCATTAACAACTCCTTTGAACATCGCAAATCCCTCATCACCACCTTTATCGACATCGATAAAATCCACCATCCTTCCCTACTATCCAAAATTAAAGACATCCTTATGACACCCACTACAAAATACTCCTAAACTACCTTTAAAACAGAACCTTCTCTGTCAAAATAAATAACCACCTTTCACAACCTCACCCAATCGCGGCGGGCGTACCCCAAGGAAGTGTCATTGCCCCCTTCCTATACAACATCTTCTCCCATGATATCCCACAACATCCTAACACTAGCACAATCTTTTTCGCAGACGACATAGCCATCTCCTATGAAACCTCCTCTCTCACCTCCGATTTCCAACCGCCGCTCAATAACCTAGAACAATGGTCCAAACAAATTGCGAATCAGTATCAACCCCACCAAATCAATAACTATCCCATTCACTCTAACAAAAAACCCTCCATCTCTATCTAAACAATTCATTAATCCCTACAAAAACGGAAACCACCTACCTCGGAATCATGTTTGACTCAAAACTATCCTGGAAACCTCACATTAATTTTCTCCTCTCCAAAATAAACCAAAAATTCAGAACTCTATATCCCCTCCTAAACAGAAAATCCCCTGTCGCCACCAGCACAAAACGCCTCATATACCTCTCCATTATACAACCCACCTGGTCCTATGCCTCCTCCATATGGGGAACAACAGCCAAAACCCATTCAACCAAAATTCAAACCAAACAAAACATAATACTACGCATCATTACAAACTCTCCCTGGTACCTAAGAAATTCCGTCATTCACCATAACATCAAAATTCCCAATGTAAACTCAGTAATCTCCAAATCCATAACAAAGCACACTCAACCACCCAAACCCCACGATCCAGCAATTTCATAACAATCCTCCTCCACCTCCACGTTCCCGTCGCCTCAAAAGAAAACTTCCAATTGGCCTCATCCTTCCCCCTGATCATTCAGGCACATCCTAACCCACTTTACCATAATTCCCGCAGACCACATCCTCATTAATAATCCAAAAATCAGTTCACTGCTTGTCAATACCACACACCCACGTCGTATGCCCCTCAGATACAATTAAACCCAACCGTTCGGCCTACCCTCATGTCACCATGTAAATAATATACAATATTTTATTTTCATGTTTTTTTTTGTGATTTCATATTGTATATACTATTTCTAAATTAGCACAACTGAAAATCTGTAAAGATAATAGTTTTTATAAATTAATAATAAAAAACAAAGTAGGCACTTGTATACCTGAGAATGATATGATCACACCGTGAATGATTCTGAAACTACAAATAAAGATGGAACCAATCTGGGATCCTGCCGAAAACGTTTACGGGGACACCAAAGACTTTAAGTATTTACCGGGATTACTCTCTTCATGGTTATATCTGTCATCATTAGAAATTCTGCTTCTAATAATATGTGGCCCTTGTATTTCTGAAATTCGATAGGACGACCCTCACAACCAGTTTACCAAAGACCTCGTAACAATAAATCAACTCTGAAAAATATTTCCCGTTTAAGCTCCTTACGAGCATTAGGAGCATGTGTGCTTAAGAGATCATGTGCCTTTAACGAGTAGTTAAACAAATAGCCGTTAATGTTTACAAGGAACCGTTTCCGGCCAAAGTCGAAGAGCTATTACAGGCGAGGGTGGGGGGGGGGGTAACTACTGTTCTCTGCTCTGGGGCTATTAGACCTTGCCTCCAGCCTCAGCTTCCTCCAACTCCCCACCTCCTACTTCCGCAACTGTCTGAACCACCCGCTGCTACTTTCGGAATAATTAATTCCCCATTACTGTGGCTTGGCCCGACTACGGCCAAGGCCAGCCTGTAGTAAAACGCTGCTTACAGATCGGACACTCTCGTGATGCCGGAAGAACCATAAAATCCAAAGGCCGTTAACCTCCCGATAACTGTATTCCATTTATGTACTTCCCTGAACATATACGGAATGACGTCAGAAACTGCAGCATTGCAATTTTCAACCTTCATCGTTGAAATTGGAGGAAAATTTCATAGAAAAAAAATATTCCACTGAATACCAATGAATAATGAGGTTATCTCAACCCTCTAAGATTAAATCTGATGAGGAACAAAAACCCTAAGTCAAAAATAGTTTCTTGTTGAGTCTATAAGAAAAGTATTGTATTTATATATTCTGGAATATAATCAAAATATGTTCAGCTGCTGAACGAAATCCCATGAGTACACCATAAACACTATTGATATGTTTAATTTGGTGAAATTAACGACTAGTCATTTACGTTCTATAAAATCTACAGCATTTCGATTAATGGATAAGAAAACTGTATTAATTACACAATTTTCGGATATAAACGTTTATGTGATTATCACATCAATGCCTGCGCAAGTTTATTGCGTCGTAGCTTTGAATTGTTTAGACATTTCCATTTCGTATTGTCAAGTTCGTATAATATTTAATGTATTATAATTGCTTGCATACTGAGTGAATTATTTATGGTTTAATTCTACATTGCAAAAATGAAGTGTATCTGAAATAATGTTTAGTACAAATGTGTAACATGCATAATTGAAGTACGGTTTATAGACATGTTCTACCGGCTGCATTCCATCCAACCGCCTTAATAAACCATTTTATTTTCAGCGTTCATTTGTGAGATTTAAATGATAGGGGGCATTAAAAGGTATATTTTCAAATTTCTATCTAATGGTTCAATCAAGTGAGAGATAATTGTAGAATTAAGTACTGCAGCAGGTTAATATACTGCTGGATACCCTGCTAGTATTTTATAAAAATAGCAGTAAAATTTTTCCTCTTACAACTGGCAGAAGTTTTCAAGTACAATTTTATTTAAAAACGTATGTAAACGAGTTCGTGTTGTTGAAGCGCCTATATAGTGCCCCTAGAGTGACTGCAGAGCTCGCCTGATTATGTCTGGAATGCCTCGCACTCTCTGTTTTTTTTATCAAAGTCCTCCAATGCCGAGACATCTTCTCCTATTTTATGAGGTATATGTGCTGGGGTCGAAGACCTTGGGCATATGGCAAGAGTTGTCCGCTGATCCCATTGGATCAGTAGGCCAACTGCATCCTGAAACTGGTAGAGACATGGAGAAGGGAATGCTGCGACCCCACAGCAAACTCGTCTCCCGTCATTCGGAAGGGCGTGAGAGTTGTACCTAATGCCCGACCTACCTGATGCAGATTTTCTAGGGTTTTCCCATCATCTCTTTACGTGGAACACCTGGTAGGATCCTTAAACCACAGCCCGGGGGCCCTAGTCTACCCTTGGTTACCTTGCTCTACCTTCCGCATCCCCCCTTTTCAATTCCCTTTCTATGCTATTAAAGGGGAGTTGCCAGTTTCAGGATCACCCTCATGTAGCCTGTTAACCCAAAAAGAAGAGAAAATTAGAAACAATTACAAAAAAATCAAAATGCAACATCTGTCGACACAACTTATTTAACTTCAATTATATATTGACTGGAAAATAAAGCATAGATCTAAAATGGAATTGAATAAAAAAATAATATGTATAATTTTGACATTTATGATATATATATATATATATAATATATATATATATAGTTTGATCTTATGCGCATTATTGCACTGAATAATCTTGAAAGATATGTTTTCTCCATGTAAAATTTTTCCCTTTTTGCCAATCGGAGCGCTCATTAAGAAATCAAATTAATGGGAATTAAATCAATTTGAAATTGAATGTTAAAAATTATTCTGCCGTATGCAAAGTTGTTCATACTAAGAAGAAAAGTCTGAGCCCTATAATATATCTATCATTGCTGTGGGACGCGGTTCATGAGAACTTAACAAGTATGTGTAATCTTTCGAAATTGATTTCTGCGAGAGTCGTGTTCTTTGTCTTGGTGTATAGGAAGCTGGCGAATTCGTCGTGTGCGGCGCATTGAGTTTACAGCTTCCTGGAAGCTCTTTGTGAGGAGACGTCGCATAAAACAAAGCCTTGGAAGAGTCTGTTCTACATGTTCCCTGCCACAGGGGAAAATTCACGATCGCCCCAAATACGTCGGAAGTTGGTGGCATTGACAACGTGACGCGGAATATAAAGAGACAGCGTAATCCTCAACGCAGGGGAAAAATTTCCACAAGAAACATATTCATAGACTACTTGTTTATGATATCCGTATTTATTCAAAATATTCAGAGTGTACTGGAAAACAGGTAGGAACTCGATCTGTCTAATAAATTAGAAATTATACTTCACTAAAACGTTACCTACAATACACAAAAGAGAGAGAGAGTGACAGAAATACTAAAGATTATTGCTCAAAAGCCAACTAATGCGTATACATGAATACTAAAAGAAATTATATAAAATCATTTTAAGCGCCTTTAAAAGCGATTATCAATTAACATTTTGATTTTTAAAAGAGATAGCTGAAGTTAGAACGAAATTATTTTCTTATAATATGTTGTAAGTGAAGAATATAGTGTAAAATCATAAAATTAGTCTACTACTTAAATTATTCTAATTTATAAACGCGACACAGATAAAAATTATTTTTGTACCTAAATAATATGTATGTAGTTTTTATTATTTATGTTTAAAAATAAAATCATTTAACTAAAAACCTTACTTTCTTTTGTACAAGGGAATCTGAAACTTTTTATTAAGGGTTGGAAAACAAATTAAAGTAATTCTTTTATTCTCCAAAAGTATTACGGGTCATGTCACGTAGAAATTACTTATTCTGAAGTGAAGCTGGTCTCCTAAAATTGCTTAGGAAAATTTAACTCGAGAGTAATCGCTTTGTCAACAAGTTATTAAACCATCAGCGATAGCCTTACATTTTTGAAACTTAACTCCTTCATGCCCCCTACTTAATGACGTCATAACTTCCGCAATGTCTAGTATCGTAATCGGAGTCAAGAAACCTAGTAATACATTAAATAACCACTTACATACAAAAGAATACACAGAGACAGTCAGTCACATTTATACGGAGAAGATACTTTAACCATCTCTTCGGTCTGATTATCGTAAAATTATGTGTGTAGATACATACAGCATTTAAAAATATAAAATTGACTGTTTACATTTTTTGGGGGTAACAGGCTACATGAGGGTGATCCTGAAGCAGATAACTCCCCTTTAATAGCATAGGAAGGGACTTGAAAGGGGGGATGTGGAAGGTAGAGCAAGGTAGCCAAGGGTTGACTAGGGCCCCCAGGCTATAGTGTAAGGATCCTACCCGGTGTTTCACCTAAATGTGATGCAGGGAAAAACCCTAGAAAACCTGCATAGGGTAGGTCGGGCTAGTGGGTACTACTCCTGCGCCCTTCTGATGACGGGAGACTGGATTGCTGTGGGAACGCAACAAACCCGCCTCCGTGCCTTGATCAGTATTGAGAGGCAGTTGGCCGACTGGTCCAATAGGATCAGCGAACCACTCTTACCGTATGCCGAAGGTCTTCGACCCCCGTACATACACCTCTCAAGCTGCCCAAGGTCGTCTCAGCCTGCAGGAACCTTAAATAAGTTACCTTGGTCATGGACCAAGGGGGGAGGAAAGAGGAAAACCAGGAAGGAGGAAATCAACCTCCACCTGGTTCTCACTCATTTCCCATCAAGATATCCTCCTGTCCCATTCATACGGCTCTGTTCTTTATATAACGTGCCTCAATCATCTGCCCTGTGACTCACAAAGATTTTACATATTTATTAACTAATTAAAAGTATAATTACTTTGTAATGTTAGTTAAATTTAAGCATTATATCACCTTTGATATATATATTCTCTTTGGTATAATTAGCTTCAAATTATGCGTTTATCTTTACGTAACCTGTTAAACGCAAATAATTAAAATATTAGTTGTATTGAAGGATTAATTTATCATGCTTTTTAATGGGCATAATCTATTATGTAATTTTTGTCATTTTTAGTCTGAAAGGGTGGGAGGAGAAGTAAGGAACCTAAATATTTAAAATATCAACAGAAAATTTCTCTGGGCAGTGTATGAGAATACACCAAAAATTAATTCTATTGGAATTCATAAAGGGACCTTTTCTTAGGGACAAGCTACATCAGGGTGATCCAGACAATTCCTTTTTAATGATTTAGATTTATTGTTGTTTCCATTAATCCTCGATTGAGGAAATAGGATACGTCATACATTAAAAAATTAAAAATAAACAAAATAAAGTACATAATTAAAATCAAATAATCTTAAAATAAATAAATGGCATAGGAAAAGGGGGGGTGTAAATTAGTAGAGCAAATTATTTAATTGGTACGTTTTTAGCCTGAGGGAAGGAAAGAAGTATTGATCCTACACCTTCGAAAAATCGTCAGGTGATATAAAAAAATCATTGCAATCAGACGAATGGTTTAGGAATCGCCTAAGGGAAAATCTTATGATCCTGTATATAAGGACAGGAACCCGTCACATACATTTCCTTTCCTATATAGGTTGTGTCATTTAAATAAGTATTACCATTTATTTATTCGATTGCTTTTACTATTACACATTATCTTTAATATAGTTTATCCATTTTTCTTTAATTGAATCATCAACGTTTAGCGAACACAATATAACAAACATCTGATGCACACAGAATGAGAGTAGTTGTGCGCCTTTTCCTCGATATCCTGGAACAACCAATATTCTCGAAATGCTCATTTACCTTGTCTTAACTAGCTTAACTCCAGCCAGACCTATTAGTAATCTGAAAGCTTGCATTAAAGCATTAAACTCAACCCCTCTTTTTTTTCCATCACTTCCCCTCCACCCACTCCGCCTACTGAGCGATGTAAAATGTCAGCGAAATAATTGCATTGCGGAACGCAGTAATAGAGGAAATGCTGCTTTTTTTTCGCTTGGAAATTATCTGCCTTGCCTTCGGGAACAAAAAAAAGCGACAGACCTTTTATACACTTTATTCTTCATTTTAAGCGAAGGTAGCAATACTAACATTTGTTTCAAAGCAGTTTATCCAGTTCTTATGAATATTAATAGCACGAGATATTTAATTATGGATGAACGCTAATGTATAGCGCAAAATTATGTTAAATAAATGTTTCGAAGTATTTCCGCTAGAAAAGATCATAGTCAAAAATGACTCTCAAACTTGTAATTTTGATGTATTCTAAAATATATTTTTCTTAAACCGTTGAAATAGAACATTGTATTGAATTAAAAATCAATTTGTTTTCAAATATATAAATAAGGAATATATACTGACATATTTTAAATATATCATAAAATTTTTACAATAATATCAATAAGTTTCAGTCCATATTCAATGTATGTTTTAAAATACTTAATAGGACTGTGTAAAGTGTTAAAATAATTCAAACAGATGATACCTTATGATTATCAAAGATTTTGAAGTCTTCTACATACAATTCTGACCGTAATTTGCAATTGGAAACAAAATTGGGGTTATTTTTTTTACCTTCAAACTTAACGAGATTTATTCACTTCATATTATTTTATGACAATAAAATGTTAATCAAGACTTAGTCGAAAATATTAATTCATTTAAGACTGCTCATAAAAAATTATATACTTACGGAATTAGATCTTGTTATACTAAATTTTCTAAAATAAGAGAATATTTTTCAATTTTAATTATTAATTTAGAAATTTGAGGATTAGTAATTTCTCAAATATAGTACCTAATATTCTGACTGACAATCGTTAATAGAGTGACTTAAACGACTAGTCCATCAACTTTTTAGGAATTACGAGGTCATTTTACTTTGTATCGGTTACTATGAGATATGTGAACAAACCCTTTGATTAATCGTGTTTTCAAATAAACCATAATACACTTTCATGGCGTATCTTATTGAATATTTAACGGGGTAATTTAACGGCGGAAACTCTGGAAGTGCTCCAGAATCTATACAATGACGAAGACACAATGAAGAAAATTTGTTACCTTCGGAAGTTCCGATATGGATGAGTGAATTTATTACTGCAATTACTTGTCCTCTTTGTGTCAGCTGCAGAAAATAGAAATTTAGATTGAATCGCAATTAAAACTTTATATTAAAAAACTTCGCAATTTTCCTTGACATTGAGTAAAAATGTAGAATTTTAAAGTTAAACGGTAATTTAGAACTGTACTTTAATAGAAAAATTATATTTAAAAAAAGAGTTTCTTGAGCTTTCTTTTTAGGTAAATTATATACAAATTTCCTCTAGTTGAGAAGAAAAGTAAAAATATTTGAAACTCTAGGGCAAAAGAGATATTTTTTGTCTGGATTAATTCTACTTTATACTTTAAAATAAAAAGGAATCGAATATAACTTCACACTAAAAGCTTTATATAAAAAATATTGTAAGGAAATAAAATTGAAATGCACAATTACTGTACGTTAGTAAATTTCATAAACAATTTTTTACTAACGATGGGGGGTTAAACTATATTACCCAAATAAACTACGACGTTAGTCTAATTTTTTAATATAAGCCATTTAGTCTTATTTAGGGTTACAAAGATGCATTAATTTTAAAGAAAATTATTCCTAGTAGCCGCGAGAGCGTCGTTAAGATGTTTTCGTTCTCTCCAATAGAAATGCCCATGATTTTTAATTTTTGTAAATATATTGTCGTTATAAACGAGAAAAAGAGGGACACATTTTTGGAGATCCTGATGTGTATATGGTACAGGAAAGGTTTTACGTAAAGTGAATGCCGGTTGTCTAAACTATTGATCTATGATCCGGTATATTTTTTTAAATTATAAACATTTCGCGTCGTAATCAACCTATCTTTGGTCGAGAGATAGCTCCCGGAGAAATAGTCAACTTCTTTGGATCGTCGATACGTTGTGTAGGTAAATTAGTTTTATTTTTCGTGTAAATTTTAATATGCTCTTTTGTTAATTTGTAAAACCTAATCATAATGCAAGGAGAAGAAATGAAAACCCTACGCCTTGACGATGATATTGTAGTATTAGTCAGAATAAGACTTGGAAAGCATAATAAATGACATGAACGTGGTCCTGGAGAAAGAGGGTTAATAGAGGGTAAACCAAGATAATGGAGTCTAGTACGGGAAACAGTGGAATAACAAAGGCTGTTAGATTGGGAAGGGATATTTAACCGGAAGTTATTGTAATTCTGCTACTTGGGAAGCGTAATAACTAGGGACGGTAAAAGTATGGTAGATATAAAGAGTAGGATAGCACAGCTAAGGAAGACTATCGCGAAAAAAATTAATTTACTTACGAGTAATATAAATGTGAGCATTAGGAAATCGTTGCTAACAATGTTCGTATGGAGTGTGGCGTTATATGGGTGCGAAACGTGGACGATTGGAGTTGCAAAAAGGAAAAGAATGGAAGCCTTCTAAATGTGGTGCTATAAGAGAATGCTGAAAATCAGATGGGTGGATATAATCATTAAGGAGGAAGTTCGTAACAGAATAGGGGAAGAGCGAACAATATGGAGGACGTTGGCCAACAGAAGGAATAGATTAGTAGCCCACGTTTTAAGACATGAGGGTCTTGTTGAATTAGCATTAGAGGGAAGTGTGTCGGGTGAGAACAGGAGAGGGAGGCCAAGGATGGAATACGCTAATAAGATTAATGAAGATGTGGGAGGTGCTAGTTATAAGAAAATCAGAAGTCTTGCGCAAGACAGATTATCATGGAGCGTTTCATCAGACCAGTCTTAGGACTGAATACCGCAACAAAAACATTTGTAATATCAAATAAAATATTATGCGTTTGATAGTTACATTCATCATACCCTAAAGTTTTGAATTTAAAAAACTTTAATAACAACAATGCTGTATATTTGAAAAAAATTAAAATATTAATAAACCTCAGGTTTTCCACTTTTGAAGGTTTTTTGGGGGGTTTTCCGCCCTAGAAAAGACCGTACTCAACTTTAAGAAACGAGTAAATGCTTAACCTCTTTGTCTCTCAGAGACTTATCAGTAGATATATTTATTTACAATGAGGACCAAACCTTCCCTCTCTCAGCAACAACACAATAAATTAGGAACCCCTCCAACTTTAGGTAGTTCTAATATTATTATTATTCAATCCATTAGTCCTCGGTTGAGGAAATACGATACGTCAAATATAATATTACAAGAAATATACAAAATTTTACAGCTAAAAATTGAATGACAAAAAGAGGAAAGATAAAATTCAATCTTCAATTTTCAGTCGAAGGAGGAGGCAGCAGAAGATCGTGCGTAGGTTCCCGTCGAACATGAAAAAGAAAATAAGTCAGCAGTTAAATTCTAGTAGAGGATATTTCTAAAATAAAAGGAGAATTTGATAGGACACCAGCAAACTGTTTTAGTCCTTCCTATCTACGAACTCTTTGAGTTGAATAATACGCTCCATTCATCAACAGAGATTTACAACATTTTATAAATAATTTTTGAATCTTTAAAGCTTTTATTTCTTCCGGGAGACTATTGTATAGATTTATACCGGAATACTGAATGCTTGTTTCAAAAAGACTTGGAATTTTTTTGAAATCCTCCGTGTTGAAAAACATCGTCTGAGGTCACTTAATCGATCGGAAATTTTATTCTCTATAATTTTGGCCATATGATCTTCTTCTCAGGCACGAGAATGGGTCATTTTGACGAATTTCGCTATTTATAAAACCTAGGATTGAAAATAAGTTGTATTTGACAGAAAATTTTTTTGGTCTGTGATATGAAAAGAGAACCATGTTTTTTATATGTAAATTAAAAAACGGTAACATAGCACCCATGTTTAATTTCTTGTTGTATTATGTTTGTAGTACGCATGAGGAAGTCTCAAAATTGAGACGAAACGTCCCTTTAGCTAATAGTGATCTCTCTGGAGTAACTGTAAATGTAGTGTAGCTGTAGTGTAGTGTAAGCTACTCATCTTTGATTACATGCCTGTTTTATTATTTACGTGAACCCGAGCAATGCCAGGTACTTTAAGTAGTAGTGTCTTGTATGTATCTTAACAGACGTAAATAATTTGTATAATTCTATTACTATTCATTACGCTGAGCAGTTTTACTGTGCTTATAGTGCAGTCTCTTTTTTACATACTCAGGGTAGCTTGTCCCCTTCCTGTCCCTCCATCTTCTTAGAAGCAACTCACAAAGTAACTAGACCCTACAAAGAACAATATCCTCTCCTGTCTATAAGATTCCCTCGCGTGCTACGGGAGCGAAGGGTTGCTTGTGTGCCGCAAGGGTGAGCAGTCCGATACTATTAGCTCCCTGAGCTTGGCTTTTACGGGCAGCTCCCTCTGTTTGGGATTAAGTTAGGGACGGAAGGGAGGGAAATTTCACACCCTGACGTTGTTCCTCCGCAATTTACTCGGCATCGATCCCGCGACCCACGCACTGACCCCTCTCCTCGCTCTCGTCTCCCGGAGGCAAACACGACGGACGGACGTCACAGATTAATGGAAAAGCATCGTCCAGTCCCTAATAACACTTCAAAGCGCATTTACGTGCAAGACATTTATATAATTGGAGAGACGGCGGAGAGTAACATTAATTTTAAAGCAATAAAACGGTTGTTGTATTTCTTTTAAATGAAACTTCCGTTGTAGGATTATTTAGCGTGTTGTAGAGAGCCCAACGTACCTAATTATTTTTCTACTGTCTTCTCTGCAACACATATAGGCGACAGTGGGTTTGAAGTTTATTAATAATTAAATAGAGATATTTACAGAAAAAATATTTATTTTTCCACCTTTTCATAATATTTCTACCTTAAACAATGGAACACTAAATAAAGAATAGTCCTCGGTTTCGAATATATATACGAACTAAGGGCTACATTGATATGTTTTTAGAAATATTTATTTTTGCAAACCCATATGTAACTGGACACTTATTAAATAACAGATGTTTTTCGTGGCCGACGTAACTTCAGTATTTGACATCGGTTTTTGGGCTGTTAGGCCACGTAAATTCTCGGCGTGTCTGCCAACATTTCGCTTGTGAGCAACAAGCATTATCAAGGCATTATCCCTACCCCGTTGCGTCGCGTTCAGGATAGACAAACCCGCTGTACATTCCATTTAAGAACAAATGTTGGGATTTTGTAGTAGCGGGGTAGGAGTTCGTCACCTACTTATCGGTACTCTTTTTTATTTCTACTTCACCCTTCAAGCGTTGAACGTGTATTTATTAATGCTCTGTATACATCATTCCATTTATTTCTATTATTTCCATATGTGTTACATGTTATTGCAGTAAATATTCCACATGAACATTTAATTGTCAATAAAATTTCACTATCATAATAAATCTGAGAAACAATTTTACATCTTTACATTTTTCGTGTGGTTTGAATATCTTTGTTTCCTGTTAGAAACAGGATTTGTGAAATTCATATTGCAAACAGCTTGTAACTGTCAACAGAAGCGGTCCATATCGAAATAAATTACATTTGAACAACTGAACTTTATTAAGTTTTATGAATAATTGCATTCAAAAATTTAAGAACTGAAGAAATTAATTTACATCTTCTTTGTACCTGGTGATGTCTCAAATTTCAGGACGAATAATCATAACGAATAAAACTTCTGAATTTTCTGTAAAAGTAGTAATTTAATTTGTCTCTATATAATTTAATGTTGTTTAATATATCTCTTAAAAACGAATCTGTAAATACTAAACTGCAGCAACGATGCAGTTTGAGAGTGATATTTTCTGTTTCAGGGTAGAAAACATGATATTTAAATGGTAATTTACTGACATGTATTTAATGAAACTCTCCTTTTCGCCGTCGTAATTTAGTTCAGATCTCTCGGGTTGCCACAATACAAAAGTTAACAAAGGTTTATTCACGTGAATAAATGGAAGAAAAGAATCGTTTAAAAGTTCATAAAAACTAGTACAAAGCTGGTACACAATTACAGACTCGCACCGCTGTTCTTTCCCGAGGGTAACCCTGGACCGAGGGCTGCACTCGACCGTCCAAGCCGACGTACA
This sequence comes from Eucriotettix oculatus, assembly GCA_034510155.1. Classification (NCBI taxonomy): domain Eukaryota; kingdom Metazoa; phylum Arthropoda; class Insecta; order Orthoptera; family Tetrigidae; genus Eucriotettix; species Eucriotettix oculatus. The sequence continues at coordinate 38,503,304 of CM067382.1, forward strand.
AATCCAGAAGAAACTTATTGTCGTGGTTATGCTCACACCACACGTTCGCTCCCGTCCACAGTTCCTCCTACATTACGGTATATCTCGACTCATGACGACGGACTTGATTATTCGAGATTTGTAGGAAGGAATATAACGGCGGACAATGACGGGGAGGCAGACCCGTGACGCGAGTGTAACGTGACAATATAGAGGGGGAAAATTATACTTAAATAATAATTTGCTAGTGTATATGCTTTATATTGTATTTAATCGACTTTTATACGCTCTTATTATTTTTCACATCTATGTGTAGAATTATATTGAATCATTCATTTAATTTTTTATTATAATTTCTGAGAATAATCTTGTAATCGATAAATCCCTTGCAAGTTGCAAATCCTTTCATATTTACTTAATATCTTCGAATAGTAAACTGTACTACTCACACGTTGCCACTTCTGTTTTTTCTAACTCCGTCGTCTTTATACTACTCTAGCCTTCTCCTGCACCAAGTTTTAAGGTCTTCCGTTGCATTTTTCTTCTTTTTTCTGGGTAAAACATTTATAATCCAACAGGGTACAGCTATCTTGTTATTAGTGTTATTGAATTTGTAATATCTATTTGTGACGAGTAATTTTTCGGTGACACCTTTGGCATAAAAGTTGTTAGTTCTTTAGAGTCTCTTACAATTTTGGATTTTATTAACGTAAATTTAATTTGGCTATATTTTTTTAAAACTTAGCTAAATTTGTAAAAACAGTTGTAGTGGAATGTCAGCTACAAAATTTACAACTCGCTGAGAACATTGACATTCCGCACGCCCTCTTGACATTCTAGTTAAACGTTAATTACCATAATACACACACAAAATTCATGGCACAGTCGCAGTTCTAAATTAGGCAGATGTAACAGCGCAGTTTAATAAAAATTACATTAACTGAATACCCGTGGTAATTTTTTCCGTGAAAGATGACTACCTGGAGCGAATTGGTCTCCGGTCGCCAAATTAACATCAATTATGCGCGCACTTTGTCCATTACTCGAGGTTTATCAATACTAATGTGGTGATAAAACACAAACAGCCCATTCGCAGCCGCCCAAACACGTTATACTGGATGTGGATATATAAACTTGCATGTCCACATCATCGACGCTACGATTATACGAACGATTCTCTGCCTCTCTCAACATTAAAATTAGTGGTACCATGACCGCTTTTTTTTCCCCTCAGAATAGAATTTTTAATATTTCAGAATAGTCTACGTTGATGATTAATCGCAATACATTTGATTTAAGATGATATTTTTCAATTTTAAATACAAAAATTAATTATTTTTCTTACATGCAAGTAGCTAGGAAAACTTTCATAAAATGAATGGGGTAAACGGGAGTAATAATCCTGAATTATTTCCTGAAAGTGAAAATAGGAATTTATTGACCGACAATTGTGACTGTTGTTATTGTTGTGTTAACCAGTTCTTAGACTGTTCCTGCGCAATCTTTTTATTTCTACATAACTAATACACCCCACATACTCCCTAATCTGTTTAGTGTATTCATCCTTGGCCTTCCTCTAATGCTAATTAGACCCTCATGTCTCAAAACGTGGCCTATTAATCTGTCCCTTCTCTTGGGCAAAGTCAAACGTAGACTATCAAAATGTAAATCGAGCACAGAATCCATGTAGTGTCTCACTATTCTGATGGCGTGTTCGAGACCCCAACACCTACATCTATGCGTAATATTTCCGTACACTTACACTGTCCCGCCTCAACAATTGACTTCCTCTATCGGCTTCTTTCAAACATGTCCGACAACAGCGATTTTTGAGCGGTTTAGCTGCTATTCGAGAGGGAGACGCAACTTCATGTTACAATACATACTACAGTATCTTTGAAGAATGAATTCTGTACGTTAATATGTTCCACAAAAACTTTTAAAGCACTGGTACTTTTCCTTCAAAAATTTATTAGAATACTTTTATGCAACCAAATAAAACATACTAGTGGTTTTTTAATTACATTCAGCTGTTTGAAACAGACACTTCACTTAACGTCAAATAAGTAAACTTAACCTCTTTTAAGTTGGCAGTATGGCTGTCTTTTAAAAAAAATATATTTCTTCTAATCTGTAATTAAAGTTTAAATTCTTACATACTTGAAGTTGCCCTTTTAACATATTTTACTTTCATCCAAATTTAACACCTGAAAGGGTCCCAAATGTGGAGACAAAACGTCGTTTTACCTAAATAAAAACTCGATCTGTAAAACTGATAATAAAAAATGTAAAACCAAAGTTAAATGAAAGAAATTAATTGGTTTGTTTTGAGAATTAAAATTTTATTGGAGGATAGAGGACTGATTACTGTATCGATTCACGTCGTACATGAAACATAACTATAGGATGGAGGCATTTTGGGGAACACCTTTCTGTTCACTTGCTGTTGGGGAACGCGAAGACCTACCGTGTAAGTTATTGTATTGTCTTTAAAGTGCGCGATGTAAATCAGCGTCTCCCGGCGTCCACTCAGCGCCGGCAGGTAAACCGCCAAAGTTTCTTGGCGACACAAAAGCTGCTGGGGCTTTTTTCTTCCTCCCTCCACGCTTCCGCTTTCGTTGTAATAACGACACCGACTTTGCAATTCCGCCTTTGTTTCGGACACAATGAGCTGGAACTCAGGGGGACAAACTTCTTGCACGAGCGAGCACTCAAGGCGCGGCGCTGTGGCAATTCCGTCGCCTCCGAAAGAGTTGCAAGTTTTCCACCAGTGGACTAACCTGCAGATGGCCTGCGGTTCCCTCTCGGCATAATCGAGGACAACTCGCGACGGATCTACATCAACGCTTCCATTGGATGAATGGCTCGAAGCCAGTATAGAGAACTGTGCTTACAAAGAATCACTAACATGGTGCAAGCGTGTTCATCGAATCCTCAAGTTACCAGCACGATCTGTTTTCAAGACTCCTGTAAGCTCTCCTCACCTCAATAACACTGATAAATGCCCGTTGGGCTGAGCTTCAATTGAAGCAATTATTCTCTCTTGTAACTAATAAATGATTTTAAAAACAATAATAATAATAATAAAGCTAATTAAATTTTATTATTGAAATTGTATTCAGGAAACAAACTAAGGTCCAGAACACTTTATAAACTATACATGCCATATTAATTTACAATGGGAGATAATAATTTTAAAATCAAACCAAATAAACAAATCTGCTATTGTATCACTCGTGTTACATATATTCTCTTTGGTCTGACGTAAGCCGTCAGACATGAAATAATACTTTTAAAAATTATGAATAAAATATTAGTTATATTATTGTTTTTCTCGAACTTTGCCACACGCACGCAGCGGATAAACATCTCGCTTGGAGGGGTTCGTGAGGACCTAATGTATTCTTCGTAAACTCTATATGTGTTTAGGTTAGGACCTTTTTATGGTATAGAAAATCATAAGGGATAAACAAAATCATGGAGCAGAAAATGACGTTGGAACTTCTTTGGCCTGAAAGTGAAGGGGCAGGAAGGTACCTAAACCTTCTCTAAACACTAAAACACACCAAAAATTCATGGCAATATTATGCATGGTTAGTAAATCAGAAAAAACAAATATGAAGTCGCACAGCAGATGATGGACGTGTGAACTTTTTCTGCCCGATATGGGAATAGAAGGATCTTCAAAAGAAATCCTTTTTATGTACGAACACAAAGAATTTCACGGAAATCGGATGAATGGTTAGAATACCTGTGAGAGCTTCCTTCAGATTGGTTGCGGAACTCACATTTGTGTGATGCTTTCTCGGGTTTTATCAAGGTTCGCACATGCCGAGGCACCATCACCTTTTTATGAGGTGTAAATACTGTGGTTGAAGACCTTGGGCATACGGTAAGAGGTGTCCACTGATACCATTGAATCAGTCGGTCCACTGCCTCCTAAAACTGGTGGAGACACGGAGGAGAGAATGCTGTGAAAATTCATCTCCCGTCATTCGTAAGGGCGTGAGAATAATACCTACACGATGCAGGTTTTCTAGGGTTTTCCCTGCATCTCTTTGAGGTGAAACACCAGGTAGGGTCCTTAAACTATAGCCCGGGGGGCCTAGTCAACTCTTGGCTACCTTCATTCCTCCTTTTCATTTCCCTTCCTATGCTATTAAAGGGGACTTGCCTGTTTCAGGATCACCCTCATGTAGTCTGTTACCCCCTAAAAAGGCTAACATTGCCTTTTATTTATATAGATAAACTAGACTTTACCTCCAACGACATTAACATTTTTAATTTTAGCTAGAATTTAAACGATAATTCTAAATATTTGTATTTAACAAAGAAATGACAGCATAAAGATTTGGATAGACGAGAATCTCTGGTTGACCTCGAACATCCGAACGGAGTAAATTTAGAGCCTCCAGATCCCTAATGTGATTTGAATTTGCATGATGGTTCTGGGATTTGACTTCCCTAACCTCTGAGCCTCAAAGTTCATGCTCTAATTGCTATACTGGCCTAGCATTAATTTATATCTCATGAATATAGATTTCTAATGTCAATTATAATCCAGAGAGACAGATGAATACAACTAATTTATTTTACAGTCATACGCAAAAACAACTTTTAAATATTTTTAGTAACCATAATTTGTATTTAAGTGAATATTTAATTCGATTTAATATCGTATGATTGCAGAGTGTTTTCTGTTTAATTTATCATATTTCTTTATCTTTGTTGCTTTTATTACTTAAAGGTGCACTAAGTCCTCAATTTGTTTCTCTCTGAAACAAAAAATAATTAATAGTAAAAAATTCACATAGGAAATTAAATTTTTTATTTAGATATAATAAATATATCAAATTTTACCAATTTTTATATATAGTTTTTCTTATATAAAAACTATTTTTTTCGTATTTTATTTATTTGAATACTTTCTCATTGGCACTTTATTTCTTTACTGGAGAAGTAAATTTACATTAATTATTACTGACTAATAGATGATATGATAAATTATTCTTTCAATAAATCACAAAATAAAGAATTAAATAACACGGTAGGATTTGTGTCTTTTGAATTCCGTCATAATTATACTTCCATATTTTCATTGATTCCAAAACCGGTTCCTGCAATTTCTTGATTTTTCTTGACACGATTTCCGGTTCCAATGCGCAACTTTCCAACAATGTTCTTTCCTAATTTACAGTTTTCCATCAGCACAATTAAATTCAATGGTTCTTAAAGCGATTCAAGTAGCAACACAGAAATAAGCCCAAGAAATGTTCTTTATTTGCAGCAGAAGATTTATCACGAATCACCAGCACATTACTTCCGTTCTTCTCCAAAGATGGATGTGCGCGCTGAAATCTTTGTTTCTCTCTCTCGATTTATCACTCAGAGTTAACGACACGTCTTTTATTCTTCTTCTGCTTATTCCGAATAGCTTGACTTGTTTTCCCAAGTATTGTTAAAAATCGACTATTATCTGGTTTGCATTTGCTGTCACTGATTTTCGTCTTCCTTTTTAGCAGTGATTGATGGGTACTTAATGGAGTAAGATATTACGAATCCATCTACTTAAAAAATCCGTCAAGGATTGCACATTAGAAATGTTAAGAAATGCGGTTTTGGTTTTCGATTGTGTTTCATTATATTTTTCATCGTCCAGGAAAAACAAAATAAAATTAGAAACACTAAATTTAGAACTAAAATATGGATTGAGTCACTTGCGGAAAACGTATTCAGGCTTTTCAGTTAATATGGCTCATAATCAAGAAAGGAGGAAAAGTTAACGTAATGCATAATTATGAAGCAATTTATATGTGAATTTTATTGAAACTAATTGGAAAATGGTGGAAAGCATATTCTAATATATTTTATACTTGTACAGCGTGTGACATTAAAAATAATTAGAAAAAATGAAAATTGGAAATGTTTTCATTTAGAGGAAAAACAGAAAAATAGAGTGAAGTGTGATGGAAGGATCAGAATAAAAATATTAGTATGCTCCGTGAACCAATTCTACGGGGTTCGAATCTCCATGCGGATTGCCTATGTTCCACAACGGCTTAACGGATTGAAATGAAATATTCAGGGATTGAAACAGGAATTTTAAAATTAAATTTTCGTGCATTTTTCATTTTGATATCTTTCAGAGTTCATAAGATATTAATGTGAATATTTATAAATACATTGAATTGCCGCGGGAAAGGTGGCGTGAAAACTAACTGCGAGTTAAAAATCGTATTAGGTGTTCCTACCCCATTCATTCTACTTACTATGTTATTATAAGCGTAATTTTGGAAGCATGAGAGATAGAGAAAGAGGGGAGACGGAGGGAGGGACGAGCATTCTCACTCCGTCTATTGTTGCAAACGTGTGAAAGCGGGACCTGATCAAACCCAACTACGAGTTATAAAGAGTGCCGTGAAGCGATTTTAAATAAATTAGCAGTAATTTCGTTTTTAGGGCTAACGAAGTCGAGTGAATAGCTAGTGTATAATATAAATGAATATATTAATACAATATATTCGCTCCAGTAATTTGTGTTACATATTTATTGAGATGAGTTACTTTCCTCATCAAACTCCATTTTGTTATTTTTATCCTTGCTTACAACGTTGCTAATTATTTGCGACTGAGAATGTGTAAAAATAATATAATTTTTTATTATTTTTACACTGCTATTATTATTAATATTAAATTTCCTTATATAGTAATTTTGATGAAAAAATTATAATTATTCTATAACTTAAAAAAAACTTTGAACAGAATAAACTAATGTAAGATGACGGTCAGTAAAGTGAATGTTGTACATATGAATATAATTTAATACAGGGTGCTTCAAAAGTCGCAGTAGATTTAAGATGGCCGATTTCATGATGTCACCAATGTTCGGTATATACCTAACTGGAATATTCAGGTTTCCTAATCCATGCAGAGTTTTTGAAATAACAGGACGTACTTCGACTTTTGTCTCGCCATGCACATGTTTTTTATTCATTCTGAGTGAATGTCTTGGAGTATTACGTATATTCGGTCTGCATTTTTATCTACCATGAGTTTATTATTCACAGAGAAATTCACAAAACTGTAAATTAATTATATTCGCGTACTCAGTCAATTTTCCTCGCAGAAAATTTCACAACGCATTCACCACATTACTCTCCAGTCTTCCAGCGAGCGTAAAGAAGTAGCACTTCTAAAATTAAAATGGCAAGTATGAAAACCAAGCAAAATTGAGACATGTCAAAGGTCGCAGAAATTGAAGAAAAGTTCGACAATTATAGAAAACTCTGTTCGTCGTCTTAGAAATTCAACGAGGCTAAACATCACATCTACAGGAGTTAATAATTTTCTATTGTAATTTTACGACTGAATATTTAATTCAAATTAAATGTTTCGAGCAACGTTTCTTGAAACCTACCACGAAATGTATTTCTCATTCTGAAGGACTGATATGTCAAATTCTTTTTCAATTCTGCTGTCGCCTTTACGTTCACATGCTTGGAAAGGAGACAGGTGAATTGAATATATCTCGCCTACGGAATAACCTCTCAAGTGCGTGAGTTCCTGCGGGACGAGGATTTGTATGAAAAAAGTAAGATAAATCGGCAGCTTGGTTGGGAGGGAAGCGCGTGACGTTGTACGTGTTGTATCGGTGGTTTGATGAGAAGAGGAGAGAGAATCGATGACAGGGGTAGTTTGATACGTCAGGTAAAAATGTAACAATTTTCTTATAGTAAATTATTTTTATCTTATTCGTCATTATAGTCTCCGTCCTTGGTTATCCATTTGACCTAGCGAGTTTCTAATTTTTTCAATCCATCATTATAATAGGTTTCGTATAACTGGACAAAATACTCCGTCACTTCCTCATTTGGTGAAAAATTCTCCCCATTATCAAGTTCAGAAACAATAAAAGGCCACCTGCTCCTAGGTTTGTGAATATGGTGCATGAGAAACGTATTCTGATTTTTTTTTAAATTATTCATTACACTAATAGCCTGTTTTCTTGAATATCTATAACAGGCCTTATTTTCATTTCTTACAAGATTTGTGTTTTTTATAAATATTTATTTTTTAACAATAATAAAACTATTCTGAATCCCAAATCGTACCCTTTCGCCATTGGGACTACTGCTGTGTGGGCTGACACATTTTTCTGGCACTTTCTTGGTTGTTTCTCTACCAGCACCCGTTTCAAACGGTTTTCCAAGAAATCTATGAATATTATACCCTGAAAATCCCAGCAACAAAAAAACTGTTCCTGCTGACAAATCGGACCACGTCTTTTTTGCTGCTGTTTCACCAGCTTTTGTCAATTATTTTGATTGTTTCTTGGTCTCTGGAGTGTAGTGGTGGATACAAGTATCATCGTCGGTTACGAAGCTACGCAGAAAGACTAAACATTGTTTGATTCTGTGTTGAAATGTTTTTCTGAAACCGTTTTTGGTCCAATGACCGCGAGCTTTGGTCAGATCCTATTGTAGGGGTGGAATTTTGGAATTAAAATTTAAGGGTATTTATGAGATATAAATGTGGAATTTATTTAAAAATAAATAAAATATTTACGAGATTTCAAATCTCGTATAAATATCAGGAAAAAATCGTGGTTGTGCCCTACCTAGACGTCAATGTTTAGAAACATGACAGCGTGCCTTGTTGAATGTAGCGTCGCCTCTCTGCCAGCTTCTCCGTAGGACGCCCTCCTCAGCGTCGCAAGTTAACCTTCAAGTGTCCGGGACCAAACGTCGGCTCCCTTCCGTCCCCTTCAAGTTACAAAAGAAGAATGATAAATCACACAATCTCACTGCAGTATGCAGAAACATTCATAAATTGATCATTTTCTTTATATTACGGACCTCCATTGATTGAATCAATATACAGTTTACATTTAACAGACAGATTAAAGTATTTTTTTTCTTTTAGTTTTGCTTTAATTTCCCTGTACAACCCGTTCTCACTATATCATCCAGTGTACCATGCATTTAATTTGATTAAGTTTGACGACGCGACACGCAATTATTTCATCGTGACGTCACCTTAGGTTCGATATCACGTTTCTGATATTGAGCCCGAAACTCCAGTTCTACCCTGCTTGTATTAGTCCGGAACAGCAATAAAGCGTCCTACAACCGCCTAAGAAGAGATTAGAGGGGAAGAAGACGACGTTATAGCTACGTGATCCTCCCCTCTAAAGCTTTCGCACTCTTCCGGATTTGCGAAAGAAAGATTCACAGAACATAAAAAATAAAATCTGTTCGTCAACATTAAGTAAGTCTTAAATAAAGGGAGAATTTATGAGAAATTAAAACGAGAATAATAACAATAAAATTACAAACGAAATTAAGAAATATGACAATTTAATAATGCCAAAGTATACAAACTCTTCTTTAGCTTTGAACCTACCAGTAATTATCTTAAAAATAAGCTGAAGTTTATTGAATTGGCCTGAGAAACTTCAAGTCACGATATGGTAATCTTTAATCTTATAAAATGTAGCTGTGCGACTAATAAATACAACATGCGAATCTGAGAATATTTGTTCTATATTTCATTAATCTGAAAATAGACAAAACTAACAACAGTCAAACCGATGTAACAATTTTTATTTATTATACTCAAATAGTTCTCCGTTAAAATCAAGAAAAGCATGGACTATTTCTTTTCAACCTAATTATTGTATTTTTTAAATATTTATAAGACTGTTTACCAGATAATTTAAAAAATATTAATAATATAAATAGTTTTTTAACAAGTACTTAATTATGGTAACAGGACCATATTATTTTATTATATAAAATCACTTAAATTACATAGTCCCAGCCATTCGATAATTCCACAATTCTTTCTCTACCTTTGCTATCTTGCAAACAAATAAAATTTTCAAAAACCTACTGAGCTATTCGTCTGAAACATCACAGACAGAAAATTATTATACTAGTCTATAATAATATAATTTATTTTGTATTTAATTAATTTTTCAAATATATGAATTTGTTACTTTTATTTATTGGGGTGCACAAAATTCACTTCAATTTATCTCATAAATGTATCTCGTGATAAGATAGGTGTTTCCATTATTCATTCAGTTAATTAGCTATGAGTTTCGGTGAATTAGTAACAAGCAAGGAAAATGGCGCGTGTAGCTGCTGTGCGCTTCGACCGGCTAATTGGTGTCTAAATTTCCGTTAATAACTGGAGCAGACTTGAGGTGCTCATTAAACATGCAACGTGTCACCACGTTCATCTCGGAGATAAACTCAGTAACACCATTAACGTGGAAACTTATAGATGTGGCACGTGGAAATGACGAAAATTCTTGATAATACTGCAGTATCGTTCGGGTTAGACGATAAAAGGATACACAAATGCAATATGTATATATTTATGCAGTGAACACGAGGGCGTTTTTGATATCAGTTTCTCAGGTACTGCAGGCTAAATATGTGTAAATATATTGAGAATTAAAATTACTAAATATTGCACAAGATCATGGCTGTTTTGTAAATAAAATCCAATAGATCATTTTTAACAATTTCTAAAGAGGAAAAAAAACAACGTTTCGGTACATTGATAAACTACGTGTTAATATGAAAACCCAAACTTTTTACACATTTTGTAGTGTATAACTAAACAAAAACAGGTACACAAATGAGAAAACTCGCCTAATAATCAATTGGTCACATTTTCATTTATAAACAATCCACAATTTGAAAACGTTTCCCCGATGCTATACGACAATTGTACACTTGCTCAGTTGTGGCAAAACTGAGAGGAATGAACCACAGAGGTACATGAGATGTCTCTACAATGATTTACAATCTCTCCCAGCCGAGACCTTGGAAATCGAAAAACAAGAATCGGAGTCTCGGTGAATATTTGAACAACTTTAGATGAAAAGTCTTAATACCTAATACCTAAATGTTATAAAAAGTTGTTATTAAAAATTTATTAGTTCAATGAGACAGTTAGGAAATATAACAAATACACTATACATTTCTAAAATATAAATACTGAAACGTAAGAAAATAATGTATTTTAAATATTTTTTAATTTAATGGAGTCATTCTGAGAGTTTATGCTGTTTTCAGCTCTTTTCATATATAACATGTCAGATGAATTGAGTTTGTATAAATTTGGTTCAGTGTCTAAAATTTTAACGTCATTCCAATTGAAGTCGTGATTCTCCTCAAATCTTTGTGTTGCGATCACATAATACTTACAAGTTTTATAGTTGTTTCTATACTCCTGAAGTCTTATTTCCAAAGCCTATTTAGTTGACAATTTTGCTCGAAACAATTAATTTGGTAAATAACGTTGTTGCTTTTCTTTATTAATTTTGTCTTTCCCTTTTTTAGTAATTCCCCTAAGATTATTTTGAAAACAATTTTCAAGCCGAAATACAACTTTCCAATAGAATATTATTTACGGAATCGAATTATGTAAATGTTATGCATATTTCTATTTGTGTATTCCTGTTTAATTAGCTTTTTAATGTTCTTTCTTTGTCGTTACTTCTTACGTTCGTATTTTCCAACACACCAAGTACTATAAAACCGTAAGAAAAGGATTTTCATGTCAAAGGAAGTAGAAATGCTTCAATTGAAGCTGAAGTTGGAGCTCCTTCGATCGAAGTAGTCGCGGAGTAATTTTTATTTTATAACATAACCATATTATATATTTGTATTTTAAGTTTAATTCACAGCAAATGAAGTTCCAAATCAAAAACTAAACGTCGTGTAATAACTACTGTTAATAAGGTTCATGTTAAATATTTTATGGCTTATAGATTGTTCTGGCGCGAACCTCAGTACTTCTTCCGTCTTGCTGTTCGCGATTCCTAGGGAGGAGTTAATAACATTGGAGTGGAGGTGTCTGGATTCTCCCGTGCCTGTCACCTCGGATCCTAATTCCCCAGATTACTCCTGGTGGAATCCTTCATAAGGCAGTGGATATTAGAAGAGGGGGTCTGCCTTCTATACTCACTCCCCCACTGTCTGTCTGATAAGCCGCCCCGGCGCAATATTATAAATTGAAATAACGCGTACGTCTTGGAGAGATGAGGCCGTCAAAGAAATCATTCGTTGTCCCTCCTGATTTAGGGTCAGTAATATCTGTAACGCTATTCCACCGTGCACAGAACTCTGGCTAAATAAAGGGGAAACGTACCGTAAGAATAGTACATCGGGATAGATTAAAAAAGGTAAAAAATTAACATTATCAACACACGCCAGAATAAACAAGAGGTAAAAATTATTATTATTATTCAATCTATTAGTCCTCGGTTGAGGAAATAGGATACGTCAAATATAATATTACAAGAAATATACAAAATTTTACAACTAAGAATTGACAATAAAGGAAAGATAAAATTCAATCTTCAATTTTCAGTCGACGGAGAAGGCAGCAGAAGACCGTGCGTAGGTTCCCGTCGAACATGAAAAAGAAAATAAGTCAGCAGTTAAATTCTAATAGAGTATAGTTGTAAAATAATAGGAGAATTTGATAGGACACCAGCAAACTGTTTTAGTCCTTCCTATCTACGAACTCTTTGAGTGAATAATACGCTCCATTCATTAACAAAGATTTACAACTCTTTATAAATGATTTTTGAACCTTTAAAGCTTTTATTTCTTCCGGGAGACTATTGTATAGATTTATACCGGAATAGTGAATGCTTGTTTCAAAAAGACTTAGACGATGTTTTTCAACACGGAGCTGAGATCGATTTCTTGTGTTGTACGAATTACGAAGTACGATTACCAAATTTGTGTCGTCAGCGTAGAGGACTGATTTTAAGGGATCTAAATAATTAGGTAAATCGTTAATGTAAATGATGAAAAGTAAAGGTCCCAAAATTGAGCCTTGAGGGACACCGCAGGTAATTGTTTCCCATTCTGATAGATACTCATTTCCATCCGTGTTTTGAATAGAAACTTTTTGGCGTCTTATTTTGCAAGTACGACGCCAATAAAGAATGGGGAACTCCTCTGATTCCGTAGAAGCCTAATTTTTTGAGTAGAATATTATGATCTACTAAATCAAACGCTTACGAGAGGTCAGCAAAAACGCCAGTCACTTTGAGTCTTTCATCAACTGCGTCATGAATACTTTGAACAAAGTCGTATGAAGCCGTGTTGGTAGATTTTCCACTAATAAAACCATGTTGCGATGTAGAAATAAGTTTGAATTTTGTAAGAAAATCTGTAATTCTCATAAGTAATGCTTTCTCAAGAATTTTTGAGAATATTGGTAAGAGGGAAATAGGGCGATAATTGGAGACGTCCGTTGTAGAGCCCTTCTTGTGTAACGGTATAACTTTCGCGTCTTTTAGAGCATCTGGAAATATACCGGAGGAAAAGCACAAGTTAATTATGAACTGCATTGGAATTACAATTTCATGACAGCAATGTTTAATAAGCTTACTGTTGATTCCGTATAAGTCACATGGTAAGCAATGGCAATTCTTACGCACGTTTCGGCAGTGGCGGCTGGGTCATGGACCATATGTGCTTGTGCGCTGCACCACATAAATTTATTTACGAAAAATTATGCTATAGCAATTTAAGAAGCTTTATAATAGTGTTTTAACTGCGTGAATTTCTGCTTCGATTTATTCGAGACATTAAACAGCCCGCCATTTCAGTATTCATTTCAGGACTGTAGTGCACGTATTCTGCTCTGAAATGACAGTAAATTTAGTATCTTCAACGTTATGGCTCTTTAAATACTCTCATCAAATCTAAATTTCTTTAATTTGTTCTCTCTGTTGTTAAGGTTTGTCTGTTAAATAACGTCGTATATTTTGTTTATATCGTAGGCTATCTACAAATGATTATGTTATTCCGTCCAAGAGACCGACAGAACTAGCAATCCTTCGCAATTATTGGAACAATATATTTTTCTTACTGTGTAACTCGACATAACAAAGTCTTTATCCTGGGTAATAACTACCAGTTAAGCACAAATAGTATTTGGGGAAAAAAAGACGGGCGAGACGTTGTTGTTCCGCAGTCGACGTGATTCTAATCAGAGTTACTTTGAACACATTCGTGACGTTATTGTTTCGCGGGGGCTTTTCGCCGCCACCCTCAACATCAGAGTGGCCGCCGCTATTATACGGGTATTCCCCCTTCGTTGCGTGAATTAGCCTGCCTGGCGCACAATGAAAAGGTTCCGCGGAAGGCCAACTATTCTAACAATGTACGCATCTAACAGAGGAAAAATCTCACAGCTTAGAACGCAACACAATATCGAGGTTTGCATTTCGCGATTTATATTTATACGCTAATTGTTTATATTTTCTCATATAGTTTAATGTCATAATTTGTTGATAATAGAAGCGTAAAATAACATCGTTGTAAAGCAGTAGTGTTTCTAAGAACATAAATTTCAGTATTGCATTTAACCCTAAAATTGTACCTGCGCAGCACTACTTTTTGATGCCAAAGAGAATGATTGATTAATTTTTAATTTCTTCGTATGGGAGGCCAATCAGAATCGCATACGAACAAAACTTAGCTCCATCCTAAATGGTGGTGAATTTGTTAGGTAGTTCTTTTCATTAGATTGGTTATTGATCATTTCTTTCAGAATTAATCTTTGCTTATTTAATAATCAAGGTATGGGAAGGGGTTTATTTAATAAAATATGTTCCACGATGGTGGAAGAAAATTGTAAAGATTATGTGGGAACGGGAGGTTAATTTTACTAATTATTATTATTATTTGATATTAATTATTTATCTCCACCGTTGGGCGACAGTTTAAGAAAAGAACTCTAATTTATTAGACGTAAGGGATCAAGGTTTTTAAATAGAAAAGATTTGATTTATAATTCTGAATTTAATAAAAAATAAAATTAAAAAAACAAGAGAATTGAATTAAGCGATGCACAAATGAAAAACGTTAGCAATAATAAATTTATGCTGAGAATCATTAAAATCAGGGTCACCTGTGGGGTGGGCTGAAAGAAGCAATGTAACTTATGGCAATAGGTCTGGCAATGTGAAATTTATAAAAATTAAAATGAACGATACCGACGAAGTCGACTGCGGCACTGTCTGGCGGGTGTGGCTGTGGTCTGCTTTGTGCTGATGGTCTGGAGACACCTGCTGTCGATCCTCGTTGGCTGTATAGGGCTGATCTCGCTGTATCGTGGGCGGCTTGGGCCAAAATTAACGGAGACTCCTACCAAGAAGTCGTGAATCTTCTCAGGTCTCAAGAGCAGCTTTCGATTTTATTCTGTCTTAAATTTATGCCTTTAGATCAACTCTTGCCGGCGGCTGACATTTTCACCGTTCGGCGGCTAGCAATTCTCTCCGCCTCAAAATCAACTCACACGTCAGCTCGGTAGGAACCCAAAAACCGTCCCACTTAATTGCAGCAACCAATCGGCAATTGCCAATAGCACCCAATGGCTTGCATTTCAACAGTTGCCGGGGGTAAACAAGTGCCATCACACATGATTTGTTACTAGTTCCGTTCCCGGTTGCAATTCCAAATTATTCACGCCAACTTCCAACTTTACGGAGGCAAATCCTTCCCGAAGATTAGGGCCGGTTTACTCTTTTGTTTGCGAAAATAGTAATTTAATCTATATAGCAGAAGGAATTTTGGGGAAAGCGAGGCCACACAGACAAAACTGCGCCGCAGAACTTAAGACTTACATCGCGTACTTTTAATACATTAAAAAAATAATAAAAAATTCTAAATAATTTGTATTAGTAGGCCTAGTATTGTCATGAAGGATTTTTTATTGATTATTATTATTACAGTTATTAGTTACACTGTTTGGAAATAAATATATAGTGAAACAGCCTCTAAATCAGAAAAAATTATATTATAAACGTACATTAAATTGTTAAATTTTCCCTTGTTATTCTTAACATTAAAAATGCTCTTATGAGTTTTAATTAATGGTAATAAACCTATAAGTCAGTAGAATTAATCAATTTATTGACATCAGTTCATTACACGACGTTTCGTCCCTTAATTTGGAACCTCACCTGGTCTTTGAAATACATGAAATACGCCCAAATGTTTTCTGCTTAATTTTATGAGTTTTGTTTTTAACTGTTATTCAGGCCTCTTCGTTTGTGCGAGATTCAAGTCTAAATTTTCATTCTTTTTAATTTCTTGCTTCCGTAAGTAATTTTTCATTTTATAAGATAGCCTATATTGGAAATATTTTTCTTGTATTGTTTGCTTAGATCGCACTAGAAGAGGCTCCAATTTTAGGAACGAAACGTCGTGTACGAACTATTGCTTACATTAATTTTTTTCTGACTTATAGTTTGTTTCACTATTTATTTATTATTATTATTAACGTATTTATTTCATCGACCCATCAGAATTTCGAATGTAAAATATCAAACTCCGCCGTAAAAGAATAGTGAATTTGTAGTCTTATGCATATAGTTAGTTATTGGTCATTTTTTTACTCCTTCATTTCTATAGATGATCAGAACTTATTATTAAATAATAATAAAACTCAAAATTAATGTGAATTTGTAGTATTATGCCATCACAGAATTATTGCTTATTTTTATTTCCTTCATTTTCCCCATCTAATCACGCCGCCCCGAAATGCCCATGCGTTTTTTTTACCTTAAAAGAAATCCTTCTCTATATTTCAAGAAAACTCTGGCATTGTATGTGAGGAACCGAATTTATTTTGATGTAATAACTGTTAACGAAATGCATGAAATATTATGGGAAACGTTACGTTAAATGTCACGCCTTCTCCGTTGCTTATGCTGCAGCAATGATATTGACCCGCTGCAGGATTATCCCTTCCCTCAAAAAATGTAATTGGATACGAAGAAACATTCATCCTTTATGATTTGAGAACATAGTTTCTTGTAAAACAAATGTAAAATTGATATAGTTATTTCATGATTATTGGCAGATTCTTAAGCTGCTTCTGATTATAATAAGCGGATAAGGCACAATATATTAATTTTTCTGAGATACTGGGCCTCCTTCAATTATGTTAAAATAGGGTTTGGTATAATATCCTTTTATTATTCTCATCGGATGATAACATTCCACACACAACAATCTACAATTGACCTAGACTTTCTTGACCATGGGCTATTTATTTTTTAAGGCTATAGCTTCTTCAAATTACTATTATTATTCTCATATTGAATCAGAGAGAGTATTCAAATAAAGATCATACCCAATGCTATTAGTATATTTAATAAACTTCCCACCTCCATTAAACAATTAAAAATAAATCCAAACAAGTTCAAATATGAACTAAGTTCTTACTAAGCCACTCCTTCTACTCTGTTGAAGAATTTATGGAGCTGAATGTATCATATTTATAATTATGAAATATAATTATGAAAGAACATTATTAGAACACTAATTTTTTAGTATAGGATGTAAAAATATTTATCAATTTTATATATAAGGTACAAATTATATGTCTTCTGTATAGAACTTAAGAAAATCTTATTATAAGTTAAAAATTAATGAATAGTTACAGTATATTTTAATATTAATAAAGCAACCTATGTAAAATCTCTGACTCGTTCCACATCCTTGAAGCTTGTGCTTCTCTGTAGGATTTATGGAATATGATTTTATACTTATACTTATACTCCTCCTGACTTCATGCTATCTGAAAACATGTTGTGCTTCCAAATAGATGCTATTAAGCTGTAATAGCTGGGCCAACATACAAACATAATTTCACAGAATTGCAAGATTTTCCAATTTGACATTGATACCAGATGACCAATCACTAAATATATCATCCAGTGTTGAACAGAGCATTTGCTCTCCCTTAGTTATATTATTAAAGCAGTGGAAGTGAGATCCATTGTTACAGGTATTATATTGGATGACTGTAAAGACTAAAATATGAAATTACCATCAATTCACTGAAACTCTATGCTTGTATTGTTTCAGGTTATTTTGGTGAAGTGGAACGAGCCTTATCAGAAGTTAGCATCTTGTGATAGTTCGGGAATTATCTTCGTCTGGATTAAGTATGAGGGTCGGTGGAGTATAGAACTTATCAATGATCGAAACACCCCAGTAACACATTTCTCCTGGTCTCATGATGGACGCATGGCTCTCATTTGTTACCAGGTATTTGTTTTATATATTTTTCCTACACAAATAAAGTTATGGCAAAATTGGAAGAATTGAAATAATTTATTGATTTTGTGTGTTTCTTATGAATTCCAAAATTATGAATTTTAATTCATACGAGCCAATGTATTTGGATCAATGAATGTTATGTATCTTTATAATTTAGAACAATGACAGCATTAGTATTGGGTCATATTCTGATTAAAAGTATTATTTTTTCCAGGATGGATTTGTGCTTGTTGGCTCAGTTGCAGGACAGCGCTATTGGTCATCAATGCTCAATTTGGAATCTACCATAACATGTGGTATTTGGACTCCAGATGACCAACAAGTAAGAATTTGTGTTGATATTATCTTATGTCATATTATGAAATATAGTAGTTCTGATGATATTGGACAATTTTTCTAATAGTTTACTTAAGAAAGTTACTTGGAATTTTTTAACCCTTTGCGGTCATATTAAATTTGGACATGGATGTCATACTTGTCTTTGTGGTTTTCAAGATGTTCCTTCATAAAAACCACCTACAAGTTGTTTGACTAATTTTCGGACAAACATATAATGTGACATGGGCATCCCATTTTCTTTTCTAGCTCACATCTTATATTTTTATTGCACAGATATCTAATCCCCAGAAATAAATCTTTCACCACCATTTGCAAGATTTGCTCATAAACCAATATGTACTGGCTAATTGGTCAGCCTTTTGCATGGTGAATGTGGAGTGATGGCGTTTTATATATTGAGTTTTGATATCTCTGATTTGTCAGGGCAATGTTTTGGTTCCTGACAAGGTTGATTAGACACTTAAGAGCTTTCAGAGAAATTATGAACTGATACATGAATAAATAGAGTTTAGATTCATATAGTTTCTTGCTGTGGTGGCTGAGAGCATACATATGACCAGAACAGTACGAAAGTACAGATGAGGTTTCTCAATATCATTTCACTATAACAATTAACTGTTATAAATAAGTATGTAAAGGCAAAATCTTGGTACAATCGCAAGTGTTAGAGAATATTGGTATTTTTATAATAAAGTATTAAACAACATAATTATGGTCACAGTGCTATAAACAGTTCATGTTCAATACTTAAATTGTTTGATCTATGCAAGTAAAAAGTCTTTGCGTTTGACAATTGAGGAACATCATTTCTAATGCAGTACTGCTATTATTGTCAGAACAATATGAAAAGTTTACATTTTGTAATGTTATGCTTTACTGAAGCAGTCAGAAATAAACATTTATACATGAAACAAGATCTAGCATTTTCTACCATCATCCCAACATGACACAACAATAGTATTATATATAATATAAAATTAATACATGTAAATTAATGTCATTAATTCTGTGGACATATTTTCATTTACTTCCAGGTATATTTTGGTACTAATGCAGGGCAGATAATAGTAATGGATGTTCATGGTGCAATGGTTTCACAAGTTCAACTTAGTTCTGAAGTGGGTATTACAAGTATGGCCTGGTCATGTGAGAAATTCAAAATGGAAGAAGGTGATGACAATGAAACTCCTGTAAATTCTGGTAAGTTTATATATGAAATGAAGTCATATTAAACATTTATTCATTTTTATATATGCTAACAATATGCTCAGAATGATATTCCTCTTAAAATATTTCATAAGAAAAATGAAAACATCTTTTAAAAGTTTGTAACAACTTTTGTTCATGACATGCATAATAAATATTAACACATCATTCTTTCCTATGAAAAATTTTCTAAATGCCAAAACAAAAGTTTATGTGAGAAACATAACTTTATTTAGTTCATTGCATTCTTGTAATAGAATGTTGTGAACATTATTTTGGCAAGTCTATTATCATCAATAGCCTGACCTACCTGATTATGGTATTCTAGAGTTATCCCTGCATCTCTTTCAGGTCAATCACTGGGTAGGATCCTTAAACTATAGACTGGGAGCTCTAGTCAACACTTGGTTACCTTTTTCTATCTTCCATATCCCACCTTCTCAATTCCCTTCCTATGCTCGTATAGGGGAGTTGCCTGCTTTAGGATAGCCCTCATGCAACCTGTTAACCACCAAACAAAATCTGTTATTTGGAATGCAGTGGGTGAATCTCTAAAGGTAACCATCCAAAGGTTCAATGTTCCAATCAGTAAATCACGTTTGAGATAAACGGGTGATAGTTCCAGGATTTATTAGTTGATCATAACATGATGTACTTTTATATCTCATCAAGGCATGGCATCAGGAATGCAGCAAGCACTACCTCCTGGCATTGGAAGAGTGTGGGACTAATACAGAGAGCCCAATCTATTTGGTTTTTCCTACATCACATTTAGAGAAATGGTGTGCAAGATCCTAAATACAGTCAAGTATCCCCAGTGTACCCTTTCTCTTTCTGCATCCCCAATTTTTATCCTTTCTTACACTAATATAATCAATTAGTCTGGTTTTAAAATTATTTCCTTAAAATATTACCATTTGTAAGTAATTTTTTAAACCGTGTATGAATTATGCAGCCATATAATAATGTTTGATCAAATTTATTTACAAGTACTTCAATTATAAACAATAGTCAACCAATTTTACTACAAGTTTCCCTTGTTCATAATATCTGTCCCATGTTACTGGATGTTTGTGTGTATGTCCATCAGATACTTTAACTGACAGCTATGACATTTCAAATTGTGAATAAAGTGAACAGAACCAAAATTGGGCTGACACAGGAGAAGGCGCCATTATGCCTTTCGAGAGTGGTTGCCTTTGATAATCTTGGAAACCCCCACTGAGCTACATAGCTGTTAAGGGGAACTCACAGGGTGGTAACCAAACTCCACATCACAAGCTGACTGTAGACTAACCTGACATCCATTTATATGCTATCTGATCGCAATATAAAGAACTTGAGAAAGGATTAACATCTGGCCTTGGATCAACCAATTTAAGAAGAAAACCAGATTCAAACATAACAAGCCTACAAGAAATGCCTGTGGGAGCTTTCTCTCACAGGTATTTCTCCCCAAATTGATTGTGGGGCTCACCTTTGCAGATGTGACATACTATATCTGTTTTTTTTTCCAATGTTCTCACATGTTAAGGTACTTTCATCTATTTTAGGTGGTGTATGTCCTGGGGTTGAAGACCTTGGGCATACAGTAAGAGTTGTCCACTGATCCCATTGGATCAGCCGGCCAGCTGCCTCCTAAAACTGGTGGTGACACAGCAAAGGGAATGCTGCGATCCCACAGCAAACTCATCTCCCATCATTCAAAAGGGTGTGAGACTAGTACACAAAAGACCAACCTATTTGATGCAGGTTTGCGAGCGTTTTACCCGCATCTCTTTTAGGTGAACAGCAGGCAGGAACCTTAAACTTTAGCCTGGGGGCACTAGTCAACCCTTGGCTACCTTGCTCTACCTTCCACATCCCCCCTTTTCAAATACCTTCCTATGTTATTAAATGGGAGTTGCCTGTTGCAGGCTACAAGTACGTAGCCTCTTACCAAAAAAATAGTTAACCCTTGATTACCTTGCGCTACCTTCTGTATCCCCTCTTTTCAATTCACTTCCTATGCTATTAAAGTAAAATTAACCCCCCTCCTCCCCTAAAAAGTTTTGTTTAAATCACTAAGTGATGTATTAAAATTTGCAACCCATGGCAAAAGTTATATTAACTACAAATAACACAATTCTCCATTTAACAACTTAAAATTATTAGTAAATTATTGTTACAGTACAATTCCTTCAATATAAGTACTCAATTCCAAATAAGCCAATGACTATGTTTATGAGTTGTAAAACTTCAGCTCAAAATATTAAGATAAACTGCATTCAAATATAAAAAATTAATTTTTTTCAGAGGTTAAAAAAGATTATTTTTTTTGTTCACAGAAGACCGAACCTTTATACTGGCAGTAGGCCTTCAGAATGGATACATATTTCTCATGAAGAGTTTTGATGATGTTTCACCAGTCCAAGTTCATACAGGACTCTCTGGACCTCTGTGCCTTGAGTGGAGTAATTCTAGAGAGCTTCTGGCAGTTGCAGGGTCCATTCAATATTCTGTCTCAAATCAACAAGGTTCTAATGGACTTCCTGAATATACAAATGTTCTCAAGTTCTATTCAGATGGAGGGGTTCTTGTTTACAATATAATAATACCTTACACTCAAGTAAGATATATATTCACATATGTGTAACTACTCATTTTCTTTTATTAAAAAAATCTAAAGCAAAATGTATGTGAAGTCCTGGTTGTAAATATATAACTTTATATTGGTAAATAGAAACCTATAAATAATAAAAAGTTTTATTTATTTCAATTAATATATCCAATCTATTGTATAAGTCTTGCATTATAACTTCTGGGGCTACTATAATTTTTGTAATATAATGTAAAAATAAATACTGTAATATTTTATTTACTAATTAATCCATAATCCTATGTGAACAAGTTTGTGTGAATATGCAGGATCGATCATTTTGGCTTATATACTAGATAATGAAAACACAAACATGTCTTTAAAACATTACAATCTATGTAATCAAATTACAAGCAACATTGAATGCAAATTTGGCAACTGCCCTACAAAAACTCAAATCAATTGTTAATGCTCTGGACTGATATTCAACCCAGATATAATAGACATTCTTCCCACAATATTTCCCACCAGCCCAATGCTTTCCTTCAGGCATCTTCATATTCTTCACAACGTCTTCACCCTCCCTTGTAGGCCCCAACCTCACAATTCCCCCTTGGAAGCTGGATTACCTACCTTGCCATAGGAACAGATATCATGCATGCCCTGTCCTTCAACCTACTACCATCCTCCGCAAATGGCCACCTACAAACCAAGAACACATTTCTAAAGACTGCAGCACTGTCAAAATATCTAAAACCCAATTACAAAATCTGTAGATGCCCAAAACCACAACACCAATCATTTCAGTCAAAACTTCACGCCTTTCCTCAACTTACTTTTATTTTCATCTTCCACATTTAATTTGATTATATTGTGCATGTAATATGCACTCAGACTAGCTTAGTGGTAAAGTGCCTACCCAAAAGTGGGAGATCCTGGGTTTGAGTCCTGGGTCCAGTTGAAAATTTTCCATTCTTGTCTACTAAATTTAGCTTTACACTCTTTACCTGAGCTTCAATAGAAGCATGTCTTTTTCCTTTGACTTGAATTCCATGCACTTTTGGTCAATGTGCACATTGCTCATTCTTCACTGACTCATAGAAATGAGGTTGTGATTAGTAAACTGTAGGTGTAGAAGGATGTTGAATCGGTCCTTGGGATGTCGACTTAGTCTATCTGAGAGGTAGGGTGCCCGTCAAAGAGCGTGAGGTCATGGGTTCTAGTGTAGGTTCAGTCGACATTTTCTATTTGTATTAGAATATGCATTATTCCGTTATTTTTCCATTGTTGTAACCTTTCCTTGAGAGATAGTTACTGTTTTTTTTGTTGAATAAACAATATACAACAGAACAATGACTTGTAACTTTGAAAAATATAGTCATGTTGTTTGATATATTTAAAACCTATAATAATTATGACGGTTTCTGTATTTCACTTCCTGTTTATCAACTTTTATAAGCTCAATAGTTTCAAAGTCCTTAATTAAATGGATTTTACTTTGATATTGTTGTTGATTCATTTATTTTATTGTTTGTTTACAAAAATTAGTCTCCTGTTACTGCACTCACGTGGGGCCATAATGATAAAAGGCTTTTTGTGGCTACGGGCTGTCAAGTGCACATTGCATGGGTTTCACGTCGCTTAGCCTCACTACAACTCATGTGTCGACTGCAGATTCATAGTCAGCTGAGAGGTGGAGAGACCCAAGTTGCAGCCCTACCTCTTCCCCCACGCATCAAGGCACTAATAGCCAATCTCTTTGCTCAAACAATTAGGGTGAGTTACTTGAACACCTGCAACTATAACAGATATAAAAATTTTATTCTTACACATTTTCAGGTATTTTGACAGATAAGAAATAATGAATACTTTACAATAATTTATTCAAGAGTCTCTGCTAGCCTCTTCAGACATTGTGTCTGAATAGTGAGCCAGCCTCTCAGTCAAGTAGCTGGACATCTCGCCATTCAGACATACTATCTGGAGAAAGAAGCAAGGTTCTTGAAAATTCACATTTACATACTTCCCTGCAAGTAAATGCCTACTATACTTATAAGGTGTAATGTCAATAGCTTTATCTATCTCTCTTTCCTATTCAAATCATCAAAGTTGCATACATTTTTTTGTGAAATAAAACAATCTACACAAAAATCAATCACTCTTTTCCATTATGCTCATTTTATTTTTCAGTGTTGTGTTCCTGAATCTACTGCTTTACGAGAATTTGTTTCAAGGCCACCAGCAGGAAGTATACGTCTCCATTGTACAATGATACGCCATGATGATGATTCAAATCTGAGTTCTGGAACTTGTTATACACTTTACCTTGAATATCTTGGAGGGTTGGTTCCATTACTGAAAGGAAAGCGAACAAGCAAAATCAGACCAGAATTTGTTATTTTTGACCCTCAAATTGATGGTAAGTGAAAATTTGAAACACATTCTTCATGTTTAATTACTCAAGACTTGCACATTGATCCCAAAGCACTTAATATTTAGACTTATAATGACTACCTTATTAGGTAAATAGGAAGACAGTTGGCAATAAAACTATAGCAAAATTATATTTATTCAATGTAACTTCATCTCTTCTCTAAGTTAAATAAATGTTAATTATGAACAACTTCTGGATATAAACTTATAATTTCACCATACATAAAATTTCATCATATTCAAAATAATATTTCCTTTATATATCAAAGTACTGAAATAAGATATATTTTGTACTGAACTCTTATAATATTTCATTTACAGACCTGAATCTTGGAGCAGATAGCAATCATGACTCGGCAAAAAGCAGTGGATCATCGCAAAATGCAGCAAGTGACACATCTGATACAGAACGTGAGGATGGCTGTGGTAGCCCCAGAGTTCAAAGAAGGAAAAGACGGCGAAACAAATCGCATGGAGGAGTTGAAAGAGGAGTAGGAGTCATAACAGGAACAGAAGGCGAACAAGATGATCTTACATATGTGGATACACTTCCAGAAGTATGTGAAAAGTACTATTGTTATTGGTAAAATAAAGTATTAATAGAGTTTTATTATTTGCATTGAAATGTAGATGAAATAATTTTTAAAATAATGAAATAATTAGTCAAGGTCAATTGATGCTCTTTGGAACACATTTTCATTAGAATCAACGCTCTGATGTTAACTTCAACATTATTCTAATATAATAACACTCTTTTGATGGCAAATAAATTAATTAAACAGTATGCCAGTATATATTACATGAAATGTCATAGTGCTTTAAAATCCTGTTCGGATTGTGACCTGGATGGAGGAAATTCTGGTGAAACTTCTTGAATTTGATTTCTTCTAAACAAACTATAAAATATAAATCAATGAAAACTTTTTAAGCTGTTTACAGAGAATACTGGTAAACAACTTAGTATCATACTTAAGTTGTAGTAATTTCCAAATGGAAATACTGTATTTAGGCATGTATAAGCTACACCTGAATTTTGAGACAACATTTGTGGGGAATACTTTTTTTTTTCTAAATCCCATTGTGGACTCAAAGTAGTAATGTTCTGCAAAATGTGGCATTTACACAGGAGTTAACAGTTTTTGGCAAATTCTATAAAAATTTTTGACTATCACTCTCATAGCTGCTGCTTGATGATTAGCAGAAATACTGAAAAAATAAAGTGTCAAACAATGATGAATGACCTTAAACTATTTTAATGATCTACAAATGCAATATGCTGTAAGGTATGTAGATAAAATGTTTTGAACTAGTAAAATGTTACAAACTAAAGGGTGTTTACTGTATTTTTCCTTATATAATTTTAGTAAAAAAAAGTATTACCTTTACACACCATGCAGTAATTGCATTTAAGAAGTCAAATTCTACTCAAGCTAAATCAATTAGAAATTAAATGACTTTTGCGTGTCCAAGTTAAGGTCATACGATTTTAGAATTTTCAGTTAGTGTACAAACAGCATTTAATTATTTCTGTTCAACATGTGGGGCTGAATATGCTATTACTTCCATTATCTTGTCTTGAAAATCATTGCAGCAGTTGCTAATAATAATAATGATGAATATAAGCTAAAAAATACCTTTAAATGTACACTTTTTCTTTTGAAGTTTCAATATATGAACCACCTGACAAATTAAAATATACTGAAAGTTGGTTGAATTATAATTAATCAATCATAGAAGTATCTTTTAAGTAAATTAATTTCAGATATTAGAAGATAATAAGTACTTATTGGTGTAATTTTTATTACAGCATATCAGACTTGTTGAAGTAACATCCAACATTTGGGGTACTAAATTTAAAATACATGGCTTAGCAGCATCAGTTCCTGCAAATCTTGGCCAAGTCACATACAAGACATCTCTTCTTCACCTACAACCACGTCAAATGACTTTAATCATTACAGAACTTCGAGATGATTTTCCACCTGGACCAGATCCAAATTTCAATCCCAATCTTTTCTCAGAGGATGAAGATGAATCTGGTTTACAAGATGACCACACAAGACTTCATCCAGGTCTTCAAACAGACATTGCTCCTCCCATAGCACCCATGACTCCCAGGAGCCACCATACAACAGGTGGATTAAATGGACGATTTGTGCAAAATCGCCCAAAAACACAAGTTCAAACAACTTTTGTTACTTCAGAATGCCTTACTAGACCCATTCAAAGCCAAGAAAATAGTGGAGTAGTTGGTACTTCATCAGTGCCTGCATTAGCGAGAGCAGAATCTTATGAAGACGAGTTCCCCTATGTTGAGTTAACAGATGTGGTGAGTTATTGTGAATCTACTAGGACACCTGCAACTTCATCAGTAACATCAACTACTGCAAAAACATTCAGTGATAGCTGTTCTTGTCCACAAGTTATTTCAGTGCCTAACAGCAGTGTGTATACAGGAAATGGACCTTATACTAGTATTGTTGCATGTAATTCTAGTAATAGTTACAATGTAGGAACAATGTCACAATTTACCCGGTCCAATATACCATCAAGTGCTCAAAGTTCACAAACAAGACATGTTATCTCTCCTTTAGTTTGTGAAGGAGCAGTTCCAGCATTACAGTCCCCCAAAAATACTGTTGCTCCCAGTGAAATCATAATAGAAAGAACGTCATCAACACATACACTATTGGCTTCACCACCTTCAGATTATTCATCTAATATGCAAAGAGTAAAATCTGCTCTGGCAGACCAGAATAAAAATAATGGTTCAATGAATCTAAATCTTAATTTAGGCTCATTAGAACAAAGTGGAACAGACATTAGACCTTTAGTAATGAAGAGGATTGATATAGAAGCAAATAACAAATTGCATCACGTTATGAATGGAAATGATGCTAGCAACTCTGATATAACTCTCTTCACCCAGCATTCTCCTTCACATCTAACTTCACCTCTCAAAGGAGCAGTTAATAACAATACTATCAACTCAACAAAGCGGAAAGGATCTAATAAATCAAGTCCAATAGGAAATCAGGTTGGAATTGCTGCAAAGTGGTGTGTGACAAAACCAGAAGAACTTTTATATATAGATGAGGATGGATCTGGGGACATAACTCCTGAAAAAGGAGTGAAGCGAACACCCACAATTATGTCTATTAGCCCTTATGCCGCAAATTGCCTTGCCGACTCTATGGTACGAAGTTGTAGTGTAGGGTATTTAGACTTAGTGGATGCACAAATGGTGCCTTGTGAAGTTGCTCTCCTCATGCTAAGAAAAGAGACACCAAAGCGTCTGGTACTTGTTAACCGAAAAAAGCAAAGAAAGCAAAAAAATAAGACACAGCATTCCCAGGATAGTAACTCTAAACAATCACCCACATCTTATAAGACCCCAAAGTTGAAACATTGTGGGAAAAGTAAGAGTTTGGACTCCAGTGATATTTTCACCTCCAGTAGCACAAATGAAAGTGGTAACACAAAGAAGTTTCCGTCCCAAAAGGAGAAAGAAAACCAGAATGTGAAGAAGCTTGAGTCCATGACAGACACTGTTACTTCAAGTGTTGTTACTGCAACTACTAATACTTCTAATCAGGTTTCTATAAACAATATTCAGACTTTTGATGCACACACAAATAATCCGGCCAATAAACAGGTTCCAGCAGAACATGTAGCTGATTATAATTTCAATGTTTTATCACTTAATGACAAAGTAATCAGCAAGCCATCACAAATATCAACTAAGTACCTGGATAGTGGAGTGAGTGAGACATTACGGGAAAAACTATTAGGTAAAGATAATTCAAGCCCCAGTCCACGGGGAGCTGTTAGTTCTGCAGGCCTTGCAGCATTAGAAAGTCTAACCTCTAGAATTAGAGAATTGGATGAGACACATTCCCTACCTCCACCATCTCCATGTTCATCTCCAAGGTTGCCAAGGAGCAGCCCTGCTAGTCCTGCGCCCAGTAAAAAGTCCAAACGAAATCAGTCTTCTTCGCCAATAAGGTAGGTTAACAAAGTGAAATTCTTTTTCTTTTCCTTTCTTTTATATTACAGTCATATTTGTTGTATAATTGATCAATATGTTTTTCAACTATAAAAGTAATTATACTCTATTTCAATATTAGTTTCATTATTCAGAAATTAATATTTTCTAATTTCAACAACTACTATCAATTTATTAGGGCTGGTACTTCAATCTTATTGTTAATTGAATTGCCACATTTTTATTACAGTTGCAGGAATAAAATGTTATAATTTTTTGACCATTTTTTGTCAAAGAAGTTTTTGCACAATGTTCTACTAAATACATTCAGTATTTCATGAATGTTTTAATATCTACCCCATGTACATCCTGAAGAGTTGATGTATATATTTTCGATGATCTCAATTTTTCTTGAAACATAGTTCCAATGTAAGCCAGTATACGTTAAGATGTGGATGTGTCTGTATATGGTTGTATGTGTGTTAAATATCTGGATGTAATTATATGTGAGTTAACATGGTGTTGTATGTGTCCATCTCCCCTCCCCACTCATTTCTTTGCCTCTTCCTTGACCTTCATTGGGAGAGAAAATTGGTGGCCTGGTGGGGTCTATTGTTTACCAGGAAAAGCTGGCCACACAGCAATTTTGACTGCTCAGTCAATGGCTGGCCATCACTGGCATGTTTTTCCTAATCTTCTGATGAAGGAGGCAGTGCCTCCTGCACTCAACATGGTGCCTGCCAACTGTACACTTCAGGTAAGCGACCAATTTTCTATCCCCCTCTCCTGTTTTAATTAACCTTACAACATCTTTTTCTGACTTATATGTATGCATGTATGTAAGAGGGACAGGAAAGGGAGACTGAAAGTTGATGACTTACCTGAAATTCATAAATGGCAGGCACCATGTAGAGTTTGAGATTCTTGAATTTTCGGAGGCACTGCCCCCTTCCTCAGAAGGTTAGGAAAACATTTCCAGTGACGGCCAGATATCTCTGATGTAATACACTAATATGCTACAAGTACTATGCTGGAAACTAATACACTATTACTCAGCTGAATTTTCAATGAGACGGAAAAATGAATTTTATGGAAGAAAATCAAACCAAACAAATGTAACCTACTTATTGCAGTTAGCATTTCTGTAATATATTGTCCAAAGAAAAAAATCATATTTGTTTTTATAAATCCGTGGCTTTTATCGATTGGTAGTTGACTTTTTCACACTTAACAAGACTAGTTTTTAAACAAAATGTTGGTTTATTTTTCCATTTTTTCAGTTTTCATTGTATTTAAATATTTAATGAAAATTACATATTGTGTGAACTATGAAAACATATTTACTCTGATATTTATTTACATTCAGAAAACATTTGCTCAATTCACCTTTACTGTCAAGAAGGCAACGCAAAAACAAATGTATTGAGAGTTCCGATGATGAGGTTGTGCATTCAGGAGATGAAGTGTTTAATGGGAAAAATTATCGTGATTTAGAAAGCTTCCAAAAAGCACAATTACGTCAAAAGGTAAGGCAAGATATAATAATTATAAATAGTGAAACATCCTATAAGTCATAATGGATTTAATGTGAACTTAATTAACAGGAGTTATTACATGATGTATTGTTCTTGATTTGGAACCTCATCTGGTGTGAATGGAACATCATTGGGTGTGAATTAAAGGAAGAGGCTCCAAATAAGGGAAAAAACATAATGTGTAAACAACTGTTAATAAAGTTCATATTAAATCTTTTCATCTTATAACCTGTTTTACTATTCATAAATTTACAAACTGTCAGATATTGTTACAGATTATAATAATTTTATTTATATGTTAAATAATATGCGTATATATATATATATACAGTTTTAATTATAGCAAGATCAGTTATTGACACCTTACATAAAATTTATTTGTAAAGATTTCAATAAAACAGAAAGCCATAATTAATGTGTAATGAAATATATTTAGCTTATGAAAACAATTTTGACATTAGAAGGATATATTAGCTGATAATAAAAACTTGGAAGTTATTACTGAAATGTATTAAAACCATATATGTTAGTTGACATAGTGATTAATGTCTAACATAATGTTTCCAGTTAAAGAGGGGCAAATTTAAGGGTGATGGATCTGAAGGCAGTCCTACTCCACAGAGTCCTAGACGTCGAGAGTTTGTAATGCATAATAAAGCGCCAATGTGGAATGAAAATAGTCAAGTGTACCAATTAGACTTTGGAGGTCGAGTAACTCAGGAATCAGCTAAAAACTTTCAAATAGAGTTTAGAGGCAAACAGGTATTATTATAATCATAATTAATAATATATTTTGTTGATATCTGCTAGCTATGAATCAATCATATGGCTGTATTCAATAAATAAAGTATTGAAATTGTCAATAGCCAAACATCATAGAATAATAAAACATAGACATTCAGTATAATAATTACTGTAAAAGTGACAACATGAAATACTTTTACCTTCTCTACTAATAGTCTTAAATTAAATTAAATAAGTGTTCACACAAAGTCAAAAAGTATTAAGTAATAACTTCATTCTGAAATATTGCACATAAATACACTAGCTCGAATTTAAAATATGTCCATATACATATATACTGTTTTTATATTCAGGTTATGCAGTTTGGCCGAATTGATGGGAATGCCTACACACTTGATTTTCAATACCCATTTTCAGCATTGCAAGCATTTGCCGTGGCTCTAGCTAATGTAACACAAAGGCTTAAATGAATTTTTTAATACATATCACATTCTATCCTACCCATCGAATGATACAGGTAAACTTATATGGTTTACATATAAAATGAGATTTTCATTAAAATTTACTAAAATAGATTAATAAATTCTTGTTACATGCTCTGAACATATTTCCAACTCTTAATAATAATAATAATTTTATTTGCAAATAGTATTTGTACCCATAAGCTTCTAGCATAGTTGTGGCATATGATATTTATTTTTAAATACTTGCCCGCTAATGTGGACCAATTATTGTTTATGTTTTTAGTCCTCAATTTATTGTCAATTTATTTAATAAATCCTTGTCAGTGAATACAACTAGCCAGAAGCTTTTGGCCAACTATGACCATGGTCATCTGTATTTTAAAAAACACCATCATTCCTACCCTGTTTTCTACCGTTCTAGTTTAGCAGTGCTTAAGTAGAGCGGTAGAAAGAAGGGTAGAAATAGTTGTCAATAAACTGAGGACTAATTTGGTTATATCTTACCTACCACATATATTTTTAATTTAGCTCTACATATGCAACTAAGATGTTTGTAAATATAATATTTATAATTTTTTAATTATTTCCAAGCATAACTTTTATTATAATACTTTGATACACAGTATTATATTTATCATTAATCTAAATTTACTACTAAGACTAATATTCAATTCACTAGAGAGTTTGTCACATAACAGTACTCTGATTACAACATATTTATTATTACTAAACTCTCTTTCATAGCTATTCCTGAATCAATCAGTTTTTTCCTTTGTTTTATATGTATGTATATTTCCATTTGTTGGGCCTAACAAATAATATCCTTTTGTATAGGGAAACTATAGTCAATTTTGTTTTTAGTCTTAGAGCACAATTGGTAACTTTCCTCTCTTCTCTGACCAAACAAAATTCTTAAATACTTCTTCCATGAAACTAAGAAATATTTTTGGAGCACATTACCGCCAAACTTATTTTAAAAAAATAGTGAATAAGCATACTTCTTCAATTACTACACTTCTTCAATTAAACTTGAACTTAAATACCACAACTTCTTCTTACTTTATAATACGTATATTGTAATTGCCAATTTAAAGACATTATTGTATAGTTGTAAAAATATTTACATAAAACAAACTTTGCCTTTCATTGAAATTTTTTCACCAAAATTATTTATTATGATTAAATTATGAATATAAACAATCTACAAAAAGTCTCTATTGCCATTTTTGAAATTATATTTTACAAAATGATTTACAGTTGTGGATTAAATTGTTTCAGGCTGTGATTTAAAAGGTGAAGACCAAACTGTAAATTATTAACAGTGTGAAGTAATTATTGTGCAGAAAGATTGTCTAAAGAATTGGTGGCAACCAAGAACAATTTTTTTCTCACAACTCAAAAAATGACATATAGATATATTAAAACTAGGCCTACGAAGAACTAACAGTTTTATTACTGGAGAGATAGAAATGAAGAAAGTAAAGAAGAGATTGTTCAAAGAATAAATTAAAGAGGATGTCCAATAATGTTTTGTAATATTATTTTAATTAAAGATGTTAATATATTATGTTTTATAAATATATACTGTTTTGAAATGTTCACACATTAAATACAATTTATCTTTACATTTTTGTACCCATTGTTATTTACAGAAAGAACTGGTATAATAACTGTAACAAGTATTCCTTGAACAAATTGTGCATTTATAATTAAATGAAAATATTGTTTATAGGCATTGTATATAAACCCATTACTCATAATTTAATTAACTTTGTATATGCAAATAATCAAAATTAAATTTTAATTAATAAACACAAGGGAAGTATTTGTTTCAAGGAATACTTATGACAGATTTTAAATCATATTAATGTACATATCATTATTATCTATTAGAAGCACAATAACAAATGTTAAGCTTCTGACAGGAGAAAATTAAGTTCAGTTTTTTGTGTTTTTTGGCATAATAGTTCTCCATTAATCTCTTGTTAACAAAATTTGTCACTTTAAAATATATTTCATTAAATTGTCATATTTTTCCTTTTCTTAACTTTACCACAATGGCCATCATCTTATGAAGTTTAAAAATATTTTAATACTTTGAAATTAAAAGTGCATTACAACTTTTTAGAACCTTTTTTGCTATGTATCAAATACTTATGCATAGACATTTTTTATTATTGTATTAACACAGAGATACATGTTACTGTTTTTAATTACATATTGGCTTAATATCAGTTAATGATAGGAATACAAATGTGTCCTATTAAGAACAATATTATTAAAGATTTTAGGAGATATATTAAATATATTAATGTAATTTTCTTGGGCTTACAGTTGGGTAATTTCATAAGTAGATCACAACAATCATCTTTGCCACTGTATAAACTCAAGAAAATTACATCCAGCAATTGCACCAGGAAAAGCTGCCTACTTCAACAAAAAATGTAAATGTTTACCTGAAATATCATTTAGATTGCAGTCATTTTTCTGCTTTTTAATACATGAATAAGTGTGCAGTTAAAATGTTCCTGACTTACATTTAATTCTTTTGTGAGTGTTGTACAAACTATTGCAAGGTTTGAACAATACAGTATTCTATTTATAAGTGGAATTAGAGTGTATGGTAATTTTACTAAAATTTTATCTACTGTGCATCATAATAATATATTTTACATCATATTAATTATTTCAATATTTGTAATTGAAATATTTTTAAAAATTGCATTTCTTTTTATGCAACATCAATATAATTTGGTAAATATTGCCTCTGTGGTGATATAATATAAACTATGAAATAAATAAATCACTATGTAAATGATGGAATGTATTGTTAAATCACCATTTTTTGTATGTTCTATGTTCAGTACAGTATTACATGCTTTTATTGAAAACTTATGAAGTGTTAAAATGTGCAATGCAATGACTGAAAATATACACTTTAATACAGTTTAAAATACTTATTTGTAATTATTCTTAAATGTAAATAATTTCAATAATTTTGCATAATTGTTTGTATTGCAATCAAAGCTATTTATGATAATCATTCCCAACAGCATAATATACATAGTCTGCCAAGGTTACCGCCATAAACAGTGACGTTTCCACAACTACCACTGTCATCTTTTTTCCAGGTTTAAGTGTTCAGCTGTTGCCTGTTTATATACCCTCTAGGCACCCAGCAACAAAAGCCAGTGTGTCACAATTGGGTGTTCATCTGAAAGCACCATATATATACAGGGTGTCCCATCTGAAGCAGTGTGGCCAAATATATCTGAAGGGGGCAGTTAATGAAATAAGTTCAATAGACAAGTAGTAGGGCTGTGAGGAGGACATTTGATGCAAGCATTATTTTGAGCTTTCAAGCTTATGCGTGCAAGCACAAAGTTTATTTTTTAATGGCAACAGCATTTTTTATCTTGATGAGTTGTTTACAGATACCTCACCATTCATGACATTTCCATTCATTTTCTCAAAAAATTCCACAAAATGAGTTCTGTGATAAAATTGACGATTCATACTTTTTAACATGACCCAGGATGCACAATGTGGAGGTAAAATCTGCTTCACATCCCTTTTCACAGGAGATGTTCTATATTCCCACCATTCATACATAATAATCATACTTAAAATTACATAAGAATACTATTAATCATCAAATTTATATGTAAGTTGGGCTTGGCGAGTCTCAAAGTATGGCATCAGCTTAATGCTTTAATTTTTTGGCCTACTTTTAACAGCATTTGCAGCTGACAAAAAAATGTGCAGCTTTTAGAGTCTGATAAATGAAGTGAGTGCAAAAAAAATTGTATTTGTGAGGACATTTACAGATTTGTTACACAAGTGATCCAAATACGGATTTTAAATACATGGAGACCCTCCACGTGAGGTCTAGAACTTTTAAACCTATGCTAATTTAGATACAATATTTTGCGTATTTTAGTTTGGGTCCAGGTTAGCTTTCATTAAAATTGATGGTGGTCTATAGTGGAATTGGTTAAGTTGGCAAGGAATGACCCAATTTTAATCATTTTTCTGGTTAGAACAGGCTAGTCTCAAAAATTTACTTCTAAAATCGAGTAAACTGCAGTGGTTCTTAATTAGTAGTACATGGTTAACTACCATAAATATACAAACAAAATATTGTTGTTACTCTATGTAAATGTTGTAACATGGTTTCATTTTGTTGTTTATTCCTGGCGCACCTTTACAAATGCCCAAGTCTGATTAATGATTTAAAACTGCCAGTAAAGCAGCAAGCAAACATGTCTCTCAATATGACTGGCTGAAGTAAATTGGAACAGAAAGTAAAATGCAAATATTCAACACAGTCACAGACAGAGAGCAGTGCTCTTTTTTTTTGCTATTTTGTCTGTATCTGTTAGGTCGTTATTAATTGCTCAGTCTCCGTAATAAAGCAATAACAATACTTATAGGTTGTATAGTTTTAAATGGCTCATATTTTTAATTTTAAATGTTTATATTTACTAATTTACAACAATGGATAAATGGCTTGCTTTTGGAAACAAAAAAGGTGTGCTAAAGACCAACAAACACTCTTTGACATCAACATCACAAACTGTAAGTAGAAGCCAGGAAATATTCGGTTAGACTGTATATTTGGTAAAGAAGAACTAACTGAAAACAACAAATATGAAAACTTTATAAGGATATGTGTTTTTTTAAAAAAAAGAATAATAATAATAATAACTGAGCAATCCATATCTGCATTTGCCGATGTCAAAAATCAAATCTCGCTTCACCTGAAAACACTGTGAGCCCACATTGAAAATTACTTTCGTCACAAGAAAAGACTTAAATGATAAGCACAACTACGTGAGGAATTTGCCGATATGGAATCAAAGGCAAGCTGCGTAAGGGAAGTTAAAGTTACAGACAGGAGGTGATAAACTGATACGATTGCATGACTGGGGTTTTTCCCAACTATCGTGAAATTTGGTGGCATCGGGTGGTGTTTTTCCCTAGAAACGTTGGTGGCGAAGGGCAAACGGCTCCTCCCGGAGAGGACAGATAAGAATTTTTATTGTACAATATTAAGCCCCGTCACCGACGGAATGTGAAATAAGAAAGTGGGGACAAATTATTAAAAGCCCACGAAAAAGGATTTTGGACATTTTATTAAGTTATGAGGAGGATATTAGGAAAATTGTCTGGTATAAGTATATCTCAAAAATTTCTCCTAGTTAAGAGTAAGCTTACACGGGCAGTGATCACTGTCAGAAAATAGATGCAGTGTTGTCAACGGCGTTTAAGCATGTCAGTCCAGCACTGACAACTGACTATTCAACCCTGACACGACAGCACTGCCTTCAGTTTTCATGGAGCGTGTGAACAGCGTGTCAGCCATAACTGGCATTCCTATCCGCCACATTGCCAGTTGGTGTAGCTACGATTGTCAGTTATCGACTGTGAACGGAGGTGACTATCGATTGCGCTATGGTAAACAGATTTTTGTGTTTTTAAATTGCTTGTATTTTAGTTAGTGTGCGATTGGAGTAAGTGGATCTTTGTTGTGAAAAGTGGTGAGTAGTTGGTTCAGCAAGTGTTTGGGATAGAATAGTTATTAAAGTTCCTTAGAATACTGAAATTTATATGATTTCGTGGAGAAAAAAAATTAAATGAGTTCCGTATTCTGGAGTCACACAACTCACCTAATAACCTTCATTGTGCAAGAGAGCAGCAAAATTGTAAATATGTATCACGGCACTATGAAATAAATAAACTGGGAGTCATATCAATATAAATTTTAGACCATATACAAGACTTTTACTGTAAACTGAAACAAAAAATCATGTTAATAATGTTAAATATTCTGCATTTTATATTTCAACCCATCTATTTTTCTCTCACTATCA
This sequence comes from Eucriotettix oculatus, assembly GCA_034510155.1. NCBI lineage: Eukaryota > Metazoa > Arthropoda > Insecta > Orthoptera > Tetrigidae > Eucriotettix > Eucriotettix oculatus. The sequence continues at coordinate 38,540,550 of CM067382.1, forward strand.
ACAACTTGTACTTGTGTGGTGAATGTGTTTCTTATTTTGGCAGGACATGCTGCCACACTCGTCAGGAAGGAAACCTTGGCGGGGACTCCAGAGGGAACAACCACCCATCTAGTGTAAGTGGATTTTCACTCTCAGCAAAGTTAACTTGGCTCGCGTCCATTCCAAAAATTCATTGATATATTATTGTTTCTTAAGTGCCTAAAACAGTCACAAACAAAGAATATATATAATTTGTATCTTTTGGCATTTTTGTATCATTGTAACATGCTTTTTTGTGGAAATGCATTATGATCCAAATTCAAAAATAAAATAGACAAAAAACAATAGCTTAAATTTATCTTTGTTCCTCTAGCGAGGGTGAAAGGTACAGTTTTATTTAATGATTGATTGTATTGCATTATTTCTGTTATATCCGAGTGCTAAATGATTGTGGATTAATTACACATACAAGTAGCTAACCTACAGTAAATAATTGATACTTTACATCTGGTATATATTTTTTTACTGATCTACTAATACACAAGAATCCATGTGCCAGACATCTATAGCAAACATTGTGTACTTAACAAAACCCTTCTTTTAATTATATTTCCTATAAAGGTCACTTTATAAGTTAATCAAAAAATTTCTCCAATATCAAACCTATTGGAAAACATGTCTGATTCATTTGATTAAATAAATCCAACACCATTGCAATTAACATTCAGACTGATAATGTGAAGCTCAATAATGGCTATGCTCCCATATTATCAGGCTAATTTCTTTGCTTTTATACTTTTAAGTTTTGTTTTTGAGTTGATCATCCTGGTTATTGTTGTGTTGTATTTCTCTTTTATTACTTAATTTTGTCTGTTTTTTGGCTACTTTTATGTGTAATTAAAATACTTTTAACACTGATATTTCATCATTTCAGTCTTTGTGCCTGTATTATGGTATTCAAGATACTCTAAATCATCAAATTACAGTCTCTTCGTTATTTGTAAGCCATTGTCACAAATGGAATAATTTCAGTTAAATTTACCTTATAGACTAGTTCTTTTCTGTTTACAAACAATAACTTCAATTTTTGTCTGCATAGTATGAAATGAACTGAAAATAAATAATTTTCATTTTGTTAATCATAAATGGCAGTAATATCCAAAAGCCAAGTTAACTTTTTAAATTAAAGATTAGTTTGGTTACAGCAGTGATGTCTCCACCAAGGTCAAAAATTAGAAAATATCTCTGCCATTTTTTGTATTTATTAACTCGGTTATTTATAATTCATCATTATATTTGCCTTCAATTAAAAAAGGAATAAGGAAATGAATATTTACATCTACCATGCCTTCGTAGACCATGTTATCTATCGCTGCTGCTACTAAACTCATTTTATTCCACATTTCAGTGGCACTTTGTAGATTGTAATTTAATTTCTTTGGTCGTGTCTAGTCCTCAATTTTGTAAGGGTAGTTTCTTTCCTGTCACTCTTTTTTTTATCTTTTTGATTCAATTCTGGATACATTTACCTGCATTGCTGTCTTCATCTTCCCCTGCATTGATCTCACTAGTTGTGCATTTCCTTTCCTAACATTTCTAAAATAAACTTTTATCATCTTCGAGAGACAGGTTTTTTTTTCATTCTTTAAGGGATCAATTTTTATGATTTACTGTAGTCTTTAAAAGTCAGTTGTCTGAAATTTGGGATTTACAAACAGACAGACCACACTTCCCCTTTCTAAATTCTTTGCAATTTTATTGTATATTTCAATGTATCCTGTTATCTTGAACTCATTTTATTACTCTCGTTCGTCAAAACTTGTAAACTTTCAATTTCAAACATTCTCACTCATTCTAATTCTGGATTCCCTTTGCAAAAATATTTAACCAATACCAGATCAGATTGTTTTTACAAATAATTTAATTTAATTTCTTAATATCTTCTTCTACATACTCCCAGCTTACTATGTTCTATAACACCACATAGGAGGCAGTTTCTCCTTAAAATGTGTGCAATCCAGTTTGCTGTTCTCCTCAGAATTGATCTATCTTGTAACTTCCTTGGTTGTCACCATGTCATGGCATCCAACTTTTTCATCCAGCACCACATTTCATAACTCTCCAGGTCCTTCCTTCCATTTTCCCCAAGTGTCCAAGTTCCTGCACCAACATATTGAGGAATGCTTTAGATAATCATTTTATGAGTTCCTTCCTTAATTATGTATATATTTTACTGGTCATAAGTGATTGCTGCCTAATCAATGCTTTCTTGGCCACAGTAATTTGTGATGTTATTTCTTTGTCATGTTCTCTGATTCTTCACTCCTGGCAATATTTCACCAGTTCACAGTTGCTTCATTTCCCACCATTCTGTTTCTTCTTGAGGGCAACTATAGTCACATTGAGAAATCGTTGGCCTTTCACTAGTTTCATATATTCTGTTGATAAATTTGGTTAATTTCTGCAGACAGATTTCTTTAATTTCATTTAGTAAGTCTACAGGAATGTGGTCCTCTCTCTTTTATCGCTCTTTCCATTTCACTCTCAAGTAAGTGAGGTCCTACCTCTTCTTCATCTACCAGGTCTTCCTTTTCTAACTTTATTTGTCCAGGTCATTTTTTTTTACCATGGAGAATTCTTTTTGACCCTGGAACCCTCTTTTCCAGATGTTCAAATGGGTGCACGGGAGGTTTTGTATGCTCTCCTTTGTTCCATCAACTCCAACATCTGATTTGGGCTCTTAGTAGTTCTTGCCTTTATACCAATTTTACTTTTAAAAGAATCCAGAAAGCATTCTTCAATACTTCCTTTTCATTCTTCATTTCAAAAAATTGTCACTCCAAACACTGTAATTGTTCCCTTGTCACTTTGTATTCTTTCTAAATTCTGACATTTTTTGTATTTTCAAAACATTTACTTCAAGTTCTCTTAAGACAAACATAGTTGCTGTCTTCTTTCTCTCATTTCTGAAACTCTTTCCACATCACTTACTGTAATTTCCAACATTTCCATTACTTTATTCATTCCTCACCTTGAGACCGTTTGGGAAAATTTTCACTTTTACCAGGGCAAAACTTATCAGCAAGTGTCTATTATGACTTAAGTAAAGGAACCCTCAGCTTTTTTGCAATTATTCTGAAAGTTGGCTCATGTTTCCCATTTCTGAAAACCCTTCAAGTGGCTGTTCTAAGCCTTTTCCTAACTATTTTTCTTATCCATATTATTAGGTCTTGTCTAATCAGTTACTATTTTGGATGTGCTCCTTATTTTCTTGAGGAAATCCAGAGAACATGGTTAAAAATCATTTTTTTTGACCCACCTTCTGTGAACGGATTGTCTCATCATAGATTCTAAAATTATCACCAAGTGACTTGTATCTTGAATTCCTCATTCAGTTCTCTTAATATGTCATCGTCAACCTCGGCACTATTTTTTGAATCAGTTTTGGGCACTATGTAAAGTCACCTGTCTTTCCAGATATTCTATAGTTTTAGTTTATTCACAATTTTCTAAACATTTGAGCCAGTTTCCTGTTTTATGGCATACCATAGTAGTTGTACTGTTAGACCAAGTCCAAGATTATAGTAACTATTCTTTTTTTGAGCTGAGGCTTTCCACTCTGGTGCAGGTGCGATGAAAACGCGACGTTTCGACGACCAAATGCTCTTGTCATCAGGCCGAGCCTGAAGTTGACGACAGAGCATTTGGTCGTCGAAACATCGCATTTACATCACACCTGCACCCGAGAACTATTTCTGTATTCTTTTTTTAATAACATTTTTCTGCCATTGATATGTAATAGGAGAACACTGGGACTTACGGGGTTTGTTTCTTTCTTTAGAGAAATTTTCTAACCATAGTCGTTTGTAGGGATTCCAGAAATAAACCATCTTTCATTTTCAAATACCACCTCTTCCTGTGTAGTGGTCTCATCTAACCCTTCTACTTCTGCCATGCTTTAATTCTCAGCTGCCAAGTTGAATATTTGTGTTATGTTACAATTTCCCTTTAATAACACATTTATTGGCCGTTCTTCTCTTTCATGGAGCAACCTGAGTAGTCGTGGTTGGAATCACGAGCCCAAAAATAAACTATCTCCAGCTTGGAATCGTGGCAGTTCCACAGCTCCAAAAATAAACTATCTCCAAATAAAGCAAAAACTGCAGTTATTGTTTCTCTTCTCCCACCACCCAGGTGCTCAAAAATAAACTATCTCCAAATTATCCATTATAGCACAACTGCACCAGTTTCCATTCTCTCACCACTGTTTCTCAGAAATAAACTATCTCCAGCTTTTAACACCATGAAATTTTTCCACATGTCCACTTTCTTTCTGTATTGTGGTTGTTTCTTTCTACTTTCTTTGATGTTTTGTGTAACTTATTCTTTTTTTGCAGACTCACCTTTGAGGAGCCTGTAGACTGGGGGCTTTGAAACCCTTGGCCCACTTGCTCCTCAAAACGTTGGACCGGGAAGCTGTGGAATCTGAAAAGTGTCAACGTTGAACAGAAAAGCTTTTTTATCGTGTTGGACTTAGGGCGATTTTTACAGCCCCCTCTGCCGCCAGGCAGCTCCCTGAGCCACCATCGAAGCAGCTGCTTTCAGCAGCTAATGCTGGATTTATTTTTAAAATTAAGGAAAGGATTTAAAAATTTGTAAATAGCTAATTCAATAAATTATAAATATATAAACTGGAGTCTTTATTCCCATCAAGACCCTATAGTATAACACTAGGTTAGCAATAAATCAAACATTAAGTATTTATACATTTAATTAACCTTTAAAATCAATGTTAAAATATATACAATTGTAACAAATTACTGTTTTTGTAAACCACAGAATGCAAAACAGTACACAATTGAAACACTTCAAGCTAAGGTAATAAAAATTCTACAAGTCCAAGAAACTCAGCATCAGTCTTGAATAAGAAGCTTCACAGCAGTAAGGAGTCCCTCCTGAAACAAAAAGAATTTTAAACATTAATATGTACTCATTTTATAAGGTTTTGCTTATACTGAATTCAATAAAACCACTAAATTAACTTTCATAGAATCAATTCAGTTAAGTTACCAGAAAATGGGGTACAGTGAATAAACTAGCATTTGCTAAGGTACAAAATTTTTTATGTATAAGACACTTAAAAAGAAAACCAAAAACATTTGTATCAAATATTTACCTTAATATAAATTTACTTAATGAAAACTACAATAACAATTTTCAAAAAGCAAAAAGATAGTTCACCCAGTCCAGATTCTGGCTTCTAAACTGAAAAGGAAAAAGATGCACATTAATCACTTCATAATTACCTTGTACAATTGTTTTTATGAATATGCATTACTAATTGACATTTATAGGGAATACAGGTAGTGTACAGGCCAAAACTAAAAGCAAAAAAGGGTTTAACAATAAGGTAAATAAGATCATTTAAGATAGTGAAGACGTGACAAAAAAATATTGTAATAAAGCAGAATGACAAATTGGTTCAACAGATTGGAAATAATGGATGTTCCTGCATTTAAATGAATTTAAAGATCATAAACAACCAAAAGTAAAACCAATTTCAGTTTAAATGGAACTAAAGCAACCTTTACAAGCGATTTTGATGAAATTTTTACTGTTTGTCCTATGAGGCCTTAAATGAACATCTGATATTTCAGTTCGAAATATTCATTTCTGACTGAAATACGAGTTTTTTCGCAGAAGGCAGCCGTTCGTCAGAGTAGACGTCGTTCCAAAAATGCCTCCTTTGAGCTTTAATATTGCAGAATATATCCTGAAAATTATTTTATAGGATAAACCTAATTCTTAGATTACGAAAATAATAAAGAAAAGTATCGTCCCTCCAAAGTTGCCGATAAAAATTTCGTTCATTTTTTTTTCTGCTTTCCAAGGAATCCTGACTGCATTTATATTTTGTACTTCGCATTTCTACTATTCAGATGATTTACAACTTTGAAGTTCAAAACTATAGTCAACTCGTTAGTTATTTCAAATAAACGTATCATCTAATGCCTCATAGTACAAACTGTAAAAATTTCATCAAAATCGGAAATGGTTGCTCGGGGATCGGTTCTGAAAACTAAGCCACATGACATGAAATGACCAGTTTCCTATTTTTGAAGTGAAAAAAAAAATCAATCAAGGAGTGAAAAACCCATTAATTTTATTTTTTCTTTTGGTAGTGTATATCTTTATAAATAATAATTATAAAAAACTTTTGTCGTTATCCTGTTCCCTCACGATGATATTCCGCTTCGCGTCGATAGTCATATTTCATTAAAAAAATTCATTTCACCACTTCAGAATTTTTTTCAAACCACTTACAGATAGTTTATAGACAATATTTTTTTCTGGCTTCCTTTCCTATTGAAGTATTCCCATAAAAACTTTCAACAACATTGGTTGGTAAATAAGGAAGCTATAATGTATTTTCTATGGAAGAACAAATTTAATTTCATCCGCCGATCGAAAAAAAACACGCGATTTCAAAAACTTTTGCAGGCTGTAAAACAAAAACCATTTGTGATAGAGCAGAAATATTTCATATCATTCCTTATATCCATGAAAGGAACAAACATGCCAAGTTTCATTAAAATCTAAGACCATGGGTGTCATGGCTGGGTTGAACTGACATGGAATGACCCAGAAATAAAATATCAAGAAAGAAAGACTATCCTCTACAGAAGGCAGTCAGCAGTAATCAGAATTGAAGATCAAATAAAGAAAGGAGTAATTCAAGGATGCAATCTGTCACCCTTGCTCTTTAACTTGTATATAAAACAGGCAATGAAGAAAGTTAAAAGAAGAAGAAGAAATGAAAACCCTGCAGATTGGCAATGATATTGTAAGATTACGGAAGTCAGAAGACTTGAAAAACATAAATGGCATGAACATTGTCCTGGAAGAAGAATAGAACACTAGGATTAATAGAGAGAAAATCAAGGTGATATGAGTAGTATAGGAAACTGTGGAATAACAAAGGGTGTTAGATTGAGGGGTTATTTTGAAAACATTAACTCCTGCAGTAAATTTCTTGATGACAGACACCGGATCCTCTGAGAAGACAACCCAGACCTTTTCAACCACTCACCAGATGACCAAGAAAGTTGTTAGATTCTTGAAAACAATTAATTGTTTTGATGCAATATAATGTGCTCAATATTCACTTTTTTTAATTTCTATGTCAGTTCTGTCACCAATGACCTTTAGTTTATGCAACCATAATTAACGCACAAAAAAGACCTCTGTCTAAACTAACGAAGGGATATATTCAATGTAGATGAATATTTACTACTTAGCTTTAAAGTGTAGCTCAAATTAATAATTCAATACTAAATATAAATATTTGAATTAAAACAAAAAACTACATTTTTATGTCAATTTACAATTTTGTTTGGGGAGGTCATGAAACTGACTAGTCTTCAGCAAAGTTTTTAAATTTGATGGTACAAATAAATAAGCCTAAAACATTGCTGAAGATCATATCACATTATACAGTTAACTTTATTGACCTCACTTTAGTTGCCTAACTTCACTTTCACTATGTTCAAAAGTTATCAATTACAAATCAAATTTTTATACAGCAATGTTCCTTACAGTTAATAAGAAATGAATTCACTATTATGTTCTTACAAAGGTCTTAATTTTAATGTTTATAATTATGAAAATTGCACTATACATAAAAACAAATGTAAAAATCCACTGTTTAACAAAATAAAGGATAGATTTCTACCATTTCAGAAACTTTCCAACTAAACATTCATATATGGCACCAATTGTGGATTAATAATTTCTCTCTCCACAACAACATATTTCATTACTTTCTAAAAAAAAACAGTCTAAAATAATAACTTGGTAAAAAAATTCAACTATGTAGATTCCACATTTATTCATAAAACCTTGGAAACGGAAAACTTGCTTTCAAATAGAGCACCAAGTCCACAGTAAATGGGGACATTTTGAACATTGAGATATCAAAGGGTGTTAGATTGGGAAGTTATATTTGGAAGGAATTCTGATACTTTGGTGGCATAATAACTAGGGATGGTAGAAGTAGGCAAAGAGTAGGATAGCACAGGCAAGGAAGGCTTTCACAAAAAGAGGAAATTACTTATAGGTAATATAAGTGTGAATATTAGGAAATCATTGTTAAAAATGTTTGTATGGAGTGTGGCATTATATGGGTGTGAAACGTGGACAGTAAGAGTTGCAGAAAGGAAAAGAATAGAAGCTTTGAAATGTGCTATAGGAGAATGCTGAAAATCAGATAGGCAAATATAATCACTAACAAGGAAGTTCTAAACAGCATAAGGGAAGAGCGAACAATATAGAGGGCGTTGACCAAGAGAAGGGCTAGATTAATAAGCAAAGTTTTTAGACACGAAGGTCTAGTAAAATTATCATTAGAGGTTGGGGGTAGTAACAGGGAGGCCCAGAGTGGAAACGGATGTGGTATTTATGCGGAAATGAAAGGCTTGCACAAGATAGGTTAGACTGGAGGGTTACATCAAACCAGTCCGAGGACTGAATACCACAACAAACTTTTAGAAAAGTCAAGCAAAGGTCTTAATTTGAAGCAAGTGGTACATTTCACCATTTAAATCTTCACAAATTTTGTATAACATGTAATACCGAGATAAATTCCTTATTATACGAACAAAACAAAACTTCGGAACTGAAAAAAAAAAATTAGATCAAGATTATGTTGAGGCGTAGTACTTTTAGGTTACAAAAGTTTGCACATAATAAAACACGTGCACAAGAAATATAAAAAGACTCGCGTTAAAGAACACTAGTTACGACTTCAATTCTCTTTAGTTAAAAAGGGAAGATCTCACGGTGAATGATAAATATGAATAATAATGTAAATGAAAATACTTATTTTGAATAGTAGGTCAAACTTGAACATTATATTTAACCTAACTTGGAAACATACCTTATTTATAGAACCTGCAGGACTAGATTAGTCCACCACGTTCGTTATTACAATGACAAAGCTTCTTCACCGAGTTAAATGGCACAAGGAACCAAAACCACGCCCCCTCCCCTCCTCGTGTCTTTCGTCTGCTGAAACGTTATCGATATCGAATAATGATATCGAGGAAGTTGTTAAATTTTAATCCAATTCGTGTACATTGTAATAAATAAATGTAACATTAAATATTATTAACATTTTTATAAGATTATTTATTATAAAATAATATTCCCCCTGAATTCATTACAAGACAATAGACTGAATTCGTAATCCATTCCTCTTTCATGCTACAGAAAATGTTAGCAACTTGTTCGCAAAGGAACAGCTAATCGAAATGTAATATGATCCTGTATTGAAATAAAAGTATTGTAATACTTTGTTAATTAACTCCTGGACTAGTATTGGAAACGAACACAAAGAACTAGCAGACTGGCAATTGTGATAAAACTCACTTCATGCAGTTTCAGACAAAGAATGCCAATTCGAACTCAATAAAAGTAGCAACAAATAATTGTGAAATAACTGTAGTTGAATGTACAAAATTTTTAGGTATATCCATGGACAATAAATTAAACTGGAAGAATCATATTAATATTCTCATACGAAAATTAGGCTCGGCAACCTTTGCTCTTAGAATTATGTCAAGTTGTAGTGATCCTAACATAAGAAAATTAGTTTATTATGCATATTTCCACTCTACAATGACATATGGTATAATATTCTGGAGCAATGCATCAGGGAAAAATAAAATATTTACACTTCAAAAAAAGGCTGTTAGAATATTGTCAGGTCGCACCAAAAACATCTTGTAGGGGACTTTTCAAGAAAACTGGAATACTGACACTCACTTCCCAGCATATTCAATCACTCATGTTATTTGTTATTAATAACAGTAACCTCTTCACACTAAACTCAGAAATACATGACTTTGATACCAGAAGTAAAAACAATTTACACAAGGAAGGGAAGTCTCTAACCGTAATACATGTACATTACACCGTGTACATTACAATGCTATTAGCATATTTAATAAACTTCCCACCTCCATTAAAAAATTAAAAATAAATCCAAACAAGTTCAAATATGAACTAACTAAGTTCTTACTAAGCCACTCCTTCTACTCTGTTAAAGAATTTATGAAGCTGAATGTATCATAGGGTAGATATTTATAATTATGAAAGATAATTATGTAAGAACATTATTAGAACACTAATTTTTTAGTATAGATGTAAAAATATTTATCAATTTGTATATAAGGAACAAATTGTATGTCTTCTGTATAGAACTTAAGAAAATCTTATTATAAGTTAAAAATTAATTAATAGTTTCAGTATATTTAAATATTAATGAAGCAACCTATGTAAAATCTCTGACTCGTTCCACATCCTTGAAGCTTGTGCTTCTCTATAGGATTTATGGAATATGATTTTATACTTATACTTACGAGAGCTTACTTGTGCGGAAAAGGGTTTACAAGTTTAACGTGCTGAAAAATAAGTGTAATGTTGAGGATAACTTACTGCTGTATTTCATTAATCTAAAGCCAAACATTAATGAGCCCAGTGTTCTCCCTAATTAATTTCTTGAATTTTAATTGAATGTCTGATTAATAAAAACGTTGTAATAAAAAGTCCATTAAAATTAATTTTCTTGTTTACAATTGAAATTACCTATTCGTAATTAAGCTTTAATAACTGTATCATAAGACATTTTAATGAAACTTGAGTTTTGTGGGAGATACACATGGTTAATGATACACAAAAAGGAGTACGTGGGATGAAAAAGGTTTTGAACCCTCCTTACAAAGGATGGTGTGCAAAATTAATAAAATTGCTCACTAAAAAAGACGAAATTTCTTCTTTTTTATAAAAATAGTTTTCTGACTCAAGGCTATTAATTAATATATATCATTTGAAATTCTCTTCAAATTGTATATACGAAAACTGTTACCAAGTTGAAAACCTGTGAAATCTTCCACTTCTTGTATTATTTTGGATAGAGCTTACCGCAACCGTTTCATTGTGAAATCAAAATTATCTTAAAGATTCAAGGAAATTATTAATGATTTCCGGAATATTTTTTCATTAGATTCCATTGCGTATTGAATAATTTTCTCATTACTTTGCCTATGGTACAGTAAAGTATTTTTACAGAATGATATGACTTTTATTAGGCGTGTACCATACATTTAGTAAATTATGACGATCTGTCATATAAGTAAATAAATTAATTCCATTACAGTAATAAATATTTAAATACAATTCACCGGGAAAGCCTTCGCTCTCTAATTCATAATGAGTTTATACGACATTGAAGTGAACTCCACAACGTATTAAATAACACAAACAATTAACACATTAATATTCGCTAACTTCTTACTGCTAACGGAAAAAATTTGTGGTATAAGGCTAGGTTTACACGGACAGTGATGACTGCCAGAAAACGAGGGACAGTGATGTCAGTGGCGTGTCAACATACGTCAGTGCTGCACTGACAACTGCCTATACATCGCTGACACGAGAGCACTGCCTCACTTTTCTTGGAGCGTGTCAACAGTATGTCAGTCATGACTGCCGTTCCCCCTCCACCGACCTAGACGCTGCCCTCATGGGAGGCCAGTTAGTGGCAGTTACGGTTGTCAACTATCGATTGTGCACGGTGAGGCAGGGTTGACTATCGATTGCGCGAGACTCCGACTACCCAAATAGTATCTTATATGCGAAACATTTTTAATATTCCCGTTTGAATTGATTATTTTGCCTTTTATATTTGGAAGAGTTAATATAAAAAAATCCACTTAAATTTTTCTTTTGCCTTTCAAGGCTCTTCGGACGACATGCAAAGAATAAATCATCACTTTGGAAAACAGAATCTTAAAGATAACTCTCTGGGAGACGCACTGCGCATGTCAACTGACAGCAAACAATCGAAGCAGCACGGCACTTTGAACGTTCAATGCCCCATAACAGCTGTTTGTACACAATCTGGAATTTAATGACAATTCAAAAAAAAAACTACTGTTATATAAATTATTCCTTTCTTATAACAAGGACCACGTAAAAAAATTGGATCAGGAATAGTTTAATAGTGCAAATTTCAATTTGACCTGACTTTTGAACGTAAATTACGAATAGCAATAACTACACGGTCAACAATTTTCAAATTGAACGAAGAACATAAATTTAATTAACAGGCAACTATCCAAAAGAAGTAAACGGATCATGAAAAGTTTAAAATTGCAAATTCTCAAAAGACCCAAGATTTACAGTAAATTACGAATAAGTAGAGTCAAACATTTAAAAATTAAATGGAATAAGGAATAGTTAGTTATTGCAATTTGTAAAATGACTAGGCTTTTGAAAATAAATTTCTAAAAATTATAGCTACACACACAACCACTGGCTTACCTTCCGCTATTTACACTGATAAGCTCCAACTGTACGAACATCCTTAGCTGAAATTAGAAAACCTGGAAGAAGGATGAAGGGAGAAAGGGATGTTTATTTATTTGTTAAATCATCTTTTCTAGTTTCCTTTGTGAGGGCCTTAACAAAGGCTCTCAAACATAAGGAACAGTGCAGGAACGCATAGCACTAAAAAGGACTAGCGATTACTGCCCGTTTCGTTTCCCGGTGCAGGTGTGACAAAGACGGTGGAGCGGCGAGGGCTTGCCCTTGGTAGACGATGAAGGCAACCTCCCATAAGATTCAGCTAACTGGTATCTCAGGCACGTTGTCTGGATCTTTGAGGAGTTGATCTTGACTGTCCAGTTCCGCAAGTAGGCTCCCAAGACATTCGGGTAAACTTTGAATACAAAAAACACAGTTTAGAAATCAACAAAATATTTCTTAACAAAAACAGAAGATACTTTTGATGATGGATCACGAATAGTTTAATATTGCCAATTCTAAAATGACCTGAGTTGTGAAAGTAAATTATGAATAACAAAAAGTACACACTTAAATATTTGCAAATTAATGAAACCATCCAAACATTATTAACAGACAAGAATCTGTTTGAAAAATTGGGATTAGGAATAATTTGTTATTGCAAATCTTAAAATGACCTGACTTGTGAAAGTAAATTATGAATAACAAAAAGTACACACTTAAATATTTGCAAATTAATGAAACCATCCAAACATTATTAACAGACAAGAATCTGTTTGAAAAATTGGGATTAGGAATAATTTGTTATTGCAAATCTTAAAATGACCTGACTTGTGAAAGTAAATTATGAATAACAAAAAGTACACACTTAAATATTTGCAAATTAATGAAACCATCCAAATATTATTAAAAGACAAGAATCTGTTTGAAAAATTGGGATTAGGAATAATTTGTTACTGCAAATCTTAAAATGACCTGAGTTGTGAAAGTAAATTACAAATGAAAATAATTACACACTGGAATATTTACAAATTAAGAGACTGTAAATATAATTAATGGACAAAAATCCAAGTAAAAAAATTGGATGAGGAATAGTTTAATATTGCCAATTTCAATTTGACCTGACTTTTGAACGTAAATTACAAATAGCAATAACTACACACTCAAATAATTGCAAATTAAAGAAAGAATATTAATATAATTAACAGACCAGAATCCAAGTGAAAAAAGGGGATCATGAATAGTTTCATATTGCAAATACTAAAATGACATCAGTTTAGATAGTAAATTATGAAGAAAAACTACTCAGAAATAATTGCAAATTAATGAATGAATCTAACTAAAATTATTAAACAACAATCCTAGTAAAAATATGGGATTCAGGAATTGTTCAGTATTGCAAATTCTAAAATAACCTGTTCTTTGAAAGTAAATTACAAATAGCAATAACTACACGGTCAACAATTTTCAAATTGAACGAAGAACATAAATTTAATTAACAGGCAACTATCCAAAAGAAGTAAACGGATCATGAAAAGTTTAAAATTGCAAATTCTCAAAAGACCCAAGATTTACAGTAAATTACGAATAAGTAGAGTCAAACATTTAAAAATTAAATGGAATAAGGAATAGTTAGTTATTGCAATTTGTAAAATGACTAGGCTTTTGAAAATAAATTTCTAAAAATTATAGCTACACACACAACCACTGGCTTACCTTCCGCTATTTACACTGATAAGCTCCAACTGTACGAACATCCTTAGCTGAAATTAGAAAACCTGGAAGAAGGATGAAGGGAGAAAGGGATGTTTATTTATTTGTTAAATCATCTTTTCTAGTCTCCTTTGTGAGGGCCTTAACAAAGGCTCTCAAACATAAGGAACAGTGCAGGAACGCATAGCCCTAAAAAGGACTAGCGATTGCTGCCCATTTTCTGGTGCAGGTGTGACAAAGACGGTGGAGCGGCGAGGGCTTGCCCTTGGTAGACGATGAAGGCAACCTCCCATAAGATTCAGCTAACTGGTATCTCAGGCACGTTGTCTGGATCTTTGAGGAGTTGATCTTGACTGTCCAGTTCCGCAAGTAGCCTCCCAAGACATTCGGGTAAACTTTGAATACAAAAAACACAGTTTAGAAATCAACAAAAAAAAATTTAAAAAATCGGAAATGCCTTTGATGAAAATTTGTGGCATTTAGCATGGCACACAAATGCATGAGGAAAGTCCAACAGAAGGGAACAGGATCACAGCCTATTTAAAGAAGACATAGTTTTTAATGCGAATAATTGATAAAGTTCTCGAAATGTTAAATTTTAATTCACACAGGCAACACACTAATTTATTTTCAAACTTGATGAAGTTACAAAAACAAACATTAAACTAGAAGCTAAATAAAAAGTTATTAACAGTTATAGGTTTTCTAATGTTTAATTTATTGCCTATATTTTTACTTACAATTACTTAAGATAAGATAGAAAATATAATGGAAAACAGGCAGCGGGACGCTCAGAGAGCGAGGCCCGCCAATTAAGACTCGGGACGCCTTTCCTACAGTGGAGCGGCGAGGACTGCTACACGCTGGAACCCCAAGCCGCTTCCTCCCTATTGGCTGCCCCTTCTTAGGTAATGCCTAAGAAGAAAAAATTAGACTCTACTTTTGGATGTTAAATTTTACAGTTGAAAGTATAAATTGCGTTTCAATTAAAAATAATGAGCATTTAATAATGCAAAAATCTGAAATAAATACATTATAAATAGTGTCCTTAACCTTACATTGACCTTATTTACAACACCCTTAACATGTTTCTCGTATCCGAGATTACCTTATGAAACTTGCTCATCACAGACGTTGAAGGCAACCTCCCATAAGATTCGGCTAACAGGAATCTCAGGCAGTTGTCGGGTGATCAGCAGTGTCTGGATTTTTGAATTTTCGTATGCTAAATTTTACAGTTGAAAGTATAAATTGCATTTCAATTAAAAATAATGAGCATTTAATAATGCAAAAATCTGAAATAAATACATTATAAATAGTGTCCTTAACCTTACATTGACCTTATTTACAACACCCTTAACATGTTTCTCGTATCCGAGATTACCTTATGAAACTTGCTCATCACAGACGTTGAAGGCAACCTCCCATAAGATTCGGCTAACAGGAATCTCAGGCAGTTGTCGGGTGATCAGCAGTGTCTGGATTTTTGAATTTTCGTATGCTAAATTTTACAGTTGAAAGTATAAATTGCATTTCTATTAAAAATTATGAGCATTTAATAATGCAAAAATCTGAAATAAATACATTATAAATAGTGTCCTTAACCTTACATTGACCTTATTTACAACACCCTTAACATGTCTCTCGTATCCGAGATTACCTTATGAAACTTGCTCATCACAGACGTTGAAGGCAACCTCCCATAAGATTCGGCTAACAGGAATCTCAGGCAGTTGTCGGGTGATCAGCAGTGTCTGGATTTTTGAATTTTCGTATGCTAAATTTTACAGTTGAAAGTATAAATTGCATTTCTATTAAAAATAATGAGCATTTAATAATGCAAAAATCTGAAATAAATACATTATAAATAGTGTCCTTAACCTTACATTGACCTTATTTACAACACCCTTAACATGTCTCTCGTATCCGAGATTACCTTATGAAACTTGCTCATCACAGACGTTGAAGGCAACCTTCCATAAGATTCGGCTAACAGGAATCTCAGGCAGTTGTCGGGTGATCAGCAGTGTCTGGATTTTTGAATTTTCGTATGCTAAATTTTACAGTTGAAAGTATAAATTGCATTTCTATTAAAAATTATGAGCATTTAATAATGCAAAAATCTGAAATAAATACATTATAAATAGTGTCCTTAACCTTACATTGACCTTATTTACAACACCCTTAACTTGTTTCTCGTATCCGAGATTACCTTATGAAACTTGCTCATCACAGACGTTGAAGGCAACCTTCCATAAGATTCGGCTAACAGGAATCTCAGGCAGTTGTCGGGTGATCAGCAATGTCTGGATTTTTGAATTTTCTATGCTAAATTTTACAGTTGAAAGTATAAATTGCATTTCTATTAAAATAATGAGCATTTAATAATGCAAAAATCTGAAATAAATACATTATAAATAGTGTCCTTAACCTTACATTGACCTTATTAGCAACGCCCTTAACATGTCTCTCGTATCCGAGATTACCTTATGAAACTTGCTCATCACAGACGTTGAAGGCAACCTTCCATAAGATTCGGCTAACAGGAATCTCAGGCAGTTGTCGGGTGATCAGCAGTGTCTGGATTTTTGAATTTTCTATGCTAAATTTTACAGTTGAAAGTATAAATTGCATTTCTATTAAAAATTATGAGCATTTAATAATGCAAAAATCTGAAATAAATACATTATAAATAGTGTCCTTAACCTTACATTGACCTTATTTACAACACCCTTAACATGTCTCTCGTATCCGAGATTACCTTATGAAACTTGCTCATCACAGACGTTGAAGGCAACCTTCCATAAGATTCGGCTAACAGGAATCTCAGGCAGTTGTCGGGTGATCAGCAGTGTCTGGATTTTTGAATTTTCGTATGCTAAATTTTACAGTTGAAAGTATAAATTGCATTTCTATTAAAAATTATGAGCATTTAATAATGCAAAAATCTGAAATAAATACATTATAAATAGTGTCCTTAACCTTACATTGACCTTATTTACAACACCCTTAACATGTTTCTCGTATCCGAGATTACCTTATGAAACTTGCTCATCACAGACGTTGAAGGCAACCTCCCATAAGATTCGGCTAACAGGAATCTCAGGCAGTTGTCGGGTGATCAGCAGTGTCTGGATTTTTGAATTTTCGTATGCTAAATTTTACAGTTGAAAGTATAAATTGCATTTCAATTAAAAATAATGAGCATTTAATAATGCAAAAATCTGAAATAAATACATTATAAATAGTGTCCTTAACCTTACATTGACCTTATTTACAACACCCTTAACATGTCTCTCGTATCCGAGATTACCTTATGAAACTTGCTCATCACAGACGTTGAAGGCAACCTCCTTGAAGATTCGGCTAACAGGAATCTCAGGCAGTTGTCGGGTGATCAGCAGTGTCTGGATTTTTGAATTTTCGTATGCTAAATTTTACAGTTGAAAGTATAAATTGCATTTCTATTAAAAATAATGAGCATTTAATAATGCAAAAATCTGAAATAAATACATTATAAATAGTGTCCTTAACCTTACATTGACCTTATTTACAACACCCTTAACATGTCTCTCGTATCCGAGATTACCTTATGAAACTTGCTCATCACAGACGTTGAAGGCAACCTCCCATAAGATTCGGCTAACAGGAATCTCAGGCAGTTGTCGGGTGATCAGCAGTGTCTGGATTTTTGAATTTTCGTATGCTAAATTTTACAGTTGAAAGTATAAATTGCATTTCTATTAAAAATTATGAGCATTTAATAATGCAAAAATCTGAAATAAATACATTATAAATAGTGTCCTTAACCTTACATTGACCTTATTTACAACACCCTTAACATGTTTCTCGTATCCGAGATTACCTTATGAAACTTGCTCATCACAGACGTTGAAGGCAACCTTCCATAAGATTCGGCTAACAGGAATCTCAGGCAGTTGTCGGGTGATCAGCAGTGTCTGGATTTTTGAATTTTCTATGCTAAATTTTACAGTTGAAAGTATAAATTGCATTTCTATTAAAAATAATGAGCATTTAATAATGCAAAAATCTGAAATAAATACATTATAAATAGTGTCCTTAACCTTACATTGACCTTATTAGCAACGCCCTTAACATGTCTCTCGTATCCGAGATTACCTTATGAAACTTGCTCATCACAGACGTTGAAGGCAACCTTCCATAAGATTCGGCTAACAGGAATCTCAGGCAGTTGTCGGGTGATCAGCAGTGTCTGGATTTTTGAATTTTCTATGCTAAATTTTACAGTTGAAAGTATAAATTGCATTTCTATTAAAAATTATGAGCATTTAATAATGCAAAAATCTGAAATAAATACATTATAAATAGTGTCCTTAACCTTACATTGACCTTATTAGCAACGCCCTTAACATGACTCTCGTATCCGAGATTACCTTATGAAACTTGCTCATCACAGACGTTGAAGGCAACCTTCCATAAGATTCGGCTAACAGGAATCTCAGGCAGTTGTCGGGTGATCAGCAGTGTCTGGATTTTTGAACTTTCGTATGCTAAATTTTACAGTTGAAAGTATAAATTGCATTTCAATTAAAAATAATGAGCATTTAATAATGCAAAAATCTGAAATAAATACATTATAAATAGTGTCCTTAACCTTACATTGACCTTATTTACAACACCCTTAACATGTTTCTCGTATCCGAGATTACCTTATGAAACTTGCTCATCACAGACGTTGAAGGCAACCTCCCATAAGATTCGGCTAACAGGAATCTCAGGCAGTTGTCGGGTGATCAGCAGTTTCTGGATCTTTGAGGAGTCATTCTTGACTCTCCAGTTCGTCTGCAACCAACCCCGTGTTCAGGCAGGCTCCCACTACATTCGGGTAAACTTTGAATAGAAAAAACACGGTTTAGCAATCACAAAAGATTTTTTTAAAAAAACAGGAAACTATTTATTGAATATTTATGGCATTTAGCATACAGTGAATAGCACACAAATAACAGATGGCACAATAAAAACTGACAATATGGGGAACGTCCGGAAAGGCAGTCACCGGAAATTTTGGGGTCTTGATAGACAAAAATATTTTGCCTATTTAATTTAATTTTAACTCAAGATTCTTTAATTGAAATACCGCCCTTGCCAGGAACTGGATTACACATACTATCATATATCCAAGGTATACACACATCGAGGTTTTACCACATACTTGTGCTCGTACTGATAAAGGTGATAGGTACTATCTATAGGATATTGACTCCAGGGCTTTGTCTGGATTGTAAGACATGTTGAAATGAAAGTTCCCATTGATGAAATTCAGCTTCTGAAGATTTCATAAGATGGAAACACAACAGACAATCTGCAAGAAGCAAGTTTTCGACAGATATGTTCAATATTTCAAATCAGTTCTTAATCGGCGAGAATTGTAATCAGGAAAAACGTTAGTGATTGCAAGAATCTACATGCGACAAAAACATTAAATTAATTATGGAAGTATTTGTAAAGACAATGGGGTTAAGTAACGTCAACTAAATCAACCAAACATTTTCATGTGCAATCACTGGAAAATACTGGTACAATAATCGAAGAAAATGCAAACAATAATTACATGTTTAGTCTGTAGAAACATTTATTCAATACATTGAGCATCTAGAAAAATATTTTGTGTTGGTCAATATTAAATGAGATGAGAGAAAAAGTCAAAAATTCTTATAAATTGTCTGGGTGCAAAGCAGTACTCACTTCTCTCAAGGATCATCTCACCTAAAGTCGGTGATGTTACATATAAAGAAACTATTAGTATTCATGCCCCAAACCAAACACCATAGTTGAACGACATGAATTACCGTCTACGATGCAAGATTTATTTAGCTGACCTCAAACAATGTGAGTTAAAATGCAAAAACTGTCAAAATGAGAGTCCCAAACTGTTGCCCGTGCCTCAATTCACAATAGGAGTTGCAGAGATACCTTGGAAATGTCGTGCCATAGGCGAATGCTGAAAATCAGATGGGCGGATAGAATCACTAACGAGGAAGTTCTAAACGGAATAGGGTAAGACCGGACAAAGAGGAGGACTTTGATCAAGTTTTAAGACGTGTAAAATTAGTGTTAGAGGGAAGCGTAAGAACGAAAGAGGGAGGCCAAGGATGGAATGCGATAAGTAGATTAGGATGGATGTGGTAGTTACGCGGAAATGTGAAAGATTGCGCAATATAGGCTAGCAAAATACCACTATAACACACGCACGCACACATATATTTCGGGTCCAATAAATTATACTTTTAAAACTACTATCGATGGTAATTGAATTTGATTGACTCTAAAATAATTAAATTGAAGTATTTAAATAGAAATGTTTCGTTAAAACTGTAAAAAAAAATTAATTGAATCAAGTAAACTGAATCTCTACTTTGGAACTGCGATGTATATTAATAATAATAATTATATTCTATTCAAATTCGAGATATCGTTCGTACTTGGGCAAGATGGCGCCGTCAGGTTGTCCGCCTTGGCTGACGTCACGGAGCACGGTGACGCGGACTTGACGCACACAATGTCAACGGCGCTCTATTCGAATTCGGGGAAACGGGGCATATTTATAAACAACCCCGTCCAATCAGATTGCAGATCGGGGTTTTTTGACGTCGTTTAAGGCCGCTGATTGGATGAAGAAGCTCCTCCTCCCGCTGAGCGTTTACGTGGAAGGGTTCACACACGTAAATCCATGGCCTGCTTCTTCACCGGCGTTTATATCAACAAACATAATTATTTATTTCTCAATGATAAGTAAAGAGACAATACCCAAAATAAAAATGTGGACACCCTTCTCCAAATCTCCTGTTACCTACAGGACTTCCGACGCCAAGCTGAAGTAACTGACGGCCAATAACAACAATCCAACAGCGGGCTGTAGAGGCCATCGTGGCACACGCAAACTCCAATAAACTAAACCAAACTACCCAAAATAATAAACATAATGACAATGCCAAGCTCCGACTTAACTGTCCTGAGTTCGACGCCTCCCTGCGCCTATTCAGAATGACAAAAAAAACTAGTATTAAACATTAGCAAAATAATAATAATAAGAAAATTATCAGCCAATATACGGGACATCGAGGTGAATAATTCGACCAATCAGAACGCGTAAAGCAGGAATTTTGAAGCGGTTCGGCAATTTGATTGGCCGGCGCAGACAGCGCACTACGGAAGAATATATAAGGGGAAAAATCATAAGTGACCGTCAAAGAAGAAGACGTAAAGCTCATGTACGGTTGCGAGGTCTGCGGTGTAGCAGCCGAAACTGACATGAAAAAGGCCCAGGCAATCCAAAATCGGCGCATCAGACTAATTATGATTCGCTAGGCTAGCAGATATTCACAACACTTTAGGGTTAGATACTGTTAGTAGACTTGTAGGGCATAGGGGAATACGTTCACTGATAAAAGCGAACGTATCCCTCTATGAAGACATACTTCTTCTATCATCCCAAGTTATTACGCTTCCCAAGTAGCTGATTTGCTGCCTCCGAAATACCTGATGTAGGTGAATCTTTGTTGTGAACAGCGGCTAGAATTTTGGTTCAGAAACATTTAGGATAGAGTTCGTTTGTTGCACCTAATCGCCTATAAATTTTTAGGTTAACTTTCCAAAAAGAATTGTTGTCCAGCCTCCAACGGCACAAACTTTAACTAAAAAAAAAATACGCAAAATAATGATGTATAGCTATAAACATTCTCCTATCACACGTAATGAAAAATAATTAATTTCGTTTTGTTCAGTAATTGACTCCTTCAAGGGGAATAAAACAACAAGTAATAGAAACCGAGCCAATTAAACACTGAAAACCAGCTTCAAAGTACATGTGCTGTTTTTATTATTGCTTGATTTCTGTAGTAATAATATAAAGCAATATTACTAAACAACTGTTTTCATTTTTATGTATCTATAGTACAGTAGCGTAATACTGAGTTTGACTTTTTCGTGAGAATTCAGGAACCCCTCCTCGTCACGTCTATTCTATCACTAATGCAAAGTGATTAGTTCCTGTTTATGGACATTATGCGTACGCGAAAACACAAAGGGGAAATATATTCAACTTGATATAAACAATATATCGACTCTATGCAACATCAACAATCCAACCGGTCGTAGTTGCCAAAAAAAATAGCAGAGAAGTATAAACATGCATCAGAGTTCTCTGCCCGTTCTGTAGTGAGGGCAGCACTTGGCAGTGAAGAAGTGGGCAGTTATCTGCCTAAGATGTGAACGGTAGGCAGTGCACAGCCAATCCAACTTCGACGAACATCACTGCCCGTGTAAACCTAGCTTAAGGAAATCTAAAAAATTTCTCCTATCTAAAATGAAGTATCTGTACAACGAGATGGTTGTTCCATCTTTTTCAAAGAGAATTACGACATGTGGTCTGCTAGAAATACCAAACACGGAAAACTGTTGTCAACCACAGACTGATTTTAAGATTTATTTCACCATTGTTCCCCTCTAGTGTACAAATAGATATCATCGTGGTTCTTAAATTTTCTGACAGAGAGTTGTGTTTTATCTAATTTATGCTAAGTACAAGACGACCTTACTAAATTAGTTCAAGGTAATGGTCTGTCAAATATTTGTTGTGACATTTTATGTGAAACTAAAGATTGTTTCGTGGGATAATTGAAATCAGTTTTGAAGTTTCCCTGTTCAGTTCTTATTTAAAAAAATATAGGCCTTGTTTTTGTTATTATATGAAGATGACTGCAATTTTAGACGAGATAGTCGAGAATATAAAAATTGCAAGAGAATCTGCAATGTTGGGTATGTACGAATCTTCGGATGTTTACTACCAGAGTGGCATCCAGTTGATTCAGAAAATGACATTTTCGGATCTATTACAGAAGGACAAGTGGAGCCAGGTTAGTTACATTTCACACGGTGATTAATTAATTTTTTATTTGAGGCATAATTTATTTCCTTCAAGGTGTTTAATCTTGACTATATCCAACAAAACTATCAGATTTTTACTTGTCGGAAATACAGTATTCTATATTTTGAGCATTTTTTTACAATTGTCCTTTTTCTTTCAGCCCTTGGAAATTATTTTGAAAGAATATGACCATGTGAAGAGTCTCATGCGAATTACAAACAGTTTTAAGGCTGACACACTCAGGGACACGGGTAAATGGAGCTTTTATTTTTTTAATTTAAAATTTTCTGCCTTTTTACATTTAAATTAAAGTGCTCTGCTATGCATTTCATTGTCTATCTTTATTGAAAAAAAAGTTTTTTTTATATAATTACGTAATTAACAATAGACAATGAAATGCATAGCAGAGCACTTTAATTTAAATACATAAATGTTTGATAGTTTTTATCAACTTTCTTAGAAACACTATTTAACAAACATTTCTTATAAATATTTGTATCTATAAGAGTTTATTGACGAGCATGGGTAACATTTATTAAAATTCCAGCATCACCATTCAAAAGAACCTTCATCGATGTATCGCCAGATATTTCGGATTCATCATATGAATATCTTACTCAGACTCTTCAAAACATGTGGGCAGTTCCTCCGCCTCCAGAGAAAGACCCAGATGTTTGGGATCCTCCAACACCAGTAGTACACAAGTAATTTCATTTTTCATTAATGTATTTATAATTGCTTCAAGGTATTTGTTCTTTACTACTGTCAGATTCCTTGTCAGTTATTAAAAATCCTTATTGAATTAATTCCTTAATGAATACTCCAAACTCTTTATTCCCTTTTCTCTAACCATTCCTCATAGAGAAGTGAAGAATAGTGACAAACCATTAAGGATAAATTAAAATGATATTATATCATGATTAAGTCACACATTATAATTTGCTATCTCTGTAATTATCAGCTGTTGTCAGAAAATTTATTTGGCAAATACTCTTTAAAAGGGATAATAGACAACTTTAACAAGGTTTCATTTTATCCTAGTCATTTACACGTAATAAATATAAGATAATGACTCGGCTAGCCGATCACTGGAAATGTCTTCCTAATTTTCTGATGAAGGGGGCGGTGCCTCCGAAAATTCAAGTACTCTAAACCTCAAAAGGTGTCTACCATCTATGAACCTCAGGCAAGTCACCTACTTTCTATATGTATGTATTAATATATTTACATATATATACGTTTCATAATTTATATATATATATATATATATATATATGTATATATATACACGTTTAGGATCTTTCATTCCATTGTCATGGACTAATTAACCAATTAATTATTAAGTTTTATATTTACAGATTATCGACTGCAACTAAGTCAACAAAAGGCATTCAGAAGAAAGATGTAGGTAAAGCTAGTCTCAGGAATCCAAAGCCTTCTACTAGTAATACATCTAAAAAACTAACTACACGGGATGACAAATCAAAGACATCAAAAAAGGATGACAAGAAACCTGATAACAAAGTATGTGTGTTAATATTCGTTACATATATAAGTACAGAAATCAACATAAAGGAGTTTGTCCTAATAGCAGGCAGAGAAATCTGAGGAAGAGAAAGAGGCATCTGTGGAAGAAGAAAGGAGATTTGAAAGTGCAGGCTGTGACAGAGATCTGGTTGAAATGCTTGGTAAGGTTTATTAACTGTACACAATCTAACACAATTAAAATAAACTAATGATTTAATCCATTTTTACTGCAGAACGTGATATAGTTCAGAAAAATCCAAACATTCATTGGGATGATATAGCAGACCTTGCAGATGCCAAAAGGTTACTTGAAGAAGCTGTTATACTTCCTATTTGGATGCCAGAGTATTTTAAGGTAAATGCTCTCACAATGGATATAGAAAATTTATTTTTATTTTCTTCTGGTGGGATTTATACAGTTGTTATGGAATTTCAGCCTTTTACTCATTCATTCCAGTCGTTTGTTTCCCCTCCTGTGGTGTATGTTTTGTCATTTCCCCGCTAGCCTTCACCAACATCGTTTACACACAGTCTAATCATGTTCCACATTAAGTCAGTTTATGGCTAGCCATCATTTGAAATGTTTTCCTAACCTTCGGATGATATTTAGATGTATTGTCCCCATTATTCAGGAAGCGGATGCAATATTTCAGTTTATTGTTCTCCTTTTTCATATTTTTGTCAACCTGGACATGAAGTATTGAATATGATGCACAGATTAAATTTAAATTTTCTTATGCATTATCCATCATCTTCAATCTGATCTGAAGATTTTGCAACTTGCTATCAACACAATGGTACTAATTCCGACAAGTATAAATAAAATGCTCATGTAAAACCTTCTTTATAGTAATTAATATTTTGTATCCTACTTGATTTAATAAAATATAAATTATTAATTTTCTTTTACTGCAGGGAATAAGGAGACCTTGGAAAGGTGTTCTAATGGTTGGACCCCCAGGAACAGGAAAAACAATGCTTGCTAAAGCAGTAGCAACAGAATGTTGCACTACATTTTTTAATGTATCTTCTTCAACATTAACATCAAAATATAGAGGTGAATCTGAAAAGCTAGTGCGTCTTTTGTTTGAAATGGTAAATTGAATTTAATTGATTAATATGTTTTATAATTATGTTGAATATTAGTTACTATTGTTAAAATACAAAATTTCAGGCTCGTTTCTATGCACCAAGCACTATTTTCATTGATGAAATTGATTCATTGTGTTCAAGAAGAGGATCAGAATCTGAACATGAAGCCTCACGAAGAGTTAAATCAGAGTTATTAGTACAGATGGATGGAATTAGCAGTAGCAGGTGAGTTCCCTAGGCAGTTAACTTATAAAGCTTATACCTTATTTCAACTTGTTTTAGAACTGAATTTCAAATGCACGACTCTGTACAACTGAATGAGGTTGTTCGTATAATCTGTATTCCAAACAAGTGAAATATTTATTTGATTTTTGTGTACAGATAGTTCATATGCCATCTAATTGTGAACTCCATGTGTGAATTAATATTTAACTGAAGAGGTTTTAAAGTTACTAATGTCTCTCTTATGTTTGTATCTGAATTTTATGGATATGTCAATGCTTTCCTGTATTCTGCTTAGAAATATATTCATGTCAATGTTATTTATTTTGTTAAATCTTGAAACTAACATTTTATTACCTATACCCTAAATATATCATTCATTGAAATGGTATCCAAATACAATAGAAGCCCTCTTAACCAGGCCCAAAGCTGGTTGTTGATTTGGCTGTTTAGACTGGCTAGTTAAGTGACTATATTAAGTGTAAGAATTGGTTACTGTGCACAAAAAAGAGTAAAGTGCCCAAGACAATTAATTAAAATACAATTGTATTATCAACTAAAATTACATTCTAAATTTTGCCAATTAAAATTTGCTTTACTTCAAAAACAGACACATACTGTGTAAAGTATTGGATATTAGATTAAAAATAATCCAGTACTTATTACATTATTACAGTAGCTTTGCTTATGCACTGAGTTTTTGTTTTTACAAGTTAAAGAAGTCTGTTTTTTCATTTCCATAGTTTTTTGATGACAGAATCACTCCATTACTTTATAAATAAAACATCAGCTGTGATTGATTCTTCCTGTTCTTCAGCACCTACAGATTCCTCTAAGTTAACTTTTTCCACTACAACCATTTATATCATCAGTGAAAACTCCATTTTCATGTGTATCGTCGCCAGCCACCTACTCTCCTTTATAATTCATTCTAAATTTTGACAACAACCCATATCTGTTTTGCACTCATTTCAACATACACAGATACACTTACACAAAATATATTCAGTATGCAATCACTACTGTACTAGATTAAACACATCAGTACTCAGACAGTCGTTTTGGGACTTGATGATGATGAGTACATATTTCAGCCACTTTCGGCTGAAATTAGAACCAAAAAGTGTTGACTGCTTGAAGCAAGGCTGGTTAAGAGAGCTTCTGCTGTACAATTCTCAGGTTTCAGTTGAGGATGATGTTCGATTCAAAAATGTTTTAACAGCAAGCTCCATCATTGTCAAATGAACTATAAATGTGGTGATGATGAAGTTTATCATCAGAATATTATTTAATGAAACATTCTCCTGTCTTTAAACCCAAGAATAGTATTTGTAACAGATTCACTGTGAAAGCCTTCATGCTGTAAGTGAAATTATGTGGTTTTAATTCCAGTGAAGAGCCTGGAAAAATAGTAATGGTTTTAGCTGCTACGAATTTCCCTTGGGACATAGATGAAGCATTAAGACGACGTTTGGAGAAAAGAATTTACATTCCTTTACCTACAAGTAAGTTCTATGCATCTCAACAGTGTTAATTGTTAGATGCAATTGATGTAAATTTAGATATTTGCATAATTATACCTGTTATTAACAACTTCTTGAAGAGAGTTTTGTTACCTCAAGTTTAGAATTACACACACATTCTGGTAAGACTGTTGTAAAATTATTTTCTCCAATTTTTTTTCTGTTGTATTACTGAGAACTAAAAATATCTATGCTCTATATTAGAACAAAATTTTCATATAAATTACAGTGTTCCCTTATTCATGGTACTGAATTTTGCTTTACAGAATACCAATGAATTCTTACTGCAATTTAATAGTATAACTGTTGTGATGTGATACAAAGTCAATCATATTATAAATTTTATGACTGGGGTCTGTTTCATGCTAAAGTTGGCTTTCTAACACTGCTTATTTGTCAAGAATTATATTTTTATAGTTAATTACCTATTTGTCTTGTTTACCTTCAGATGTTGCATGTCAATTCATAATAAATTATGTGTTGGAAAAATGTTGTTTTCCGTTAAGGGTTCACAATAATGTATTAAATTAGTTTTTCTTAACTTTGTCAATAATATAGTAACTTTTGGCCTTTTTATAGACCTTCATCATCTCCTGTATATACTACAGTATGCAGGGCGCAAGTACCTGATAGAGACAAAGAATTATATTTAGGTATATGAAAGATAATGACCAAATTAAATAAAACAAATTTAATTGAATATTGTGAGTCTTTAATTATCAAACAACATTTTTCCTTATGTTTTGGATAAAAAAAAGATTCTGACTTTGTAAAAGATTATGTGTAGGTCTTCTACATTTTTGCCTAAGTTGTCCAACATTCCAGGTGAAGGTCGTGAAGCCCTTTTAAGAATTAATTTAAAGGAAGTCAAGCTACATTCAGATGTGAATTTGAAAAATGTTGCAAATCAGTTGGATGGATATTGTGGAGCAGATATCACTAATGTCTGCAGGTGAGTATAAATGTCCACCCACTCATGGTTGCTGTAGTAGAATATTCATGACGACTATAAAACTAAATTAATTTTGATAACACTGTATGCTCGTGTACACCAAACATTTTTTTTTACACAAAATTCCTTTGAAATGAATGGGGTGCATGCAATACGTAAATGATAGGCATATAAACTTGGAAAGAGATTCTTTTGACAATTGCTATAATTCCTTGTCTTCTTGGCTCATTTTTATATATGTATGACTTTGATGGTTGTTATCATTGTATATGAAAAAAATAAGTGAATTGATATTTTTAATGCATTTTTTTGTATGAAAAACTAATTTACTTCAGAAAACACATTTTTCCTTATTCTTGCTTATGAAACTAAATAAAATTAAATCAATCAGCTCTTCCCCACTGTTTTCTAAAGATGTATTTGACATACTATAGTTGTTATGGTTTGAACTGAATTATTCATTTCTCTTGTTTGAGGATATATTACAATTATATTTAGGAATGTATTCCAGAGGTTTACTTTTATTTCAACAGAGATGCATCAATGATGTCCATGCGCAGAAAAATAGCAGGTCTGAGGCCAGACCAAATCAAACAGTTGCCGAAAGAAGAATTAGATTTGCCTGTAACCATGGAAGACTTTCGTGAAGCAATAGCAAAGTGCCACAAAAGTGTTTCAATAGAAGATATTAAAAAATTTGAAAAGTGGATGGATGAATTTGGTTCTACATAGATGTAATTCAATATCATACACGTCATTAACAGTGCATTTAAACTAAATTAATTTGTTAACTATTAGTAAATTATAAATTGTCATTGTATTTAAAATGTTTTCTGTTCTCAATGCCTATTTATGTATGAAAATATTTTTCACTTTTGCTTCTCAAATTATTTATAAAATGTTACTTTTAATATCTTAGTAATAAAAATTATTTATAAAAGAATATTTTTTGGCCAAAAATATGTAGGATCAATCTTCTAAAATAATATAATAACAATCAATAAGGACAGGAAAGAGAGATAGAAAGGCGGTGCCTTCCCTGAAGTGTTACATTGGCAATCACCATGACGAGTGCAGGGTTATGAATTTTTGGAGGCAACTGCCCCCTTTTAGAAGATTACGGATAGCATTCTGAGTAGCGGCTAGCCAACTCTTTACTCAGCATGGTACCTGCCATATTTACCCTTCAGGTAAGTCACCAAGTTTCGCTCTCTCTCTCTTGTCCTTATTGATTATATATATAAAATTTTTATTACAAAATTGTGGTTCTTCTCAAAATCAAGTGTTTGGGAAGATGAGCAATAGTATCTCTGAATATATAGTTAATACAAAACATTATGAATTCGATAACAATTAATGTGCCGCATAACAGAAATTATTAAACAAGAATATAATTTATAGTAAATTGAAGTTTTGACCATCACTTGTGATCCTTGTATATTTGTATAAAATATATATGACAAATACTGTATTGAGAAGCACCAAAAATGTTGGTAGAAATTTATATAAAGTTTTCAATTCTTGTTCAAATTTAATAATTTTCCGTTTGTGGGTAGAGTGTTAATTCTTATTTGATTTGTGTAAAAAAACTAATTGTTCTTACAAAATATTGTTAACCTTCCACCATAAAGTAATGTTGAAATTAGGTGGAATTTCAGTCTTCATATAATAAAACGTATAACAAAATCTTCCTTTTCCCTATATTTGGGACACTTGGTTTTCTAAAATGAAGTATTTTTTTACTCTAAATGGATTTCGGTGTTTATTGAATAAGTACTAGTTGACATATGTGATAAATTTATATATTTTTCCAAAAAATTTTAGGTTTAAAGGTTTTAGTTAATCCACTTGCTGCACCACACAATGAAATTATTTAGTATTTATCCATCAGATTTAGTTTTTTGTGGGTAATTTTACATAAACAGTCTTTACTTCAAGATACTCCTTCAGGCAATCTTCGCCCCTGAAAACAAAACAAAAATTATTGAATTGTTCAAATAACATTGCTGATTAGAGTTTGATGTATTGATTCATACAGTTCCCTTCCATGTCCTGATTCTTTGAATCCACCAAATGGAGCAGAAGTCTGGACGGCAAGGAAGCAGTTGATCCTATAAGAGAAAAAATAATATACTATGCCAAAAAGTTATAAATCATGTTTAATGGGTTCAGATTTAATTTAAACATGTTTTGCTTTGATTGAATTGATAGTAATATTAATGCCTGTAGTATCATATTTAGTTTGGGTGATTAAAAAAAGCCGAATTCTGTACATGTATAATTACCATACAGATCCTGCTTCAACAGCTTGGGCATACACTAATGCTTTGTCAATGTCCTTTGTTAAGATGCCTGATGCAAGTCCATAATTTGTTTCATTTGACCTCTGAATAACTTCCTCCAGATCCTTGAATTTTATAATACATTGCACTGGCCCAAAAATCTACAATTGTTAACATAATATTAGTAAAAATAGCATTTTTGACATAATCACAAGCAAAACTTGAAATAGTCTTTTTATTCAGTATTCCCAGGTTTCATGAGAATAACCAGATCTATTGCAGGTTATTAAATTTGAGCTAAAAGCATTATATTTTGTTTATAATAATTTTATTACAACCTGTAGAAGATAAAAAATTATTAAAACATCAAAATTGATTGTCTGAAGAAATCCTATTTTAGGGAATTAATAAACTGTGCTAATAATGTATCCTTCATGTTGTGAGTTACTATATTATTCACATTTAATAAAAGGTGATGCTATTATACTGCCTCGCAGTATGTATTTGTTGAAGTAAAATAACTTTATTATATTTTAAGAACTATTCTCATAATTTATGAATTTACCTCTTCTTTGGCAATCTTCATTTTGTCTGTGACATTAGAAAATACTGTAGGCTTAATGAAATAGCCTTCCTTTCCAAAACGTTCACCACCACACTCCAAGCGAGCACCTTCATCCTTTCCTGATTTAATCAGTCCCATAACTTTGTTATACATATCATCATCAATCTGGAAAATAACATTTGTTGAGTATTGGTTAGTTTTAACTTTGCTAAATAACACAGGCCTTCAAAATTGACACTTTTTAATTTTATTTTTACCTTTTTGGGTTTTACCTAGAGTCTTTAATATGCTGAATTAAAAAATGTCATTTTTCCTCCATCATGTGTGAGTTTAAGAAGTGTAGTTTAAAAATCAAGCTTCCCACGTATTCAAAATTTCTCAGCATGCTTTCTACAATTCTTTGAAAGTTAGAATATTTCTCGTTTCCCAAAAAACTTTGTTACAACAGTTTTGAAGGAATTCTATGCCATTTTCTCTATGTCTTTAAATACTCCATCATTCAAAATTTGATGTGGAGTGGGTTAAAAGCACCTTTTTAGGGTCCACCAAAGATTCAAAGTGACCGAGTCAGTTGTCTGCTAGCCGATCACTGGAAATTTCTTCCTAACTTTCTGATGAAGGGGGCGGTGCCTCCGAAAATTCAAGGACTCCAAACCTCACAAGGTGTCTACTATCTATGAACCTCAGGTAAGTCACCTACTTTCTATCTCTTTCCTTTCCTTATTAATTGTTTTAATTAACAGGACAATGGCATTTCCTGTCTCATATATATATATATATATGTATATGTCACTCTTCTATGTGAAGCTTTGAAATGTATATTATTGAAACATATGGAACAAAAACTGTAGGTTGGTCACTTACTTGTGGACCTTGCTCAACATTTGTGAAAGGATCCCCAACAGTTCTCTTTGATGCCTTGGCAACTGCTTTCTTCACAAATTCATCATAGATGCTTTCATGGACGAATGTTCTTGATCCAGCACAACAGATTTGTCCTTGGTGTGAAAACACTGCGCCATATGCAATTTCAACTGCTTCATCAACTGCAATATAAAGTTAGCATTACAATACAATACTAAATACATTAACAGTTAAAATACACAATGATTTGAAAATTAATAGTCATATAGTGGTTTTGTTTCAATTATTAAACAATAGTTATAAAGCTGATTATTTGTAACCTAAAAGTAAATATAAATAGATTAATCCATTAAATTCCTTTCATAGTCTTAGAACCGAGTTTGATTAAAAGCATTTCTTCTGTTCTTAAAGAAAGTGTAAATTAATTATTGAAGAATGAATACATTAATTGAATTTTGCTTAGAAATTAATTATTGTCGTTATATAGATTATTTTCATTTGCATGATACTTGTAAATAATTTTTGCAAATCATTTTCAAAAGATGAAGCAATTACCAGGAAAATCTGGCATCACAACTAGAGGAGACTTTCCTCCAAGTTCAAGTGTTACTCGTTTAAGATTTGTCTTGGCAGAAGCCTCTTGGATGAGATGTCCTACCTGTTAACATAAAATAAAATATATTAGTTGTTTGATTATTTTCAAATACCGATCATTAATATTTTATTCATACACTACATTCTTTCTTACTTACCTCAGTTGAGCCTGTAAATGTTACTTTATTAATATCAGGATGGTTAGCAATGGCTGCTCCAGCAGTGGGTCCATAACCAGGAACAACATTAATAACTCCATCAGGAAAACCTGCCTGAAATTGTTATGGAATTAATTACCTAGATATTGGGAAAAAAATTGTAGAATTTCTATATTTCATATAACGAACTACTAGTTAAATGGCTGATAGTTTAAAATAATGTGCACCTTAGAAATGATTGAGGTATAAACTTTTATGAATATATATGAAATACTGAAAGTAATGTAACATCCATTGAACCAAATTTTGAAAAAATGAACCCCAATTGTTTATTCTGAGTGGATGTGCTATGCTTGCAATTAATACTGATAATTTATTAATTACCTCTTTGCTTAGAGCTGCAACATACAGAGCACTGAGAGGTGTTTGTTCTGCTGGTTTAAGAACAATTGTGCATCCAGTGGCTAGAGAAGGACCCCACTTCCAGCTGATGAGAACTAACGGAAAGTTCCAAGGCAATATTTGACCAACAACACCTACTGGCTCCTCCCTTGTGTATGTGAAGAAATTTCCATCTGCATAAACATTTAATATATTTCAAAGTATGCACTGTTATAATAATTAAATCCAACCAATTATTTGATAATATGTATAATTCTAATTATTGGACTTTTTTATCAAAAGTAGTTAGCCCACTTTCCTGAAATCAACTTTTAATTTTTGATAACAAATAATCTTCTGTGTTCACAAATGATAATTAATATTCCTTATTTTATTTTTAACAATAAAAGTAATTACCTTAATTTGAAGTGAAGTAAAGGTGTGATAGAACTATGCAATTTTAAAAACAATAAATGAGTATCTGAATAAATAATAACATTAACAAAACAATACAGAAGTCACTGAAATGAAGCAATTATCATTTTGTTGAAACCCCCAGTAATAAAGCTAGTAATGGTTAATTCCCTTAAATAGATAGAATTAAATTAAATTTAACTGATTAAAAATAATAGAATGTAATTTATTCCCCTTTGGTGTTGCTTTTTGAAAACTATAATACCTGTTGGTATTGTCTTCCCATGTATCTTGTCTGCCCAGCCAGCAAAATATCGAAAACAGCCAACTGCTGTATGTACATCTGCTACAGCAGCTGAATAAACTTTTCCACTGTCTAATGCCTCAAGGCTTGCCAGATAATCTACATCCCTTTCAATCAGATCTGCCAACTGAAATTGATGACATTTTTCATAATTAATTTTGTGAAGTTAAGTATTTCTGAGAAATTGGTGATTTGTGTGTTTTACCTTGTTAATGAGTTTAGCTCTTGCTGATGCATCAAGATTTCTCCAAGGTGAACCTCTTTTGAAAGCAGCTCTTGCTGCTTTCACAGCAAGATCAATATCAGCCTGATATATATGAAATATATTTTAAACACACAAATAGAAAACAGTTAAATGGAGTTAATTTATTTGTATTTTAAGAATTACTTTAAATTAAAGAATTTTGAAGAAAATTTATGAATGGGGCAAATTGTAGAGTTCTCAAAAATTTTTCACTGCATTACCTTATCTCCCTCCGATACATCAGCAATCTTCTTCTCTGTAGCAGGATTTATTGTTGAAAACTTCTTTCCAGAAACTGAATCCACAAATTTGTTATTAATAAAAAGCTGTAATAAAATAAAAAACTAAGTGAACAGAATCAGCTTCAATCCACACTACAGTTTTGAATTTTTCTTTTACTAAAAAACTGATATTTAATAATTGTATTATTATGCAATTATATTTATTGCAAAATCTTGAAATCCAAGTTATCGAATATTTTGTTGTGAAAAGTTTAAAGTTATGAACTTAGGATTATTCATGGCCACTATCCCAGAATGTTTTTTTTTGATCAGCTGAAATGCTAAGAAGCAAGAAAATAAATCAAGTGATGTAATAAATACCACCATTTTTGAAATCCTTGTTGTTTTCATTAGGTGTTTCAGAAAACATGGTTTGTGGAGTTCTTACATCTCGTAAATATCGAGTCACCAGACTAAATCAACAATTTTTTTGTATACACAATTGATGTGTGCTATTTATTGTATCATTTAATTTTGTCTGTTATTTGACTTCTTCTTTATCTAATTAGTCTTTATCTTATACTGATACTATTAAAATTTGGATATAGTTACATAGTTTTGAAAAACAGACTGACCTGTTATATAAATATGTGTAACATGATGTACTGTTGCCTCTGGTAATATTAACCTATGTTTTATGATTCCCCCCAATGGTATCTCTACTTTGGCGTAGTGGTGGGGCTTGCGTGGCCAAATGATCCTGAGAGCAATGCCGGCGGTAGCGTAGCTACTGGTAGGGCCTCCCAAGCCGGACTGGTCGAAGGTGATGACCCTGACGAAATGAGATACCCTGGTCCTCCAGGTTGGGGGTTGGGTGTGGGGCTAACAACCCCACCTCGTAAAAGAACTCACTGTTGCAGAGACTTTAGAATCAGCAGCCGGACCGACTACCTTAAGACCCAATGACATGGAATGTGTTGCCACTTTATAGACCTCGGGCTCTAAGAATGTTACTGGACTAGTTAGAGAAATACAATGTGAGCATTAGTCTTGCAGGAAGTAAGATGATTAGATGAAGTAGTTATAGAAAAAAAAGGACCTTCTTTTATAGCTGTCAAAAGAAAAGGCATGAATAGAAAGTTCAATAAGGAAAGGCTAAAGGAGTTGGAAGTCTTACAAGCATAAAGTGAAGGTATTAATGCACGGTTATCAGGACTAATAAGCAGTGTATGCGAAATTTGGAAGAGCCTTAAGGAAATTATCAAAATGACAGCTGATGAATACTGTGGAAGAGTATTGTGCTGGCCAAAAGAGAGGAGAAGGGCGTTCATAAAAAGAAAATGAAGGAATATCATCAAAAGGAACTTTAGAAATCCATCCGGAGAGTTAATGAAAGCAGAACTTTCTATCACAGACTACACAATAGTCGTAATGACTTCCAACCAAGAACAGTATGCAGGGATAAGGAAGGCGAAATTGTAGTTGGGAATGAAGGGATACTGGAGAGATGGGTGGAATATTTTGATAAACTACTGAATGTCGGCACAACTGAAGAGGTTGATGGAATGGATAATATTGAGGCACTTAAAAGGCAAAATGTAGTGAAATCACTAACAACAATCCTAGAAGTGGAGGATGCAGTAAGGAATCTCAAGAATAATAATGCCCCAGGAATGGATTTAATAGAGGGTGAAATTAAAAAAAAAATCCAAGCAATGGATATATCAAGGAATTACACAGACTAATCAGAAAAAATTGGAAGACTGAAGCAATCCCAAAAGAATGGAGGAGCATACTATATCCAATACATAAAAAGGGAGATATAATGATTTGATTAAACTATAGGGGAGTTAGCCTTTCGTCTGTGACATAAAATATTTTCTAATATTTTATTTGCTGGACTCTCCCCTTATGTGGAAAATATTGTGGTTTTCGGCCTGGAAAATCGATCAATGAAAATATCTTTAATATTCGTCAAATTCTTGAGAAAACTATAGAAACCCATCATCTATTAATTGATTTTAGATCAGCGCATGATAGTATAGATATGGCTAAGCTGTACTGTGACATGGAGGAATTTCAAATCCCACGGAAACTTGTTGCCTTGGTTAAAGCTACAATGGAAATTAAGCAGCGCCAAATTAAAATACAGAATATGATGTCTAGACCAAATGAGATTAATGCTGGACTTCTGCAGAGAGAGGCTCTAGCCTTAGACAAAAAACAACTCTCATTTTCCATCGAAAGAAGAAGAATGTAATATATTAAGCAAGAGATCTTAGTTTCCGTTTTATCATGTAACAGTGTGGTCGGTTATATAAGTGTTATTTAGTGCTGTGCTGATAAGACAACAGGTGCACTACTTCAAAATAAAGATAACGAGTACTTTTATTTATCTTCATTTCAGTTCGGCCTAACGGAAAGCCGAAATGAAGAACTTAAATGTGCTACTCATACGTCACCGGAATAATTGAATATTTAAATTATAATTTGTGGTTAGCAGCACTTTTTCGGGGAAGGGAATTTCGGTGTACCCAAGAAGAAGACTAAATAATAAGCTATCCTTACGCAGGTTGATTGGTCTATGCATAAAAAATGCAATCTTTAATTGATTCCATGATAATTATATGAAGTTTTTACTTGGTAAAACCCGAAGTAGTTCGCAGAACAAAACTTAACTAAATATTTTCATCCCTCTTTTTCATCAATAATATTTGGAAAATATATTCGAAGAAATTTAGCTGAAGATATTTTGGGACAGCAAGTAAATCCGGGAAGAGCTTCAGTAATGATTAATGACCAAAATATATGATATGTTCCGATGTGAAAGAAGAATGAGTAGAATTACGAAGAATGGGCGAAGCAAGGGTGAAGACATCAAAAGCAGAAAAGCCCATGTTAAGGTAACATTTATAAGAAGAGTCTACACTATTGACATAAAAAGTTTATCAGACTGTGTGTATGGGCAATTGGAAAACCTGAATAGCGTAAACTGGAAATTTTTGTGATGTGGTGCTGCAAAATTGTGCAACTTAAACGAAATGATGAAATAGGAAGTTTCTGACAATACTACCACTAGGAGAAGCCCTTTGAGTTATCTAAGAGACTGGTACATCCAGGCTTACTTGACTCTTTGACGGAAGGTGCAGCACTCATCAGATAATTGGATACTCGTACATACCTGTGTGTACTTGATCTGGGGGTTCTTGTTGGCCATTGTGTGATGACGAGCGAGGGACTAGGTGCGTCAAGTGTGGTGGATGAGACGTTAATGATGCTCTGAGCAACGAGAGGGATCGCTTTAAATACGGAGCCACGACCAGTGATGACCTTCGCTCAGGGCGCGCTTATCTCCCCGATTCTACAAGAACTTACACGGAGATCACTCGACACCCAATTCAGGTTCTCAGATCAATGACCATTTCAAGAGCACAGCATATTCTTTCGTATGACAGATTCCAAGGCTTGTTCTGTATTTTATTCTATCTTCAAATCTATCTTTCTCGCAACTTGATGAAGAATTAAATATTGAATTTATAAATCGTCAAGGGGATTTACACAGTATTAAACAGCGGTTTAGAAAATTGAAATTGAATATAAGATTTATAATAAAATTTGATGTATGCGTAAAGTTGGAAAGAAACATGACACAATTATACTCGTTTGTACACACCTAGGAGTGGGGAAAAAAGGATTTCATTTAACAATAATGTTAAAACGACCAATATTAAGTGCTGAATAAATAGTTTTTGGTGTATCTGAGACTATTAATGCCACTTTCTGTGTATTTAATCCCTTAACAGCATGAGAGTGGAAGCACACTGAGATGAAGCGGAACGGGGTGACAAAATTAATAAAAAAACGACCGAGATTGACGACGAACCAACCGGTTTTGAGCAACTTTTGAGTTCAGCCCCGTCGGTGTAATAGAGTGGGTAAAGGCTAAGGCCAGAAAAAATGGTGTAGAATCGCCTGATTAGTTTTTGGGAGCGCTGAAACAAATAGAGCCATTCTCGGTGCAGTTTGAAACATTTCCTTGCTGATTTTTTGATAAACGTAAAATACATTCTATTCAAATTTAACCGCTTTAATAATCAGCTTTTGAGTCTTAAAATATCAAACTCGTCTGTATCTAAGTTGGAATTAAAGATAATCTTGTCCTATAAGATTATCTGAAAGATAAAAATCTCTGGGACGTAAAAATGGACTTGAATGAACAGTTCATGACAAGCTGCTATTATCTTGGCTAACAACTGCAGATTCATTCAAATACTCGGCACTTTAAAAGATAAAGAGGAAATATCAGTGAGACTACAAAGGCCAACTGATTATTCTGAACGGTTTCAATGGCCTCAGCTCGTGAAACGGATGTCAATCAAGTTTTATAAACCCATTCACACTGGTCTTACTATGTAAGCGGTGGTTAATGGCCGGCGGACAAAAAAATAACTTTGGTTTGGTCAATGATTGTTTGATTTTGGGTATATTAATGGACTTGTTCTTTCGCGTCGTTTAACTCATCCCTCTTGTCATGTATAAATCTCTTGTTGTACAGTCCTAAAATTAAACATATAATATATAATAAACACTCATTAAATATCACGTCACTGTATGCATACTGTATGGCATTTAATATTTTCTTTTAAAATGACAAGGAATAACGATGAATGCTCAACATGGTAATACATGCCAGGTAATTAGGACTAGGAAATACACGCATGCATTATTCAAATGGTCGAAGCTATAATTATTCCATAGCATAGGACCTCAATGACTACAAGTTGAATACTTGGTAAATTGAGAAAGTAGTTAAAGGCTTGTCAATTTAATGTCAACTGAAATTTACAACAATTTTCTTGATATCAGCTTCAGATCTATAGGTAATGAACTAAAAAGATTGTTGTACGTGCTCATGCAGTTGGAACGTTATCAACACAGCTAGCATTTCCTAGGTTATCGTAAAGGTCGTTCACTACTTAGGCGTAATAACGTTACGATATCCACAAGCATATATAAAACTGTAAATCAGAATTGTTATTGATTAAGTTACCAAAAAGGCTAAAATTTTGGAATATGGACTTTTGTCTCGTAGAGATGATAATTCATTCAAATGTAGAGGTTTTTTAAGCTAGACTATTCCTGGGCAGAAATATTTATCTTCCACGGTATAACAAATATTTGCCACGCTTCAGCGATGATTTAAATAGAAGGTGGACTGCCTTTGGTTGAGTCATTATCCAGATACTTGCAACTCATGTGAGCTCTGCTTTATCTTGGATTAGTTTTAAGTATTTGACTGTCGAAACCCGTGTTGGGCACTTCGCAGTCCAGTAATGTGATTTCTTGCGGTCGTATCTGCAGGTTTCGGTTCTTTGGGCTGTTCGATCAGCTTGGTTGATATTGGTAGATATTAATTTAGTTCCTTTTTTTACGATTAAGCGTTTCACGCTTAATTGAGCACTTATTAATTTACAAGGCGAAGGGCCATTATGTTTATTTCAGTTATTTTCCAGATTTTGGCACCTCATGTGAGCTCTGCTTTATCTCGGATTATTATTTAAGTGTTTGACTATCGAAACCCGTGTGGGCACTTCGAAGTCCCGTAATTTAGTTGTGGCCGCTGGTCGGTGTATTACACCACTTACTTTTAGTTCAGTTACGGGCAGTTGCCGTATATTCACTTAGTATTAATTTGGGTTTCATTTTTATTACAGTCGTGAAATGAGGTGGTCGACGTCCGGTGCCAAATGTTTCTTTTTATTTTGAGTTGCTTTGTTTTGTCTCTCTTCTTGTGAACGGAGACCGTCTCCACGTCGGACACACACTCAAATGCTTGGGATCTGACGTGCCTCTGCATGTGAGAAACTTTAAAGAAAAATAGAGAGAGTACAATATATTCCCTACGCAGTCAGGAGAGCCCCGCAGTCAATCTGGGGAGTAATACCGTCGAGAGAAAACTCTGTTAGTTCTTTTTGGGTAGCAGGCTACATGAGGGTGATCATGAAATAACTCCCCTTTAATAGCATGTGGAAGCTAGAGCAAGGTAGCCAAGGGCTGGCTAGGACTCAGGGCTATAGTTTAAGGATCCTACCCGGTGTTTCGCCTAAAGAAGTACAGAGAAAACCATAGGAAAACTACATCAAGTACGTTGGTCTATTGGATATTATTCTTACGCCCGGTGCTGCCCGGTAATTCAATCCACTACAGTATCTGATTCGACATTAATCTCTTTGTCAGCACGTCATTAAACCCCATCAGATTGATCATTACCTATTCACACCCCCTTATCATCGAAATCGTGTAAATGACGATGAAGTAAATGAAAAAAAAGTTTTATTTAGGCGATTACATGGAATGACACCGATTGAACTCGTAATTCAAACAAAACACATTTAATATTTGCACAAATTATTATTTTAAATATACTTTGTTCTATGTCGAATTAATCGGTAATTTATACACATACAGTTACAACACACGTAATATGTCAGAACTAAGCAATCCGAAGTCGAAATGTCAAAACAATGCCAAGCTACGAAGCAATGAACTCGCGCATATATTGATGCATAAGTAAAGCGACGCAGATTATTCATACGTCTGGCTGAAAGTTTGGGATTATATGTTCTTTTATGTGAGAAATCCATAAAATAAATATATTATATATATATATATATTATTTAAAAAATAATATTATGAGTCTCGACAACAGCGGATCAAACTACAGACTAGAACAGTAAAAATCACTCCTTAATACAAAAATCGGTCAATCCGTTTAGGAACACTCGTAATTTTATGTAGGAAATGAAACTAATACAACTCCTATATTAAGGTCCATTTTATGGCTCTCTCCTGAATTACTATCATACTTGTAATGCATATTTCAGATGATTTTTTAATCGTTTAGTTGATATAGAATTGGGACATTTGTTGGGACAATGTTAATTTTATTATATATTTAATGTGCTTAATTATATTATATTTGGATTTGAAATTTATTGGCCCTGGTCTGATGAAACAGATACATTTTGACGGTATTTCCACTGGCAGAAGGCGTGGTAGGAAAATAACGTCTACGATGTCGTGCACACTCATTTCATCTCTCTACTTCGTTCTTTCGTTCTTCTCTCATGTAGGCACTGGAATACCCGAAATGTATTTACCAGTTTCATCTGATATTCATACCGAGGTCATATTGTTCATCTGTGCCATTGACCGATTTTTGTAAGAATTAAGAGTTGTAATGAGAAGAAGTTTGGGGTAACGATAATTCGATGACAAAATAGAGATGGAAAAGTACCGTAATTCTTTACTTAAGTGTTTAGGATGTTTTCAAGAACAGATATAAGGAGCTTTATAATTTTAGGATTTTAATTGACAAAGATGATTGCTAGCATCCGGGATATTTATCTCAGCATCACGTTGAACCATATCTTGAGGACTGTTTTATCAGTTAGATACGAAGGTTGCACAACGATACGAGACAGCGCGCCCAAAGCTTTCAAGTGTAATTAATCATTTGTACTCCATAAACAACTTTGGGATTTTCTTTAATGATAAATAGTAAAAAAGATTTGTAATCACTGGATCCCTGTTTATTCATGAGTTGTGGCATTGTGTATTAATAGTTCCGAAAAAAATTCCGCACCGGACGTAGCAGCAGCAACATGAATATTTTCTTACATTTTAATTAAAGAACTGAGGAGGTTCCGAAAGTTGAGGGATGAAACGTTTTCAATTTAGAAAATTTCTTCCATTTCTGACGTTTGGACGTTCTTTGTATTTTATTTAAAAGAATTACCTATTGTTTTTAATCACCCTTCCATATTTCGTGAATTATATATTGCAGGATGTAATCGGGCAAAAGTAGAGTTCCGTGAAATATACCACGTTAATAGGGGGTCCTAAATAAAAGATATAATCT
Organism: Eucriotettix oculatus; assembly: GCA_034510155.1. Lineage (NCBI taxonomy): Eukaryota > Metazoa > Arthropoda > Insecta > Orthoptera > Tetrigidae > Eucriotettix > Eucriotettix oculatus. Next base: position 38,582,777 of record CM067382.1, read on the forward strand.
TCCATATTGTTTTTTATCATCCTGCTGTGTTTTCCTGGCGTACAAATGTGAGAGTAGTAGAATATAATAAAGTAGTCGTCATATTGGCCTCAATTAAGTATGTCGGATTTTTTTATTATGTCTTTCTCAACGCTCGGTGACGTCATTAACTCACGCGTACTGACCTATTCCCATATCTTTTGAACCATCATTCCTTCCAAATTTGTGCCAGCAGATTCTCACCTCCGTCTCCCATTAACTTATATTGCAACTTGTCCACGCGTTAATTTTTTTATAAAAAATAGAAAAATATTCAAAGATACATATATTCATTTTTAATTATTGGATTAAATATATCTTTTATAGCTTTCAAAAAAGGGAACTTCGGGTAAATTCATGTTTCTGCCTTCACCGTAAGCTAAGAGCCTTTTGTAAAAGTGGGGACACTTCCTATAATTTCAAGTTTTAGTCTATATATAAACGATTTTGGTTTAGGATCACCCTTATGTAGCCTGTTCCTAAAATGTGCTGACAAAACTATCAGTCTCTCTATTTCACAATACTTTACCCGTATCCTACAATGTAATATTTAATACAACCCTACTCGATAGCAACTGGGTGTTTTCTGAAGGGAAGTTTTAAGAGAGATTCTTCTATTCAGAAAAATATATTTCTAGAAAAGTTAACAATTGGCGAAAATGGAGTGATTTCACAAAAAAGGAAAGAGTGTTCTCCTTCTTACAAGGACTCTTCTAACTTTCTCTCAAAGTGGTGACGTATTCTGTAACGCGGTTTTTATTATTTTTTAAATATATTAAAGAACTTAGTCTATATTTAAATAATTGGGCGCCAATAAATCTCAACTTTGACAATTTTATCATTAGCAAATGCAAAAGATTCATCAAATTACAATATTTAGAGATTAATGAAATTAATGTGCCCCAGCTGAGAGCTAACCTAAGAAATCTCATAGCAAGAGACTTGAGCAAATTTAATCTACTTTTCTCAGGGCTATATGACGTGGTTAGACGCATATCAGAGTGAGAGATTATTACAGACAATCTCCCCAAATTTCCTGGTTGACCGGCAATCCTGGATTCAACGTAAAAGGTAGCCCCTTAGGATCGGCTTGTGAAGCAGGCACGCCTCTGATGTGGTTCTGGAAACGTGTTTACACTTTCGTTCCCTCGTGACACTTTAAGCCAGATCGTCTCTCCTCTCTGACTCCTTGATGCCAGCCAGTCCGACTTTCCGTTTCGTTAGCTCCTCTCTGACATTTCACCACAGATTTTCCTCTCGGGGTTCTTCCTTCATCGAACGCATCTATTGAAAAAACATCATTGGTGACCCTTTCTCTCCAAAAATTTAAAATTTGGGTCATCCAACTTGCTGACCCGTGTTTTTAGCTGAGTCGCAAAATCCTTTCAGACAAAGAACTGAGGCTTCTCAGGCCCCTGTCAGTTTATGACTGTGTTTGTTTATCGGGTTTACCCCAGAAAGGTGCCTTGCGAACATCTCAGGATCTGTTCTGTATGTAAACTTCGTAGAGAATGCTTAATATTGTAAATTAATTTAGATAAATAACGTAAAATATACAAGGAAAATTTATACACGTCAAAATTCCGACTTTCTGTTTGTTAGTCTCAACCATGTCCTTCTATATGTCATGGGGTCTTCCCTTTGGACGAGTACCCCAAATCTGGGCCTTCAGGCTATTTGTGCGTCATGTTCAGATGTCCATACTATCGTAGCCTTTGTAGCGTGATGTAGAAACACAAATAACAATTAATATAAATGAAGTGCTTCCACTAAAAGGTAAAGTGAGTTCAGTGCTCACAAATAAATACCGTTAAGTAAATACTTATATTGAAATATTGTAGGTAGTGATAAATGTCCTTACACCTGCAGGTGTTCTGTCCGCGAGATTCTGATTGTAAACGTGTAACTAGTTTAACCTGGTTCTACTCCCCTCGGTCTCACTGACATACACACAGAGGATGAGTTGTAGACTCGTCATTCATGGTTGGAATTGTGTCGCAGGTTCCCCCCTAAAGCTCCGAAGTCTCCCATTATCTTGGAGCAGAAGCCGTGTTGGGCTGTGGGCTGGACGTCTCTCCCCGGCTGCTTTCCACCCCTTTGCTCGCGCCCCCCTCCCCCCACACCTCTCGCTGTTTATTTGCCGTGCGCGCACAAAGCGTCACTTCATTATTTCGCTTTGTCGATGGCGATTTCGCATCCCTCCAACCCGCTCCACTCCGCCCCGCGTCCGCGCGAAAGCAAAACACACGCTATGTTGACTTTGTCTCGAATCGCTGTTTGCTATTTACCGAATGTTATTGTGATAACGCGGCGCGCGAATTTCGTTCCCCAGTTTTCAATCAGGTGCGGCGCCCGAAGCGATGCTAATCCGCATCCAGAATAAAGATAAATACAGGATTACCATTGTTTATCGCGCGACGCCGCGCCGGGCTCTGCGCTGGTCTAGCCGGACCAGCGACGCCGACGCCACCGTCACTGCTGCTGCGGAAAACGGTTATTTCGACACGTTTAAATAATTAATTTATTGAACTTTCGCCTGCAAGGCCGATTAATGAGTCCATCCACGCCTAGAGACGCGATTACAACTTCGCTTCCTATTCCAAAAGCGACTCTAACATGTCAACGTCTGTCAAAGTATCCCTCACTTTAAAATGATAATATTAACATTATTCAGATGTTCCATAGAAGCGTTTAAATACTGATTAATAAAATAATGAGATCGAAAAGTTAAAGGAGTAAGGCTACTTTAGAGAGGATGAAGATCAATGCAATATATTGTAACATGAAAAGTTACGATAAACAATGCAGGCCAGCTTGCGAGTTGCAATTGTTGAGGAACTGACGCAACCCGGGCCAACAATGTGGTCTGGCGAGTCGTCATGGGGTGATGGGAGCAGCAGGTTGTGTCGGCGGGACGACGAGAGAATGACCACGCCCTGCAGATATAATTTTTTTTCATACTCTGATTGAAATTAAAACTATTAAAATCAATTTTTGGTGTTTTTATGAAAAATACCTGGCGCCCTAAAGGAATTAAGAAATCCTCGAATACAGAGGAACGACGGATCCGCTACAATATCTTAATTGGAATAAGTAGGATTATATTATTCGCTTTACGGCGAACATTGAGGGAAGTAAGGTTTCAATATTATTATTATTTTACGAATACAGCTGACAATCTTCGAAAGGCGCTATCTCAGTGCATTGTAGAATGGGATTCTACCAGGGTTCCCAAAGGTGGGCCCACTCTAAAAAACACACATTTGATAAAGCCCACTGAAAAACACATAACGTGTTTTTTTAATTTTCAGCAATAATTAAAATCTTAAGATATACATTTAATGAATTTAAGCCATTTCATTTTGGGTATGTGGGTGATCCTGAAACAGGCAACTCCCCTTTTATTTATATTAGAGTCAAACTCTAAGCTCTTCACTTTTAACTGTTATTGTTCCTCTCTTTTTTAAATTGTCAACCATACATGATTATTTTCAGGTATCTATAGAAATTAGCATAAGAGTAACCAAATTATCTGTAGTTTTTGATGATCCAATATAGTTTTCTGATACCCTTCTTCTCTGAGAATGTTGAGGAAAAGTAAATAACGTGTTCTGACGTTTCACTCAGTCCACATTCAGGGCTTTCAGTGGAAAACCTGTAGAGTTAAGCCTGAAACAATAGTGACCCGTCAAAATCGGTGTTTCATGCCATTGCTATGTTGATCAATAATAAAGGCATGCGCGCAAAGTACTAACTTGAAGTGTAATTGTATTTAATATTCTTGATGAAGGCATTTATAAAAGGAATTTTTTGATTCTGTAGTACTTTAGTCTTATAATTATAGCACATGTCTGCTTCTGGGGAAACAACTCGTTTTTGGATAAAATAATATGAAAGCTGAAATTACTAATAGTTCATGCTAATCATGTACAACATTGTATTTTTAATAAGGAATTAATTCCTGCACTGGGTAGGAGGAGCTAATCAAGCATATGTTTAAATTCACTCTTGAACAGGCATGAAACGACATAGTTCCGTACAGCCACAGGGAACGAGACGATAACTACAGAGTAAATAATAATGTATGGTCATACTATAAATCACAGACGTGTCATGTAAAGAACATAGCTCTACTAGATGACACTGTGACCTCGGCAGAATTCCTACGAGATCCCGATTGGTTTAAAATGCAATACAATATAATATTATCATATTTGGTTTAAGTGTAATCGTACTCTAATCGTATTAAAATAAATTATAAAAATTTAATCGGAAAGGACCAGACTTGATGAAAAGTAACGTAGGACCGCTAACCAATTTAGTTCAAACTTTTATAATTTTAAAATATCTAAAAATTCAGCAAGAACATTCTAACTGGCTACAGACAGGTAGAAGTGGAATTTCCCGGTACCAGGCTGCCGGATGGGAGACGTGCCTGTCTGTGGATTAGTAGCGTTAAGCTTGTTTTGCTTGAATGAACATTCACCCTTCAAAGTTTCTCGCGCTGGACGAAGGACTCCTGAGGATTGGAGGAACAAACATCACGAGAGATAGCGTTTTCCTTTGGAGAAGGGATATGCGAGTTTAGCTGGGGGTCGAGAAACCGAAAACTATTCAGAGTTTTTCAAGATGTTGAGATGATGAATGGAGGAGAAAGCTGGAGAGTGGAACTGATGCTGAAATGGTGGAGGAAGCTAGAGAATGCAACAAGAGTTGAAAGTGAGGTGTGAATTGTTGCTCTTTAGTGAGTAAGTATTGAGAACAAGTAAGGCTAGAGGGAAGATGGAGGAAAATCTGTGATTTTTTCAATCACCGGCAGTACCAAGTTCATCCCACATTCCGCCGGCAATGGGAAAATTTACAATTCAACCTGGAGGAAGTTCCGGTCGCCTAGTAACTGCGTCGAGAGTCGAATGAAGATAAAACAGGTTCGTCGAGTGAGCGAAATCTCTGCTCCGCGTGGTTACCCAATAAGTAATTAACTCTGAATGTTAAAAATCATCGCCTTAAATTAATTTACTTGTTTATAATAGCGCGCAAGACCCCTTTTAAGTGATTGTTTTAAAAATAAAATTATTATATTTATCCTAAAGCACAAGTAATTTTATTAAATAACTTAAATAAAATCCCCTATCAGTTACAGTACTTTAGTATGACTACAAAGAAAAAAATAAACGTCTTTGCCCATAGACGGGGAAGACCTTTGGCGGAGAAATGTTTCGTCTCTGGAGATCACGTGACGGATATTGTAACGTAGTTTACTTGATTTGAGACAAAAAGAAAGGTATGGAAATAGACGAGTCTTAAACGGCGGAGATTGATGAAAATACTTTGGTTGGGAAGCCTATAACAGTTATTATTAAATAACATTAATTTTCAATAAGGGTAAAAACGTTTGATTTGTACAGTGCGTTGATTGTGTTGGTTCATTCAAACCTGTTCAGTATATATATTATTAAAAAGGTATGTTAACTTTATTCATTTGTAGATTTATTTATTTTCAAGACACGATTTTGAACCACGAGGAAAAGAGTAGAAATTTTGTTTACGTGGCTCTCAATGACGCATTATGACGTCATAAGCATTTTCTTTCTCATAACAACGAGTCGGGCAAATTTAAATTTAAAGTAAACTTGATACGATAATTACAGTACTTAAATATATTTGGCTCAAGAACTTCACAAATGTAGTATATTCTTAGAACTGGGGAATATGGAATGCAGATAAGTATTAATAAATCGAATGATATGGTAATATGAAGCGGGGGAGGGACTTAGTCACAGCCAACATCCTATAATTTGAATTGTCAGCTCTCGTAATGTAAACACGATTGGTAACAACCAATACCAACTTTTTAAAGTACTTTTCTGGCACGGAGACACGAAATTATGACCAAAGATAAGTAGGAAACTATTTGGAGACAGATGTAAGTAAATTGGACATATAGAGTATTAAATTATGAGGTACTGAGATGAAAAGGTTAGAAGACGGAAAGTTTTTAAGTGTCCGTCGTCACGTTAGTCGCCCGAGTGACTGTATCTTTTAAAATCTATGTTTAATATCAAACTATGATGATGCGTGCAACGTGGAATTCAATATAGGAAACTTAGTGGTGCGTGTTGGACGATTACGATCGGCGTATAGGCAATATTGATCTATTACGGGATTAAATGTGAAGTTCGACGGATAAATTTGTTTTTCTTTTTTCGGGGAGGCTATTGTGTTCTTGGAACAATTTTCCATGCGTTAAAACCCATCACTGGCGGCTGTTATCCGGTCCATTTAAAGCAGACTCAATTACACGACCGCTCCTCCCTGAACGTGCACATGTACACTCGATGTGCAGTATACAATTAAAATAAATTACCTCGGAATGCGAGCTGAAAACAAACGCCTCTCATTCCTATTTGAGGTTCGCTGTTTAATCTCACGTCAAAGTAAACACCAATCCCAATCAACGGGCGCAACAAAATTTATCACGAAGCTGTCCGCAATGATGGCGCCGAGCAAATGGAGTTCATTGATCTGCGGCCCTCAACAGGTCCTCTCACTGCCCTCACCTGCCTACACCCTCCCTCCAGAAATTATTTATGTCAATTATTCGCTCAATTCAAAATCCAAAAAACATTTATATTTCACCTCGCTTTTTTAAAAAAAACTGAAGAGTATGTTGAGGCTGAAAGGATCGAATAATTATCCAACAATGGTCTTGAGATATAAAATATCCTCGTAAATTGCCTATTAATAAAGAACATAATAAGCAAAATAGAAAGATCCATAATAAACGACCTTCTACGAGGCAATCACTTCAAAAGAACTACACAAAGTACGTGAAACAGACGTAACTACAGTCATAGCTTAAATCTTCAATTGGCTAACATGATGTCAAACATCGGAGGGCATAAATAAGTAATGTATTGTAACACTTTGGCGGTGTCACTGTTACTTTTCTCGCCTCTGTTCCAACTTCGATCACTTGTTTATTTATATTATTAAAGAGTTTTGTTTTAACACAACGGCCCATTTATTTGAGCAGTAAGATTAACAGAATTCCTCAGGACGTGGCCATGCTCGTAATTTTCACCTCCGTTTTCCGCCGCTCCTTGCCATGAACTAACAGATTACAAGTCACTATTACTGGGTGGCTTCTCACTACCTTTATTCTGCTACCATGTTCCAGACCCGACACATACACTTGTGGTCGCGACTTTTCGCGAACCTCTACGTCTTTACTCTATCATGTCTCTCGTCGACTAAATTATTTCCGAGATCTTGCACTGTCCCGCGCACGTAACGAGCAATCTCAACAATATAGTCTCAAACGAGGCCGACAATAAACAACTCTCGAGCGGCTTGATTGCTATTAGGGGCGGAGCCGTAACTTTGTTACAATATATTAGTATTCCATTACATAGAAGCTATATAAGAGTTGGTCTTCAAAGAAATTGCAGAAGGGAACCTGGGATTTTACACGTTTAAAAGTGCAGTTAGCAATTTTTAAATGTTTTTTACTTACATAAATTTTATTGTCCAGCTCTTATTTGATACACGTAAATAGAAAGAAAGTATATTAAATTTTAGTACTTATCATTTTACTTTAATTTTATTATTTCTTAAACTGTTAGAAGTAATCTGGAGCCATATAAAATTTTTAACTTGGGTTCATTCCGTGTAGTATATAGTGATTTATTAACTCGAATGTAAATTAACAATTATTTGAAAATCTCGATGAGTTCTAGATAAAGCATAACATGTTAACAAAGGAGTTAATTTTTATTTGTTTATTCAAAAATATTAAATTAGGGCTCTTTATAAGGAGCGAAATTACTGGCAAAGCAAGCTAATTTTCTAAACTTAAAATAGTTGAAAAGGTATTAATGAGTTTCTCCCAATTTAATTAATTATCCATAGAAATTTCCTGAAGTTCAGAACATTGAAACCCTCGTATTTTACATTCTATATTGTTAAAGTGTCGCGATATTGTTTGAAAATTCTTAAAATAGTCTTTACACGAACTGAAAAGCAATTAGGACCTAGGTCCATTCTACTTTTTTCTACCAAATTGTCTTGTTTACCCGTTTATTTACAATAATTTACATTAAAAAAGTATAGCTTCAGAAAAGAATAAACAGTTTCCGTAAATTCATTTCTATTGATATAAATATGCTTTCAACACGGAAGTTTTTGAAATATTTTCATTATAATCAGGTTGTCTGTGATCACACAAATTCGTAGAAATAATTTATTATGACGCATCGTCAGTCACAGGCCCGGTTTGTACAGCTTTACAATCCAATAAAACATATGCATAATACAATATAACCACTTAAATAAAAAATTAGATTTAACTGTATTAACTATTTTCCATCCGTATCTATTATTATCAAATAAATTAAATTAATGAGTTATAACAGGACCATGTAGTATGTTAATAAAAATCTGGAAACAAAAACTGTATTCGCCTTCTCTCCAAAGATATTTTTTCATACTTCACATTGTATGCCATCTGTCAGCTGCATCGTCAACTAACTGCTCAATCTTGAAATCTGCAGGCAAATGTTATACGCCTATTAGTATTTTAGTAAGCGATCCATGTCGATAGAATAACACAAATGCAAGATAATTTAAAATGTGTTTACCATTTTCTTATAATGTGTGATTTTATGGAGTATAAAGGCTACTTGAGATAATAATATTGATATATGACTTTATTTTTCAATAAAATGTTATTGTTTCCTTTTATAAATATTAATAACCATAGTCTACGATACTAAGTTCTTTAGTTAACTTTTAATGTTGCATTTGGGTTTGACGCCCAACTTGTCTGGTTTTTGAGCTAGTAATTTTGGACTTGGGAGGAAATTGGAATTGAGCTGAGGCTTTCCCGGTGTAATTGATGCAGAAATAGTTCCCGGGTTTCCACTCGGGAGCAAGTGGGATGAAAACGCGACGTTTCGACGACCAAGTGCTCTGTCGTCATCTTCAGGCTGCACCCGAGTGGAAACCCGAGAACTATTTCTGCGTAAATTGGAATTGATTACAGCCAGATGAGGTCGAAAGCTTCTGAAGGACTTTAATAAATTACTTTGATGTGAAAATGAAAATTTATTGTTTTATTATGGAGCGCCTAAAATTTGGACATATTTAAACATTGATATTGATTGTAAGCTCCACGTAAAAAGTGATTTCCTGTTAGTAATATTCAAATTTGTATTTATTGATTCCCATACTGATGTAATATGACGGATCAACAAAAATTACAAAAGCACAACTTCTAATCAAAACGAAAGTTAAAGGACAACACACATATACAAAAAATATAGTAAATACATAAAATAAGAATTTGTATGTTAGAAAATATATAAATGTAAAATTACCCACCAATTAGTTAACTCGATGGAAGATAATTTTTTTGTTGCTGAGAAACACGGAAATGTTTGGTATTCATCAAAACTTTTATTAAACAGACATAATTTAATAAAAGGCATTTCATATTTTATTAAATATACTTAATAAGCCCTCCATAATGTAGAACTAGTGATTATATGAGAATACCAAACAGAAAGTTCTGGTTTATTCTTAACTATCAATTATTCAGTCTAATCATATAAACGAGTTTTAAATAATTATCTTTTTCAATATATATCGACCAGATTTGAGGGCGGTTGACCGACTGTTCCAATGGGAGCACCAGACAAGTCTTTTCTTTTTCAGAGCGACAGGCTAAGTGAGGGTGTTTGAATTAATGGAAACACCTCTTAAATAGAATAAAGGGAATTTGAAAGGGGGCAGCAGTATGGACTGAAAGACAGTCAAGAATTAACTACGACCTCCGGGCATTCACCAAGATGCTGGGGAAACCGTGGAAAAATCCTGCAACGGGTTGGTCGGGTTATTAGGTACTTGCCTCAGAACCTTTAGAATGACGGGAGTGAAGTTTACTTTGTAGAAACAGAATTCCCTTCTCAGTGCCCAGTTTTTGTAATGTTGTAATTTTGTAATGCCTGAAATGTAGAGGTAAAGTAAAAAGAATGTTAATACTTTGTCTTTAGCTACGGTACGTAGAAGATCAAACTGGGTTCGCGTTCGTCGTAATAAAATCCACGGAAGTCTCCTTTTTAGTGTCGTAACGTAGATACTAAGTATAGGAAATAGAGAAAATGATAAAGTAGTGGGTTCTTGGTACCTATAGACCTCTGAGTCACCGTCCTCTGTCAAAGAGAAATTCTCTTCGGAGCGATCAGGTCTTCCCGTGCGCAGAGCAGGTAATCAATGAATAAACTCCAACCCACTTACATGGCTGGCGATGGGTTCCATTAAAACTGATTTATACCGATCAATGTGTCAGGCAAGCGGAGAACTGTCGATCTGTCCGGCTGTTACACATCCACCACATCAGGAATGTTTCCTATCTACTACGTAGCCACGTTGATCAAGAATAAAACAATAAAATCTAATTATATGGCATGAGGTGGCAGTTGACCTTAGCGATGGTCAAATCGATTATTTTTGTTGAGTCCTTCAGATTCACTCATTGATACGAGTCGATATTTTAAAGCGAGTGTTCGGGTCTCCGAATGCCTTCCTTTTAATAACTTAGGTAAGTAGGGGAGAAGGGGAGCGGGGGAAGGAACGAATACGTACAAAAATTAGAAACGAAATATGTAATAATTATAAAGTAATATATTTATGAAAAATAATGTTGAATTTGTATTAGATGTATGGTATATTTCGAATAATACTTGAAACAAAATAGTTTTACCTAACGAATAGCATGTGCGAAAAATTGTACGCGTAATATATTAGAAGAAATATGAAATGATAGAATAGGTAAATTAAATTATACAGTTTCCTTTAATAAATTGAAAGGAAAACGATAAATTCTCGATTTGCCAACATATCGGCACGCAGAGTTCTTTTTGAAAATTTCTTTCTTCTATTAAAAAATATGCTGAACGGTTTATTCTAAATCTGAATTACACTTCCTGTGCCACTATGGATTCGTGAAGGCGATGTACGGTCAAAGGTCAAGTCTAGAGTTTAATCTATCGTCTTCCAAGATGTAAAATTATCGTCTTTTGGGTGAAGTCTGGAGAGTTTAATCTATCGTCTTCCAAGATGTCAAATTATCGTCTTTTGAGTGAAGTCTGGAGAGTTTAATCTATCGTCTTCCAAGATGTAAAATTATCAACTTTTGGGTGAAGTCTGGAGAGTTTCATCTATCGTCTTCCAAGATGTCAAATTATCAAATTTTGGGTGAAGTCTGGAGAGTTTCATCTATCGTCTTCCAAGATGTCAAATTATCGTCTTTTTGAGTCGAGAACTCAAAATGTTTTTCCTCCCTGAGGGTTCATGCCTCTCTAAGTAAATTCTCCAATTGTACATTCCGAAAGAACCAGCAGTTTCTTCTAAATATAGATTGGCATCTGTACGGCTTCACGGTCTTTGGAAACAATCAGTACATCCTTCCTATTTTGTAATGTTCTACACGAGAGAACTCTTACATATATAATTGAGGAAAAAAGACAAACTGAGAAATTTGAATTTTTTTACGAGCATAATTTAACTTATATTATTGTTATTTTACAAGATTCAATTTATAAAGATGGGTGAAATAATGTAACCCACGATTGGTGAAAAGATTGGTCAAAAGTAGCAGCCCCAAAATTAAACGTTATTTTTATATAAGTGAGTTCATGAACAATAAATTTTCGACTAGTATATTAACTATTAACTATTTACAGTTTTACAGTGAACCGGTTAGCTGTATAAGAAATGTTATTTACGGTTTTGAAGTCGCCTGGGGTTGCGGAAGGTTGTTTGTATCCTTGGCTGTGCGTCTTGGACGTGCAGTGCGTCCGCGTTGTTTGCGGCGCTAAGCCGGACGTGCTGCCCGCCGGGTACACATGGCTACACAACCGTTTTTGTTTTCCAACGTCACGTTTCGGAGCAAAAAGACGATATGCACCACGAGCCCATAAAACAACAGTCACAGGCCAGAGATCGCCGAAAGAGAAACTCTCGCAACTGTATCAATAAATTGACATCACGCATGATTCTTCAAGGAAATTGTCAGCCATAGCATAATACTGTTCCTAAGTCCAACTCGGACAAGAATCAGCTTCAATAAGAAAGTAATAACTTGTAAAACCTGCAATTTACGTTAAAATTGAGAACAAATAGAAAAATCGTATTATTTCGTACAGGAGTAACAAACGATGAGTGGGTGAAAAGTGATTCTCGTCGTATACGTTGGGAGAAGATATGACGTAGCTGACGAAGAAGAATTTAATGAATTTATAATCCTACTGTGCATGTGATGTTGATTTTTAAAAAAGTTTAGCTTAAGCACTTAATGCTTTTAATAAAAAGTAAATATATTTCCTATTATTTCTATTTTCACAATTTTGTTAAATGACATAGAGAGTTGATAAATGTACACCCTGACTCATTCCACATCCTTGAAGCTTAGCTTCTTTACAGGATCTACGGAATATGATTATTATTATTATTATATTCGAATTATAATCATGCTATACTCACGGTTGATACGCTTTTGGCTCTCATTTCATCAACCTAATAAAATTCAATTTTTTAACATTGATTTTATCCATACATACCATTCAATATGCATAATACTTTTTCACAATTATACAAACTTTTGCCGTTACACATAAACAGTCTTCTCTTTCCCCTTTACCAAAGAGTTTACTCTCAATCTTATAAAAACTTTGCACGCGTATATCTTTTTTTTTCTATAAACTCGGCGGCGGTCACATTATTTTATCTGGTCGAAGTACTAATTTCGTTCTGGTTCCGTGTTCATGATATTGACCGTTAGGTAAAATATGGCAAGATTATTCTCAAAATTTATATTTTAAGGTGTTAGCGACATTAAATGGAAATGAGCTTGATAACTTATAGAAAGAGGAAATAAGGTATGACAGTAATTGTTGCTTCTGGGTAAAAGGAAATTTATTTTATATTTGTATGAGCCTGTTTGATTATATTGTAATGCTCTTTTTCGGCTAAAGGAGAATTTACAGAATGTGCGAATCGAATTGTGTGAACTTCATTAAATCCCCTTATTGGAAGTGTCTTTCCATTTTTTACAATTTAGCCGTAAAGCCCCCGTCGCTTGGCCCGTTCTTGCCCCCAGTCAGCGCGAGCAAAGCCCATCGTGATACTTGTGTAGTGTTTCCAATTAGGTGACAAATCCCACCGACCCACTCCATCCAAGTCCGGCAACAAAAACCCTCCCCCTCCCTGCGTCCCTCCGACCCTTGGCCAAGATTACCGGCGCTCGCTCACTTGTTGATCTGGCCGCCTCTCCCACTCGCACTCGCACGCGCATTACCCACCCACTCTCGCAAAAATACTCGACAAGGATCACGCGTAATTACGTCACCTCTGCTGCATTCAGAACACCTCCCTTCCACCGGCACTAGATTCTTCAGTTACTAAGCCTGTCGGATCCTGTTAACAGTCGGAATGACGTTTATCCGCTCGTCAGCAGAGTGCGGATCAGTTGTGATAGCACTTCCGACACTCCTCTCATATAACATAAATGTATATTGAGTATGGTAATCCTTTAACAGCAGTGACGGTTGTTACGGAAAAATTACTGTTCGTTGAAACAAAAATTGTCAACACTTCTCTTATTATCAAGTTTAAATCTTTACATCTATTCTATTTTAATAAGCAATTTAAAGTTACACTAAAACACCGACCTTACGTTCCAATATTCAACACACTAAGAGCGTTTTAAAAATTGTCTTACTTGGGGTTAAATATTCTAGGTCTCAATTCTCCGTCTTTTAACGGCAATTTAGAATTCATTTGAAATGTTCATATTCGTTTTATTTGAGGAGGGGGTAAGACGAATAAATAACGGATATCGCTGTAATTCATAGAAGGACGAGGGAAAGAGAGAGAGAGAGAGAGAGAGAGAGAGAGAGAGAGAGAGAGAGAGAGAGAGAGAGAGAGAAGTGATGAAGATGGTTACGCCAGAAATAAAAATTTGTATATGTTGAATCATAATTGTTTGCCATTGAAATGTGAAGCCTCTTACTAATTTAGAGAAAAGGTGAGAAGTTTCTCTTATTTAAAAAGAAGAAATGTATGCAGGGAATAGTGAATTATCTTTTAAACATTACTTTTGTTTACCATATCTATAATCTCGTAAATTTCGAGTATTTGTTGAGTAATGCTTGGATAATATTATCATTATGAGAATGTAATTAGGAAAAAAATTACACATTGCCGAGATTCAAGAGACCCTTGCTCTATCAGCTGTTTTTCAGGTTTTCCAATTGGCCTGAATAAATGTTCCCAACTGGATGGCACTCTTAGATTGAATTAATAGAAATTTATCATAATAATAACAACTTAAGTTTAAGCATATATTTTACTACAAATAGTAATGAGACTATCTATTGAGGGGCGAAGGTAAATACCCTGGAACCCACAGCATACGAAAATTACACCAGCACGAACATATACTCCCCAATTTTCCTAGTAATGGCGGCCAAGATGGCGGAGGGTTCCAAGACCTTTACCCTACCCCTATTGAGGTTCCTGTCCGCGATGTAAGTTTGTATTGGCGTATGAAGTGTCTAATAAGTGTGACGTCATCTACGGTATTAAACACAACATGGCAATATAAAGTAACAACTTCCTCGCACTTTTTGATGGAATTCAGGCTCCATAACCCACTGGCAGTGGTATAAATAATAATGAATATAAATATTTGGACGAGAGGTGTCCTTGAAGGCATCCGGTCTGGCGTTTGAATAATATTGAGTCTGACTTTTATTACCCCTGTCTGTAACCCTCACGTAGCTTGCCTTCGGTTTCGCACTGCCAAATTCCGAGTAGAAGTGTTTTATCGTTGCAGTAGGAAGCTCTTGCTTGCAATTATTTTTTCCTGGCTTGAATATTCAGATATTATTTATGTTTAATTTATTTGAAGAATTTCTTTATTTGTACAATATTATTAATATTCCGTCCCAAAATAATTTTCTATAATGTCAGCAAATTTAATCAAAATCGGTAATATACCATGAAAATAATCAAATAGCCAATTTATCATTAACGTCTCATTTTTGCGTTTGATTTCACTTTTTAGTTAATACAGTGATCATAATAAATTATTTAAGTTAAATTTTGTTACTATTTTAATGTATCAATAATAATCTAAAACGTGTATAAATTCTGGGAAACTTACGTATTTTAAAGCATCAAATCCAATCACAAGAATTACCAAAAATAAATTTACAAATTTTACTAGATAAGTGGAGTGTGTGATGTGTATGTGAACGAGCCAATCCTATATTGACCATTTGCTTTGTGTATTCACTTAATACAAACAAATATCGAATTTAATAATAATAAAAATTTCATTCTTATAGGCCGACCAACTGTAAGGAGAATTAATTAAAAAGTAAATTTAAAAATGCCGGACCAATTAACGTGTATTACATATGGAGGGTATTAATGTATCCTAAAGTGAAATACAAAAAATTACAAGAAATTAAAATGACACATCGTATAACTTTCAGGCTGAATATTAACTGTATTAATTGATTTTTAATGTAAACCATTTTATAAATGAATCTTTTATAGTTAATCATGTTTCCTGTCTTAAATATTGCTTAGGGATAGAGTTGGGTTTACTTGTTTCACAACTTAAACATTAGATTAATTTTTCTATTTTTTAAATCAGAAAACGAAAATAATAAACAGTAATTTTATAAACAACAATGGAAGTGCTGAACATTTTGATAGGATTTTTGCATTGTTTGATGAATACAGAAAAATTAGTTACGTTACTCGTGAAATTTTCATTTAATTAATGACCTTATGCCCCTGGAATTCAGAGATTCAGCAATACACTTTCTTTGTGAGATGCGTATAACTTGCAGGAGTTGTTATAACTGTAAAACCACGTTCTCTCTCAATAAGTATTTATGTCTATGTAAGTATAAAAAGCTATATAAGTACATCTGAAACATGATTTAGTGTGTTAGGAGTTTAAAAGAAATGAAGATTTGGGTTCAACCTAGGTAAAAGAAAGAATAATAATAGTAACATACAAATATATTTATTGTTACTTTTGCAAAGATGCGAATGAGAATTGTGAGATATGTGATGGAACACTGACTGAAGATCACAATGAAAAACTTAAAACTTAAAAAATATTTATTAAATAAATCTTATGATTATTTTGAGCTATGATGAAAATTTTCTTATTCAATATAGAATGCGGAACAATAATTATTTTGATACACTATTACTTAATAGTTTAATATATAATATAATATATAATGATACAACATTGAATATTTTGTTTAGTAAGACTCACATATGAAGCTGAGTTATGTTTTTCTTAGAAAGAACAGTAAATATTATATTACAGTTTTAAAAAATTGCTCTAGTGTAAAATAAAAATCAAGGGAAGTGACACTAATATGAAACATATAATGGTTTCTACGTTATTTATTTGATCTAAACTCATTCGACAATGAGCGGATGTTCATGGTTATTTTCATAAAGAATAAAAATATATTAGAAAGTGTTTTCATCGATTATATACACAAAAATTATTGTTCTGTTCATAAATTTTGATAAAACAATAATTACATGTCTAAAGAAACAGACAAAAGTATTATTAAACTCACGACGCTCCGCCAATTGGTGGACCTTATCAAGTGAACAAAACTGGCTAAGTTTAACCCAAAGATATCGACCTGAAGACTTTACTGACTAAGGAAAAGTTCATGCGTTTTACTTAACGGACTCAAGAAATGTCACATTCTTCTTCCATTAATCGTCAAAATCACAACAGTTCCAACATCAAGATTGTTTTTCTTTTTATAATGGGTTACACATTGCCATAACCAATTTAATCCCGAAGTATAACAGGTATCATTTAAAAATCCACGAATTCATTATCACGTTATGTCACGAATCGCAAACCCTCTCAAGAGGATACACATCTTTTCGTTTAAAAAATTTAATGCAATGATTACAATTATGTTTACGTAGTCAAACGAAATGAACATTAGATTTAGATTTATTGTTATTTCCATTATTCCTCGATTGAGGAAATAGGATACGTCATACATTAAAAATTAAAAATGAACAAAATAAAGTACATAATTAAAGACAAATAATATTAAAATAAATTAATAAAAGAAAATGTATTTAGACAAAAGTCAATATAAACACAACACGGACACACGATGTCACACACACACTGGGAAACACAAAAAAGCACACACTGAGGAACACGCAATGGAGTTTTAACTGCTTGGACCAGGAAACTGTCCTTCCGTCGTAGCTCCAGGCAATACATCAAACAAACAAACCAAAGAGCAGAAAAAACTGAATAGAAATATAGTGTGAATAAAACCACAGAAAAGTTGTCTCAATGTATTTATTCACACTATATTAATTATATAGAGTTGTTATACATTTAATATTACTGAATAGAAATTTTAAAGATATGTGATGTGCTATTTTAAAAGGCAGCTCATTCAACACTTTTTGCAGGAACCTTGATTTAAATACTAGAAGGGCGATTAAGAAAATCCTGTACCGAGTAAAACGCGCCATTTAAAAGAATAGTTTTACTCTGCTTCACGAAGCTTTTGTAGGTACTATTTTTAACCTCTGGCGGAAGGCTGTTGTATTAAGGACCAGAATCAAGGAACATAGTCATCACTAAAGATGTTTTAAATAATCACAACTTTAATTAAACTCAAGTCAAAATCCTCGATGTTTAACTATCTGAAATTATTAACATAATAATAAATCAACGTAATAACATTAGTGTTCAAAGTGATTACGATTATGACACTTTGAGTGAGTTGGTTTTCTGCACCAATTGGAGTTGACCGCCGATAGGGAGACGTCAAGAAATTTGAGACAATTGTTGATACCAGTTTCAACAGTGAATTGTAATCTGGTGTCATACGTATTAAATGTTTGTACGTGATACCTAATTTTTTCGAGAAGGAATAATGAATAATATATAATAGTCAAATATTCTGTAAATCACACATGACAATATCAACAAACAATAAAACGTAGATCTATATTGAAGACTAAACTACAATAAAAATATAAGCATATTATAATAAAATTATTTCTACGTATAAATATGAGAAGAAGTGATATGTGGATGAATGTTTGAGGAAGAGGTATTTTAACGTAAAATTTCGTTAGTTTATCCAGACCCCTCAGATATACATCCAGGCCAACAAGGAGGGATGGCATATGGAAAGCGTCGGTTTAATTCTGCTTTAATTCATGCTTGCCCCAAGCTGTTTTGCCTGGAATAACGAGTGTAAGAAGATGTCGCCACCAAGGTAGCTCGTAGCATGTTTGTGTAAGGGCTTGTTATTCTTTCTCCAGACTTTCCTTTTCGATATGCAAATGTATGGGGGATCGCTGGTGGGGACGAGACGGCAATCTCGGCATGGAAAATGCTGTTTAGCGAGAACGGGGATATTTTTTGAAATGCAGAGTAAACACGCCAACCACAGAACGACGGCTAATTAAAGTGGGGGGAGTGAAAGACAGTTTCGCGGTGAAGAATTCATTTTTTTATATTTTTACTTTACCCCTCGTTGAATACGCAGAGACACGTCTGATTTTTTCTAATTTAGCGAACGTGTTTTGCATAATTTATAAAAGGTTTTTTCTTGTACTCACTTTACCAGATTCTATAAAGTGATTTACTTCAAGAACTAATTTCATACTGAAGAAAGATAAGGATGTATGATGTAGGAATGAAAATTAAGGCCATAATTAAACAAAATCGACGATTAGTACTAGGTTAACAATTAATAACAACCGCATTTTAAAAGTCATCTCCCTTCTAAGACGATTTATAAGGAGGAAGGAATTATACACTTAGTTGCGGTCAGTTACTTTGTTCATATATTCACTGTTCTACTGTACAGTTTTCATTCAGAAATGATATAGGTCCATAAGATTTATTTGCTAAACATATTTTCCAGTACTCTTTTATTGCTCTAAATTAAGAGTTCTGTTATGGAAACATTCGCTCTTATTTTTAACTGAATTGATTTAAACGTAATTATCAGAAATATTATGTATTTTAAAACAGCAGTAATTCATAACGATACCTTAAAATTTAGTTATATGGATAACCCTATTTTCAAGTTTTCATATTTGATGAAAGAATTTTTAATATACTTATCGATATGAATTTTTAGCATTTCTATTATAGATTTAGTTTAATTAATAATAATTTAATAAGGTTTATCTTAGATTGAGAATGCGTTTTTGTATATATATTTTTGACATGTCAAATTATTGCTCTCCGTTGAGTTAAGAAGTCGATGGCCCATTTTTTCATGAATTATATATTTTTCGTTTACTTGTTTTTGTAACCAACAATTTTTACATTTTATACAATTGAATTGTTTTTTCTTTTTAATAAAATTTTGATTTTTTCTTTGATATTAACGACATATAACCCCCACCTCTGACCACACCTGAAACAAAATTTTCTTTTAAGTCTAATTCATCTATATTTGCAATAATTCAAAATAGACATCTGTATTATTTAATAATAGAAATCAAAACTGAACAATTTATATAATACGGAAATATTATCAATTTAAATTTATACACGGATGTAATTTTCTTTTGTCTGCAATATACATCAGAAGAAATTCAATATCGTATATCTTTGTCTGAAGAAGAAGTTTCAAAAGTGTGGACGAAACTTTATATGACTAAAATAAATCAATTGGTTTATCAGTGAAATAGTCATTAATTTTATTCTATATAATTCTTTAACTTTTAATAGTGGGAATATAAGGTGGGGAAAGTTTTCCAGATGTAGAAAGTTTTATAGGCGTTGAAGAATTCAAAATATCTAAAATATGAATATATAAAATTGATGTTTTCCTTTGGTAACTTTTTATTTAAATTTTTAATGTCATCACGAATAGTATTTTCAATTCGGTAACGGAATATAAAATACAGTTTCCTCACCTTGAGTGGAAACGTAAATTCCATGATGAAAGCTTTCAGAGTCGTTTCAATAGAAAGATCCGAAAGACATCGGTTAACATAATGTGACGTAATGTCCCCGGCCGCAGGGAGGCAACGTAGCGACTCCATTAGAGGCGCGAGGCAGTGTTGACACTACAACGGCGCCGAGGTGTGAGCCCACATCGACGCCAGGGATAAAAAGACGCACCGCGACGACCTCAGCCTACAGTCTGCCCGACAATCTGCGACTCCGGCATTCCCGAACACAAATTAAAGCAGTCTGCAACAGGAAAGATTTGACCTCTTGAAATATTTTAGGATATTATTTTGCTTAACTATTTGTGTTTTCTGGAAACACATAAGCATTAGCCGATGCATATCACACAATATTTACTAGCAGAAAAATCGTTACGTGTAACAAATTAGCATTAAACGTACAATATTTAATTTTTATAAAATTTTAATGTAATATAATCATATCACGACTGGTCTAATTTCATATCCCGCGGTCATATAATTAAAATGGTTTTTAATATCTTCCAAAAGTTTCCTATAGAAGTAGGTTTAGGCATAATCATAAAAATAAAATATGTTCCTAAAAATTTGAGTGAAATTTACGAATTATTATTTTACACTTGTCATAATTTACGTGTATCATAATAATAATGAAATAATTTATAAATATGTGCACATATAATTATTTTAAGTAAGGAGTAGTATCCACTAATGGATCAGAGGCAGATGCCAATGCCTGAAAATCATTATACTGTTAGAATTAAAAAAAGGGTGCATCCACATTATGAACCTGAAACTAATATTTATTCTGGTCTTTGGTAAATTATGAAAATTACATTATTTTGTAACATTCAATAAAATTTTAATCACTTGATTTAGCTTTCTTTCAGCGTTATTCTTCCGAATTCAATTGTATTGTCTTTATTTATCTCAAACCAAATCTAACGTTAACATCGATATTAAAATTCAAAACAGTTTGCGTTATTTAATGTTAAAGAGATACTTAAATTACTTTTGAGAATAACTGAGGAAAAAATCTCATAAAAACTAATTTCCAAATAATGCAGATCTTTCTTTGATTTCTATAATTCTTCTATTAAACTTAAACATGTTTTACTTAAATTTGTTGATTTTTTGTTCCTTGTGTCTTTTCCTGTTGGCGGTTTCTCTTTTTTGGGATCCATCCTCAAATACACATTATCTCGTTTTCTAATTAAACATTTACTCATTTATGTGTCGTATTGTTTTAGTATTTTCTAATTGATTTATTTTTGTCTTCATATACGGAATGAAATTTTTAACTTATTTTATTTCATCAAACCATAGCTAAGGCTTTTAAAAATATTCAACAGAATAGAGATACTTTGCAAGTAATTCCCCTCCCGAAAATGATGAATGTGGAATTACAAATAGTTTAGTTATTCATAACTGTTGTTGATTCATAATTTTAAAATATTGTAAAATAATGATGGGATTTGCACTTCACAATTCTCTTGTCCCAATTTTCATTACACTACTTGTCATTGATTTTAATTATAAAATTTTGCTGCGATTATGTAACACAATATTTATATATAATTAATAATTAATTTAAGGGGGTTTAAGACTACTTCTTTGTATGTTTTATAGTATTATAATCCTATTAATTGTGTTTTTAAAATTTTATTGAAATACTCTTTGTAATTATGTCATTTATTCACATTACTATAAACCTGAAAAATTTCCGTGCGGAAAAAATAATCAATACCTTCTACTGGATCGTAGAATAGCGAAGAAGTTACTGTTTGTAAAGTTTCGTGGGATCCGAGTTGCGGAACGACCTGTACGCAGGAGATGGGTAATACATTCTGCTAATGGATTCACTCAGAGAGAAGTGAGCTTGTCGTGGCACGACTGCGGTAATATGTTGGCAGCCCTGCAATTACGGCGACACGCCGTTGTGCACATCGCGTCTCTCGGCGCCGCGACGCGACGTGCAGATCCTGCCCACGATTTCGCTCCTACCGGACAAGTAGCTGTAACCCGCGGGACCCAATAGGAAATACAACATCCAGGAATTGAAAGAAGAATTTCATAATTATCAAGCAAAGCTCAGCTCAACATAAATTAATTTTCGGTGTTGTAAATCCTAACAGGCTGTCATGTTTCGTCTATTTAAAAAACATCGTTCTACGACAGTTTAATAATGTCGATTTCTGTGCTCTGAGGAGAAATTATGCCAATGAAAATAGTGATAAAACGAAGTCAAGGAATGTAAAAGTTAAACTGTCACTGTTTTATTACTACAAATCCGTATTTCGCTTATTATAAATCTATTTTGTAACGCTATTCTTTTAGTATTTGTTTTATATTATTTTCCTAATTTAAGGCTTATTTTTTATTATTTTGTTCTCCATGGCTCTACAGCCCACTGAGGGCCTGGGCCTACCGAGTCGACTGCGGACTGTCATCTTGCATGACACATTCCGAGTTTGCAGTGACATGTGGTCAGCGTATCGATTCTCCATCAGTCTTAATCCCGGTCTTCGCGTTCATGACGACACAAACATCCAAGCCCATGCCAGGATTCGAACCCGGGACCTCTGGGTTGAGAGGCAGCAACGCTAGCCACTACACCACAGGAGGTTGGCTTTAAGGTTTATACCACTGCAAAACAACCAAAATCTGTGTATGTACGTAACATTACCTTCCAAATTGAAGAGGGAAATTAAAATTCAAGATCCTTTGAAGATATTCATCGTTATAAATCATAATAAATGTATGTTTATTTGTGCAATAATCCTATATGATTAATCTGATTGCGATGAAATTTTGTTCAGTGGCAGTACTCACCGCAGAGGAGTTTGTGGTGGGTATTTGGTCTTTGAAATGCATAATTGGTTTGACTAAATAAAATAATTTATTATACACAAAGAAAACATTTTTCTGCTCAGATGTCATGCAACCTCGCTCTCTCCAAGGTTAACCGTGGTTGAATTTGGTTGCAAACTGGTGCGTTACTCAGGGACGTGGATTCGCGACTTACCAATTTGCTTTGCTCCGCACCAACACTTGAAGTAACATCAGCAGCAGATCCACCCAGGAGATGTTCTTGGGCCTGCATTCAAAAACACATCTGAGGTCTCGGAACAGATCACTATCCGATCCTCTGAAACCAACTCGTTGAAGAATGGTGACCAGTCGTCACACAATATTTTTCATCCTTTCGTTGTTATCATGAAATATCCCACAACGGTGACATTCCAAACCTCGTTCCCGCGGAACGGATTTAGAGACGGCAGGGTTTTTACCCTAACAGTACCTTTTCGGCAGCTATCAGTAAACCACGCTTCCATGTTTTAATTTAAACATGTTAAAAGCGCACCATAATTTTCTGTCAATCATTCGAACATCTGCCCCTGCCTTCCCCATTTTCAGACACAAAATGTACCCCTCGAATTAGCTGTAAGAACTCCTTTACAGATATCGAGGGAGTAGCTAGATTGCAAATAATTAAAAAAAACTAACAATAGTATACATTTGTAATAAGTGTATATCATTTTCTTTTTCGGCGTATGAATGCGCACGCTTGACATAACTGAATTGAACTGAATATAAAAAGCGACATTTCAGTTAAAGTCTCATTTTCTTTGTAAAATCTGTCACACAAGAGACAAACGATAAGTTGATCTACATCTCACGTACGAAAGATAAAGTGATCACGAGCTTCAAACACAGACAAGCAACGGGAAGCAATTTTGAAAGCCATTCTAATTTGCACTTATCCAGGCCTTTTGTCTGAATTGAATAAATATTTAAAATTTAATGTACTGCGCTTATTTTTAATCATCAGAACGGTTGTGATAAAATTAATAACCCGTCAAGGTAGAGGGCGTGGAAAACTAAATGGTCAAAATAAGACGCTCTGGTTGCAGATTAAATCACGTGTCGACAGATAGATTATTGTCGATACCATTATAATGTTTCGTTGACCAAGATATTACTTTAGATTTCTATACTGTTTCATGCTTTTTAAATAAATATCCTGGCAACGACGGCTACTCAACATAGTATAAAAACAATTCGTACATCTTTTCTGAATCCCCACAAACTGTCTTACATTTTAATTTTATTATACGGGATTACAGGCTAATTTTTAAAGAGACCGGTAAAAGTGATTTGCATAGTCACTCAGGCTGCATAATCAATTCGGGAAACAGTGTTTGTGTAGAAGTTAAAGGGTTGCCGGCTCAAGGAGACAGACACCCCCGTGTCTTACAAGGTGGAAAGGGGCTGGTCGTATTGTGTGTTGTCCTTAACAGGAGTGCTCCATTGGCGTGGGAAGTGAGTGTGGCGCCAGGAAGAGGCTGCGAAATATCGAGCGACCGGACGCGGTCAGCCGTGACCGACGCCTCGCGCCCAAGGCGTCGCTCTCAAGGAGCCGTCCAGTCCCTCTCACACTGTTTCATCTCCATTGTACAACCATAAACGTGGTTTTCACTATTATATACTTTTACTTATGTTCATGACGCTTAAGTCCTGTTCTTTGTCTTTCCTCTCCGTCATTTTCCTATTCGTCTAAACATCTCGTCTCCAGTCTGAATATAGGATGTTTTTTTATGAATTAACCATCAATATTTTATCTACAATTATGTGTGCGTTAAAAAGGTCTATCTTTTACTTCTTAAAATATTCGCCCAATAAAGTTTCGTGTCTTCTATTACAGGCCGAATCATTCCATCTAGTAGATTCCCATTTTCTATATTATCAATTCGTTTACACCAGAAACACTTCTGCAGTAATTTGAAGTGCTTTATATGTGAGCCATATTTTCGATCAACCCTTTTTTAAGTCAGCACTGTACGTCTCAACCCTATTTTCAGCTTCATCATTTAAACTATATTTCCTTCTCCCCTTCAAATCGTCGAGATTCTAAGTGCCCTAACTTGCAGATTTCTTTCCCCTAGCCTGCATGTTCATGTTCCCTGTTCAAACCTTAATGCACTTTACAAAGTTATATTTGCTTGTCGGCAATGTTTTTTTATTCTTTGCCGCCTTTTTAAAATTTGTAATAATTTTTTATTACAAAAAGCTCAATTAATTTATTATTTAATTATATATTCAGACAAATATAAGTAATTAGATCTCTTGGACACTGAATAAAATTACTTTAATGTTTTTTCAGTAATTATATAATTTAAAAAGCGCGTTAAATAATATAATAACTGATTAAATGAATTTAGTGGGTATTTATTGAGGGATTCTAAGAATACAATAGAGCGAGGAGGTTTGTAGGTCAATAACTTTCAGAAGAAGCAACTTTTAAGCAAATGTTTTGATTAATAATTAATCACCTTGTAATAAATCGTCCAACCCAAACTTCAAATAAATCAGGTTAGAGAAGAAGACACTATACGTCGATCATTAAAAAATTATCTCGGTGAATTGGTAGCCATGCATCTGTACGGCAACAAGCTAAACAGATACATTACGCCAGTGGTGGCTGGTGCATATGTTCCCATATACTACAATAGAAGAATTAATTTTGGAGGAATTGTTTGTTTCGTAATTTTAAGAAAGTTAAAAATATTAGTAATTACAGAGTGTGAATTTCTTCTTGGATTCCGCCTTCCAGCGGTTTCCCCCGCATACATCTGGACTACATTCCTTGTAGCACGAGAATCCTATCTGGAACTAGAAATGCGCATGCGCAGTATTTCCGTTCAAACCCCCTGCTCGTCACACATCTAACAATTATATGAATTATATGAGTTACAAGAAGCACAGCAGAACGTGCGTGCTAGCACAGAGATGGGCTCACCAGGCCTCAGTTTGAAATATACTCAACTAATTATAAGGACATTACCGATTATGGGCTTGTGTTTTATTTCAGTAAATCAAAGTTTATTTTAAAGGAAAAATTTATCGGGCGCAATTTCGAAGACTCTGATAACTGTGAGAAAATTGCCACACGATCTTGCGTACAATATTACCATACTTATTCATAAAATTAACTTTTTTTATTTAAATTATATAAGAAGTAAAAATATTTTAGTGTTAGGAATTTTCCCCAGTTTAATTTTATATTTTTTCCATTTAAAAAATTCGTTTCCTTTACACGGTATTTGGACGAAATTAGAAATGCAGCATGGAGTATTATCAATACTGCACATGTTGCAGTATTATTATTATCCTCGTAAAAACTATTCGTTTGGGTGATGTATAGCACATTACTTAAAATACTCATTATTCGCCACTGCATTAAGCGTTTAATTATTTCACATACGTGTAACGGAATAATATTAATTTTAGCGGTAAAATCAATAAATAAAGTCTCACAGTAGGAAGGATTATTTAATATAAGAAAAACCTGTAGTACGATAAATATTGCAGGTTTCTCCTCCATGTGCCAATTCTTCTGTACGACGACGTTCTTCAATTCAATTAACACAGAATAAGATCAGTGATCAATTATAAGAAAACACTCTTTATTTCAGGATTACAGCTATGCTTAAAATTAACTGATAATTCTTTGAAACAAAAATAACGTCCAAGATGATATCCCAGATGTGAAACTTCCCAAAGATGATTCTCTCTCTTTCTTCCTTCCATATTAACCGACAATTTTTCAATTCTTCTTACTGATGAATTTGGTCAGAACACAAATGTGATAAATTTAAAAACGTAAATAGCAAGTAAGACGTCGTTTATTACTATATTTATAAATATTGTGAATAAGTTTTTGTCAATCAACAACGTTTCAAATATTTCAGAGTTGTTCAAGTAGAGACTGATTAATTTTTTTCTAAAGTTATTGTTTTGGTTATATGGTAGGTATTTCTTAGGTATTATTTTTCAGATATTGTATCTGGGTAAATGATTAGCTCTATGTGGCTATTGACTGCCTGGTTTTGGGTTTCCAACCGGGGACCACAAGATCCGGATCGCTTGACCGCCGACCACTACTTGTTGCGTCAAGTCAGTTCGCACCAATTAGAAATCGTTTGATCTTAATTAAACTGTACAAAATAGAACTTATTTTTTCTACTAGATACGATACATTGTGGTTTGGTCAGCTTGTATAATTTTTTTATCCTTTTAGTTAACTTATTTTTCAAATGTTTTCCCGATGAACTTAAACTTTGAAAATCGATTTTACTTCATTAAATTATTAATGATAGTAACAGGGAAGACTCTAAAAAATTTCTTATTGACTGCAATTGTGCAAATACCAGCAACAGACGCCATTTTAAATTGCTGCTGATTATCTGTTGGAAAAGGGGAAGGAAAATTCTGGGCCAAACGAGATGACACGGAGAGAAGTTTTGAGGCGGAGAGATCATAAAATTACGGGTCGCATTGTGGAGCTCTTGAAACCTCGGCAGATATTGATATTCGTAGAATTTTCCACTATTTTGGCCCAAGGTGTCATCCAGGCAGCCAGTTCATCCAATGCAGTCAACGAAAGGCGCCTCCAAATCGTCACGATGAAGCAGACCGAAGAGACCACCAGAGAAAGCAGCAACAGTTTTCTATGGTGTCGTTGATATTGAATTTAATGAGTTCTCATTGCCAGACCTATTTGCCATAGAGAACCTTGCTTCTTTTGGTTAACCCCACAGGTGACCTGTTATTAAAGTCTCCATATAAATCATTAATGCATTTGTATATTATTTTATTAAATTCTCTTATTTGCATGTTGAATCTTAATTTTATTATTATTCAATTCAAAATCATAAAAACCACAATCTCCATCTTTACATTTTACGAGCCTTTGGTTTTAGTATTTTTCACAGAATAAATATTCATTTATAATCAGTCCGTTTTGCATAAAAATTAATCTATTTTCTTAATGTTTTGTGCCCGGATTGCAGAATGTAAGTTAAAGGAAATAAAGATTATTGCCATACGTTTCGTTACGTCTTCATATATATATATATATATATATATATATATAAGATATAGGAGTTACGATAATGTCACATACATGTCTACGTAACTGAGATAGAGAAACAGAACAACATTTCTACTTCGTTTACGATAAAGAGAACTGTTTCTGGCAAGTGTGTTTGGATTTAAGAATGTTTCAAATTGAAGGAGTTAAACGTCCAAAATCAAAAAAAAATTAGAGTAGATATAGGCAGGATTTTTTGGCTAGATTAACCGTGGGTAGAATTGGGCCATGAAATTATCTACAAAAAGAGAATTTCTGATTCTGTACTCCAAGAGCCAGCTTCGAGTTGGAGAGGGCGCAGCTGCGCCTTGGGAAGCCACCAGCATCTGGTCGTTCCCAGCCGCGGGGCGACATTCATTAACCTGCTAATGGCACGAATTAATCACGCCATTGTCGCCGCTGCGTCTTCATCGCGACGCCGACGTCTCAGTCCCCGTCGGCGTAGTCGTCTTCTCCATCAATCGTCGCGGTGTTGGAACAGTGGTCGGCCGTCGCCAGGTAATGGATACCACATTTGCTGTGACTCGCACCCGAAGATGGAATATTCTGTAATAAACTGACGAATTCCTAAAAGAAGCCATATTTTTATATATTTTCTGGAATTGTTCGATGAGAACGTCCAAGAAGACAACATTAACGACGTGGCGCACCTTACACATATAAGGGGACAATCTCTAATAAAAAGGAAACCATTTACTTGGATCATTTTATGGGAGCCACGTGGTAGTATTTCTACGAATTAAGAGGGTTAAATTAAATCAAAATTTAAATATTCTACATTTATTCAAAGAAGTAAATCAAAAGAAAACAGAAAATGAGCTAAGGAAAAAAAATTGCCGATTGCTCTAACATGAGATTCTACACCCATATTACCGTGTTTCGGGATGGAAACGCGAAAGTAAATTTTGACGTAAACAAAATTATTAAACTTAGCGTCGCAAAGAATTCCAGGAAAGAAACGGCTTACCAGAGCAGGATTTCTGCCATAGGGCTGGAAGCAATGTCCGGTTCATTCGACTACGTTTTCCTCCAAGATTCTCCCTGCGTCTTCTGCCGTTTTGGCCTCGCTGTTCTCCTATTTTATATAGACCATCTATTGGTGGCAACTGGTCTTACCATCACCATCCAAATCTGATACAATTTTCCTTATTGGTTGGTGGAGAACTTTTCCGCCTCTGGTTACATTCTAGCCCTTCTGGAAACTGTAGACTGTAAAAGCTTATTCGGGGAATAACGGACGTACATTTAACGCGGAAATTTAGGTTAAATATAAATTAAAATAGTACATAAAATAATAATTGAATAAAACGGTGGAAGATATCGACCAAATTTACCGGCGATGAGCCACGTGTGGCCAGTTGGCAGCAGGAAAGAGGAAAGACTAATTTTCTAAGACCCATAATTTTATATTGTGGCATATTTTCTTTCCGAATAGCTATTACTTCCCCAAATACATATTATTCGCCTCCATTATATTAATTATATTTTCGAGCCAAGTATTCGATATTTAGGATACTTCACATTTTCCTCTGACAGATATAAAAATATTTTTATCAAACATACATTCTGAATTAAGTGCATACAATATCACAAAGACAGAGATTTATTTCAGAAATCTTGAATTAAAAACGTATTAACCGTCACTGGTTAATTTTCTACTTCTCTTTCCCTCTCCATGTAGTTCATCTTAGATATAAATATAAAAGAAAGAGTTTGCTGCTCTCTGTTTTCATCCTCTTTTTGCGGTTTAAATCCGGCTTATATCCGATTTCCGTTTATTAACTTTTATAAACAGTGGAAACGGTTTTGCAGGACTAAAAGCATTATCATTAGCACTGCTATTTAATCGTAACAGGAATATTAATATTGATGCTGCTAGAAGTTATTTTGCGATGCAGTTGTGTAAAGCAAGTATTGTTTCAGTGTGATACTCATCTCGAAGATTACTCCGATTGGAATCCATCCCTCGTGGCTTCGTGCTGCGAGAGAGAGAGAGAGAGAGAGAGAGAGAGAGAGAGAGATGAAGACACAGGTGCGAACTTTCCCCTCGCCCACGCCCGCGGGGGATGAATTAAATTCACCACGCAACAATGAGAGCAGAGATGAGCTTGTCTGCCGCAGAAAGGCGAATTCCTGTTTTCTTCACTTCGTGCCCTTAATGCTTTCTGACACACTGTGCTTAATAATCCTGTTCCTGAGCCTGTGCTACACTTTCGGTTGCTAACAAAACTGGGTCCAAAGTAGTGGTATGAAATATCGGCTAAGGTCACTAAGGTTTTCTGACATAAATAAAAACTTTCTAAACCTTTGAAATTTTAGGACCAAGATGAGAAAAGTAAAGGAAATAACATATTCACAAGTCCTGATGTTTATGGTAAGGAAAGAAAATAATAACTCGTTAAAAAAAGCAGGCTTGTGTGGAGAAAAAAAAAGATTATAAAAGAAGGCGAATATAGACTGCTCAAAAGCTATGATAAAGTATTAAAAGAGAAACAGGCGACAACGGTAATATAAGGAACTGTAAATCTATTTATAGTATTTTAACGTATTATTACAGCCGAACTACCTTCACATGGCTGGTTACATCCCCCCCTCCTCCCCCCGCCCCCAAAAAATGTAGTTAAACAATAGCAACGAATTGCATGCCTGTAGACGTTTTATGTCCCCAGATTGACTACGGGGTTCACCTTTGAAAACGCCGATTTTTTCCAAGATTGTCACGTGCCGAGGCACCTTCAACTATTTTAGGAGGTGTATGTACTGTGGTCAAAGACCTTAGGCATACGATAAGAGCTGTCTGTTGATCCCATCGGATCAATCGACCAACTGCCTCCTAAATCTGGTGGAGACACGGAGAAGGGAATGCTGCGATCCCACAGTAAACTCATCTACCGTCATTCGGAAGGGTGTGAGAATAGTTCCCAAAAGTCCGACCTACCTAGGGTTTTCCTGCATTTCTTTTAGGTTAACCACCGGGTAGGATCCTTAAACTATAGTCCGGAGGGGGGGCGTAATTAACCCTTGGCTACCTTGAACTACCTTCCACATTCCGCCTTTTCAATTCTCTTCCTATGTTATTAAAGGGGAATTGCCTGTTTCAGGATCAACGTGATGTCCTGTTATACAAAAAAGCTGGTTACTACCTAACTTCATTAAAGGATAAACTCGATTAATTATATAAGATAAAATAAAAGTTAAACATACAAAGCTGAAAATAGGAGAGATGAGTTTTCATTGACGTGTCAAAGAAAAAAAGAATAATGATGCTGAGATGTTCTCTGAACCCTGTATGAGAGAAATAACCTTGCGAAGGAATGAACTAAGAGGTTAACCATTACACTGATTATCGCCGTGGTTCTGAGGCCCATGGGGCTAGAGGTAGTAGAGTAGTAGCAGTAGCTGACACGTCACGTCACCATGGAAGACTCCAGCTTTGGCTGGCGCGACGAGCGCTTTTGATTGGAAACGTGTTCACCGCTGGTTGCCTGTTTACAGGCGCCAGCACAAACAAAAGCAAGTGATAAACAAACATGGGTGCTGCTTTCATCTACCAGAGCGGCGCTAACAAATGTAGTATTCGCAATATTTGTACACATCGCAAATGTTTTTTAAAGTAGAAATTGCATCCTGTGATCCCTGCAGCCTGCAGGCAGGGCGGCGTGAATCGGACGCGGGAATAAGTGTTGCAAAATGGAAATGTTAGCACCGTTCTGAATCACAGCACTAGTATTTGGAACCAGCGGACATTTGCACAGTAATAAATGTTTCTGCTGGTGGAATCTCAATAACAAACACGAAAAATTACTTGACAAAGAACATCTTCGTGTCTGTTCACTTCAGTGTCGTAAGGGTGAGAATAATTACAAGTAAAAATCTAAAATACAAATAACAAAATTATTGGCTGGAATTTCTTTAACATAAATGGTTACGGAAGGTACAAGGAACTGTAAAACGGCGTAAAATATAAATACATACATACAGAATGAGTTGCTAGCGAGATTGTCCTGTTTTAGGAGAGATAAGGAATTTCTACGTACGATAATAAATAATTTATGTGAAATTTCAGATTCTTGTATTAAAAAGTAATATGAAAAGACCCCATATAAAAAATAGGACTGGAAAAAAAGAATCCTTTTCTTGTTTCGATTAAGTACAACAAGATCAACGCTGCATTGAAATCTATTGCGTACGACAATATATGGAAAATAATGCCATAGAAGACTTTTTTACATTAACGTAGCATCATACGTAATTTTAGAATTACACTGACAAATACAACATCACATTTTACACGGAATATGGTGTTAGAAAACTTTATGCTAAAAAAAACTTATAAGGAACAAAGTAAAACGGTAGAAGCTTGACTGAAAGATTAAAAACAATTTGGAACGTATAATCGGGCATGAGATCCTGGGATAGTAAAATGTTACAATTGAGATGCTTCTAATTTTTCAGTGTTGTTGATTGAAACCCGCTCAACGGCGGCCTTGAGGTACGCATAATCAGTTCCTTTTTAAGATATTCCAAAATACGAATCTTAACAACGTGTTTTTTCTGACCATATATTCTAAAAGTTAAAAAAAACGTCTTTACTATTATTTATTATTTAAAAAAATCGAGATTGACATTGAATATTTAAGAATGAAGTACCGCAACTAGAAATAAGTAGAGGAGACTGATAAATAGAACATTTATATTTTCCTTTAAGCAAACGAATATTGAAATAACAGGTAAGGATTGTGAAAAAAGGATCTCCAGTCATAATCCTTCAAGACCTTGAAATTTGTGTCATTAAATAAACAGTCGAAGATACTTAAATAGTAAAATACGTATTTCTGCTGTTTCATTTTATATGGACTTGAATAATATTTAATAGATACGTATTTAACCCTTTTAGACCTTCGTAAACTTCACATATCTGATGTAAGAAGAAATGATTTTTCTCCTTTTGATTCCCCCGCAAGGATAATGGCCTATTTATTTCCAATTTACGGATGAATTTTTTTCCATTCATTGAAATTCATAGTGTTTAAACGAGTGCTTTTTATGGTGATATTATGTCTGATTTAATAATTATGCCTCGAATTTTGTTTCCAAGACCAGCAATGAGACGCAAAAAACCCGTAGAATCTGTCTACGATGGCTCGGTCGAACCCAGAAGGTTCATGTATCTTCTAATTCTTATCATAGACGTTTGTTTATTTTATTTAGTCCCTGTTGGAATCTTAGATCTATCAACCCTCCCTACAAACAGCCAGGAAAATAGGAGGTTGTGATGAAAAAAATTAATTAAGCTTGATTTTAAATTGATCCTTGTCGGGGAAATGAATTCTTATCTCAGGGAATATCAGTGGGAAATTTCGGACATAAAGGGGAGGGTGATCATAACTCCTTGCCGTCCGAGGTTGCAGGTAGACTTGAAGACTGCATCTGCTATGAAGCTCGTCCCCAGCGTCGTGTGTTGATTGCACAGCGAATAATCATCTCCAGAGCACACCAATTGCAAGATCCTCTGAATGATCAAGTCAGCCGTAAACGTCTCTCTGAATAGACGAAACGTGTGTCTGGCCGAGAACTGAATGAAAGTCTTTATCTCCCTAACTGAATCTCGTTCTCTCCAAAAGTAACTGAACGAAATGATTGAATCACCTTTCTCCAAGATGTGCTTCAGATTTGATCTACAAGTTTCGCCTCCGCCCTCGAAAATTAACCCAAGTGATATTCTTTCATCTTCCTTACGAAAGGAGAAGCTAGAAGTCTAATTTTTCAACGTTTATCAGCCTCATTTTGGAGGCACCACTCAGCGGGATATCTCCTTGCTTAAGGCGATGGATTGTCGGCGTAACCAATTGTCAAGAATCCCCTTTTTCTTCTTCTAAAGGCTCATATCTGTTTTTTTTCAGTCTTCCGTACATGCAGGGTGAAGTGTCCCTTTGTTCATTTGTTAAGAATTAGTTGCTTTCACCGTTGGGACTCCGGACAGACAGCTGTGCATCCAGGTCAGTTCTGTTGTTCTTTGGCCTGATATCGTCGAAAGTTCTTTACATTTCAGCCTCGTCTAATGACGTAATCCGCAAACCTTCATGTTTCCCCTCTGGTCGATAAAATGACTCGTAATAAGTCATTTAAATAACCAATCGCGCTCATTCAAGGCCTCGTCCCCGTCTAGCTTGGATCTGAAGTCTGTTACATTACTATATACACAAAGAAAACAGATATTTAATGTACGAACAGTATTAAATTACGCGATCGCGTATCACAAGGTTATAAATATTTTCCAACCAGCACAATTTCATGCAAAGTTCATTGCCACGCGTTTCAGCACTAGTTACAAGCACCGTTGATAAAAGGAATTGCTTAAGGAAACCTGACTGAAGATATTGACAAATGTATCCACCAAATTTTTTAGCCATGACTAGATAATTTAATCTCTTTATCACATTAAATTCACACATTTCTTTAATAAATTAGACAGTATATTTATCATAAAAAATATTACATGCAGATCTATTATTCCTATTCAAACAATGTTGTGTCCCAAGACTAGTCTGATGCAACCCTCCATTATAATCTATCTTGCGCAAGCCTTATCATTGCCGCATAACTAGCACATCCCACATTCTCCATAATTTACTTAGCGTATTCCATCCTTGGCCTCCCTCGTCATTCAATCAATAAAAGCCTTAATATATTAATAGTGTAATACGACCTGAATTTCTTTAAATTTCAGTGATTAGCTTCTTCCACCGTCCACAATAACCACTTGTGGTGATTCATGACCCTTACATTCATCGGGTAAAGCAAAAATAATTTAGTTTTTGTTATTAGCGTACACATAAACGAGAATGGTTTGGTGGGGCCGAGTAGGCGGGAAACGTCACCGTCTGCAACATTGTTGATTGCCTGGAGTGCATTGTAGATTCAACAGTTGGTTCGGGGAGCTCTCCTGAGAAGGTCGGGGCGACAGAGAGCAGTGCAGGAAACAATAGGCAGAAAAGTTAATTTCGCCATTGTTCGAGAAAGAAGATTTTGTTTTGTAGTACGGAAAACAAAAAGAGGACATTTTGATAGAGGTTTAAGCTGAAGAAGAGTCGCTAGAAGAGACGTGTTTCAGCAAAGGAACATCCTGCACGGCAAACCAGGGACGACGTCACCAGGCCATTGTTAATATCTGGTAACGGCATTTTAACCCGGTTTTCCACTTAAACCATTCTCGTTGATTCGCGATTTTTAATACAATTATATTGTTCGTCACCCGCGTTCCCGGGAGCAGCCATCTAGAAGCTGCGTAGATTATTCTTTTTGCTTTACCGACTGAACCAATTTGATTAATTTTTACTCGTAAATTTATATTTTCACTAAAATTTAATTTGAGTTAGATTTCTTCTGGAAATTTGATAACGTAATATTATAATTAAATGGAATACTCAAATTAAATACTTTTTATTATTATTTAACAATTTGATTGTACAAAAATATTTTGTTGGTGTAAGCAAACGAACACCACACACTCTTATAAACACATCGCTCTATGAAGAAGCCAAATTACTTAAGAAAATTTACATTTACTTTCTGTCTTACTACTAGGGGAATACATTAAATATTTAGTGTTGGAAAGTTGATAATTGGCAGGAGATTAACGTTAGTACGAAATCAAAATGTTGATCCGGCACACGCGTATGCGTTGGGAGCACAAAGACATTCCCTCGCTGTACTCGCAGTGTGAGGGAATAACTGGCTCCATTGTGTTTTTATCCCGTGTATGTCCAGCCGCACCTGTCGGCCGGCTTAGAGCGGACACGTGTCAACACGGCCAGCTCATGATTTATGAGGCGTGCATTGTTGCCGAGCTTACCGGCCCGGGTAATGCGTGCGGGGGCGGAGTCATTGTTTAGCGCCGGAACAATGACTACTGAACCGCATGGTTACGCGGAGCACGCGCAGAGCCCCGGAATGTGAAGCTAAGTGCGGGAAACAGCGACACACAACTAAAAAATACAAACTAAAATCTTTGAGCATTATAATTAAATTCTGAATCAGTTCAGAAACTCCAGAAGCTAATGTGGTTAAAAATCGTATGTAAACAATGGGAGAAAAATTAAGGTGAGTTTTACGTACATTTGATGTATTTAACCCTACGGTTTCAAATAAATGGAAAAATGGGTTTACATAAATTATATGCACTATATGCGTTTTTATTTTTTTTCTGCCTCACACCTATGTGAAAGGAATGTATAAATTAGGTTGTGGAATTTATCTTGATGTATAGGGAATATAAACTACATTCATAGAGTAATTTTTACATAAATCAAATGTTAATACTAAGACTTTCATTGATAAACGCTTTAGAACTGCAATATGAGTGTCTACAAAATCAGAATACTAACAGATAACCGAGTTCATGTACATGAACGTAACGAAAACTATTTAAATACATTAACTTAGAAGATTTTTTTAAATGCAGTATTTATCTTTTTAACCATGAAACATTTAACATCCTCTCAATATTTCTCAATAATTTTAAATTAAATTTGTCCTATTTCCCGTGTGAGGAAAGATCTGTTCCTTTAAAAGAAACGTATTGTGTAACCCACATAAAATCGTCCCATTTCAATCTTGCTGTCAAATAACCTAAGTAATGAAATGATTTTGCTAAATATGTGCATAAAATTATAACAAAAATATTTCATGATTCAAAACAAATAACGTTACATCCAACTTTGTATTTGTATTAATGAAATAATAATTAAATTATTCGTCGTCTTTTCATTTATTTAATTTTAACTTAAAATCAGGGAATGATTTTTGAGTTCTTGATTCACTGTGTCTGTTCAAATTGGATTTTCCTACCATGAAAGAGAGGTTAAACATAAATCCTCAAAATGGCCTTATAATAAAGTCTCATCACGCGTAAATTTCAATTGAAAAGCATGTTGAAATACAACTGAAGTGGGAGATATGATAAGCCAAAAAAGCTTCATGGAAAATATTGAATCAAAAATTTTATTTATTTATTTATATGTATCAGTAATATAAAATTAAAAGTATCTTAGGCAGTTTAAAATTATTGTACTATAAATTTTTAGCAATTTTTTTACTGATTATAAAACAAGCCTCTGTTGTTGAAACTGTTTTCTTTACATACACTATATTCCCGAGGAATTCGCTTATGAGTTTGTTTTCAAATGAATTGAACCATTTTTTTATAATTTCATGTTTTCTTCCAAAAGACCCAATTTCAAAACTTTCTCACTTAAATTTATTTATAGAATTAGTAGCGCTTAATTGTAAATAATTGCTTTACATATATAATGTAATATTAAGGTAATTTTAAAGGAAGATTACCACAGTAGATTTTAATAAGTTTATTTTCGAGCGTTTAGTTGTAAATAATTCTCATGGCGTCATCATCAATGAAATACAACCTCCGCTCTCCGCCGTGCCTTGCAATGGACTGTCAATATATAAATCACAAATCAGTTTGGAGTGTCACTACCATTAATTTTTGTAGCTAGTTCTAGACCCAACTTCCTTCTCGACCTGTCGCGGACCCACTGTCGAACCTCGGCTGGCGTTTGCGTTCCCCGCGGCATACCAACAATGCAGCCTTCCGTCGGCGTGTCTCAAGAGAGTCTGGAAGCAGGATGGCTGCATTGCGCGGATCCGTAACTACTCACCGTGACCTTATCATTATCAGTGATTTCTTTCCTCTTCTAAGATAATTCTTACAAGAGGAATAGCTGTTCCATAATTTCACTCAATGGCCAGTTTCCAGCAACTGTTCTCAATGCATTAGTGGCTTTCTTCTTCAAGATTGTATTTATTCTGTATATTAATCCTCTTAACATAGTTTTTAATTCATATAATAAGTTATCTCGGTAAAAGTTTCGTTGTAATATGTAGCCAACGATCTCTTTCCAATTCGCGTACATGGCAAAGCAACAACTGGCTCGCAAACTGATTTTTTTATTTACCATTTTATTACTGTGTCAATCGTCCCACTTTCCGCGGTGTTCAAACTGCTAATATTAGCACGCGAAGCCGCTAAATCCTGGTGCCAAATGGAGAGGGGATAAACAATATTTGTCGGAAATAATTTCCGTAAATTAACTACGCCATATAATAACGGTAAACCCTGGTAATTTGTTTAGACTTTGGCACGAAATGTTAATTACGGGGTTTCGGTTTTGAGCTTTAGCGGGACGTGACGCGTTTCGATTTGATCCTGGGGTAATTAATGTTTACAAATGCGATGCCGTAATTCGTATTTCGGTAGAATGGAACCGGCATTTCACATCTATAAAACCTGGGCCTTCTATAAAGTGTAACTACCTGAGGAAATGTCGTCTAATATAAAGTCTATTTTTTTTGGACGAGGTTTAATGTTTTTGTGTTTTATTTTGTCGTTACTTTTCAATATATACTTTTTAAGAATTTATTAAATTCCTGAAATTAGATCGAACTTAATCTATTAATATTTTAAAGTTATTATTTTCTAAAAAAATGCAGTAGCAGTTTTATTCTTGTGCAATTCAGCGTGAATTTGTGATATGATATTTTTATTTCTCTATGACCTCAACAAAGATAAAATAACAAACAATGTTTTGTAAACTAAAATATTGGTGTAATGTGTAAAATGTTCGTGAATAAGACTTAAGTTTCTGCGACGCTGCGTGTGGACTCACTTTCATCGGCAATCCTTTTGGAGAATGGGGATGACCCTCCTTTTTTTGGTTGAATAGAAGAAAGAACATTTTTCACTTCATAAAAGGTTCACTCATTGTTAATTTGGACGAGTTTACCTTCGAAAGTCGAAAGATGTCGCTAATTTGGAATTGGTACCGGCAACGTAATAATCTGAAACATATGCGTTGTTTACACCCTAAAGCTGAAATTTTCTATTAGCTGCAGTTGTTGAAGTGCAAGCCAATAAATGCTATTGGAATTGCAGCCGATTGGTTGCGTAATTAAGTAGGTGGGCTATAGATTCGCACCGAGGTTACGTGGGAACTGATTTTGAGACAGGGGAGAACATGCCGAGAGGTCAGAAAGTGCTAATTAAAACTAAATTGCAAACCGCCGAAAGAAAATGTTGAGAGGTCGGCAAGTATTGATTAAAACACTAAACTGCTAACCGCCAAGAATTT
Source organism: Eucriotettix oculatus (assembly GCA_034510155.1). Taxonomy (NCBI): domain Eukaryota; kingdom Metazoa; phylum Arthropoda; class Insecta; order Orthoptera; family Tetrigidae; genus Eucriotettix; species Eucriotettix oculatus. The sequence continues at coordinate 38,621,921 of CM067382.1, forward strand.
GAAAGCAGTAGTTGAGAGCCGTGTCGAGCTTTTGAGATTTATTGGTGGGAGTCTCCGCACAATCATCCCAAAGCAGGCAACGAGATCAGTTCGATGCAGAGCTGTTCCAGACATCATCACAAAGCAGAGCAGACCAGAATGCAGCTGCAGTATCGTTCAATTTTATTAAATAGAGTTCATATTGTCAGAGCTATTGCCATAAAAACTAATTTGCTTCCCTCGGTCAACCCTACAGAGGACCCTGATTTTAGAGAGTCTCGATGGAAATTTATTGTTATTGTTAACGCTTTCTTTAATACTATGTACCATTTATCAAATGCTCTTGTAAATATATATTTAATTTTTTATTAAATTCAGAATTTCATTTAGAATATTTGCTTTTTAATAATATAACTATCGAAACGATCCCTTATTATAATACTAATTATTTCATAAATAAAAATCTCCTGTCCCGTCTTATATTTACAATGGTGAAGTTAGAAAGTAAACTTTTCAAAACACTGATGCTCTGTTTTTAGGCTTTCCCACATTATAGTTGTTTTCTTGTTATCTTAATCTCATTTTTCTTAAATCAAGCAATGAAGAAATGTGTTTACCATGTGAGTGACTGCCTCACACGATTGATACTGCGGAATTTTGTTGCAGCGAGGCTGTCGTTATAAACCTCGCCGTCCACATGATGTCCCTCTCCCTCTTCCGTGTGTTTTGCGTTTGCCGCGCCCCCACGCACCCCCGCCGCTCTGCATCTCTGTTGTTCTCCCCTCTCTGACCCTGTCGCGGCAATTGTGCTAACCTAGTAACGTAATTAGAGCGTGTAGCATTTATGGCCGGAGGCTCCGCCGTGCATTCTTGAGAGCGAGGGAATGGCCAGGTGGCGCCATTTGTCTGTCGGGCAATGGGCTGCGTAAGCCGTGTGTGACTCATGGGAACTTTACCACGTGCTCGACTTGGCACGAGCTTCTCGATCTTTGCTCTTGCCAAAATATTTTCGCGCTACGCTCAAACTTTTCTCAACCCTAAGACTGAATACCATGTAAAAAAATGTAGCCGCCTCTATATTTGTGCCGCGATGGCCTCTAATTAGTACCTCTTCAGGGAAGGAGGTGTACTTTTTGAAAAAAAAATGGTCGTAATATAAGAAGAAAAATATATTAACTTTTTACAACTAATTCACAGTGGCAAATATGTCTAGTAATGAAAACTTTACGAATTTTATGTCAACGATACCGATAGAAGACTGCAGCTGTTTCTCTGGTGGTGGTCTGCTTCGGGTTGACGATTGGGAGGCGCCTCTCGTTGGCTGCTCAGAATGATCTCACTGCATGGATGACACCTTGGGCCAAGATAGTGGAAACTTCTATTAAAACTTCTCAGGACGCAAGAGCTCTACTCTGCTGTCGTCAGCGGCCCGCAATTCAATTAATCTCTCTGCCCCAAATTTCCGTTCATTTCGCCTCTTATTACGACGAGTTTTCCTCCTCCCTTTTCCAATAGCTTATCGGCTGCAATTTCAAATGGCACCCAAATGTTGGTATTTACTAAATTGTAGCCAATAAGAAAATGTTTAGGCGCCGGATGTAAAAAAAGCTTCATGATACATGTTTTTGCGTTTCGTTACGCATTTAGCTGTTTCCAATTATCTGCGCGTAGCTCCTGTCTTGACGGAAGTAATTTTTTCTTGAAATACGAACGGATCCATTTATTTAAGAGATTGACGCCCATTGCCAGTAAAAGCCCTCTTCCGTATATTGTGAAGAAAGGTTGGGTGTAAGGGCTGACCACGCACGCACAAAAAATACGTCGCGACTATCAGACTTTTTCTCGCATACTTTTAATGTATTACAAATATAAAATAGAAATTAACGTCTGTTAAGATAAATAATAAGAAATGAGTCATTCTAAAAAATGTTGGCTATTGGAATTATATTTTTCGAAGGATTCGTCAAAAAATAATATTAACTGATTCTTTTTGCAGTACCGATATAATTTTAAAGCAACAGTTCTATAATTAAATAATGTATTCCAGTTATGAGTTTGCCTAAATATTCATATGTAAAAATAAATATTACCGTATAAGACATGGCTTTTTTATCATGCATATCAACTTTTCTTTATTTTTTCAATAAATAATTTTTCTGTTATCCGATATACTGTCGTGTAACGTTAGTTTCTGCTTTCTGTAGATTATAAATATTTTTTAAATTACAATATTCGCTGCAAAAACTTTCGACACTTAAGAATTATTAAATTTGTCATGCATGTTTACTGCCCTTATTAACATGCATAAATAAAAAAACTAGCCAATTTCTTAAATGTATTACAGAGTAACCTAAAAGTGGTCTTAAAGAAGCTACTTCATAAAATTAATAATTGAGCAGTTTGTTAATTAATGATGGTAACATGCATTACGCTTAATTAAAATAGGCGCAACGATTTCCTGTTGAGATGGCATTAGCTTGTAGGCAGTAAATTGAAACTGAAGCCGATGGCTCAGAGTTGCTTTCCCTCCTTTTACAAAGGCATTTAAAGGAATCCGATTTAATTTTTCCATTCACGACTTAAAATTTTAATTCCTTTTTCATTGCCTACTTATTGGAACATTATATTTTCCTTCTATTTTGCGAAAATATTTTCCATCAATTTTTATAAAATCTACAAAAATTGATTTTAACATTTTTATAGGAGATTAGGATTATGAAAAAATTTTAAGAACTTAATAGAGGAAAGAGATATAACAGTTGGAAAAATAATCCAAATGGCCATTTTTAGATGACCCAAATATGACCATATTACATACAAACTTTAATTTGAGATTCAATTTCAAAGTCATTTAAAAGTTCCGACATTTACGACCCAGCATGACCTATTTTTCTAACGGCGGAAACCTGAAGACTGCAGAAATATTTTCGGAGATAAATATAGAAATTGATGAAATGTTAAATGTGTTTAACGATTTTTATCCATATTTACGGTTTACTTTTCGGTATGAAAAAAATTATTCTCCAGTTTCTGTTTCCCGTAACTATCATAATGTAAACTAGTGCTTTTTTAAATAGCGATTTTTTTTCGAAAATTTTACAAAAATTATTAAACAATAAATGGCCTCACTAACAGTACCTGTTAGGTTATTTATAAAATGTTTTAGGTTCTGTTAGTTTTATTTTATGTACAGATTATTTCTTGTCAGTTAAGGGTTTTTATTTTTTTTTTAAATTGAAAAGTTGTTCTCATACACCATGTAGTTAAATTCGAACTTTCCCAGGCTTTTGAACCCTTCAAAGTGAATTGATTTATAACTAAAAATCTAAAGGACGCCGGTTGCCCTATACGCAGGCGTATTTGGTTAAGACGTGTGCTGCCTCTCTTCGCAATATGCTACTGGAGAGTCTCAGTTCGTCCAATGTTGGCACAAGGCTGGTAGTCGATGTTTTCGCAGGATTGCGTGTCTTACTACATAACAATTCCCTTAATCCACTCCACGGTTGACGCAATTATCGAGCGCCCCACCCCGTATTTTCTTTCTGCTTGTGTAAATAAATTACATTCGCGCGTGCTGGGGTCGACCCGATGAATGGCGGATTTAGTAATAGGCTCAGCAGCTGCAAGTCAAACAAGGTCCACTTGTCTACAGAGATACACCAGGACGGGATTAGCTAGCTACATCTGCACTCGGGGTTCTCTGATCTTCCTGGACCGGCGGGAAGCACGAAAGACTTGCTCCAGAGACAAGGAATTAATCAACTCGGAAGGCGAGTTTTCACGTCTCCAATAACCTGCTTAGAAATTGGCAAGTAAAACACTGTGGTTTGGCAACGCTCCACGTGCCGTTTATCACCGAAACGAAAAAATCTTGTGAATTTTAGATATTCCTTATTTCTTGACGGCGTAATGAAGAATAAGGTTGTTAAAAACGCAAACAATAACTGTGACAAATGGAATAAGTAGAAAAAATAAGTAAATGCATTCAAATATCAGAGATAAATTTACCAGAAAAAACTTAGCGGTGAAAACAGAAAAAAGGTAAATGTGAGAAAACATTGACCAAAAGTTTATCGTTGATGTTAAATTTTTCTCGTGATAATGAAACTCTTATCGTCGTGGAAGAAAAATATCTGTGTTGAGAAATACGCCCCTTTCGTAGCAGACGAATCGAAACAGCAAAGGCCAGGCACCAATCAAAAACCACCTCGCCATAGATGTTTATATTCGAACGTACATTATTAATCTCTTATAAATGAAGAAGATATAAAAATGTATTAAAGTAACAAAATTATTCCATAATATTCCTGGAAAGACGAGGGTGACCTCTGTGTCTTTTACCTAAGGCATCTCAGTGCTCCTGGATCGCCAGAACTGTTGGCTATTCCTGTTGAAGCAGTCGGTCGGCTGTCTCGTAAATTGATCGAGGTTTGGTGACGGTAATTCTGCGTCCCTGCAGCAAATTCGACTCAAGTCATCGAAAAGACGTTGGACATGTACCAAAAGAGATGCATATTTCTCATGGAACCTACATGCATGCCATTTAGGTGAATGCCTAGTAGACTACCTAAGCTTTAGTCAAGGGGCCTTAGTTAATCTTTTAATTATCTATTATTTTGCCTACAATTTTTCCTTGACGATTCCATTATAAATTGTTTGACAAAATCACAGTTTCTATTCAATTTTATTGTGTTCTTTAATTCTTGTATTTAATTTTTCAATTTTATTATTTCTTCATCTAATATATATATTTTTAATTTTGTAATTATTTATTTTTCATATACATAATAATTCTTCAAACTTATTTTATTTTAGTAAAGGAGCATTAAAACGAATTTAACAAGTCAATATATTTGTTTTAAAGTGTCCAATATTTCCAAAGAAACAGTACGTGTTTGATCTGGATGGTCTGGTACTCTGAAATAATGACTTCCACATTATTCCTTTTTTTATGTGACATTTCTTATAAAACAAATATAGAAAATTAACTACAAAAATTTATCAGAATGATGTAATAATAAGTCTGCGGTATTTTTAAAATGGTTTTAGCTTAACAAAATACTTGATTTTATTTTTTCTCTCTTCTTCATAGATTTAGTTCTCATGGTGTGTATTGTTTACTCATTCTGCGAGATGTACATGTAATAGACCGTCCATCCTTGGAGATAGTGAGAGTCAATTTTCTGGCCGCCAGGGGCGCCACGGGGAGATTGGCCATCAGCGGGCTGCAGACAAAGGCGGTAGCAATTAACACATCTCACCCCAGGGTGATTCCTCTCCACGTGGGTGTGCTGACGTAAATAACACGCAGGATGCACTTCGTAAACGCGAGATTAAAGTCTGATAAAGAAATTCTCGTGTTACCGAAATCTGTGTATGGAATACTTTCCGCCTGGTAAGAGAGTTGCAGTCTACCCGCCCACTCATTTCAACAAAGACTGTTCGGTTTTGTAACTGTTCTTCGTATCTTTCCTTTGTTTCCCAAACATTTGAGTCATTTCATCAGTGTAATCCTTAGCGTACTAATTAATGATGATTCCGATATTACTTCTTCTGAGAAACTAGGAGAAGTAAAAAAATAAAAATATTAATGGAGACGTAAATAAATAACGTGAATACAAGCTATATATTAAATAAATTTACATTGTAAATATTGTAAAGATTTAAGCAAAGAGACCAACAGCTCAGTCTTGACGCTGGAATCTGGAAACAAAACACACTTATTAGAAAATTTTATTTTCATTCTACAGAATTTATATTTTCACAGCGTGCAGATACATCCCTCAGGAAGAAAGTATAATTTTTTTTAGATAATGCTCATTCATCTCAACTGCCTTATACCACATTGTATACCAACTAGGTAAAAGTCTGAAAGTATGAATTACAGTTTGACCGAGAGTAATCATCTTGAAATCTCGTCCCATGAAGAGATCCCTGCAGTTTACCAAAGAGATGGTAATAGTATGCAGCCAGGACAGGACTGTAATGCGTGTGTTTCAATGTTGGTTTTGTGGTTGGCATGTGACCGTGCAATGTCGTGAAACAGCAAAACAACCATTTCCTTCCAATGTGGACTCAGTTGAGCTTGAAATTTCTTCAGAGTTGTCTCATAAAAGACAAAACTAATAGTGGTTCCCTGTGGCACAATGTCCACAAGTAAGACTCCTTCGGAATTGGAAAACCCAAGTAGTCAAAACTTTTTCTGCCAAAGCTATAATTTGAAATGTTTTCACGATGTCATTCCATTGATTGCCTCTCCAGACACATTTTTCAACTACTAGTGGATGTTTCTCACTATCTCGTTCTCACATCACATGAAGCCTATAACATCACGTTGCTTTTAACGAATACCAAGTAGAGCAGATATCTTAAAGACATGCTCTGACATCGTCTCTCGCAGGATGAATAAATTTGAATATAAAAGGAAATGCCTCTTCTATGAACTCCATAAATTTCACGGACGTAGAATGCAAAATAAATTGAAATAAAAATAATGTGTTTTAATAAATGGATTGTGGCACCAAGGGGAAAGAAGAAAAAGAGTAAATCTTGAACAAAAAGAAAAATCGTTTGTAACGAAATAAGAACATTTATTCCCTAAAAATAAAAATAATTCACACAAATTAATAGACAACTTAAGAAATCATTTAGAGAACACCATTTTTAAAGTAGCCCAGTCATACTTAAAATGGGTAGCGTCAACTTACTACGAAAAACCTGCACATACGGCAGTAATTAATATGTAGCACTATTCTTATATAAAAAACACTCATTTAATCATATTGTTGAGAGACTATCTATGTAATTTGAAAATTGTGAAAAATAGTTTAATGAAATTTATTCTTGATACTAGTTGTTTCAGCAGTTATTAATAGACCAATAATCATTTTATAATTTTTATATTATTATGAGCTTGGTCGTGTGTTTGTAATCCGAAATACGTAGTACCTGACTTGGAAAATGTAAAAGACTCGTAACCGTAGTCTTGTAGGGTATTATAATTATCATTATTTTTTGCAATGTAAGCTGTCAAAAGCTAGCATCCTCACGTGATATTTTTCTTATGGTCTATTGCTCTTAAAGTGCGGAATAAGTAATGTCCTCACCATATTTCCAGTTCATGAGGTTTCGTTGTCTGCCCGGCTTTGCCACGTGTAGTTATTGGCGTAAGGAAAGCGCTGGGGCGAAGAAGCCGTTATTCTCATCCCTGCTCGTGCATGGTCCAGAGGCTCTCAACTTCCTTATTTTACGGCAGCAATAATTTTTCTGGACTGTACGCCCTGCCTCGCCCCCTCTTCTCTTTTCTCTCTTCCTTTTTCCTGCTCCTGTCCAGCGATGCTGCGCAGTAAACTGTACTCCTCCAAAAATACCCCAGAACAAAATTGTAAAAATGTTTCACCTTAGTTGATTGCGACGGCTCCTTCGTAATCTGCAGAACAGATTTATGAGTGTATGCGTCTCTCGGCAAATAAATAAGCGTTTATGCACAGTTTTTATTATGCTGAGAAAAAACTGATCAAGAAATAAAATGAACACGTCATCTATTACCCCTTTATTAATTTAATAAATTTTAAGACACTTTTTTCTTTGACAAAATGAAAACAGAATTTCCATTTCTGTATATTACAGCTTAAAAATAGGTTTTGTGCTAAACTAGTTCGAAATAATGGTAAATATTTAAATTAAATCATTAGGAAGTGTTTGCACATTGTCTGCATCGCCATCGCCTAAGAAATACTGGCAGTGAAGGTTATTATCTACGTGTTAATAATAAGAACAAATATTTTGGAATTAATTGTCCATGAATAAACGTAATATGGATTGAAATGCTTAATTTAGTTATCACCGTCGTGAATCTGAGATGGTTTTAGAGCGCCACTAGCGTTGAGCTTATTGGCAGGTAAGGAAGGCAGAGTGTAGAGGTGTAGTGTAATTGCAGCCGTAGCAGACTTCTGAAGCAGTTCATCTTCTCACCGTGTCAGCCACGTGCGAAGTTCTCACGCCTCCGCTGAGTTATGACGCCCCCGGGGGTGAACGCCGCCGCCTCCGCAAAGATGAAGCTCGATTCTGCGAGCTCTTCCCAATCGACACATGCTAATTCCATCAACGAATCAACTTCATAAATAAACGTCGATTCCAGAAATATTTCGTCTATTTAGGCTCGCGCAAGTTTGGCACCGGTGTGACTCGATCATAAGTCAAACATTCGTTGGGAAGTAGTAGCCTAAGTCAATACAAGTGATGCAGTACTACTAATTATACAAAAATTTAAATTCCACACCAATATTAATTTTTAATATTAAATTAATAGTATGATAACAGTGCTTGCGGCTTCGAGCTGTATAACTAGATTGGATATTAGTACACGGGATGTATTTGTTTCTTTTAACTAACCACGATACAGCTTACCTATTCAACACAAAGCATATATTGAATCTTAATCCTACACGTAATATAATAAGTTCAATATTAATGAGTTTACCAGCTCTCGCGCCAGTGAAAGTGATATTCTCTCGAATATCACGTATTTTATTTTCTATTACGTCGATAGTTCTAGCGTGTTTTGATAAGTTTCCGGACGAATACAAAAGATTCCACCAAACTCTGTTTGTTAGTGCTTGAACAAATATAATTATTACAGATAAAACTTAGATAATCTGATTAAGAAAGTAGACAACGCTCTGAATGGTCTAAATATTTGGTTTAACGTGAATAAATTATCCCTCAACCTAGATAAGACTAAGCTAGTTCAGTTTAGTGCTGATGCTAGTAATAGACCCGTAGACAAGTTCTCAGCAAATGCACCTTTCCTCGGCCTTCGGATTGACGATAAATTAAAGTTGAATGACCATATAGATCTGCTTGCCGGAAAACTAAGTTCAGCTTGTTATTTTCTGAGAACACTAATGCAACACGTTGACAGAAAGTACGTCAAAATGGTTTATTTCGCGTATTTTCATTCAATTATGAGCTATGTCATCTCTAATTGGGGAAACTGCTCCAGGAGTATTGAAATATTTAAGTTACAAAAGCGTGCAATTAGAATACTTTCTAGCACATATTCTAGATCGAGTTGCAAACCTTTCTTCAAAAGTTTGCAAATACTTACTTTACCAAGCGTATATATTTATGAAATATTAAAGTTTGTAAAGCGAAACACTAATTTGTTTCAAACAAATGGCGAGTTTCATGAATACGCGACTAGAAATCGTTTAGCTCTAAGGTCGGACAAGCATCGCCTTGCTCTACACCAGAAAAGTATTCACAATACCGGGATAATTTTATACAACAGCCTTCCGCCAGAGGTTAAAAATAGGACCTACAAAAGCTTCGTGAGGCAGAGTAAAACTATTCTTTTAAATGGCACGTTTTACTCAGTACAGGATTTTCTTAATCGTCCTTCTAGTCTTTAAATCAAGGTTCCTGCAAAAAGTGTTGAATGAGCTGCCTTATAAAATAGCACATCACATATCTTTAAAATATCTATTCAGTTTTTTCTGCTCTTTTGCGACGGAAGGACAGTTTTCTGGTCGCAGAGCTCCAAGTATTTAAAACTCCATTGCGTGTTCCTCAGTGTGTGCTTGTTTGTTTCCCAGTGTGTGTCCGTGTTGTGTTTATATTGAGTTTTGTCTATATACACTTTCTTTTACTAATTTATTTTAAGTTTATTTGTCTTTAATTATGTACTTTATTTTGTTCATTTTTAATTTTTAATGTATGACGTATCCTATTTCCTCAATCGAGGATTAATGGAAACAACAATAAATCTAAATCTAAACATCAATAAGTGACGCGCATATCATCTTGACGTCTCTCCTTGTCGATTGGCACTGAAAACAGGCACGTTTTTGAAGATTCTGCAACCAAAATGTTTCTTTGGTATTACTTTTATCAAGATTTCAGTAGGTCACGTATTTTATTTTCTATTACGTCTATAGTTCTAGCGTGTTTTTGATAAGTTTCCGGACGAATACAAAAGATTCCACCAAATTGTGTTTGTTAGTGCTTGAAAAATCACATCAGTGACGCGCATATCATCTTCAAAAATATTTCTCTCTAAGTAGAAATGAATTTTTTTTAAAGAGTTCATTTTTAAAACACTGTATTTTTTTTCTTTCTGTTTCCAAATGTGCTCCGTGCTGCACGCTCGCGATGCGGACAATGGTCCATGAAATAAAGCAGCGAAAAGAAGACGTTGGGAGCTCGCTGATGGCACAGGACATTACATTAAGCGGCGCCGCTGCTCACGGAAAGGCGGATTTATCTCGCGGCGAACAATAAGGACTTCGAGGCTTCCGTGCCGCACGCAGCGGTCATTCGCAGACTCACGTCTTCTTCGGCCATAACCGCGACATGCTGTCCCAGTACTCCACAGCTCGCAAAGGGTGTAGCCTACTATAGATAACTATTCTTGTATCAAAAGGCAATATTCTTGGTCGCTTCGTGTCACATTTGGCAACATTCTCTCCGTCCTGTTCACTGACAAACCAGTTTTCTCATTAATTCATATATCCTCTCTCGTATTCTTAGCCAACTGGTCTATATTTCGTTGCTCTACTTGCACGTTTCTGAGAGACGTGTTACCAATAGATGACATATTCAAGTTAAAGAAAAGCGGCTTGAAAAGCATGTCGCTCCGCCATAACGACGGTGCAGTTACCTACCGAAACGTCGTTCTCTTTATTTAAACTACTACCCCGAATTAAATCGCAAGGCACTACTTCTTCACGCAATGATTATCACACATGACAGCGCAATGTGAGTGCTTTGCTGGTTTGAATCTCGTATTGAGTGACAGCGACGCGGCGCGTCGACAACTCTTGCCCTGAACTCCCGAGTCTCGCAAGTTGTTAAGTTGTAGCTAGACAGCGGCATCTCTGACGCCTGGGAAACTCAGCACGTGGAGGCGGGCCTTCGCTGCAGAAATCAAAAGCTGCCCCCCGGCTAACTTAATTACCAGAAACACTCGCCTCGTCTCGCCCTCTCTCGGTCGCACGTGCGTCTAACCTAAGCAGATCGCGTGACTTCAGTCATTGATTTCATTAACCTTCCTTGTAATTCATTATTTCGCTTTCCATCCCTTTGTGTGCACGGAATTCTCCAAGAGGCAGGAAAATGAGCAGATCTCATCTGCTGCTTTCAGAAAACCTTAATGTATGTAATTTCCTTAACAATTATTAAATTAATTGAAATATTATATAATGGTGAAATCCCTATGTTTTATCAGTCACACCATTTAATTAACCAAAACTGTATATTAATTTTGATTTCAAATTTATTCAGTTTTGCAGGAGCTTTCGGCATTTCCATAGTCATCTACAAATTAAAAATACAAATTATTTGAAACATTACAAAAATTAGTATGTAATTTTTTAGTATAAAAACAAATTTTGTTTTTACATGATTTCAAACTTAAATCTATTTTACATACCCTCAGGTGTCAAATAATTTTGTATATATATAATTTCTAAATTTTCTCGTGGAATTTACATGGTTCCAGATTGTGCTGACCTATACAGGAACTTCGGAGATCGAGAAGTTCAATAATTTTTTTGCTCCTGTGCTAACAAAACACACTCGGCAATATAAATCGACGATTTGTCGAAATTTACAGTGAAAAAATTTTCAAACTTGGGTTAAAATTTAGCCACGTCGAAATTAAAATCGCCAAAGTGTCAGTACAGAGTGTCTAAAAAATATACCTAATATCCTGTTTCGTGACGTTTGCGAATCGCTTCGTGCGCATTATCAGCATTGTCTCGACAATGATGGTCATCAATTTGAACATTTACGAACACAATTACATTTGTATTCTGTTTTTTAAGCCGTTCCATTTCACTCTATGTTGATAAATAATGTTTTTCTCGTCATTTTGAGTGTAAGATTTAAAAAAAAATTAAAATCGATTTATCGAATCTCGTAAACGAGATTTATTAAGTGTATGTCCAAAACAACAATATTAATCATAACTCTAAAATTTTTATCTACTGTAAAACTTTGGCGTAGTGTTTATAAATGTCTTCACTTTCCTTTCTGGAATTCATACGATTCTCGTTTTAAAAAATGTATGTATATTTTAGAATACTCCTTTTAATTATATTATTTTTATGCATAATTTTGAGACTATCATAATCAATATTATGTTTTATGTTTAAATGGTCTAATAACAAAGCAGTATTGTTCTCTTAGCATTTGTTTTATGGTTATATATTCTAGTATTAAAATAAGTTCTTGTGTGTTCAATGTAATTTTTGTTATAACCATGACAATTAATTTTATATACTGCATTTTACCATTATCATATAAAGTAAGAATCAGTCATTTAAAAAATTAAATATTATTTTCTTAACGTTTAATAGTGTATTAAAACTATGTTGTAACAATCATAAACATAATAACATACGGTCACTAAAGGTAAAATATTTAAAACTCCAATTCATCTATGAAATTGAAAATATACGCTTCCTTAATTTTATGAATGTCTCCACTCTAGTGAGAGACAGTAAATTACTAAGTGGTTTCTCAAAGGAAGGGTTATTAATTTTTACAATACCATCCATTATTTATAAAGTCACTATGGCCCACAATTTAGTTGACTGAGCGATTCGACTTTCCCCGCCAAATTTTCCATAGTAATACCGGTAGATTTTATCAAAAAATGAATATATATCAGACCGAAGAAAATCAAATTACCTTAATTCATCGGACCAATATTTTTAAAAATGTTAGCATTCTTTCATTTATATTGAATATAGATTTTAAATTAAATGAATTATTTAAACCGCACATTGAAAAATTTATAATATAAATTCTTAATCTTTTATTATAAAATAAATGCAAAGATTATATCAATAATTTTGAAATGAATGAGATAATATATAAACTGTCCTGAAAAGACTACAATGTTTGTTAAATAGGCTAATCAACAGGAATATTAAAAACTCACCTGGAAAAAATATTTATAATTTAAAACAATGTGTCAGGCCATCTGCCCTGAGAATGTTTCTGTCGATCTTTCGTATATTATGGTCTTACATAGATATGTATAGAACTTGCAACATGATAGATTATGACCTCGCGTAGACTGTCAAGCGAAATGATTATGTACCGTAACTTCAATATAACTAAAATTTAATTTTTTCAAGCTACGAAAACGTATGTATGAGCTTATTCAAACCAACAATAGATAGATTTCTTGACTCAATTAAGATACTGAGTCATCGCGGTGTTTTTGTTGAAATACAGCAAGTATAAATTACGAGGCGTGAAAAGATAAGTTTTCACTAATTTAAACTAATTCCCTAGCACCCAGGTAGTTGCACTCATTCCATACACCTTTAATCGATGTTCGTTATTCACTGAATTCCTGGAATTTGGTTCTGAAAAATGTGATTAGTTAATTGTTGGTGAGCCGAGCTGAGGTATACAAGAGTGGATGCATGCAAAAGGGGGACGTGGATTCGGACTAGGTTAGTGGAAGTGCACCGGCCCGGTAAGCGGGAGGGAGATCTTGAGTTCGTGTCACGGGTCCAGTTGATATTTTTTACATTCTGATCCTCAAATTTAATTTTAAATTGTAAATAAATCCATAATATTTAATGATACAGGATAATAACTCGCTAATTCTCTAATTTAAACAGGATTGTATTAAAAATAGATTTGCTGATAGTTTCCTTCTTGCGACTTTCTCTCGCAATTTCGTCTTTTACTTTGATAAATTTTATTTTTAGCGCTCATTGTATGGCGGGCTTCAGGGGCTTCTAGCCTGCAGCTGGCCGCGGCAGATGCTGGAGTGAGAGGCCACGCTTGTCATCCGTATTGATGGCGCTGCGATGAGGTAATCTGCTTACCCCTGCTTACCTGGGGCCGCCGCAGCGACGTAAAACACGCGACGACGATAAATCACCTCCCCTAAGTGGTCCTCGACGGTGCGATGAGTCCCGACGTGCCACAATAGGCCAAGAATAGAGTTGAACTACAGCGGGGACACACAGTGCCACTTTACTTCCGTTTATTTAATTCAACCTATACGAGGAGGGAGGAGAAAAATCAATAACGCCTAGTTACATAAGATCCGCTCATCAGCTCTTCATTAGTTTCAACTCATTTCCTTTGAAACTATTATGAAATACGAGTTCTGAAAATGTTAGTTGATTTTCTGCCCTTACATTGGTTGATACGGAGCTTGTTGATGCACAGCTGTGCCCGACGATGAAAATCTTCAATCTGATGTCAAAAATGGAATTGCCAATGGAATACGCTCACAAAGAACTAAATGTCATATAACATTGGTGAAGCACGGAGAGGAGTAAGAAGATTTCACAGATGAATCTATCGTTGGTGAGGATCGCAGGATTTGGTTAGGTTTTTCTAGAATTAGTTTATGATTAGGTATTGTTGTAAAAAAATGCTTTTTTAAAATTATACATCTCACGGTTTATTAGAATTTTCAGACAAATGTGGGTTTTAAATCCTAACATCTCTTTTGATCTCAGTTGGTATTTTTTGGAATGTTTTTTGAACGACTGAATCGGCTCGGACGTAAAGTTTCCAACGCATTCGCAAATTAGTGGTAAGCACCAAAACTGAATTAGATACTGCTATAGCACGACGTTATTTGGATAAACTCACACAAAAGTAAAATAAAGAACAAAAAAGTAACGCAAGATTAACAGTGACTCTGGAGGGACTCCTTCAACTAGATACAGTGTTATAAGAGTGCACAAAGGGGCAAAATTTTGACTCGACATAATTGCCCACGTCGTTCCGCCCTTCTCAAAAGAATGGAAAACACGACGGATCGCTCGCTGTACATCATGGCTCATGGGCCGATATTTCTCGTAAACGGCCAAAAATATATTACGATTTTAACACCGTCCACAAATGTCCACTGAATGACACGTCACGTCCTGTAACATTTGGTTTAAGGCTTAATGTTTTGTAATCAGCCGTTTTCCCCTCTCCATCTACGTTTTTGGGGTAAAACGCCATCCACCACACGATGCCGCCAAATCAGAAAGAGACTTTGGAAAACCCCAGTCACGCCATCATGTTTTTTACCACTGTCAGTAACCTTCGACTTCAATCACGCCGCTTGCCTTTGATTGCGTACCGCCAATTCCGCAAGTAGTTGTGTTTTATCGTTACACAATTAAACTTCATTTATTTATCATTAAACTGATTCTGTTTAACTTTTATTTTAAAATACTTAATATTTATTGTTGATTAAATATAAATCTTCATTATCATTTTTCTTGTAATGATGCCTAATCGATAGTCAAAGCTGATCTTAATACACGTACTGTATTCATAATATAATTAAATATTGATTCCGTAATTTACGTTAACAATATATAGACAGTAGAAGTTTGATAAACTATAGGATATTAGCTTTTAAAATTTTACAAATATTTTAAAGTAAAATGTCAAATAAAATAAATCAAAGTGTGGACGACGGAAGTCCATTTATAATCATTCATCTGGGCTGCATCTCTATTTTTTCATAAGAAGGCGCTGTTACCAAACCACAAATAAGTCTTTCCGCATCTCTGATCCGACCTCCATTGGTTCGTCTGTCGATACCAGAGCAGCCTCAATTCAAATTATATTTTCTACTCAATAGAACTTCTAGTGCTTTGTGTAGAGATCTTACGTGAGTATTTGTATTCATTGACGTAATTATTACTACATTGGTATCCTTTAGTCTTGTTCCTTACTTGTAATGTTTCTGCAGCTGATCGATCAAGCTTCCAGTCTTCTCCTATCAGTCTCTACGTGTTGTCATCGTTTTACCTAGAAAGATAGTATTTGAATGTTAAGTTTCATTCTATAGAGTGTGGTGTTTTTCTTGCGGGTGTTTCTAATTGGCCAGAGCGTTGGCGTGTTGTTGTGGGAGGCGAGAGGCTTAAGGCCCAGACGGGCGCCGTGCCGTCTCCAAAGACGGGATCTCACAGAAGGACGAGCGGTAAATTAAGCACCAGCTCGCCAAGATTACCGTAAGCCTTTGAGCTGGTAAGCCCCACGGCGGACACAATGCATTCCTGCGTCTGAGAGATTACGTCTCAGTCCGCAAAAATACTGCAGCGTCCCCGCGCGTCTATTGCGGCGCGTGCAGCCATCGACGTCTAGGTCACGCTCGTCCAGAAGAAAAAACTAATAAAATCCCATGTTTAGTCTTAAAATTTCTCACAGGAGACGAGTCGTACGTAATAAAAATTTTCGCACTTTGCAGCAGGCTTATAACATACATCGACGTTCGTCCCTCATTTGGAACCTCATCTGGTGTAAACGGAACAAGACATTGATACGAAAATTTAGATGTGCATGTCGGCCTCTTTGCTTGTGCGACATACATATGTAAATTCCCATCCATAATTGTATGTTCACACCCGAAACGAAACGTTGTGTTATAACTAATATTGATAAAGTTAATATTTTTAATAAATAGAGAAGGGTTTATTATTAACTATTATTTTAGTCATTATATTTAATTATTGAGAAAATTATGATTTTTAAGGAGACACAAATAAAATGACAGAAATGAATTTAAAATCAAAGTAGACATTTATTTGAATAAGAATAAAATTTAATTAAAGAAACTCGTAAAAGCAAGAAAAAAACAAAGTGATTCTTCATGAAAACGGTCATTAATAATTTACATACTGAAACTCTTTAAAATCAGGTCACTTGTGGGGTGAACCAAAAGAAGAAGTTTCTATAGAAAATAGGTCTGGCAATGTGAACTTTAGAAATTTTATGTCAACGATACCGCAGAAGACTGCAGCTGTTTATCTGGTGGCGGTCTGCTTCGGTTTCACGAACTCAGAGGTGCCGGTTAAGATGATTGTTTGTGACTGTATCGGATGATCTAGCTGCATGGATGAGGCCTTGGGCTAAAATAACCGAAACTTCTACCAAAAAATTCTACATCTCCTGAGGTCTCAAATTCTCCAGCCAGCTCTCGCCAGCGGTCCGCAATTTAACGACCATCTCTATACCAAACTTCTCTCCATTTTGCCTCGTATGGCCCTGAATTTTCCTCCTCCCTCTTCCAATAGCCAATAATCTGCAATTTAAAATATCATCCATTGGTTGGTATTCAAAAAATTGCATCCAATAGTAATTGTTTTAGCCCCGGATGCAAATACGTGTCCGCACATACTTAACACGGCTGTTACCAATTATCTACGCCTAGCTTCAGACTTGATGGAAGAAAACTTTTCTTGTATTGGGAACGAATGCCGTTTATTTAATATATTGTCACCTATTGCCAGTAAAGGACATCTCCGTATTATGTGGAGAAAGGTTTGTCTCTTTTGCCGAGGAAGATTTTGGTGCTGACCGCGAATACACAAAAAAAATTCGCAGGTCTTCAGACTTTTTCTCGCGTACTTTTAAAGTATTAGAATTCATATGTGATTAGTGCGTAGAAAGGATTGATTCAGTTAATTTTTTCATGTTCCTATTTTGTTTATTTGGATTTTTCTCTTAACTGATTTATATTAATTCATTAATATTTAAAAATATGTAAATACACAGATGAATGTTTTTCTTTCCTTTTTGAGAACATAAACTGTACAAGTTTCCTGGCTAACTGGAACAACTTAGAAAGGTCGATACATGCTCCTTGCCTACATGTTGCTGTCGTCTTCCTCCCTCGGAAGCGTCATTAATTGATTATCTGATGCGGCGGGCCGTCACCTGGCAGCTCACAAGCGCCACATCGTCTTGTCTTCTCATTAAATATGGACGAGCGACAAGGGCTTCCTAACTTCTATTTTAATGCATTTCCCCGGGGCCGCGCCGCAATCGTCATTTACAACATGAACAGTTGCGCGGCTTGCTCCAGTATGGGACAGTGTAGACTTCCCTAACGAGGACCTTCTCCACTATTTCATAAATACACATGAAAAAATTGAATGAATCGTGCTGATACGATCCAAACCAGTATATATATATACGTTCTTTAGCGTAATTGAATGAATTGAAAATGTATATCACTCATTTTTTAAAGTCTCTTTGTAAACTTAAATAGAGTTGGATTAGACTGTTAATTATCTGAATAAAAAATTAAATTATTATAAAATTTAACTATAGATTGAAAAACTTCTAAATTCTATTAGACCCTAATTAATGGAATAAAACCAATTAAATTTTTCAATACATTAAAATAATCCAATAATAAAAAATATTGCAAATATATATTATTAATAAATGGTTTTGATTCAAGAACAGAAAAGTGATTGCAATGAAATTCAGCCAGGAATGTTGTGAAAGTGAATTAGAAGATTAGATGGAAATTCTCGATTGGACGGGCGGGCGTTCTTCCAACTTGACTATCCAAGCCTAGCGCCAGCTTTCTTCATTCATTGTATAGAACTGAGGCTCAGGCTCACCTACAATTTACAATGATTACAAATATATGCTGTTGAAATACGATTTTAATTTTCAATTTCAGACTGAAAAGTTTTTCAATGTATGATTAATAATGAATTAATGTTTACTTCAGAATATGGTGTACTTCGTCGAAAGTTCCTGAATAGGTGTATAATATACTGTAACCATAAATAGGTTTACGAGGGACTATAATTGAAACTCATAAACGTAAAACAAGTGGAAAATATAAAGCTGTCCTAAATAACAACGAAACACGAATTAATACATTTACTGCAAATGAGTTCATTCTCAGTGGCAGAAGTTAACAGCACTAGAGACTACAATTCTATGATATGCAATTATACTTTCAAGAAATCTCTTCTGTAAAAAAGAATACAAACGGAGGAAACGCGGAATAATATAAACATTCAAAGACGTATTATGATGTATGTTTTATACAGACAACCGAAATTTTATTTTTGTAAACAAATCCCAAGTCTGCTTCGGTTACTTTATTAATCTGCGTGGGTTAAAACAACAAACAGTTATATTGCAAATTTAATTAAACATCCCCTTTTAGATAAGAACACCGTGACATTTCTAGTCTCTCTGTAAAAAAGGAAGCAGTTGTGAATCTCTCACTTTCACCATCGACATATTTGAGACATAGATTAAATGTATGGGTCAGGAAAACGAACTATTATCTATTGTAAAAAAATTATGTAAGTAAACAAAATTAAGTATTACAAACAAATTAAAACTATTTATGTGCTCATGAAAGTACTACAGGGTTTCTTCCGAAATTATAATTAATTATTAAATTGATTCTTTTTTATAAGCTACATTATTCAAATTATAATTCTTATGAATACATTGTTCGTCTGATGAAAGATCGTATTACGGCCGATAAATAATGTCTTACGTTAGTATTGGAACGTTTGTTAAACATATTTCAATCTCACATTACATGTATATATTTGTTAACTGAATCAATTAATTCCCATCAGTCGTATCCTCTGATTACTCCAACATTCTAAGAGCGGAAACATAAAAGATTCGGTGCGTTTGGAGGTTAACAGTGTGACGTAAGCAAGAGGCTCGCGACATTTGAGTAAATCGCTGTTTGTTCACATACTTGTAACGAGATATCACTATTGGATGAATGTTTAAAAATTTCTTGTTTTGTTTTTACCAAAGTGAGGCCTCATTTTTTACGTCTTTCTCTGCAACCTCGCTACGCGGTGAAGTTTTCCTCCTAATGGATTTAGCCTTGTTAGTCGGCAACACTTCGTAACCTGAAATTTTTATCCTTCCAATACTTATGGCATGAATTCCTTCGAAAGAATTACGAAAATAATTTGTATATATCTTAATAGTGACAGTTTCTTTAATCATTTAGATTCGATCACGGAAGAGGAAAGTCGGGCGAAATGGCGACGATGGTAAGGACGTGAGAGGAGCGTCCTAGCGGGTTGTGAAGGGAAGGTGATTTACGCTAAATCAGTCGCGGCTGTTTTTAATTCACAGGAGCACCACCAGCGCGAGGAGAACAAAGAGATAGAGATGCGGAACGTGCGCGCATTCCCACGTGGCGGTCAGCGAGCCCCGGGGTTCGGGGCGTGTAATCGCGAGGGGTGAAAGCGATCAAGTGGCTTAATGCGAGGGAAAGGGCGCAGGGAGATGAACCGGAAGCGATCCCCGCTGATCCGGCCAGCTGCGATGCTCGTCGCCCCCGGGATCTTCGTCCAGTCACCAAGGCACACGACCATCCGAATGTCGCTGGTCTCGATCCAAGCGGATGAAGCCAGCCATCGCAAACTTGAGGCTGACCTCATCCGTAAATGGAAAACTACTCTTTTTAAAATACGGTGCACAATCAAGAAATGCGCTCATTAGAACGATGGACCACTGCAGGTCATTTATAGAAAAACGTGGAGAATAAACATAATACAGACATATAAAGCACGCATTCTATAATTAATTCTCGTTTTCGTCGATACAACATAGGCCATTTGCCTTGGTTGATGGACACATTCTTTAAGACGCTTGCAATACAGTTGAATAAACCCGGCAGTAGCGCAGAAGTGCTGACGAATACTGACATATCAGCGGTCGTGCATATTAGGGCAATAATATCCACCGCGCATCTTCAAAAGCCTCTCATTCCACGCATTGAAGCGACTTCGATCACTCGGCCGCAGGCTATCCTTCGATTCCCTGCTTTAACATTTTCTGATCTCAAGTGAGGTATTTTTCCTGTATATATGCAAAGCGTATTTCTTTTTCCGTTGTTCGGTAGATTTTTTATCGCTGCCACCAGAAATATTTCAAGTATCAAAATATTTCACAAAGTATTGATGAATATAAGAATCTTCGGAAGGGTTCGGAGAACAAGCTAGGTCGTACTGTAGAATAGCATCAATTAGTGTGGTGAGTGAAAGAATAAGGCATAAGTTCAATAAGAGGTAAAAGAGGTTTATTCTTTAAAACTACTGCCTAGTTCAGACAAATGCTTGAGAGAATCAGAGCCCAGAGTGGCATAGAGACGGCGTCAGAAGGTTACACAGAACTTGTCTTAATTCACAAATTTTTGACTTTTTATACTTGGTTGAACCAATACGCTGTCAGAACGCTGAAATGTGAGAAGGGATGGCCAATTAAATTCATCCATTACTCAGGCCTGGAAGGGAACGGATCTAGGTTATAAATGTATTAGGGCGGAGTTTAAGCTTAGGAGTGGAGCGAGAAGTTAGTATTATTTATAACAAACTCCTTAAATGGGAGAGGTGAGAAATGCAAGTCAGGGACTGTCGAGTAAGGAATACTTAGGTCAACGTTCCGACACGTGTAGAAAAGGACTGACTCAGACTTCAATCTCAGCACAAGAACACGCATGAGAATTGTTACTTTATGTGCTCATATTACAGCGTGGTCCGTTCCTATCAAGAATTTTTTGTTGTTGTTGGCCTGAGCATGTAGTTGATTATTTATTCATGAAGTCAGTGGGCAGTATTTTCTTTAAGTGGATTATGGCTTTATTTTAACAGAGGGAAAGATTTCATAGACTAATGAACCAGCTCTATCAGTAACGATATGATTTTATGTTGCTGTCACTTCCAACTACCTCACTGTCTGGAGGCTAGGTTGGTTGCGGTGCGTTTCTAATAATGTTGATAGGTTTGATTGGAGAAACATAAATCACGCCCATGTTGCACAGCAAAGAGGCTGTGGTGCCATGAATAGATTCACCTACCATAGCGATCGGGCGGCGTCTCGTCCAATCGGGCGTAGAGGCCAGAGCAAAAAACAAACAGCCACACAGCGGCGCCATTAAAGGAGATTATTTAAACGTCGTCGCGTAATCCCCCTCTTTTTAATTTGCATGTCAGCTGCGGCGGCCGTCCGGAAATCTCTCAAAGGCTGCTTCACTTCTCGCACTTCGCAGCGCCGGCCCTCACAAAGCGAGAGATGAATTCGGGATTGAGGCGCGGGGTTTTTCCTCTCTTTTCACCGTCGAGCAGAGCCCGTCAAAGCGAAACCCTGATCCTCTTGCAGCGGCGGGCTTAGGGTCGGCATAGACAGGTCATCGCCAAGATGCTTCCGTGAAATGGAGGAGCTCACACAATCTCGCGAGTCTCTGATGGGTTATATCGAAGACAGTTTTTGGAGAGAAAAAGTAAACTTCGTCATCTTCGTCATCACGATTGTGTAAGAAACATTTACAACAGACAAAAATAATTAAAGCGCATCTACAGAGGTACTCGAAAATACATCTGAAACCCTGCCAGTATATTTATTTCAAAGCTTAAAACACTGCCTTCAAAATTGAAACAATAATCACCTGGTGACGGCGATGATGAATTCGCTAAAACTTTGTGGTGTAATAAACAATTAACCCGGTTGGTAAACCGAAAATCATTTATTAAATCAGTACACTGGGAAAGTCTACATTACTTGTGTGGTGTTTGCTCTTTGTTTACACCGCAAAAATATTATAATAACAAGGAATTGTTAAATAATAAAAAGAGTACATTTAATTTGAATATATTGCATTTAATTATGATGATAATAAAGATCTAAATCGTGGCAATACAATATAAAATTTACAAAAGAAATTAACTCAAATTAAGTTTTAGTAAAAATATAAATTTACGAATAAAATCTATTATCAAATTGGCTCAGTCGGTAAAGAAAAAAGAATCTATGCAGCTTCTAAACGGCTGC
This sequence comes from Eucriotettix oculatus, assembly GCA_034510155.1. Lineage (NCBI taxonomy): Eukaryota > Metazoa > Arthropoda > Insecta > Orthoptera > Tetrigidae > Eucriotettix > Eucriotettix oculatus. The sequence continues at coordinate 38,644,499 of CM067382.1, forward strand.
TCCCGGGAACGCGGGTGACGAACGATATAATTGAAATAAAAACAATCGCGAATCAACGAGAATGGTTTAAGTGGAAACCGGGTAAAATGCCGTTACCAGAAGTTCTGCGTGGTGACGTCGTTCTTGGTTTGCCGTTACCGGAGGTTCCTTTTGCTGGACACGTCTTCTCTAGCGCCTCTTCTTCAGGTTAAATCTCCATCAAATGTTATGTTTTTGTTTTCCGTACTCCCATCAAATGAATCTTCTTTCTCAAAACATGCCGAAGTTAACTTTTACGCATGTTGTTTCCTCAGCCACTGCTCTCTCACCCCATCTTTCTCAGGACAGCTCGCGGGACCAACTGTCCAAATACAATGCACTCCATGCAATAAATAATGTTGTAAACGGCAACGTTTCCCGCCTACTCGGCCTTGACCAAACCACCCTCGTTTTTTCGTCCTGCTGTACGCAAATAACAAAAACTAAATTATTTTTGCTTTACCGCTTCAATGTAGGGGCCATGAGTCACCACACTTGATTGCATTCAGCGATATGAATCTTTCACAACGAAACCATAGGATTTATAGAAATAACACGCGCAGATATCTCAAATTTTTTACATTAAATTTATTTCTCAGTTTTTTTAAAAATGATTTTTTTTATACGCAGAGTGCATAAAATATTGAATCATTAAATTTCATCCAACGTGTTGATGAATATCCGAAATTTACCACTTACGACATGGAAAAATTGTTTCCTTTATGGCTACATCACGTTTAACTTAAGTTGTGCGCTATTTTCGCTATTTGAATTTTTTTAAGTTTATCTTTTAGAAGAAACGGGCTTACATTTTAATAAAAATCAGGCGCTGTCATTGGAATTCATATCCAGTTGCACCGTCATACGTAAAATAAGAGGTAAAATACACTTCACTGCAGTTCATTCTAAGCACCAAGAGAATTTACTATTAAGCATTCTTTTAGGCTAACGCGGATTGGACTTCACTCGGAAACCTAATTAAATTTAGGTTTGAAGAAAACATGCGTTCATTGTTTAAATTTGTTTTAAATTTGTGCGTGCTGTCGAGTTATAGTATATAATATATTGGAGTATTAACAAGTTTGGTTATATTGAGTGTGGAACAACCATTTTCGTACATTAACAGTTGCAGTAATCGTGCAGAATAAGAGAAGAGAGAAAAATATGGAGGAGTTTGATCATGAGAAGGAATAGGTCACGTTTTGAGACATAAGTGTCTTGTAAAATTTGCATTACAGGGAAGTGTGTGGAGTAATAACTGGAGAGGGAGACCAAAGATAGAATACACTAAGGAGAAAGGGAGAATGTGGTGGTTATGCTTGTGCATGAAGGGTTGCATCAGGCCAGACAAGTCCATCAGGACTGAATACTACAACAACAGTTGGCGAACCAGAAACTTCCACAAAAATGGACAACGCTATTGAGTGAATGCTTTAGCAAGTTCTCTTCTCTGTATCATAATAGTTTCTATTTTTTTAGAGTGGTATGAATGAGCATAGACACTGAACTAAGATCAGGAAAACCGAAATCCTCTAACAGTGAACAAAGTGTGAAATTTGTGGAAAAACCGTCATGCGACTTGTGAGGAAACTTTAGGAATCACAAGTTTTCCAAAATTTGGGCATTTCGTATGCTTATAAATAAGTTTAAAAACGATTAATAATTCTGAGAGGACGTTTCAGTTCCTTGGTAATCAAGAAACGAAGAAACTATCGTCAAAGTAAGATCTAGCATCGACAGAAAAGTATTCCCATACATACTAGTGATGAAAGATTGGTTAGAGACTCTCAGAGATTTGAGAGGTTCAAATTTCACTCTACCAGTCGAAGATGAAACAAATGGTGATCTTAGCTTGTCATCAGGAAGGATTTCATAATTTCAGATACCATACATGTGACTTCATCCATGAACAACACTCAGTAAAAATATTCATAGAGGAAAACATCGAAGTTTTTTATGCCAACACTCTCCCACTCACGTGAAAAATGTAGGGATACAGCTGCGCCAATAAGATGTAACAGTAAATATTATAATTAATTGATAACACACAAATCATATAGGGAAGGGCACTAAAGATTAATAAAATAACAAGTGAAGAAAAAACTCAAGTGCATTAATCAGGCAATGCCCATCGCATCCTACAGCGTTCCACGCTCAAAGTCATTTAGGTTATTTTTAAAAAATATTCAGTCCGATATTTTATTTTGAAGAAAATAGAGGCGTAGGATGCGAAGAGAGTTCAGTGTAGCGAGATGAAGCGAGTCTGCACTCCTTAATTGAGCCTTTCTTGTTCGTAATGAAGCGAGCCCGCAGCTGGCGACGGAACAGACCTCGGCCTTCCTTTGACGCACAAATTAGCCATCTCGGTCCCTTCTGTTCTTCTTCTTCTCATCGTCTGATTTCTTGATCTTCCTTTTTGCGAAGAATTTCTTTTGGGACAAAAGCGGACTCTGAGTAATTTCTCTGCCCGGTCCACACGCTCCGCTGCCCTCAAGAGTGATGGATGGAGCCTCATGACCCTGTAACTCAGCCCTTCAACATGTACAAAGGTCTGGTATGTATAAATGTGGTCCTAGCCTAGAAGTTTTGCAATTTACAGCATTTTCTAAATTCCATAATTTGAAGATTTCATCAAATTTCACCCGTTTGCCTGAATCGCATGTGTTCAGATCTGACACAGCTACCAGTGCTAACTGCTTGACAGATTCCGTGAAAAATTGTTAATTTGACAATAACTATCGCAAAACATTTGGATATTTCACCACACTTTCAAATAATCCAGACTTAAATTCAAATTCAGAATAATTGATTCCAATTGAAGCTCAGACATGAAGGTCATTACTCATTAAGGAGTAAGGATGGAAAAATCTCAACCACAGTTGAACTCGATCCCAAGACCTCCCGCTTACCGTGCGGGCTCTTTACCATCTGAACCAATCCAAGTTCACTCCCAAATCGTTGCGAGCTCACTCCGTCCCTTTTACAGATGAGAAACGAGTATTTTTAAATACATGTATCCGTCCTCAAGATTCGGCAACTGGGCCATTATAATTAGGGTCTAATAATATTTATAAATAATCTGTCAGTAAATGTAAAATCGAAACAAAATATAGTATGCACAAGAATAAAAAAGATGCATTCAAATAACAAAGCGATTTTGACAACCACAATGCTTCCCCGAAATATAATAAAATTGAAGATAATAAAAGGATTTATATTTTATTCTCCGAAGTATTTTGAAGGCTATATGACACTAAATATAGTAATAACACTAAATTATTCTCACGGGTCCAGCAGTAAATACGTAGAAACAAGTGTATTTATTCATCGTCAAGCTATTTAGTCTAATTATAAATCAACTAAATAAAATGATAGCTGGATTATGTATTGTTAGTGTGGCCAATAATGGAATAAAGCTCTCTTATAGAAAGCTTCAAATCGTTTAACTGAAAATCAAGAGGAAAATCTCAGTTAACTTTTGGTCCTGAAAGTTATAGGAAATGAAACCAAAGAGCAATTATAGTATTAATTATTCGAGAGGTGCAAACAGGTAGAGCCAAAATACTCAATGCTTATACATATATCACTACCAAGAATGCAAATACGATTAAATTAAATTTCTTTAACAGTTTTTTGTTAAAAACGAGCATAACATGAGAATAACGTAGCAAATAATAAAGAAATAAAATTATTTAACTGCTTAAATGATTGTTGATAAAGATTTATCTAATCGGCAAAAAGTTGAAAAGTTTAATAACAAGTATGAAATAGAATAAGATTATGGAAGTGATAGTGCTTCAAAAATCTTACTTCAAGGTTAAATGACAGGATGCAATGATAATTAGTTGATTAAATTTTTAAAAATCTCACCGACTGTTGCATTGTTCATGACAACAGTTTGAAAGACGAAGGTATTCCAGTGATAATTGCCAAATTAATTTTCAGTTTATTTTGATTTACTTTAATTTTAATAGTAAAATCATTAATTCAAATTTGGACGATAACAACTTTGGAAATGGGCTTTATCAGAATATTTTTCTATGATTCTGAAGTTGATTCAATCGTAGACTGTTCCATTAAAACTCATGCCAGGATATTTTTTGTTTACACGAGGGTGACCCTGAAGGGGTTGACTAAGGCCTCCGGGCCATAGTTTAAGGACCCTACCCGTTATTTCACCTAAAAGAGATGCAGAGAAAATCCTAGAAAACCTGCACCAGGTAGGTCAGGCTTTTGGATATTATTCTCACGTCTTTCTGAATGACAGGAGATGAGTTTTCTGTGGGGTCGCAGAATTCCCTTCTCCGTACCTCCACGAGATTTAGGAGGCAGTTGGCCGACTGATCCAATGGGATCAGAGCAAACCACTTACCGTATGCCCAAGGTCTATTATCAGTTCCTAAAATAGATTAAGGTTACTCAGCATGTGAGAACCTTGAGAGACTACGAGGACATTTGCAATGGTGAGCCCCACAGTCAATCTGGAGAGAAATATTTGTGAGGGAAAGCTCCAACAGGCATTCCTCGATTGACCAAGATTTTAAACCTTGAACAGTTATTATTAATTAATCCTTACTTTACAGCTGGGTTTTGTAAGACAATTTGGTCTCCCTTCAACTCCGTGATGTCTAATTATAACAGTGCAAGACTAATAAAGAACCATTACTGAAGTGTCTGAAGCGTCTATGGAACATCTTCCTACTGGGTAAGAGACTCAACCGAAGACCCATTAAAGGGTCTGTAAATCGTTTTGTTTATCTGTCAACTTCTTCGGAACGCTTGTAATGAATATTGAACTTTACATTCTGTTTATCTCATTTTTGAAGGAAATAATCGCTCATGTATTTAAAGAGATGATTCTGCAAAGCATATTGAACTACATTGAAACTTTTTATCAAAATTCTGTAGTGTCTTTCTTCAAGGTGCTTTATATGCAGTGTAAAGAATGTCTAACAACTTATATCATGATTTTTTTAAATAATACGTTTTTCTCCGCTTCTCCGCTGCTTGAAAAGTGACGGAGGAAAGAGCATGGAATTATTGATTCTAGAGAATTAAAAATAGTAGTCACATGTTCTTAAAATGTAGAATAGTTAGTGACATTAAATTTTTGATTGTATACAATTTCATCGCTTCTCTTATTTACTTTTACCTTTCGGCCAAATAAACATTTTAAGATGACGGTCAGTGGGGGGAGTGCGTTCCATTCCATTGTTTCCTATGGACCAGTTTTGAGAGGACTACTCACGCACCGTTTGCTAATATTTGGCTGACATTTAAGAAGACCACGCGCAGGCAGCGCCACGCACCTAGCATCCCTCTCCTACCCCCCTCTGCAGGTGCTACCTACCCCTCTGACTCCTGCTGCACGCCAATTTGTCGTTCCTCGGCGACGCGAACTTTAGCCTCCCGCGAAAAGACCGCCCTCTAAGTGAAGCCAGGACGCTATACGACGAGCCGGCCCCACGCCCCGCCCACCCCCCACCCCCGGCCGCAATTAACCTCCCCACCACGCCCCCAGCTGCCCGTTCCCACGGCCTCGCATGACAAAATGATGCCAAGTGTATATAAGAGCGAGGCTCGCTCTGGCAAGGCTGTATGCTCGTGTCCAAGACGCTGTCCGTGCCAGGAGAGGCGTGCCTGCGGAGGATGGGAACAGGTTAGTCCCTACTACTACTACTACTGCTATCGTCAACTTTCTTGTAATCATCTTACATTACTCTCTCGTAACAAATCTTGCGTTGACGACCTCGGAAATATTTTTTATTTGTATTTTTTCACCAAGAAAATAAGATAAAACCTTCCACAAGACTTCTTGTCCCTTATGATGTGGTGTACAATAGTTTCTATATCTTTTTCTTAAATGCTGATTTCATAACTTTCAATTGAATCAATAAAAAAATCTTTACAGTGTGTTAGTTCATACTCTGTAATATTTTTCTGTTGCTTGATATACTTGAATCTTGTGCTAAATTTTTCAGTAATTTATTCTGTATTTTTTTTAAGTCACGTAAAATTGTGATAATTCCAGGCTAGTATGTTGGACTCATTCTTCTCCCATTTGATGCTACAATTTATTTCAGACCTCATGAATTTGTGTTGGAATATCGTCGCAGTGACCGTGTGTCAGCGTCATAATTGTTTCACGTGTTACAGAATTTGAATCAGACTTAATACAGTGCGATTATTTATTTAGGTGTGTCCGGTGTCTTTTCTTGATTCTTATTTTTTTTCCTGCTGAAGATTTATTGTGATGCCCTTGAACAGTTGTTCTCTAATTCTCTTTCGAACTTTTCGTGTTGCTACATTTTAAATACCAGTTTCCGGAATCATTGTTATTCATTATGTAACCGTGATCTTATGAATTGCGTGGTATCAGGTTGGCATTCTGCGGTGACAAAAATGAAGAGCTCCGCCTAAAAATAAACGAAATCGTTTCCCTGACGTTTAGAAGCAGCTTAATGTATGGATGCCAGTTAGAAAACGTTCTTAAATATCAGTTTGTCTACACGGGCCATGCTTGGAGTGAAATGTAAATATAGGCACAAGTCTTGTGGAGCGGGTTTCAGTAACGATAATTTAGTAATATTAATACACCGAGCAAAAAAATCAACGATTTTGGAATATAATTCTCAATTAGATAGCCAGAAAATTCCTGAAAATTTAGTATAAACATTGTTATGATTCCGTATCACTTATAAAATAATTCTAATGGTCTTTCAGTGTAATGCGTCAATTTGGGGCACGAATGTGACGTCATCCTTACCAGTCAACGACATATTCTGTTATTCGTCAGCCTGGAAGTGTTTGTGATATTTTGTTTACATTTTATCATAAATATAATTCCGGACCTCTAAATTCTTCTGATATATGCTTAACTGACGCGTTGGCCTCGTTCAGATATTTTCGGCAATTAACAATTTCTTACTTTATGCTCCGGAAATTGTTCTTAGAATATCGTTATCAGGTGTCATTCCTTTTTAAATACTCGTCTCTTATTACATGAACAACCAGTGGCTGTCTTCCCGAGTAGAACGTTTTTGGACGTAGTTGAGATGTTGTCAGCCAGATGTGAATGTATCACAATCCAAAATTAGGTTAGAAACTGGTCTTGGTCATCCGTTGTCTTCTATAGGTCTTAAAAACTAGTGCTTTATTGATGTACACGATTCTTGAAATTCGCAACGAATGTCTGAATGATGGTACGTAAGTAATCTGGTCATGCTTTACGGATTAGCCAATTATATGATTCTCTCAGGAGTGAATTTGTGGATATATTTTTTATTTCTATCAACCATTATAACTCAGGACACAAACGCAATGATTCTTTGGGTCTGGCCGTGTTAACTATTCCATGGGAATGTGTCAAATTGACGTCTACGTAGCAATCTCCTCTGGCGTCACTCTCCACAGAAATTGGAACGTAAATGGCTTTCAAATAGGAGCCGTTCTGGCTTTCAGTGACCGTTGTCCATAACTTAATAATGAACGCAATAAACTCTTAAATGCAGTGCTGCTGACTCGCATGAATTTTATTCGACGCCACAAGGAAGAACTTCCGTGGTCAAACTGGTCCATACTTGATAAAAAAAATTTAGTGCTCCACTACTTTTTTATCAGTATTTTAAGTTCTCGATACCCTTATGAGTTGATTAGTCGATTCGTTCTCTTAGAGTCAAATTTTTTATCCTTACCATTTTCCCCAGGTGAGGAAACGAATCTCTTACTGATCAAAACCATGATTCCTTCATCCTTATTTGATAATATTTTCTATCACAGGTTCATCAAACTTTTACGAACCCAACACAGAATAAGAATTAAATACGGGTTTTCTCTCAACGAAAAACAATCCTGATCGTCATTGATATTTGAGGTGCTTCTGTAATTAGGTATAACAGCTGATCAGTACGTTTAGTAATTTTAAAAAATATTGAACGTTTTCGAAACGTAACTTGAGAATCATGAGATTCTTCTAGATCTTTCTATTTGATACGTACATGATCAGTATATAGGACCTAGTAAATCCGCTTGATATTCCGATCCTGTAATTGATTATAAAGGTGAGAAATGTTATCAGTAATCTATAGCCTAAAGGGGAAGCTTGCGATAGAACGGAAAAATAAAATCGTTATAATTTACATAAGAATATTTGTGCTTTAACTTAACAGTCAAAAGTGTAATTTTTAACCAGCAAACAATTTTGCTCAATGGTTCAAGCTTTGAAGCTAATGTAATAACAGAACTCAATTGTTTTATTATGCATAATGTTTACCGCACGATGTAATACCATCGGTAATGTGGCCAGGTGAGTATTACCTGAGAGCGCGGCAGTAAGGCACGCTCTACAAACATCCCTCCTCCCATGAAAACCCCCATGGAGTCCATGAGCGCTGAGGGATTAGTCGCAAAGCGGATTGCCACAGAATTGGCGGCAAATATGTATCAACCACGGACCGCAGCCGGTTATTTTTGTATTTGATGAAAGTAGATTACAGGGTACAGCTGCCTTTGTGGACACGAACAACCTATGGTGAACGACTACTAGCAAATAATGTCCGAGTTCTCCGGAATCAACGTTATGTCTGCTCATTTTTTTTCAAAACTGTTTTTGACCTATTAAATTATATCCAATAGTGTTCTTCGTTTACAGAAACATTTCTGCTACAATACCATATTAATCTGATCTTTTAGTTGCTTAGATTCGAACACAATTAAGTGTGACCCACTTTTGTATAATGAAAAACGTTCGAAAGAAGCGGAATATTAAGGGGAATTAATTTTAATTATTTTAGAAATCAGCATTCTTCTTAAACCCCTCAAACATTATTTTCAATATTTTGGAATAATAATGTAGGAATTAGATGGGAAAATAAAACCATAGAAAGAAGGCTCAAATTCATATGTGGGATTTAATTAATTTAGATTACGAATATTATAAATAAATGTATAATAGAATTGATATTGTACAGTAAATATTAGCCCAAATTCATTTTACGGACCCGGATTTTTAGAATTAATATTCACAAATCTCACAGCATTTACAGAATTTAATTACTTAAAAACAAACATTTAGAAAAGTGAGATCTTATTCTACGGTCGTAAGTAAGGTCTTCTCATGGAAGTATACTTGAAACAAGGAAATGTCTAACTCAGAATTGACAGTAAGAGGTCAACAGACCCCGTCCCGGTAGAATCTCCCCAAACATTCCTCTAGACTTCCGTGCTGTAAAATTAGCATCTTGCTCGTTAAACCTTAATTAAATGCCGCCATGTCCTAGCGGATTCCGCCCTTAGTCATCCAAATCAGAACCGTTCAACAGTTCAAAACCTTCTATCACTCCTGCACTCAAAACCACTGTCTCTCTCCTCAATCACACTCTGCCTCTCTCAATCCATAATATCAATCATCATCCCTTTATAATAACTTTTCCTCGCTTTAGTATATAATTTCCCTTGAAGTGTCTGGGACAAATTCCTCTCAAATCAAAATTACTCACCTCCAGAATCTAATAGGAGCATTTACCCCACCTTCCACCGATAGTTGGGAAATTACAAGAAGGTAAACAACAAGGTTGCAGCGGCATCTCATCGCTTCTGAAATTCTATATCGGTAACAAAATGTCTGTGTTTTATTATCCTGTCTGCAACTTTTTTTAATTTACCTTTCCAAATTCCGTATTTTGTGTTTTATTATTACAAGGAAATGTAATGATCCTTATTAAAATTTTACAAATGTATACACCTACATATCACGAGAAAATACGATTGAATTATAATCAACTAAAAATCTACGAAGACTTTATAAGGAAAATATGATAATTAAATATTTCAATTAAGTGTCGATAATAATTCGAGAAAATTGAGGCCTTATGCAATGGAAATAACGATGTCAAACTTTTGTTTAAAAAATAATATCAATCCAAACTGTCTGTTCATTTCGTCTAGTTTGATGTAAAGATCTAAAATGTATTGTAACGTGATTAATGAAAGAACCAATATTACTTATCTCCGATTGCTCCTAACATTTTATTATTATTTAGACTTAACGTCGCATCAACCCGAGGATTGTTTTGCGACCTTCAATTACATTTTTTCTTAGTACGTTACAATAATTTATTGAAAACAATGGGAATTAATTATAAATATTTTATAGCTTTTTTAAACAAAATAAAAAGAAATAATCAATTGCATTTAATAAACTAAATTGTTGACGTTTGTCGGACAGAAAAAAAGTTACTTATATTTCATTGAAAATACCTATTGCACCAGTGAACGTTACAGGCAATCAATCTAATAAATCTCTTCCACGGGCATTCTAAATAATTATTTCCAAATGGTAGCCGTTCTAACTTTCTTTCACTTCCGAAAGCAAACCCTTACTGCGTGAATTATAATGTGACAACGTCGCACGACTTTGATTCGTTGGCACTAGGAATATTTACTAGGTCAAATCGGCTGCCATTTCAAAAAGCCGTACATGTGCAACAAATACACTGTCTTCGAGAGATTAATTAATTTGTATAAGTTAAAAAAAATATTGAGTAACTTTTAAATTTTATGTGTTACTTATCAGAGAACGAGAATTTCATGAAGTATTCCATCATTTTATTTTTCGCTAAATAGGAAAGTTCTTTTTTTTGTTATTTTCCTGAATATGATTTTTATCACTGCATTCAGGAGATTTCATTGTCGTTTGGGGAGTGTGATGCATCGACATTAAAACGAGGCATTGGATATTATTACAAATAAGATAAGAGAGGGTAGAAAAATAGTTGAAGTGATGTTTTGTCAGCTAGAAGTGTTAAAATTTGGCGTGTCTCACATTTAGGATAATTTTACAGGTGAGAAGAATGAAGATCCGTTCATTCAATGATAAATATTTCGAACTGCCATCGACTCCCTAATATATTCAGTAGCTTTATAAACTGTTGTGTAAATTTATTAATTCTATGAAAGGACGAGTTTAAGTTTCTATCGTCGTAAGTATCTTTTCAACTTACAGACGGACGATTAATCCTTACGTGGAAGTTGGTGAGAAATGAGGTCCACGATATTCTCTCTCCAGCAGCCACCGGAGCAGGAAACGAAAGGGTCAAAGCAGCCCCGTATAAGACGCGGGGGTGGAACAGAGAGCTAAGCCTCGCTAAGAGGCCCCCTTCCTGCAGGATTACGCCACTAAGTTGCCCGAGCGTTAAATATTCCGCTACACCGAGGCAAATCCCGCCCTGCACGTTGCCTTCTTCGTATTAGCTCAAAGAACCGAAACCCTGGATCCGCGCACACACTTGTCAAAGACGTTAATAACTTCAAAACAAACTGAGAAATGTGGTCCAATAACGGGTTCTTTTAAAATATAGACAGAGATCAATTACAGACGTATTCACTACGTTTAATTAATAAATTGAAGTCAGTTAAAACCATGAAAATGCAGGAATGCCTTTGTTATAATTTTAACCAATAGCCAAAACGTCTCATAAACAGCCAGATACAATAAAATAATATGAATTAATACAGCTTTACCATTTTAGATTCATATTTCAGTTTCACTCACTGTAGGATCGAGTAACTTATAATGTCGCGAGAAACAAATAAAAAATTAGATCTAAATTACCTACCATCGTAAATCCTTCAGATGTTTGAAAATAATGGTATGTTTTAATAAACACTTCTTGAACTACCGGAAACTGAAACTTATAGCAGAAAATCGGGTCAAAATAACTTTAATGTCTAGACTACGTGGATAGAGTGGAGGTGCGATATAAAAAAACTGAAAGAAAATGTCTCCTGAGGCTTCTGAGATGTTAGCATCGCTAACCGCGTATAACAACACGTAAAACGGAGAGACAAACTTCCAAGATGAAATACGGACTACGAGATTGGTGAAAAAAGAAGCAGGAGAAGCCGCATCCTATTTTGCTCAAGACTCAATCGCAGAAAAAAAATTCTACTAGAATTTTCTTATGAAATGGAATTGATTTTTATTTATTCTAAAATCACGACTCTTTACCTGTTTTGAGATAGAGTTATTATTTTGAAGTACTAAACGGAGGATCGTCCTGTACAAAAATAAAGAAAAATTGTTAATTATTTCGTTAAGTAAATTATAAATTGTAATTAAAAACATTTTGAAAATAAATAAAATACAAGCAACATACTTAATTCTTAAAAAAACAATTATCTACTTACGGAATGATGGGGATAGTAAAATTTAAAAACTGTCACATTGTGTAATCAAGATTTTTCAATCGCGATTAGCGCCGAGGGGGAGAACGTAGGAAAATCAAGAAACGTCGGAAATCCCTTAACGATCTCTTTTCGAGGAGAAGAGAAAACAATCGCTCTTTCCCCTTCCGGCGGAGAATGGCCATCTGCGGAGTATTCTTCCTTCTCACACAAAAAAGAAGAGACTATAAAAACTGCCTCTAATCAGATTACGACCGAGTCTGCAGCTTCTTCCACAAATGAAGCCAAGACCGTCTTCAAAATCACGCAAGAATACGACAAAGGAAAACAAAAAATTCTTAGCCCACAGCTTATAAAATCATATCCTCAAGGGATGCTTTATCACGATTGTTTACATTATATACTAATGTGACCGTTTTTCATGTAGGAATAAAACATTTTGGCAATAATTGACACTTTTTATTTTAATATTTGACAAAATGTAAGTCTAAAAATTTATTCTTCCTTAAATAATGATTAATTATATAATGTTTCAATGAAAATAAAAGAAATAACTTTGTTTAATTAATTAACATTCAAACTATAACTTTTTGTTGTCTATTGTACTAACACAACCTAAACGTGCTGACACTCCAATGTAATTAATATATTTGGATTTAAATTTTATGGCAGCGTTAGTTTCAAAAGCTACGTTTTCTTTTCCCATGTCCGTTGTCTCGTCTCCCATATCAGGGGACTATGGGTGTTGCTCGTCAGAAAAGCTCTGAAATGAAATTATAGAATATTTAATATAAAAAATACACATTTTCATTAATTTATATTTAGAATGAAAAATTACATTTTATCATGTCTCATGATATTTGTTATAAACATTCTTAAGACATTTGATGTGATAACGAAAAAATTATTATTGAACTGTACACGATTTTTGCCTGCGCGGTAGACAACACATTTTACACAACTTCGTGCGGGACTGAATCTGACTTAATATGTTAATTAAATCCAACTTTACTTCTTTAATAATGCAATAACAATCATTTAAAAAATAATTAGTAGAAAATTGAGTTTCATAGTATAACCTTATATTGCTGACATGCATTATAAATTAATTGACCTACATAATAATTACAGAGTTAATGTTGTTTTTAAAACTATAAAAAAATTCAATTACGTAAAAATATATTAAAGCAAAATTAACTTTCAGGAAATTTTTTTTTTCGAAATTAATTGTATAGGTTGTATCGAACTTTATATTGGACAAACGGAAATCTTGCGAAAAGAACACAAAAATAACCCCAAGTAGATATTAAAAACTACATAGTTCTATCCCATAACTTATATATTTAAAAAAACAATTTCGTTTGGTAGAATATGGAATTCTTGGTTGAGGAAATTAATTATTCTCAAGAGTGTTGAGCGAAATTTTGCAAATCAGGTGCAACCCGCACACGTATTCAATGTGAAAAATGTTACAACGATTTAATTGTTAGTAGTATAGTTTCATTTCCATTGTTAAAATTTAACGGCCTACAGTTTGCCTCACGACACAAAATTATCCATGACATTTAATAGTTGTTTTCAATTTGGAAATGTAAGCCCGTTATTTATTTATTTTACTTTTTTGAAATTTATACTTCATATTTTAACTACATACTATGTATACCTAATTAATATCGTTTGGCTAGTTACCTGATGAATTCCACAAAATTGACGAAACGAAATAATTATATTAACTAAATAATAATTAAATGGTTTGCTGGCAAATTTCGCTGTATTATTTATTTATTATTTTATTATATTATATTATTATAATGCTTTTCCAATGAATTTTTTACAACGGTACTTTTCTTTGTTTTCTGCTTTAGTATGTCGCGTTTACATTAATTGAGATATTTCACTCATTTATTCACACATTGAATCAGACTTTATATTATGTATGTTATGGATATTAATTGTCGTATTACTTGTTTTTTGCAATTTGTTACCTTAACATATTAGATTTTAAAGATATTTCTTCGGTGTTGTATATTCTAAAATGCTGTTGATTCCAGAGGACTTGAAATTAACATTCTATGTATTTTCCCTCCATTTCACTTTTAAACAGACTGTCATGATTACCAGTTTTACATATATATATTTTTAATGTCCGTACGAAAAAAATTACATTTCTTTGCTTTTCGTAAAAAAAAATTAAGAGGCATTCTCGATTATTTGTTTATGTTGGACCCCTCGATAATCTCAACTGTATTTTCTTATTTATTCATGACTTAATTGTGGTTAAATTTAAGTAAAAATGAAGCATTCCGTGTAAAAACCCACAAGGTTGTAAAGCACGTAGAGCTGTTGTCGGTGCGAAAGGAAGTTACTCCGTTCGGACTAGACTATCTGTTGCGTTTGTAAGATTCACGGCGCTGAGAGGCGAAGAGGTGGCGTCCTATTGACCGCACAAGACGCTCAATACGGAGGCGCCTCAAGACGCCGCGGTTAGCCTTCCCGGGCGCTCAAGGTGCGAGCGAATCAGGGAAACACTTTCCTTACCTCATAACAAAAACTCCAAACGAAATATGTACGATAGAAGAAAGAAAACATGTCTCATATCATACCTACTAAGGAAATTGTTTATTTTCGTAGTTGTCATGAGCCTTAAAAAGAAATTCTAAAAAAAATTGGTCCCCATTAGCACACACACGACTAAGGAGAAGACAATAATCCCTGTTAAAAATTATGAAATGTGATTTTTGCTATTTTGTGTAAATATACTATAATGATTATATAGGGGGAATACTAATCTTAATAATTAAAAAATGTTAAGATTTTATAATAATATCAATAAACAATTTACTTTAACAAAGCAGAACATATTTACAATAATAATTACAAATTTTTAATAGTTTCAATAATTACGCAGTCACTTATTTTCAATAATAACTACACATATATTTGCAAAATTATTTATATTAATTACTTAAATACTAACAATTTTAAGACTCATCCCAGGGTCGCACTTTATGGGCCTTCTCATAGAACAGATATTTTATTACACTAAACCACTCGGATCTGGCATCCAACAGAAAATTACTAAGAGTTACAGATGCCGTAGTTTATCTAATCGTCTTAGTGCAGGTTCCAGCTCCTTCCTCATCATTTCTCCAGATCGTTACCGCTCTCCAACAATCTCCTCCAAAATATTTCTCAAAATTTTATCTCATCGCTCTCGCCCCATCTGACCAATTCTCATCACACCGCTCTCGACCACCAATCTCTCTAATTCACTTTCTACCAACCTGATCAACATCTCTCAAATTCTCTCTCTACCACAAATCTGATAACTTCTCTCATACCAATCTCCACCACCAATCTCATAAAAAAATGTCTTCGCCTACCTCTTTAAAACTTCGTCCCCACTTCTGCGACATTAATCACCAAAGTAGCAGGGATGAATACCCTCCATCAATATCCCTGGTTACACTTGGGGAAAACACGCCACTCGGTCGCCGATTCTCACACAATTTTTGGGAAACTCCCGAGCACAGACGCCGAGTTTAGGTTTTATAGCCCAAGTGTCAACCGCTGTCTCCTTTATTTTGCATCGCCGCCAAAGCCCGAGCAGCTGTATCTGTTCGTTACAAAACTGTATTTAGGGGGCGTCGGGGTGGAATGGGATATCGGGGTAGGACAGGATGCATTATTTTTTATACTGGATAGTGCTTTGGGAGGAACTGTTCACATCACTTCACCGATATTTTGGGGGAAACGTCATGTCTCGTCACAGCCAGGTGTCCGGAATTTAAGAAAACCAAGGCCGATGCCAAACTGTCTAGGTTTTATTATCCTGTCTGTGATCTTCTTTAACTTCTCTCAAGCCGGCTTATTTTGTACCGCCAGACTCCTGTTTCGTTGTGTTTTACAATACACGAACTGAGGCGACGCGTAACATCCTGGAATCTGCAGAATTAACGCTGATATGCTATGGTTCATGTTTCTCTTTCTTAAAATTAGATTCCAACTATTGAGTTTATGCACACTAAATACCTTGGACGAAACTTTTTCCTCCTCGAAGAGATGAGAATTAGCCAGCCCAATTTGTAAATAAATTGAATTGTTTTAAAATATTCAGTTTCTTCTTAATAAATATATCGAGAAAGAAGGCGTATACATAACTTCTACAGAAGACAGGCAGCAGTAATTAGAATAGAAGATCAAGAAAGTAATTTGTACCGACTCAAGGCAACCCTTAAACACTTGTTTTCTTTCTTTCTTATTCAGTCACTTTTATGATATGGATTACAAAGTTTTTAATTTGGATTTAATTGGGATATCTTCCCTTGCAATGCCCAGTAAATTTAATTAAGTATTTGATTAATTTTATAAGCGTCACATTTATTTCAATATTGAGTTCTAATATCATCATTTCTTTTTATAAAATACTAATCGCTCCCAATGGTCAGTTGAGACGAGTAAGTCCACGAGTATTGGACTCAAGAGCCCTTGAGTGGAAAATAAAAGACATGTTTGGAACGTGGGTTTATCAGACCCTCTCTCTTTGAATTACGTTTCCTCTCCTTCTCTCTTTACCATTCTTATTTCACATATTTATTCTTCCAAAGTCTGACAACAAAACATCCAAGCTATGTATATTAACTGAGTGACTACTTAATTTATGTTGAAGAATATTTCTGCGCCTATGAGTAGCCGTATTATTTTTCATGTCTAAGCTATTGATTAACATATAGCGTTCTTTATTGACGTTTCAGGAGATCGACTCCTGGACATCCCCTGCAAGGTGTGTGGTGATCGAAGTTCCGGAAAGCATTACGGCATATATAGTTGCGACGGTAGGTTATATCACATTAAACACTCTCGTAATGCATGAAAATTGTATACTAAAAAAATAAAGTCTTAACCAAATCGAATACTTATAAAATACGCAGTTAACGATGAAAAGTTAAGGTAAAAGCGACACCTCAGATTGTGAAAACGAATTAATATATTTTAATACGGCGATTAATCGGCGACTGTATGAGTGGGAACTCAAATTTTTTACTTGGTGTAGAACCCAAACATAAATAATTAAAATACACATCTCTTGAAATAAAACCAAATAATAACACAGCTTTTAAACGCAAAATTATACTGTAGGAAAAATAAAATGATAGAAACTTGTACTTTGCCTTTTATTCCAGATTTAAATTTTATAATTTTGTTTGAGTAATTCTCGTCAGTAAAAGTATTGTAAATAATGAAAAATAACATTCTATGAGTAATATTTTTTACGTAAAGTTTTCGTGTCCCTTAAACTCATCGAGATCTCATAAGTAATACGGGTTATCTATACTCTTGACTAAATGGTATCTATAATACTAAAAACTTTTGTCAGTGCGTCCGTCAGT
The DNA here is from genome assembly GCA_034510155.1 of Eucriotettix oculatus. Taxonomy (NCBI): domain Eukaryota; kingdom Metazoa; phylum Arthropoda; class Insecta; order Orthoptera; family Tetrigidae; genus Eucriotettix; species Eucriotettix oculatus. Next base: position 38,662,090 of record CM067382.1, read on the forward strand.
ATGTATGACACAGTTATAGGCGTCCAAACTACTGGTCCGAATTTGACTAAATTTGGCACTCGTGCTCCACAGGGCCCGAAGCTGTCCATGAACTTTAATTTTTTTTCTAAATATATACTGCATTTATACATGCTATAAAATAAATATGTCCACAAACCTCCATTTTCCACTTTTTTGGGTGGGTTTACGCCTCTAGCAACTTGGATAAAAGAGGTAGAGCTTATTCTCTTAATCTCACTGAGACCTATCAGTAGATATCTTTATTTTCAAAGTGGACCAACCCCCCTCTCCATCCCTGAGATGAATCACACCAAAAACTCGTCTTTGTAACCCCTTCAACTTTAGGCCCCTGTATTTCGAAAACGGAGGATTTTATAAAAAATTCTGAGGGCCCATGGTCGATTGAAAATTTGATTCTCTACAATTTTGGTCATATAACCTCTTCTTCACAAATCACCTCTCTATGTAAAAAAAACTACCATTTTGTAGATTTCTCATCATTTACACAACCTAGGATTGAAATATATGTTGAATTTCATAATTTAAATAGATTTAGCCTGCTGTAAAAGCACATAAAACGAGTATTTACTCGCCCCTGTAGCTAAAATTAATCCCTTTGGAGTAGAAGAATGAATGTAGTGTCCCCTCTAGTACTGTAATAAACTTATCTTAAATTACATTCCTGCTTTATTATTTACGTGAACCCGAGCAACTAGTACAGACCTATATTTAAATTCCGGAATAGACTGGGGGAAAAATAAATAGGGATAATCGAGCAGGGAAGACTTTATTTTCATTCTATCTCCTTTGGTAAAATGGCGAGTGTGGTTGACCTAAATAGTAGCAGTGTATATTTTCAGGCTGTTCGGGTTTCTTCAAGCGATCCATCCACCGCAACAGGGTGTACACGTGTAAAGCTGCCGGAGACTTAAAGGGGCGTTGTCCCATAGACAAGACGCATAGGAACCAGTGCAGAGCTTGTCGTCTCAACAAGTGCTTCCAGGCCGCCATGAACAAGGACGGTAAGTTATCGACATCGGTTTTATGTACCATCTTAGACGTAGACTGATTCGCGGCGAACGTGTTACTATTACTGTTTTGAAATTTGAGATGTCATATTCTTCCCCTGGATACGTTGTGCGTGTCATCGTTCACCATATTGACCTCTTCCAATTGAGCTGTCCGTCGATTATTGTAATTTATGAATTGGATACATCTTCAGTTTATTGTATCAGCTCTAAGGATGTCGATAGAGTAATATTGCCCATACAAAAACTGTTAAATTCGAACAGGAAGTTCATTTAATAACATTCAGTTTGACATTGTTATTTTCTACAGATCACAGCATTACCCACTGAATCTAAGATTACTAGTTAGGTAATTTCAATACTAATGATTAATTCCTCCGATTGTATATGCGTTAAATTCGGGGTCGTCAACCTTTCAGATTTTCTAACTCCGTTAGTGGTTATATTTTCTAACCACCCACCGGTTCCACAGTTATGGTGAATTATAAAATAGGAAATTAGCTTTACTTTATAAAGCAGAGTTTTAACAATTTAATGAATTTAATAACAAGCACGTACCAAATAATTTACGTTACACTTTCGCTAAGTTTAACAGAATGAATCTTTACGACACAACCTATTGTAGTTAATTCTATCTCTTTCTTGATATGTAGCATGCATAACAGCATCAAATTATTTTTAATTAATTAAATTATTAATAACTAGTTTATCTGAAATTTAAATAAATAATTAAATGGAATTTAACAGCCTCTTTGGCAGTTTTTGTATTATTTAAAACATAAAATATAATTCGTTCCGTTTCTCATTTGAGACTTCTTCGAGTATATTAAAGTGAAAATTAAAATGGATTACATTAGGTAATATGTTACAAAAAAAATTAAATACAATACATGGTTTCAAGCTTACAAAATTTAGCTGTTCTTGGGCCACACTTCGGCCGAAAAGCAAGAATGTAAGGAAGGTCGGAGTGAAGTTCCATGTTTTGTAATTTTAAAAAATTAATTGTAACATATTATCTAATGCATTCCATTGTTTCATTTTAGTACACCTGAAGAAATCTCAAATGAAAGACGAAACGCAGTATATATCATCTTTAACATAAAAATAAGTTTATTATTAGGAAATCATTATTAAAAGTGTTCGTACGGAGTGTGGCTTTATATGGGTGCGAAACGTAGACGATAGGAGTTTGAGACAGAAAAAGAAATAAGCTTTCGAAATGGGGTGCTATAGGAGAATGCTGAAAATCAGATGGGTGGACAGGGTAACTAACCAGGAAATTATAAACAGAATAGGGGAAGAAGGAACAATTTGGAGGGATAGATTAATAGCCCACGTTTTGAGGGATGAGTGTCTTGTAAAATTAGCCTTAGAGGGAAGTGTGCGGGGTAAGAACAAGACGGAGGCCAAGGATGGAATACGCTAGTTAGATTAGGGAGGTTGAGGGATATGGTACCTATGCAGTAACGAATGGCTTGCGCAGGATAGTTTATCATAGAGGGTTGCATCAGACCACTCTTATGGCTGATTACAACAAAAAAATAAAGGTGACAAACAGGCTGTTCAAGTTAATTTAATGAATTATTAAAGATTTTATTCCTGGTGCTGATGCTGCGAAACTAAATACATGGTTGAATTTTTGTAATCAACTACCGAAAATCTCCTCGTTTGAAAAATAATCAATTCTTATGTCCCAAATATAATTCTCGGGTTTCAACCCGGGTAAAAGTTTGTACACACAACGTTTCGACGGCAAGCTCCGCCATCCGGATTGAAACCCGAGAATTATATTTGAATCAAATTCACCGGGAAAGCCTTCGCTCCTTAATTCTTATGCCTTTCCAAGCTTTTGTCTGAATAGTGAACAAAGTTTTCGCCAGCTATCGCCTATTTTATCTACTCAGCTATGAAACCCGAGAAGTGATAGTTGTAGTTCGTGCCTGTTTCTACGAAGCTTCTAAACTTCCTTCACTCGGCTGACCTTCCATCCTGCGCATTGGAACTTTGGTTCCATAAATACGAAGATGGGATTTATGTGTGCGGGGCCTCCATCCACTTTCCGGCCTCGCGGGGCGCCGATTGTCACCCCCTTATTTATTGTGATTGCCTGGGTCTTTGTTGCGGTATCCCTTTCACCGGTGGTGATTTGTGTCGTCGTCCTCCTCTTCTTCAATTAAGCGGCTCCGCCCCCGTTCGTACATTTGCACGGTCCGTCAATAGCCACGGTCCTGTCCATGACAAACTGCGTTCCCACGCCTAAATCCAACAAAGGTGATCCATGGCGACGTTTCCGTGGCGCTGTCTTTGCTATTAAATCATCTGCGGCCAGGAAGGTTTCGTCGTCTAATCGCAGCTCAATCATCACTAAATCGAAGGCATAAATGCGTGATCAGTTAATAAGAGTTACAAAGAACGATAAACATCAATCGACCAGATCAATATCAGATATCGATGACTGGGAGCAAGGACATTACTTGGTTCGTCACTTGATATCGCTGGTAAAAGGCATGGTTGAGATCGTTGACATCTTTGGAGGACGCACGCAATACAAGTATCAATACCATTGTATTTACAGCAAATAATACGTTTACATTCACCAGTAGGTACTGAGAGGTTAATAGTTTTTATTTGTTACAAATACAATCGTATTAGAAATTGATGAAACGCGTGTGTAGTGTAGCGATGAGCCGGCTCAACAATGCCTTTTGACGGCCATTGTCATATGCTCTAGAGAAATCTCCTTGTCCCACATTTGCAATAAAATAGTGTGGTGTTGTTCTTACACAATTTTATTAGGGAGGAAATTATGACCAGTAAACAAGCGAATTTTTTATGGGACTGAATGAATTGTTTTAGGAAACTGACTGTACAATTATTTTCAATATTTTGGAATAATAATGTACTGGTCAGAGTGGAAAATAACGTTATCGAGAGGAGATTGGAATTATATTTGGGATTTGCTTATTTTAAATTATGATTATTATAAATAAATGGAAATAAATTAAGGAGCAGAAAAATATAAAAGACTGTTGCACATGACGCAAAATGGAAAAGAAAACTACCTGCTAGGAGTCTGACAGAAGCTTTGGTTGAAGCTTGGTGGATCTTAAAGACAGCCTACAATAATATTTTTCTAAGAGAAATGGGCTAATGTCCGGCACTAATAAATATAATAAAGATTAAAAAATCATTGTGGGGAAACTAGTCAACATACTCAAAGTCTATTAAGAGAAGTCGGAAGATTCTATCTTGCCAATGTTAAAATAGGTACCTTGTTCACAGAAAACGTAATAGAAGTAGCGCTGAATTTTTCTCAGCAAATTTTTAACCTCATGATATTAGTGAGGAAGCAAAATAAATAATTTGAAATATTAGTTATGAATGAAAAAACTATTAAGAGAAGTCGGAAGATTCTATCTTGCCAATGTTAAAATAGGTACCTTGTTCACAGAAAACGTAATAGAAGTAGCGCTGAATTATTCACAGCAATTTTTTAACCTCATGGTATTCGTGAGGAAGCAGAATAAATAATTTGAAATATTAGTTATGAATAAAAAAACTTCTAAAATTTTCCATAAGAAATAGATCATGATAAAATAAAATTCTATTTAATATGAGTCATTTTTCTGTTGAATAGACTGTGATAATTTCAGTCCTGCATCTATAATGGCTTCCAAGAAAAATTAATTAAAATTAACTTTTTTAACGTTAGCAAGATATGACCTTAGAATTGCGATTAATACCCTAGAAGGGTTTCATTTAAGCCAAGCCGAAGCTCGGTAAAAGTTGAATCGCTTACGTAAACTCGACGTGAATCATAATCGAAACAAACGGTTCGTGCAGTTTTCAATAAATTCCTGAGGTGACTCTGGGAACGGATGATGAGGGCCACCCCTTCATATCCACGGCTCTCTTCCTTCGTGAGAGAGTACGACTAAATTGATCGGAACTCAACACAGTGTTCCCTAATGCTACGTCAACACTGCGCCGCCCAATCACGAAGTCAAATAGAAAGCGAATTACCGGACGCCATGTTGCAGCTACTTTCTTTCCCCAAGCGGCAGCATTAAAAACTTCACCCTGATGGCGAGACGAGTCGAGGAGAGGGTGGAGGGAAAATTTCAGAACACACATCCACGGGCGGAGTTAAGACGGGCGAGAGCTAGTTGCAGAGTTTCAGTTGATAACTTGCAGCATTCCCCCGGGGCAAACACAGACGAACGACCCTCCCACTCTGATTTGCGAAGAGCCGCCCGCGTGTTATACAGACTCGCTGGAAAACTGCCGCAGAGAAAGGGGTTCGCCAATTCCTCTCTCATATAGGGGAACTCGAGGCGGAACGGGATAGCGGGATACAACGGGATACCAAATTTTTTTGACTGGATACTTCTGAAGTTCATTAAAAAGGGATAGAACATGGTCACTGGCCAATGAAGAAGTCCTGGCAGCCTACTGGACCATGTTCTAACTGCACCTTGTCAATGAACTCTTGTTTGGGCGTCATGCATCTGTGAATTTGTAATTTTTGCAGCATTTCGACAGAAAACCGCTCGCTTTTAACGCTTTAATTACATGTATTCGTAAATCAGAAATATTTAGCTCCATGTGTTACGTATTAGGTTTAAATCTGCTTGTATTAAGGCTGGGTGAAAAAACTTTAAACTAAAACTTGCATGCGGGGCGGATCGGGATATTACTGTATAAGGCAAACTGTAGCGTGCTCCTCAAGGGAAAAAAAGAGGAAAACCCAACAGACTAGGCAAAATGTATTGTATTTGCTAATAATCTACAATTGGGCGCAAGCCCGGTGGCAGATACATAATTAAATATACATAATTATAAACTAAAGAAAGATAAACATGTTCTGTGGATGCCCTGAAAGAGAAAAGAGAAACACTTCACTTCACTTTAGTTATTTATATTCGGAAACACATTTATATTAAAAAATATCCACTTCACTTCACACGTTTTTTCAGATTTGACCTAAATTTATTTTCTTGAAGAGGATTTCCTCCAAACACTCCCACAGGTAAATTATTCCAGTCGTTGATAGTCCTATTTAGGAATGAGAATTTGCCAACATCTGTTTTTTGTTTTCTATATTTCACTTTGAATTGGTGATCCCATCTACCTATATAACTGGGCTTTTGCATTTTGTAGCTAATTCCAATCCATGGTTTTTGACCCGTATAAGCTTTGAATAGCAAATGCAGTCTTGCTTTCTCCCTCCTTTCTGACAATACCTCCCAACCTAGCTGTTTTACTTTTTCCTTCCTATGACCTGGCCCTACTTGCACAAAATTAGCAGCCCTTTTCTGAACTTTCTCTAATGATTCTATTTGATTAATTCTGTAAGGATCCCAACAAGCCGCCCCATATTCCAAAATTGGTCTAACTAGAGATAAGTATACCACCTCCTTTGTTTTTGAAATTCCCTTTTTTAAGTTCCTCATAATGAAATGTAAGGAATTCCACGCCTTTTGGGCCGTGAAATTCACTTGTTCCTCCCACCCAAGTCTGTTGTTGAAATATGTAGCGTGCTCCTCAAGGGGAAAAAAAAGAGGGAAACCCAACAGACTAGGCAAAATGTAGCGTGCTCCTCAAGGGAAAAAAAGAGGAAAACCCAACAGACTCACCTAATAAGAATATGATACAAGATGCGTGGCCAAAAAGAATAGATGAAGAAAGAAATGGTTCGTAGGAAAAGGCGAAAAGACTGAGCAGTAGAAATAAAATCTCTTTGCGAACGGAAAAATTGATAAAGCGATCAACCGTAGTCAAAATAAATATAAAAAAGAAAACACAAATGATAAGATTTTTATTATTTTTAACTTAATTTTGTTGTATAAATGGTATTTACAATTTTTAATTTCAAAAATTCACCAAAAATCTAAATTCGTTGTTTTAAATTATATTGATGTAAGTTTCACTAAATAATATAATAAACTAATGTTTTATATCTTTATGGAGCAATTTTCCTTTTTCCAAAATTTTACAATTTTTTTTTTAAATAATAAGGGTCTCGTTCTATCCCGACATCTCCTACTCTACTTATTTAACAAGTATTCGTTTGATAAGCCAGCTTAGGAGCTTGGATTTTTTCGGTAAAAGTTAATCAAGTTTTTTTTTCGTGGGCAGATGGAAAATCTTTGGAAAGACGCCCTGAAATCCGTACTTCACGGCATGTGGTATTTTTACCCACTAAAAACCTACTCCCTATCTAAAACTGGTCAGTAAAGACAACCATTAGTTTTACTCTGTTAATTCTTATATCTAGTTGAGTTAATCAAGTAAACAAGAAGTAATAGTCTTTCATAATAACTGCAATGTTGATCCATAAATTCTCCCCGCAAATATGCTAGTCGACATGTGAGTCGTAGTTTCCATTCGTAAGTGATCATAAGGAACGCCGTCAACAGTTCTTTAATTTTCAACCTCTTTACTTCATAGAAATCGTATAAATTATGAGACATTATGTGTGAACGTCTTTGTTGCTGTCAATGTCGAATGCTAGGCGGTTTAGCTTGTAGAGGATTTATGGAAGCGGTCTGACCGCATTATTAATATTTCTTTGAGCACTGTGGCCGTGTATTCCGACTGGCCAATGGCTGTGGACGTGAGGGATTTCCGGCGGACCTGCGCGTCGTGGCTTCTTCTTGCCCGGGCGCTGCGGTCTGCTAATAGCATCAAGCTGCGACGCTGATTAATGGAGCGAGTAATCCCCCGACCGGGAAGAAGATCTCTTTCAGAGGGATTTGCAAATTGTGCAGCTCGTTCGCTCCGTCTCGCTCTCTCTCTCTCTCTCGGTCTCACCCTGCCCTCTGGAGCCAGGTGCTTCCACGGTCTGCCGGGCTGACAACTCACTCGCTCACAGATCGTGGCTCACGAGAACAAACCATTTATCACAATACAGTGAGCTGGAAATTGAGCAGAGAACTCAGAAAGTCGTAATGAACGAAACAGAACCCCGTTGATCGTCATATTTGCTTCCCATTAACCACACAGACAAGCGATTAAATATAGATATAAAATAAAATTACCCGGATTATTTTGCGACACACATTTCTAATTATCACCCTGCCTGCAATTTACGTCCCATGGAGGATAATTAGTTACAACAAACGTTTCTGACACTGCCGTCTAACATTTCGCATTATGGATTTTGGTAACTGTCCTTTACCCATTTTTTGGAAAAATAAAGGTATAAGCGGCAACACCTTGCCTGACTTACGAACTTCATCTCTGACAGAATTTTTCATTATTAAGTATGGAGGAATCTAAGGTAACATCCGATCAGGATGATCCGTCGGAAATTGGAACTCACAGTACGTCTTATATTAGGAGGTTTGAAGCTACACAGACAATACCCCTAGTGTGGTGATTGGGATGCATTAATTATTAATGAAGAAATTGCATTTTTATAAAAAAAATGGGAACAATTTAATTGAATTAACATTTGGACTATAAATAAAATGAACATTAATTTACAAACATGCTTACAATTTTGGGCCGGCTGCTTGCTAAACTCACCGGAGAGAAAGAGTATCTACTAAGGGTTTACGTGGGTATAAACAAAACTTGGCATCGAAAATTTTACAAGCACTCAAATAATCCAGGGGCGAGAAACGTTAATTTGCTACATCACCGCTTGTAGATCCAGGAGCTGATGATGACATGACATCTCTTGTTCGGTCAGGTTGTGGTCTGGCTGTCTTCTCGGCGTCGATACTCCAACAATCAGCTATTGGAAGCTGAATTTTCTCCAAGTCAACATACTGATGTAATGTACTCTAATGATGTCATCCTTATGTCTTCTTAACTAGTCTAATGGAATGCCCTGTAATCTTCAGATGTAATTGATGTTATGGCTTCTCCACTAATAATTTCCCGAAAATCTGTTCTCTTTCTCCTTATATTAACTTATGACCCGCCTCCGTTTGCCTGGCGGGGTGTGTGTTCGCTTTCTCCGAGGCTGGGTGTTTTGGTTTTCGTCAGTGGTTCATGTCCTTTTTCTCAGGCTCAGTCTTCTTCATTGTTGCAACACGTGTTTCTATTGCAACGAGATGTTTTGCGCGTCCCAAACTCAGGCCTTTTTCCCAATTTTCAGATCTAAGGGCTGACCTGCCATTCCCCAAGTGGTACTGATTTGCGTTTCTCTTTCTAGATATCGATATCATCAATTTTGATATTATTTTAAAATTAGGAAATCGCGATCATAATTTGCTTACCGTTGGCCTGGCAAGCAGCCTAGCCTGCTTCCTAATTATTATCCTCTATATACATATATACAAAAGTAATAGATGTTATGGGAAAACTTTTTCATATAAATATAGTTGGCAATGCCACGTTAATATTGTAACTAGGAATCTTGGTTTATATTACTTTTTCTGAAATAGTATTTTCTGTGTTTATGAAATATGTCTAAGATTGCTAAAATATAAATTATACCCACATAAGAGCGGAAAGGAAATTTCAAGAATGGATAAAGTCATGTATGACAACCGATCAAACATTAAATAATTCAGTTGTACGTCTCACTGTACCACTCTGAAAGTCCGTAAACTCATGTTTGCAATTGCATTTATCTCCTCACTAGTTAATATTAATAGTGCTATTTTAACAAATTACTTCCAGTCCTACCAGTCATTCTAATTTCGGTAAAAATGTACTTCATTTAACAATTATTTTTTGTCTCCGAAAGCATTGAAGTTCCATGGAGCTCGTGACGGGAAACTTCGTTGAGGTTTTAAAGACAGAATAATTATTTTAAAAAGTCCTAATTTTATTACATAGTCAGGGTCAGACATTTTATAAATCATAAAAGCTTTCTAATCACTTCTAATTAAAGTTATTAGGTCAGTATGACCGTCTCCAACTTTCAACAATTTTGTAAGCATCGCAGATTCTACATTAAAAATGTTGATAGCCAAATTTACCATCAGTGCCGCGTGTAGTTGTCCTTCGCAATTAGAATCATAACACATCGTTGAGAGTTTGTGATAGTGATGGTTGAGTTTTAGGTCAGGAAATACGGAGAAGGGAGTTTCCCTTCCAGTTGGCGAATTGGATCGTTTAACCAGTGCAAAGACGTTTTGCTTAGTTTTTCGTGAACTTCAGGAATAAATTCTCAAACTCTCGAGGATTGATTGGTTCTGACAGGACTAAAGTGTCAATGAATGTTCCATTTGTTTTGGATCAAATATAATAAATTGTCTATCTCGAGATAATCAATTTTGATCAAAGCTAACTGGCCTGCGGTGAAAAGTAACAAAAGATGAATCGAACTTTTGGCGTGAGTTGCACCACGGCGGGGGAGAATGACTACGGAGGATTGCTGAGCGAATCCTGGACTCACCGTAATTGTAGCATGTTTCCCCTGGAACCGTGACTCAGCTGCAGCGGTCGTGTTCCCAGAAAACGAGCCGTCAAATCCCATCATCACAGTTCGCCGCGTGTGCAATCGATACTGCTCCAGCCCCAAGACACAGACACCGACCCACCCGCGGGTACTACCCGACACCTCTAACATTTCGATTCTCAGCAAGCAACATTTCAATACCGGAAAGGTGAATAAGGGCTTTAGATTATTTCTCTAGCCTGTGGAAAAGGACGCTGCACCAAGTATTGGTCATTTCAGTCGTCTATGAGCGTGGTTCATCTCTCCTTTTAAATGTCATATAAAATTGTGTCGACAGGGTCGTTATCAACAAAATCCAAATATAGAATATCACTCTCTATTCTAATAGTTTTATCGAATCGAATCGATAATCCCAGTGATCCGGCGGTTCAAAGAAAATAACTTACGAGATGAGAAAACACCAAGTCGATATTTATTAATGTAGTGATTAGAGTTAATATATATAACCAAGTTTGATTTATATATTTTATTATGGTTTGAATATTTAACATTATCTTCCTTTATTTTCCGTGATCTAGTCCTCTTTTCCATTTATTCTTCTAATTGGTTGTACTGGTTTATTTCTTTTTTCCGATTCTCCACTCTTTCTTTTTCACATTGTAGGCCTAATATTCCGTTTGGTAAAACACGAATAAGATTTACAAATTTTGAACAATTGGCAGATATATACTTCGTTTCTCCTTTGAGATGATTGTCCAATAGTAATTATTCGCTCCGATTTTTGATGACTGAAAGTTCACCAAGTCTGATCTCTAGATCAAAACGATCGATCTAAAGATCGTGTGTTATTAAAGATTATTTCGTCTACAAATGCAGTAAATCATTTTTCCTTCCTTTGATCAACTCGCCTCCGAATGTGACATTCTCATCGCGACTTCTCGATGGGTCGAGACTCATGCATTCTTGATGGATGCTGCGCCGGACAGTACGCCCCTATGAAGGGAGACTTAATCTCGCCCTAAGGGTAAGGCTCCCTTTTGGCACAGGTGCTACTTCCCACGCAGGACGCGTAACCAGCTTCGTGGCTCTGGCGTTATTAGCCACTCGGAAATGTCCTCAGCCACTCTTGTTTAGAATTAATTTATGTCTCGTATCGGATAGCGGCTAGGATGGACACTCAAGAAAACTGATCCCCACCACGTCCACTGATCAAAACCGAGTTGCTTCAAGATAAAGATAGCATATTATCTGTTTCATAATAGAAACTCAAAAATTCTTTTGGTATGTAGGGGAAGTCGGGGCAGAACGGGGTATAATATTGTTTTTACTTGATAGTGGTGGAGGTTAGTAAATAGGGGTGGGATATTGTAACTGATCAAGGAAGAAGTCCTGGCAGCAGACTTGACCAAGTTTTGACTCCACCTTGTGAATGAACCCTTGTTTTGGCGTCGTAATTTGTAACTTTATAAATTTGCTGGATTTCGACAGAAGGCCATTCATTCTTTGCTTTTAACTCTTTAATGGTATATATATATTCGAAAACTAGTTATCTTTAGCTGCATCAAAGTTATGTATAAGATTTAAATCTACTTGTATTAAGGCTCGAAGAAAAACCTTAAACTGAGAACGGGTTACTACTGTATAAGGCAAAATGTAATGTGTTCTTCAGGGGAAAATTTTAGGGAAAACTGTGCAGTTACAAAAAAAAATCGTTTTGCGAAAGGCAAATTTGATAAAGCAATCCATCGTATGCTAAATAAATATAAGAAAGATAAAACAAAAGGTGTTAAAACTTTTCTTGAATTAAATTTTATTTTATTCCACTAATTGTACATCCTATACCGTTCAGCCCCACCCTAAGGGTGTTTCTTTTTAAAAATCATAAAAAATTAAATTCTTTGTTTTAAATAATATAATAAACTGTTTTATTCTATTATGAAGTCAGTTTTCTTTTGCAATAATTTTACAAAAATTGTTAAGCAATAAGTCTCCTATTCCACCCCGACTTCCGCCAGTTTCAAGTTATGGCAGCGACTTAAAATGAAACGACCAATTTGATAATATTTAAGTCTCTCCCAACTATTTAACAGATATTTTCCCCTGGAAATATTTATAAGTTATTGTTGTCGTATGTTATCGATCCTGTGCTACAAGTGAAGTTAGTAATAGCTACTTTATTATATAGGACTGAGATTCTTCCTAAACTGGTCGAGGTATAGAGAATAGAATGCTTCGGCCGGGAAGGGAGTGGGACAAGTACTAAGATACCTGTTATAGGTTAACCAGGGTTTCAGGCAAGTGCTGTGTTGTATACGTAAACTAGATAACCCTTGGCTGCCTTTCTGCTCCTTCTGTCCCTTTTTTCAGACCTCTTCATACGCTATTAAAGGGTAACTGCCACCAAGTGGCTTTAGCCTGTCAACCTACAAAAAATAAAAACATTGTCTTCCGAAATCAGTATTTGGCTCAAGAGCACACAAAACTATAGTTTAGACAACCGGAAAAATTGCAATAATATTTAAACTTTACTTCAAATGATACGGACCTTAATTCTGTTATAACATTTCCTGTTTTTAAGAAATATTTTTATTAAGGGAGAGAGAGAGAGAGATGAAAGGTAATTAATAGAGACTAGCTTTATTTCATGTCTACGGGGATAAAGAGTTCGGTCTCATATCAAAGGCAACCCTCATAGAGATGAACCTATTCGGTTCAGTATAGGGATTATCAGTTGAATTTTCGCTTTGATGAGACGTCTAACAATATTAACTGTATTTGGTTACCTGCATAAGGTATCTTAGACAGAAATAATTTTGGACATTATAAATAAAAATAGAGAAGTATTGGCTATGTATTTATATAAATCGCGAAGTGTTTCATATCGACCATATTCCTTAATTTAAAAATTGAGAATTATTAAAGTATAGTCCCCACATCAACGGATGTCAATTGTAATTGTGCCTTATTTTACTTATTCTCGTCAAGAATCACTCCAAAGACCAATGATTGGGCGTTTCATTTATATACACGTTGACTAGATTGCTGTTTTAAAGCTCACCTGCGGGTCATTGGGAAACGGAACGTAAGGGTGATGTGGGGGTGATGCTAAAACCTTGCTTCTGATTTGTAAAATTAATTGTATGTTATGTGGTTTGTTTATAATAGATTACAAGAACTTATTTAAATTTCATAAATTTATTTCGTTTATAATGTAATGTAGAGTTTGCTCTCTGTTCTGCCTACTCAATTATTCTGGTTATGAGAATTTCACTGAAATCTATCATGTATTACTTTATGGTTTGTTGTTGTTCCAGTTTATTTTATGGTTATTGCAGCAGCATGACGTTATTTCGGTTTTTTTTAACGCTGTGAAGGGGGGAAGCGAACAGCCGGTTTTCCGAGAGGCGCTTTGCCGTGAATGTAATCGTTTGCCCGACACTGGGATTACACATTCGCCAGCGTAAAAGCACGCAGTCCGAGTCAATTTACATACTGTAATTGTGTCGTGATGGCTTCGGGCGCGGCCCATGTGCTGCTGGAAGCAATTAGTCGAAAGGCCGGCGCCCTTTCTCAAATCAAAATTGAGGCTACGTTCAAAGGATAAACGGTTATGACCATGGAAAGTATCAATGCCTATTCGGTCGATTCCCTTTTTTTTTTCGTTTGCGACTTGGTCCTCGGATAGAATTCCGTGTTTAATGGAACGTCGCCCCCGCCCTCTCGGCGTGTTATTTAACTCTGTAGCAATGAAACCCTGATTATCGATATCAGTGCACCAAGGAAACCGCAATCAAAAGATAGCCACGGAAAATAAATCTCATGCAAATTTTTAATGATATGTGCCAGATTTTAGAAAGCGGTCGCGAGATCTGTAAATGTAGGGCAGCCGACGTGTATATTACAGACAAAATCTGGCAGTCGCACGTCTGGCCAACCTACAACTTGCCTTATCGCTTTTGATAGGACCTCCACCAATCTATATCGGCCAACAACTCATTCCAGTCAGAAGTTATTTAAGATAACATAATCCTATTATCCTGTATCCAGAATTATCAAATTTTTATTTTTAACATATATCATTAACATTTTTTTTTGCAAGGCTGTGGTGATAAATTTAAGAAATTCCCAATTGAAGCTTTGCAACATAATTGATTATATATTTATTTTAAGAAGGAAATAAACAAGGTGGGGTGATATATTCAGAACATGATAAATATCTTTAACAACTTCCTGATGAAAGTATTTTACTGTTGTTAATGATAAGGGAAAATAAATAATCCTTACAACATCAAAAACTTAATTTATTTCATCAGAAACATTCGCCTAATACATTTCATTCACAGTTGTAATATAAAACTAATTACTTTATATTTATTTTAAAAACACAATTAACTACAAAATAAACTCAATTAATAAAGCCACATTGTATGCGTATTTATTCATATTACCAATTATGATTCTTATTGTTCAAGTAGGACTGTTTCAAGTCTATAAGGGAAATTCAGAAACCACTTTAACAGTCTCCAGTCGAACGTAAATTATTAAAATGCTTTTTAATGACCGAGGTCATCATGACAGTTATAATAACTGACCCAAATTTCTGATAATATTAAAGTGGTATTATGGAGACATTTCAAGTGGTTCCTGAATTATTTTAATTCTTATCGTTTTATAAATATGATTATTGTATCACATATTGAAAGAAGTGTTCACATACAGGCACCTTTCAGAGTCCAGTATATATTCCTGTGAGGTGTGTTGTTCAAATAATTTATAAAAATGTTCATTTTATATTAAAGTTAGGAATATAATACGTCATCTGAAAGTTTATCATGAAATAAATTTAATTAACGGAGAAAGGATTATTTTTCTTTACTTATCATTAACGATAAATAAAGTATATTAACGAGACGGTTAGACTGTTTAAATCTTTAGTGTTTGTATCAAGACGTATTATATTTTGAAATAATAACAGTAGTGAGAAGGTCAACCAATTGGTAGCGTATCTTGTTTAATTTGTCTGTTTTTGGCCAATAGTACTTATAGCCATTGAGTAACCAACTAGGCTCATTTATACCACTTTAACAACACTCGCCATTGTAAAAATGTTATTTAAACAAAAATGTCGGAGTACAGAGGTTCTTTTAGCTCAACATATAAAGATCAACACGAAAATCTTTCATGTGTGCATGTGGATCTGGCAGATTATAATCGCTGGCAGATTTATCCAGACGATCTGTTTCGTTAACCGATGAACGAGCAATTCAACTGATGTGATCAGTAATTAAGAGAGAACGGCAGATTTCGTCACTTGATGTCTCTCAATCAGCAGATCTGGTAGACCGTTTTGGTCTGCCGAAGAAATCTGCTCATGTGAGGAAGGCCAAAGGTCTCTGCCAACTAGAACGTTTCATACTAGGACCATAGCTGCACCAACACATGCAAACAAATATTCTTTGTTTAAGTTAGTGAAGCAAAACGCCCTTTAGACAGTACCGTCACTGGCATAAAAACTAAGTGAGAAAGAAATTGAATGATATTAACGGTGGTGTGATGAAACGAATAGAGAGAAATGAAATAAAACTAATGAAGGTGAGAGAAGGAAAGGGAGATCGCGCGAACAATTTCAGTCTGTCGTAAAAAAAATTCTCAAAGAGCCGACTCTCTGAAATAAGCTGAATTTAGTAAATTTTTATTATAAAATGTTCACGATCTGATGTGTCCAAATTCTGATTGTCAGCCATTCTTTCCCAGATGGCAAACACATTTGAAATGTTGGTTCCACTTTTCCTTTCTTCGGTTTCTATCACAATGGAATACCCGAATAATGTCTCAACCAGAAAGCAAAGTCTTTGAAATATCGTAGAAAAGCTATCCCAGCAAAAATTAGTACGGAATAACGACCATGACGAATTACGAGTCATCTCATCGATCAGAAGGGAAACATGAAGGTTTGCACATTATGTCATTAGACGGGGCGGAGAAGTCCAGATCTTTTGAAGACGTTGTGATGCAGAAAGTATTTACCACGAATATATCTTGTCATTCATTTCGTTAAAGTATATTTTTGGAGAAACAGATGCAGTTCGGCCCGCCAATAAATCAACAGACCATCCAGCAATGACTTCAGGAAGGAAGCTCAAAAATGCACGGTGATGGAAAAACCTATATGTTTCTCGCCTCTGGTCGTTTCTATATAAATGTTCTCGCACCTTCCCCCTCTTTATTTTCTAAATTCATCCACTGATATTCCCTGAGATAAGAATTCATGTTCCCGATAAAGCTAGAGAGGATCAATTTGAATTCGAGATTAATTAAATGATTTTTCGTTAATCATATATAAATAGTTTTTATGAAAAACCTTCCCTTTTTAAAATATAAAAATTATGTTTTTTATCCCTTGCGCAGCTCATTACAAGTCACCCTATATTAAATAAATTACAACATACTTTTCTGACTTTAAAATTTACATTAGATAAAAAGACGGCCAAAAAGCCAGCATATAACTATATTAAATAAAGTCCAAATTCATCACCACAGTTCAACGAATGAAATAGAATTGCTTTCAGTACTAAGTTTAGTTTTATTTTACTTTTCAAATTCATTGTCTGCTTGAATTTCATCTGGTCCATTATTTACATTTCTTAAAAGATCAGCTTCATACTTCCTCACAGCATATTTATAAGCAGGTGTGAAACGTAGCTATTTGAAAATGTGGAGTGATGCTGCTTCATTTCTCGTCTTCACAGACAGAATACATTGTCAGTGGAGTCCAAAGTCAGACTGCGGGGAACCCGGGCTACACTCGGCATAAGAAATTGATCGCTTTGGTAGTCGAGAGGAGACGTGATTTCCGAGGGAAGAGGGTAATGACTGGAATCCTCTTAGCCTCGCCCCACACGGAGCATGAAACTGTTTTAATTCGCTCAAGTTTGCGCACGCCCTCCGCGTTAATATTAAGACTGCGATGCTCAACAAGCTGGATTATCATTAAAAGCTATTCGGGACTTTCCCCTCGCTTGGTGGCACTCTTTCCCACGCAAAGTTTCGGGCAAACGAGACCCCGTTTGCTGCCACGCAACTCACTCATAACATATATATACTATATAAATGAGGTAAGCCAAGTCTGATCTCACCAGTATTAAACTGATTTCATGAATAGATTGTAACGAGGCATGAAAAAAATTACAATTCTTATTACTTTAGAAAATCAAAGGTTTACAAGACATTTGGGTTAATAAATAATTTTTGATGAAAAATGTGGGTTATATTACTCGTTTAAATATTTAAAATAAAAAATTATTATATAAAAATGAAAAAACCATTTACTCAACATTTATCAATTTCAATATAGTGATTGAATAAATTTTAATTTATAAAGCCCACCTTTTTACATTATTTACAAAAATTAGATATCTTATAAAGTAGAAACATAAGATCTATTCCAGGGGTCATCTTAGCGGGACATCTCATAGAGGCAGAAATACATACGCAAATCATACGCGAAATGGGCAGTACAAGGAAATTGGCAACAGGTTACAAACAGTATAATTACACTTTTTCTTCAGCTTAGCCTGGAACATGCTGCTGGAGTCAGAGATAATGTACCAGTCCCGCCGCTCAGCCCAACCGAACGTCCTCCTTGAATGATGAGCACCTTGTTCATTTAGTTTTCTTCTTTTCTGCCACGGACTAGATGAAGCCTTTTTCCCGTTAATCAAATGCCCCTCGCAGCTACAATCTCCAATCTCTTACTGTTTAATGTAAAATATCCTGAACTCCTAATGCTCAGTGTATACTCCTTCATCCCTTATTGTTTAATGTTCACTGTTTTAATCCTAAATATCCAAAAACTTTAGTGGCCGAAAATAATTTTTTTTCTATTTTTTTAATACCTTTATCACCACTCAATTATTTCATTTCCTTTGGTACGGGGATCCATCCGTCTCCAATAAAAAGTAATTAGCCTATCTGTCATCTCCGGGAGCCGTTCAGCCCACTCCACCGATGTTTTGGGAAAAACACCACGTCAGCTCACAGCCCGATCTACTCGAGTACTCTAAGACTAGAAAAACCCAATCCACGGCAACTTGTCTAGATTTTATTGCCCTGTCTGTAAACTTCTTTAAATTCCCTTAAGCCGCCTGTCTTTAATTGTGAACTGCCAAATTCCGTATGTAGTTGTGTTTAAGCATTACGAGTTCAAATCTAGAAATTTTATGAAACTGCAAAACTTTTTGATAGTTTACTCCTTGGTTTTACTGGTGTAGCTAAAGCTTGGATTGGTTTAATCGTTAATATGCGAAATATGTCTTGTATAAGTGAATCCTTGGAATTTACATGACTGGGCTTTCAATGAACATGTCCAAAACTTAAATAATGTTTGCTCCATAAATAAATTTAATAACAAAATAATAATTTTCTCAAATAATTGTTTTTGAAATAAATATTAACCTATTGATTTTCATTTAGTTAGAATTAATTCACGAAACATATTTTTGCAACTAATAATCTACTTTCTACTTGACTTCATAACAGAACACTTCAATATTGTACATATGTTACAGACTCAATCTAGAGGATTACTTTAAATCTAATAACTAATAAAATTGGTTGAGAAATATTCCTGCCCTCATGAAAATTCAACCCAATGAGCTCACAAAAACACTCCGTGTGTGTAATTACAACAAAAACAGAATTGAAACTATTTTCGCTCATATCATAAACCTCTAAAATGCAGGTTTATAATTTAACAGAAATACGTATCCTTAAATGATTTTTCAATGAATTATGCATAGAAACATCTAGCGGTCATTCTTTTCTCTTGAAGCACCAGTAATACCAAAGCGTACACTTTTAATTTTAAATCTTTGTCTATCGATTTAAAGTGTTCGATCCTTCCTTTTTTTCCTTTTTCGGCCAATGTTACTATAGTATTTTTTGCTCCATGAAGTTATAAAATCGTAAAGTGCATATAACCCTGTGAATAGGAAATCTCTAAAAGTTTCTAACACAGCAAGATCTCGTGAACAAAGTTGGGTATTAACAGCACAGTTTATAATGTTCCTAGCAGCGGAACCGTTCCTCATAAGGACAAGAAAATATTAAATATCGTTTACGTTTCTTAAACTAAGGTTTAGACTATCACAATGTTGCCTGTTATTAAAACTTATTGCTACAATTTCATTTTTACTTAATAATTTTAGTTAATTCTTTCGTCAATTTGTAAGGCCATACAACAACATATTCTAACCTATCCTGACATCCAAGATTTTTGTTGTATACAAGCCTTTTTGAGGTAAAATAAAATTTGGACATTGAATTTTTCACATCTTTGACTATAATTTAACATGTCTAAAAAGTTATTTTAGCTATAGACGTTTTCTGGAGTATATATAGCCTATTGGCCTATATATAAATTCAATTCAGAATCTCAAATATTCTCCGTGGATCAATGTCTCAGGATAAAGAAATGAAGCAAATAATAGCAAAATTATGTGTTCCTTTTTTTTTCTTCGACATCTGTTGATCTGCGTGTGGTAGCTGGTTCCCGACTGAACGATCCAGTATGGTGTTCCAGCAGTCCAGCACGAGCGGGGCCCCCGAAAGCCCAAGCACCCCAAGGAGCTGCACCCTGGAAGCCTCCTGCTGCCGCCCCCACCGCCACCTCCACCTGTGGAGCCGTCAGCGACTAGTAGCAAACTCCTCTTCAAGCCAGAACCCACGCCTCCTGGACCACCTCCGCCGCCCCCGACCATGTTCCTGGCTCACCATCAACCACCGCCTCCTGGACTGCTGCACATACTAATGTCTGCAGAAAAATGTCAGGTACGTCTATGCCACTTAGATTTAATAGGGCCGAAGTGAGGTGTACCAAATAAAAAACTGAGATCTGTAACGGAGAGTTTCAGGTCTTAAGGCATAATTCTGATCAATTCGATTACCATTTTTAACAAGAACATATTCATCAATTTGTGGTTTGCGTTTGCACCCACCTATATATGAAAGAAAATTATCCCCATTATACCTATTTATTGAATTTTTAGTTTTTGTATATATGTACATATATGTACATACTAAAATTAAGAAGCGAGTTAGGCTGCCCCTACCACAGAGCAATAATGGACGCGATTGGTTAAATTTAACATCCAATTGAGATGATACATGTAACCAGACGATAGACAGTACCATTACCCAGTACCATTACTGTCATTGCATAAAAATATTTTGGCAAGGAAGATTGACAGGACAGGCCTTTGAAATCTAAAAAAAAACGTGACGAATGCCTGAGTTTGACACTAGTAAACAAAAGGTAAATCAAGAGCAGATTTTCACATGCAGATCCCTTGCGACAATAAACAAGGCATAGAATGGGTCCGATCCAAATTACCGGAGTAAATCAAGATAATATCCACACTTTATACGCCCGAAGATCCCGGGACACTTTCACAACCTGAACATTTGACCTACAAGTTCAACGCGAGCCAGCAAGAAGTTCTTATCCCTCTTTTAAACCCCGCCAGACAGACGAAGGAGGAGCAAAATTAATAAAAGACGGAACTGAGGAGATTTTCAATACATTACTCATCCATTAATTATTTGGAGAGTTTTGAGATTTTCGCTACGTTCAGAATAGTATTTCTGAGTATTCGACAAATTTTCTGGAGTATTTTCTTCATCCATATGCCTGACTGTTGGCGTCGTGACAACGAGTAGCTCTTTCAGTGACCGCAGCTGAACAAGGGCGCGGTGGACCATCATCCAGAGCAATAATCTGCAGCTGAGCGGTGATGTACAAATTCACGTTTCTCACTTCTGGCTATGTAATTTGGATGTCAAGTTTAATTCTACCCCCATTAGATCCCTAGAGAAAATTATTGCTCTCCGTTGAGCTTGACCACTTAACGGCATTTTTTTTATAATTTAACGTCCTTTATTTAATTTTTAACCCACAAATGTTTAAATTTTAATTGAATATAATTGATTTTCCTATTTTATTAAAATTTCAAATTCCCTCCTTATTAATATTTAATTATTA
This sequence comes from Eucriotettix oculatus, assembly GCA_034510155.1. Taxonomy (NCBI): domain Eukaryota; kingdom Metazoa; phylum Arthropoda; class Insecta; order Orthoptera; family Tetrigidae; genus Eucriotettix; species Eucriotettix oculatus. The sequence continues at coordinate 38,683,514 of CM067382.1, forward strand.
AATAACGACACCACAAATTCAAGTTCAATAATGTAAGTTTGAGAAATAACAATCTAGCCTGTATCATCAAAAAATGAAATTAAACTAAATCCTTTGAAAGGTTTATTAAGCAATACTGCACATGGATGGGGTAAATGTAGTAGGAAGACATAGAAACTAATGAATAGATGCTTAGAAATGGAGTTATAAAGAGGATTCATACATATTGAGAAACGTTTTCCATGGAATTAATTTAACTGTAACACTGGTCACATTCGAGCTAGTTAGACATAGTTAAGAACAAAAGCATATGAATAGATACACGTGACCTGGAAGGAGGAGATGAACTCCACATATGGACAATTGGAAGGAAGATGAGAAAAATTATTTTTTAAGAGAGAAATTAAAATAAAAAGTAATTTTCAAAAAGGGAATTTTGACTGTAATTTTAACGTTTTTTCGAATTCAGGACAGCATAACTGAGAATAATGGCCTTCGACTGATCTAATGTAGGTATACACGTGTGAGGCCGACACTAAGATTTAAAAACTCAATTTTATCGTAAACATGTAGAAAATATAAAGCAAATCTGAAATTAAGTTAAGTGCTTGTTGAATTTTCTGTCTCTGCATTCCATCTCTAACCATTACTCAACCTTTCCTTCTTTGAGCTTCGTTTTTGGTTTACACTGACGTTTCTTTCGATTGTCTTCATCTTTTGCTTATAGGAGTACATCTGGAGCGCGAAATCCGGCGAGGGTCTTCCGGGAGCAATGCCGCTGCCGCTGTCACCCACATGGGAGGTTTTGCAGGTAAGTCACGCCTCAGCCACATTCCCATTGGCCGAAGTCGACAGCCGCAATTGGCTGAAGTCAGAAAGCCAATGTCCTCCTGCGATGCGCGCGCATTTCACCTCCCACTGTCTTAAGTCAACTCGGAGGACACCAACCCCATGGCAAATAGTTCCACCTTAAAGTAGATAAAAATTGTCACTTGTTTCAGTCGATATCAACTATATAAATTCGTAATAAATTGATCTGTTATAATTGAATAGGATTATTTAATTAATTACACACCTTGCATTCAAGACATATGGGGAGTGGTGGGTGGATGATGTAGTGAAAATTCAGCATATCATTAATTGGCGAATAAAGTTTTCAACGAATTCCAATATAAAATCATCCATAACGCAAATAGCGTTTAATCCTTATTAATATGTTATAAATAGTCTCGGGAAACGTCTTAACAGGTACAGTGGTAAGTAGTAATAAATTTCACAGTCAGAATTTGGGCAGGATAGTCTAGAACAGGGTAGGAAGAAAATTGAAGTCATATTACGTCATGAAAACAAAATTAAAAGAACAGGTCTCCGTACAAGCAATTCTGACACAATTCATTAAACAACAGGGACAAATGCGCTCATCTCAGAACAAGAGTCGATTAGATAAGTGTAACGTTGATAGCGTAATAAAAATTTATTTATAAAAGCTTTTTATTTATTAAAAATTAGCTTAGAAAGGGGGACGTTCTAGGAAGTTAGTATATTAGATTTTAGTTTCGTTTTCAGACCTTGCAAACTGAAGAGTGATGAGGTAAACATTAAATATAGGTGGGTTAGTGGGGAAAAACAAAAAAATTATGACTTTCAAAACATGTTTATTATTATAAATTACAGGAACATCTGTTATCAAACTGTTAAAGGGGCTTGGCAGTAGTAATCTTCCTGACCATGACACTAACTACAATGTGTTCCAATTCTGTTAAAGCACGTGTCAATAACTGACCTATGATACCCAATAAAGTATTTAATTTGATTAGGGAAAAGTTAGGGTACTTCGTTAAGGAGAAAATTATTTAGCAGTTGTTACCAATGTATTCATTATGAAACAATACTGAGTACCTTGTAGGGTAATGATGAATAACCGTAGGTTTTAATCAGTCACGCCATTTAATAAACCGAAACTCATTAAATGGTGTGACTGGTTAAAGCCTAGGGTTCTTCATCATCATCATATAAAATAAAAATCGGTCGTTTAAAAATTTAAAAATTCCTTAAGAAATTATCTTGTAGCTATTTGTCGCAGTAAATAAATAAAAATATATTTTTTGTTAATATGGCTCCTGAAAGATTGTTCAATTTATTATTTTTATTCTCATAATCATCGATTATTGAATTCCAATGATCGTCCACATATATTATCAATATGTAAAGCTCTGAAATTAGAAATCATTTCTAAGAAGAATATAAAAAGCCTACACAAACTCAGGCTAGAACACTTTGTTTCAGGAGACAACGGCAAGGCTCCTCTTCATGGCTGTGCGTTGGGTTCGATGCTTGGCTCCTTTCCAAACGTTGTCCAAAAGAGACCAGGTGAGTTTGGAGCGTAATCCGTCAATCGATTTCATTATTCCACGCGGGTAGGCGTAGCAATGTACACTAACAGAGAGATTCTACTCACATACACAAGATACAGACTGAAAACAAACTTGTAGTAGGATAAATATGGCTGTTTCAGGGCGCAATCCACGAACAATATTTTTATTAAATTACGAAAGACATCTGCATCCGGCTTCCTAGAGGTTATGATCATTTTTATATCAGAACTGTGCTATAAAGTATTTTATGTACAAAAGTAGCACATTTTACAGTCACAGTTGTTTATTACATTTGTTTTGTTTTTAGCTTTCGACTTAATTAGCAATTGTCTCTGTTTAAATAATTTATATAAGGCCTGTATATTTTTCACAATAGGGTATTACAATTTATAAACTATTGGAAATCTGTCAGATTAAATTAAATTTTTGTTGACTCTCCGTTTTATCAGCGATGTATCAATAAAATTCATTCATTCATTGGGCAATTTAGCTTGAGTCCAAAGAGTCATAAAAATTAACAACGTATCATTAATATGTAGACAATTGTAAGCTCATATCCAAAATATATCAAAGTGAGCCCTGAAAAAAATTATAGCACTTCTCTTACACACTTACACGACCACACAGGAACTCTCCACCTAATCTATTTATTAATTACACGATTTTTTTTGCATCTTTGATCTTCCTTTCCGATATATTACAGACTTTTTATACGCAAGTGAATTCATTTTCAATTAATCAATTTGTAACCATCTGACACAGTACGAAACAAAATTTGTTTACGACTTGTTTCTGAAGTTTGAAATTTGAAAATTGGATGATTTGACAAGTCCGATTTAAATAATGACTACTACTACATACATCTGAAGAAACCATTTTTTATATTTTTCAATGTGGTACCCAACTTCTACATGATTCTACTGATGTAACTGTTTTCGTGCAGAATAATAGTGAAGTGGCATTTTGGTCAAACCTGAAAAATAAATCTATTTTTTAATCTATTTCATATTAATATTCCTATAAATTCAGTAAACTGAAAAAAGAAGAAAGGTGTAACAGATGGTGCAGGACAAATTTAATTAATATCTTCGATTCTAATTTAATAAATTACTACTGTTTTTCAGAAAAATATTTTTTTCCTCAGCTTCATGATTTCTGGTACCAAAAAACTTTTATGCGTCCCAAATATTAAGATACGGTCTTCATTCTTTTTGTTCATAATCTACATGCTAATACAGTAAAATACAATTATTAGTTTTTTAATTGTTAAAGAAAAAAATCAAAGTGCTGAAAACTGCTAATTTTTAAGTAACGGTATGAAGTAAAATAAAATTATTTTATCCTCACAGTTTTATTCAATTTAAAAAATAATACTAGAAATCGAAAATAATCGTCAGCCCTACATATAAATGTAAAAAAGAGATAAAATATATTCAAGTACGTAACGCAATTGAACATTTTCAAAATATCTAAAAAAAATATTGTACTTTGCTACACATGTGCGTTAACGCCTATTTAAAAGTTAAGCAATTAATTTACAGGAATTTCAGTCCCGTGTCCTTTAAGACCAGTCTCTGTTAAGGTTTCCTTGTCACTTCAAGCAGTTTGACGCTGACCGAGAAATGTTTTACCGCTTTGACTCGGGTTTTGGAAACACGAAAGAAAGAAAAACGAACAATATTCTACAGCGACGTAGTTGCCCTTTATTTGACAGCAAATTTTCATCGTCATTATTATTTGTCAACGCCTTTGAAATGAATGGACATGTCTTGTTGAAATAATCTCGGACTCAAGATCAAGTGTAAAATTTTTTATGAGGTACCCCAAAGATCCATGAATAAACGTTAGGATTAAATTACAACCACAGGCGGTCATGTTAGCTAATAGAAAGAAATCCTTTCCAGTTGTTACTTCTCCAGGAGTCATGGAAAGAGCTTTTTCTTCTTCACCTGGCACAGTGGTCTATCCCCTGGGATCTGTCAGCTCTTTTCGGCTGTTCCAAGGCGAGAGACAGGCTTCCTCAGGACGACGCGACCACCAACATAGAGATCAAAACCATTCAGGTACAAACGCCCAAACACGAAGATAAGCTACAAATCCCCTTGAGTGATATATATCGATCTAACACGGATGTCTGTTTCTAGGAAATTATGGGCAGATTCAGGCAGCTTTCGCCGGATGGAAGCGAATGCGGATGCATGAAAGCGGTGGTCCTCTTTACGCCAGGTGAGCAAAAATACTTCTCTTGCCTTCGCCTACTCTGGGTACCGTTAAGCGTATTGAGTAATAAACAGATTAGTAGAATAGTTATTTAAATCATTTATTAGGCTTATGAACTATTCATGTTTTAATTTGAGTATATGAATTCACATTATTTATTTCGAAAATGCCGAACACACCCAAGTATGAATATGAGGGGTTAAATTATTTTAAAGTGATACTATACAAGAATTTACTGGCAAATTCCTCTTATTGAGCCGACTTTTTCAGAATTAAAAATTATTTACACATTATACAACTAGCATTTATAGTAATGAGATCTTATTCTAGGATCGTACTTAAGGGCCTTCGCAAAGAAGCAGAGTTAAAAAAAATGAAATTTCTAACTCAAAATCGGCAGGAAGAGGAAATTGAAAGAAAATTGCAAACAGAGTAATTTCTGACAATACTGGTGTCTGTTTTTCTGAAATTCGCGGCAGGTCATCAGATCTCGTGCAGGCAGTATTTCACAAATATTCCTATAGACTTCCGGGTAGGAAATGAGCACCTAGAGGGACTACGGGAGAGGCGCTGCGGGAGTTTCTCGTAGACGCTTCAGCCCAGAGTGACTGTGAGGCTTACCTGATCATGTCGGGGATGCCTAGCACTCTCTCTGGGTATTTTTTATCAAAGTTCTCATATGCCGAGACACCTTCACCTATTTTAGGAGGTATATGTACCGGGGTCAAAGACCTTGGGCATATGGCAAGAGTTGTCCGCTGATCCCATTGGATCAGTCGGCCAATTGCCTCCTGAAACTGGTGGAGACACGGAGAAGGGAATGCTGCGTCCCCACAGCAAACTCGTCTCCCGTCATTCGGAAGGGCGTGAGAATAGTACCCAATGCCCGACCTACCTGATGCAGGTTTTCTAGGGTTTTCCCTGCATCTCTTTAGGTGAAACACCGGGTAGGATCCTTAAACCATAGCCCGGGGGCCCTAGTTAACCCTTGGCTACCTTGCTCTACCTTCCGCATCCCCCCTTTTCAATTCCCTTCCTATGCTATAAAAGGGGAGTTGCCTGTTTCAGGATCACCCTCATGTAGCCTGTTACCCAAAAAAAAAAAAAAAAAAAATGAGCACCTTGCTCATCAGATCTTCTAACACGCCGCTGAGACCAAGAGCGTTCCGCCCTGGATTATCTAAGTCAGGGGCCCTTACACGGCCAATATTACTGTCAGTATTAGTGGAAACTGCGAGTATTATTGAATGTGTAAATCACAAATATGTCTTAGCGTCAATATTAGGGGTGTTTAGATCCACCCTGACCCCGTCACCAAAGTGGTGGGGCCAGGACAAAGAATTTCAACCTGCTACCCCCGTTTGCCGTTGATGAGGGGTTAATGACCCTATAGCGGCCCAAAAGAAGCAGCTTTCTCAATAGCTGCAAAATTTTATACAATTATTTTTCAGTATTCTCTCAAAGCGGCCCCACAAATAAAGAGCTTCGGACAAATTGTTCAGAAAGTGAACAATATCCGACACATGCTACGTCTCACGCTACACATTCAGTGTCGTCAATTTACTCTGCATTTTCACAATCACTCACAATAAACAATTAAACACTTTGCTGTGATTTTAATTTTAATTTCACGTCACTTAGAAAATACTCCTTCCGTCGTTTAAGGCTCGTAATAGCTCCGCAGGAATTTCTAAATTTTCTTCTTTTTCGGGCACGATCCCACAAATACTATTTTATCCCAACAACATTATCAATAACAAATAAAATCGTCCATTCCCCTGGGACAGCATATCAGGATTCTGGAAATCTTAAAAACATGTAGTTTGGTGTCCGCCCTGCTAGTGTTGTTATTGTCCATCACACTCGGTCAAAGAGTAGCCCTGCCATTAATTACCCCAATCCTCCCCCCACTCGGCCTTCGAACATCCCTCTTAACCGATCCAGGCGTAGCAAAATACGCCACTTTGCCCAGGTTTTAAATTCCAAAAATTATCTTGGGACTTCTCAATTTTACCTCGCCACTGATATAGGTGCAGATAAAGGCTGAAAACAGTGTGTAGGGAAAGATTCCAGGAAACGAAGTGTTAATGGTAATAAATTTGACCCAAAATATTGACAAGAAACCTAGGAAGTGATACACGGAGTGAAGTTTAAAAGTAGACTATCTCAAAGTCGGACTTCAATTTGGAGCGAAGTTTAAAATAGTGAGAAGAGAAGGCGCTGAGAGTTATCACATGCCTCTAAAAGGGCAACAGTTCTATATATTAAATACTGCTAGAACTGACTTGCCAATGCTAGGGAGAATGAGTCATCCGTATGTGTAGATAATTTATGTTTCCTATAATTATTTAGTTTTGTTGGGGTGGCAACGCGCCAGAGGACGACAGTGATGATGGGGTAACAATGCGTCAGAGGATGACAATGAGACAGAAATAAGCGAGTTCAGTGGTTTTTTTTGCGAGGGCAGGTGAAAATCTTCTTAAGACACTATCGCAGGGTCCGCACTGGATAGTAGTGTGGGATTCTACCCACTTAAAACACCTCCCTTTCCAACGATGACTGTATGTATCTTCCTGTGGGACCGTCGTTAGACATTACTTCACAGGAAGCAGTCGTAGCGTCAAGCTCTTTCTCTCTGTCTCCTTTAAACATTATTATTTCTCTCTTTTTCGTAATTTCTTAATCTTTGAATTACTGTAGAGGCATATGGGCTTACTTTATTCCAGGTATTAAGTGAAAGCAGCATATTGGGTACCAAATTATCTGGTGTTATTGAAGTTCCAATATCGCTTTCTAATGCTCGTCTCCCATATGAAAATCTCGAGCAACTGAAAAACATGTGTTCTGGTGTCTCATTAACTCCACATTCAGGGCATGCAGGTGAATTATCTATGGCAAACCTGTAGAAGTATGCCCTGAAGCAGCCGTGACCGGTCAAGAGTTGAGTAAGATAATAATTCACTTCTCCGTGTTTCCGATCAATCCAGTTTTTAATTGATCTTATTAACCTATGGGTCCATCGGCCTTTATTGGACTCATCCCAACGGCGTTGCCATTCTTCATATGTTTTGAGCCTCTCAACTCTCTTGCCTTCCAGACCTCTGTTTGTTTGTGTGTGTGTGTGAAACGGCGACTGCGAGTGTGAGCGTGTGCCATCAGTACATAAAAGACTTTTGAGACTAAATAGTGAAAGAGAGTCGTTATTTAGAGTTAAGAATATGTGGCCTTCCTACATATGAGAAGATGGTAAAATATAGGGTGCATCTATTTATGGGTACAAAGTGTTTTCTTTTGCATTGCAGAGACGGCGGGATTGTGCGACGTGCAGCCCGTGGAGATGCTGCAGGACCAAGCCCAGTGCATCCTGGGAGATTACGTACGCAGTCGTTACCCAAGGCAACCGACGCGATTTGGCCGTCTGTTACTCCTGTTGCCGAGCCTTCGCCAGGTCCGTCAAGCCACGGTAGAACGCCTCTTCTTCAAGGACACCATCGGCGACATTCCTATCCAAAGACTCCTCGGGGACATGTACAACATGGACAAGTACGCCTAGGCAGAGATACTAGGCGTTCACCGAGAAGAACTGGGCACAAGTGCAATGCTTAAACGAACACTTCATGCTCCGAAAGGAAACTTCGTTTTGTGGTTCAGAAGAAACGATCCGTATATTTTTCGGACAAAACTAACGTAAATATCAGAATATAGTTAGGAAGTAGTGACGTCAGTGTTGTAACTTCATTATATAATATCTTACTTAACTTTTTATAAACAATAACATATACACGAGAATTGAAAGCATGAAGTACGAACTTTACACATTCATTATCATTACTTCCAACTGTCTAGCCTGAAAAAAAAACGAATATTTACAAATCAACGATACTATTTTCTCCGTTGAATTGGTAATTGTTTACTGAAAAAGCTCATTTAAGGTGTATAGATATTAAAAAATTAAATATGTATATAAAATTAAATTGTGTATTAGTTGATAGAATTTTGAAATTTGTACATAAGAGTAATCTAGAGAACTTTATTATGAGAATTCACCGAAGATTAAAACGTGTAAAGAATATTTTTTTGTATACTTAGTAAAATACTTCTCGACTTGGTTGCTTCACGTCGAGAGATCGATTTTTACTCCATTACAACCAATTTTCGTTAATTGGAAAAGTGATAGAATTAATTTGGTTTTCTTATCACAATTTGACTTATTCCTGAAAGTTGTTTTTAATTTAAAAATAATTACATAATTAATATATGTTCAGTATGCAAAGATTTAAGACTATTCCGGTGTCATTTCTGAAGAAAGCGTTCCCAGATTTCCACACGAGTATAACAGCAACGGTCTATCGAGAGCGAAGTGGAAGATGACAGCTTCTGGACGTTGAAACGTTCGGTTTAATCGCTGTTCTACCCGTGTGGAAAGCTGAGATCTCTTTCATTGTCCAATATACAGGAGATTAATGGCGGACAAATTAGTCATAATTGTACTAAGCAATATTTTTTAACTAAGAGTATAACACAACGTTTCGTTCCTATCATCTTCAGGTGTGAACAATCTATAAGTAATAATGGGTATAATTGAAGAATGTAATATGAAATTTCTGAAGACGTTCCAATGGTGGGAACGAACGGTTGTGTTAAACTCTAGTTAATAAATATTGCTTCCTACAGTTCTTAATACTTTGGCCGCCATTAATCTCCTGTATTATTAGAGATGTAGTCAGAACAATCATTGTAAAATATAGTTTACTATGTGAGAGAGCAAGAACTATTCCGATGTAAATTAACAACCATTCTCGGGTTTAATATTTTAATAAGATATATTTATCAAACCATTAAGAAACAGTTTTTATGACAGATGAAATTATTATTTTTTTTATTTCATAGCGCTACTGACAAAACGTTTATAACATCAAGGAAAACCTTTCAGTAAGATAACAGACTGATAGAAGATATTTCCAAATAAGTGCCGAGATTTAGCGCTGCTAAACAAAAATTTTTATTATCAATATTTTTTAATCATAAAAAGACCTGGATCGTTAAATATATCTTCTTAAATATTTATTCTTAAACAACGTTTTCATGTAATCCTTTGCCATCCTCGTCTGGTAATTGCAATTCAACTGATGAATCCGGCGATCGAGTCATGGAAACGTCGTGTAATAATTAAAAATTAATCCAGTTGGAGATCTGAGAATGGTTTTTATTATTCGCTTATTATTTTCATAATTATTTGTAACCTGCTATTTTTTTTCTCTCTCAAAAGTATGTCTCTATAGTTTTACAAAAATAGCAACCTATTTAATGCCATTGTCATAATCAAAAATTAACTTCTGTTGTATTTCGCCTGTATGCTCATAGATGGTTTATGAATGCTTTGCTTTTTCCATTTGATATTTTCCACTTTTTGGGACGCTCTCGTCGCGATGTTGGGAGCCAGCTGCTTAAAGAAAGAGGAACGAGGGGCGTTTCTGCCCCCGGCTGCAGCCAACACAAACATTTTTCAATTACGGAGAGCAGGTGCTCATTTGGAAGAAGGTTAATGTAAAGCAAATACAGCCTCGCAGATTGTTTATTTTTCTTCACCTGCTTCAAGAACGAAGACCTCTAAGGTCCCGCGTAATAATTACTACGTATAGCAGTTTTTAATCACTTTCCTGTCGGAATTCTTAAAATAATAAGTTAAAACTGAAGCTGCGAGGCCGGAGAAAAAATAACTGTTCGCAGCCAGATTGTTTTCTCCCTTGATATAATGTTTTTGTTATGTCAAATAAGGACGAGGGTATGTTAGCGTGTTGACTATCTCGGTTATTACAGAACAGTTGAAGGCAGCCAACGAATCTATTGATTACTGGTGATACTTTAATTAAATTATTATCCAAAAATAATCAAGTATTAGTTTTTATTTACTTACAGAGATTTTATAAAACAAGAGTACCCCCATTTCATTTTCCACTTTTAGTTCGACATGTTAGAATAGTTTTGGCTTATTATTTTCTGCCTTCATCACACTGTGCAATGAAACGTAGGGCCAAATTTATAGTTTTGAGCACAAAGGCTTTATTTCACAAAATATTATTTATATAATATATACTTATTGAAACAAGATAGGAAATTGATCAATTAAAAAAGGTGTATATACGGTGATTAATAAATTCTGTTCAACAGACATTTTCAATTAGACTGTAGTCTGTTTACAAATGGTGGAGTTTGCAGGAAGGAGTAAACTCTGATTAATATGTTATTTATTTACTTCGAAAGTATAAGTGGATTTATCTTGTGTAATCTAAATTATATAAACAGTATATAATTTTAAAATATAATTGTACTATGAATCAATTCTTGTATATTTAAACGCATATTAAAGACTGTGATATTTTCAATCTGTGGATTCACGATGCCAAAGATAAGTAAATATAATGTAGAGACGTCCTCATCTCGATTTCATATTGATGTTGTTCTTTGTCAATTTGTGCTTTGCCGTTGTATTGTAGGTCGTTTAATGAATAAAGTTACGCTCGAAAACCTGTTTTCATATCAAATATAAATTATAGGATTCTAAGATCATTAATAAATGAAATTCCCCGTCCTAATTTCCCAAAGTAACGTTTCAACAGATTTGTCCGTATGTACTTTATTTCAGTCTACGTTCAACGAGGAAGAATAAACCTCTATTTAAAAAGAACGAAATTTCAGTGTGATGTTATAAGCTAATCAGCGAGCTATTGTATGAAAACTGAAAATATATATTAAACGACTTAATTGAAAGTACGCAAATTATATACTTATAAGTATAACGTGCGATAAGTACACTTGTGTCTTGTGGTCCAAAGATTGGATTATGCAATTACTTTAATTTATGAAAATAAATAAATGAGTATGAAAGAAGGTAATAACTAAATTTGTATCGTGAGTAAATAATTTCATTCTCAGTGTCGTTTTCTTTTTTCTGCAAGTTTGTGACTTGTTTATAGTATGATCCGAAACCCTTTGTTATAAAATTATTACATTTCTTTTAATGAGAGGAAGAAATACTGAGCTCGATAAAGCGACGACGTACCAATGAGTTCCCCAATGTTTCTGAGAATGAGAAAACAAATATCCGCGCTCGTGATTAAATTCCAGGTAATGGTTCTGAACCACGAGACCACAGCCAGGTAAGTTTCACTGTCGATGTTCGTTTTCAAAATAAACTGCCGAATACATTTTGTATTTCCTCTAACAACTGTTTCTAAGCCACTTATTCCGATAATGACAATGAAGTTAATTTTTGTTACAACTATTTGTTTCTTTAAAATTGCAAAAGATCCTTAATTTCCGTAATTACCATAATACACATAACGTTTTATTTAATAAATATAATCGATGATAAATAAGGATGTAAGCTTTAGAAAGACTAATTATTAATAGTATCATACAAAAGGTAGGGTTATTGCATGAATTCAATTTTATTTCTCACAATCATTTCCTTTACGTAATAACTTTCGTAGTGCATCCAATATTCTCCCCTACAGCAGTATTGTTATGCTGTTGTTATTAATATACGCAATTATCATTGATAATAAGGAACTTTTACGATCTTTACGCAACAAGTGTCTTTGACCTTGAATGAAAATCTTTGGAATTCTTCTGTCATTTTAAAATGAAAAGAAAAGAGTAAACATTAAACCAATTAAAGGAGAGTTTTCTGAATAGCAACGACTGCTTTTCTTTACCCGTTATTTGAATTACTTTGCGTAAATTATAAATTATGTGATATTCCGACAAGACATATTACATTGCCTGGATAATTTGTTTTTATTTATGTCATTCGAAGACGGTAATCCTTTTATCGCATAGTCATCATATAAGTTGAACAACACTTGCGAACTGCTAAGTCATGATATTTGTTACATTGGCAACCTGCGTTTAATTGACGTGGGAAACCTTGCCGATTAGAGTACAAGGTTCGTCAATACAAATCGTGCTGAATATTATTAAGTATTGAATTCGAAGTCAAATTCACACTATTGTTGCAGATGGAATCCATTGGCAAGTTAAATGTCGCGACTACCTCTGTGAAAGAATACATTAATCAATGTTTTGTCAAGAAAGAGCCATGGGAAATTGTTGCTATTACAGCTGGAAGTGTTTTAACTAGTGTTTGGGTTTGGGGTGTTATATTTCAAGATGAAAGTAAGTTTATTATATCTACCTATTTTTTTTATTATTTGTAGTTTAATAAGTTTAGTACATTTATTTTTATTTTTTTAGGCTTAGTGTCGAGGGGGAAGAAACTGTTATTCAGGTTGGCTCGAAAGATACCAGCTATAGGCAACAAAATAAAATCTGAAATGGAAAATGTCAATACATCATTTGAGGAATCTGTTATCAAAAGAAATGAAGGAGTTTCATATATTACATCATTGCCTATTCTTGGTAAACAGCATGATGCTATAATTAATGATGTGAAGCAATATCTTTCCCTTGGTAGGTATTATTCTACAATTGCCCTTGAGCTTCATTTTCTATACATTTCCATGTATTTTGGTTATTAATATTTTTGTTCAGTTAAAATTTTTCTATTGAATTTGTCATTTTTTAAATATTCAAAAGTTTTTAGATTTTAATGTTATTACCAAGAGGATTATCACTTAGTAAACTACATTTTCAGGTGATTATAAATGGAAGGAAGGTTATGTCTCTGGTGCTGTGTACTTCCAGGATCAAAAACTGATTGATTTACTGACCCAGGTGTATGGTCTGGCATCGTATACAAACCCATTACATCCGGATATTTTTCCAGGAGTGTGTAAAATGGAAGCAGAAGTTGTTAGAATGGCTGCAACACTTTTCCATGGTTCAACAGAAGCGTGTGGTACAGTTGAGTAGCCAATTTTCTTTATATGTAGATTCATACAAAAATATTATAAATTTTGTTGCTCTTGCTGTAATGCTTTTATATAGGAATTTTAGACAATTAGTTTTTATAGAGTCAATACCACAAAAGTGTAAGGAAATTTATTTGAGTCGCAAAACCGAAAATACATTTTCATTCTACATAAATTGTGCAACATGTTTATCAAAAGTTCTTACTAATTTTTCTTTTACATTTAAAAATAATTTAACACTGTCAAAATAATTATTTAAATTGTTAGTTAAAGATAAATAACTGATTCTTAAATAAATAAACACACACACACTGAGTGGCTGATTGCCAATTCAACTTTTTTTAGCTGTCATCTTCATATATCAAATAGTTTTATTTATTAAATATTCTAGTCGGAATTTGGTCACAGTTGCTCGATTAAGTGAAATATTTGCCAAGAAAGTAGATGTTTTATCACTTATGAAGTACGTTAATCCAGAGATTGAAAAGTGGTTTGAGGTTTTATTAAATATTATTGAAGATGATAGCATTTCAGGTAGTGAATCTGACGGTGATTTCTGTTAATAATCTTGTATAGCTTTTTGTCATTTCTTAATTTTGTGATATTAAAATTTCAAAGTTAATCTGACATACAACAAACACACATCAAAGGTTTTTACAGCCAATATTTTGTTTTTATATGTTAATTATTTGTTGCACTTCATGTTTCTTATCTTTAAGTAAAATGTAACTCCAATGATAAGATTCGTTTCTATGTAAGAATAGTGTTTTAAGTATTTATTGCAGTAATGACCAGAATTTTCATTTTTGTTTTTCTCAAATCTGCCTTTTAACACTATCACACTTATTGCATCCAGCTTCTCAAATTTTATAATTTTCTATTCATGCATTTTCATCTCCCCTTATCTACCTCAGTTATTTGGGTAACAAGAAGTAATAGTTCCAAAATACTAATGTTATTAAATTACAAATCCTCCAGAATTTATTTGTATAGAGACTTTTGTCTGTCTGTAACTACTTAACTATTATATTTTCCAGATGACAACTGGTGGCACTGAATCTATTCTAATGGCCTGCAAAGCTTACAGAGATCATGCTAGAGAAGAGCTGGGGATTAAGAAACCTGAAATTGTTCTGCCTATAACTGCACATCCAGCTTTCAACAAAGCTGCAGCATACTTCGGATTGAGACTGAATCACATTCCTGTTGATCCTGTTACTCTAAAAGTTGACATAAGAGCTATGAGGAGGGCAATAGGCAGAAATACTTGTGTGGTAAGGATATAGTAGATAAATGAAAAATTCTAATTGGTAGATTTAATGTTTTGTGTTGATAATAGAACTTAATGTCTAAACATTTGCTTAAGCTGTATACATATTCTTTGATTTTCATTTTCAGTTAGTGGGATCAGCACCTAATTATCCATATGGCACAATGGATGATATTGAAGCAATTGCTGCTCTTGGACAGCATTATGGAATTCCAGTCCATGTAGACTCCTGTCTTGGCGGGTTTGTGGCAGTTTTCATGAAAGAAGCTGGTTTTGATATCCCTCCATTTGATTTTTCAGTTGCAGGTGTAACTAGTATATCAGCTGATACACACAAGGTATTACATAGTAATCAAATGTAGTTTTCATTTCTAAACCTATAATGTTTCAAGTAATCTCTTCCATTAATCACTGCTTTGTCTCATATGTTAACGAAAATACTAAGATTGTATGAATGTATGCCCAGAATGTTTTCCTCTTCAATTCATCATTTACTTTTTAGTACATATTTATTATATTTTAAATATAACATGTCTTTGTTATGAGTATATTAATGGAAATAATTAGACAACCTTTAACAGGCTGGTTATCTCATTGCATAAGCTGACATTTTGGTACCTCTTCAAGGTAACAATTCTATGAAAAAAATATTCTACATGAGACCATAGAAGCCATAAAATTATATAATGAAAAAAATGTAATAAACAGCACGTAAGTCACTCAACAATCTTTTAAACAGTTCCAGCAAATAATTAATCTAAAACAGGGTTAACTAATAGTTCACATGTTAGCAGTATTTATTCTGAGGCACAGCGAGGTACAGGCACTGAGTGACTTACATGCTTTTTATGTTTTTTTATTATATAATTTTTTAAATTGTATGGTCTCATGTAGAATATTGTTTCACAGAATTGTTACCTTGAAGAGGGTACAAAGAGGTACCGAAAAGTCGGCTTTTGCAATAAAATATTCAGTCTGTTGAAGGTTGTCAAATTATTTCCATTAAATTAAAACAGACCTAAAACTTCTAGTAATAAGCATATTAAATTCACAAACCTGTAGCCAAATTACAGACGAAACTTGCACAAAAATCACACAATGTTTCTGAATTCCTTGTTGCTTTCATCAGGTTATTATAAAATGCAAGAGATATACACCACACAAAATAGGATTTTTTGTTTTCACCTATTTTGTGTGATGTGTTGTACTTGTTGATCTTGCATTTTTCTATCTCAAGGATTGCTGAAACATTCAGGGCTTTTTCCCAATATCCAACACCATCCCTGTATTTTAGGTAAGACAATAATTTTTTCTTGCTTTACTGTCTATATCAATTATCTTTACAATATTACATTATTAACTTTCACATTGGAGTACATTGAATGACTTGGTTGAAGGTTGATGGTTTCAAAGTGGTTCTTAGGCAAGTCTTGTAACTGTTATTGTCTGTTTACATATATTATTAAATTCACATCCACACATTTTTTGTTCCAAATATGATGTCTTGTGTGTTTGATAAATCTAAAACAGGTGTTACAAAGTATAGTTTTCAATCTTCTCAAATTTATCTCCAGTTTTTATTAGAGAATAATGCACTTTTCTTGGTTTTAGCTTGTCACTAATTACATTGTTCACAGAGACGCATCTCAAATATGAAATATCTGTATTCTATTAATTCTCAGCTATTGACTCTTTTATTGAGAAAGATAATGAAATTATATTAATTTGTGGCCATTAATGGTATTTAATATTGGGATTCTTTTGCATTAACAGTATGGATTTGCTCCAAAGGGATCTTCAGTTATACTATATTCTGAACCAAAATATAGACACTACCAATTTCATGTGGCAACTGATTGGCCAGGAGGTGTTTATGGGTCCCCAACAGTTAATGGTTCAAGAGCTGGAGGTATTTTTTTTTCTGCACAGTTCACATTTTGGTCAAACTAAATTGAAATGTTCTTATGTTTCTAAAAGAGCATGTATTTACATTTCACCATTAAGTTGGAAAATGTTTTCAATGGTGAATTTTTTTTCAGTTGAAGACTAATTATTTCAGGCACAAATTTTGTTACAAAGTTATACATAATTTTATATGAACAAGCATAAATTTTATTTAATTAACAGTTCAAATTTTTGTAAAGGATAGAAGTTTGATGATACAATATGTCGATATGGGTTATCAGAGAAAAGTAAAAATGTTAGGACAAAATTTTATAAGCTTAGTAGATACAAGTGAATATCATACTATTGTTCTTGTTGATAAGTGAAGTACTACTAATGCTTTGTAAATAACTGCATAATTATTCATTGCACAAATTATGTATTTGTGTGTAATGTCAGGAAACATTGTGGCTTGTTTTTGTATAATTTTATTTATGAAGCAATTCTTTCATACAATTTTATTTCTTCACCATCTTCAACAGGTATCATAGCAGCATGTTGGGCAACAATGTTACATTTTGGGATGGAAGGTTACGTATCCGCTACAAAAAGAATAATAGAAACAACAAAGAAGATAGAAAATGGGTAGGGAATTTATAATATTACTTCAAAAATATTGTCATTGCACTTTTTTGTCTTATCAATTTTTTCTTCCCTTTCAGTCTACGAAACATGAAAGGAATATTTGTGTTTGGAAAACCTGCTACTACAGTTATTGCCATTGGCTCCAAAGAGTTCCACATTTACAGGTTATCTGAAGCACTAAATAAGAAAGGTTGGAATTTAAATCCCCTACAATTTCCATGTGGGTAAGTGATGCAAATATTGATGTGATTGACAGTGGTGGCTGGTGCTCATGAGCTACAACAAAATAATTAATTTAGGAAGAATTATTTGTTTCATAATTTTAAGAACCTTTATAATAATGGTGTTATATGAGTGTGAATTTTTGGTTCAATTTCTAAGACTTTAAATTGCCCACCTCCTGGCGTGATCGCTCCGGCCAAAGCGGTATACACTGGTGTCCGTACTATCCTGCATTGTAGTTTCAAAATTACTGTGTGATATGAGAAATGCACAGTACAATGTTTTACCCCTTCCCGTCAACAAACTAAGAATATATAAAAGAATTATATGAGCTTAAAAGAACACAGCACTGGACCAAGCGTACAGTCACAGTTTTGATGAAATAATAAAAATATTACTATGTACAGACTTGTGTGGTTTATTTGCTTTCAAGGTGTGGCAATTAGAAGACATTCATAACTGACTAATTGCTGCACAATTCTGCATACAATATTGCCATATTTTGTGGCTTCTTCCTAGTATACAGGTATGAAGTAAAAATACTTTAGTGTTAGGAATTTGAGCCAATTTGATTTTATATTTTTACAGGTTTAATAATTTGTCCCTATTACACCGTTATGTAGACTAAATAATAAATGTTAAATATTACAGGCAGTGGAGTATTATAAACACTGTAGCTGTTGTAGTCTTATTAATATCTTATGTAATTACCCTCGTGAAAATTGTTCCTGGGTATGATGTAGCACTTAACTTTAAAAGCTCACGAGCTGCCAATGATGATTGGATGAAGGAATGACAGGTGCAGAAAATGTAGGTAGCTTGAATGAGATGTGTGAAAGTATTGTTTAGTTTTCTACTTTATGAATTATATGATTTCATAATGCAACTACAGCATCTGCTTTACTTCCAGTTTTTCTTTAAAGTTTTATTTAATTAAGAGGGGAATGTAAATGTAGGAGAATAAACATACCATGGTACTTTTCTTGTTTTGTAATGCTTTTTAATATATTTTAGCATTCATTTGTGTGTAACACATGTCCACACCGCTGATGGTATTGCAGATAGATTTTTATCTGATGTTGAGGAAGAATTGACAGGAATCATGAAAGACCCTGGTCAAGAAGTTCATGGCCATGTAAGTAACTAATTTGGCATGGATAGAAAAATCTTGTGGCTGATACACAAATTCAGAATATGCATGCTTCAATCCTCACGTGGAATTCATTATATAGTTATCACTTATTTTTGGTATTATCTAACAATACAATGTGTAGTACCATGTTTAATTATAAAACATAGATATCTTAAGTTGATATTGAAAATTATACCAAAATGGTGTCAGTTTTTCTCTTTAAAGTGCCACCAAAATTATATATTTTTGATCAGGACTTTTAAATAATACCTATATAATAATTTATACATTTCCTTTATTAGAGTAATTTATTCATCTGATTATTACTAATTGTTATGATTTGTTAAAGTTGGCGATGTATGGAATGTCTCAAAGCATCCCAGATCGATCAATTGTTGGCGATTTTACAAGATTCTTCCTTGACGCAATGTATTATACTCCAAAAGCTAAAGAAGAAATGAACTCTAACATTTAATGTATTACAAATTTTCAACAGATGGGACCAACATATAAATGTTTATTCAATGTGAGTAAAGCTGTATGTCAAATGCAATATATATACTCAATAATGTGATAATCTTGTAAATTATTGTATTTATGAAGTTATTTATAAAGAGCTTTTGTCTTTTCTTCACAAGTTGTTTAATGCAAATGAATGTGCTTAAAATGCGTACCTTTATTGTCAGAAATATAACCAGTGCAGATATTTTTGTATTTATATACTGGTATTCATGTCATTAATTCATTGTATAAAAATATTTAATTCTAATTTTTACTAGCAGGCAGAATATGGAAACATTTATACCTTTGTAAAACTGTTTTGAAGAGTTTATATTTAACTCATTCAATGAAAGTTTATCAGTTATTTTTTAAATATTGAATAAGAACTGCCATTAACTCACAAAAACTAAACTTATTCTGATACAATTTATTTTCTACTGTTTATAATAGTATGTTTATGAAAAATTCGGTAAATAATTCAAAGAATGAAAATGCATTTCTATTTCTATCATGTGAATTGTAAATAATGTATTTGCCAAAGAAAACAACGAAAAACATCTGTAAATACATAATATATTTAAGTAAGTCTCTTTTTTAATACAGCATCAAATTATTCCAATTTGTTGACATATATCAACTTCATTATTTTCTTGAAAAACTATTATAACTCGAGTAAAATTGATGAGCTCAAAGGCAGAGTGGGCCAAATCCAATCACATTCAAATGGAGATAGTCCAATTATAAATTTTCATAAATTTGTGTTTAGTAGAAAAAAAATGCAAATTTGTAAGCAATTTTGTGCATGCAATTAAAGAGGTATAAGGAATAGAGTAGAAAAAAATTGAATGCACATGGCCCACTACTGCTTCAGATATTTCAGTTTACCCCTCAAATTATGGCCTTTGTGAAAGAAATCTTACCACCACTTTCTAAAAATGTTATATTATAATTAGAATTAAACTGAAAATAATATTAAACCACTATAAAATTACATATTTGAAGAATTAGTCCTGTGTTTCATATTAGAATACCACAGGCACAGGATTTTGTTCTTTTGTTAAGGCAAGTCCTGCTAAAATCTGTAGCACACTGGTAGTATAAAATATATTTTTTTCAGCTGAAATAAAATCCTCATTTGGGTACAGCGCAGGTAAATATTGCTCATTAAGAATTTTTTTTGTAGCTTCTTTTGTTAGATTTTCTCTATCATAGAGGAAAAATGGTTGGTACCATAAAAAAAGGATCATAGTGGAGTGATAATTTGTTTTTGTAACGTTTTATTTTTCACGATTTTAGCAAGAGTTAAATTTTTACTCGTCATTTAATGACTTCACACCAGTCCTCCCGCAGTTTTTATTTACTTCAATTACATCGAAATTGTAATCATGTAACTAAGGTCACTGTTCTGTATTTCTTCAATATTGATATAAGCAGCCAAGAGTTAACAAATAGCTGCTATTTTAATGTTTGATTTCATTTACCAGACATTCAAATACATTTTTACTTTTTTGTGGTTATATAATTTTTTTTTTAAGTGGAGTATGCAAAACCCACTTTGGACAGAGTTCAGATGTTGCACTTACTGGCCTATATTTAAGTTTAAATGTGCAAAATACATAAGGTATAACAACATAAAGACCTATTATTTACCCATGGGAACAACGAAGTAAAACAATTACTATGATTTTTATTTAATCGTCATAGCCTACGAACACAAACCCGCTTATTTAGTAATCCGTAGAAATGGGGGAACTGGTGGAGTTTCAGTAACACCCAAGCTTATGCTCGTAACACTGTTACCTTCACTACTAGCAGACGGAGCTTGTTTGCCAGAACCAAGGTGTATCTTAAAGATACTCTACCCAGAACTAGTTGCAAAGATCAAAGCAGGACCGAAGAGTACATCAAAGATACTTATAAAATAACAGATGTTTTTCGTGGCCGACGTAACTTCAGTATTTGACATCGGTTTTTGGGCTGTTAGGCCACGTAAATTCTCGGCAGACACGCCGAGAATTTACGTGGCCTAACAGCCCAAAAACCGATGTCAAATACCGAAATCAAAGATACTCTTTGCCCAGAACTATTTGCAAAGAGGTTATTTAATATACTCTTTGGTCTAGTTATCAAAGAGATACTTTGTTGTGAGAGCGCCCCTGGCGATCAGAGGCTACCTCGATCAAAGAGTATCTTGACCTCTCGGAAGACACATGGAGGTGCGTTTTTCTTTCCTTGTGCCATTTGACGTTGTAACGACGAACACGTTCAAAGCATGCTCCATCTGCGATTCGGGACATGCGGTCTCTTCAAATCATTGGTACTTAGTTATTACTTTATTACCTAAAAGAAATATACCGATTTAAAATGTCAAGATATTTATGAAACATTGAGCATTCAATTTTTACGTAAAAAAATGTGTTAACACGGGAGAACGGTAAATGCTAGTTTAATTACATATTTCTTTTTTCTTTTAGATGCCAGCAGTTTAATGGAAGAGAAACGATCAGATCTCTGCAACATATATTGACGTAAGTGAAGCTCCAACAATTTTAAAAAGCTAGATTTTAACATAATTAAAAGCTATTAGTACATTTAATTATTTTGGTGAAATAATTCCAAAGAGTCTATTTTAGTAACTGTCTGGTGGCTTCTCATATTCAGGCAACAGTTCGGTACATATAGGACTTGATATACTAAGACAAATGGGACAGCCTCCAGGAGCGAGTTTGACTCACTCTTAACACAACATTGTCCATTTTAAAATTGCATAATTTGAATTGAAATGTAAAGTTAATTGTGTAAGAGTTATTTCATGAAGACATTAACCATCAGAGAGTTTGGATCTCTACATAAATTCTTGTTGTGGTACTTAGTCCTAAGACTGGTCTGATGCAACCCTCCATGATAACCTATCAAGCCTTTTCATGGCTAATATTTAGTACTTGGCAAAGGCTGGGATAAGAATAAAATCTAGTTAAAGTTGTCTATTATCACTTTTAAATAGCATTTGCCAAATAAATTTTCTTCATGCAACTGAAATTACGGAGATAAAAAAATCATAAAGTGACTTCATTACTTTGATAATGTGCCGCAAAAAGAGATTATGGGATGCTTGCTCTCAACTGAAATTCAGGGCCAATGTCAAATTCACAAATTAGGCATCGGCTCTCAATTTCAGGTAAGGCCCTACCATTTTTCTTGATAAAAGTACTGAACTCTCCTTATTGTTTGAAGGTGTGGCCGTTGTGGTATTAAGTCATAAGACTGGTCTGATGCAACTCTTCATGCTAACCTATCTTGTGCAGGCCTTTTCATTTACTTATAACCAGCAAAACCCACATCCTCCCTAATCTGCTAAGAGTATTGTCCTTGGCCTCCCTCTTCTGTTCTTACCCCACACACATTCTTCTAATGCTAATTTTACAAGGCCCTCGTGTCTTAAAACGTAGCTTATTAATCTATCCCTTCTTAGTCAATGTCCTCCATATTGTTCGCTTTTCGTCTACTCTGTTTATAACTTCATTTGTGATTCTATCCACCCATCTGATTTTCAGTATTCACCTATAGCACCACATTTCAGAGGCTTCTATTATTTTCCTTTCCCCGACTAGTATCGTCCACGTTACACACCCATATAACGCCACGCTCCCTACGAACATTTTTAGCAACGATTTCCCAATATTCACACTTATATTTCCTGTAAGTAAATCCCTCTTTTTTGTGAAAGCCTTCCTTGCCTGTGCTATCTTACTCTTTGTCTACTCTACTTATACCATCCCTAGGTATTACGCTTCCAAGTAGCAGAATTCCTTAACTTCCGTCAAAATATCCCTCCCCAATCTAACACCCTTTGTTATTCCACTGTTTCCCATACTACACTCCATTACCTTGGTTTTTCCACTATTAATCATCATATTGAACTCTTTGTCCAGGACTCTGTTCATGCCATTTATTATGCTTTCCAGGTCTTCTGACTCCCCTAATACTACAATATTGTCAGCAAAGCGTTTTTATTTCTTTTACTTGCAGTTTGATTCCTTTTCCATGTGGTTATAGAATTCACATATATATAGATGTTCTCATTTTATGGCAAATAGTATGAACTTGTGTAATGAGCAACAAAACCATGTAATGGAGTAACCATATCATTGCTTTATGTTCATATGAATATAAGTAGGTTGTCAGCCGCAAGTATTTATGTGGAAGTATTGTTTAAGAAGTTACTCTAGGACAACAGCAAGATGGATCAGATTTTAGAAGATATAATAGTTAATCTTTAACAAGCTCATGGTAAAGTTGCAGAAAAATGTGCAATTGAAAAAAATTGAAAACTAGGTAGAAGATGAAATGGGTTTTAGCCAAGATGTTTACAATGCCTGCTTATGATGTACAGACTTATAGGTAGAGGTGGGACATAGAAGTATTCTTTAACTTTATAAAGCAAAACCTTGAATATAGTCATAGCATGAACTGAATGAAAGTGTATATGTATGATTATTATGGCTCTGCTGTTTCTCGTTTATAAAATTGAAAACCATTTACAAGGATTTAAAATAGCACTATTGCAATTCTTTTGTACAATTGATTGTTCTATTATAAGGGGGAAATTTACATGCTGTTAACCATGGTTTATGATACCACTTGTGATACTTTCAACACGTATAGGATAGAATTGCTTCTAACTCCCTTTACAGAAAATATTTCCTTAAAAATGGGCAATAATTTCCAATTTCTTCCCTTGGTAATAGGTGGTACCCTGGTAGTAAAATTCTTCAAATTTCTTTTTGTACTGGTCAGTTGTTTTATGATCAGGAGTTTTCATTTTTGTAATGTTCTGCCAAAACCTTGTCAAAATCTTTGTCTTTATCAGTGCTTTCATTACGATTTTATCTACACTTCAATCATTAATAGTAAAATACATTCTGTCAATGTCTTGATATGCCTGATAACCAGTTTGCCTCAGCACTATCTTCATGCGCTTTTAACATATTAAGTCTGCAATATTGCCTAAACTTTGTGGTAGGGACATAGTGATGGCTCTTGCCACTTAGTTATGTAGATATAAGTAAAGATGCTCTAGTTGGAGAATTTACAACTTTCATGGCAAAAGTTTATGAACATCAGCCACCCACTTCAAAAGATTTAAAGTAGTTATTGAAAGTGAAAGACAGTTGTATTTGCAGACTTTTTTTAATTATGCAGTTAAATATATAAATTATTTCCTATTGGAGCCAATGTAATCATTAGTGGACAGCTTGAAAAGTTTACTCATCCAGATTACATGTCGTAGAAATGATTTAACAATTGTCGTGGTGTTACTAACAAAAGTATTAGAAGCATAATAAGCTCTAGCCTAAGATTTACCGGATTTGCCTGAGTGGATAGACAAGAAATTAATCAAGAAAAAAATGTTACATTGGAAAGAAAGCAGCATAGGATTACACGGACCAAGGGCAGAAGCAGAAGTTTGCAGAGAAAGACTTGCTTATGATAAAAATTTTGTGTACCAGCTGGCACTAAAGTCTTTACAAAATCGTGTAAGAAAAGTGTAGGGGAATTTGTCATATTGAGTAAATACAAAGAGCAAGTCTTGAATTAATTACTGTTCTAATTAACGAACAATCAAATTTGAGCGATAGATGAAATCCCGGAAAGACAAAAATCAGTATCGTCTGGCAAGTCTGCTTCAAGGTGGTGATGGCAGTGGCAAAACTGTAGTTGGATTCTTTGCTATGAGGTAGAAAATAATGTGCGAGCAGCTCTAATGGCCCCCACTACTATCTTGGCGGAGCAACATTATAATTGGATCGAAGAAGCTCTATCTTGTACTGATATAAAAGTTGCTTTGCATATTGGTAAAACTGCATGTGAGGAAAGAGACTATCATGAACAAACTTACAAGTGGTATTCAAAATATAGTGATTGGTACTTGTGCATTATTTCAAGCTAATATCACATTTAAAAATTAGGGCTCTCTGTCATAGATGAACAATGGAGATGGAGTGATACAGAGGAATTACTTGATAGGAAAAGGGGATAATACCAATATACTTTTTGTTACTGCAACTCCCATTCCAAGAACTTTGCAGTAATCGATGTATGGTGACGTTGAATGATCCCTTTTAAGGGGAAAACAAAAATCTAGATTGCCAATTGTGATTAATAAGAGTATCAGATATTATTCAAAAACTGAAAGGTGCTTTAAATAGAGGCAATATTGCATTTGCCCATATATAGAAGATAATGAATAACTCAATGTTGTCTCAGCAGAAATACACTTTCAGGAGTTACAAAAGACATTTTTGATAGAGCTGGATAATACATGGAAAACTAACTCAAGATCAGAAAGATTTTCTTTCCTTCAAGAGAAATGAATTCTCTCCTAGTTCAAACTACTGTAATAGAAGTTGGTATCTATTGCAACTTGCAGAGCAGCCTTTCCTTGTCTGCCATATATATTGTGATCCGTTATGTTCTCTAGGAGTAAATGTACTTTATCTGCCCACTCATCATACATACAAAATTCAGCAATAGGGTGCAAATTGGGATTAGCTCTGCTCTTTAGGAGTAAATCTGTACTTTCATCACTATAGTATTAACATGATGCAAAGGTGTTCCCTTCCCTGTAAATTATGATCAGCTCCTTTTTCTAGGAGAGAAGTTACACTACAATGACCACTAGTGAAATGTATTGGTGTCTTTCCATTGTCATATTTTACATTAGGATCGGTTCCTGCACTTAGGAGTAAACCCACAATAGAATCATGCTCTCTGCCTTTCTGAGCTATACTCAATACCACATGTAATACTCTTAGTCAGATTCTACTCTTCTAAGGTTAAGAACAGATTTTAGATCTGAGGATTCCTATTGTTTAAGAAAAAGATAGGTAGACATTGATTAATAGTTCTTCATTTAAATTCTCTTGACTTTCTGTCAAAGCTGTGTTAAAAAACCATATGCACACAGGGAGTGGTGAGTAGTAGTAATGAGGGAATATTTTTTTTAATTAATTCATACTCTTTATCTACTTGCTCTTTCTCTAGGTTTTTTGTGCATCTTACAATAACTGATCGGTTTAGTTTGTTTCTGAACTTCCACCGATAATATTACTCTTTCAAAACTGATGATTGACATATTTACGTCTAAACTATAAAAACATGTATGTAGCGTAAGTAAAACTAATACAAGCATAATTTTTCACTAAGATACTCTACATATTAAGAAGAGAACTTATCTCTTTTGTACATGCTTTTCTTCAGCTTGAAGCTGTGGTTTTCTATGAATTTGCCTTCTTTTGGACACTCAAAGTTCCTTTCACTTATCTGTAAGCGATTGTGCAACAAAGCTAAACTTGCATGAAAAAATTACTAGTGTACTGTTGTTATAATTGTTAATTTAAGGCATTGTTTGTAATTGATTTGCAAAGGAACACCACCTAAGTAAAGATCGAATTTTAGCAAAAGTTAGAAGCGTTATGTAAGGTTAAAATGCATACTTGGAACTTGCTAATCTCGTTACTTTTAATACTAAATGGTAGCATTGTATATGCTGATATCTGCATGCAATATGATACCTTCAGGTTATAATAGGTGGTAGAGAATTTAGTGTAAAGTCTGAAAATGTTATAAGCAATATGCACAAAAAGTTAACCAATCAAAGAAAGGCTCATGGTTGGATAATGCTTTAAAACTAGAATCTAAAAAGCTAAAATATAGATTGTGAGGTCAAGAAAAATAAGAAGCTCTTGAATTTCATAGATTGGAGGGAGTGTTAATTCTTTTAGACACAAAAACCATAAAGTGTACATCAGGAGGAGAGGTAATTAAAAGGCCAGTAAGTGTAGGAAAGTAATGGTAGAAAATGCAACAGAGGTTGGAAGTGCAGAAATAGAGATCAAAATAGAAAGTTGTGGGTGTAATCTTATAACTGAGAGAGATGATTGAAATGTAATAGAAAAGGAAGATTTGGAACTTAGGAGTTGTTTGAAAATATTTTATTTTTCATTAACAAGTCTAAGAATTTGTTTTATAAAGGAGAAATTTGTAGTATGCTAAATTCTGTGACTAGAAGCATAAGTAATCTAGTGAAAGTGCAGAAATAATTTGGTGTTTGAAAGAGAACTAAGTATCTGCCTAACTTTTTATTAAAAATGTTTTTATTTGAGCCAAAACTGCTGCCAGTGTTAAAATATTCAAATTTTTATATAAAAAATGTTTGAAAATAATTTCAGTCTTAAGTAGACATGAGTGAAAAAGTTTTGATATTTCAAATATTCAGAATTGAAAGATAGAGAAGTCCAGAACATAATTTGCACAGCTGACATTTGTACTGTTGTTTCATGTAATTATTCAGTTACAATATTAATCTGTTGTTAATTCCTTAGTTTAAATATTAACAAGTGTTTGGCTTGTGCATTGCCTTCCATGTGAGGTTTCATTTTGTCTGCTCAAATGTTGCCAGAGAAAAATTTGTATCAATAATTAAAAATTGAAGTTTATTAAATGCCTGAAAAATTGTCAAGTGTTGTGATTTCCTAATGTGAAATTTGCTGCATGGTATTAAACATTCTGTGCTGGATCTTGTAAGTGAAATTTGTTTTACCTTTGATTGTTAGTAATCTTTCAGTTGATATCAATGCCAGAACATGAATTATTTTCAATCTGTTGAACTGATTCCACATTTGTAATTTGCTTTTGTACATTGTTTTATCTGTCTTCACCAGCCTAAGTGTTGAAAACTATCCTTTTCCTTATCAAACAATTTTTTGCTGTATTTAGTTTTCACCTGTACTCCCCACAGAGGTGATTATAAAGTGATTAATGTGCATCTTTTCCCTTTCAGTTAAGAAGACTGGGTGGGGTGAAGGAAGAGTCCTTATCAAGGTGAAGCTTGCTCATGATCCTGTAATAAGTAGAATAAAACTGTAAAGATGTATTTTGTAAGATTTTTTGTTGAAAGAGCCAACAATATCCCTTAAAATCTGATTAGAATACTTTCATCAGCATTACATAATTTTTAAAAACCCCATAGATTATATTGTATGGAGTTTCTCTAATTCTTGACAATATATTTTATAGCTAGTTTCTTATTTGCTGTATTTCTTCCTTTTGCCTTCTTTAATTCCCCTGAGCTGTAAATGATCATTTGAGATGTAGGTGATTGCTTTTCCCAAATTCTCAATTAAATGATTATCAGTACTTGATGTTTTTGGTTTTCTTTTGAAGTGTTGTATATTTTAAAATGTTGTACCTTAACAAATTTACTCTGTTATAATTAGTTATTAATGGTCTCTAGTTTTATTGAATTTAGCAAAACTTAGTTTCAATTATTTTTCTTTTTTTGCAGGAGGGACTCCATACTGCTGTGAAGCTTCTTATTCAAGACTGATGCTGAGTTTCTTGGACTTGTACAATTTTTATTACCTTAGCTTGAAGTGTTTCAATTGTGTACTGTTTTGCATTCTGTGGTTCACAAAAATGGTAATTTGTTACAATTGTATATATTTTAACATTGATTTTAAAGGTTAATTAAATGTCTAAATACTTAATGTTTGATTTATTGCTAACCTAGTGTTATACTATAGGGTCTTGATGGGAATAAAGACTCCAGTTTATAATTTATTGAATTAGCTATTTACAAATTTTTAAATCCTTTCCTTTATTTAAAAAATAAATCCAGCATTAGCTGGTGAAAGCAGCTGCTTGCATGGTGGTTCAGGTAGCTTCATGGTGGTCGAAGGGGCTTGAAAAATCACCCTAAGTCCAACATGATAAAAAAGCTTTTCTGTTCAACGTTGACACTTTTCAGATTCCACAGCTTCCCGGTCCAACGTTTTGAGGAGCAAGTGGGCCGAGGGTTTCAAAGCCCCCAGTCTACAGGCTCCTCAAAGGTGAGTCTGCAAAAAAAGAATGTTACACAAAACATCAAAGAAAGAAACCACAATACAGAAAGAAAGTCGACATGTGGAAAAATTTCATGAAGTTAAAAGCTGGAGATAGTTTATTTCTGAGAATCACAGTGGTGAGAGAATGGAAAATGCTGCAGTTGTGCTATAATGGATAATTTGGAGATAGTTTATTTTTGATCACCTGGGTGGTGGGAGAAGAGACAATAACTGCAGTTTTTGCTTTATTTGGAGATAGTTTATTTTTGGTGCTGTGGAACTGCCATGATTCCAAGCTGGAGATAGTTTATTTTTGGGCTCGTGATTCCAACCACGACTACTCAGGTTGCTCCATGAAAGAGAAGAACGGCCAATAAATGTGTTATTAAAGGGAAATTGTAACATAACAGAAAAATATTCAACTTTACAGACAACAATGGTTAGAAAATTTCTTTAAAGAAACAAACACCATAATTCCCAGTGTTCTATTACAGAACAATGGCAGAAAAATGTTATTAAAAAAAGAATACAGATATAGTTCTCGGGTGCAGGTGTGATGGAAATGCGACGTTTCGACGACCAAATGCTCTGTCGTCATCTTCAGGCTCAGCCTGATGACAGAGCATTTGGTCGTCGAAACGTCGCATTTCCATCACACCTGCATCCGAGTGGAAATCCCAGAACTATTTCTGCACATACTACAACAGGAAAGCCTCAGCTCAAAAAGAGAATAGATACTATAATCTTGGACTTGGTCTAGCAGTACAACTATGGTATGCCATAAAAGATGAAGCTGGCTCAAATGTTGTTTAGAATCAACTATAAAATATCTGAAACACTAATTTAAAAAATAGTGCCAAGGTTGACGACATATTAAGAGAACTGAATGAGAAATTCAAGGAACTGTTCACTTGGTGGTCAATTTTAGAATCTCTGATGATGCAATCTGTTCACAGATGGATCAAGCGGAAAGATTTTTTTAAATGTGTACTGGATTTCCTCAATGAAATCAGGAGCACATACAAAATAGACAAGACCTAAATTTTAATGTGCAGAACTGCTGCTTGAAGGATTTCTGGAAATGGGAAAGGTGAGCCAACTTTCCAAATGGTTGCAAAAAAGCAAAGGTTACTGGTGGAAGTGAAAATTGTCCCAAACAGTCACAAGGTGAGGTATAATGGAAATTACTTTAAGTAATATGAACTGGACCTAAGCAGTGAGGAAAGAAAGTTTCAGAAATGAGAGAAAAAAAGACAGTGACTACGTTTGTCCTAAGAGACTTTGAAGTACAAATACAAAAGATTGATGTCAGAAACAGAATTTAGAAAGAATACAAAGTGACAAGGGAACAATTACAGAGTGTTTGGAGTGACAATTTTCTGGAATGAATGTGTTGAGGAAGAATGCTTTTCTGGACTATTTAAAAAGTAAAATTGGTAAAAAGGCAAGAACCCAAAGCAGATGCTGGCATTGATGGAACAAAGGAGAGTGTACAAAACCTCCAATGCACCAAGAAGTGTAACTGATACATGAAATGTGTGATAATATTGAACTCCAGAGAAGAGGTAGATCTGACTTAAGGTCTTGAAAAATAGAAACTGGAATGGGTTGAGAATTAAGCCCGTTTTAACATCTGGAAAAGACGGTTCCAAAGAAGAATTCTCCATGGTAAAAAAAATGACCTGGACAAATAAAGTTAGAAAGGAAGGCCTGGTAGATGAAAGAGAGGAAGGACCTCACATATTTAAGAGTGAAGTGGAAAGAGAAATAAAGCTATGGGAGAAATCGGTCAGAAACTGGTGAAGAGCCAGTTAATGACACATAACTCACCTAAATAGCGTTCACTGTGCAAGAGAAGTTTCTAGGATTTTTCCAGCAGCAAAATGGTAAATCTGTATCTGTTGCTTGATAAGTAGCATCTGGAAAGAAGATAAAGTGATTTTAGTATAATGGCACTATGAAAGTAAATAAACTGGGAGTCTTATCAATATAAACTTTAGACCATGTACAAGGCTCTTACTAGAGTAAGATACAAAAGATCATGTTAATAATGTTAAATATATATTTTAATATTTCAACCTTTTTAAAACACCAGATTTAAACATGTTTGGTATCATCGCAAATGTTATTACAATTTTGAAGATGTCTCTTGAACTTGACATCTTCACAAAACATGTTACAAAGACTACATTAAATTTTCATAAGTCAGCACTTTCAATATAACTTTATTTGTTTACAACTGAGTAAGAAAATTCAAAAGTAAAATCATCTTAGTAATGCAATTCTTAGATAAATGCAAAGGGACTTATTTGTATTTTATGATATACGAGTAACAAAATTATATTTCCGATTACTGTGCGATGACAATGAATTATATTCTTGTTTTCAGCCACTATTTATTTAATTTTCCAAACTTACAATTTGCATTACTTAATTAAAACTTTACAAAACAGAACATCTTACAAAAGTTTACATTTAATTCAAATCATATCATTCTTTTAAGTAGTTTTTTTGGCAGTTAATGTTTGTGTCATTGGAGGGTGGACAAGAATTCTTTTTGGAATTTACTTAAATCTAGTACTAACCTAAAAATTTATAGGCGAGTAGGTGCTACATACGAACCATGTTCCTTAAAGCTAAGAAAATATCAATTGCAATCCCTCGCATACATGTGTTGTAATTCTTTTCTATTTTGTGTAAGTGGAAGTACTATTGAAAAATTAGAAGTGAAAAGGAATAAAGGATTAAGGACTATTTTAAATGAGAGCAAGGATTGTAAGATTAAGGATATACTAAATAAGTGAGAAATGTTAAATGTTAAGGAACAAATTCTGTATCTTGTTTTAGTTTTTATTCATAAAATAGATAAGGGACAGCTGCCAATTAGGTTTGTAAATTCTGAGGTACATAGTCACTAGGGGTAAATTTGAAAGGTACAAAAAATTCGATTTTTAATATAGGTTTAGTATTATACAATGAGTTACCAGTAGCTGTTAAGGAACCAAAAGTATAAATAGTTTAATGCTAAGAGTTTAAAAAGACTGATTAAATGTCAAGGGTGAATTTGTATTTAGAATATGTTTTGTATTATCTAAAAAAATTGAATTGAGAATATGTAATTAGCTTTAAGTTAATTTGAATAAATAAATAACTACCCCAAACGCTTGATGAAACAAATTACTCACCACTGTTCACAACAAAGGAGCATTTACTTCAATCCAAACTGCACGCAAAATACAACAAAACTGTTTATAATCGTACAATCGATGGTCACCTCTTCACAGTCGATAATTGACCATCGTAGCTGGGATGGAGAAGGAGGAACGCCAGTCATGGCTGACTGTTCACACGTTGGGGCAGTGCTGTGTAGTCAGCGATGGATTGTCAGTTGTCAGTGCAGGACTGACATATGACACGTCACTAACAACACTGCACCTCTTTTTCTGGCAGTGATCAGTGCCCGTGTAAACCTAGCTCATGACAGTGCCAGAGAAAAACAATGAGGAACCCGGGAAAGGCCAGAAATTTGGCGATATCAAATTTAAGGAAGGGTTAAAATTACTTCAACTTCGATCTCAGATCAATCAATCAATAGAAGTGAAATTGTTGATAGAAATCCACCTAGACTTAAAACGATTTAAAATCCTAGCATAGGAAGGGAATTGAAAAGGGGGGATGCGGAAGGTAGAGCAAGGTAGCCAAGGGTTTGACTAGGGCCCCCGGGCTACAGTTTAAGGATCCTACCTGGTGTTTCACCTAAAGAGATGCAGGGAAAAACCTAGAAAACCTGCATCAGGTAGGTCGGGCATTGGGCACCGCCATTCTCACGCCCTTCTGAATGACGGGAGACGAGTTTTCTGTGGGGTCGCAGCATTCCCTTCTCCGTGTCCTTTCTCAGTTTTAGGAGGCAGTTGGCCTGATCCAATTACATAAACCTCCCAAAATAGGTGAAGGTGTCTCGGTATGTGAGATCTTTGAAAAATGCCCACAGGCAAGCCTCTATTGACGAGAGAACGTGTTAGGCTAATAATCAATCTGCGAGGCCCACAGGATTCTCGGCTGTCTTTTGTATTTTTTTATATTTGTAAATTAGGCAGCATATAATTTTATTACTATTTATTTATCATAAATAAGACGTTTCGTCTCTCTGTTGAGGCTTCATCAGGCATATTTATACTACAAACATAACAAAACATTACAAGATTCAATACAGTGGTTCCAGCGGCGGCCGGGCGGTCAGAATGCCCGGATTTCAGTTTCTAGCAATAGGATAGTAGAAGATGCAAGGAGGTATTCTTATGAGGCTAGCAGGAAAGTGAGCAGGTGGCGTCGTTCTCGGCAGAAGCCACGCCCCTAAAGCCTCGGCAGAAGACCACACCTCCTATCTTCTTATGCTACCCTACTACCTCACTTGCCGTATTCTGCCACGAATTTGAAATAAAATTTTCTCGTCTCTCCGAGATGCTTAAATTAATTACTGATAAACTCCCGAAAGAAAGAAGAAACGGCGTATTTTATATTCATTAAATAGTAATAAAATTATATGCCGACTTACTGTGACAGAGTCGTCTTATTATTTTTTGAAAATTCTGCTGGTTTTTTCGGCTCGGCTCCAGTAGTTAGAAATGACTTCAAGGATTTACACAATATTATTTTTTATCATTATTATGCAAATAATAAATGATATGATACGATTTTATCCACCATGATTAACCCGACAAAAGAAATAAAGTTTTTAAATACGTTTCCTAATTATAAAAAACAGTTGTGCGTGAGTGAGCTTCTAGGACGTCTATTTTATATGAACCTATTAAAATGAATCCGAAATTAATGAAGTATTAACGACCCGTACATCTGATTTAAAGTTTTCATTCTACATCTAAAAGTTTTACAGTTTACGAATCCGTCTGATGGTTATATATACATACATAATTAACGGCATAAAAATAATGACTTTTTAAGATCTTATTTAATAAAATAATTTAAAATCTCCCTCACCTTCTACAGAAAGAAATCAACCTGCAAAATTATTTATATGGAGAGTTTAATATTATTATTCATTAAATTATGAAAGAGTTACATTATTGAGATTCTCGTTTATAATTCAAAATAATGGCCCTTGGCAGCAGAGCACAGGAAATGAGGAATAAACGCACGCATTAAAAATGTAAAAGTTACATTATTCAAAAATAATTAATTGATTTGACTAATACAAATTTTGTCATTATTTTTAACCACATTCTGTAAATAAAAAGGTAATCAGGTTAAATTTATTTTTTTTGTCAACCAACATGCATGCATTTACACGGCGGCGGCCGGGCGGTCAAGCGAGAACTGACAACGAGAAGACCGGATTTTCAGTTTCTAGCAATAGGATAGTAGAAGGTGCAAGGAGGTATTATTATAAGGCTAGCAGGAAAGTGAGCAGGTGGCGTCGTTCTCGGCAGAAGCCACGCCTCCTACTTAGTCCCTCCCTGCATGTTCTGCCGCGGATCGGAATATATGAAGCGAGAGCGATTTCACGTACGGCTCCAATAAAAATTATTAATAATATATATAAGATATATTATATTTATTATAAATATTATATATTATATTTATTTTAAAATATATATTTATTTTTATTATATATTATCATTATAGCCTGGTGTTTTAATAATAAAAATACGCAGAGGAAATTGTTTACAATTCAAGTATACTCACTCATAAAATTAATATTATTGCTTAAAGAAGTAGAAGAAAATATTTGCGTAAAATATCGCAGGAGCGTGGAGGCCGAAATGACAGTTAAAATAATTTATATAATTCAATGTGAAACATGAAGGGCGAAATTGCAAAGTTACCAACGACATGAGAACTGTTTAACCTAGAAAAAAATTTGCATTCTACACCTAAAATTTTTACAATTTGCCAATATATCTAATGGTTATTTAAATTATAATCACGCCCATTAATAGCATAAAAAATTGGCTTGACCGCTACTGTTTAAGAACTTCTTTCCATCAACTTGTAACAAAAGAAATCAATCTGCATAATTAATATTTAATAATTATTTATTATATTATGAAAGAGCTAATTAAGCTGAAAGAGCAAAGGCACAGAAGTAAATGAGCAATAAAGTCCGGCATTAAAAATTTAAAAGTTATTTTTTTGACTTGTCAATCAATATTTTCTAGCACAATTTGCGAATAGAAAAGTTAAAAAAATTATTTTATTACCATAAAAATTATTGTTTTATTAAATTTATTTATCTCTTTTGTTTTTTGTAGTTAGTTAAGTTATTAATTATGTATATCAGTCACGCATGTAAACGGCACCAACGTCTGCTAAAATTTCTCGATGTATTAATAAGATAGTAGAAACTAAATAGAGGTCGTTTTAATTATGCGAACAGGAAACTTGGGAGGTAGCACGCTTCGTGACGACCGGAATATCTGCTTCAGTGTTATGCGTGCCTAACACTTCTCAGATGTCACGATTTTTAGTAGGTGGCGACTAGGGTGGGTTAATTAATATTATGCTTATTAGTTGTGGTTTGATATCGGGCACGCACGATGGTTTTGCGACGAGAAATTTTTTTATTTTGTTAGAGGACAGGAATAATATCTAGAAAGAAGGCTTATTATTATACATAAACCTCTGCAGAAGGCAGTCAGCAGTAATTAGACTGAAGATCAAGAAAAGAAAACAGAAATCAAGAAAGGAGTAAGACAAGGATGCAGTCTGTCACCCATGCTCTTTAACGTATATATAGAACAGGCGATGAAGAAAGTTAAAACGGAATATGGAAAATGAATCATACTGCAAGGAGAAGAAATAAGAACCCTACGCTTTGCCGATGATATTATAGTGTTAGGGGAGTCAGAAGACTCAGAAACCATAATAAATGGCATGAACGGAGACCTGGAGAAAGAGTTCCTTTTGAAGATTAATTAATAGAGGGAAAACCAAGGTAAATGGAGTGTAGTATGGGAAGCAGTGGTTAGATTGAACAGAAGCCTGAGAATGCAGAAAATCACATGAGTGGATAGGGTAACTAAGAGGAATTTCTAAACCGAATAGGGGAAGAGCGAACAATATGGAGAGCGTTGACCAAGAGAGAGGATAGACTAATAGGCCACATTTTAAGATGAGGGTCTTGTAAAATTAGCATTAGAGGAAAGTGTGTGGGGTAAGAACAGAAGGGGAGGAAAAGGATGGAATACACTGAGCATATTTGGGAGTATGTGATAGTTATGCAGAAATGAAAATACTTGTGCACGTTAGGTTAGCACAAAGGGTTACATCAGACAAGTTGATTACATCTTATTCTCTTACTCTCACTGGGTCTCAGATTCCTTGTAAAACCATTCTTTCAAATACACTAAGTGTATTTTCATCAGCCGAACACGTGGTTCAGGTCTCTGTACAATATGTAACAACAGGTCTAATCAGAGTTTTATAGTGTGTCACTTTTGATTTCCTTGACACAATCAAAGATTTCAGCAGTTTGATGTGGGCGAAATAAGCTGTATTGCCCACCGCATCATAACTCGCCTGTTTATTTCGTTCTGTTACAAAGTTCTCGCTGGTTAATAGTGTTCCATTTGACTTTTTCAAAACATATTTACCACAAGTTACATTCTTTGTCCATACACTTTCCTTTGATGCTGAGATTTTCCTGTATTTTGTTAAGTCCTACAGCCTCGCTCTTTTCTTCCAAGACATTTCTGTAAGTGAATTCCAGTTGCATGCAACTAATGTAATATCATCTGCATAAGCACATGCTTGTTTCACCTTGTACACTGTGGTCCCTCCTAATCTCAATTATTTCATTGCTGCATGTAGATTAAACATGTATATTTATAATACCACTTTGATACTCTTTAGAAGTTTCTGATTGTTGTAATTTTGCAATATTCCAGATAGTGCATTTTCCTCCTCTTGTCTTCACAAGACTGGAAAGCCATTTCCTAATTTTCACCTTCACAAGATAATGGTCAGAGTCAATATTGGGACCTTGTGCTGTTCTTATGTCAATTATTGAGGATGCATGACTACGTGAGACCAGACATGATCAATTTGATTGGTCATTTCAGAACCTGGCACTATCCAAGTAATTGCCATTTTACCAGGCTGGAGCATAGTTCTTACATTCAATATTTCCGTTTCTGTGTGAGATTGCCAGGTTTATCAATTGTAAATCCACATATCTGAAGCTTTGTAACACTGTTGTTTTCCAGGGTGGGGTCGTTAGACCCAAGCGCAACCCCCAACCTGGAGGACCAGAGGACTACTCTCGGTCTGTCTCGGTGGCCCAACCAGGAGCTTAGGCTCAGGGTCATTGGGAAACGCAAACCTCCCCGCCATGGCAAGGTGGTAGTCCTGGGGAAGGTGTGAAAATTTTAATGCTGCAATAAAACCACAAAAATATCAGTTTGCCAATAAATACTTTGTCATTTTAATGCAAAATATATATTACTTCAAAACAAATATTTAAAACAGGAAAAAGATAAAACTTTAATCACAAATTCTTTTTATTTAGTGCTTTACATAAAATGCAATTATGACTTTCCATAAAGTGTAACAAAATTTTAACATTAGCAGGGTAGATTTAAAATAGCTAACATTTCATTTACAACCCATTAAAAATAGGTCTTATGCTTTTATCTTCTAATGTATAAATTTAATTAATTAATTTACAGTCTTGTAATAACAGAGCCTTGATGGCTAATAATTAAGATTATCAGAAGTATTATTAATTGGATTACTTTTTTAACTCCCCCTTACCAACACTCATGACTTTCTTGATTGAGACAATTAGAAAGCTTATCAATAATACTTCTGATACGTGAATTGTAACAGGTTTTATGTACTAAAAATAGAACATGCACAATAGTGGCAATCAACATGCTGAATGGTCAAGGCATCTCACAGACTTAAGAATCTGTATTTCAAAATGAACTGTGTTTTCAATTCAAAGTTTAAATGATTAATTTATAAGTGAATGAAACTGCTTTGATTTAGGAATTTGCTAACATTGGTGCTAAATCATTTGTTAGATATTTGTTTAGGTATTACAATGTGTCTATGAAACATGGAATGAAGAAACAGTAGGAAAGTCTGAACAGCTTTAGGGAAATACAAAATTGTTATTAAATCACTAGTACCCAAATGAAACCACAAGAAAGACTTTTGTTTGTGTAAAAGTTATTAATATTAAATCTATTTAACAAGCTGTGAGCACCTGTATGTAATGTAAGTAATGACTAGATTCAGATCCTTTCATTAAACAAAATTATTTATTACTTGTAAAAGGAAAGTTAATTCACAATGGGCCCATTTAAATTGTAAATTCACTTTGACATCACTTATATATCTCTCAAATGTGATTCATAATTAATTAAATAACATTTGACCATATTGTTATTGAATGAAAATATTTCACGATTCCTTATGGTTATCAAAAACACACCATGGTCATTAATTGCGACAATCAATGTTCGAGTTTTTCATAAGTCTACCTGGATGGAATCCTGACATAATTTCATCAATTTTATACACTGGGAAAAACTTTGTTCTACATATTTTTATCACCAAATTAAAACAAAGAAAGCAATACTGGCAAAGTACTTGTACAGTTAAAAATAAACCTTATAACTATTATTACAAACACGTTACTAAGGAATGTATTGTAAAGTCAACATTACTAAATAATTTTGAGCTCAAAGGAGTGGAATTATACCAGATTACCATTTGTTGACCGTATAGAAACAATTTAATATAATTCAATTGTGTATTGTGCTAAAGTTTGCATAATCTGCTTCAAATACCATTATTATGAAATATAAGACTTTCTAGTTTGTTACGCCCACAATCACAAGTTATAATTATGATCCAATTCAACACTAGAAGGTATCAAAGGTGATGAAATATTGTGCTAGGAAAGCACAATTCTGTGCATCTCCATGAAAATGTATTGCCAAAATAAAAATGAATTACTTCTAAGTCTTATGGCCATATAAGTTACCTTTCAGTTATAATAAAATTTCTTTTGCAGTTTCAATTGCATACTCCCACTCTCAATTTTTATATTAATATACAATATTTGTTATACTTATTTCTAAGTGTTTTCTTTAGAAAGCTTCTACACACAAGTACAGGGTAATGAAAATAATAACAGCACTGTTCACAGGCAACAAAGCATTAACTAATCTATAAATTCACTTTCAACAACTTAATATCTCTGTAAATAAATCTAGTTTTGTAAATAAAACTTAGTATAATTGTGAAAAATGTATAAACATAAAAAGATTTGTAATGAATGAAATACATTTTTATACATCTTTCCTGTCCAGAATAGTTACACACGTGTGGACAGTAAAAAGAGATGTAGCTATTTTAGTCATTATAAGTCAGCCACTATATCTGCCTCCTGTCCATATTAATGAATTAATTTGACAATGTCTTGCTATCCTTAGTACATGCTTATATATAGCCTTTACAGAAGGCAGTCAGAAGTAATTAGAATTGAAGATCAAGAAAAGAAAACAGAAATCAAGAAAGGAGTAAGACAAGGATGCAGTCTATTGCCCATGCTGTTTAACTTATATATAGAACAGGTGATGAAGAAAGTTAAAACGGAATATTGAAAAGGAATCATACTGCATGGAGAATAAATAAAAACCATACACTTTGCCGACAATATTATAGAATTAGGATGGAATATGCTAATTAGATTAGGGAGGATGTGGGATGTAATAGTTATGCAGAAATGAAAGGCTCGCACAAAATAGGTTAGCATGGAGGATTGCATAGGCCAGTCTTAGGGCTGAATACCACAACAACAATAACAACATACATGGTTCTGTAAGAACGCTAGTAAATAAAGAGAATTTAAAATTCCTTAAATAGTATCTTCAAGGAATTTATTTTATTAAAGGACTTATTGTAGCTTAGATATTACAGAATTCAAAAAAACAGTTTTTAAATCAGTTTCAAATTTTAAATATAAAATCAAAATTATATTAACATTGATTATAAATTTTTTTAATAAGCATTTGCAATGCCATAGTTGTCTATAAAATAAAAAACCAAATTAATTAAAAAATTACATAATTTGTTTAGAATTGTACAATATAAATGACAATTATTACATACCTACACATTGCCAACAGTAATTAATTTTTTTCTTTGTAACAAATTGATAATAACAATTATTAATATTAGCCTGCTACAGTATTTAATTTGACGGTAATCTCTTTATCAACACATTTCCCCTACTTTACGAGAACTGAATTTCATCATAACCACCATGATGACTTGAGTATATAAATTGAGTCACGAATTCTATTGGTAACATAAATAAGCACATTCATGAATGTGGCATCTGAAATGACAACGTTCATGAATAATAATTAAAGGTTACATTAGGGAATAACATATCCTGTTGCAAATTCTGTATGTCTTTAGGGTAGGACCTTTTTTTTAGACTGAAAGGTTGGAAGAGAGAAACCTAAATCTTCAAAAAGATCCAACAGAATGGTGTATGAGCACACAAGGAACAAACACTAAAAGTCCAAGTGGAGTTGATGGAGGGACAGTATATAAACCCCTCGGCATGCAGCATATATATAAAAAGGAGAAGCAGGAGGATATCCTGCTGGGAAATGAGTGAGAGCCAGGTGGAGGTTGACTTCCTGGTTTTCCTCTCTCTCCCCCCCCCCCCTTGGTCCATGGCCAAGGTAGCTAATTTAAGACTCCTGCAGGCTGAGACGACCTTGGGCAGTTTGAGTGGTGTATGTACAGGGGTCAAAGAACTTCGGCATATGGTAAGAGTTGTTCACTGATCCTATTGGACCAGTCGGCCAACTGCCTCTCAATACTGAACAAGGCACGGAGGTGGGTTTGTTGCGTTCTCACAGCAATCCAGTCTCCCGTCATCAGAAGGGCGCAGGAGTAGTACCCACTAGGCCGACCTACCTGATGCAGGTTTTCTAGGATTTTTCCCTGCATCACCTTTAGGTGAAACACCAGGTAGGATCCTTACACTATAGCCTGGGGGCCCTAGTCAACCCTGGGCTACCTTGCTCTACCTTCCACATCCCCCCTTTTCAAGTCCCTTCCTATGCTATTAAAGGGGAGTTGCCTGCTTCAGGATCCCCCTCATGTAGCCTGTTACCCCCCCCCCCAAAAAAAAGCATATATATCCTTTTATTTACATAGAAAATTCTGAACAAATTGTGTAATGTTTCTATTAATTTGGTTTTTATTGTATAGACAACAATGGAATATATCGGAATCTCCTTGATGTATTTGCGTTATCAAAAATAATATAATTTTGGTTATATAATTAAAATTTGAGACATTTAAAACCAGTTTTTTTTAAAAAATTCCTTAAATAACTGTACAATACTGTCACCAGAAAGTACTAATTACACGGCTTTATCAGCACTTGATTCACAATTTATTAAAATAGAATAAGCATTATTTTTCTTATAATTATTTGTGGTGTAGTTTACATCTACACATTATATTCAATATTTAAAAGAACTTAAGCTGTTTAATTAAAACAAATAGCTTTGTCTAACAGGAAATACTGATCAAAATCTGAACTACACTGCTTTGGATTTTAATATATTGTTTCTTCAATTTTTATCAGAATGAATTAACACAAGTAAAGTATTACTTATTTATATTTGACAAAATCATTGGATAATTTACTATTATTCATATATGAGACTTACTATTAATTTTATAAGAGTTTTTTCATGTATAACTGTACAGAAGAGATTTTATCAAGTATTCCATTGTCTCAAATAAATTGTTGGGTGTCAGATTCTTTGGAAAGTCAGACAATTTCTCTTCAGTAATCAACAGTAAAAATACAAAACACATTAATTCCCAATAACCATGGTTCAGACAAGTATGGAATTCTAAATAATTTTGATGAAAGTCTGCACTTCATATGACAAATAAAAATTATGGTACTTGTAAATTAATTATGCCAACACTCAAATGGACTAGCAACAATACTTTGTATTTGATACTCTTTTCAAAGAGTTACAGTTTGCGAGTTATAACATGGCATACTCTATGCGCAGTAGACACAGGAGGAGGAGGGGAGTATTGTTTTTTGAGAAGGAATTTCCCCTTCAAGCATGCCTGAAAAACACTACACTACTGTCATTGTAGAAAGGATATACAAATGAGATTTACAGACTGATGCAACATCTTTTTACCATACCCTATACTTATTAATTCTTAGCTGAACTGAAAACAATATATTTTCTAATGCCAATGTTTTCAGAATTGCTTTTTTAAAATTAACTTGTGTTAA
Organism: Eucriotettix oculatus; assembly: GCA_034510155.1. Taxonomy (NCBI): domain Eukaryota; kingdom Metazoa; phylum Arthropoda; class Insecta; order Orthoptera; family Tetrigidae; genus Eucriotettix; species Eucriotettix oculatus. Next base: position 38,725,817 of record CM067382.1, read on the forward strand.
CAAAGACTCAAAGTTAACCGAGTTCCCGTCTACCTCCACTACAATAACGGGAAAGTTGTCTACTGCGCATTGTGTTGTCACACGACTAGCTAAATCCCTTCAGTTATAAAATCATATTGGAGATTATATTTAAACAAAGCATAAAAAAGATCCAACTTCCTACAAGGGTAACTATAATTCTGTTCAAAAGCAAAATAGAAGAAATATCACATTAAAACTTATAAAAATAAATATAATGCATAAAAATTAAAAAATAAATAGCACATACTATACACTGTTCAATATATATTACACAATATTAGCTTAACCACAAATAAATTATTTTTCATATAAGAGTTTGTATACGTATTTATATATACATATATAAATATATTTCTATATCATATAATTCTTGTTACAGCCTTTATTCTTCACTTCAGTGAAATATTTCCAGCCTTTCTTGATTCATGGTTTGGAACACAGTGACCTCCCATTACACACGTTGGATTTCAAATAACTTCACATCAGTATCGTACCAGATTGGAGGATCCACATTTCTGCATAATTAATAAAACAAAGTTATAGAAAATGCCAGACTATGTCCGAGGTAGAAACATTTGAAACCATAAATACCTGAGATATATAACACCCCACATGTAAGTGCGGAACCAAGTTGTCGTTCCAGAGTTAGCCTGGTACTTCCGTATTAAAATGGGGTGGGGTACGGGTAGGAGACCTACCAGAGTCCCATGTTGAAGAAATTTAAGGATTTCACTTTCATCAGTAAGACCCCTTAACAAAATAACAAAGTTAATTAGGTCTAAACATCAATAACGTTAAAAGCATCCTCACACTCAACTTGTGGTATGCAACTGCCAAATAATTACAGTATATTATTTTATTAAGCACAATTATTTTTTAATATTTGATATTTACAAGCCAGATAACAAAGAAGTTACTATAGTTTCAAAACAATCTTTAAATTTAATGCAACTTGTGCTAATGGTTTTAATTATTAGGTTGGTGGGGGAGATGAATTTTAAATATGACTTATTATTCTGATCAGTTTAATAAAAACGATAACTTTTAAATTTAATATATGAAAAGGTGGGAATAATCATTATTAATACAAATTTAAGAAAAGGAATTTATTGGACTTGAATCAAATGTGACCCTCGCTGGCTGTCAGGAACATGAATATATTTTTCTCAGGGAAAGCTAAGGCTCAATGGGTTTAATTTCAAAATATATGGGGGAAAACGAGAACTTTAAAATAGCTGCAACCAGAGGCAAGAAACAATTAAGGGTTAGTATGTCACCAAGGTGCCATTGATGGTCCCAGGCGTCACTGTTGGCTGGTGGTGATGGTTGGTGTTGACTGCACGTCGTCCTGTTACTGCTCGTTGGGAGAATTTCATTTCTAACTTCTGAGGTACTCAGCTTGATTTATGATGGAAAGTTAGAATGTTTCTCACTCAATGTTTTTGACTGACTGCCGAAATGTTGAATGTCTGGCTGACTCCTAATGATGAAAGTTACTGACTCCTCACTCTCTCCAAGAACCCGCTGGTTTTTGTTCTGAAAAATAATTCTCATGGCATGTGATTTCTATGCCCCCCCCCCCCATGGAGGGGTAGCTTGCCATCTGTTTTTATTCCAGTTGTCATCCTTCGGACCTTGGGACGCTGTTTTTCTATTTCCACTGGTCGTGTGTCAAGGCCCAATAAATTCCTCTATTGAAATTTATTGGCCACATTATTATAGTTTTCAGCCTCTAGGGCAAATCACCTACCCTTTTTTTATTGTTAATGGCAGAAGGCGTTCTATCTGTCACCCCTATTTCTGCCTCATCTGGCCTCCAAGTTCCTTCATCCAATCAGATTTCCTAACCTTAAGGTGACTGTAATTTGTCATTTAGATAACCAATTGCATTCATTCATATTCCAGACTTCGCTTAGGTCTAAATATTTACATATCATATAATACTAATAAATAAAATAAGAATTTAATTCATCTTATGTGATACACAAACAATCACATACCACAAACTGTATGGAAACAACAAATTACAATTGTAATTTCTGTTACAATTTTTTAAACAATATTCATTCAGCTCAATATATTTGGTGAATTTATATTGCTTACTTTTCTTCGTAAAGAAAACTGCATGTACATTAACAGTACAGATATATTTTACAGAGAGACAATTCTCCTAAGATAATGTTTTTAGCATTGAAATCAGGTTAAAATCTCTTGAGGCCAAGAGTTGCTGAGAACTATAAGTCCCAGATTATGTATGCTCTTTACCAATCTCAACTGCAGATGCCCTTGTAGACATGAACTTTCTTTTGTTAATTGTACACACTACAGCTTGAACTACCTGTGCAAATGGTTGAATCATACTACATACGTAATGGTCATTATTCTCTACTTTTCCAACCAGTCAATTTCGCTAGTAATCATGAAGTCTCCCACATCATTTCTACAGTTGAAATTAACACCAGAAGACCTGATTCTGCTTAAATTTTTTCAAGCTCTACTGAAATTTATTTCCTTGAGCCATTTAGATTTAGAGCCGACACATGTCACCTTTGAAACATTTTTGCTAAATGTGACAATTTGTTCCTAAATTGGTGACGTTCTTCAAAATGAAATGTACTTACTTATCAATGCAGATCTTTTCCACCTGAGGTACCAACACCTGTAGCAATCTCATGATTGTCTGTAGAGGAAGTTTAGACTTCCAAGAGTTGACCCATTCCCCTGTGGGTACCCAGTGACCTCCAGCAGCAGCCCCCTGGACAAGAGAGTGGGTGTCTGTCATCCGGATGCTCTGACGCTACATTGCAAGAACAAGGCGACCACAAAAGAGAAGAAAATAAATAAAACAGAAAAAGAAGCAAAACACAATAAACAAACATAAGTGAAAAACAAAAGAATTAAATAACATAAGGGCATAATTTTTAGCAAACATATCAAACATAAAATTAAAAATGAGTAAGGAAGCCTCTGAAAATTTAAAGAACTTCCTCCTGTCCTGAATGTCAATGTTTAACTTCAATTTCGGGTAAGCAATCGCCTTTCTCTATTTCCTTTCCAAACCAAAGGTAAAAATAAAATATTTAAATAACTTGAAAGCAAGTAGAAATTAACTACATGATAATTATATATATTTTGTACAAATTTGATGACAAAAACAGATATTTATACAACATAATGAAAACTTAAATTCAATTCCATAATAGATATTCTATTTGTAATCTAATGAACTATTGTGACCATTAATTTCAGTATATGTAAACTAGAATATGCATTAGTAAAATTTAAATAGCCACTTCATTTATTTCAAGACAGTAATAAATACTGTTAGTTAACTGCTGTGATTGAAGCTGTTACAAGAAGATGATACTAATCACTAGAATACAGCTATGTTTAATTACAAAATGCTGTAATGCATGTAGATTAGATACAGAATAAGATAATTTTAAATTTCTGAAAGATTATAATAAACACCAACGAAAGATGCAATATACAAAAATCAGGACAACCACTTTACATATTTAAAATGAACAATAGTAATACAAGTAAGTTAGAACAGTAAACAGAGTTATTTAAAATTGCTATCTCATTTGTCTACAAGGGAGCACAGCACTCTTAATGTTTTACCTGGGAAACAGACCGCTGCATTGGCGTACTTGACAATGACGAGTCTGAGGATTTCCGCACAGATGTTGAACGTGTACTAGCTGCTGAATGTATAGAAGCTGTTGGAGAACTTGGAGTTGCAGGCTAGAGAAAACATTAAAAATCAGTCAGGCATCTTCTCATGGTGCCCTTCAGAATAAAAATTCAAAAAAAATTGTAGTAAAATTTTGAGGAAAGTAAAAGCATGTTTAAAAACAATTAATAAATTGATATTTCAGTCCCATTTGAAATAAAAATGTATCAATTGCCATTCTTTATTTATTTCTCCTTAACAATGATTTTCAATCAATTTTAAACACTACTCTCTTAATTCAGTGAATACAAATACACAAAAAGATGCAACTCTTTCTTTTATATATTTTCAACAAATTGGTTGCAACAAAATGGTAAAGCAAACAAATGTTGATTTGCACTCAGTTCATTAATAGTATAAACAATTTGAAAAATAATGCTTGAGATAAAGAAACTAGAATATTAGAAAGTCATTACAGACTGAGAAAATTCCACACATTTACTGGTTTCTGCTTTAAAGCATTCAGTAATGTAGCATTTCTAATACATACATATTAACTGGGTGCCTGACATTGACTGGAAATTAATTTATGTTAGCCAATAATTCAGGAACAATCTCTTTGTCAACACGTGATTAAAACATCAGTTTCCGAATTTACATTTTCAAACCCCTACTTAAAGTGAAATAATACCCAAGAAATCAATTCATACCATATATAAACACATAATTGCTGCTGCAGCACATCCACCATATGTGTGTGTGTAGCTAAAAAGATGACAATATTCACGAAAAACAATTAATAAACATCATAACTAAATCATTATATTTGTATTATATTTGTCATCTTCTGAACCCTGCAAGATATCAAATTTAAAACTTTACACCAAATGTCTAACTCTTTTTCATGTCCTCATTAATTGTTTCAATTAGTCTGACAATGTCATTTTCTGACTCACTTTTAATTTACCCTTAATGGTTGTTCTTTCTAGGCTTCTTCTCTATCCATCCCATTTAAAACCTAATAATAATAATATTAACTGTATTCGTTAAAAGTTGGCACAGTGGCAAAATTGGTGAATGTGCCACAAGACTACACCATGGGTTTTACAACTGATTTCATGTGAATCAAGGTTCAAGCCAAATATTTCGTCTTTCTTTTTCCTTCTATTCCTCTCTATGCTTAATACATGTCATTCTTTGAGCATGATTCTATGCTGGCATAATCAAAAAATTATACCTTCCTAAACTTACTCGCTATCCAATTTTAAATATTTGCATATTTACTCATACCTATATATATATATATATATATATGGGATAAGTGACGAAGTCACACATTTCATAATTGGATAGAAAGAAAGATAGAAATATTTGGGAGAAAGGCAGGAAATTCGTTCTTTAAAGTTCTGCTTGTGACTCGTAACTCACCAGACTCTTTGAGCGGGGAGGCTCTTCCTCACCATCACCCTTCCTTTCATTGTCAACATTATCCATGTTAACAGACTGTGACTGTGGCAAAAGAGGAGATTCATTAGGATGGATCCCGTTGACAGTTGCCGTTGTTAAATCACATAGCTGATGGGATGAAGGATGGGCTGACTCCCTTTCAGTCATGTTCTCAATTCCTTAAAATATTAAATCAAACATGAATACTGGATATAAAATATTAATTAAAAATTGAGTCAATTTTTTATTAATAATAGACAGTTTGAATAATCCATATGATATATGTTTCATCCTATAATAGACTTACTAAGAAAGAATTTCCTGGTACTTTAATTTGAATCTGAAAGTCTCCTTAAAAAGTTGTTCAACATGTACATCACCACCATTCTCTATTTGCAAGATTGCAAGTTACATTACTATTAATTACAGTAATTATAAATGTTCTTTCTTTGAAAATGGTAAATAATTAGTAGACATGAAAATATTTTCATTGTTTGCCAAAGAACTTTTGTAATATACTAAATAAAGAAATAAGAGTCGTCACCAACCTGGAGTGTCAGGCAGCGTAGCCTTCAAGGTGCCAGGTTCAGCAGGCAGAGCAGGATGGGAGCCTTCCATACTGGGTAGGTCCTTGATGCTCTCAGAGGACACAGCACTGGGTAAATGGCGACGAGTCCTTTTACTTAGGGACTTTGCAATTGTCCCATAATCTGAAGGCAAGTTAGCAAGTGCATGGAAGACCTGTCGCTTGCGAATTATTGTATAGACTAGGTTCGAATTGCCTGGAATTAAAAAAAAAAACATTTCAGTGAAACAAATTGGAATAAATATTTTCAAAGGTTGAAAATATTTAGGCCTTGGGTAATATACAAGCAATCAAAGGCAAATGGCAAGGAGCAGGTGGTTAGAGCGGCTTCACTCATTTTAATGTTCCAATATAATTTAATGAGTTTGTGGCTCTACTGGCTGTGTTGGCTAGCCAACGACTCTGAAAGAGAGATAGAAAGTAGGTGACTTACCCGAGGTTGGAGTTCTTTAAATTTTCGGTGGCACTGCCCCCTTACCAGAAAGTTAGGAAGATGTTTCCAGTCGTCGGCTAGCCGAAAATTTAAATAACTCCAAACGACACAAGGTGTCTACCACCTATAAACCTCAGGTAAGTCACCTACTTTCTATCTCTCTTTCCTTTCCTTATTGTTATATATATATATATATATAAAAAGATAGAAAGAAAGATAGAAATATTTGGGAGAAAGGCAGGAAATTCGCTCATTAAATCATATGTACGGCATGGAATTACATATGTCAAGCGTAGAAGAGAATGGAAGAAGGAAGAAAGACTGAAAAAATTCGATGTGGCCAGGACTCGAACCTGGGTGCACGAAACAACAGTGCATCACCCCTAGAGCCGGGGCGTGCGTCTATCCACTCCGCCACCACATCGAGTATGACCAACCGAGCATTTTCAGTCTATATATCTTAGGTTTTCAGGTTAGGATGGATAGAGAAGAGGGATGGAAGAATTAGGAGCATCCGTTAGGATAAATTAAATATATATATATGGGATAAGTGACGAAGTCACGCATTTGATAATTGGATAGAAAGAAAGATAGAAATATTTGGGAGAAAGGCAGCATATGATTTAATGAGCGAATTTCCTGCCTTTCTCCCAAATATTTCTATCTTTCTTTCTATCCAATTATCAAATGCGTGACTTCGTCACTTATCCCATATATATATATATATATATATATATATATATATATATATATATATATATATATATATATATACACACCTACATACATACACACAATTACACGGTTTATAATCTAGCAGGTAAGGCAGTTCAATTATCTCATCAGCGCTATCATAAATTTAATCTGAACAAAATTGTAAATATTCTTATTCTTAATTCTTATCACTTGCATTTCATTTACAAAAATGTTAAAATGAGATTAAATATGATATTTAGAATTGACATGTTAAATTATCAAGTAAGAAAATTATTTGCAATATATAGTTCTCAACTTTTTTTTAAAAAAAAAAATTCAGAACTAACTTATTGACTTGTTTAAAATTTATGGTACATGGGTTATCTCAAATATATAGTTATAATATAATTTTTTTCTAAGTATTAAAGATAAAGTAATAATAATTTCGGTAGTCAAAATGTTTTATACCAAATTAAGTGTTTATATTGCAATTCGTGTTACATTGGTAAAACCAAATTCTCATTAAAAATGCTCTTTAATGAACATACAAATAATTTAAAATATTAAAATGCATTGCTGTAAAAGGCTCTGTTCAAGGTTTTGTATTGTACCCAGCATCATTCACTGCCTGCCTCTTGATAAAAGTTACATCTAACCACTCGTCACTTTTATCATACCTGAGGCATTTTCTGTACATAAACTATGATTAGAAATAAAATGTCTGGCAAAATTATTGAATGCAAACTAACATTTCAACAGTTAAATATCAACAGTTACATTATTAACATAATCCTTAATTCTGATTTTATATCACTCACCATCAAATTGGTACTGAATGATGTTGTTAAATATTTCCAGCAAGAAGAAAACCAAATGATGATTGGTAGGAGAAGAGAAAAGAAACCACGGAGTGCTGAAGGCTTCTAGAAGATGTAATAGCTTTGTACTTGCAACCATGGAGAGTGTTTTTAAATATGGAGAGACTAGAAAAGAAGATATAATTCAGACAATTAAAATATTAGTAAAATTTGTCATAAATTTACAGAGGAATAACTAATAAACAAACCATTCACAAGTATTGTCAGTAGACAGTCAAACAGTGGTTGAAGCCTTTGGTGACCAGTTGTGATGATCTTGTGGAAAACAGTGATGAGTAAATCAGCATGAGTACCTGATAATGAACAGATATTTTATGACAATGTACAAAAATTAAGATTTGAACACTTAAAGTCAGATAAATACCTGTGAATACTGGTATGTCCATTGGAATAGTAGCAGTATACGGTTTATTCAGTCGAACTCCAAAATTCCTCTCACCACTTAATAACAGGAGGATGAATACTCCAATATGCATCAAACCTACTCGAGCTGAAGAAAAACGGTTATTGAAAAAATTAGATTAAAATTTCATATATACTCTTTTCTTTTCCTTTCTGATACAAATGTCTCACATGAAATGAATTAAAATAAACTTGAATGAGCAGTTAAACTAAGCATAATATATGATAAAACATATCTGGATGAATAAAAAAGTATAATTTAATATATCTTAATTTAATCAAACTTACACTGATCTGCTCGTGAGTCATTGAGATGGTACAGAATAGGAACTAAGATCTCAAGAACATCACTGCTTTTCAAAACGTAGTACAAAAATTTCTGTAAAATACCAAGGAAAAAGCATGTCAATATGACTAATGAAGTGGTACTACAATCAAGTACAAAGAGTAATAGCATTTTTTCCATTTCAAATTTACAAAAGTGATGTAAAACAAAACACATAAGCTGTAAACATTAATAACACAGTAAAGTTTGGTTGATACCTTTGAATGGGAAGTGTAAAGTATAAAGAGCCTTAACCAATATTTGAATTGCAATAATTGGCACCAATCACCATAATGATTTGGCATACTGTAGATAATTCAGCTAAACTTGCTATTTTTACAAAAAGTAAAAATTCTTCAATGAACAGAAAGAAATTACACTTTCAAATTAACACCTACCTTATTGTAATCACACATTTTCCAGAAGAATACAAGTAACTCCTGGTGGAATTGAACTTTCTTAGTAGAGTTGGGTAAATATGTTTGTATAAGAGGGTTGTTTAGCAGCCTAGTAAATCCACGTAATACAAAAAAGAAATCCTCATCTCTATGTATCCTTGAGAGGTAATTGATAAACAAATTATCTGGCACCTGCACCTATAACATAATTTAAACAATTACTTCATTACACCAATAAATTGATACATATGAATAAAATATAAGTTAAAGACAAAATATAAGTTTAAATGTGTTAGAAAACAAAAACAAATCACAGTAATTAACTAAGAAGTATTTAGATGACTTCATAACATAAAAATAATTTAAAACATTATTCAAAGGGGCTGAATAACACAACATTTATTAACTAAAACCACTTATACAAGGGAAATGAATGTTCGTTACATTTATTAGTGATAAAAATTTAGCAGGATTGTTCCCTGTATCAGAAAGAGAAAGAGCGAGATCAACTGCAATTGGGCTACATGATTCCTGAAGTACCTCTTCTCCTTCAGGGACACTGCTGGACGCATCATGATCAAGAGTGACTATGAGGATCTGTAGAGCTGCATCAACCAGAGGTTCCATGGAATCATTAAAAAGAAGATGGTTGTAGGGAACTCCCAAACCAACAGGATCATAGGCACAAACAGTGTTGAGGAGAGATGTGAACATGGGTAGCGCATGACGATTCTCTGCACTAGTGAAATATTGGACCCAACGGTTAGGAGATGTGTGAATGTCTAAAACATTAAGAAAATCAGAAATAACAAAATTAAGAACATTATACACAATGTAAAATGTTATAAAATTATATATTTAATTTATTATTTATTCTGGATTCATTGAAATAATTTTCAGTGCAATTTTTTGACAACTTGTGGATGTATGTTGCCAATTGTGTTCGGTAAGAACAGGAACAGTAAGATTTGTTGAATTCTGTGAATTCCAAAGTTTGACAAATGTTCCGTGTGAGTCAACACAATCTGGAAACATATGCATACCATGAAACATATATATATATATAAATGATTGAAACATGACGTCATCACACACATTGTATATTTGGATAGGGTGTAAGGATAGAACATGAGGGATAAAGTTGGGAAATTCGTTTTTAAGTCATAAGCTCAGCATATATATATACATACATATATGAGTCAGGAAATGACATTGTCATGTTTATTAAAACAATTAATGGGGAAAGGACAGAGAGATAGAAAGAAGATGACTTACCTAGGGTTCATAGATGGTAGACACCTTGTGAGGTTTAGAGAACTTGAATTTTCGGAGGCACCGCCCCCTTCATCAGAAAGTTAGGAAGACTTTTCCTGTGATCGGCTAGGTGACGACTCGGCTACATATTAGGTTTTCAAGTTAGGATGGATAGAGAAGAGGGGTGGAATAATTAGGAGCAGCTGCTAAGGATAAATTATATATTGGCCAAGTGACGAAGTCACACATTGGATAATTGGATAAAAAGATATAAATATTTGAGAGAAAGGCTGGAAATTCACTCTTTGAAATCATATGTACAGTACCACAGTCTTTTAGAATTTCAATTCTTCGTCCAAACACTTTTTGTGATAAATTACAAACTATTCATAGATGGAAAAAAATATATAAAATTATTTGCTATACACTATTAGAATGACTTAACACACAATCAAACTCACCAACAGGTGGTTGGTACATTGTTTCGCTGAAACATGTAAGCAGCAACTTCAGCAGCTCTGTCCTGTTTGAGTCAAGATGAGGGTAATGAGGAGGTGACTGGGCAAACCCAACTCCTGCCTCCCATATATACTCACAACTGTCAATAGCTTGAAGATCTTCTGCTTTATCCTGAAAAGTTGTCAGAAGCAAATAAGAAACTAATTAAATAAACATAAAATTAAACACGTAAGCCATATATACTTACAGGACCAGATTTCCTATTTGCTGCCACAGTAAAATCTGGGCAAAACAACAAGTCCTGAAAAAATTAATATGTTGGCTGGTTATTCTGGAAAAGGTTATATAATTACAGTAAAACTTGATCATATTGAGGAAAACAATACCAATTAATCGTGTATTATCAATGAATAAAGAAAATTTACACATTCACTGATACATTAATAAACAAAGTAACCTATGAATTACCTGTTAATCCTACAAAATGTATCAATGTATTATCAATTAATGAACCCCCTTTTTTTTAAAAAAATTATCAAGTTAAATGTTTAAAAATACTTCAAGCCTTATGGATATTGTGAATATCTTAAATTATAACACAAAATTATCATACAGCATTTGATTAATTTTTTAATGTTGCATTGTAATGAAAAGGAAAAGTAATTAAAATTTAAATGTCACATTACTGACTCTTAGTGAGAAAATATAATGTTTTAAATAATAGATGACAATATCAACTCACACAAATTGCATTTATCAGTGACTGGGCCAGAGGCATTGACTGATCCTCATCATCTTCTTGTGCTTGCCCTGGTAGACTCGACCAGAAGAATCCCCTCCAATCTGGATCTTCAAAGATATATGGCAGCACTCTTGTAAGTAGACGCACACAATTAAGAACTGAAAAGAATTCAGAAGAAAGTTTTACAGTTGGTATCTTAAAAATTAAACCTAAAAACATGGAATAATTTCATAATAATGAAAATGGAAGTGTATAATAGAATAATTTAATAATGAAAGTTTCCGTTTCTTGTAAAGTATTTACCAAACACAAATGCTGTATCAAACAGTAGTATTTAATGTATAATCACAGTACTAGGAAAATTAGTAATCAATTTGCATGGCGCAATACTTCAAATTTTTCTGCATTTAAATTGGAAAGATTTAATATTGGAAAAGTATTTTTTTTAAAATAATCAATAAATTATTCCTTAATTGCAATATAAGTTTGCTGGAAATTATAATTATTTACAAAATAAAATTTCAGTGTGATATCTCATACTAGTATTAGTTTGTATTTTAATTTTAGTCCTCTGTAATATTTTACTTATGCTAATTCAATTTTTTCAGAAATAGTTAAATTCTTTGGATGGCCATGCTCATCAAATCTGAAGATTATAGAAAGTAGTTGCATGTTTGTGTTAAAACAGGCACTTTAACTTTACAGTATCTTAACATTTGTCAGTCTGACTATGTTATTTAAATCTGTACAGATGAAAATTTTTTCATTCCTTACTTACATAATTTAAGGTGAGTTCAGAACATGAAAAAGATTAGATACAAATTAAACCTTGTTATGGCATTACTAAGAAGTTTATTTTTACAAAGAAAGTTAGTAATTTCTCTCTTATTATTAGTTCACAGAATCTTAAAACCATCCGTTATAAACTTTGAACACATTTCAACAAATAATCTTGATTAAAAAGGTCCAAACTTAATATATTGACAATACTAATTGAATCTTTCTGTATGGAAGAAATCAGTGAAAAAGGCAAATAGGAATTATTGTTCTTAGTCAATGTGATGTTGCCTTTCATTCCACACATGCTATCACACACATTCTGTTTGATATTGTTCGCCAAATATTAAACTAACAATTATGCAGTAGAGTGGTAACATTTCCAATATAGTAATTGTGCAATGTTGCATTTTTTCTTGCAAGTCCAAGAACTGCACAATCAGTACAAATAGCAAAGTAAAACCTATAGGATGTGCTTTAATAGTGCAACAGTAAAAAAAATAAAATACTTAGTTTGTAATCAAATGGGAAAATATATTATATGTACAACCATTAAACATTTAAGTGCATATTCAGGTTTGCTGTGAACTATAATTTACAATATTCAAGATGATTTAAAGCATCTTTCTTTACAAAGCACTTAAGTAAAGAAGCCTAATAAAATTTTATGAGGTCTGGACTGATAAGGGTAACTGTATGATAACATATCTTTCAACCAACAGTGCCAAGTTTTGCATAGCTTAATTCTACAAAAAAAATTTGATCATTTACATATTTTAACCAATATTGAAAATTAATAATACGTATGGCAAAGGAATTAATTATACACCCAAATTACTTATACACTATTATTATATTAAAATTTGTAATAGACTACATTTCTTCCACAATCTGTGGGCATTAAAAGAACTGCACTACAAACCCGTCTTCATAGTGCATATCAGATTAGATGCACAGATTGTGGAAGAAATGTAGTATGTTACATACGATATACTAGCTGTTTTGTTAACATAAATACATGCAAGAAATTTTTGTTTATAATTAATTCTTGATATTATCCTTGGCCATACATATTATTAAAATTTTATCAGTTATAATACACTAAGTGGCCATGATAATATTTAATAACAATGCTTATGGAAATGATTGAGATTAATTTGTTGAAGTTCTGATAAATTAAATAAATATTTTAAAATGATATGTTTTTAATTTCTGATACAAAGAAGGAATTATAACTAAAACAATGTAATAATCCCTCAATAGAGCCATTCAATTGAGGAGTTTTAGAAGAAAAACATATATATTTCCTATTGAATCAAGATTGAGTCTTCTTTTTGATGAAACATGACAAAATAAAAATATATATTGAGCAATTTAGCTAAATTTAAGAGGTAATTTCAATATCACTTATAATATTACACTTTCGATTAGAGTATAATACAATGTATTCAGGAAAATAAATTCATTATTATAATACTGCAATACATATGGAATACTTAAACATGAATAAAAACACAGACAAAATTTTTTTAAATATTGATATTGACAAAAGAGACATCTGGAAGAGTAAGATCACTATCTCATTCCAGCTAAGGATGAAGGCTACAGTCTCCAAAATAATTACATGACATGGCACTTCCTAACCAGAAATTAATTTTCATTCTCTTAATCATTCATATCTATAAAATTATGTATTGACTGTATGGCCAGCTGACACACTGTGCACATCTTTAGTGAAGAAAGGGGGCAACACAAGCTAGAAATTGGAAATGTTCTTTTACATACAGCCACAGCGCCTCAAACATGTGCTAATGTTTCCTAGGTTGGTGAGATCTACTTTTGGCTAAAGGTAAACTAAACTCTCTCTATTCCTCTTTCCTATCCAGATAAATTAATTATTTTCATACATTACTTTTTTTGTTCAGTTGCTGCTGCAAACAAATAAATACATAGCAAGAAGTTGACACAGGTTTCATAAAATCATAAGGGTATTGTGGAATTGTGTTATCAGTTTAAACAGCTATTTAAAATGCATTTATGATCATCTTTTCTCACCAGTTTGTTGTTCGTGCTGGGTCCGACAGCTATTATCTACAGCTTTCACGAGTTTCTCGACGGCTTTGTAACATAGTGTTGCTAAATTCGACGGCGCTTCTTCCCGTAAAGCTCTAATTTCAGGTGCGGGTACTAATGTAAATACATCTTGAACATTTGTTACGTTTTCTGACCAAAACTGGTCCCAGAAGCTGTCGTCGCCTGCGTCGATGGGCTACAAACAGAGGAAAAACTTGATCAAACATTTTTCTCAATTATCATAACCTAAATTACCAGTGCAAGATTATTTCTAGCTAATTTATGTATACAATGTGTAATATAGAAACGATCAACAGAATAATCAAATTTATGGACAATTTACAAACGATAACTTCTTCGCTAATACGTATTAACATTACCTGAGTCTTTGAAGTAAGTTGGACCACAGCTTTCCTAAAATTAAGCTTAGTATCAGCATTACCCATGTTTGTTGCTGCCTCTGTTGTGATGTGTTGTCAGTGCACTTCTCTTAAGCCGACGTACGTCACAGTATTAGTGTCAAAGTTTCATTGACGTATTTCCGCCCAAAGAGGTTTACAATAAAATGTAACTTCCGCTTTCTTCGGGAAAGAACCTTAAGGATCGATTTTACATTATAAACTGATCGATACTTTGAGACGAATTAATTTAATAGCAAATTGCTCTAAATTTTCGCTTGCTATATACTAAATAGCCCATTTAATTAGTTATATACTTCTTAAAAAGATAATCTTTTAACTGTTAAAAACGTTTTACTAAACCAATTGTTATAATAGTTATTAATGTCTGTAAATGTAAATTAGACCAAAAAATTAGTAAAACAAAACTATAATTTAAAAACAACTACATATTTCGGTCCTGATCTGGACCCTCTTCAATAAATAGCAATCAATTGCTCAGCCTGAAAAGGGTTATAGTTTATTATTTACTAATTTTTTGTCTTCATTTAAACCAATTGTTATTAAACTTCAAGGCTCAATTGAAAAACCCTATTCATTATTGAAGTTGTTTAGAGTTGTCTGCATTTATTTAATTTTTCAACATTGCACTGAGTTAAGCTTCCTTATTACATTAAATTCGTAAATTTCAGTAATGCTCTCTGGATAAAAATTCCCATATTGATTTTAAAGCAGTTGAAAAGTTGCCCCAGTATTTACTGCAGTTTTGAAAATAGCTTTTTTTAAAATAAATGTACAGTATCATTTGAAGAAAGCCAACATACATTCTCTTGCTCTACTATTATGAGTGTACATAATTAATGTCCCATCTATATCGATACTGGGTAACACATTTCAAATATGTAATCAAATGATACTCTCCCCTCCACCTTTAAAAATAATACCTATTATTTTAAACATTATATTAATGACTACTCACTCAAGTTATGATTTCTTTAATATATATTTTTGTAAAGATACAATAATTTATTCTGTGGCCTCTTTATTAAGTCATATACAAGTCATTATGATATGTAAATATATACTCTTCCAAAAAAAACAACTACCATCATAATTTTTAACAATAATTATTTTTACTTCAACAACATTACTTTTTATTGCCAATTTTGCTTAAGATATTACAAAATAATTTTATGGAATGAATCAGACATATTTCAGAACAATACTTGAAAACTGTAACATTTAGCTGTAGAAATACCACACAAGTTGCACATTCTCTCACACAGAACATTATATGCATTATACAATTCATCATCAGTTTGACAGTATATATCTTAAAGGTTTGTACTTTCATAAATTATATTAAATAGTTGGAAGTATTTGCCCTACCATAAGGTTGATATACAAAACAAGCTTGTTTATCCTAAAATAATTTGAGTATTAAGAATTCTAACAAAATATATAATACTAATGACTGTTACTTGTCTAATTCAAAATGTGTTTTAAAAGGGGGGAACTTATATATTTTGATTTACAGTTAATCCATGTTTAAATTTATCAAACACTCAGCACATTAATGGAAAGTAATGTTAAGTTATAGATTTTTGTGATATACCAGTGTTTATAAACTAAGCAACCATCCAATAAAAATTTAAGAATAAATAACAAAATTAAATAATTGCTAAATAAATTAAAATCATTCAGTAACACTTGATATATCATTTAATGAAGCTAGGGCAAAGCAGTTAAAATTTTTCTAAAAAACTGCAAATTATTAATTGCTTCCCACTCACTTTCATTCTAGTAAGAGAGCTGAATTTATAATCACAGATTTGTGGTTCTCTAAAAATAGATTATATATTATATGTACATACAAATATTCAGCACAGACTTCATATTATTTATTTACTGTTAGTATTTCATCTATATGTGGGATAAATAATAACACTGAGTAAATATCCACCAAATTGTCCAAAAGAAAAAAATGCCAACACAAAGAAACAGTAATGGAGGTTAAGTACGAGGATAGAAATCACTCTTCCCCTTTGGCATATTTTTTAAAGTTTGCTTTAAGAGTGCACTTCATTTGATCCCATGGTTAGGTTAGTTATATCCTTTACTATCATCTCAGCAATCTGCCAAGCCATTTCTTCCTTTGCCTAAAAAGAAGAACAATATATTTAAGGTAAAAATAATTAAATTTTAAAATACAAATTCCTTGTAAAGTCTGTTTACATAATCAGCTTAATCTGTTAATATACTGGGTGTAACAAAAGTTAGTGCACAAACTTATACAGGGATAGAGGGCCCTTTTAGTTGTTTTTTTTTGTCACAGATACTTCATTACTTTGCAATTTGAGAAAGGAAAACTGATCAAAAGAATTTGAAAAGCACATCTTATTGCTGCTATCAGACAAATTACACAAATGGCTAGAAGAACTAAAACATTTCAGACAATGACGGACCGCACACAACCAGAATGTCTCTTGGATGTTTCGTATGTGCATCAGCCAGAAATCCCCCATTAAGTTTGTGCACTTTCTACTGTTACATCCTGTATATATACAGAGGTGTATGATTTATATGGTCATAAGATACAAATTGTAAAATAAGATCAATAGATTTATTGTAATTTTTAAAGAACAACATTTAAAACTTCTCAAAAATAATGGAATAGCAAAAAAATTAAATTATGATTTTCAATGATGAAAGTGATATGTGGCAAGCATATATCATTAAATATTTCTCTGGAAATGCAAATGAACAAGAATCTCATAGACAAGGATATGCAGCACACTTAGGTATTTGGAATATAAGAGAGAGCTTAAGAAAACAGGCACAAAAATTTTGAAGTTATCTAGAATTATTCAAAATAAATCATGGAAACAAGGTTCAGTTAATTTACTGATAATAAATATATATTGAATAATTATTAGTATATTATCAACAAAATTTGTACAGCTTTTCAGAAAAATAAAAACTTGTACTGACATCGGAACATGAAATAATGAAGAAAACCAATCATGCTTTCAAAATCAAATAAGGAATTCTGTTAAGTCTCAGAATACATCTGTAGATGTAATAAAAGATTCAAATAGAAGTTTAAAGCAATGCAGTTTTTACCTCACCTTATCAGTTTCCAAGTTAACTAGTTTCTTGACAACTTTGGTAATGCGAGATTCTGCAAGTTTCATACAGCCATTAGTAAATTACATTAAATATCAGGGAGACAAAAGTAAAAGATATTTTGAGTTGAAAATATGTATTTTTACTTCATAAATAAGAATAAATTCATTTCAATAAAACTTAAAGGTTAACCAACAAACACACGAGTAATATTTTGAAATATTTCCTTTCAAATGCTATCATAGCCAATATTAAACCAACAAACTTGTCTCCAAAAATTTATAGAGTTAGAGGTTTTCTCTTTCAACAGATAATATCTTCAATTATTGAAATAGAAACTGGAATATTTTTCAGTTACAAAGGAAAAAAATTAACAAACCTACTCAATATGTTAAGGTGTCATGTCTCACATTTTATATTTGAAAAACACTGATAAGTTCAGTTACTGCTAGCTTCATCACACAAGTGGCTCCTTGAAAAAACTTAGTATTTTATCAAAACAAATAGACACAAATTAGTTTATTGATTACTTGGCAATAATCTCAAGTTGATCGTTTTAAAACATATGAATGAAAACTTGGTACTTTAGCAAGGAAACTTACCTTCTTTCCTATCAGGTTCAGGATCGACATCTGTTACGAAACGACCCATTTCATTAATTTTTCCAAAACTCAGGCCACTAAAAATTATAACACGGCAAAAGTTCAGCATTTTTTGTACATTTATTATGATTTACTTAAAAATATAAGTGTCTTCAGAGAGTAATAAAAAAGTAATTTTACATATCGATCTACAGAAAATGTTGGCAGTCTTTTGGTAATTTACTGTAATGTGATAAAGAAAGGAACCCAGAACTTCAACAATTTTACAGTATGTAAGATAGTAATAATATCTCTAGGAGTGTGTGTTGACTAATTCAAAACATTTCTCAAACAAGAAAACTTTATGCACACTACAATATCATTTACGAATAATAAGAACTATAATATGTTTCCTTATCTCCTAATGCTTCAAAAAATTAGAAGAAAATCCCATAGCACATTTCTTTCTCGCTTTCCTGTCTTTACAAATTATGTTATTTTTGACAATGCCATATCCTTACTTGTATTTGTATATATGAATGGAAAGGAGAGACAGTGAATATTATATTTTATAATGGAGGTTATTAATTCAGTTCTTTTCTGTAAAGTACCTTTGATGTCGTCTTCTCCACAGAGAATCAGGATCATATAGCTGTCTCAGATCTATACTCATCTCTTGATCATCTACATTTCTTATGACTTTCCTTGGAGGACCACTAGAGTCTTCCATAGCCAAGAGAGTATTCTGAATTGAAATGCTTAACTCACTGCTACATTCAGATCCTGAAGCAAACAACAAAGAGGCTCAAAGGTTTTCTATGTTGATGACAAAATACTATTTTACTCAGTTAGAATAAGCTTAATGAATATAATTTGTATTAAAATTAATACTTAATATGATAATAGTAATTCAAATACAAAATAAAGTGAGCTAATTACATTTTCCTTTTAACATACTTCAGTACAATTTTGGCTTAAGAAAAAAATTAATAGACACATTCCTCAGGCTACATGAGGGTGATCCTGAAACAGGCAACTCTCCTTTAATAGCATAGGAAGGGATATGAAAAGGCAAGGTAGCTAAGGGTTGACTATGGCCCCCAGGCTATAGTTTAAGGATTCTACCTGGTGTTTCACCTAAAGAGATTCCCATGCCCTTCTGAAAAATGGGAGACAAGTTTCCTGTGGGATTGCAGCATTCCCTACTCTATGTCTTCACCAGTTTCAGGACCAACTGGTCCAATGGGATCAGCGGACAACTCTTGCCTTATGCCCAAGGTCTTCGACCCCAGTGCATATACCTCCTCATATAGGTGAAGGTGTCTCGGCAAAGTGAGAACTTTGATAAGAAAGGACAAAGAGTGTGTGAGGCATTCCCGACATAAAGAAAACTCCTGCAGCACCTGATGCCTACATTCCTCAGAAATGGTCTAGCCCACATAAGTTTCACACTTCTTATTCTACCTGCAAGTGCTTGTTTTAGTATAAAAGACAGAGTGAATTTTTTTAAGTGAAACAAAATGGAACAAATATTTCTGTTTATATTTACCTGATTTCTTGGAATGAGATATGGTTGATGGATTTGCTTGAATTGTATTTATTAATTCAGACAAGTACTTGTAAAATAGTTGAGATGACAAGAAAGGTTGCAAATAATTCTGGAAACAATTTTTTAAAATATATTATGAATTATTTTGCAAATAAATGTTAAGGGCCATAAATTTTAGCCACATACCTTCTCCAGTACATGAAGAACAATGTTTATAGGCTTTTTGAAGCAGTCAAGCTGTGGTCCATCTTCATGACAGATGTTTTGTTCTATTTCCAACCGAATACTGTCTCCAAATCCTAATGGACACGTAGCTTGGAGAGAGAAGTATCTGAAGTACAACATATATATTTTTTTATACTTTTAGAACTATAATTTATGCTGTTCAGTTGAAGCAATGTAATTATCATGTGAAATATATTTAAAATAAAAATTGTGAGTGAATGAAAAATACTACACTATAAAGAATATACAGCAGTATGTATTTATGAAATATTGATTGTAACTGTATATGAGGCAAGCAGAGGGACTTCTTCCACATTTTGCTCATATATTGCCTCTCTATTTGAATTAATATTTATGATAATTTTAATGTGACTGCTCCATATTTGAATATATTATAATGGAGATGTACTATTTTCATAGAGAATTTGGTACTTATTACTAAACTAAACAAGATTCATTAATGAAAAATGAACAAAAAAAACCGTGTAGGTCAGTCTTAGACAATTATTTGACATCTACCTTGATCCAGGATACATATACAAGATGTAGGCAAGTAATATAAACTTCTAACATGAGAAATAAATACATCACCAATCTAAATCTGCCAATAATCTATATTTTGTTTATTAATTGTCCTGAAATTTAAAACCCATAAATCTTTATTTATTTTTTATAAATGCTGTACAAACAGTAGAAACCAATTAACCTACTTAATTTTGCAAACACAATTTCCGAATCTTAGAAATGAAGGGTGTGATATAAATTCTATGTGCAGATGAAATGCACAAACTTTAAATGGTTTGCTTCTCTATGGTTTTACAAATTAAGTATGATGACAAAAAATTAAAACATTTGAAAATGGCTGAGGAATTTTAAAATTTGCCAGAGATTAATTGTATCACGATATGATACAACAAAGAATTTCTCTCAAACAATGACATGGGAATTGTGGCTTAATTGATAATTACATTGACACAAACAACAAGAAATAAGTAAAATGTTAATTAAAACTTCTTACTTATCATATAGAACTATGGCATCATCTTGTGCTTCCATTGCATTATATGAATCAATTTTGTCCATCAAGTGTTGGTGAAAATTGACAGCTGCTAACCAAAATTCTACAAGGCTCTGGTTACCTTCTTGCTCCAAAAACTAAAGATAAATATTTGGAAATAGGTAAATGTCTTCTTACAAGAGAAACATAATATAGTAAAGGTTAAGGATCATTGCGTCATGGACAAGTCTGTGTAGCAGACAAATACTTTCCTGGTGTATGTGATTAACAAGAAGTTCTTGGGATTTCAACCATGTG
This sequence comes from Eucriotettix oculatus, assembly GCA_034510155.1. Lineage (NCBI taxonomy): Eukaryota > Metazoa > Arthropoda > Insecta > Orthoptera > Tetrigidae > Eucriotettix > Eucriotettix oculatus. The sequence goes on from CM067382.1 coordinate 38,747,177, forward strand.
AGAACATTCAAGGACGGTCACTGCCATTATCTTCAAGCGAAGTGCTGACACCAAGTTATCTCAGCATCAGTTCTTCACTTGAAGATGATGGTAATGACAGCCATCGAAATGTCTTGTTTCTAGAATGTTTTCATCTGTTTGGAGTCCCAAGAACTTATTGTCAATATAGCAGGTTTAGAACAGAGAAACTGTACAAATTATAACCTACACAAATTACAGGCAATAATTGGTATAAATTAAATGACTAAAAAGTCATTGACTTACCTTAAATTGATTCTAGGCATCAACTAATAGGAAAGTGAATTTTTGTACTTCCCTGCAAGTTGACACCAATTATCACGTTAAGGTAAGTCGATTATATATAGTTTGAAAATATGTAATTTGAAAAACTTTTTTTTAAAATGCTGTAATGAGAATTTATACCTCCATAAAGTAAAAAAGGGCAGTTTCGTTGTATAAAATATCAGAAAGAAGAACATTTCCACTAGTCAGCACATCAATTTGGTGCTTGCAATGGAAATCACTCCACAAGAAGTTATTGAAATGCCTGAAAGCAAGTACAACATGTAAATTAACACTAAAATTACAAATGTAACTTTAATTTTGTGCCAATGGCACAGAATCATTAGAAGTTGTTGTCAGGTTTTCCACTGTCTATATTGGTTTTAAGTAGAAAAGGTTAAGAAAAGAAAAACTGAAGAGATGGCTGTCCATTAACCATAGGCCCTTCCAGAAATGTACTCTACTGCCACTGCCCTGTCGCCACAGTATCCAAAAATTTAAAATCCAAGTGCAAAGTCTTTCTAAACAATTCACTGTGAAAGCTGAGATAGCTGTCTCTCTAGGACTGGGTTGAACCAGATAGGTCCAATCCATTATGCATTGAATGCTTTCCACCCTGAAGAACTCGAAACATTGGTTACCTAACTTGTATTGATATATTGTTCATATTTTCTATTTCACATAATCCTGATTCCTATATCTTCATCATTCAACCATTTTATCGGTTTCTCTATTTATAACCTAATATACTTACACATGACAACAACACCTAATAATAATTAATTTTATTTACATTATTCAATTTATGAAATAATTTTTCCAATCAGCTGATCACATTGTTTGAATAAAATGTGTAATTACTACAAAAACAAATGACAATTGGGGGAAATCCTGTAAAGTAGTTTTTTGATAAATTTAATGAACAATATATGGAAAAAAATTAAAATTATTAACAAATGAATTTTATAAAAAGTACTCACTCTTTCTCCAAAACTTGGAAGACAAGTGCTTGACATTCTGAGAAACACTCACTATCTACCATTCCATCATCTTTACATATTGCAGCTACCATTCGATTTCTCAAGTCTTCAGGGATCCTGATCCTGTATGGGGCATTGTGAACAAAGTACTTTCTAAAAATTCTTACAGCGTCATGCAATGTAGACTGGATTAACTTCACAGCTCTGCTTGGTGACAATAGAATGTTGGTCTGAGAATTGAGTTTTTCATCAATCTTACTTTCAGAGTTTTTAACAGAGTGATTTGTATTTTGACTATGGGAACCACTACATATTTCTTTGGATAAATTATCTATCTTAGATGAAGAGTGTTCATTAGGCAAAGTATGGTTGCTTTTCTCAAACTTTTGAACTTCAGTCTTAATTTTAATATCACTAGCATTATCACAAACACTTCCTGACAGTTTAACACTTTGATTACTAGAAATATCACAAAATGATCCTTGAATCGTTGAGAGACCAGCTGTCCTACAGTCACAAGCCTCAGATTGAGAAGTGGGATCGGAATCACATTTTATGTCCACCTCCACACTTAAATTTATTTCTTGTTTTGTTTGCTCACTTATACTTTGGCATTCCAGAAGTGATTCATGTGTACTGATGGATTCACAGGACCAAGAACCACAATTTGATGTTCCTCTTCCAAGAGAAGTTTTATCTACTTCAAGGTGGGAATTCCAACAGGGTCCCTCAAGTTGCTCACGAGTTATTGCAACGCTAGTAGTGTGTTCTCCATCATAACGTATCTGGACACTGGAAGCAGCACGAAAACTTTCAACGTCCAGCCAAAATTTTATAAGAGCAATACAGTCCCTTGCTTCCAGGTACTGTATAAAATATCCAAGAGCATTTTTATCAGCAAGCACTTCTGAAAGGGTCTTAGACAATCTTGAATTTGATATCCCCTTACTTTGCTCAGAAAGAGGCCAGTTGAAATCACCTGATGTGGTAAAAATAATTTAATAAAAATTTGAAATATAATATTTGAATGCATTAAGTAATGACAATATTACCTAAATCGCCAACTGATAATTCATCTTCGCTAAATCCGGACAGAGGGCCCGACTGAGAGATTTCAAAACATTCTATTGATGCAACTCTTAAGTCACCGTTTGAAAGAGTAGGGCTGACTGGGGGATGGTTCGACTTTATTGGAGAAATTGATTTCGATCGGCCCTTTTCTTTTTGACCTACATGAATTAAATAAAATAAAATAAATATGTTTGTTAAATTTCTTAAATTAACTTATACTCAATTATTACAACTAATAGCGCAACAAAAATATATATTGTTTAAGGTAAACAATATTTAATAAAAACATCAAGTTATACAAAGAGTTCTTCATAAACATAATAGTATGAATGTGACAAACCGGTCTTTTTCCAAAAATGCAACATGTTTCATTTTATTAATATGACATTGACAGCAACAAGGACACAACGATTTTCATGAAACAGCTACATACTTGAAAGTGTTACAACAGAACATTTCACAATAACGTCATTACTATTCACACACTTCTCGCATATTATAAATCAGGACGGATCAGTGAATGGTCTACGACAAACTCTCCTCCGAACTTTACATTAAGCCGACATACGAGCTTCTCTATTTACGTTCTGAATTACTGAAACAATAGTCGACTCAGATCACGGCTTGCGTGATATCGATAGTCGCAGATCGCAGTGTTCAACAATATCTTGGATTTGAATTTTGACAATGGCACATTAACGTTAAAAGTATTGTTGTTCCAACATTAAAACTCTTAATATTCAAAAATATAACAAGGACGAGCGAAATTCGTGTCGTTATAAAACAGCAACGAGTATCTGCAATGTTTGGCTCAAAATAAACAAATATTGTATTATGATGAAGCATTAAAGAAACCCTGCCATATATTCATGCAATTTCATTATGTCGATCAGTTCAAGTGTCTTTAAAGTCTTCTGAGTGATTATGAATAACTACGTCCCAAAGGAAGTATAATCACGATAACATTCTCAAAAAAATGGACGTTAAAACAGCTCATTTTTTGACAAGCATAGAAATTTAGAAATTGCCTCTCTCGGAATGATATAAGGAAAGGAAATGAAAATTCCCTTCCTATGCTATTAAAGGGGAGGATCATCCTCATGTAGCCTGTTAACCCCCCCCCCCCAAAAAAAAAATTGAGCCAACTAAATAAAACGGTCCTACAGACCGTTGGGGAAACGGATACAATTCGGAAAACAGAACGCGAGATGTTTCTATTATACAAAGTTCAGCATCAACATCGAGATTTTTTAATTTTGATGTAAAACTCAAAAGTCAGCGTATAAAATTTGTGAAACAGCAAAAATGCATGATTGAACTTTCTCCATTTTCAACCGATATTTTTGTATTAATAATATTTTGGAATAAAAAATAGAGATTTAACTTTTATGGAGGAATGTACTGAAGACAATGCACATTTTATTTGAAAAATGCAACCCAGTTCTGAGTAATTAATAAAATCGTAAATATCTGCGAGAGCAAAACAAACAACAGGAACTCCGCAAAAAAATGGCCATCATTTTTTAAACGGACACAAAAATAATAATTTTAAACTACGAAAACATCAGAGAATGCAACAACGAAATATGAATTATTTCTGAGATGTCAAGCAAACACTGCTGTACCAATTATTTTTAGAGTTACAGGCTACATGAATGTGATGCAGTAACTGGGAACTTTTAATAGCATAGGAAGGGAATTTGATAGGGGGACGCGGAAGGAAGAAGAATGCAGCAAAATGTTGACTAGGGCTCCCGGGCTGTACGAGGTTTGTTCATAAAAATGTGATTTTTAATTTTTCGCGGTACACATGTTTCCAACATACGTTGATATAAACCAGCCATTATTCATTTGTAGTTTGTTTTTTTGACAGATATAAAGGTTAGACGTGTTTTGGTGTGCTTGGCTATTTTTTACTATCGAAAAATTTAATCAAGATCTGTTTAAAATTTTGTTTGAAAAATAAAACCAAGAGCTCCAACTCACTTTAAATTTTGACTGTGGCATTAGGCCAGTCTACTTTGAGAAGACAATACGAATATAAGTTACAAGCTCTTCACAGAAGGCCGAGAAGATGTTAATGACGATGTCAACCCTGGACGCCCCAGCGCGTCAACAACCTATGGAAACGTTGAAGCAGTGAAGAAAATATTTATGGAGAGTCGTCGAATCACTATTAGAGAAGTTGTTGAGGATGTCGGCATATCGGTTGGCTTGTGCCATGCATTTTTTGGGCATGAAACGAGTGGCAGCAATGTTTCTTCCGAAATTGCTAAATTTTGACCAAAAGGAACCGTCGCATAGCATCGTTCAGGAGCTGTTGAATGATGTCAATGATGCTCAAGAGAGTCATAAGTTGTGACTAAACATGGCTACATGGTTACGACGTCGAAGCCAAAGCTCATCCCAGCCAGAAGAGCCAAGACTCACTGTTGATTACAATAGCGTGGTCCATATTGCCAAAAGGTCAATGAGGAATATTATCTGCAAGTTATGCGACGTTTGCATGAAGCAATACGAAGAATACGCCCGGATTGGTGACAAAACAATTCATGTCTTTTGCATCAGGGTAATCTACTTACTCTACTTATCACTCATGTTATTTAACAGTAACCTCTTCACACTAAACTCAGAAATACATGACTTTGTTTGAATTGTAAAAACAATTTACACAAGGAAGGGAAGTCTCTAACCGTAATACAAAAGGGTGTACATTACAATGCTATTAGCATATTTAATAAACTTCCCACCACCATTAAACAATTAAAAATAAATCCAAACAAGTTCAAATATGAACTAAGTTCTGACTAAGCCACTCCTACTCTGTTGAAGAATTTATGGAGCTGAATGTATCATAGGGTAGATATTTATAATTATGAAAGAACATTGTTAGAACACTAATTTTTTAGTATAGGATGTAAAAATATTTATCAATTTTATATATAAGGTGCAAATTGTATGTCTTCTGTATAGAACTTAAGAAAATCTTATTATAAGTTAAAAATTAATGAATAGTTACAGTATATTTTAATATTAATAAAGCAACCTATGTAAAATCTCTGACTCGTTCCACATCCTTGAAGCTTGTGCTTCTCTATAGGATTTATGGAATATGATTTTATACTTATACTTACTTACTTATACACACATCGTTGCTTGTTTGTGATTTTTATGGCCAAAATCAACGCCGTAATCACGCCTCAGCCTCCGTATACCGGACTTTGGCCCCCGCGACAATTTCCGTTTCCCGAAACTGAAAAGACCTATGAAAGGACGGAGTTTTGTTAAGATTGAGGAGATAAAGATCGCATCGCTGGATGAGCTATATCAAAAAGCGCATATTAGTAGTGCTTCGAGGATTGAAAAAGCGCTGGCATAAGTGTACCATATCTGAGGGGAATTACTTTGAAGCGTATAAAATAGATATTGATAAATAAATTTTTTTGGAGAAAAATATGAAGTCACTTTTAACAAACCTCGATAAGCTTGAGCAATCTACCCGATGTTTTCGTTGTTAGGAATTCCGAAAGTTAATTTTCGTGATTTAGGCAAAGCTCTGCCGTGTAATGCCGGTGATTACGGGCGAAATTATGACAAGGCGGTATCGACCAACGATGTTCAGTTTTTTTTATGGGGATATTTAGAAAATAGTTTTAGACTAGGGAGACCAAATTTGGCGTTTCTTGTATTTTTCGATTTCTTTGAGGATTATGTTGATATCCGGAATGTCCGACGGCAGCAGCACCGGCCTCGCGTGTGGGGAAGATCCTCAGGGCAACGAACCACGATCAGTCATGGCCGGTCCGCGCTCCTCGCCGCTGCTCCTCTGCCTGTTCGTGGCCTCGGCGCTCCTCCTGGACCTTGGCGTCGCGGCGCCCGGGGACATCGTCTACGACCAGAGGCAGAGCGGCACCTACAACGTCCACGTGCGGGTGCAGGACGTCGGCATCTTCGCCGTGCTTGGCCGCAGCTCCAACTCGGTCGGTATTATCTTTATCATCTGGTTTCCCTCAATATCCTCAATCCACAGCGTCTACTAGACCTTCGTTTTAATCTTCAATACCTACGCGTTGCTCTGAGTCAGCACATTATTCTCATGACCGGCAAGCCTAAAGAAAACGTTGGATACTCGTACGCCAATATCCCGACTCATTCTGTCGCCGTAAAACTACAAGATTTTGTCCTTAGGATATAAGGCGGCAGAAAAAAAACCAACGTAGGGCAAATTCAAACATAGTTTTCTGACTATAAGTTTACAATAAATAAAAAAACCACCAATAAGTCAGTATATAATTTTATTTCCATTTAATTAATATTAATGCGACGTTTCGTCTCGCTTTCGAGGCTTCATCGGGCATAAAATTTAGCAATTCATGTTCTTCACTCCGTGACTCCCTCGTCCGAAAAGATTATGTAATATAGTAAGATTAAATAGCAATAACCGAGCAATGAGCAAATACTTCTTTCAGCAATCGATCTTCAGAGAAGTTACGAAGTTTACCAATTCCCCTGTAACTATGTTTCGAAACGAAATATTCACAAATTTAAACAGATATGGCGGGTCACAGTTTTTGTCGAAATCCTACAAGAACGGATAATAATTGACTTTGCATATTGAGAAGTTCAGAAACGTTAATAAACTTATATTATACGAAACAAAATTAATTATGTATGATATTTATTAATAAAAGCAGAGAGGTGAAGTGTTCTTCTTAATGGCTAGACGTAAAATTTGGCATTTAATTATTATTAATGAAAGGTTGTAAGCGAAAAGTCTTACACGTAATTGTACGAGGTTACAACTGGCCTGATCATTACCCTACAAATTTACAAATCCAACTTCTATTTAACAACTTAGAGGCCAACAGTTTCTTACACGTGTAGAAGCACCTATTACCGTTTAGGGTGCGGAATTTTATTTCAGTTGACATGGAGTTTACCCTATTCATATTAGTTACCAGATAGTCAAAGTTCTCCATTTGTTCGAGATTGAAACCTGCTGCTGATAGTTGATCCAAGTTCATATTTACCTTCCTCTTAGTCTTTGTTTCATTCATGAAAACTCCTCTGAATTTCTGCATATCTGAGTTAACTTTGTTCCTAATAACCAGATATTTGGAGCTTCTGAAAGGTTGCTTCAAAATATTTTTTGAAAAAATGAACCCTTTGAACGTTTTTCATATTTTTAAAAACTTTTAGGTTGTTCCTCACAATTTTTGAAATCAACATCGAATTTTTTATGATAAATATTTCAGTTAGATGAGTTATAACAGTCTTTGTCAGTTTTTAGTTAATTTCAATAATGATCTATACTACATTTCGTCTCTCTTCTGAGACTTCTTCAGACCATGAAGTGAGGTCCATGAACAGCTAAATTTTTATACCTGAAGAAGTCTAAAAAGAAAGACGAAACATAGTATAGTTCATTATTAAAATAAAATAAAAACTGACGAAGAGGCTGTTATAACTCATTTAATATTTATTTAAATGTCAAACTATTTAAATTCCAGTTAGGTCTATTATTTCCTATAACGTAAACTATTATTATGTTGTTACTTCACATTTATGCTACTGAATTGAACACATTACTCGACTTTTATTTATTGAAAAAAGAAGTAATAAAACTTTATAAAGGCACAAAAAATATTTTATTTTGATGAACCTTAAACACAAATCGTATCTCAGGTTCGTGTCGTCAGCATTTAAGTAAATAAAAAATTATGGCTGTCAATATAACAAACAACATTTCTCGCAACAGTCGTTTTTACAGCCCAATTACTTCGCAGAATTGTAAAAGTTCTGTCTCAAGTGGGATCACAGGTGACGGGAAAAAACACAAAACTCAATCTGACCAGAGATCAGTTTGAACGTCAACAAATTAGAAATTTGTAATATGATAAATTGTAATTTAGATATCCAAACGACAACTGCAACCTCCATGTAAGTTTTATTCATATTCCATCCGATAAAAATACTGTAACGGTTCCCTCAGTCAAAAATGTGATTCTTCGTTACTCTCCAGCGGCAATTAATTAAATTCTGCTGACGATGTAAACCAAAGATAAAAATTCCTCGTCTACTTCAAAGAGATATCTATTACGTAAAACTAAAAACAAATGAAGCATAGTATTTTCTACGTACCTTCTGTATTATTCCTCGTATCATCTCTTTCAGAGTTTTTGTACTTCTATCTTTTCTGAAGCTAAACTTGGCGGAACCTTGGGGTTGCACATTCAGGTAGCATTAGAGAATGGCTTTACTTCGGTGAATAGAGATTGCCTTTTGTTGATGTAGTAGACTATTCCAGTTCCTGACAGTAAATGTCCCGTCTTTGCGGTGTTAGTCACGGATTTTGGTCTCAACTGACGGCGCGCGGAGGTTCAAAAGATTTTTTATTTTTCTAATGGACGGGCCACTGACCGTTGAAGGGGCAAGAAATAAAGGGTCTAACGTTACTGCGACGACAAAGCGAAATTTCCTTTGCCAAGTTTCCCAATTAACCATGTTCTTCTTGCTATCGTCATAGTCCGGTTCAAATCCTCAATTGCCTGGCTTTTGGTTCAAATTTAAGACACTGAGTAGACTAATACCGTTCATCCAATAATTAATCTTATAGATATTGATTATCATAATTTTGTGATGTACCAGTTTAGAATGATATTCCAATTTAATATGAATTGCTTCGTATCAGAATCCTTAATATCAAGTTTACCAAAAAGTTAACAAGAAAACCTTTATAAATTTCCTAAAAATTTAAATTTTAACCATATGAAAAATGTAGATTGTTTCAAAATTTGAATATTTATTTAATCATAAATAAATCGATGCTAATATTTGGATTTTACCTTTTCAAACATTAATAGAAATTTTTGGAATCGTTAGACGACGTATTGAAGAGTATTGATAAATAAAGGAATTAAATTCACAGAAAAACTAAGTTTTTCATTTTATTCGGAAAATGTTTCACCCTTAACTTTGGGGCTTCCTCATACGTGAAATATTCTACCAAATGATATTTCATTAGTTTTTTTCCGCAAACGCAATCAAATTTTCGAAATGATAAATTTTTTAAATAGTGCTCAATATTTTCTGATAGTTTCTGGCTGCTATTATTGGTAGTCCCCTCAAAGTTTTCTTGATGATTATATATTTTCTATCTCTATCTCTGTTTAGTTGAGTGCGTCTTTAAGCCAGACGACAATCATGGTATTATCACGATCCTACAAAATCCAGTATGGCAGTTAACGATCCACTTTGAAAACACATTACGCAATTTTCATGGTCAACCTAAGTGACACCATGGACATTTATTTTTAGTTCATCGTGCACAGAGAGTCTCTCACAATAATGTCCGGTATTACAATCACAATAGAGAGCCGAACAGTGAAACACGCGATATTTCAGAAAAACGATACTGAATGACTAGAATAGTTTTTTTTAAATAACAAAGATGCTATACTGAAGTGATAGTAGTTGTAGTGGAAATTTTTAAGGAATTATATGCTTCGGCATAGTATTTTGATTCATGAACTCTATGATTCTTTCTTGGAATCGGTAATCGAGTTGACGTTGTTTTTCCCAGTATTTGTTGTCCGTCTCTTTTATAATTGAGATAATAATTTATAATATGCGTTATGGTGATCAGAGAATTGCAAAGATCGCAGGAGGTGGACCTATTCCTAGTAGTTTCTCTAAATAAAATAATTTTACGCTAGTACAATAAACTCAAAAATTATTATAACATTGACATAGATTAAATACATCAAGAATGATTTAAATTAAAATATATTATAAGAGAAAAACCTGAAGAAGGTGCGAATATGCGCAGAAACGTTGTTAGATTAAAAATAAAAAACTGTTAAAAAAACAGGTCGAAAATTATTTCACTTTAATATCAGACGTTAATTGATTTAGTACCAAAAATTTATCTAAATACCAAAAGTTTATTTCGAGCAATGAGAGAAACACAATCCACCGCTCTTCAAAGTCGACTCGATTATAAGTCCTTAATCAAATACATTTCTGTGTGGCGTCTCACTTCCATTATTCTGCTATCGTGTTCGAGACCCAACTCCTACACTTTCGGTCAAGATTTCTCGCGAACCCACGCTTTCACCCTTATTACACCGTGGTTCATTTCCAGATTTCCGTGCATGCGGCGCACCTTCAACAATTGCAGGGCTTTCGTCGACAATACTCAAAAAAAGCCGACAACAGAGGAGTCTCGCACGGCTTAACTGCTATTATGTGCGTGTTACGGCGCCGTCCCTAATAGTATAATATAGGTACATATATATAAACAAAGATAATTTTCGACTCTTGCTGCACTGGCTATTTTTTAACAGTTTTTTGCCTATAGATAATAAATTTTGGTTAATAGAAAAAAATTACAAGCTACTGAGGAAATCTTCGGACATCTCTGGCCAACTTCGTCCTATCTATGGGTATGAACTTTACATTCCCTTCAAATAATAAACACCAAATAAAAATAAATTTCTTCAAAAACAATTCTAAGTTTCTTTGATTATTTTTTTTCTGTTCACATTCCATTAAACTTCTAAATCATGATCTTTATTATTGTCTCAAAGTTGCAACGATTTCAACTGCATCAAAAAAACTTAGTTAATTTTTTAAAACAACAGTCCCTTTGGCTCAGGCTTATTCATTTCACAGACATGTTTTTGGAGCTGTTGCAAAGTATCCATTATATGTTTAGTATAATATATATGTATATATTACATTTAATTATTTTAAAACTTGCCTCCTCGGACAGTTCTATATGTAATTTTCTGGGATAATTTACTGATATATTTAAAAATGTCGGTTTTATTTGAGGTCTAACGTCAATATGTCTGTATGTCGTCAACGGGATACTGTGTTCAAGAAAGTGTATAATCGGTCGCAGTTTGAAAAATATAGGATGAAATATTTTAATCGATGACGTTAATTTACTGTTCTATTAGCATTAACCTGAAGTACATATATTAGGTAAAATTGTATTTTCTATAAATTATATAGAAAGGATAGACAGGGATCGATGAGTCCATGTTCTATCCGTGAATGAGATGCTTTTATTGTATTGATCTCGTTTTGCAGAAAACATTAGGCGTATCGCCTACGATCTCAAGGAGACCACATAACACAGCTGTAAACTGCCTTTTTTTTTCTTCATCTACATAACGTCAACACGTCCTTGAGCAGGGACATTGCCCGAAGTTGTATCGTAAAGATTTAAAATCTCTCACACATGTCGTGTCTTTAAAGTAGCGAGGCAAATGAGCTTATGAGTCTAATAACTCCACTCTCTCTGGAATTCCAGCAATACCGGTTTTCCAGATGCTTGCAGTCGTGCATCACGCTCCTTGCACTGCCATTAGTGAAAAAGGCAACAGGTTTACTCAAGTTCACCGCCCGCATAGTGTCAACAATGGGCCTTATTTCCTTCCTTCCATATACACGAGATAGTACCATCTCCAAATTCATAATTTATTTATTAAATGATTCGAAATGTACAAAGGTAAGGAACAGAGAAAAGTAGAATTGCTAAAGAACTAAAAAAATCGAACAATTAAGGTGACAATAAATATTTAATCAATTTAAACCTTAAGAACTGAAACATCCAATCAAGGCTAATAACAACAGTTGGCTGGACAAAAGAATAAATATGCATAAATTTCCTCAGAAAATAAATGACGTAGTTCTTACTATTTTATTAATTAAAATGAGAAAAAATTTACAGTAAAAATAAATTTGAAGAAAAGTATGATATCCAAAAGCTTTTGTTAGTCACAACATTGAAAATTCTGATTTGATGCCGAATAAATATAGTTTTAGAATTTGGTAAGCAAACATTTGTAAATTACTTATAACCATTACGTAAACAGGTCGACTTAGATATAGTAAAAAATAAGAAGAATAGTCAATAATTTAATAGAAATATTTATCTGCCTTCATTGAATTATAAATAATTTGTCATAATTATATTTGCATAAAAAATTAGAGCATTAATAAATCAAATATTTAACAAATCGTTCCCTTTTAGCAAACTTTTCAGACGAAAATATATCACAGTTTTACAAGTCTGAATTTAATCTATTTCTTGAGATATAATTTAAAATTTTTAAGTGTCTGCTTTACAGATACATTTCAGCCCAAAAATCATATTGACAATCTTTATTTTATGAAAGTGTATTTATGATAATTTTTATTTATTTATTTATAAATCAATAATTTAGTATATTATGTTCTTCACATTTTTTAAAAATATCACATTTGATGTCTGAAAATAAAAATAAAAATTCTGACAGAATAAGTATATTTTTAAGAGATGGACGAATGAATAAGGAGAATTTCGTATTGAAAAGGAACGATAGAGAAACCGAAACTTCACACATTTCAACCTACTTTGAACGTATTAAAGTAGTTTCATTGGTTCAAAAATTGATTCATATTGCGAAATGTAAATAATGGATTTAGAGCAGGCAGATCGACAATTGATCATATATTTTCGATTACTCAAATTATTGAAAAGAAAACTTCCTTTCAACAAGAATTACATCTACTCTTTGTTGACCTAAATAAGGCGTCCCTTTGAAAAAACTATGGGAAGCACTTGAAGAAATTAACATTAACATCGAACTAATAAAAACAGTAAAGGCCTTGTATAAACAATCAAAGACAAAAATTAAGGTAGGCAACATGGTCACAGAAGGATTCACAACAACCAAAGGATTAAAACAAGGCTGCTGCATATCTCCCACATTGTTCAAAATCTACCACGAACACACACTAAAGGAACGGAAGAAAAAATGCCGAAACATGGATCTACCCTTAAAAGATAACACCTTATTCACGTTATGTTTTGCGGACGACCAAATATTGATAGCCCGAGACTATGACGATATGAATTACACGACCCGCAAATTAATACAAGAGTATTCAAAATGGGGATTAGAAGTAAATATGAACAAGACTGAATACATGTGTATTGGAGGAGAACAACAGAACCTAGAAATTGAAAATGGACAACAAATAAAACGATGCAATGAATATAAATATCTGGGAATAAAAATATCACAAAAGGGCACACTGATGAGGCGATTCAAGAAAGAAATGTACAGGGTAGGAAAGCGATAGCCATGCTAAATAGCATTTTATGGTACAAAATAATTACAAAACAGAACAAACAAAGAAAAAAATATAAAAAACGCATGTCGCTGAAGTCTGGCCACTAAAAGAACAAATGGCAAAAAAGTTAACAGCGACCGAAATGGATTTCTGGAGGAGGGCGGTAGGCAGATCAAAAATGGACAGGATACCAAACACAAAAATTAGAGAAATTATGGATGTCAAACACAACATAATTGATGACATAAGAGACAAACAACTGATCTGGTTTGGACACGTACAAAGGATGCCAGAAAAAAGACTACCGAAAAAAATTCTACAATGGAAGCCGGAAGGAAGAAGGAAACAAGGCAGGCCCAGAAAGAGCTGGATTAGTGGCATAAATGAGGAAATCCGAGAAAGAGGAATAGAAGAAAATTTATGGAAAGACAGAGAGGAGTGGCGTTTGGGAATCGGAAGACGCAAGACGTTATAAAACGATATAAATATATAATGGAAATCTGCGGGTTGGGTGATTTTGAAGTTTGAAGGTATGGAAGTAGGTTTGCTTCGATAGAAGTAATCATACCATCAACCATAAATTAATTTGGCCACTACTTATCAAATTAAGCCCTGAAGGGTAAAGGGAAAAATCATTGTCGATGACGGAACCGTGTTCGGAAAGTCAAAATAGTATTTCACTCATGACGTGATCAGTCAACATCGTATCTATTGTTACCTAAAATTGTTAATAGGTCATTTGAGAATTAAATTTGTAAATTGTTTGGTCTCGCGCTTATTACGGTTGTGTCCTGATAGAATGAGTTTTGTTGCAGGATTCTTCACAGGACGACGTGTACGAGGATTACCATGACCCTGTGGAAAATGATGAAGATCCTGGTTGCTGTAAAGGAGTATCGCCACCCAACGCAATGGAGACCAACACTACCAGCACTATGACGTCCAGCACCACCAGCACCACTACCCCCAGCACTACCAGCACCACTACCTCCAGCACTACCAGCACCACGACCTCCAGCACTACCACCCCGACCACTACCACGGTGACCACTCCCGTTCCCAGCACCACGAAGAAGCGGAAGAAGACGTCCACTGTTGCTGTCGCCAATACTACCAGCGCGACGACAACGGCGCCAACGAGAAGACGAAGATGCCACTTCGGATACGTGAGGGACAAGAGTGGTCGCTGCCGAAGGGTTCAGAGGGTGGCGGAGTCAACGTAAGAAATGGACACACTTAACCACACACTCACCTAACAAATCACTCAGAATCATCACACAAGGTCAAAGACGCTTGAACACTAATTATTCAACAAATATTGCGTGATCGTTTCATCAATTCAATACTTGTGGACTTACGTTTACCGCCAATATTATGAAGTGCTAACAAATTTGTCTTTTTCAGTGGAAACTTATTAATTTCCACCATTTAAAACGCATAGATGTAGAAGACTAGGCATTCCATTTTCAAACCATAAAATGCTATCTGTATTTTTATAATTTAATTATTAGATTGAAAAATTAAATTCATGGAAATAATTTGATATTTATAATAATGTAATAACTATTTTTAAAAGTTTATAAAATAAAACCTATTTTCACCTCAACTTATTTATGAACACGATTCTTTCTATTTGATTAATAATAAAAAACCAATAACTTCAGTAGCAATTTAAGAATTTCTTTAAACATGTTGTTGGAGTGGTATTTATTCCTAAGACTGGTCTGATGCAACCTATACTGCGCAAGCCTTTTACATATACATAGTTACCACATCCCACATCCGCCCTAAACTGCTTAGCATATTCCATCCTTGTCCTCTCTCTTCTGTTCTTACCCCCACACACGTCCCTATAGTGTTAATTTTACAAGACCCTCATGTCTCAAAACGTAACCTATTAATTTATCCCTTCTCTAGTTGTTTTCTAAATTGTTTTCTCTTCCCCAATTCTGCTTATAACTTCCTGGTTAGTTACTGTATCCACCGATTTGATTTTGAGCATCCTTCTATAAACATGCTACTAAATAAATAATTTATATATAAATTACAATAAATAATAATAACATTTTGGCTGTATAGAACCATTAAATGTAAATGAAAGCCTAATTGTAATTACTGTGTCGTTTTGTGTCAGATATCTAACTTTATAATCATATTTAAATAAGATAAATAACCAAACATAATTCTGAACATGACGTTTGAAACGAGAATGTTGACTTTCCGCAAATGCAAATAAAAAAAACAGTATTTATTTTCAGATACTAAATACGTGATAATTCTCTGTCAATATTTTATTTTAATTTCATCAACAAAAATAATTGCTCTGCATATTTCGTATCAACTTAACACATTTTCTTGTCGTCGAGTCTACACACACATTAAAACTTTTTAGATCATAGCAAGACCTATGCATGTGAGAAATTAAATTTTTTAACACTACTTCAAAAATTGGCCAACAGATTATGCTCCTGTTTATAAATACTAGTAATTCATGCAAGTGTATGCAATACAACGTATTTATTTATTGACTTCTATGAAAACTTCTAGGTATAATTCCTGGCAATTATTAAAAGTCTACAGCGAGAGCAATAATTTATAATTTCAGAGTGAAATGTATATTTCCTATAGTTTGAAGGTAGTTGAATATGTAACATGCCATACTATATCTATGATATCAAAATATAATATATAATAATATTTTCAGATTTACAGAGCACGCCATGGAAACGTTGTGTGTTAATAAAAAATAAATTCATGACTAAATGCTAAAACTCAATAGTGCATAGACTGATTTAACTGTTATTATTCAAAGTGAACAGAATTGTTCAATTAATATAAATTAATTATGACTGATTAAATTCGATAATAATGTATTAGGATCCTCTTTGGTTTTAAATGTTTCAAATTTTACAAATTCTTTCATACATAATGTTTATTAATTTATTACAGAAGAAATCGGCCAACCTGCCAAAATCATTTATATATGAAGAAAATATTTTATATTTATGTTTTTAAACATTTTCAAAGCAAAATCCCATATTGTTTTATAAAACATTTTATTTATTTAATAATATCAATTAAAAGAATCAAAATGACAATTGATTATATTTTACAAATCTTCCTATAATAAATTAACATGATTTAATAAATTTTTTGTAAAAAGGGCTTAAAATTTAAAGAAGGAGGGTATCGTAATATATTAGTGACCGTAATTTGACTTCATTGCTAACTTATGACTATTTTTGCTATTTTACCCAGGTTTGGTCAGCGACTGGTACCACGGACCACAGCAGCTCCACATCAAAACGCTGACGTGGACCCATAATAAATATAACACAAACAAATTTATGTTTACAGCCTACGTTTTAATTTATTACTATTCATTTAAATATGTAAAAGAAAAATACAGAATTTAAACACTGCGACCTTGATCTCAAGCAATTAAACGATCTCAGTGTGGTCAAATTTTGAAGGAAAATCATTTTTGGACTCCTTTTACCTCACAGAAATAAATTCTCCTACATTAACCAGAAGTTCATATCTGGTAATAATTTTTAGGATACTTTCACATATGAAAACCATTTTCAAAATTTATTTGGAAAGTCAAAATATTTAATTTTGAAATTTAATGGTTTGGTTTAATATATTTTTTAAAATAATACTCGTTTCGTTACTGTCTCAGCCTTCAGTTCCATACTATGCTAAATGACTACAATTATTTTAATAAATTACACGTTTTCTGTTTACGGGATTACACTTTAATATGGGCAATGAATTTACATATCAAGAATTTGTGACAGTTATTGTATTATAAAAATGTACTGAGTCTTATAATGCTAGTTATTTTTCGAGCTTTAAATTTAAGTCTTAAGAAAACAATATTAAGTTTATAATGTATAATAATTAAAGTTTGGCGGCTCATCTTTGCACAATGCTCTTATATTTCGAGCCTCGTCCTCGCCTCCCACGTTACACGTGGGACTTCTCCTGTTCTGGAGGTCATCGGGTTCGTGCAGCATTTGAAACGAGCAATCACTTGACAAGATGATGAAGAGACGGCCGTTAAGAGGCCAAAAATCTTATCTCTTTCTCCACCAAACACGAGCGGAAATACGACTACTGCTAAGTGTGTTTAATGGTTCGGAATCAAGCGCATCGCGGTGATTCTACTCTCCTGTAAACGTGGCGTTTATAATTTACGTCCTTCCAACGAGGGCCTTCCCTGATGACTAGTGGCATTATCTCAGGGTCATCTGGAGTTCCTTCTACAGCTTTTCCTTAACACCAGACTCTACCTCGCCATTTGAGGACGACAATACTAGTTAGTGCCTATGTGTTGTGAAACATTGCAGATATGCAATGTAAATTACTATTATTCAAAATATACGACTACTTTATTTATTTTACTGTTAAATTCTGAATAACTATCGTTATTTGAGCATAAATCAGGAAGAAAATTAAGAGGAAATCGACACTAAAATTTTAAATATGAAGTAACTCGAAGTCGTGAAAAATTAATGCTGTTATGAGCAACAATCAACAACGTAATAACAGTCACTATATACATATATATTGAAAAAATTGTCCATAAAGATAAAAATCATAAGTTGTTATCAAACAGCTGAACGATACTAAAAAATGAAAACTTATCACTGTCTTAAATGTTTCAATTAAAATACATTAAATTTATTAGTAACTTATATATGTCACACAAGATAATTAAATAAAATCCCATTTCCAGTGATTAGTTATTCAAGGAAAACATTTCAAATTTTTCTAGTGTGTTTCTACATTATATTGTCATCTATTTAGTTGATAATTTTTTGTTATCATTACTATAATGAAATGAAACTAGCTATGTCAAAGTATTGCAAAACATAGTGTTAAAGATCATAATATATTTATACACACATATCATCAATTTAGAATTAAACAATTAGACATCCAACTTATTCACAACGGTAAGTAAGACATTCTTGGTCATTTAAATGAGAATTAATAAGGCAAATTAAACGACCATTTATAACACAGATATTAAAAACATTTCAGTGGTCGTCTAATTCATCTTTTTAATAAAAGAACAGACAAAGTATTATTGATTTCAGAATCGTTCTTATTTTCATGAAGTCTATTTGCAAACGTATGTATGTATTTTATAGTAACAGATTTAAAACCGGAAAGATTTAATAAGTCTAAACGATGAATTTCACTATATCCTAATTTAAAAATAATTTGTAAAGGGACTAATACGCTCAGAGAGATACACCACAAATTAAGGGAAATTAATATTTCTTAGTGTTAGGACATTACCTTCTAATAAAGTCTATTGTTTCAGCAATTAAATGATTGAATACGTCCTTCAAAGTTCTTCTTATGAATATAAATTGTGATCAAGTCTTTAAAAATAAATACAGTAGTTTGGCACTTTTCAATATTCAATGACAATGTATCCGGAATGAAGATATGTTTCAGTTATTATTACACTTATCATCTATAATACGATAACCTAATTTAAACCACTTTTCAGGATTCAACGAAATATTGTAATTATAATCAACATATAGGTTGTGGCGCAGTAGAGTCCTCCTAAATTTAATTAGTATTTTAGGACGAATTAAATTCAGAAAATTAAATATTCGAAGATAGGCATAGAAGATGCGAAAAATCCTGGATTAGAAAGGCGCCAGACTGTCGCGAAGAATCGTGCCTGTTAGGTAGGTGTAGATGAAGGGGACCCATACAAATTTCCTAAGATTTCCTTCTCAAGAGCGGATTCCACGCTTAGGAAGAATTAATGACGATTGGTGAAGACACATCACGTGGGGTGGAGTTTTTCTATGATGAGGAGAAAGGAGAGATTGGCTGGGAGGTTAAATAATTTTAAAACTCCAATTAAACTTGGTTAATAAATTAAATAAATCCCTCCCCCATCTTTTTGTTTACAGTGTAAATATGATATTGAACATTAAGCCGCTTCAGCTCTTATTGCACTTTTTCTTCGCTGTTCTTTTGAAATCAGATTTGTTGAAAAGTTCAAACGAGTAATACAGAAATATTATATTACACTTTTAAACGTAAATTAAGAGTATAATGAATAAAATATCGATGTTTTCAAGTCTGAGCAATTTTTAAATTGTCCGAAATATGTGTAAAGCAAAAACATGTATAAAGTTCTCCAAAAACATTTTACTACTTATTGATATTACAAGAAACAAAAACAAATTCCCGCACTCTTAATGTGACTATTCCAATAAACCTCTCAACATGCAGTATGGATGACACAGTATCCAGTTGATCGATGAATCACGGGTTACTACGACTCAAAGTCAAAGATGTCAACAGCAATTCATAATCAGACACGAATAAGAAATGTACCAATTCAATAGTGACTAATATAAATATACATATATTTAATCAATTTTTTAAATTGACATTAAGAGATTTATTTATAAGTAATAATTCTGGAGTCATTATATTTCATATTAATATACGTTCAGACGTTTTTGCTATTAAATTATAAATTATTCTTTGTATTTCTAGACTTATTATAGCTTATAATTAAAACTGATGAGGTTTCAATGAAAAGAGTGACACATCGTTCTATATTCCTAATTTTTCTTACTAAATTTCGTCAGACTAATTTGGATATTGACCTTGTTTATTAGATTATGAATTATATCAACAAAATATATTGATAGCAATACCCATAGCACAAACCTCTAAAATCCAGATACAACTTGAAAATTTGTTGATTCATCGCACGTCACATTCCGTCGGTTGTAAACAACAAAATTCAAAATCACATGAACATCTCTATTACAGAATCGAAATGCCCCGGACACTTTCTAAGTAATCAAAAATAATTTAGAATGGCTGTATAATTGATTATACCGATACGAAATAAGATAGAACATCATAGAAATATACTTCTACGCGATTATTCTTCTGCAGAATCGGGAGATCTAATTTGAGAAATCAGTTATTATATGTAGAAGCTTAATGAGTACAGAATAATTTGATTAATTAATTTTCTGGTTGATTTAAAGTTAATGTATTCGATTCGTGTGATAGCTCGTCCATTATTTAATCGTATTTGAAACGTTTTCAATTCAATATGACAGAGCGGAGTAAGTACTCAGTCCTTGAAATGGGGATTTTAAACATAGCATCAAATATAGCTGTTGTTGGATGAATATAAAATTTACCCTGATAACTAAGAATTAAGGACGATATAGGAAGGGAAAGAAAAAATTGAACCCATAAAGCAATCAAATTTAAATGACTGACTCGTAAATTTCGAAATTGATGTGAAATTAGTATTGTTTCTATTTTATAAATATAAAACGGTATAAAACTTTTTCCCATTGCTGAATTTATACATTTCTGGTAGTTACAAGCTGTAGCTTGGTACAGCTAAAATGATAGATAATTACTGAGAACGGAAGTCACTGTTGACCTTGTAAGGCTGGATAGAACTGGAATGATTTGCATTTTTTGGTATTATATCTATCGCATTATTATTGCTGTTTTATAACTATTCATATCGCAGTAGACTAACCTTTTAAACTATCCATATTGTGTAAATTACAAGGGTTTTAACATTATTTAATTAACTATTTTACAAACACAGAATCTGTCATACTCTTCGTAAAGACCTTAGATTTCGGGAAACACGACAAAACAATTATACGAGGGGAAACAGAGACAGAATATTGTATTAATAAATCTGAAAAATTTAATAAATATGAAAACAAAATTAATCTATAGTTTTTGTTAATTAAATGAAGTGACTGTTAAATATTGGGAAATTACTATTATCAATAAAATGATTGGAAAAAGGAGTAATTACGCGCGGTCCATATTAGTTCTATTTCCATCTTATTTTAAATTCATTTTCCTGCATACAAAAAAATCTAAAAGTGCGAATTTAAGTTTATAATAGCTTTGGTTACATTTAATGTTATATCTTTGGTAGCCGATAGTGTCTCATTTGGAAAATTCTATTATCTGAGGCACTTACATTCGCAATCTGTTTCCGTGTACAGTTCATGGCATAAATAACTCACTGATACGATAGCTAGGTCACATGTATGGACGGACTTGAGATTAGAAACTTGTGACGCAGCTGTAGGGCAGTCACAAGCCCACAACTTACTGTAACAATGACAAAAATTCAAATATCTCCGGAGACGAAATGTTTCTAGTCAAAACCTGTTTGGGAAAGCGACGCCTGAACCACCAAAACATTCTACAAGGACCTGTTAATTAAAGAAAAAAAGACGAGCTCGATGGCTACTCACCAGATACGATGCAGATAAGAAAGCACAAAACAAAGCAACCAAACAACTCGAGCAGCTATTACTACAACCTAAAAACAGTAGCATATAGGAAGGAATACCTGTAAATCTATCAGCCACACAAATTAACGATTTCCCACTGTGGAAATCAATTCGCTACATAGAGAGAAACACAACAATAAGCAAACTATTGTCAGCCAGAATAAACAGAAAACTTAGAATTACATGATATGGACAGTTTTACTCGTTTCTACCTTTTCTACATAGAGAGAAACACAACAATAAACAAACTATTGTCAGCCAGAATAAACAGAAAACTTAGAATTACATGATATGGACAGTTTTACTCGTTTCTACCTTTTCTACATAGAGAGAAACACAACAACAAGCAAACTATTGTCAGCCAGAATAAACAGAAAACTTATAATTATATGATATGAACAGTTTTACGCGTTTCTACCTTTTCGCAACAATTGCAAGTAACGAAATTAACAATTAGAATCTTACAATAAGAATATCCGCTGGAAACGATTGCGGAATTATTTCTTGATTTATTTTATATTTTTTTAAAAAAAATGGTTAAAACGAGTAAAATTGAAAAAAGTAAATAAATGGCTTATCTGAAATTTAAATAAATATTAAATGAGTTATAACATCCTCTTTGTCAGTTTTTATTTTATTTAAATAATGAACTATACTACGTTTCGTCTCTGTTTTGAGACTTCTGCAGGTAAGCTGGCCGAATGTGTCATGAAGTGAGGTCCATGAACAGATAAATTTTTATACCGTTTTTTTTACAACTGAAAATATTTATTCGTCTGCTGTGTGGAATAGATTGGAGAAATTCCGCCCTCCCCCCTCCAAAAATTATATCATACCCATTTATGTTTTATATATAATTATAAAATAATTATATATTTCTCGTGGTTTTCGATAGTGATATGACGCAAAATTTTCTCTCGTGCTTGCACGAATTTTACAGGTCGTTGCCTGCGGTGGTTTAACACCTTGTTTCCAAGAATTCCTACTCTGAAACGTTGGCTCGTCTCCAAACATAAATCAATGGTCACCTTCCCACAAATTCCAAGCTGCAAACTTGGCCCTTTTTCCTATAGGGGAATAAAAAATTTTCTTTGGAGTTAATGCATTATTAAGTAGCAAGGTTCGTGACTACTAAGATATGAACTGGAGGAAAACGAGGTACGATTAATCACGAAAGAGCAAGAGGAAGTTATGATTGAAATAAATGAAAAATTGAAACACAAAGGCCTCATTCCACATTCAGTCAAAACAGGATTTAGTAAGGAACAATTAACAAAACTAGTAACATTTAAATAAAAAATTACAAACCTGTGGAATAAACTCAAAAAAATAATATTTGTACTCTAACTCCAGCTTATTTTAATTAAATAAATTACATATAAATCTTTCGTTTTAAATTTCTCTAGATACATCAAGATGTATTTTTCATTTCGATGTCTTGAAGAGTTCAGAAGAGATTGATATAAATATTTGTAATACATTGAATTGCGCGCAAATAGCTCATTTTTATTATTTTTTTGGGTAAACAGGCTACATGGGGGTAATCCTGAAACAGACAACTCCCATTCAATAGCATAGGAAGTGAATTGAAAAAGAATATGTGGAAGGTAGAGGAAGATAGCCAAGTGTTGGCTATGGCCTCTGGACTATAATTTAAGGATCCTTCCGTGAGTTTCACCTAAAGAGATGCATGGAAAACCTGCATCAGGTAGGTCGGGCATTGGGTAGTGTTCTCACGCACTTCCGAATGACATGAGACTACTTTGTTATTTGGGTCGCAGCATTTCATTCTCCGCGTCTCCGCCACTTTTAGGAGCCCGCTGCCTGACTGATCCAATGGGATCAGCGGACAACTCTTGCCTTATGCCCAAGGTCTTCGACCCTAATGCACATTCCTTCTAAAATAGGTGGTGTCTCGTCATGTGAGAACTTTAAAAAAACAGGGAGAGTACAAGGCATTCCCGACGGAGTCAGATGAGTCTTTTTTTTGGGGTGGGGGGTTAAAAGGCTACATAAAGGCGTTTTTTGAGGGGGGGATTAACAGGCAACATGAGGGTGAAGCTCTGAAACGTACGATAACGGGACCTGTTCTGAACCAACTGCGAGTTATAAGGTTTGCCCTAAAGCGATCATAACTTTTTACATATTCAATGGATTCAACTTTATCAAAATCTGTTCCTGTTGTTTCGTTTTTAGTGCAAAATAAAAAACTATTTCGGCGCGAACGGAGTCGGAGGGAATCATAATTATTAGTAACCATCAGTTTTTATAATTCTACCATTAGGCATTTAAAAATAAATGATGATAAACTAATTTTAATGATTTATTACATGCATTTTGAGATGGAATTATATGGGTTTAGTTTGAAATTGTATAATTATAATACAATTAAATTACACAATCAGTCGTTTCTTAGGATTAAAAATTAAATTCAATCTTTCCAAATAGGTCCTTCAGTTTTAAGCCACAAAATTATTGATTTCCACACATGGAGTTTAAAATGTTGCGTTCCGAAATAATGTTTTTACTTCGTTATTAGTCTCCGACAACGACTAGAACCGTTCGCGAAAAGCACGTTTTTCGTATGCGGCTATTACAGCAAAAGTAAATGATACCTTCAGTGTTGTTTGTGGTCGTTACGACAGTTTTGTTTTGACTATTTGCGTAGCTAGAATTGCTAATTATATTTTACTGGTTGTAAAACTGAAGGAGAAAAACCGCAGCAATGTTTTCCTTTCCGCGAAGGAGTCTTCGTTTTTCTTGCACAAGAAATAAGTAACGACTTCCTTCTGCACAAGTCGTATATTGCCAGAAGCGAAGTTGGACACACACAGGGCCCGGGTCAGAGGTAAACAACCTCTTCCGACTGCACTTACCTGTTTACTGTCTCAGGATTCTCAGAAACTCGGTATTTTCCGCAAACGTCCAATGACGCGCGGCAATTCATCAGCTTCTTCGCCGTACAACCGATTTAAATTGACACTTCTCACACAGAGTTCTAGAATCGGAATAAGCTTCAAACGGACTGTAAATACACCCCTTCCCCTCCTTCCTGTTCCTGACCAATTATATTCTGAATGCATTATGGACAACACTGGACTGCGATGTTACACGACAATAAAATTCCATTAATACTAACAAATTTTCTCACAAATTTAAGTTTTAATATTAGTTCATTTAATTTTCACCCCAAATATATTACGATTAGGGCACATCAATAAATAAAGGACCAATAACAATTCACAGTTAAACTAGTAAACTGTTATTTTACGAAACTTGATGGTAATTCGCATCAGCATAGAAAGAGATAACAACGTAGTCAATGGCCACTTAGGGTGCCCTGGATTTAGTCCTGCTCGTTCTTCGCCGAAATTAAGCAAAGAAAACTCTAGAGAAACCTACTTTAGGTAGTTAGGGCTGCTGCTACTTGTCCCACGCCATTCCTATCACTGTAGCTAAGGATTGCTGCTACGGTGAAATTCCGGGGAAATAAAGTAACAAACCTTTACATTTACGACTTGGAATGATTAACTACGTAAATAAAAGGCAATGCATGCCATGTTTTTTTTTGGTAACAGACTACATGAGGTTAATCCTAAGGTAGACTAGGGCCCTACCCAATGTTTCACCTAAAGAGATCCGATCTTGGTGTGATGTAGTGAGCTCCCCAGTGAAGATTCCTGACGAAATTCGGACATTTACGTTTCTTCGTTCCTACCTTTCAAGCCAAAATTCCTACGTCAATTTCTGTTCTAAGATTTTGTCTGTCCCTTATGATTTCCTATACCATTCAAAGGACCTATCATTAATACATAAAGAACTTACAACATGATACATTATGTCCTCACCAAACCTGCCAAACGAGATGTTTATCCACCGCGTGCGTGCGCCAGCAGAGAAGACGACGTTCGCTTAAATTATAAGTATAATTGATTGTTTCTGTGAATTTCTCTATGTGTACGTGCTTATTTAAGATATCTGTAGATTTCTTGACTCAATTAATGTATCGAGTCAAGCGGTGGTAATGACCTCAAAGTAGGGGGCATGGGAAGGTAAATTTTCAAAAATGTGACGCTCTTGCCGTTGGTTTAATCACGTGTTGACAAAAAGATTACTGTCGAATAAAAATCCTGTAGGGCACCCAGATAATTTTTAATAATTATAACGCAACTATTCTCCACATACGCCAATCTCAGTCTTGAATTGATAAACAATTTATATCGGAAAATTGGGAGCGTACAAAGAATTTTGTTTTTAATAATTTGAAAGTGACTTCTTAAGTCAAAGTTTCACTTTTTTATGAAAATAAAATTAATTATTTTTTATCTATTTTTTTCGTTATCGTTGTCAACTTCAATTCCCTTCCTCAGTCGTATTAATTCTGACAATCCACTTTCGAATTCCACCAGTTACCTGAATGACTGACTTATTAAAATTTTTAAACATCAAATATGAACGTTCGTAGGTACAATTCCTAGATCCATTGTCCAAGCGCCCAACTTGAGAAGGATAATGAATTATTAGATGACTAGTTAATCAAGTATAAGAATAAACACGGAATAGGTTTCGTTAAACGATTGTGATCAAGCTTGAATGTGTCTGAAACTGCATTATAAATCAGGGATTGATCGAAAAATGTTGCTTGTTATCAATGGCTTGTAATTTATTTCCATTATGCAGATCAGAGTCTGTTTCTTGTATAGCAAACTGCGTTAATTGTGCGAGCAGTCGCAAAACATTTTCCTGATGTCGAGGTTCATTGAACTTTGTTGCAAGTTCAAGTTGAACAGGAAGTCTTCTGGCTCGAAGCACTTCCACGACCGCTACTCTAACGTAAAAGGAGTGGAGTGACAAACCTCTTCTTAGGTACATACACTGGCATTTACCAGATGCATAATATGACAAGCTCAAAACAGAAAAGCACTGCAAAACCTCACGGATCATATGCATCAACTGATGAATATGAAAATGATGTTGAATACGTACATGAATACTATATATATTACCACTGTCATATCTGAAGTTAAAGGTAAACATTAACTTCTATATAAATAAAAGACCATTTCTTTTTTTAGGTGGGTCATCAAAGCGATTCAGAAACTGACAACTGTCCTTGTGCGTAGGAAAGGAATTGAAAAAAGGGAACGTGGAAAGGAGAAGAAGGCAGCCAAAGCTCGAGTCGAGATCTAGTCCCTAAATACTGGACCTGATCAAACAAACAGCGAGTTATATGATTTTTCCTTAGGCTAAAGTTGGCCAACCTTTCTCATAACAAGGCCAAATTTTTTGAAAGACGCTTCCAGAATCGCCATACGGCTAGAGAACATTTTATAGCGTCATACGTTCATGGTTAGGGGTCGATAAATATATATGGGAATAGAATCTGCTTCGTGTACATTAATTAATTTACACCAGTTTAATGAAGCACCAATTTACAAAACTCAACAATGATTTTCCTGTACGAGAGGGCGACAGCTTCATGTTGCTTGTTTGGTGAAGATAACTCTGGTCGAATTTTTTTCCATTCTTGTCTTTCTTCCAAATTAGCTATACGCTCCTTCATTTGAAGCATTTCTACTTCCTTTGATTAGAATTCCATGCACCTTTGATGAATTTACACATCACAAAATTCCTAGTAATTAGGTTGTGATTAATAATTCTTGAAACACCAAATTACGCTCTCATATATTCCTGTCCTGCATTTAATCTACCTTCTCAGGACCTTACGGCTAATTGCCTTATTCATCTTTATATTAAACATACATCAGATACAGTCGAACTATTATATAATAATTTCTGTCAAAAAATCTCTTACAAACCTGGAATGAAGGGACGTCGGCTCGGATTAGCTCAGTGGTAGGGTGCCCGCCCGGAAAACGGGGAGCTCAGTGTTAAAATGGCCGTGATATATTTTTTTATTCAGCGCTGATCACTCTAAAGAAGATTTTTGTCTATCTTCTACAGACAGGTTTTTTCCTTCCCCCACCCTTTTTCTAGTCCAGAAAAGAAGATCCCACGTCAATCATCTGTTTGTCCCACATGATTTCCTATACAGTTCATCCGATTGCCATGTAATTTTGGTGTATTGTGGTGCTCTGCCCTGGAAACGTTTCTGTCGATTTTTGAACATTTAGGTTCCTAACTTACTCCTTTCAGGGGCCAAGAAGGTCCTAAAGACAGAAAACTTGTAAATGAATAGATTATATCCTCATGTTAAACGAGATAATTAATTTACTGTTCAACGTGAGAAAATGCATAAGGTTAACTAACAATTTATTTAAATATTAATTTTCGATTGTTATTAATAATGTTTCATGAGACGCAATGTAAATGATTAAGGAATATGACTGAAACAATATTTGAACTATTAGAACGTATATAAACAACAGTATAAACTAAAATTAATTTTCAAAAAAGTCATAATACTGATTATTTATAAAAATAAAAGTATTCTTTTGGCTTCAAAAGATGAAAGGGCTGAAGAGAGTGTACATTCTATCGACAAGGTTTATATTAACGAGTTTCACTGTAACAAATTGTTTACGCTATGTAAATATGATTGATTTAAGGAAGCGTTATCATTTCATATCGCTAGCTTATAGTCTCTAAAGTGACTTCCGATAGGTCCTTAATTTTCATTCCATTGGAGGACTTGCTCTAAACACATGTAAACTTCCCAACCTTTCTCAGTATGTTATGAAATTCATATTGGACAATTCTAGCGAATTTTATTGACTTATCTATTTGATATATTTTAGTATCGCTGGTTCAGAATTAGTCATACTTCAAGGATTACAATTTTAATTTGCCAGATTTATAAAATTGTATATAATATATATAAACGTTTCAAATCAGACTGAATAAATGTTTTAATAATTATTTAAAATCCCATGGCAAACCTTTTAAATAAAAATAATGCAGACTTAAATTATTTATTGAAACATTAAGAATTTTTTGGTATTGACGTATTATTTCCCCACAGGTTTATAATTAAAAATTTTGGGATTGATATAATACATCCCCACAGGTTTTTAATCAGTCACAATATTTAATTAAATAGTAATTTAGAATTCCTTTTTATAAAAGATTTTAGTTTTAAAATTCTTTATCGAGGTTGATGGCAGTATAATTTTGTTCCACTACACCTGTAACAGGTTATGGACCCAGAAAACTTCCACTGCTCCAGTCAGCGCTAGCAGATTTAGTCAATACAACAGTTTCATTCCCGCAGAAACAGTTCTCGGGTTTTCACACGGGTAATAGCGATTAACATGGAACATTTCGACGAATGTAAGCTCTGCCGTCAATTTCCAGGCGCCTGGAAGATGACAGAGCTTACAGTCGTCGAAACGTTGCGTGTTAATCGCTTTTCGATCTTTAATTAAGTTTCATTTCCCATATAACCCCCGGGTCTGCAGTTTGGGTTTATTAATTATTACATTATAAAGCTGCTCTTTCTCTCTAAAGCAGTTCACAGCTCATTTGAAAATAGAGATTCATTCATTATATATCAATTACACACATCTTTGTAACCCAGAATAAGGTTTAAAGATCCTTTGTTCCAATTAGGATAGCGAAGTCAGTAAGTTTCTACAAATTTTATAGTTACAAGAATTACTAGATTAAACTACTATGGAGCTCATTAATTATAGAAATATTTTCTTAAGAAACGTTATTCTATTCGTAAACCCTTCGAAGTGTTAACCAATGTGTTAAAATACATTTTCCAAAATTAAATTTCAGCATTATCGAGAGTGGAAAGAGTATTTATTTCCAATTCCAAATACAGACTTATCAAATCTGAATGTTTCTGACGCCCATTTTCTTATCATTACAAGAAAGAATGGATGAATGAAGAACAGAAGTGAAAGATTAACGGCATACAATATGAAAAGTTATTTATCGCCTTCATTATTATTATTGTCGAGCGATTAAGTACAGGATGTGGAAGGTTACTGAAAAAGTGTGAGGTATAATTTAGACACATACAGCGACAAATTTTGGTACATACTTTCACAGCCATCCTCCAAAAAAATCGTTTGGGAAAGCCATGACGCAATTTCATGAAGCTCAGGTGGAATTTCGTTTCCATACTACGAAGAGGTTTGAACAGACGACAGCATCAACTGTAACAGTTGGATTAAAAACTGTTTCTTCATTTGTTTTCCTTGAGCGTCAAAACCAAGAATACTGAGGGACGAGTCAAATATCGGAAAGTTTACTCAAAGGCCGTTTTAAAGGACTACTTGTTTACACCACTCACAACAATAAATACGTTTCGGTGCAATGGCTCCGACACCGTGACCCCACAGATTACGTAAGTTTTACGAGGAGAATGTGCGGAAATGTGGACGCAAAGATGGTGATTGCTGCGCTATCTGTGAATCGCAAAGAGAGCTAATAGAAGCTGAAAGTAGATCCCACATAAATCGCATCAAAAATTGTAACCTTTTACTTCTACTAAATAAAAAATTATCTACCTAAGAGCGTCTTTGGATAGGTAAGGCACGCAGCAATGAATATACATAAATACGTTTATTTGTGGTCAAAAGTAATAAATATACAAAGTTTAGTTTTACTCAACGGATTATGATGGCAGTTTAAAGCTCAGTGTACTCATATTAATCGGTAGGTAGAAGTCTCCCAGAATTTCTCCAGTCTTTCCGTTCCTGTAACAAATTATCATCATTAATATTCACATTTGGTTACTAGACACTTGCGGCAAAAATTCCTTTTTTTCTTTAATTGTTTTACAGGTAGATACAAGAATTACTGTAAGAGAACTTCCTTAACATCAAGGCTAAATAAATGCAAAAAGGATGATTACTTTTGAACATTTTTAGCCAGAGTAACTCGCGTTATATATGAATAACAACAGAGAAATTTGCTTTAATCCATGGGCAATATAAATCTATTAAAAATGTCCACAATATTATGCTGAAATAATATAAAATGTTTGAGCAAAATTCGATAATGTACGTTTTAAAATAATTTAAATAATCCTGTTTTATGAATCGAGTAATATATATAATTTAAACCCTTTACCTATTGTTTTTTTAGTTCGCTTTCAGTACGATTCAGCGTTGAAGGCGTGGTTTCTGTAGCTGTTGTTTCTTCTGCCAACTCTTCTGTGATCTCTTCTCTGTTGTCTCTCCAAATACCTCCGCTCTACAAGAAAAAAATCAATTAACAATTGACCACAGAAATTTAAACAAGGAGTTATTATTCAGTCGAGGGTAGATAATAGTTTTCTCC
Organism: Eucriotettix oculatus; assembly: GCA_034510155.1. Taxonomy (NCBI): domain Eukaryota; kingdom Metazoa; phylum Arthropoda; class Insecta; order Orthoptera; family Tetrigidae; genus Eucriotettix; species Eucriotettix oculatus. The sequence goes on from CM067382.1 coordinate 38,778,231, forward strand.
TCCTTGATCATGACTTTCTAAAGAACGTTTGAATGATGGTGTCAAGGTAAGATCCTGTACGTGTACGTACTCAATGAATTAGTCAGTATTTTGGTATAGAAGGCTTGAGAACCGAAGATATTGGCTCAGAGCGATGTCTACGGAACCTCCAAAGCGGTATTGACAACTGGAGTCTGTAGGCTACGTTTCCATCATCCGTTGATCCCGGCTACTCACGATGATGCCTTCCAATTAATCACATCCTGTTCGCTTCATTCGAGTTTCATCAGTACCTACTCTGAATTGATAGAAATCATTGCTAGGTCTTAGTCTCAACCAGTGACATTCCTGAACCTTCATATTAAACTATCTCCACCCTACTGATGATACCGCAATCCTTGAATCTGGAACTGATGGTGAGGAAGCCACCAGAAAACATCTCTCAACATTTGGGCTAGTAAGTGTCGAGTCAAGTTGAATGAAAGAAAATCCATACATTCCTTCATTAACCCTTTATAATTCAGTTCCCATATACTTAACAAGTAAATAGTTGGTTATGTTACTCGATACGAGGCTACGCTCTCAAAAAGAAAAGCTAATAACTTGCTATAAAAATATAAGAAATGGACTGCCTTTTGTAAGCAAATAATAAAACATTTGGTCATATGCAATTTTTCTTAGGGATTCTGCCAGTAGAAGAGAGCCATTAAAATCATCCATAGATTTCAAAACAATGTATTTAAAAAATATTGTTCAATGATACCCGTAGATCAAGTTATTCATAAGATAAATAAACATAGAGGTCATCAATCTCCTCGTTAATTCGCAACTACTAAGAAGACTCAAGTGAACCAAGCCAGTGATGTGTACTGTCTGACTAAACGTATTTACTAACTAACCTCAAGATTCATTTTAGTATTTTAAATCATACCCCTACTACTCGTAGATCTATAAAGACCAGACTGTATTAAAATAATCCTAGGTGTCCACAAACTTTTCTTAGATAAGAAAATTAAAAATCGACTTTTCTCAGAGACAGTATAAGCTGCTTGCACCTACGGAAAATTATACCATGATGATTATAAACTTAACATATTTTTCTACACGTTAGATGACATCGCGGATCAGACGGTAATGTCGAGATATATCCTATCTAAGCATGGATCGTAAAGGTGGACTCTTAGAAAAAAACAGTGGTGGTTAACAGACTGGATCCACTTGAAACAGACCAATGAAAACCCCATAATCTAGGTTTTTTCCAATTTTCAGCAACTTTTAAAATTTTAAACAACATATACATTTAATGATTTTACTTTGGTTAATTTTGAAAAACATATATAAGGCAATTACATAAACAATAGAAGTAATACAAATGTAAATTAAACCATTGAAAATTTTACTATCCATAGATCACAATAAATACATGCGTAGCACATAATTATAGGTAAAGGGATGTGATTAGAATGTTTTTAAATGAAAATTTCAGTCAGCTCACGTTTTTCTGCATGTTCACTGCTTAAATGAAACTGTTTCACCCCGTTTACTTCGGTTACCGGGGTTGTACCATATTTTTAAAAAAATCTGATCATAATCTTTCATTAGTTTTAAAAATTACTTTATTGCATATATATAGAAAGAATTTTTTCCTACAAAGAAATGTTTATATAATTGCATTATATATATTTAACTGAAATAACTTAAATTCATTAAATGTGTAAGTTGATTAAAATTTTTGAAGTTTCTGAAAAACCCCACATTGTTCAGTGGACGTTTTCGAGTGGAATCTTGATACTATTCCATATTACATAAGAATGCAGCACGCTATATATTATTTACTTTTTACTTTCTTCCTACTGTTGTATTTCAATATTCTACTCATTATTTAATTTTAAAAGTAAACTTTGTAGGTAAAGCAAATTAATTTGTAAGAAACTATGAAATTTTCTTAGTTTACATTCTCATAATTTGGAAAAGCGCATTAAAATTATATTGTATGAGGTAACGATATACAGCCTTCTTTTTCTGCGGCTCTGCAGTCCATCCAGGGTCTTGACCTACCGGGCCGACTGCGGACTGACATCTTACATGACACATTCCAAATTTGAGGTGACACGTGGTCAGCGTATCGATTCTCAAGCTGTCTATTCCCAGTCCCAGTGACCATGACGGTACAAACATCAAAGCTCGTGTCTGGGCTGTGAGACAGAACGTTTGCTCCTAACCACAGGAGGTCGGCATACTACACATAAATTATAAACTAAAATTGTAACAAAGATATATTTTTTAAAATAAAGGTCGATTTTCCCCGCGGAAAATGGGGTTTTATGAAAAAACTCAAGTAGGATAATTTTTTTTAAAAACCGGCTTTTTATATAAGTGATGGTAAGCAATAAAGTTTTACCTAAATCAGAAATAAAGGAGGACGCAAATAAATCAGATTTGTAATAGTATAATTTTTGTTAACAGAAATTACGAGTCGTTAAACGCCGAAATTTAAATCTGGTCTCGGTAAGACAAATATTTAATTTTTAAATTATATTAAAATATGGCAACTACATAATACTAATTTATATCTAAGCTATTTTTTATGGCAACAAAACAGCAAGAATTATGAAACGGTATTTTTTGAAGCAAATCAAATCCCATCGTTCTCGATCTAATAAAAAATGTTCTCTGTACATATCAGACTTGCAATACATAATTAAATTGTTTCTCAATGGATGAATGCCAAAGATGCAGTAGGCTGTTTGTTAAGGGGAAACCCAGAGATTAACTAACACACTATCTTTCATAAATAAAACACAAAGAACGGCTAAAAGTCAGAAATGGAATAATTTAACTTGAATGCGTTTCGTCGCCAAACGTGAGGGACATCCTCAGTTCAATACAATAGGAATTTTTTAAGTGTTTTCATTGAAGAACTGCAGAGGTTCCTAGAGTTGTAGGACGATACGTATTCAAATTAAATTACTGCATTTCTGTCTTTTGACCGTTCTTTGTGTTTTATTTATAATATTAAGTCAGATAATTTAATGAATTTCTTCATACTCTATTTCATAATAAAAAATATTGCTCAAGATCTAAAGGCTTTATAGTTAAGATTATAGACGGGAAGTAATGTGTTAATTAGTGTCTTGAGGAACTTAAAAGCATTTAAATTAAATTTCGTGGACCAAACACTGATCCATAAACGTTAAACATTAAAGTCTTGTACAATGAGTATGTAAAAAAAGAAAGTTCTCAACTCCGCTACAAGCAATATTGATAAACAATATATGATATTCTATAAACCGTTCGTATAGAATGGCGTCTGAAGTTGTCGAGCTTAAATTAGTGTCGTCTGAGTACCTCTCCCGCGGTATCCTGCTGCTCAATTAAATTCAGGATGAAATCGAAGGCCTTGGATACGACGAATTCCGAGACTCTCATGTCATTATCCATCACCACTACGGCAATGTTCTCCAGCTTGCCGTCTACGTTGGTCTCGCCGTCCTGGCGCAGGTCGTAGCGCACAGGCGTCGCGACGCCGCTCAGGACGCAAGCCAGGAGAGTCACGAGGAGCGCGGGGATCATTTCAGACGCGACTGAGGAGCTGGACTACGGGCACGGGACTTTAAGCCTCTGGAACAGCTACTTGGTGGGAGGCCTTTGAGGCCAATGGCCGGGTGCAATGGTCGATCATGCCATAATTAAAAAGATACAAACATGACCGGCACTTGTACGCACGTTCTATATTCTGGAAATATTAATACTAAATACTAATGCTATATTATTTCCCGAGATAACAAATGCTGAAGCATAAAAATTACAAGAGAGTAAATTCACAAGGCTGTCTCATAATTATAAATAATTAAGCACGTTAAAAAAATGCATGGAAGAAGCTTAATATGTTCATATAATGGCGGAAAGAAAGAAAATCCAAAGACAGAAACTGACTGCTGACTTTTCCTCCACATTTATATCAAAACATGGCCAACATAAAAAGTAGTATATAGGAGGATGGAACTACAAATAGAATGCGAGTTAAGAGAAAATGAGTTTAGTTTTAGGAAGAGTGTAAGGACAAGAGAAGCAATATTGACTTTGCTTCTCATTTTAGAAGACAGGATAAGAAAAACCCAGCCTACGTCCATGGCATTAGTAGATTGAGAAAAACTCTTTGATAAAGTGAACTAGAATACACTATTTTGGAGAACACAGGAATAAAATATCCAGAAAGAAAGCTTAAACATAACCTCTACAGAAGACAGTCAGCAGTAATTAGAAATGAATATCAAGAAAATAAAGCAGAAATCAAGAAAGAAGTAAGACGAGGATGCAGTCTGTCTCCCATCCTGTATAACTTATACCTAGAACAGGCGATGAAGAAAGTTAAAACGGAATATGGAAAATGAATCATACTGCAAGGAGAAGAAATAAGAACCCTACGCTTTGCCGATAATATTGTAGTATTAGGGAGTCAGAAGAATACTTGGAACCCATAATAAATGGCATGAACATGGTCATGGAGAAAGAGTTCAATATGAGGATTAATAGAGTGAAAACCAAGGTCATGGCGTGAGTATTGAATAACAAAGGGTGTCAGATTGGGAAGGGATATTTTTCCATGAGTGAATGGACAATATTTTTAACAGAAAATCATTGAGAAAACAAATTTATTTTATACTGTCGTAATTTTAAACAAATTCCATTATATTAAAAAATTGTAATGTTTAAAAAATTTGAATATGGCAATGCCGAAAGCTCCTGCTAAATAAATTTGAAATCAAAATCAAATTATAGTTTTGGTATTAACATAGGGAAAAATTATTACCACATACTTTATTGTTTCTGTGTATTTTTCTGTGTGTATGTTTTTATTTAAAGGATCAGTGGAACCTTTGATTTGATTAAGATACTGAATCAATTAGTAGGCGGCGCGAAAAGATAATTTTTCAAAAATTTGACGCTCTTGCCGATGGTTTAATCACGTGTTGACAAAGAGATTACTGTATAGTTAAATACTGTACTGGGCTAATTAAAATTAATTCCCGAGCATCGCCGGGCACCCAGCTAGCATGAGAGAAAATTATTTGGCAGTGTGCGGCGCATTGATTTTTGAAGAAAAAATCTTTTCTGCTAGGACAATTCTTTTCTACGTACCAGGTTCACATTGATAAACAACTCAATTCTAATATTATACACAAAATTATTCCTGTTTTAGGTTATTTGTTACCACGTTAAAGGTTTAAATACACAACCAAATTAACATTTGATTTAAAACCTGTTGCTTCTTCTTTTTTATCTATCAGTAACCACAATATTTATATATGAGTAAATTCTGACAATTTTCTCTCGGTCATGGTATTTACGTTTTTAATTTTACCTACCCTGAGACCCGTCAACTGTATATTCATATCTATTTGACTTCACCACATATGTTATATTTACTGATGGTGTATTCATTTCTCTATTCCTTGGCTTCTTTGGTTAGGTACAATGACACAATATATAAAAAATCGTTTATTTGTGTAACTAATTAAAAACTAACAAGTATTTGAATTATATAACAATAAATATTATGAGGCAGTTTAAATTTCAGTCTCACAAAGTTCATTAGCCTATTGGTGGCCTGAACTTTATCCTGTCTGCAGGTCTCTGGTCTTTGCGTCCTGAAACACAACAGAAATATTATTCCTATGGAACCCAGGAAATAAGGACAGATATGTAAGTTAAAGCAATGTTTTATCTTTATTTCGTAGTTGATTATTTAATATCAAAACTAAATAAATGAGTTAATGATAATTTTGTACATTTAATAGTAGAGTAATAATATTTGATCTCGTCAATAATTTAGTGAGCCTGTTAAAATGATAATATTACCATAATTTTTTGGCCAAACAAAACTCACGACGTTTTTCCGTCAATTGGAGGATCTCATCAGGTGACCATAAACTGGTGAAGTTTAGCCCAAAACACACTTATTTATACACCAAAGATATAGAAAAAAGAACTCGCTGACTAAATTAAAGACTCGCTATGGCTTCGGACATTACGTTGATTTATTCCTATAATAATAATTTCAGAAAAAAGTCTAGAGATATAATTGGTTTCAATGTCAAGGTTTTTGACGTTAGTCCAGATAAATCTGTGATTGACATATATTTAGTGACGACCGAATGTTTGTCCCATGTTACTTGAACCTGGTTTTTAAAGCCCTTTTGGTTAGACCAATGTAAACCGCATTGCAATAATTAAATTTCAATGTTGCAAACCAAAAAGTGTGTATCCTCAGGGCATAAAGGATCTCTACCAGGATAGAGAATTTTGGGAGTTTTTAAAATATGCCAATATTATATTGCAAAAAGGAAATACAATTTGATGTTGGGACTATTGCGTGTTTTGACGACTGTTAAGAAGAAATTGTGACTATTTCTTGAGTCTATTTTTGAGATTGGTATGAATAAACTAAGGAGGATACAGATTAGCAAGAAGAATATTGGGGACGATTGATAGATTCTAAGAATGGAATTTATGAATGAATAGTATTATGGCCTCGTCAACGAGATTTTTCGTTGGTAGGGTGGTTAGAAAAAGGTTAAGGGACTTCCAGAGTAAGTTGGTTTTCTGAACCAATTCTTCAATAAATTGGAGTTAAGAAACTATAGTGTGACGTCAAGAAAGTTGATACCAGTTTCAACTGTTAATTGTAGTCTAGGATCATACTTATTAAAAGTTTGGACCATGATATCTAATTTGGGGGAAGAAATGCATCTGCGAATATCGTCTACGTAACGAAAATAGCAAATGAGATATTCGATCTGACTAAAGACAATACTGTCGCGATATTCTAAAAATATATAAATTTATTTAATAATCTTTGGTATACGATGCAGACAAAAATTTAATAACATGAGGCGCTGTGTAGCAATAAATATTTTATCTCATATGTAATAATTTGCAGTGCTTTATAGGTAAATTCCGTCCTTCACCTTATTGCTTTGTATTTAGGCTCTGAGGAACCTTCAGTGTTTGGTGACGAGGCTTCTGTTGTGGTTGTTTGCTTTGCGGACTAAGTCGATGATTCTTAAGTGCATCCGCCAACTATAAAAAAAATGTAAAAGATTAAACATGATTCACAAGAAAGTAAAAGAAGAACGGTGAAAACAGTTTTCTTTTTCATTCAGAGAAGTGATCAACGTAAATATTTCCTCCTCATGGTGCATGACTTCTGAAAATTTTCTAAATTTTATACGAATTTTTTATCATTAATATAACTTATACACAAATCACAAAATTTAGTTTGGCAAATGAAGGTATAATCAGTAAATTAATGATTTAAAACAAATTATAATCAAATTTATGATGTACAAAATGTTGACTCAACGAAAATACAGATCATATTGTACAAACTTTCATATATATATATATTGTGTTTTTTTATGTTTCAATAAATTTAGTTTTTGAATTGTAGGTGACTGGCATGTGCAGAAAGCACCCCTAAATTTTAATAAAACTTATAACCAAAATAAATATAATTTATTAAATTTTAGAACATAATTAAAACTAAGGGATTTTCGTCATTATCAATTTATAGATGATGAAAATCATACTAAAATCGTTTAAGCTTTAGAAACTATTAATTATTCTGCGTTTTGGGGAAAAAATTAATGATTTTATCGTCACCGTTGAGGATTGTAAGTGATTTAATGTGGAAGTTAAAACTGGGCGTCGAACAGATTAAGCCATCTTATCACTTCACTGTCCGACTATTGAAGATTTAATATTTTATTCCTGATTTCTCGTAAATATTGAATACGATTACACAGCTGTAAATTCATCGTCATTGGAAATTTCTATTTAGGATTTACACGTGTGATGACGTAGAGGATCAGACGGTGATTTCGAAAAAATATTATATCGAATGAATGGGTAAACAATAAAGTTTTAATATTAATCAGTAATAATAGAGAACGCAAATTAAATAAATCAGACATGGTACGGACTATAATAGACATTATTTGGTCAGTAACAGAAATACTGATACGTTTATAAGCAAAAAATGTTAACCTCTTATCACTTAATATAAGTTGATTTCATTGCACCAGTATAATAAAATATTAAAATTTTTTAAGTAATAGTACTCGCGTTCAAATAAACGCAAGTCTTTAGTACTGTATATAATTAAAAATTCCTAAAATATTGATTGATGAGTACCTTTCCGGCTGGATAATTTTTTCCCATAAAGAACGGTATGAAATAAAGGAGAGCGACATCCGCTAAACCCGATAATTCTTCCTGGTCTTCGGCCACCAACACGACGGCCATGTTCTCCAGTTTGGCGTCGACGTTAGTCTCGCCGTCCTGGCGCAGGTCGTAGCGCACAGGCGTCGCGACGCCGCTCAGGACGCAAGCCAGGAGAGGCAAGAGGAGCGCGGGGATCATCTCAGATGCGACTGAGGAGCTGGACTCCAGGCACGGGACTTTAAGCCTCTGGAACAGCTGCTTGGTGGGAGGGCTTTGCCGCCAATGGCCGGTCATAGCGATATTAAAACGATAAAAATCATGGCCGGGATCACGATTCTTGAGGGAACCAATGTTCCATGAACATTTCTTGTAAATCCTCGAAATATTTAACAAGGCAATATATAAATATTATACCATTCCTCGAGATAGGAAGGACTGGAACATTACTTTACAAGAAAGTACGATGACACAGACTGTTACAGGATTAAATGGAAACTATGTAAGATATAATTATAAAATAAGCAGAGAAAGAAACTTAGTCTACGCTTCAAAAACAATCGAAGAGCTGGCGACCTGAAATTGATTTTCATCGGGAGCGAAAACATCGCTGAAGTGAGCAAATCAAATGGATTTACGTACAATTTTATTCGATGGAAATTTTATTATGGTTTGTAAAATATACTATACGTCAGGGGTGGTCAACCTTTTACATACAAAGCGTCAATTTCTTTGACAGACGAGTTCAGATGCGCCATAAGGCTCGAGCACATTTTATAGCGTCTTACTTTCATGGTTAGTGGTTGGTAAATAGATGTGGGAATATAATGAGCTTCGCATAGGGAACGTTGAGGAGTAACTTTGGCGCAGTTATATTAATTAATTTACGCCAGTTTAATGAAGCACCAAGTTACAAAAGTCAAGAATGATATTACTGTACGAAAGGATGATCCTCGTTGGGTGAAAATAGCTCTGGACAACAGTTGTTGGCACTGAGCTTTGAAATTGGAATTTTCTGTTCTCTCTTTGCCAGAAGAACTGTTATTAAATTCTTGTGTTTCTGACTTTTGGTCATTTATTGTTCTTATTTATAATCTATGTCTAACTGTACAATGCTTTGTAACGATGTAAACGGACTTCTCGTCCGAAATACAAAAACAGGCTCAAGGATGCAATGCTCCACTTTTAATCGTCCAAAGCGTCACGTTTGGCACATGCAACACGTTAGACCTCCTCTGCTATACGTCATTCAGTAATGTTAATAAAATTACTATCAAAAAGCGTGTAAGCGACTACCGTGAAGGAGACAGACAGGGCGAGTTTAAAATATTCCAAGTCAACGGCGTTGTTATACAAGATCTGTGACATTTCCCATGACACTTTATTCCTTAGTCATGACGTTGGTATCGCCCTCTTGGTGCTGGTCGCAGCGCACAGGCGTCGCGACGCCGCTGAAGACCAGGCCGTGATGGACACGAGTAGCGCGTGAACCATTTCAGAGGTGACTGTGAATTTGAACTCCAGGGAGAGGTCTTAAAACCTCTGGAACAGCTGCTGGGTGGGAGGGAATTGCCGCCAATAGCCAATGGCAATGGTCGATCATTGCATGATTAAAAAGAATGTACCATGGATGCAAATACATGACGCGACAAACATTCACAGACCCAAAAAAATTTGTCTTCATCGACATCCAAGTGTCTCGCGACTGAAAACTTAACTTTTTCTTTACCAAATATTACGATATAACCAACATGGTGTCATTGTTTGATCTGCACCTGAGGCTGTTCGAGGAGATAAATAACGAGAAAGGCAGAATGAAGAGCGGAGGCAGAATAGGCGTACATTCATTTATTGATGTGAACTGGCTCGGTTCAGTCACCTAATCTGAGTCTCTAAGAATAATGAACGATGAGTTAACAGAACTCGGTCAAGAAAATAGTTTATTATTAGCCAAATGGCAATAGCCCTGTTGATTAATATAAAAGTCACACAAAACTAAATAACACCTCAGAGAACTGCAACAACAGTCTTGTTAAAGGGTTGTTCTTGACCATATTAGATAATAAATCATACAAAAGACACTTTTACAGTACCAGGAAAGTAATACTTAATTTTTCCAAATGAGAAAGTGCACGAATGTAAGAATGTATATCACGTTAAAAGGCGGGAAAAATAAAACGTTCTTAAACTGATATTTCGTATTGTTTAACACCATCCTTTCATCTTTTCGCATTTTGCAAGGTAATAATCAAATGTGAGGGTTCTACATGTAAATAATTAGACGATATTTTGCGCTATAAATATGGAGGAGTTTCCCAGTTTTCGGTCTCTCTTAATGCTCAATACTCTGTGATTTTTGCGTGCTGATACACCGTATATTTTTGAAGATTAGTTCGTTACATATTTGTCAGTGGTTGAATAAATCGTTCTCGGGATTTCACCCGGATTATATCATTTGTAAAATACAACGTTTCGACAGCTAACTCCGTCATCGTCTTCATGGAAGTCTGTGAGAGGTGTTTCTCAACCCACCTTCCCTTCCGCTAAGTGTTTTATCTCGGGGTGTTAATGAACGTTTGTTCAATCTGACCACAGATAAAAGTCGAGTGGTTTTTATGCCAATTTTAATAAGAAACTATAAGACAAATTGAGTTAAAAATGTTTTACAGGCTTGTAAACACACTGAAAGTAAAATGATTAAATATAATCATGTTTTCACTAAAGTTTTCTGAAAGAATTTCCTGTTTAATTTATATAAAAATGAAATCTTTGTCTCAAATATATAAATATCATTTAGCTTGCATACAGTTTTCCGGAAGTTCAATGAAGTTCGCTCATCTCCATTGTCCTGGACGACAGTGACTTTGCAGCTTCAGCAAATGTTCCTCCTGAATCGTTTCCTTGTTCGCGTAGGGATAACGGCGGGTCAGTTTGTTCGCGTTCATTGCTCCGCTGGAACAGGTAGAGACAGTCTTCCTGGTTCGGGTCAGGGACCCGTTATTCGTGATAGGCTCCTCTGGCTTCTCACTGTTCGCGGTACAGTCGCCATGTCTCCCTCGCAGCTGATGGTTCTTCTGCTGCTGGTGGCCGTGGCCGCCGCCGCGCCGCTGGTGCACGACCAAAGGCAGCAGGGCAAAGAAAACATGCAGGTCAGGGTGGAGAACGTGGCTCTGGTGTTGGTCTCTGGAGGTTTGGGAAAGAAGTCTGCTGTGCTGCAAGCGCTACGCCAACACTCCGCCGAAGAACCACGCTCCAAGGTGCGTTACTTTAACTCCCAAGATATCAAATGAGCAAGACACTGTTGTTGTTGTGGTATTCATTCCTAAAACTGGTCTGATTCAACTCTCCATGCTAACCTATATTGCGCAAGCCTTTTCATTTCCGCATTAGTAGCCCATCAAAAATTCTCCCTAATTTGCTTAGCGTATTCCATCATTTTCCTTTGTCTTCTATTCTGACCTCACACACTTCCCTCTAATGCTAATTTTACTAGACCCTCATGTCTCAAAACGTAACCTATTAATTTATCCCTTCTCTTAGTCAGTCCTCCAAATTGTTTGCTCTTCCCCTATTGCTTAGAACATCCCTGTTAGTGATTCTATCCACCCATCTGATTTTCAGCATTCGTCAATAACCTTTCCCAAAACTCGTACCGTCTACGTTTCGCACCCATATAACGCCACGCTCCATGCAAACACTATTAGCAAAGTTGTCCTTGCCTGTGCTATCCTACTCTTTATGTCTACTATATTTCTATCATCCCTAGGTATTACGCTTCCCAAGTAGGAAGTTCCTTAACTTCCGTCAAAATATCTCTTCCCTTTGTTCTTCCACTGTTACCAAAACTACACTCCATTACCTTGATTTTCCCCCTTATTTATCCTCACATTGAACTCTACCTCAAGGACCTCGTTCATGCCATTTATCGTGTTGTCCAAGTCTTGTTCTGACTCCCATAATACTACAGTATAATAGGCAAAGCGTAGTGTTTTTTAATTCTTCTCCTTGCAGTACGTTTTCTTTTCTATATTCCGTTAATTTCTTCATCGCCTGTTCTATGTATAAGTTAAACAGCGTAGGCGACATACTGCATCTTTGTCTTACTCCTTTCTTGATTACGGCTTTCTTTTCTTGATCTTCTATTCCAATTACTGCTACCTGTCTTCTGTAGAGGTTATATATAAGCTTCCTTTTTCGATATTTTATTCCAGTGCTTTGTGAAGAGCACCAAGACACTAAGTGTAACAAATTATAGCGTTCCTGCCGCTTTCACAGACATAATAAATATACATCACTGTCCGTGCACTTTCTCATTTGGAAAGCATGTTTAAAATTAAGTATCACTTTTCTAGTGCTGTAAAACTGTCTTTTGTATGATTTATTATCTAATATGGTCAAGAACAACCCTTTAACCAGACTGTTGTTGCAGTTCTCTGAGGTGTTGTTTAGTTTTGTTTGACTTTTATATTAATCAACAGGGCTATTGCCATTTGGCTAATAATAAACTATTTTCTTAACTGAATTCTGTTAACTCATCGTACATTATTCTTAGAGACTCAGAGTAGGTGACTGAACCGAGCCGTTCACATCAATAAATGAATGTACGCCTATTCTACATCCGTTCTTCATTCTGCCTTTCTCTTTATCTATCTCCTTGAACAGCCGTATTAAAGAAATATGAACGTTTTGAAAATCCAACCCGTTAAACTTTTTATTTTATTTTAAATAACCTTTGATTAATTAACCACAACAAGTCCATAAACAGTATTATTTTTATTAATTCATGAAAAAACTTTTAAAACTGTAATGAGGCTACCACTGCATCAGCACTCACGCTCTTCCCGGCGATGTGCTCTTGGACGAGCTGGGGAGTAAAAAATAAATCCTACGCATGCGTATTCCTTACTCTAGAAAGGATTCTCGTGCTATAAAGAATGTAACCCAGATATATGCGAGGGGAACGCCCTGGAAGGTGGGCAGTTTAAAGTTTCTTAAAATGACGAATAACTAATTTCTCCTAAATTAATTTATCTGCTGTAGCACATGAACACACTGGTTCCAATTGGACAGAGAGGGCGTGGAAAGCGATAGACCCTCATAATGGTCCACAGAGGACAAATATACCTCCATTCCTTTATTGAATTTATTTTGTTCTATTTTTTCGAATCCTCCCCGTCCCACTAACATTGCAATTATGCTCTTTTCCGTTATCCACCAGAGTTGTACTATTCTTCATTAATGAAGTGCGTAATCAATTGATTGGCTAGTGATTGTTCTAGAGTCGAAACCATCCAGTTACAGTCGTGTTTGATAGCTCCAGAGTTTATATTTGATATAGTTTTTCAATTAAATGCATACTTAACGTAAATATTTTCTCAATTCACCACCGAAAAAGCTAGTGTGTGATTTCATAAAAACAGGCATTCAAACTTAAATCCTTTACTTTAATTCATTTCGACTACGTTCCCGTAAAGTCCAACAATGATACTCATTTCTACTTCTTCGGCTTTCACGTCGTCATTGGGTCAGAAGTAGAAACTAGGCAATATTGTAATTAGTAATTAAGCATTATTGCAGTGAGTTAAATTTTTTTATCTATTGTAGAAGATACGTCGTTCCTCCGTATTCGAGGATTTCTAATTCTTTTAGGGCGCCAGGTATTTTTAATAAAAAATACCAAAAGATGATTTTAATAGTTTTAATTCCAATCAGAGCATGAGAAAAAATTATATCTGCAGGGCGTGGTCATTCTCTCGTCATCCCGCCGACACAAGCTGCTCCTTCCACTACCCCATGACGACTCTCAAAGTCTCGCCAGACTACATTGTTGGCCCAAGTTGCGTCAGTTCCTCAACAATTGCAACTCGCAAGCTGGCCTGCATTGTTAAGTGTAACTTTTCATGTTACACTATATTATTTGACAACCTCTCCCTTAATGCAGTCCTAAGTTAAATTCTTCTGGATGAAACTTAACTGTAATTAATTAAAATCTTTACTTGCTCTGTAGGAACCATTGCACGCGGCTACCAACCTCAAGCCGGAAGAAAAAACCGCCGAGGTAAAAGAGACGAAGCAGTGAATTTTTAACAAGGTAAGACATTTATCGTCAGGTCTAAAACGTTTTAAATCCATAATTCACACCAAATACCAGAAAATGAACAACATGTTACGAAACGCTTATTTATTGGTATTTAACAACTCGTTTAATTGACAATTTTAATAAAATTTTAAAGATGATAAGTTGTGATTTATTATAAATAAAAAATATTTCATAATTTTTTTAGAATACATATCGTATATAAATGCTCATGAGTTGACACAAAAGTAACAAGCAATCAAAAATTTATTTTTCGGAGAAAAGAATTGTTACTAAAACCTATTCATATAGTCCGTACTTACTGTGAACAGGTTTTTTTACATACTAAGCATAGAATGATGATAATTTGACTACTGGTACAAAGTTTCCGTTGTGCTTTCAAGCAAATGCTCAGTCACGTGTAGATTAAAAAAATTCCGTCAAATCTCAATTTATTTCCACAAAGTTGAAAACTGAGAGATAAACATTAATCTCCTCATTGCTACAAGAACGGGGACTTCCCAGCTGTATATGCAATTTCAATGCGTTGGCGTCTTTGTAACTGTATAATAAACAAGGCGCTACCACAAAACGCGAAATTGAGTTTTAAAATACTCGGGGGAAATTTTTCGATAAATTATTTTGCTCTCAGTTCATCCGAGACGTTAATTGCAGTTGTCTAATTTATTGTTTCAGGATGATCAGCTAATGCGGATTGCGGAGAAGAAAATTAATACTCGGATCCAAGAACGTCGGGAACTCGCTTAAGACTGCTGTCAATTACATTGATGTAAATATTACTAACAAATAGGTTTAAAAATAAACGGCTTCATATAAATGTCTCAAACTGGATTAAAAATAACCCAAATTTCCTTCACTCTTTCACAATGATAATATTATCCCGCAACATTAACACAACTCAATCAAGAAGTTGTCTTTAAGGAATGTCAGTTTGTAGACTAACATACTTCACTAAATTATTCCTGTAACAGAATTTATTTATTACATTAGAAAAACAGGTTTTAATAATTTCTTTCAACCAATGCACGAGAGTTATATTACAATCAACAATTTTTTGCTCAATCCATTAAAATCAACTTTTGTTTATAAATCTGTTTCTTCTTTAGAGACCTAAGATTATACATAAATTAATTAAAAAAATTAGCAGTTGACCACAAAATATTATTCCTTTAATAGTCACTCGTAATTTGTAGACAAATGAGGAACGAAACGATGCGGGATATCAATTTCAGAGATGATGATAACGGTAGCAAAGATAATGGTGATGATTAAGTAAATATTTTTCGTTTTATTAATTTAATACTGACCTTCCAATAAATATGAATAATAGAACACTTTATTCTGACTTATAATGAAGCAAAATAGCGGAGGCTACAAAACCTTCAAGAGAAAATCATTGATCGGATTTTCTCTGATATGGTAAATAGCTTTGAGGCTTTGAGTAGTTCAATCTTAAAATTGGGACATATTCTTCCATTTACGTTTACGAGGAAAACAATATTTTCTATAAAGGGCAAGCTCAAAGATAACAAATAATTATATTAATCTTATTCATTGAAAATATATATTAGGCATAAATAAATCAAATTTAATGAGATAAATTTAGTACATAGAAATGATAACACGACGTATCATTTAAATCTCTTCGAAAGTGATAGTGAATTTTATCTATCTAAGAAAATAGAAACCAGGCGTTAATTATTCAACACCAACAATACATAAAACAACTGAACGATTATAACAGTTATTTCGGCCGCAATGCTCATGAGTGTAGGAAAATCAAAATTTATCCTTTAATATCTCAAGAAATAAATTGTAAGTAATATTGCATAAATTTTTACATATTTTATTATAAATGTCATATTTGTAAAATTTAGTTTTACAAATAAAATAAATTAATCTGACCTAATAATCCTATGAAAGAATGACGTTTATTTTTTCCGACGATTAAGCTATTAAGCTTATTTGGCAAGAAAAGTTATAAAATAAAAAAATTAACAAGAAAAATCTTGGTACTATAACAGTGTAAGTAGCACGTGAAAAATAGGACCAAGCCCTATCCTATTAATAGTAGGCAAACCATTCAAAGAATGGGGTAACCATCCATAATTAAGAAAAATTATTTTCATTTGTTTTAGGAAGATAAAAGTCTCGTTCTGACTTGATTTCGACAGTAATATTGGCAAATTATTTTCAATTAATTTTTGCGGTTTCTAAGTACCTACAATGGTGATTTTTAATTTTTTTTAAGTCGCACACCAACAGCTAAAGTCATTGGCGATTACTTTACAACTTTTAGGGATCGTATATCCATTGTAAGGGTTACTCGATTTGGGAACACAAAAACGCGCACAAACACCCAAACCCTTACCAGGAATTAATTTGCCATGTATTTTGTAATATTTCGACTCCACGTCGTCGTAAATCTCTCGTCAGTCTTCCATCAAAAGAAACGTCAGACGACTGTAAACCTCAGTTCCCGTATTAGCATGTAAACGGCGAGTGTAAAATACACAAAATGGCACTTTTAAGACTGAACGTGACATCTAAACAGGTCAACGCACTTATCTTGTAGCTACCATTCCGTTTAAGACTTAACTCCCAAACACGCAGAAAACTATCGCCATTAAATCTTTAACACATCGAAAGAAATAAAATCAAATTAAATTAATTCTTCACCAAAATTTATTTTATTGTAAAACTTTTATTCATGAGAACGTATTTTATACGGAAAGAAAGAGTCATTCGCTGGGAGAAGTATGAAAGTTGTAAGTCAAAATATACCTGTAGTAAGTTTCTCTCGTTGGTATTTCTCGAAAGAAGAAAGATACAGGGCTTTCCTTTCCGCATCCCCCTTTTCAATTCCCTTCCTATGCTATCAAAGGGGAGTTGCCTGTTTCAGGATCACCCTTATGTAGCCTGTTAACCAAAAAAAAAATTTAAAAAAGGATGCCTCGTTGAAGAGATTCTTGTGGGAGTTCTCTCTCACAGGCATTTCTCCCCAGACAGACTGCGTTGAGAATGCCTCGTACTCTGTTTCTTCAAGGTTCTCACAAGCCGAGGCACCTTCATCTATTTTAGGAGGCGTATGAACTGGGATCTAAGACCTTCGGCATACGGTAAGAGCTGTCCGCTATTCCCGTTGGATAAGTCGACCAGCTGCCTCCTGAAACTGGTGGACCTCAGCAAACTCCTCATTCGGAAGGGCGTGAGGATAATATCCAATAGTCCGTCCTACTTGATGCAGGTTTTCCCTGCATCTCTTCTGGTGAATCACCTGGTAGAACCCTTACACCATACCAATGGGATCATAGTCAACCCTTTGGCTACCTTCCACACCCTCCATCTTCACTTGTCTTTCTACTGTAATGTTATCTTGTTATATGATTAAGCTGAATTGTTGTTGGTATTTTACTAGTTTATTTAACAAGACAAAATGAATACAAATTTAATCTCAATGTCTTTAATTGAAATGACTCTTTCTCTCAAGGTACTATTTCGTGGGGAGATATGGACAAGCTTCTGTAATCAAAAGTTTATGTTTTGATTGACTTGTCAGTAGTTAAGAATGTAATTAAATTTCTTCCCTTCCTTAGCTTTCCGGAAATCAATTTCCTAGACACACAATAAACACTAAAATACTGCTTTCAATTTTAATTTCCCTACTCTTATATTTCCCCACTTCCGTCATACAATCTTCCCAAGTAGATAAAATTTTTCTTACAACTTCCTCCTTTCTCGGCTACGATCCTACAGCTAGTCTGTCTGCGAACAACATTTTCCTCAATTCTTACAAATTAAAATTTTAATTCGTTCAGTCTCCCGGGGTAGCATGTCACGACTCTCGAAATCTTAAAAACATACTTGTCGGCTTTGCTACTGTTATTGGCTAACACAATCGGCCAAACGGTATTCCTGCCGTAAATTAAACATCAAACTTCGGTGTCTACTCTTGTTACTGCTCAGCACAATCAGCAAAACAGTCATCTTGCCATAAATTCATCAAACTTCTATTTTTCGATTTTCGGACAACCCTCTTTGCAAGAAGTGGGAAAATCCTCACAAATATTCTATACCCTCTTAGTTTTACCTCATTACACTGTAATATTAACTGTTTGTTACCGCTTGTTTGAAGAACACCCTCATTTATCCTGTTACTCCTCATCCCCCCTCCAAAAAAAGTAAGACATAACAGAACTTTGTATGTATTAGAAATCGGGGGATGTCATTTGGCTTTATTGTAATAAAAATATTAATGATAAGATAGGTAGTGAATTTATTTCTTCACCGAAAACTTAATAGCAACTGAGTCAGATTTTCTTGGTCAGTCAAAAAATTCCCGTCATACCAACATCGCTGCAACATCAGCCTCTTAAATGGGTGCGAATCTAGGGAAGATACTATGAGTAAGAGGCACTTGTAATGACCAAGTGATTTGTAACTTTGAAGAGATCTTCAACAGTTAGTCGCTGGAGGCGTGAGTGTGTGAGTGTGTGAGTGGGGACAGGTGAACGCTCCAATAGCTCCGTGGCCTTGGCAGACTGGTGGAGCGAGACGAGCGCACTTGATCTGCAACCGTCGCCATGGACACACCTGTGCGGACAGCGGCTCTTCTCCTGGTCACCGTCGCGGCCCTGGTCGTCGGAGGGCCGGTGCGCTACGATCAGCGGCAGGAGGGTGACTTGAACGTGAACGCGCACCTGCAGAACTTCGTCATCCTGGTCATCCCCACGGACGGATCTTCCAGTCTGTCAGACTTGTTCGAGTCGTTCAAGAGGGCGGCGCCAGGACTGACTAAGAAAGTCATCGGAGAGAATGTCAAGGTGGGTTTAATGTCCAAAACGCTGACAGTTGCAAATGTCACTTCATGGACAATCAGAGTCTTTCAGTCCCAAGTAAAACAGTGAATTCTTAATATTTCATGTCAGGATATCCAATCATTTATCACACTCATGATACACCCCGTGATCATTTCAATACAAACATGTGATACAGAATCAAACTATAGTGACACTTATCCAAGATTCCTATTAATTTAATGAATTAAATATAACTTGAAATACTGAATTATTGAGACAATTATAATTACCAAACAAGTTTCAGTGAGAAGTGAGATAAATGCTGCATAATTAAATTGTGTATTTTAAAAAAAATTACTAGTTATAATTTAGGAGAAATTTCCACATTTTCAAATCAACGGATTATGATGGCTGATCAATAACTTTTCGAGCTTTCTCTGGCTTGCTCTTCGTTAAATGAATTGCGCATTTCTGCTGATATATTTGTTTTCGTATAGACTATTTAGGAAATTAATAAAATACAGTTCGTGTCCCGTGTTGTTAAATCATACATGAAACGTGAATGTGGAAGTCCCACTCCCCAAAAAAAAGTGAAATATGAACCCTCGAATACAGTTGTAATGTAAGAAGTCGCTAGGAGCAGATTGATTGTTCGTTTTCATACGATTCTAAATTTTAATTTTAAAATTCAGGTTTTTAAAAAAAATCCTGAGATAAAGTGCTTCGTAAATTATGAACTTTCAATGAAACAACTTACTTATTTTCTCGGAAAACACTGGCACATAATAATATTAAAATTCAAATATTTATAAAGTAGGTAGTAATTATTTAAATTGGAAAAACTAACGCGTTAAATAGAATAAAATTAAAGGATCAGTAAGGAATAATTTCGAGCGTATCGGACCGGAAATCGATACCGGGACCTCCACTTGGTGTAAATCATTGCACATATCAATTTACTCATAATAACCTTTCTTAATTTAAATCCTAATATTAGACCGTGAAGAATATTATTTAGTAAATTGTAGATGAGATTCAGTCAGTTTTATATAATTAATGGAGAAATATCGTAGTTTACGAGAAGCCAACTTTTATAACTGAGTTGTGTAGGAGCAAGACGTGTTGAGTAGAGAACCTTGGTTCGATTCGCGATCCGAATGAAAATTTCGCATCAAGATCCTTGAATTCAGCTTGTTAGCATTCAAATCTGACGTCGATTAAACGCATTTATCTTATTATTGGTGTCGGTGTAAGAGGTACGTAGAAATAATCTATTTCTACAAAGTTATCAGCAAAGTAAAAGCAG
This sequence comes from Eucriotettix oculatus, assembly GCA_034510155.1. Classification (NCBI taxonomy): domain Eukaryota; kingdom Metazoa; phylum Arthropoda; class Insecta; order Orthoptera; family Tetrigidae; genus Eucriotettix; species Eucriotettix oculatus. The sequence goes on from CM067382.1 coordinate 38,798,635, forward strand.
TAAATAGTGAAACACTAATTTATTCTAGTCGATATAAAAATTTTGCAGATTTAATCGGAACTCCTATTAATCTTCGTGAATCGTAACAGATCAGCACTATATAATTTAAGAAATCCTACTCTACAGAAAATTATCATTTTCGTACAGAAACATGATTTTTAAAAGTAGGCTAATGTCTTTAAGAGAATCATTTTTCGTTCTTATATTACGGACTCACTCACTCACTCTTTTTAAGTCGGAAGGTCACCTCGAGTTTCTCTCAACTTCCTCTTGTACCACTTTGTTTAAAACTGTACTCTGTCACTTTAATCAACTCTCTTTCATCTTACTTATGTCGCTGAAATTGACCTTCCTTTACAATCTTTTTGTTGTCGTCCACGTCCAACTCTTAACGCTGACAATGTAATAATCGTGAGACGTTACTCAATTTATCCCCCCCAGGACAATACTGGCCTCCATCTAACAAAGGATTTTATTACGCAGACTGCAACTGTGGAAGTGGCGCCCAAAGAGGAGCCATCCAACGATGCCGAAGTCACGGCCGTCGAAGTGAAGTCTGATGACGCGCTTGTTGCGGAATCTCCTTCGGTGGCCCTGAAGCACCGCAGTGAGGAGGCTCGTGTTCGTCTCCTCAATTACGGACTGGAGGTTTGCAAACCAGGACAATGCCAAGAAGCAGTAGAGTCAGAGAAGAAGAAGCAGACGACCACTGCGGAGCTCCTGAAGAGATTAAGAATGGGCCTGGAAGTGTGCAACCCTGGAGAACGTCGAAACCCCGACGGCCTGTGTGAGCCAATCCCTCAGAAATCCAGGTAATTTAATTCACGTGCGCTCTACGGTGACTAATATTTGAATCCAAGGATGCTAATTTTCTGTTGTGTTCTTCAGGAGTCTCGAACCACTATCCAAGGAGAAACTGGCGGCCCTGCAGTTTGGACTCAGTCCCGCCACCTACCAAGACTGAGCCCAAAAACAAGCATCCTTCATATTTATTCATAATTCATAGCATATATATTTCACAACTCTGTTAATCGTTTTTTTATAATAAAAATATTTTTCGTTTTAATCAAAAGTTTTTTATAATCATATTTTATTAATTTTTTTGACTTTAAATATAAGTAAACTAAACAAAGCATCCATTAAAGACGAAGAATTTCAATTGAATGCAGTTAAATTAGAGAATTACAGCTCGTGAAAGAAAAATAATACAACGTTGAGAACCCGTCACGTAGTATGTTATTAATAATTTCGAGTTCCATAGATTTTATTTAGGTATCGTTTTTACTTTCTATTAATATACTACCTGCTGACATCCAAAAATAGTTTCTAAACGTTGTACTCCTTTTATTACACTTTCAGGGGACATAGTTGCTTCATCTAATTGTGCTAAATAGAAATTATTCTCGCTCGTTTATTCATTTTAATCATAAATTGCTCCTAGTAAGAGAATGGTCCAAAATTAGTCATCAAAGTGGTCTTGACCGCAGATTAAATATATTACTAATTCCGGAACAAATTCAGGAAGCGAATGCCACAAATGTTTCGATGAAATAGTTTACGTCATTTTTAGTAATACATAATTAATAACATACTATTAGACGTTTTGAGAATTTAAAAGAGAAGACTTCCAGATTCAGAAAGCGTCGCTTTTACAATCCAAAGACGCCATTAAAACTTAAGTCTATTTGCGCAATTTATCGTCTCTTCTTTGTTCATGCAGTTTGCTCCTAGTTCTTAAAATTATAGGACCTCTGGTGAACGCACGTAATAAAGAATTTGCAGTCCGATAGTTGATATTTGATTATTTTTTAAAGTTAAGCTAACAAGGATTGTAAAGTTGTAAATGGAGCCGCCTATAATCCTGTGGAATGGCTTTTGGGCAAGTATGAATATGACCTCAAGAATTTCCGCAAAATACCACGTGGTTACCTCATCCAATGGTATTTCGTTTAAAGAAAAATTGATTATTAAATATTGATTTCGAGGCTTTCGCACACGGCAGTGAGGCTGTGTGAATTATCATTCGGCTTCTAAAATTTGAAGCAGACGAAGGGACCCGACGCTGAAGAAGACGCCTTACAAAGAAGCTGGCAGAGAGGCGACGCCACACTCCAAAGGAAGTACGCTTCCCGGTTTTCTCTTATCTCAGATAAAAAAAATCATTCAATTGATATAAATTCCAAGCAATATTGGCCCATAAAATTATTAGGACATTTACTGCTATACACTTCATTTCATTTTAAATTATTTTAAAAGATGATACCACTGCTACGTGAAATTTAGCCCTTACCTTATCTTCGTAGAAAATCGGAACCATGTATTCTCGGTAGCGTCTATCGCTGCTATCGTGTCGATATCTGGCACACATAAGCAAATAATTCAGCGACCTGGGAATCGAGCAGTCAGCTGTCGCCCCAGCGGGACACGCTCAGACACTTCTGAACTGAATTTCGTTTAGTGTGCTGATCCTTCCGCAGAATTAGAAATTTTATTACATTTTTCTATTACCATTTTTTTCAGCTTCAAAAGCTTACTTCATAATCAACATTTAATATGATTATTAACAAGGCGAAAGCTCAGTTACTGGGAATTTCTCAGTACGAGTGGTGATCTGAGCTTCCTTCGCAGAGCCCCAAGTAAATCAGTGGCCGACCCTGAAGACTTCCGGGCCTCGGGCGATGCTGTGGCATTTGGACCGGCAATCTTCGCAGCACAACAACAAAGCTAGCCGTCGTGAATGCAGGACAGGAAATCCTTCTCCGTGACGTTAGAGCAGAAATACCGTAGTATTATATGCAACATCAAGTATCGGGGTATGGCAGACTTTCGAACCATACTGCCAAAGAGCCTCATCTTAATAATTTATATAGCAGCCCCAATGAGTGTGATACCCGTTATTCAGGTGGGAGAAGCAAATTTCATTGATACGCATTAATTGAGCAATTTTTCTCGCCCCGCCAACGTACTCGGCGACGGTGATGACACACACAACGTTCTCGTTTATCTGTTACATTTCCTTCTATGTGCCAATCTGTAAGGCGCCATTCTGGTAAGCATAAAATACCTCATTACCTCTATAGTTTACTCAACCTGAGAGTGAATCTGTCATAAAATTACTGCATTGGTCGCAATAGCCGATTAATAAAATTGTGATTTTGGACACGAAACATGGGGACCTGTCTGTGTTTCTGTCAGTACAGAAAAACCGATCTGAAATGGAATTTTAATGGATGTCATTGCTGCAAAACGTGGAGCTGGAGAAAAAATAAATATTTGAAAATTGACTCATGGACAACTTTTCACGAGTTCCCGTCAAAGTAAATTCGACGTTGACGTCCTGCACATCTTAATGATATGAAAATGCTTCGTGAGTAAAAATGTTAACGTTCAGGAAAAAAAGCAATGATAAAGCATGGAAGTAATACACTTGTACGTTTACTTCGGGACCTTGAATCATTGCCAACTTTTCTTCGATTGGTGCTAAAGAAACTCAGTGGATCGTACAAAAATACTTCGGGCAATTGTCCAGGCTTCAAACATTTCATCTTGCACGTTTTCGGTGCTTAATATTCATCGTTAGCGATGGTTCCTTGATCCTGTTGAGGTTCGTGGAGATAACACCTTACAACTATCATTTATTGTCATACAATAGCATCGATCGTTTATTCGGCACGCAACAAATGTGTTTCAGACTTAGAAGGTATCAGTTTCTTCAGCATTTGTTCCATTCTGACCAAAAATATTTGTGATAGAGAGAGGCGAAACGGTAAGCGATCGTGATACATACAGCACGACCATTTCGTAAAGTATCACCGTAATTTATCAACATCCCAGAGTAAACTTCCTGTACTGCTCAGAATTCGCCCTCACTCCATTTTGTATGCGTTCTATGAATCTAGAGATTTGATATCGATTCAATCTTCAAGCTTATTTTGGCTTCCAAATGGTATATTTCCGGACATGGTAACGGATTGTATTACGGAACGGTTGAAAACACGTCCAATAAAAGATATAATTTACAATGTATGTTTAATTTAATACAAAACAGTGCATTTAATTGACATAATATCCTCTTTCTTCCTTAGCCCTGCAGCCCACTCAGGGTCTTGCCTACAGCTTCGACTGCGGACTGTCTTCCTACAGGACAAATTTCGAATTTGGAGGGGTCAGTGTATCGACTCACCAGAAGTTTAAATCCTAGCCTCCGTGATCAATAAAATAGTAAATTAAGATTATTTTAATTTTTTTGAGAATCAATAAAAAAAACTGTTACGGTAGACCGAAATATCTGTTACGTATGTGTAATTAAAATTATGTACAAAGATTTTCTTCTGTTACGTTTTTAGTTTCCTGTCTCATGAAGATGAGCGATAGAAAATATTTTATATCACCTTGAACTAGAAGTATATAAATAAGTAAGAAAGGCTAGTTCTTCTAGAAGTAAAAATCAAGCTACAATCACTCAAGTCACCATTTAATGCCGTCCCTGCCTACGTCATTGAGTACTAGAAACGGCGTTGATGTTCTACTCTAGGGTTCTCATCAAAACTTAATAAATTAACCCAGTTCTATAACCTAGATGTTTGTGATAGGAATCCTAAAACACTACGTATAATAACTATTTTTATTTTGTGTAGGTGCTGTGCGCCCATTAAACAGCAGAAATAATACTTGAAATTCAGTTGTAAGTGAAGCAGTGACAATTGGGAAGAAAAACGATTAAATAATAATCATATTCCGTTTGAATAAGAAAAGTATTAATTCAATAATCTAATAAGATCAGTATTAATTCCTGCTTATTAAATTCTAAAGCCCTTTATTGGGAACCATAAATCATACTTGATGCTTTATTTAATTTAACTTAACGTCGATACAGGGGTATTATTTGACATACGTGATATAAATAGTATCAAGGTCTTCTCCAGGTTGTCTTTGAAATTGATCCATAGAGACGATATTTACACAAACAAGATTAGATGAACGGATGTCGATCGTTAGGAAGTGTGATGGAGTCTGACCGCAAGATCGGAGAAATTTCAAGAAAATACCTCGTTAGGTTCTCAATCATTTCCCACGATACATTTAGAAAATGTTTACTTTCCTGCCGTCCCAGTGGTACGATTTCCTATCCGGTCTTAGGACCCGTTCTTCAACAGCTAAGGTACAGTTGGTTCCAGTTTAAAATACTTTTAAAGATGCAGTTCAATGTGAATCATAAGTGCCAACACTCCAGAGTGTACCAGTTCCTCATACAATTTAATATGATTAATAAAGGTTTTGTATTTTAGTGTGTTATTTTTTATACCTTTTTAGGGGGGGGAGGTAAAATGAGTTTCCCTAATAGACCTATTGTGGTAACAAGATTGAAAAGGTTAGGGACGGCGAATCTAGTAAAATTGATTATGTTCGTATCGTACTCACCTGTTTGTAATGCGATCGCCGTTCGTCAACAAACTATTAGATGACCTTCCACCTGGATCCACTTAAAAATTGAACATCCTTTCTTCGCAATTAGAATTGTAATACACAAACATTAAAGGCAAAGCTTCCATATCACACTCCGGCAAAGATCATAGTCGCCAATGATTATCTTCCAATAACAATTATAATTTTAAAATATAAATTATTTACGTACTATTCTTTGGAAGTGAGTCACAAAATCACATTTTATGCTGTAGATAAGTATTTTCAAATTTTTCACATTTACATTCAAATGTTATATATAATTTTTCCAGAAATAATTTTTGTAAGAACACTATCAACATTTATCTCTGATTATGCATCGTAATCTGATAGTTGCAAACAAAGATTAGAATTACATCCGAAGTCTACATGCAATGCCCAGTAATCCGTAAAACATTGAACAAGTTGAAATTAATTCTTAAAATTGACAATTTAAAATTCATCCCGAAATTGGAGATGAAACTTTGTAATTCATTTTCGTGTAGGTCTAGGAACAATTAGTAATGAACTAAATGTTTTCCAACTTTCTGGAAACTTTCGGTGAATTCTAAATTGCGTCGCGACGCCCTGGAGCACTGTGAAATTATTATATTACATACCTTATGATCACAATCCGTTGTCATACAAGATCGCTTTTGCATACCAATATTCAATTTTTGTAATATTCTATATGGATTTATTATAGACGAGTATTTTTATCTATCCAACATTTATTATATTTTCAAACTAACATAACCGAATTAACGGACTTGAAACTCGTTAATCAGCCATTGATTTGACTTGGGACGTTGCGGAAAAATAAAAAGTTTTGGGATCACTAGAATATTGCATTTATTTTATTTTCGAAATACATTAAGGTCTTCTGCATGGTAGTACAGTCGCGCCTAATTTTTATTTGAAATCAACACAGTTAATATTTACGCGTTCAGGTACGCTGGAAGTAAAATTTACTACAACACCCGTGTGACTACAGATTCTAATATTTTAGTGTTCTTTGGGAACCATGCGTCACTGCATATTCCTCATTCCATTTTTTTCTTTAATAGGTATACTTCTGAATTCCGCCATTTTGTCTCAAAATATTCAAAGTTATCAGTCTAATCAATTTTAACGTAAATTAAAATACCTGACCTTGTAGACTTCATTTACAAAGGCATTTCAACAAGCTATTTACAAGTCGAATCCCACCACGTTATATCGGATCATACACCTTCAATTGCAACGATAAGTACATCAATTATATAAAAAAAGAAAATATACCAACCTTAACAAATAGAACAGATTTGGCTAGTTTCAAAAATCTCATTGAAAGCCAGATCGACTTAAAACTCAGTTTAAAATAAACTGAACATTTCTGAGAAGTTGTAAACTACTTAACCACACAAATCCAAGAATCTGCTCAGTTATCTACTTAAAAAATGTCACAGGAAACACAGACAACAATATCACAGAAATGGTGATTGAAAAGAAAAGAGCAAAAGGCAGATGGCAAAGATACTGAAACAACGATAAAATAGATTACAACAGACTGAAACGAAGGCTCCACAAAACGATCTATGAATCTAAAAACGCATCATTTGAAAACTATTTGAACACGCTCTCTAAAGACCATAATAGAATATGGAAAGCCAAGAAAACCTTGACCGAAACTGGGGCAAAAGTGACATAGAAAAGGCGGAAACGTTTGCTAAACTCCTTGCCCAACTATTTACCTCTTGGACCCCATAACAACAACAACGGTAGACATAGTATTTCCTAAACGCACCTTGCCAACGATAACTGCAATTAAAGCTCTGTCACCCCGGGAAACGAATGAAAAAATCAAATCCCCATAAAGCATTACGTCATGATCCAATTACTGGAAAAATATCAAGGTCTGGAACAAATTACTTCTATGCAAGATCAAAAAAAAGCCTTCCCTAATTCATATTACCACCTGCTGAGATCATACTTGACAGATTCTTCCAAGTAATATTCAACTCCAGTTACTCTAATTACCAACCCATACAACCAGAGGAGCCTCAGGGTTGTGTTTGGCCCTTTGCTCTACCTGGTCTATACTTCCGATCTACCTATAAGGACAATACTTCTACTGCAACATTTGCGGATGATTCAGCCTTATCTGTAAATACTGACCCGGTAGTTACAAAAAACGTGAAAAAAACCGGGACCCATTATTTAACTGGACCAAGAAATGAAAAATCAAGATATACGAGAGCAAATCAATACACGTTACCTTCACCACAAGACGTATAGTGTACTCTCCGGTCTACTTAAGCATACAAATTCTAATAAAGAACGAAAGAAAGTATTTGGGTTTACATCTTGAAAATGACCTGGACAAAACCTGTCCAAAAAGAAGACAGCAAATCTGTGAATGGCTAATGGGAAGAAAATTTAAACTATCTTTAGACAAATGCATCGTTAAGCCCATATGGAATCACGGCTGGGGATACACGAAGCCATCAAATCAAAAGAATATTTCAAAGAATAGTCGAGAATATTCGGCACAATCACCAACGCGCCATTATTTGTTTCTAATACATTACACAACGACCTCAGCATCCCATTCATCACTGAGGAAATCAAAAGTCTAACGGCACACTACTTTGAACGAATGGAAGGACACCAAAATAGACTAATTAAAAATCTACCCTCCCGAAACAAGACTGAAGATCGTGGCCTACAGATTTGATTCAGGAGAAACAAGACATAGTTAAAACACACCATCGAACTTCTAGGAAACGTTGGACGATTACGTTACGTTTTAAGTTATAAAATTTACTTATTGCACCATTGCAGGTTGTAATTCAACAATTTTAATAAAAAAATACTATTGCTCGAAACCGTAGAAAATCGTAGTCCATAACTTAAAATACCAATGTGATACACTTTCATAAAAATTAATAAAACAAACCTGCCATCTGCAATATGGAAAAAGTTAAAAATTCTAGGACTAGGATTGAAAATGTGGAACTAGAAACCAGAATCAGAATTTTTTATACTTTAATAATTCAGGAAAATTGTAAATAAAGACAAAGAAAAATCAGCTTTATAAAAATTTTATTTTAATATCTTTGTCCTCTATTTCCCAGTTACATTTATTTGTTTCCTTTAAAATTGAATCAATCTTTAAAAATTCAGAGGACGTTTACATTTTTTTTTAATTTTCCGCGTCTTTTAATAAATAAATAAAAAACAGGCATCTTTAAAAAACATTTCACGCTGGGACTGTGCTGCCTGCTGATGTTGGTGTCCTTGATGGTCAAGCGCTACTTTTATGTCCCATCCCTTTCCATCTACAAGAGGTTTGGAAGAAAAGGGGACGGAACGCCATCACACCGGAAACAATAACCAAAAATTGAAATAAAATAAAACAGGAAATTGTATTCCGGCGTGGAACACTAAAATCAATAAATAACAACTGAGCAATAGTCACTAGAGGCAACCCAATAGCACTATTGCTCTAAGAGTACACAGAAACAAGGGGCCGCCATATTCATTATACGTGACAATCTTTGTACGGTACTAGTATAAGTTTCTCTTTTGAACTAACCCAAGTTGACATATTTAATCGTGGTTTATGGCACCCCATTGTCCTTGCATATCTCTAACGTTACGCCTTTTTTAAAAAAATTAGTACAATTATCACCGAAAGTCGTGGACATGTAAAGCGTAACAGATTCGCAAATTTCCGAATTTCTCCTTTATGAGAACTTGAAACCAAAGCAAGTGTTAATGAATTGTGAGAACTGTGCACGATGCAGGCATATCATTTTAAGTCTCCCACCTGGAAGGATAAATCCCAACCCCCGCATCCCACTTTCAATATGACAAGCCAAGCGATAGACTGATAAAGTTTAAATGACATTTTACTACGTTGTGGCAGTGAGGTTAGCTGGACTTCCATGGTTATAGGTGGCGAAGCAATGGTGCCAACAGACTTGACAACTTCAGTTTCCCTCTGAAACAAGAAAAAAAATTGTTATACATTCTCTGTAGACATAAAACTGAAACATTGAATTTATTTTCACGTCATTTATCAATTTGGCATGGGCTATTTTGTCAGTTAACTTAGGTCGGATGAATACTCCATACTCTTGTATACTAATATCTGTGCTGTTGCACCTGAGGAATTTCCAAGAAAGAAAAGAATCTAAGCGTAATTTTTTTAAAAAATTACTAAATGTTTTTCTGTGATGTGGGTGTTTTAATTAAATCTATGCAAGATGAAGATATAAATTAAAATTAAATGAGACTATTAATGAACAAAAACGAACAGATTCGTTCAACTTACTCATTATACTTGAGAAAAAAATAGGGGGAATGTGTCTTAAAATTAAGGTTTCCTCCTCTTCAGTAGTAGCGACGTGGCTTTTAAAGGTTTAATGAATTTGATAATATAGGACAGACTATAATATATTAAATTAATAATAATTGATTGAAGGTTAATTCCACTTATAATTTTCTTAGGCTTTAAAGTTGTTTTCTAGCCGTTTAAAGATCTTTAAGACAAACAAATTCCAGTAAAACTGTACCAATATACTTTAAGTAATTGAATGGAGGGCATTGGCTGAGATAAGGGATAGATTAATAGGCCTCGTTTTAAGACACGAGGGTCTTGTAAAATTAGCATTAGTGGAGTAAGAATAGTTAGGCCAAGGATGGAATATACCAAGTAGATTAGGAAGGATATGGTAGTTGTGGAAATGATGAAGTTGGCAAAATATGGGTTAGCATGGATGGTTGCATCAGACCAGTCTTAGGACAATACAACAACGAATGCAGTTTCTTTAAATTATGGACTTTATGAATTTTTACATATTTATGAAAAAATTGCTCCTGATTTCAGGTCCAATTAGAGTAAGCGTGATGAATACCCTAATCAGTGGAATATTATTTTTGAACGGGAAAATAAGAGTCCAAACCAGCGGAACTGGCAACCAGAGAGTCACCAGCTGGAGAGAACGAATACGGTGAAGAAAACCAGTCTTCCGTCAAAATGTTTACAATCTTCGTACAATTTCTCGTTTCACGACTGGCCTTAATAATTCGGTGGAAATGAGCAGTGTTCTTTTTTGCAAGCACCATTTCCGGACAATTTTGTTCGAAGCTCATCACAATTAAGAACCGATAGATTGAGATAATTACACATTTTTTGGCGTTATTTGCGATGTCTTATAGTACCTAAACTTGAGATTCAACTCTATTAGAAACGCGTCCCACATAGTGATTAACAATAATTTGACGAGTTTTCTGTCAGGGACAGACTTACTTGGATTTAGGAGGGGCGGCGGTCTCTTCTCCAGTGGAAGCGGAAGGAGTGTCTACTTGCTCCTTCTCATTTTCAGAGTCTTCTCCCCCTCCGAGGAGTTCCTCCAGATGATGAAGCTGGTCCGTGTTGTTCCCTCCGATCAGCGGCGTCAAAGCGTCAGCGGGCAACACCGCCACGATCAGACCATCCAAGTGAACTCTGTAGTTGGTCGACCCATTCTGCCTCTGGTCGTAAACCACATCATCCTGTAAACAAATACGTGTTCAACCTTCACCCAGCGAGCATAAATACACACCAGAATTCCTCAAATAATGCCGTCACTATTCCACACTCCATTAGATTTTGACTCCATATTCTTCCACTTTCACAGTGCTTCATTTCAAAACCTAAGCTGCGTATAAAACATGTTCAATGTTTGGAAAACTCGTACGTCATTATCATAAAACTTCTACAATGCACATAACATATGTAGATTCCAAGTGATATTATATCAACAAGTAATTTACTAGATGTGATAATGTTATCAAACGCATGCTACATAATTATAAAATTTTAATTTACCAGTATAATAATTTCAAAACCCTGTAGTAAACACTAATCTAATTTAAATTACTACTACGAAGTAATATTTCGGTTTTGTGAACGATATTTTACGCTATTTACTCAAGTTGTTGGAATAAAAAATGGACGTCCTGAAAAGTAAGCCGAGAAAAGTTTAATATATTGTAAATTCAGCGTTTTATAGACTGTGTGGTTTATTCTTAAACCTTTAGCCAACATTTCGAAATTTCCGAGATTATTAATTTTGGTTACATTAGGCGTTACAGATAGAACATGACTGTGGTTGGGGGGGGGGGGAGGGCGATTATATGCTACATTAGGGTAAACCACGTTGTGGCAACTACCCTCTAAAAACATATTAAGGGAATTTGAAATGAGATTTGGGTGGGAGAACAAGGGAGCCGAGGGTGACCTACAGGATTTGCCTAAAAGTGATGACCCTAGAAATCCTGCGTCAGGCTTTTGGTACTCGTCCCATGCACTACCGTTAACGGGAGAAGAGTTTTCTGAGAGGGAGGGACGCAGCAATCAATCCTTCGTGCCTCAGAAGGAGCATACACTTCAAAAACAAGACATCCGAAGGAAGATTCCACCCAAGAGAGCTCCGACGAACTCCCACAGGCCTCACTTTGAAATACTCAAAAATTTATTTGTACAACAACAGCAATATTTGGCTGATATTAATAGAAAAACACGCCAATTTACGTAAACTATTTATGGTACTCCCTAAATCCATTGTAAACATGGTTTGGTCCTGATTTTATGAAACGTCGTGTTAATATCTCTATTTTTTAAAACTATTTGCAACAAATTTGTCAGGTTTCATTAATTTATGACGTAAAGTTCCTCCTATAAATATGATATGAATACGCAATTTGTTTAAAATCAGGCACCAGACAAGGCAATTCACCGAAAAGGTAGGTACATACGGAAGTATTTCAACTTAAAATAACGTATGAGATTTGTGAAGCACCAGATACATGTACTTAAAACATTTTTTTTTAATGTCACAACGCCATTTGATTTATTTATTGACATGTGTAGGTCACGTAGATACCATGGATTATTCGGACTAGGTCTGAGGAATGGAATTTTTTTTTTCAATTATCTAAGTGAATATTCCTGACACTACTAATCCATCTATTATAAATAGGTATTTCTGTCCGTTAATTCAAAATTTCCTACGGTATAAAGGAAACAACATTTTTATTAGATTCATCTGCGATATGCTCCGTTTTGATGGTTTGACTGACAAACGTGTACCAAATACACGGTAATACTTAGTCCACGAATAATTCGTAACGAGTAAAATGCTGAATGCATTGTATTCAAATGTCTTCTCCTACGAATCGTTACCCTGGAGTGGTCCTCAGGCGTGGGCAGAGCCAGGACGAGCTGAGCTGCGACGAGTCCTGTGAGGAAGAGGAGAACTGTTGCCGAAGGACTCATGGCGTAGACTGAAGGTCTTCCTCCCTGCCTACAACCCATCAAGACACGCGGTCGTCGCCCCCTTGCGGATCTTCCAGTTTCAGTTCCAGCTAGTCCCGTTGTAGAGCGCAGAGGTCGTCGGATCAACGTCCTCCACCTGAATCTACGTATCGTCTTGCAAACAGCCTACGTACAATGATACAGGAAGTCATGCATACAAAACCAAACCTCATGAAACGAACAAAGTTAACCAAATATCTATAAATAATTGGAAACATCTCCCAAATATGTACCACTTCTTGTTAACGCAACACACAGTGCTGTGATTTATTAGTATTTTGTTCGTGAATTAAACTCGTCCGAAAATACAATAAATTTATTCATTTCATGGGAAACAATTGATCTACACAACTTTCTGTCACCTTCATAATGACCATTGCATCATCGATTGCATACAATTAACAAAATGAAATGCAGTCATCCGACCATTAACGACGATTTACATCATTGGGGGTCGATGTTGTCCAAACTAATAAAATACTGAGCAATAGTGTTCATATTTAATAAATATATGGAAGTAAAATACTTGTGATGGATCAAGTCGAACCCATGAAGATTACCTGTCCGATAATAATAAATTGTTGGTAAAACAGTATTACACATATGTTGAATAAGACGAAACACTGACCAAAAAGTAAACTGATTGCATAGACTTGAGTTTTTTTTTAACAAATCTCGTATCCTCCTACGCCATAGAGCCAGTGAAATAATTTCTTCACGCATACGCGATTTGCTTCGAATTCAAATAGTAACCATAAGCTCATGTACTATTTTTAATATGGAATTCGTGATTACAGACTCTATGAACGTTTTAAAACACGGAATGAATCCTTAAATACCGCATGATATCATTACACATCTCAAATTCGCTAAATTTATATCACAATGTTAATTTTTCAGTAACTAGGAAGGGCGCTGCGAACCTAGTTCATCCGGGTCCGAAAAGTCAACGCACTTGGTCGGAAACCATTGTTTCGTCTTATTGAGGAAAATACCTGCACAAGGCCATATTAATAAGACAATGTGGTAGGTACAAAATTGAAGTCCGCATACACCCTATTAGCAAGTTGTCTCTAGGCCTCTAAAAGGAGACTTATCTTTAATAACAAAAAATATATAATTCAGACCAATCGGTTTACTTATATTAACGATAAATTCAAATCACATTTTTGTCCTACAGTTCTAAGACATGAAAGATATACTTCAATAAATTATTAATTCATGTTGAGAAGCTAATTTCAATCCTGAGTAAATATTTTATCAATTAAAATTAACAAAATAGAACAATATAATTGGCACCATATATATATATATATATATGTGTGTGTGTGTGTGTGTGTGTGTGTGTGTGTATGGACAGTGTGTCATTAACTTAACACAGGCTGCAAAGCAGTATTGTCAAATTTTTGAAGGCTTGGGCCCACTTCTACAAGACTGTTTCTGAATGGCATAGAATTTTGATTTAAAACTTAATGACTATAGTGAATTTAATATTTGGTTAATTGGATACACAGTTCATGAGATTCTACATGTAGTGCTTACATGCACAGTTGGGACAGGAGAACTGTCATTTGAGGAGGAACAATCCCTCCATGCAGACTAGTGAAATGTTACTGTCATTGTTAAAAACACGAATTGTCTTCATATGACTGGGATAGGGAGACTGTGTTGACATCCTCTTAACACACGCTATACTTATTAACTATTACATTTTATGGATGCAATTCTTGACATACATTTCCTAATACCAATAATTTCAGAATTGATTTTACACTACCAGATGAGTAGGTTCACATCTCAGAGGATTGCAGACTTATATGCCTATGTACATACAAATACACATTTACCATTCAAACATTTCTTTCACTTCCATCTCATTCATACTACTTCCTCATTAACCTATTTATTTTTTTTACCATCAGTAAATATTTTTTTCTTAACCAGACAATGTAAAAGGCAATCAACACCAAATATTCAATCATTGTGACTTTGGTGATTTGTTAACCAACGTCTTCAGTAGTTATTAGATAATAATGAGACAGTGAACCTTCCAATTCACAGCCCAAGTAGGGAATGCCACCTAGTTAATACTTCAAGTTGATACTAAAAGTGACTGTTTTAATGTTAGTTTTATATGCTATGGAGTGTGTGTAATTGTAGTAAAAAGTTCTTCCTATTTATGGATGTATTCAAGGAATTGTTGAAGGAAAAAGTTAAACAGAGGAATGAATTCATACAATTTTCAAGTAATATAAAATTTTATTTATTCAGTTCATATAAAGCACAAACATTAAAAGGTAATCTCTGTGGAGAAAACAATACAATACTGTAATCAAAAATTCTACCCAATGCCTTACATCAATAAATAAAACATATAAAAGTGTCAATAAATAAACAGTTTCAGCTGAAGCTATCACAAATGTGTGTAAAATAAAACCAACACAAATAAGTGTTACATAAATGCAGCTTACAATCTTAATGCTGTGCGTTGTTGAATTTAAATTATGTGATAAAATTTCATCTCATTAGGAAGAGTTAATATCAATGATATCATTTGGCAAGTGCAAAAATGCAAAACATCCTGGAGACATTTAAATTATCAACAAATTCTATTACAAAAAAGAAGAAACAATACAAGTTTAACGATGTATTTGAATATCTTATCACTTTGGAAGTTACATTATAGTGATAACATTAGCACAACTTTTCATAAAAATGGAAGTGGAAAATACATTCATTTTATAGTTTGAAACTTATAAATACACTTGAACAGAATAGTATTAGTAAAATATATAATAAAGTACATATCCATTAGTAAATGTTAAATATATTATCCAATTCAACAACTGTTTCTCCAGTTACATCCCATGTTTCAAATGGAAGAACTGAGTTTAAAATGTTTTATTCTATCTGCCTTACAGAACAGCTATTACTGTGGTACAAGCACAAATTACATTCAATAAAAGAAAAGAAAATTAAGTTAAACACATTGCTTGATGCCAGTGTAGTAAGCAAAACTCAATAAACAGCACTTACTTCAATGGGACACTTTTGAAACTTGAGGTTAACAGTATTAGTTAGCAGTACAACATAATCCACAAAATATTTTTATTACAAATAAAATATCATATTTACTCATAGATACCACACTCTTTTTTCACCCAAAATCAGTACTAAAAAAATGTGGTGGAAGTATTACACTCTAAACACTATATGGATGAAGTTTTCAGAGGATTTATGCCATGAAACTTTATCAAATCTAATGACAGTAATCTAAAAGTCTCACTAACTAAAAAGCAGAAAAACTTTCAGTCTACCAGTTGAAATACACATTTTGTGTTTATATTCAGAGAAGAATATTTCCAAGGCGAGCCATATAAGGCTTGTGCTTCCTTGTTTGTTGTCCCTAGAGAGAGATTAAACAGGGGTCTTTGATATTGGCTTATTATTAGACACACATGCTTGGTGCTTTACTAACTTGGACAATTATTTGTATTGTTACGGATTGTCTGTAAGCAAAATGACCGATTCAAAAAAATAATACAAAAATAAATTCGAAAAACTTTTTTTCTGCATGCAGGATAAAAAAACGAATGAAAAATATTTCACAAAGGCGTGGCATACACAAGTAAAAATGGTATTTTGTGTGTATATTTTATCTTGACAATAACTGTGGTAGAACTTTTGATTTAACTTACATTTGTAATGTTTACAAAAAATACTTTCTCCCAGTATGGAATCATATTTTACAATTTAATAAATTTGTTATATATTGCACTTAACAGTATTATACTTTTAAGAAACTACAATATACAAGAATATGATTTTATAATTAAAACTGTACAGTTGTGGGAAGATAGTTTCATGTTCTACATCACATCTGCTTTTTACAAATTTGAGCACTTTCATAATAAGCATTTACAAAATTAGAATTTGCTATCAAATTCATTCAACTGCAAACTTCTAAACACTAAGTACCAATAATAGAAACTTTTATCAATCATATAACTCTAAACAGAAAGCTGAATGATTGAACATCTAACAATACAATTGGATACTTAGTGATGTTAAGTGTAGTTATGATTAATGCATTCTTCTATAAAAATGATTGGTAATCACTATATGATTTAGGAACTAGTATTTCAATACAGATCTTGCAGTTAAATAAAAAAACTCCAATATGCAGTTGCAGAACTGAAATTATCTTCAACGTATTCCTTACTTGGGTATAATTCTAAATAGACTCTTCTATAAACTACATAATAAATTTTCATGTAACCATACAACTATTAACATATATCTTTTATGGCCAATACAGGAACAAGGTGTACCAAATTTTTAACATAAAAATACTTTACACCAAAATTTTTAAATATGGCTCAAGTTTTTAACAGATTTGAGAACTATTAAAATATTTGTTACTTCAGCAAACAAAATTATTTTGTTACAAAATCACACATAAAAACTCTATACATATTGCTATAATAATGGCAAGACTTATGCACTAACGGTAACTTTGAATCTCAATGCCACAATTAAAGATATCATTTTTAACAGAGTTCACAGAAGCGGAAAGAAAAAAATCCAAGTTTCACAATAATCAAAATATAACTTATAATCTTAAACTAAACAGTACACATCTGTAAAGCTATCAGAAGTAGTAGCACATCATGAAGAATGACTATTTCTATTGAAAAAATTAATAATTTAAACATCGCATGAACTATTCCACTTCTTTATTAATTAAGAGAAAACAGACTGTACAGGAAGTTATTAAATCAATGGAGTGTATTTCATCACATAACAGAATTCAGTAAACCATTTTATGGTGTATTTAACTTGAAAAGTTATCTATAAATAATATTTATATATGTAGGAAAAACCAGTATTGTAGACAGTACTTTACAACCTTGTACAATGAGTGAAAAAATTAAAGTATATGTATATATGAAAATGGCAAGATTGATAATACTGCATTGCCATTCTTACATACAAAAAATAATAATAACTGGTGTCAGATTAAATACTGTAGATCACTGGGGAAAACATTATAACACTTTGGCAATTAAGTGCTATTTTGAAATTGAATTAATAAATTCACTTATTACTATTGCTGTTGGTTAAATTTATATACTAGCATCTTGTCATTAATGATTCACATAGAAGCTTTAACTTTCCATTTGAAGTGTATCAAACTAAAAAATATTATACTGTGGTGGGGCCTAAGATGTTTGAATCCATAAAAAAATAGATTATAATTGCCAAACAGTACCTTGCTGGAATAAAATTCACAACTTCAAATAATTTCTTCATCACAAAAAAAGAGTTTTAGCGAAGAAAAAGTCAATAATAACCTAAGTATTATTGATGTAAATTAATTATGAAGCTATAAACTGAAGAAAGTTTTTATAGATGTGCAAAATGCATTAGAAGACTCAAAGCACAACAACCCTATTTCCAAAAGCAAAGCAATCATGATTTGTTTTATTTGTACCAGTTGCAAATAAAAACGACCATCCACTACAAAATAAATACACAGATGCAAATAAACCAAGTAACCAATAAATACTATAAATAAAATCTCTGTAAAAAAATATCATCTGTGATTTGTTATTGCTATTTAAATGTAGCAATATAACAAATAGGTACAAAGCAAACACAAAAAATAAAATAAACTAGCAACTAAACAGAGGAAATAAAACTCCCCACCCAATGTGCTAAATTTGTACTATACACTTGCAAACCAATCACCGAAATCAATTTAAATAAAATACTGTGCTATTTTCTCATAATACAGGAAAATGTCCACTCGTCAAAAATAAGTACAAAATAAGTGGCACAAAAAATAACTTAAGACTATTGCTTTGATTCAATAATAGGAGGATCAGAAAAACCTCCATTAAAAAAGTAATATCCTCTATATAAAAATAACTTAATCTTACAGACTATAAAATAAATTCCCACAATTTAACAGGAACGTTAATTGATGAGCGAAAAAATATTCAGTGTATATATGGTTAAGATCCTACATATGTAACAACTTTCAGTGAGGTTGACAAGTTTGAAAATTTGGAGATTTGATATTGTGATGTAAAGCACAGTATACATGGTATAGATGAAGACTACAACACTTAGTGGATTAACTATAGCCTTTTTGAAATGGAAACTGAACTTGTGCAGAACAGAGAAGTAGACAAGTGTTGCCACATTGAGTGACAATCCCCTCAAGTAAACCATTACTTTAGGTGTGTGGACATTGCCGCAGCATTTTAATTAGTTGGCACAAGGAACAGCTTCAAGGTCAAATTGGTTCCCATTTGAAAAAGTCTATAATTTATTCTCAGTCAAGAATTGGACCAAGAAGAATTATTTTATTTTAATCCACATTCTGCAGTAATACGTTCAAAGGATATGTCTTGAAATGATTAATATTTATTACAGGTTCCTCAATTATATTTTATCTAGTTTAACATCTGACTAAAGAATTGAAATTGTTATTTTTTATGCTTTTAACAGGGTGGCCCGATATCCAAGTTTGGTTAGGAAAATTACACAGAGCATGTATGTAACCTATCTTGATTTGTTAAAATTAGGGATATTCTTGAAAGCAGTTTTTGTCTCATGATTCATTAAAAGATAACTGAACAAATAGAATGTAGTGAAGACAGAAACAAGTATATGAATTTCATATAAAAAGCAACTCCAATTAACAAAAGTGAATATTCAATAAGGAAACTTGCTGAAAATTTTTTGATACAATGTTTAGCTGCACATTCTGTTCACATCCCGGGAACCTAGTTTTAGGAACTGTTGATGCTACATCCAATAATCAATTATACTGCATGTCAGTAGTCACCATAATATTTCTTTGCAACACAAATTCATAGCCATAAAGTTAAATGTAATGTGCAATACTATCAGATTTCTAAAAATACACATACATTAACACAGTCTTATGTATTTTGATATAATTCAATTCTTATGGCTTCAAGGTACATGTTTATCACCTGCAATGACACCTTAAACAGCCTCATATTTATTACAACACAAAAATGTAGACCAGTTAATTCCAGATAATTTATATACATTATTCAAGCTCTCAGAATGTCACAAAAACAACATTCTTCACTTAACATTTCATTACTCTAACAAAAACCTATAATTAAAACTCTTAAGAGATTATTAAACAAATATTTACTTAACTTATGGAACACTTTGAAAACAATGCAATAAAGTGGTCAAAGATAACTTGGCAATAAAATTGTGCTAATATAATGGCACACAAAAATTAATAATATACACACACATAAAAGCTTATATATTATGGATACAATTGTTATGTAAGTAAAATTTCAATATTATAATGCATATTTTGAAAATGAAGAAAACGAACAGTTTGTTAATCAACCACATTAAATTTAAATTTACTAATAAAAAAGCAACAACAGATGGTGCATATGTGATATTAAAGCATAGTAATTATTCTCCTTCCTTGGCTCTGCAGCCCATTGAGGGCGTTGACCTATCGGGTCGACTGCGGACTGTCATCTTGCATGACACATTCTGAATTTGGAGTATGGGAACATTGTATCAATTCTCCAGCAGTCTTAATCCCAGTCTCAGTGACCAATAGTAATTATTGGCAAGTTAAAATTGATTATTAAAAAAATTAATGTATTAAAATAGTTATTTGAAAGCTTGCAATTAATGTAAGCTGACACCTTCAATGCAATATGTATAAAATATGTACCATACTAACAACAACTATAAAAATATAGAACAGTTGTAAAGAATCATTGGTATATGTATGTAACATGCATTTAAAAACTTTATGCATTAATTTCAACATTAACAGTTTAATGTGACAATATTTTAAGAAATATAAATCCATATTTAAGGCACAATTATGTGTGAAGAACAAATAAACAACTGCAAATGAATATACAAATAGTTCAGAAAAACTTTCAGAACTTAATATAAAGTAGCTTAAAAAATAATCTTAAAGCCTAACTTAATTACACTATCATACAAGACAAATTTTTACTGGTAAATAATAGATACTTACATGCATTCAAAGATTACTTCAAATTGATATGAAGTGAATATGTATAATATGAGACATACAGCCACATTTTAACTTTTCTATTCTACTTCTATTTACACAGTTATTGTGGCACTTTCTATATAAAGAATAATTTGGATGCATGTAAGAATACCCATCTTACCTACATATAAATAAGAGAACAAGCAATAAACAAAGAAAATTATACATAAGAGTCAATGTACTTAGAAAATTAGAGAAAATCTAATTTTATGTTAAACAAATGATTTGGAAGACATGCTCAATGATTTGTGCATTTCTTTTAGTTGTCCATAAATTCTTATCTCACATTTATGGTATATTAATTGATTAATTATACCTATGTAAGAAAGGCACTAAGAGCTTTTGGCATCAACTTCAGAACCTTGTAAGCCATAATATTTGTAGAGTTACAAAAGCATTAAACCCACACATCGCTTTTCTTTAATAATAACAAAACTAACATGTTAATTACAAAGCTCCTCTCTGGGTTTAAACACAATGCATTGTTAGGTTCCAACTTAAAAAGAGTCATAAATCACAAATAAAGTCAACAGATAATTCATACCATTCTACAAATTATACCTCATATTGTATTCTAAGCAAAAATTAATGAATATTTATAAATGGTTTGACTGATGATTTAATATTATTTTAAATCCAGCATTATTGCTTCAGTTAACATTAAGATCTTGTAATTATAATTTTAAAAAATCATATTAGCACACAAGGTTTATCAATGGATCATCTTAGAACAAAACCATGTAGATATAATTAGCTGCACATTAACAATGTTAGATTCAATATTACCAACACATTCTGTATTCTGCCAATAATACAATGGCAATAGCAGCCTCCCACATCAAACGTTGATTCATTATGAATGTGGTTGAAATGAGTATTTAAATGCAGAAAATTTTTCTATTTCAGTATATGAAAACATAAATACCATTTCAATCATCATCTTTGGAATACTGCTCTGCAATCTGATTGATGATGGATTCAAGTGCTGTTGATGAAGAGCTGCCAAACATCTGTCGCCACATAAACTCATTCAATAATGATGAACATGTTTTCTTAGGAAGATCGCGTACTTCATGGCACACACCAACAAGTGCATTCCAGATAGTTTCTATGAAACATAGATTCAAATGTCAGTTCATTACACATATTCGTACATTCAATGAGCACAAAACTTTTCATGCAAATTTCTGTACAAAATTTCAATTAAAATAATTTATAACTGAATGACAAGTGAATAAAACTACAAAATTAGAAGAATTATCGAGAAAAGCATTCAAGAAAAAAACATTTTAGTCATTACAACGTGCATTTAGTGTTTAGAATCAGTAACAGTAAAAAATATTAAGTTAAACTAGCTAAGGATCTTTATGAAATAAATGAAAAACTTTTACAAAAGATAACAACATTGCAAGAGTGGTATCTTACCTCATTATTAATATTCAGTTCCCAAAATCACCTTGTAATGTGATAGCAAGTAGAGAAATATGATAAATAATTATTTATTCATTTACATAAAAATATCATTCATTAATCAGACTTTAACCACTTTCATTTTATGTAACAATTACAAAAAGGAGGACATAAATTTATTGGGTACTATAATAACTCTAATTCTTTGTATATATATATATATATATATATACAAAGGCATTCCAGCGTGGAATATCTATTGAATGAAATCAAATGTTTGTAAGAAGTAAAAATAATATAAAAAATCTGTAAACAAACCTAGATTTTCCTGGACTCTCCGAGTGCCTGGGAGGTCAAGTCCCATAAGAGTTTCTACACTGATTATACTTGGAAAGCTTTTAAGTTGGCAGAGTGCATTGTAAGGGCAACAGGTAACACGTTCATTAGCAACAAGAGTTGAACCTGGACGAACTTGTCTACTGACATAATTTATAGCTTCCTGGGCGGCCACCTGTGGTTCCTAGAAGAACAAAATGAACCACATATTAGTAGACAGTCAAAATTTTGTGGCAGAAATGTTTTAGTTGTTATGTGTAAGAAAGAAACATTGTACACTTTAATATTAGGGTCATTCCATGTCAGTTCAACCCAGCCATGACACCCATGGTCTCAGATTTTAATGAAACTTGGCATGTTTGTTCCTTTCATGGATATAAGAAATGATATGAAATATTTCTGCTCTATCACAAATGGTTTTTATTTTACAGCCTGCTAAAGTTTTTGAAATCGCGTGTTTTTTTTCGATCGGCGGATGAAATGAAATTTGTTCTCCCATAGAAAATACATTATATCTTCCTTATTTACCAACCGATGTTGATGAAATTTTTTATGGGAATACTTCAATAGGAAAGGAAGCCAGAAAAAAAATATTGTATCTATAAGCTATCTGGAAGTGGTCTGAAAAAAATTCTGAAGTGGTGAAATTAATTTTTTTTAATGAAATATCACTATCGACGCGAAGCGGAATATCATCGTGAGGGAAAAGGATAACGACAAAAGTTTTTTATAATTATTATTTTTAAATATATACACCACCACATGAAAAAATAAAATTGATGGTTTTTTCACTCCTTCATTGATTTTTTTCACTTTAAAAATAGGAAATGGGTCGCTCCGTGTCATGTGGCTTAGTTTAGGATAATATTGGTTAATTTTATAGCTTTTAAAGTGAAACGGTTGTGTTTAAACAAAATTAAAAATTTAAATTTAATAAAACTGTTAATTGGACGTTTTTCTGGCTAGGGATGATACTTTTCTGTATTATTTTCGTGATCTGAGCATTAGGTTTATCCTAGAAAATAATTTTCAGGATCTATTCTGTAATATGTGCCGCAATATTAAAGCTGAAAAGAGGCATTTTTGGAACGACGTCTACTCTGACGAACGGCTGCCTTGTGCGAAAAAACTCGTATTTCAGTCACAAATGCATATTTCGAACTGAAATTTTTCAGATGTTCATCTAAGGCCTCATAGTACAAACTGTAAAAATTTCATTAAAATCGGAAATGGTTGCTCGGGGATCGGTTCTGAAAACTAAGCCACATGACATGGAGCGACCCATTTCCTATTTTTAAAGTGAAAAAAATCAATGAAGGAGTGAAAAAACCATCAATTTTATTTTTTCATGTGGTGGTGTATATATTTAAAAATAATAATTATAAAAAACTTTTGTCGTTATCCTTTTCCCTCACGATGATATTCCGCTTCGCGTCGATAGTGATATTTCATTAAAAAAAATTAATTTCACCACTTCAGAATTTTTTTCAGACCACTTCCAGATAGCTTATAGATACAATATTTTTTTTCTGGCTTCCTTTCCTATTGAAGTATTCCCATAAAAAATTTCATCAACATCGGTTGGTAAATAAGGAAGATATAATGTATTTTCTATGGGAGAACAAATTTCATTTCATCCGCCGATCGAAAAAAAACACGCGATTTCAAAAACTTTAGCAGGCTGTAAAATAAAAACCATTTGTGATAGAGCAGAAATATTTCATATCATTTCTTATATCCATAAAAGGAACAAACATGCCAAGTTTCATTAAAATCTGAGACTGGGTGTCGAATCGTATTTTTTTGGGTTGATTTGACGTGGAATGACCCATTAACCATTTTTATGCACTAAAGAGTGTGTACATAAATGTCCAAACATGAGTCATTAAACATTTTTATCAAAATTTTAATTACTTTTTCTTACAGTATAATAATATAACATATACTTAGCTTTTAATATGTGCAAATAAAGCCAATGGAGGTGAATGTGTGTTTTAAACTAACACAAGTAAAATCATATAAACTAAAACAGGATGAGTTACTATGTGGTATTAACAATGCTGTCACTTTAAATATAAAGTATTTTAGTCACAATTTCAAAATTATAAAACAGTAATGATTGTCAAATCCTTTTCCAATATAATTATCAATACATTTAAAAGAATGAATAAAAATTCACCTGATCAAGGACTTTTGCCCAAATTCGAGCCGGAATGCAACTAGTGTCGGCTATGCAAAGGATTTTCTTGAGATTCTTTCTTCCAATAGAATCTCCAAATGAAGATGATGTCATGTAGCCATCTGGATAAACATCAATAACTACCACAGCATTTTCTCCTCCAAGAAGCCAGTCTTTACTATGATCATCTACATACTTGCTTGCAACCTCAGTGCATCGGTCATAAATTTTTTTAACAACATGATCCTTGAGTCCTAGACAAGTAAATCTCTATTAAGTTACAAGACTCAACACAATTTATAAAAATATACATTTAAGCAGTCTGTAATCTTGCATAATTACGGTGTTGCACTTGTGAATGGGGAAAATACACTTACTGTCCCCTCTGAACAAGCAGAGAAAAACATCAGTGTAACAATATAGTTATGCTTCCATTTATAACCAACCGTCATTTTACTTTGAGATCTCCTATGTATTACGTTTCAAGATCTATTCATATTCCTTCTGATACCAACACCAAAATTGTGCTTCACTGACATGTAAATCTGTGAGGTGTAACAGTAATATACAAACAAAGTTAAAACTGAATTTATGTGTATTTACAAATAATGAATAAAGCCAAGTCCCACTGTCAGCATTGGATTTTCCTTCTATTAAGTCACACTTTTGAAAATAAAGATCAGGAAGGAAATATGGCATATTGGCAGTTAAGGTGAAGGCCTGTAGGTAACAAACTTAATCTTCTCCAAAGATTATGGTGTTTTGAAAAAAATTCAACCTATCCTACAGCGTGACTATGATATATGACAAGTATGTTAATGTAATTTTAGAGAACATAACACATTGGGTGTGATTCTACTTCCCAACCTTAAAATACTCATAGATTCAGAAACAAACAAATTTTACAAAAGGTAGAAGTTTAATATTGCAAGTCTTATGGGGGAAAAGAAGAGTATGCATTACACTATAACAGAAAATATTACCGATTCCTTATCCAATTTATAACTGAAGCCTAATATATTTGAAAACAACATCAGTTGGGTTGTTATTGAAAACTTCACTTCCGTGAGAGGGGCGTTGTCATACCACAGGTAAAATTTTAGGCAAAAAATATTTATACCAACAGACTGTGTTCATGGAGAGAATGAGATACAAACCTAAGTTAATGGCTGATGTTGCCACAGATATCTGTTCACACCAGTTGAGTATGGCCTGAAAGATGAGTTGCAGACCACATTTTATGTGTACAAAGAATGATCCCTCACGGATAGAAATTTTTCTAGCGCAGTGAGGACACGCCCAGTTAAATTTGTCAACAACCCTAGCCTTGCTCCATGTCATTATTCCTTCGCAGTTGTCGTTCGTGCATCTCCACTCGCGTTTCAAAAGACCGACACCTTTCATCCATTCACATAGTTCTCCTTCATGTCCCACTGCCAACATAGGCCTAATCACAGTTCGGAAATATTCACAATCCCTGAAACATATATACATGTTGGCATTAACATTTATTCAACACTCATCGGTAGCTGTCTGTCATATACAAGTACGGTTGGAAATATTTACCTTTTGGGTTCCTTCCTCGGCGGTTCATCAACTTCCATTTCGATGTCTCCAACATCTCGACCAGTCATCTTTGTTGACACACGATTCTAGACACAACAAGGAACCCAGAATGGGACGTTTAAAGAACTATAACACAATTATTAATCAAGTTGCCATCACTGTTTTTGTACTGAAATAGAAACTTCTGTACATGTGCGTGGCATTCATATCGATATTCGATATATTGAATCGAATCGAACTCAAATATTCATCAGCTGATTATAAATTTGCACAAACAATTTGTGGTTTATTAGTGCGAAAAACATGAGCAACATATTGAAGTTTTATGCCCAAGAATACTAAGATACATTTAATTATGATTGAGTATGACGAGAATAATTCGCCACGTTAAATACAATTCGATTAAAAAATTATTGAAAACAAAATTTATAACCAAATTAAAACCACCAGGGTATGTCAAATAATGATCAGAGCTTAATATTTTACACAGCTTCATGCGATTATATTTTATGATTTTAAATATTCGATACAAACACCCCACTTAGGGCCCCCATACCAGAATACGCGGAAGTGATTAATATGCGGCTGATAGAAAGTTCATCACTGAAAATTCTATTTAACTGAATGTTGAAATCCCATTACTCCAGGAAGTCGATCTAATAATTTATAGTCAGTTCAGTCATGGGTATTATTTTTCTACGATATTTGTATGTTCTTTTACCTAGATATTTCAAAATATTAATTGATGTCATATTCTCAACATTTTAAATACTTATTTGGCTTAATAGTTGACCATAGTGCTACATCTTTTGTTAGTTGAGACCTTTTCACTGAATCATCCGCATTCTTCTCTATGTATGAAATTTATCTACTGTAATTTTCCTTGTACATTTATTTTTCTGGCTATTTTTCATTCCATTATTTTCTTAATTGAAGGATCAATATTGATATTATATATACACTACTAACTTGTCATATTCCCCAAAGTAATTAAATTACATCAAAATAAGTCCAAATAATTTAATTATGTAATAATTAAAAAAAATATTGCCATTTGTCTATTTACTTTACTATTTCTTCTAAAACTTTTACTAATCTGCAGCTTTCTTTATTAATTCTGGTTAGAGGATGTGTCTTATTCCATTTGTCTTTCATGTAATAATATTATAGCACAAACCACAGTATATCTGAGTTCAGTTTTGAAAGTCACTGTAGTTGACTAGTCTATTAATTTTTTACTATAAAATTTTTCAATCTTTTCATTACAGGATTTGGTTTTAATAATTTGTTTGCTTTAACATTCATAATTATTCTTGTATATGTTTACATTATTGAAAATTATACTGTTTTTGTAGTCTGTAAAACACATAATATTCTTATTGTACATGTTCCCTTTACTTATATTTACAAGTGTTTTACAGTTTTATAATGCTTTATGTAATTTCCTGACAAATTAGATGCCAATTCACAGTTTTCATTTTTATAAATCCTTAATTAAAATAAAATGTAATTTGTATGTAACACTAGATTCACAGAGAGAGGAAAACAACTTTTCTTCTTTAGCAAACATATTAAAAAATATATTACTTAAAAAATAACTTTTAAGGCAGTTATATTGTACCCTTAAATCCTCATAACAATCCTTTTAAAATTTTGGTACATACTACTGTTCATTGTAAATCCTATACAACATTTGTTGTTTATTCTATGAATGTGTCGATGGATGCCAATAAAAATGTACTTATATTATAATATCTTAATGTTACATTAAAACATCAGGTACACAATTTCTGCAGCATATGCATCAATTATTCTTCAGACCAAATTAATATGCCATCATAGTTTTTTATTTTATACGGGTGATTGTTTTTTAATTTATACAATGATATGTAGGAGATTAAAAATGTTACTTAAGTATTAATTAAAAATCAACTGATTGGAATACATTAAAGTTCCCACCATTTTATGAGACCAATGATTACTGCCCTTCCAGATGTTACAAAATCCATACAATACACTGTTTTTGTGATGGATTCTGAAACCAGAAATTAGTTCCTAGAATATATCTTTTAGATTAATTAGGTCCAAGGTAAAGTCACCAATTGTTGCATGATACAAACTTGGTTTTTTAGTTTTATATCAATGTAACTATGCACTGAATTTGAGAATTGTTTAAAGCTGTAAATAGTTTTCAAGTAGTAGTGTTTCTAGAGGGAAACTAAATACTACCTGTTAATTCAAATAATCATATGAATTAACAGGGTAGTATTTAGTATATATTTTTTATGCATTTTGAAAAATATGTTAATATACTGCATCAGTGTCATATAGCACAAAAAGTATGATTGCAATAAAGATACGTTTAACACCATGATTTTAACATAATTTACTACATATATATATTTATTTTTATTAGAACATACATACTGACTTTGTTGTAATTAATAGATGTAATGATTCACAGAGACATTCCTCTCAAAAATTGAATGTTAATTTTTAGGATATTGGCTAAAAATAGAAGGTTGGTCTGAATAGCCTGATGATTGAAAAAAGTTAGTCTTCAACCATTATGGAGGATTTAATGGAGTGAGGCAATCCCTGTAAGACAATGGCTACCTCCGCCGTTGTTCCAAGGGTGTCAGGTCACGTTTATTTGCTGACGTTTCACCGGTTGATTCTTTCTCAGCTTAGTCTTGGGAATACCGATTGAGTAAAATTCTGCAAATATAAAATTAAATATCGTGGCATTAGCAACTGATGCAACTTTTTTTTGATGCACCAAACTACCATTTCTAAGTTGAAGAAACTCCTTTATTTTCGCGATGTAGGTCTAATCTAAAGTTTGTGCCGTATCTTGCATCATATGGCTGCTCAACTAAAAAATCAGATTTTGGTATTAGATGTCTCAGACGTAATAAAAAGGTGACGTATATGTGATTCCTTTTATCTCAGTTCACATACAAGAATCAGAATAATCGTTGACGTTATCGACATGAATGACATGCACAGACAAATCTTAAATCTGTTTGAAAATAATTGGGTTCGAGTCGAGTTTGGGAAGATAAGCGACCAACGTATACCGAAGTTCACTCAACATGTCTTTCTCATGACGCCAACGCTGATAAATGCTCATATTTTAAGGGCGAGGTACAAAACCGTTGTCTGAATACCATAAATGACATATCATCGGAATATTTATGGGATGACATGTTTTCCGATACCACGTCTACAAAGATAATATCTGAACCTCTCCGTAAAGCTAACCGATAAAAATTTCAACACCTTTTTTAATGGAGCAAAATTTAACTACTGATATTTCAAGAAATAAACGATATACATACTAGTAAAATTTTTATATTTGCAGTAGAAGAGGTTTCAAGAAGGAACGATACAAGGTGTCAATTTATACTGTATTAAAATGACCTAATATTCTATTTTCTAAAATTAATTTTTTATTTTAAATAATAATTTAATCAGAGAATTTTGTACTTATAAAGCGTATTTACTCAATTAAAAAAAATTATCCTATAAATGCCCTGTTCGTACTTATTGTTCATACGGGGCTCAGCCCATTGTGACGAAATATATTTATTTCCGTAAACACATCCCCAGCAAACGGTAACCAAGTCACAGATGTTAACTACAGAAAAGTTGTCGTTAAAATTAACATAAATGAACCACGCTTGACATGTACGTCACTCTGTCAGTGGTAAGTATTTGCCCTTAAAGTAATCGTGTACAAATCGTGATGACAAAGCTCGACAAAATGAAGGAAAATATTTTAGTGATTTTGTGATTTAGTTCTGAAAATCATTTCAGAGCTGTATAAAATGAAGAAAAAACTGTCACTGAATTACAAATGTTTCAATGATAAAGTCCTTAAATTGATCACAAAGTTCTATAAATTGAAGAAAAAACTGTTAATAACTTATAACTTTTTCAGTGATTAAGTTAGAAATGTTTTGATAATTTAATATTATGCTAAAATATTCGCGGCAAATGGCGCAATTAAATTTTGCGACATCACCGTTTGAAATAAACGCGTAATGGTAGAGGCTATTCCGCTTTAGGCAAAATAATTGCTTAGTCATGCCAAAAGAAAGCCTGACTTTGTGCAGCATACATTTATACTCCGCCAGTCACTTGAGACAGATACTGAGTTCTTCTCAACAAATTTAAATTAGTAAATACTCCCTTACCGTCTACAAGCTTCTGAGCTAGTGTTTTTAGCTGTCTCAAATATTTCTTTGCCGTGACGCAAAGGTTCTCGACTTAAAATGTTAACATCAGTTCCCTCGGAGTTTACTCGTATAAAAATTAATTCAGCTGTGATAATTAAAAAAATGGGGGCAGAATAGGAGTCAGAAGCACTCAAAACTGAAAATTGCAGTCGAGACGAAAGTAAACTGAACAAAAGTTCAAATGATTCCATTTCGTAGTCAAAAGTACGCTATAGTTGGATTGAAACTGCTAAATTAGTGCTTTTCTGAAATGTATTTTTTTTGTCAACTTAGGCAGTTAATTTTTCAAAATAAACCTTAATATTATTCACATTTAAGTTTTAATTATATCTCATTCGGCGAGCGAGTATCTGGATCATTCATTTGGAGTTGAAGATGCTAAGCAAACATTTTAACCTTGAGTGATTTACGACACAGAATCTGAGGAAAGCCGTTATAAACCAACTCCTCCAGCAGGATATTAAAAAGAAAGTAAGTAAAACAAATTACCGATTCATCTCATAATTCGTTAAAGGAACAAATACACGGCAGTTTGACAGTGTGCGTGTAAATAAGGTTCCACGAGGGAACTGTTCACTGGAATTGGACAGACAAAAGAGGTATGATGACTGCTGACAATGAGGATATGCTGACATAGAAAACAAGCGTCGCCTTCAACTGCTGCTGACGAGAAGCGATTTGCGTTACGAAAGGAACGCGGCGAAATCTAGAAGCAATGCAATGTCATGAATGGGCAGCTTCCGTGTTACTCGTAGAAACCAATGGTCCATTTCAACCAATGAAGCCAGAACCAGATAAAAACGAGTTTTTTATTCAATGGCTTCGTGGTGTATTAAGAAAACTTTTTGAACGAGTATTAAGAGTCGATCTCAGCACTCCTATTGGGATCGAGAGGTGAGAAACAAATTAGGTTTTCCGGTCAACTAAAACACTTAAAACTAAAATTCCAAAGTTAGACGGAAGAAGAACGCTCTCTTGAAAGTTGGTTCCGAAAATAACTGCATTATGGGCGAAATTTCCGCATATCATTTTTGAAGAACACATAATTGTTGGTTTAGGATTGTTAATTCTTTGAAGAAGTACGGCATAATACTTAATAATACTTAAGACTTAGAGCAGCACAGCATGGGCTTCAGCTGACAAGGGCGTAGGTATTTAAATCCAAAATATACAAAAATTCTAATAAAATTATTATTGTGTATTGCACAGGAAGACGACCAGAAAATCTTAGCAAAAACATAATTATACCCATATCGAAGAAGTCTGATAGATGCGAACAGCACAGAAATATTAGTTTAGTATCTCATGCATGCAAAATATTAACGAAAATAGTATATAGGCGAATGAAACGACAAATATAAGGCGAGTTAGGAGACGATAAATTTGGTTTTAGAATTAATGTAGTAACAACTGGCTTGGCTTCTAATTTTAGAAGAGGATAAGAAAAACAAACCTACGTTCATGGCATTTGTAGATTTATAAAACTACTAAGCATTTTGAAGAGCACTGGAATAAGATATCGAGAAAGAGGGCTTATACATAACCTCTACAGAAGGCAGTCAGCAGTTATGAAGATCAAGAAAAGAAAAAAAGAAATCAAGAATGGAGTAAGATAAGGATGCAGTCTGTCGCCAATGCTGTTTAACTTATATATAGAACAGGCGATGAAGAAAGTTTAAACGGAACATGGAAAAGAAATCACACTGAAAAGAGAAGAAATAAAAACCCTAAGGTTTGCCGATGATATTGTAGTAATAAGGGAGTCAAAAGAAGACTTGGAAACCATGATAAACGGCATGAACGTGGTCCTGGAGGAAGAGTACAACGTGAGGATTAATAGACGGTAAACCAAGGTAATGGAGTGTAGTATGGGAATAGTGGAATAAAAAAGGGTGTTATATTGGAAAGGGATATTTTGATTATCCTTTCTCCGTTTAAATACAATCTATGCCTAGATAAATAAAATAAATGTCAGTGCTCTGTTTGGCTCAAGTGAGACAAGCAACAATATTCCGATTTCTTCCTAAATTAATTTTTGAACATATGAAAATGCATATTAATTTAACATTAGAGGTATAAAATAAGAAAGTTTTTCTTCCTTAACTTTGACACGCGTATACCAAAAACCTTCCCGTTGAATTATTATTCATATTATATTACATTGATATCTTCTGCAATATATCGAAATGAAATGTGTAAGAATATTTAAGTTAATTTTCTGTTTTTAAACTCTCAAATTTTCATTTAAATTCGTTTAACCATTTCGGAACCTATTAGAGGCAAACATACAGACAGGCAGTCAGTTAGTCAGACAGACACTTCAATTTTATTTATTGGTATAGATTAACTTCTAATACTTTTCATATTTTTATAGCATACATTCAATTTTGTGTTTGTTGAAAATATAGCATTAGATACGTCATTCCACCATTTCATTAAATAAGTACATAATGTATTTAATCATAAAAGATACTGATTATTCCGATGTCACAAGCATCCAATGATTTCAATTGTCGAGCTAAGTACCCAAAATGTCGGAGTTTTCACTTTCCACACTATATAGTGTATTCCATATACCCCTATAATGAGCTCAAATTTAGTGATAAAATTCAGTGTTTTTCAGTTGAAAAAATTAAAATTTTGATAGTATCCTATTATAAACATAGTTGATTCAAGAAAAGTTATGTTCTTCGATCACTCTCGTATTTTTTTAAAAATATTTTCAGGAATCATTAAACTTTACTTTCACTGTCATTTAATGTTAACATTGTCCTCTTAATTATAAATAGGTCTTTATCTTGGTATTTATCTAATAATTTTCGAGAGTCAAAATTAATGTGACTTGTGAAATTCTAAGTTTTACAAAGGCTTATTTTGCTCTTTTTTAGCTTCATCATAATAATTCACCACCAGTAAGCCTACATGATAATAGTCCGGCGCACGATTTATTTTTATCATTTTTTTAATTTGGGACTCTAATAAGAGCAGAATTCGTGATTAATTTATATTTCATTACTTCAAGGTTTGTTTGGAGCCTGTTGTTAATTTTGCATTCGTTGACTTGTTTACTGTGACTCAAGAACGGTGTTTGGAAAACTAAGATACAACAGCTGACTCGTCGTAGGGTATTAAAAGACGAACTTGTCCTGTCGCAAGCCAAGCCAGCTTTGCCATGGAATCACTACGATCCGGAGTTTTCTTGCTTCCACTCTTCGCTATGGTGGTGGTGGGTGTCCAGAGCATGCCAAATAGCCACAAAGGTGAAATGAACATCGCCAGCCCTAGCGTGAGTACTGATCAATATAAATACTCAAGTTTTCAGTCAGTAACTCTGGTATTCGCTACTCTTTAATAAAATGAAAGACTGTGGAGAAATCAGGACAAGCGACAGTATTTTTCTACCTTCGAACGGATTTTAAAAACGTGAGTAGGACCCGTGATAAGTAGACTACAAACGATTGGACTAAATCTATTAAAAGTGTAGGTCGTGAAAGTGTGATAAATTGGCTTACTGTTCATTCACTGTCTGAATACATTTAAGTGAGAAAAGAACTGATACTTCTCGTGAAGGAATATAGCAATATTCAAATTGACAATACTTCAAACAATACAGTTACCAGTTTACGATTGAAGTATGTGTGACAATAAAACTGAAGTGTCTGTATGTATGTTTGTCTCGAATAGGCTCCGAAACGGCTCAAAATATAAGGGTTTAAAAACAGGAGATTTAGCTAAAATATTCGTAAATATTTTATTTCGTTATATTGCAGAAGATATTAATATAATATAAATATTAATTGTACTGGAAGGTTTCTTGGTAAACGCGCGTCGATGTCTTCAAAAAGTGAATGTGGGTTGGCTAAACTGTTAATATTTTTATGCTCCAAAACGGCTTAATGTATTTCAATAAAAATTTCAAGGAATTTTAACTAAATTTTCGTGTATCTTTCATTTCGATATTTTGCAGAGTTCAGAAGATGTTAATGTAAATATTTATAACTTCATTGAATTGCCGCGCGAAAGGCAGCTCGAAAACCAACTACCATTAATAAGTCCGCTTACTGTGTTATTATGACCGATATTTTGGCTGAATGAGAGAGAGAGGGAAAGGGAGGGCGAATATTCTTACTCCATCTATTGTTGGAGCAGGATTCGCGCCGTAATTAACCTAACGTTGGCAGAGAGCTAACTAACTCTATGAGAAATAATTAACTTCTTTGGATCGTCCGAAACGTGTGAAAGCGGGACCTGTTCGAAACCAACTACGAGTCACAAGGTTTGCCCTGAAGCGATCATTAATAAATGATACCGTAGATTTTAGCTATTTGTCCAAGTCGCTGGCATAGCTAGTAATTAAAAAAAGGATAATTGGTGGAGAGGATAGGCAGCGAGAAGAAACGAAAATATGAATGACATTACTATCCACAAATGTTAGTGAAATGTATTTAATTTACTAATCCTTTGTGAATTAAATTAGTTCCTTCAATAATTATAAATAATGCACTGCATATAATTTTCTACATTTGTGAGGGTAAACAGACAAAGGGTCCGGCGTTAGTATAATTGCCTGAGAAAGCATAATATTGGGACATTGATGCAGTTTTCGCGGGATGGAGATGAGCAGTTGTGCTGAGATCCTAAGATTGCAGTTTTATTAGCTGTTCGGCCAGAGGTAAGGAGACTTCAAACAGAACAAAAAGCACTTTTGAGGATCATCTTCCTCTCTAGTACGTAATTCATCCCAACTCGCCAGTCTTTACAAAGATCTTCAGTCACGGTTCCAGTTTCAACTCCAGCTTTTAGTAAACTGCCCTAATTTAAATATCGTGACCGTTTTACTGTTATGAAACATATCGGCATTACGTTAGATGTGGCAGCGGGTAATTGTTGAATGCAGTGGAAATATCGTGTTTTTAAGATTATTTTAAGTGGAAATTTAATTTGAATTCTAATGACAGTAAAACTATCAAAATTGGCGACTGCTGGAATTTTGCAGGGAAATTATAGTAGCCGACAGGAATGAGATCTCGTAAGAGTGTTGGTTATTAATGAGGTTGGTCCAGAATAGCACGCGATGAATTTTGGTACATCGTTGCAAATACTCCCGAGCACTTACGTGATGTCGCTCTTTCAGGCCCCGCGACATCAGTATCCGGAGAATGGAAAAAATCCTGTGATCGCCGATCCCTCCGACAAACTAAAGGACTTGGAGGTTTCTGAGTGGCCTCTAGACCTGGTGACCGAGCCTGTCCAAAAGAAGGTCAAGGCCAGACAGAACCCTAAAAAGTACCAACCGCCAACGAGATCGACCTCCAGCGCTCCAACGAGATCGACCTCCAGTGCTCCAACGAGATCGACCTCAAGCGCTCCAACCACCACCACCACCACCACTGTTGAAGTCTCGAGTACTACAACAATGCCGTCCACTGAGGTAAGATAAAACATGAAGAATGGAGCATACCAAACCTGACCAACACAAATTTAGGTTTCACGAAATATTGATTCTTAATTATTAAATTTGCCTTTGATCGTCAACTGAGTGATGCTTGTTCACATAGATTCATCCACGTGCTTTTAAACAGGCTTCTTTATGATGAACGGCAACGCTCCATAAACAATTTTTATTGCAGCTTTAATTTGCGCAATAAGGAAGGAGAAACTATATATGTCCTGTGTATTTGCTCACGGCCTGGCGATATTTTTCAGCGGATGACATTATGCGACAGGAAGCACTTAATTGTACTTTGAAGATGTGTCATATGAATAAACATTATGACAGATTTACTGTACATTTCAAGTTTACAACGAAATAAACGTTAGATGAATCTAGTTAGATAAGGAAGTAATATATAAATAGACCAATACAACACAACGCTTCTGAAATCCTTGTTGCCTTCCTCGGGTGATACAAAATTAATTTTTCAAATAATCGACGAAAGCAAAAATTATTGCGTTGTGTGTTAATTATTTTATAATTTTATTCGGTAAATTCATTACATAATTAACATTTATTTACAGGCGATTTATACAAAGAATGATTTTATTACTTCTAAGATTTTGAAAACATTACTGAGCCCAATAATTTATGTTCTATGTATAAAATTAAACCTCCAGGCATAAATATATACCAACTCTTACCCTGAAAAATTGTAAGTTGTTCGTATATATTTTATGGAGGTTACTAGTGTCTCCTTGATTGCAACAAAACGTCATTATTGATCAAAATTTTTACAGCTCTATTTTTTTAATTCTCTTTCTATATTTGACGCACAGAATGTAATTATTTAATTTATTGTTTCCACTTGTGATATCAATAAATATATTTTTTGTTACAGATTCCGTCACATTAAGATATTGAACTGGTGGACATCATATTTATTTAATTTATTATAATTATTTAAGTCGTTGCTGTTAATATGGAAAATAAAACTTTAAAGTTTATTGTTTGATTACCTTTTTCCATCATAATTGTTTCTTACAACTTGTGTAACACGTATAACCCACTAGTCTAGTCATGGATTTAATGGTTCATTCTCAAATATGTTCGAATATATTTACGGCGGTCACTTTTCCAAAATAAATTTATATCATTAGACTTAAATATTGCGTATAACAGTATAACGTTTTGCTTCTATTGTCGGGAACATATTTGCAGTTTTTGGGGCAATCATGACGATATCCCTGTGTACTATATAAGTTATTCAAAAGCGGATTCGAAGGAAATCTCTTAAGTAGGCAGTTTGCCCCGTCTACTCGGCAGAAAATCGTGAGCAGATTATTATCTCAGAGAAAGTTGTTCAACAAGTCGACTTACGAGTTCATCGACCGCATTTAATACGGACTCGTTTCGCAGAGAAGCGGACACGGCAATGAGAATAAATTATAGTTAACGTATATAAATAATTAATGAGGGTAAATTAATTATACATGTCACTGCTCATTTCAATAACTGAAATTACTATAAACCACTTCAATTCTTGTATTACATTAGTAATGAAAATTATAATTAATTATATATCAAATTTAATAGATGCGATATGGATAGATAATTTTTCTGCTTTTTCATATTCATTTTCTCTATAGGGAACTTTTCCTTTCCTTAATAATGATAAATTAAAATACTACATAACAGAACTTCAGCCAATTGCGGCAAATATTTCACTTCTGAGGGTCCACGCATAAAATTACCTATACATAATAATAAGTAAAAATGCGAAACTATTTCGATCGCCAGCACAATGACAATAGCCATGACCGTGACTGCCCAAGTTGATAAAAAATTAAAATAATATGATAATGTTGAAATCCCAAAACTATATATCAATTTTGATACAAATTTCAACATTACAAAAAATTTGAATGCAATTTGTGTTTCAAATAATTTGTGTTTTCAAATTTGTACATGGCTCTGGCATATACCGAAAGCTCCTGCAAAATTGAATAAAAAATTTGAAATCAAAATTAATATATAGTTTCGGATCATTAAATGAGTGAAATCTCTGTTCACACAAACACACACAATAAATATATATATGCATATATGTGCGTATATTGACAATGACCGAGAGCATTCATTCACTTTTGGATCTATCATAAATAAATACCCGACAAACTCCAGGTACTCA
Organism: Eucriotettix oculatus; assembly: GCA_034510155.1. Classification (NCBI taxonomy): domain Eukaryota; kingdom Metazoa; phylum Arthropoda; class Insecta; order Orthoptera; family Tetrigidae; genus Eucriotettix; species Eucriotettix oculatus. Next base: position 38,836,883 of record CM067382.1, read on the forward strand.
GATAGTTTATAATAGTGTTGTAGAGGGTGCTGAGTCCTAACGTAACCCAGTGACATTTACAGACGTGATCTCACACTACTACGCAGCAGGGTCACACGAACATAAACTATCTTAATTTATATTATTTTTAAACCTATTTTCGAACTAACACCAACTCTGATTGTTACTTTAAATTTAACACATGGCAGGATAATGTTTACATTTTCTCCTTTATTAGAGTTATTTTATGAAACATACATTAGTAAGTAAATATAAATATATCTCTTCTGTACCGTGCAAAGAATATAATGAAAAACGATATCACAATATATTATTTGTTGCATATAAAGAGTAAACAAATTATGGATAACACATCCATGCCAGTATTCTATTTAAAAACGTACAAAAAACAAACAAGATATGCATCCTCTATGGATCCATTTTGATTTTTGTTGTATGTACATAGTATCTAGAATAAAGAGAATATTTTGCTTAAAGCATTGATTTCAATGGATGAAGGTATATTCGGTCCATTATTATTTATAATTTTTGTTAGTAAAATACCTGAACTAGACCCTACCAAAGTTATAACTATATCATATGCTGATGACACTATAATCCTAAATTGGATTTCTAATAAAACCGAACAACGAACAGATACAAAATATGCAACTTTTTTTTGGATAACGGGCTACATGAGGGTGATCCTGAAGCATAAGAAGGGAAATGAAAAGGGGGATACGCAAGGTAGATCAAGGTAGCCAAGGGTTGACTAGGGCCCTCGGGCTATATTTAAATGATGCTACCCAGTGTTTCACTCAAAACATGCAGGAAAATCCCTTGAATGCCTGCATCAGGTAGGCCGGGCTTTTGGACACCATTCTCACGACCTTCCGAATGACGGGAGATGATTTTCCTGTGAGTGTCGCAGCATTCCCTTCTTCGTGTCTCAACAAATTTTAGGATGCAGGTGGCCGACTGATCCAGTGGGATCAGCGGACACTTCCCGTATGCCCAAGGTCTTGAACCCCAGTACATACACATTGATTTGGGACGAACACGCAGGCTACTTACGCAAAATTAATATGCTTTAAAAACATGAAGCGTTTTCTTTTAATACAGAAAAGAGTTACGAGATACCTAATAGGACTAAAATTGCCTTTGTAACAAATTCATTACTGACTATAAAAAGTAATGACAATAAAGTTTGCAGACAAAATGAAATAACAGGATTAAATATTCGGGAAAAGAGAATTTATTTTTGAATCAGTAAAAATAAACAACGAACCGTATGTGAAGGGAACAATAATTTTTAATAAGCTCCATGAATATTTAAAGAAATAGAGAATAAGTCATTTGCAGTAGAATTAAAAAAATATGTAATTAAGAAGCCGCTCTACTTTATGACTTACTCTCTCTGGGTATTTTTTTTTAAAGTTCTCATATGCCGAGACACCTTCACCTATTTTAGGAGGTATATGTACTGGGGTCAAAGACCGTGGGCATATGGCAAGAGTTGTCCGCTGATCCCATTGGATCAGTCGGCCAACTGCCTCCTGAAACTGGTGGAGACATGGAGAAGGGAATGCTGTGACCCCACAGTAAACTCGTCTTTCGTCATTCGGAAGGGCGTGAGAATAGTACCCAATGCCCGACCTACCTGATGCAGGTTTTCTAGGGTTTTCCCTGCATCTCTTTAGGTGAAACACCGGGTAGGATCCTTAAACCATAGCCCGGGGCCCTAGTTAACCCTTGGCTACCTTGCTCTACCTTCCACATCCCCCCTTTTCAATTCCCTTCCTATGCTATTAGAGGGGAGTTTCCTGTTTCAGGATCACCCGCATGTAGCCTGTTAACCCCAAAAAAATTAATATTAATCATGTTACTTTAAAATATAAGTTATATTTAATGATATAATTATTACATACTATATTATTATATAATTGACGATTTCCCATTCTGTATATTATATTATATTATATAAATGAATCAAGGAGAATATTTATGGAAAAAGTCCTTCATAAGTCATCTGGCGAGAGAACTATTACCCACTGAAAAATTGCACGTCAAAGTAAGCATTTCTAACGCACAGATTCGACATTGACATGGTTTGCCAATAGATCACCCGAGCCACTAGGTTTCAGGGCGCACTGTCAGCACATGAATGGAAATGAGGGCGAGGAAATGCACTACCTGCGATGTCACATCCTGTAAAAGGAATTTCATTGTGAAACGTCGTCCAGGTGACAATTCAAGAATAATCACGTAGGAAGTCTCTCAGCATCAATGAAAATGTTAAAAAAAGAGCATAGGAACAAGTTGCCTACAGTTTAAAATACACCCATTCATTTAATACTAATATTTTACTGTTCACTAGCTGGGGACCCGGCGTTGCCGGATATTTATTTATATTATTCCGGTACAATATTTAATTTTGGTCAACACATGATTAAACAGACATCAAAAACGACAAAATATGAACCTCAAATATAATTCGAGAGACTCAAAAACACTACCGATGCAATAGAAAGGCTAAAAATATTTTCAGTATTTTAACAGAATAAAAATCCTCCCCCACTTAATGGATGATTTTTTATTTAAATAACATATTTAAGGTCATAATTTAACACAGAATCTCGCATTACACTGGTTTCGTCACCAAATTTGATAGTTTCATTGTTATTTTCATGACTCATTTCCACCCCCACTCCTCACATCCTGCAAGGGGTTGAAATTATACACAAATATTGTCGAGGAAACACTATAAAAGTTATTGACCTAGAGAATTTTTTAGACTCATATACGAGCATTTATTACAAATAAAAATAACAGCTCCACCCCCTCCCACTAGGATGATATTCGTGTCTCCAAAGTGTTTGTTTTTGAGTCGCGAGGAATATGGAAACAAAATTTTATCAAAATTGTTCTGTTATTTAAATTCAATACGCAAAAGTGTCTTTTACCCTTGTTAGGGGATTAACTGCAATTTAATCAACATTCTAAATGTCAGAATCAAACTCAAAGACTCCCATAGGATAGATTTCGATACAAACTGGACTGTTTTATTTTTATTTTCATATAACGTTCCTACATCCCCACCCCTAATAATACAGCCCTTAGATTATGGATGCGGTTAAAATTATAAGCTATCAGTATCGGAGGCCGTTATCAAATTTATTGATAAAATTAAAGGCCGCTTTCGCTTATTTAAAAATTTCCACCCTGCTCCTAGGGGTAGTAGCCGTGTTCTTACCCAAACAGTGCAGATTTTCGGGGTGCAAAGAACACCTTTAACAAATTTGATCGAAATTGGTCCGCTCCTTTAGATTTGCAAGCGGAACATACGCACAGACAGACACACACATGCAATTTTATTATAGAAATTATACCTTTCACAGTTTGAATGAAACTAGATCTGGTGCTGTGAATTATTTCAGTGCGATTTTGGATCCGCGCAAAAGAACAATTTTCCATCTTATTTTCCTTGTGTTTAAAGTATTTATTCAATTAAAATTAAATTAAAAGAATACATATATTTTGTTTCGCGTATTTGCTGTTTATCCAAACCCCTAACTAATCTTACGTTTCCCTTCTTAAGCTCATTTCTCTGAGAATCCTGAATGATTCTTATTCTATTTACTTATTTCATTCTATTATTTGTTCTGATATTTGAAAGAACGAATTATTAAAACTTAGTTTATAATATGTCGTTTGACCACTTGTAAACACATTCTGGATTTGTGAACTTGACAGTTTTCATGGACGCCTAGTATTAGGACTTCATTATAAAATTTAGTTTAATTAATAATTTGTGGAAAGAATACTATGAAACATAGTAAAGCAGAAGCACGCTCCGATATCAAAATTCATGTTTGATTATACTATTTGGTGATTTCTTGTATTTTATAAGTACTTTTTGGTCTTGTTCCTGTTATCATTTGATTATTTGTCTCGGTGGATGAGGTTGTGAGCCAAGTGAGAACAGAATGATTGCATGGTCGCATTATCTGTACTATGTCAACAGGCAATCGACCAGATCAATAACGAGAAAGTCATAATCCAGTGGTTTGACTGTTTGGACACGAAGGGAAGCTAATAGCACAGCTTTTGTGGCGGACGACGCTCTGCCCCGCCACCTCACCAAGATTCGCTGTCATCGGCATTCTTGACGTAGAAATGCAGCAGCAGCTCGCCGGGGCTCGCATTTCTTGACCAGCATGCGCGTTCCCAGCGTCGCCGTCCTGGCGGCCCTCACGGTCGTCGTCCACGCAGCGCCCGGCCGGGATTCGCCGCCCACGCTCCCATCCACCCCCGAGATCGTACGGATGTTCTCGGAACCAGCGGCCAGCGTCGAGGAGGTCGACATCTCAGATGACAGCGACGAGGCTGCGAGGTCGTCGAACTATCAGGGGAAGCGGTCTTATGAACGACCGCCGCCACCGCCGCCGCAGCCGCCCAAACAGTTTTGCATCGAGATCCGGCCCAAGAATCCAGAGCAGTCACCTTTCGTGATCTGCGAGCCACCCACGCAACCGTACTATCCGCAGCCACCGCCGCCGCCGCAGATTCCTTACCCGTACCACCCCGCTCCACCAGTCTATCCACCAGGGCCTTCAGCGTACTCACCGCCCTCGGCACCGCCGTCTCCACCTCAGACTGGAGGAAAGCCGTATCAGCGCTCCAACGTAATGGGATTCAATGCCGAGGACGGGATGATGACGATGATGATGATGCCTATGATGGGCGGCTTTAGGAACGCCGAAGCGGCTGCAGCACCACCGCCGCCCATGCAGTTCCCGCATCCAAGTAATCCTTCCGCCATAGCGCCTGTGTTGCAGCCACCCCCGGGGCCAGTGATGACGCAGCCGATGCCGCCTCCAGCGTCCGGTCGGAGCAGCTATCCGCAGCCCTACGGCACCTACGGCACCTACGACCAAACGCCCCCCGTGACAATGCAGTGCCACACTCCGCCAGGCTACCAGAGTTACCACGGCTACCAAAACCCAGTTGCACTCCTGCAGCTATTCCTCAAGCCCAGCCATCACCATCACCACCACCCGGGCTATTACTCCGCCTCCACAGAGGCGCCCTCGTATCGCGCGGCGGCTGGTCAAGGTTCCACGCCGAAGCCGAGCCAGACGACGTCGACGCCCTTAAACACTACCCATACATCAGCGTCCGATCAATCCACGGAGGGGCCCTTACGCATCCCTATTCCCATCGACACCGTCACCACGGACTCCGCACAAGATCCTCAGGTGTTCAAAGGCCCTCACATTACACCGGATGGCAGCCACCCAGATACGAAAAAAATTCCAGGTATCACCACCCCCGGAAGACCGAGTCCAGTGTTCCAACCTGGAGGCGGCGCGGCTTTGCTGAAACCCAGCAACGCTTCCGCGGCCAAAATGTCCGACGGCGGCGCAGACATCGCCGTCAACATGGTTGACGGTCCACCGCCGATGGGGCGATCAGGCGTCCCACAATACGCTGCGCCCCACGAAGCGTGGGCGGGCTACAACTCCATGGGAGGCAACGACATGATAATGCCCGAAAATCACATCATTCCGGGGCACATGTTCATGCCCAAGGATATGCCAAAGCCATAAATATCTTTTTGTAAAAAAAATCATAATTTGTATCACTATTTGTATAAAATTTATAATTTTTTCAAAAATATAAATATCGTAAAACTAATCAGAATTTAATTAACGTGAAAAGTGATCTTTCAATTTCGAAATATATACGACAAATCTTCCATACATTTAATACCCTTCCCGTAATTGTCTTTCATTTTTCTAATTATTGTACCTCCTCATTCCTGTCGCATTCTTTAATTTATTATCTGACCAGCGAGATTTTTTATACTAACATTCCAAATTGGGTCAAGGTTTTAGGTTATATCAACGCAAAGAACACAATCCTGCTTCATAATGATTCCAGTCAAAGAACGAGTCAATCACGAAAATTGAATGCGGATGGAAAACTTTCAACTGGTACTTAACATATTCCTGACTGGATTCCTTATAGCAGGGAAATAAATAGGTAAAATAAATATTAGGAACTTTACAACGACACTTAAAAAATAAAACGCTGCGAAAACAAGATAAAGGTGAATGACATGGGCAAGCCTGAGAAACGTGCGTATATCTATAAAATCTCTTAACACATTTAGTTTGCAATCTAATTTTGCATATGAAAAATTATTTTTTCAGTACTGAAAGGAAATATACAACTATTACTGTTCCTGAGCTATTATAGATTTGAGGTCACAGACTCTGTGCCTAATAACTGACTTAATGATTTCTATGGCAATTAAAAGATACGGTAAGAATAATAGTGTGTTTCACTATTGTTTTAAGATAAAGGACGTGTCTATGAAATTCATTGGTACAACTCGAGATATTCTTCCCTGCAATTAAGTAGAGTCAATTGGCAATGAACCTAACGAATTTGGGATGTCGAAATACTGTTAAAATTTCAATAAGTGTTTTTCATAGGCAAAACTGAGGTACTCTCGAGTTGACCGCTGGAAGCATTCTTCGGAAAGGGGGGAGGGGGGGATTATGCCAAGTACGCAAATTCCTGGGCCAGCAAAGTTAGCGGGTGTGACGACCTGAAACGACTTGCGTCAGCCAGGTGTCACATCACCGGCACGTCTCTTCCTGTCTTTAAGGTAATGAAGCAAAAATATATTACCTGATATCTCAAAACGAATATACATCACACAATAATTAGTGCGACGAAGACCAGTCACGAGTATTGAAGATCCCATAAAACGTTCATTTCAAAACGACACAAGAAAACCTCTATCGATTATTAGCTTAGCCAACTCTTCAATTAACTTCACTGTAATATCTATATTAGAAAACGACTCAGATAAATCCACACGCCATGACGTGTTGACGAATTTAAGGGTAATGGAGCCTGAAATTTGAAATTCCTCTAAATGAATTGCTATTGAGCTGAAATAATACAAGTGTGTACAAAGTACGAAATTTTATTTTTGGAAACTTGTTTTCTGTTGAGATAATTAGAAAATTATTTTCAAAATTTGGCAGTTTTGAAATGGCTCCGTTACGTACTTTAAAGTATTTTAGCTTTTTTACATTTATGTATATGGCCAGTCATCAATTTTCAGTATTATTTTTGAAATTGAATAAAACTGTGGGGAGAAAATATTTTTTTACTAATAGTTTTGAAATGGTTCCTTCCGTTACGTACTTTAATGTATTTTAGCTTTTTTTACATTTATATATACGGCTAGCCATTGTTATCAATTTTCAGTATTATTTTTGAAATTGAATAAAACTGTGGGGAGAAAATATTTTTTTACTAATAGCTTCAGACGGTTGCTTAAAAATTGGCACTTGTCAGCTGTTTGAATTTTTTTCCGCTCAATCCACGTGAACAATTAAAAATGAATACATGTATTTGAAGGTTTTAGCATGTAGATTATCTACAAAAATAATGAAGACAATATTATGATATTTGTGACACATGGAAGGAGTTTTGGTACTAGAAATCATGAACTCAGAAAAACAGTTATAATTTATTAAATTATAATCAAAGATATTAATTAAAATTGTCCTGCAACATATGCTTTACCTTCCTCCTTTAGTTCGGCAGCTTCTTTTTGCAGTTTACTGAATTTATGGGCATATTAATATTAAAAAATTAGAATATCGATTTTTTCTTCATATTTTGGCCGAAATTTCAGTCTCTGCATGCCTTAAGTGATTTGACACCGCCAAGTTATCATTATGTCTGCCTTGAAATTAATTCTATTTTGAAACTCCATTACATGTGTTATATAAATTCCGATGTGCTTCATTACATCCTAATTTATTTCAATATTAATTTTGGATTTACGACGCATCGTATGAAAGGGCAAGGCAGATGATCTATGATCAACTATTTTCACCAAATTAAAAAAAAAACTTTATCTGAATCCTACTGTTGGAATTACGATTCAATCTAAAATTATGGTTATTTAATATTCACCATAAAATTTTACAAACAATTAACTCCGTAAACTAGTTACTATAAAATTTAATAATCACATTATAACATAAAATTAAAACTTTTTCCCCAAAAAAATAGAACTTTTTATAGTCGCCATAAAAAACATACCTGTCATTCCCTATCCCATTGCAAAATTTATTTTTAAAATTAAACACATTATTGTCAATTTAATATTTCAGTATAATAATTATTATGATTTTTACTGCCAAACTAAATTATTCTCTCTCTCGAACACTGGGCTCACGGTCATTATTTTATTAGAATTCCCTTCCTATGCTAATAAAGGGGAGTTGCCTGTTTCAGGATCACCCTCATGTAGCCTGTTATCCCAAAAAAGTCAACTATTAGGCCACTCTGTTATTTACTTTAATTACGCATATGTTACGGTTGAAATTTTTGGAAGTAAGGAGTTTTACGTTTAACGATACAAATATTATTTTTTTTAAAAAGCATCGAATTTTGTCTCCTCTTAACAGTAAAAGTTAATTGAAATTCAACTTTAGCCGTTGATAGATCATAATACATTTTATTATTGAATGTCTTAAAGGCCAATATTTTAAAATTATTCAGACTTCTATATCTTATAATTATTTGATGTTACGTTGGTAATCAGGTACATTTTAGACATATAAAGAGATTATAAAACACAATATTTAAGAACTTTACAATAATTCAATCTAATTTGGACTATGGTTTTTAGTTAATTTATTTATTAAAACAAATGAAAGTCCTCTTTACTTTTATCGTTTATTTATAAAAAACACAAATTAGAAGCTTTCAACTTTTTGCCCATAGTCATCTGTAAGTAAACTTTAAAGCAATACAACAGTATTCTATAAACTTGGGTATTCATAACACTGTGTTTCAACGACAATTTCAATTTTAACTCCTTTACCTGTGAGCTAAAACAAAATAAATTTACACTCTACTGCAAAATATCGAAATAGGCGTACTTATTGTATCCGAAGCTGCTGATAAGAAACATTAAGAATTTTAGAAATTTTAATTTTTCTTCTTTATTATTCTGGTTTTAATAATGCCTCATTATTATTAAATACTGGTTTCAAGTAAAAAATACGCACCCATTGCATATTAATAAAAGTTCTCTCGACTGCATAGCACGAGGAATCGCGAAGTACACGGTGCGCATTCTGAGAATCGTCGTTCAAGAGGATATTTAGTCACGAAGAGGATGGGAATCTGATTGTTTCACAAAGAATCCGATCAGCAGCACAAATATTAGCAAACGTGATCTTGTGAGGAACTCACGACAGTCGTGACCATTGTTTGCTATTGTCACCCTCGCAGAAATTTCTGCAAACGGATGATTCCAAAAGTCCCTCTCGCGATGTAGCCAGGTGTAACTTTCACAGAACACATCTGCCACACACCTGTTGTTAATTACCTTGACGTCACATAATTCTGACTCAGAAAATACGCAGCCAATGAATTTTCAAACTACGATTCGATGAGCTCTAATTTTTCAGTTCTGAAACAAGGGTATGCTTGAATCTTGTTAGCAGTTTAAATTACCTCAGAAAAGAAAATATTTTAATATAATGCTTTCTTATTTCAATTAGTTAACTAGTCTCTTACCTCTCAAAAAATCATGTAGCCTTTAGCCCAATTTGTAAACAAATTCGGAAGAGCAGAAAAAGAACCTTCCAGAAATAATTACAGTGAGATTGAGGATCACCTGGCCGCATTCTCTGGTTTCCAACCGGGTTAAATATATTTGTTAATATTGCAGTACCAAATAAAAGCAATCTGCCTGATGATGATGTCAGGGTGCGCCACAAATATTTTAACACAGTTGGGAATCCGGGATTCCTTTATTCACTGTAATTCTCTTATTTTTTGATTGGTTGCATTTTTTATTATCCAAACATAGTTTACTGAGTATAATGATACAATAAATAAAAGACGGCCAATAGGTCAGAATATAATTTTATTGCTATTTAATTAATATAAAAGCGACGTTTCGTCTCCCTTTCGAGAATTTATCAGGCATACTATAAACATAACATTACGAATGATTAAATTTGCTTACTAAGTTACAATTACATTTATACGTATTTAACCGTGTTTTGTATATAAAAAAATATTTTTTTACTATCGAATCCCTCTTTTGCTGAAAAATAAAACAAATAGGGTTATATCGCTTACTTTTCTCAATAGCTCCGTATTGTGGTTTGGAATTTTAAAATATTGGTCAATAACGTGGTTTGAAGATAATCAGTGTAAAATCTTTTAAATAAATCTCAGTTCTTTATATACATACATATATATATCATTTAATTGTATTATAATACATATATTATAAGAGAGAGTGAACGAAGTAGTGGAGAAGTAGTTAATATTTCTTTTATTGTCCAACATTATTCATCCCAGCTTTACAACCAATCTTTTATTTTTTTAAAAAAAGAACAGACGAACTGGAATGAAATGGAAATTTTCAAGACAAATGGCGAGATTTAATATGTAACTTAAGAACTCAGGTACAATTAAAACAAAATTAATGTGGATTTCATTTTGAGAGGTTTATCCTCAGGCGGACACAAGGCAGAAGAAAGGTTTGCAGAATCGGGAGAATATTGTCGGTATCATCAAGTCGAAGGATCTGATGACGCTGGGGGAAACGGTGAGTATATAACAGCAGAATCTTCCAAGTCGTCGAAACTCAACAAAGATGTCCGGAGACAGTTTGCTGCCCTTTGCTCTGTTTCTGCTGCTGCTTCCAGCGGTGTTGTCACAGGTAACGCATTCCTAGATATTGTAATCATCTGTTCTGCGTCAGAGATATTTAACTTTCTCACTGCGATCAATCTCTTTCGCAGCTACCAAATTTTCATAATCTTGTCAGAATTCCAAAATTAAATATTTCGTCATTTAATAAAAAATAATATGGGCAGTTTTTGGAATAATTATCTCAATTATTTTAGATCATGTTCCATAAGATAAACGTTTTGTTTCTTGAGGCTAATTGTAACAGAGTGACTAGTTCAGGTCCATCCGTAAATAGTAGCATTATATTTCTGGTATTACTCTCGGGTTTCCAACCGAGTGACGTGACGTTTCGAAACCAGCACCGTCGACATCCTCACCCAGAAAATGTCGACGTCGCTATTCAATGAAAAGGACGTGCTTAATCAACGCCATCCGTTTGGAAACCCGATGGCAATTCCAGCTGCATATTCACAGGGAAACCCAACGGAAATTAAACACATGATTAACTTCCAACTACCTTCCTCATTCAGTTGTAAAGCCGCTGCACTTCATTTTTCAAAGTCACATTTATTTTTACTTTTGCAGTTCATTTATTTCTTAAAAGTTTGAATACGAAAATAATTTCTGTTGTTCTATAAATTTACGACTGGATAATACTAGTAGCAAAACGGATTACTTATTAAAGAAATTTCTAAAATTCTAAGAATTGTATTACGTACGTTTCGATATAAATTTATGTTTTGTTAATAACCTTAACATTAATTGTAACTTAAATTTCCTAGAATCTCTGACCACCTACCAAAGAAAGTACAAAATAGTTTTAATAGTACATAATGAGTGCAGGTCTACAAATTTCTATAAGTTTTGTTACTCACCATGTTTAAAATTTTTTGTTAAATATTCACTTTATAAAAATAACCAAGAATAGAGATGAAATGTACGTAACTAATTAAAAACATATTATGTAACGATTTTACTGTCTTCGGGAGTATAAAAAGAAAATTAGTTATGGGTTATTGAATTGTGAAGCAAGGTTTCCAGAAAAATAACGTTGTGTGATTTAATTATTCGCATCGTTATTAGTCTGTATTCAGTATATTTTAAACATTTTATTATTTGTTGAGATATTTTGGGGAAAATTGTATTAATTTAAAGATTAAAAATTTATTTCTTATCCAAGGTTTTTTTTGTGATACATGAGAGGTATATTTCAGACTGATGAACATAGTGATGATGGAAAGGTCATGGATGAGCAACGGTCATCGGGAAGCTACGGGGGACCATTCCCGGTCTACTACCCTCCGCCGCCGCCCACCAGTTATTACGCCGCCCCATACCAAGCCCCAGTAGCGCCGCCCGCAGCCGCCTACTACAAGCCTGCAGCGTCGCATTCCAGCCCCTACGAGGGTAAGTCCCATGGTGGCAGCTATGGGGGCGGCTATGGTGGCGGCTATGGAGGTGGCTATGGGGGTGGCAATGGGGGTGGCCATGGATTCGGTTACGGACACGGCATCTACTACCACAAGTGTTTCATCCCGCCTCCGAGCTACCAGCACAAGTACTACGGAGGAGGCCATCCAAACTACGGATACTGACACCGCTGAGGTAAGATTATAAATAATTAAGTAAAACTTTCCGACCAATTTCAGACTTTATTTTTATTTATAAAAATTTCCTAAGAGGAAAAACACAATGTTTCGGTACTTATTTGTACCTTATACAGGTTATTATCCTGTGGAGGAAGTTTGTGTTTTTCCTCTTAAAATTGTTATAAATAAAAATAAAGTCGGAAATTAGTCTTAAATTTTTACTGATTATTACAAAATATGACGTAGAAAATACAACCTATATAAATAATTATTTGAGACCTACAAGATCGTTATATTAATTTAATAGCTATATTTATCTGAACACATAGAATAATAAATTAATAGAACAGCCAATATGTCATAAATACATTTTAATATAAGAAAAAATTAGAACATATTAAATTAATACTGACAAGACGTATCGGACCTTCATGGAACCACTACAGATGCAAATATCTTCGGTCAGTAACTCTAGTACCAAACCTTTCCAATAAATCAATTATCTGACAGTCAAAATTTATAAAAAAACATAGCAGACAATGTTTCAGTCTTTTTAATATTGTAATCTCTACGTTGTTGTACCTGAAGAAAACCAAAAATTTGGACGAAATATGTTAGAGAACTTTTATAAAAAGTTCTTACAAATTGGCTCTTTGCATATTTTCTTTTAACTCATTACTCTAGAAATCTATTCAAGTAACCAGTACTATTCCAAAGACCTTGATCTTAGCTTTTATCTTAGAATTTTTTATTATAATATTCGTTATGAGATAGTAAGGCTATAAAGCCGGTGTTTTCACTTATAAAATTACTGAATTTCATTCAAATTCAATCCAAAGTAGAACTAATGATAAATATCGCAAAACGGATTTATATCACATACTCTTCTGAAAGCCTCTGTATATTTCATTCTTTATTTTCAAATCCAATCGAGATTTTTCCATTTTGATTTTCTAAATCACTTTCTTGTATATTTATTTAACTTAAATTAAAATTAAAATTCTTTGTTATTTTTCTCGAATTACTCTCAAATTATAAAATATTTTCCGTTTATAATTTACGAGAAATTATTATTTTCTTTGTGGCTATACTATATAAAAATTAAAAACCATTTTTATACGCGATTCTATTTGGGCTAAATCAAATTGTTCATGCCCTTAAAAGGAAGCTATAATTTCTAATAAATGCATATTTATTACAGATAAGCTACGACGAACCTTGGAACTCTGGACAGGATTTTTGAAAGATGAAAAAAGAACTGCACCAATCTGAATGATCGCTTTTCATGCAGCATAAAAGCTAACAAATGTATACATTTTCTGTACAATAAACAACTTTTTTTACTTTTTTAAAAGTGCATTTATAAATTCATCAAAACATATTATTCTTCCCTTCTTTCATTTTCGTAGCTAGTGATAATAATTTAATACGGGATTAATTATAAAATTAATAAATAATGATATTTATAATATAATTAAGCATTGTATAAACATGGCATATCCTTTCCATTCTGGTATTATGGATAAAAATATATTTAAGTATCATATTCCATAATATAAACTAGATTTATAAATCTAATCGCACAAAGTAATGAAGAGTTATCATGCTACACTTGCTATTTTCTCCAATTAGCTTCAGAAAAACCATCCGTGAATGCCAAATCGACGTTTTATAATTTCATTAATTCCGTTGTTAACGTGTTTAGAAGCATAATACCACATTATAGCGAGAAAATAATATGGGATGCAATTTATTTCAATTGATAAGCATTAAATAGCTATAGCATCAAAATAAGAAGCGATATAGAAGAATACATAAAAATAATTAGTCACGTTTAATGAGTTCATTGGTACAAATTCTTAGTAAAATTGGGTTATCAAGTTCTGTACTTTGGAAGTTTATCTACGATAAGACAGTTTTCAAAAGATACGAATGAAAAAAAACTTTCATTTACTGCAAAAAATTCTTCCGGAAACAAAAATAAATAATTTAACTGTCGAATAATATAACACTCAGTCGCATTAATGATTATTCTATTCTCCACTGGATTGGCAAACTATTTTTTAATCAACTAAAAATATCACTATTTACCTTTCCTGAGTTTTTGAATAAAAATTTGCAATCAAATTTAATATAGTTTTGGTCTGTGGCGTGACTGATTAAACGGTTTATTTATCATTATTATCTAATTTAAAAATAAATCATTTCAAATTATAAAAATCCTTGAAGGGATTAAACTTTTTCTTTTTGTTCTTCCTTGACTCTACAGTCCACTGAGGGCCTGGGCCTACCGCGTCAATTGCGGACTGTCATCTTGCATGACACATTCCTAATTTGGAGTGATACGTGGTCAGCGTATCAATTCTCCAGGAGCCTTAATCCGTGTTTGCGTGACCTTAACGGCACAAACATTCAAGTGACACTAGCCACTAGACCACATGAGGTCGGAAAGACAGTAAAATCACTACAACCAAAGTAGTGAAAATGTAAGGATCTTACACTTTGGTGTCAGCGATTAAGTTCTCCCAAATATTTGACTGACCAACGTATGTTGCGATGTGAGCGACACTCGCTCGTGTAACGTGTTATTGCATTCCAAACAATGGAAAATTATTTTGAGCTTATACGATTTGATCAGTACAGTCTTACGGAATTTTCCAGTATCATTGATACCCGGTTCTCTCTTGTGTTTCCGGTCTTATGTGAAGTGCATTTGGCCTTAAAGTTTTCCCATGCACGGTAATTAATTATATTATTTTGGAGAGTTGTTTATACAGAGTATTTCCGAGCCGGAGATATTAATTAGCAAACGCGATATTGTAATCTTCGACCTCAAGGCTGAGAACGGAGGCAATGCAGCTGCCGGACTGATAGTGTATCAAGGATGATATGAAAGGAGGTGTGGTACGGTATATAACAGGAAAATAACAACACACTATGCCGTAAACATTACCACAGCTTCGTGGAAAGAGAATTTGAGGATGGGACAGTGCAAGAAATAGGGAGTGGAAATATTTGTAACTGAGACGAATGTTCTCCATTATACACACTATTTTTCCCCCTATTAACATGAAATTAAAAAAACTAAAATTAATTTAGTAGTCAGATATTTAGGTATCGTAACCGTTACGTTTCTGAAGACTGATAATGTTTCACTGGTAAGTTTTAAAAAAATTAGAATAATTTAAGAGGAGTCAAAATTTAAAATGCGGTCCCTTAAAAACGAGAAAAGTAATGAAAGATTAAAGATTAAAGAAGAAAACCTTTTTTATACACTTCACAGTCTTTATTCATAAACAATTTAAGAAGCTTTCGGCTTATTTATGCCATAATCATGTCATCTGTAATATTCATAATATAATTCTATCTTGTACCTTCATCGTACGTAGTACATATCTTTACAATCCTTTATAACTTAAATCCATTCGTGTCACGTGTAAAATCTGACACGAATGGATTTATTTTAAGAATGGCAGTGAACATATGTGTCACGTAAATCTCGTTTTTCAAAAAAAAATACTATTCAAATTGTGGCTTTTGTTACATCGGACAAACAAAACGGACTTTGAAGACAACAATTTAAGAACATAAATCAACCCTTGAAATGTCAAGCTGTAAACACAAACCTATCACTGAGAATTGCATTATATTTTAATAACAGTAAATAAAAGACAGCCAATAAGTCAGCATATAAATTTATTACTAATTATTCAATTTATTAATTTCTAATTTAAATTTATTAATTTCTTATAATATTATGCCTGCGGAAGTCTCTAAATGGAGACAAAATGTCGTTTTAGAATAAATAGTGATAATTTTATATGCTGACTTATTAGTCGTCTTTTAATTTATTGTAAATTTTAAAGTCAGAAAATTATGTTGAAATTTAATAACAGTTTCGAATATGTCAACGTCACAATTTTAGACCTCATTATTGTAAAATATTAATTTATGAACTGTTGTACAAATAATGTTAACGTTAACCGTGACGCAGAAAGTCTTGACAATTATTACGAATTATTTTGAATTTTCGTTATTTTACTTTGTTTTTAGATCTTGGCTTTAATTTCTATACAATATTGTAAATGTGGTTAAATAAAGACGCCAATCCGCGAGGAAGCGTCCGGCATTTTTTAATTTTCTTTGTTACTGTTTCTCAGTAAAGGTTGTCTGCTTAAAATGCCGAACTCTTTAATATTGATAATAAATTTGAGTACCGATTTCTCGAAAAAGGTACTTATTTTAATAATTAGAGCTACTGGGACAAAAAATTAACACTCTGCTTACTATTCCACCAGAAGACGCTTGGCATGGTCTTCCATATGACTTTTACAGTTAGAGAACCTCTTCGTTTCCAAGTACGGGGAATGAATGAAAAAATAGAAAATTGCAATAAAATAATTTGTTAGAACAGTCTGAGAAAGAAAAAGTTGAGTAGGAATCCGAGAATGGACCATTTCCTTCACCAGCCGATCGCACGTTGTGGGTCTGATATGAACTCAGGCAAAGAGGACGGGACAAGCATGGGATATGAGTTTATTAATAAGGTTGGCAAGGGGAGTCTGTCTTTGTAAACAGTCCCACGTAATGATGATTTATTAGCACAGAAAAGATAAAATAGTACAGGTAGGTGTCAAGAGAAAAATGATTAAAAATGAAGAGGCTCCCATAGTAATCAGACACGAGAGGAAGACCATGTCAGACATGTACATAAATGTCCACAATTCAAAAATTTGATCGGATTTAGTAATAATACGTACTCTAAAAAAATTACTTGAAATTATTTCGTCTCAAGACCGAATACTGTTCCTTCAGCTAATACAAGGATTAGGTTCTAAAACACTCCTTCATGGAGTGGCCAATGCCTAAGAACTAGCAATACAACGGTTCATCGTTGGTTGGTGACGATTCACATTTCGTAACTGAGTCCTTCCGTCGCTATCTCATGGAAATGCATTTCCCTTGGCAGCCGTTCATTGTGCGTAATGAATGACGTCGTTCACCGATTGCAAGACTTGCTATCTCTGTCCCACTTGTGATTGGCGGAAATGTTTCTTCCTTCGGGTCTCAATTTCCCGGGATTTTTATCTATGGATATCGCATTTGGCGCCTCACCAAAACGCAGATATGAAGTCAGCTGAATGAAAGAATGTAGAGAGGAAGGAACACTGAGGTTATGAAAAATTGACAATATAAAGCAAAGTAGCAGCTTATTTTATGTTTTCGCACAGATTCTGAAAATTAATAGAAAGCATCACCATTATAGCTACGATGATCTCGGACCATCTTATCCAGAAGGTTGTAAGAACTCAAATACTCCCATAATGTAAAAAATTATCGAACTTAAATGTTAAGGTGATTAATTTTTCTTGTATAAACGTTTCCTATGATAACAGTTATTTACTTCCCGTTATTTTCTCCTTAATTCATTATAACTAAATTTTATACCTACGAGATCTAAGGTTGTTTAGACGATTGCAATGATAATCTATAAACGCTGAAAAATCACAGCCAACCCTACATTAAGAAGTTTCCTTTTGATACGAGTATTCCAGGCTTTAATAAATAATTGTTATCAATGAATTATAAAGCAGCCTATAAACCAGAAAAAAATAATTTAAACTTTTTTGAAAATAGTTCGTACACCACGTTTCGTTACAAAATTTGGAACCTCATCTGATGTGACACAAATTATAAAAATACAAAATAAATAATTTGTAATTTAATACAAATATTAATTACGGAATCAAGAAATTTAGAAGGATGAAATTTAGACGTGCATGTCGCACATGATATGAGGTCGTCCGATATTGTAACTAATAATTGTTATCCCTGATGACGAATAAGTGAAACTATAGCGCAATTTGGATCGGAGAAATTTTGATCTACTTTCAGCAATATTGGTAGGATGACAAGGATCAGAGAAGGTTTATTGGAGAAATAATAATAAACAAAGAAAGTGGGAGTATGAAATTGTTTTATATGTAAATAAGCTATTTCCCTGGTGGCAGATGCATTAAACTACAATAAATAAATAAATCATTATCTAATGATTGGTGAGGCGCCGATTGCGATATCTATAGATATCTAATGATTGATATAACCCGGGTGAAATCCCGAGAACTTCTTGTTCAGTCTATCCACCGGGAAAGCCTACATTCTCCAATATATATATATACATGCCATTAATATGATTGCGATGTCATTTTGGTGAGTTACAGTGACTATCTTAGAGAAATATTCTGTGACCTTTAGAATATTTGAACTGCACGCTTCCCCTATTTTAGGCAACTATCCGGCCTGGTGACAATTTTGTAATTTTTTCAACGAATTGCGCACGGAACTATCCTGATTAGTTAAATAATTTTTTATATT
Source organism: Eucriotettix oculatus (assembly GCA_034510155.1). Taxonomy (NCBI): domain Eukaryota; kingdom Metazoa; phylum Arthropoda; class Insecta; order Orthoptera; family Tetrigidae; genus Eucriotettix; species Eucriotettix oculatus. Next base: position 38,855,578 of record CM067382.1, read on the forward strand.
TGGTTGCCGAGAAGTTTCAACAAATAATCATATACTTGAGGAAAATGATACACTACATATTCATATTTTTCACCCCTTTAAGGTACCAGGAATATCAGTGACTCCCTTATTACATTGAAATTGTTCTTTTATTTATTAATATATCGGGCGAAATTTTTATTCCGTTAGAGTAATTATGACTCTTAAATTTCCGGGATTTTTTTGCTCTCTCAAATTACACAAACTGTTTTTTACTTCTTTAATTTATTGTGTATATTTTGGACTCTTCTAAGGATACCTTTAAAAGTTTTAACTCCCTTAAAGTACCGGAAATTTTATGGAGTCCCTTCAGTTGCCCTGCTAATTTAATATACCAGGAGAATTACTGACACGGTTAAGATACCACCAGTCATCATTGTTGAGTTGAAGTTACTCCCAAATAGTGATGATCCGGGGTGTACCTCTCAAGGAATAAAGGCTAAAAAAAATAACGGTCTCGATGTCAATTAAATCTACCAAGTAATTTGTGTGTAAATTAATCCATTTTTTTGAGAAAAATAAAAAAACAGGCTGAGTACTCAGCTAGTTATTTTAAACAAACAAACTGGACATAAGGATGGTATTTCAAATAAAATTAATCAAAGATTTGTTTTGAAACTATTGGTCTGGAACAGTGGAATGATAACTGCAAATAGAGATTCGCAATGGAGACAAACTGTAATTTAATTAAATTTATAGTTTATGGGTTGTGAAACTGATTTTATGAAGCATTACTACTTAAATACACTAACGTATAATCACAACGAAGAGCTCATGTTAAAATTAAATTTTCTTTCAGTTATGGCATTTGCTCCAAATATTTTTGCAGGTAAATTGTTCCAGACATTTATTTTTCTTTTTAGGAATGAGAGTTATCTGCTAATCCCATTGGATCAGTTGGCTAACTGCCTCCTAACACTTGCGACTCCAGAGCAAACTCATCTCCCGTCATTAGGAAGAGCGTAATAATAGTACCCAATTGTCCGGCCTTCCTGATGCAGATTTTTTATAGTTTTCCCTTCGTCTCTTTTTGGTGAGTTATCAGGTAGGATCCTTAAACTATAGCACGGAGGCCCCTAGTCAGCCCTTGGGTAACTTGTTCTACTTTCATCCCCACTTTCTGTGCTACTTAAGGGGAGTTGTTTGTTTCAGAATGTAGCCTGTTACTCAAAAAATGTATTTTCCAACCCGTTTTTTTCAGCCTTCACCAGTGAATCTATAAGCTGGCTCTTGTTTGTCTTCGTTGTGACGTATCCCTTCTTAGTAGCTTCTATCTCCATGTGCGAATTTTTCTAGATGTTAGCATAGAAGTGGAAAATATTTTTCTTTCAGTATGCTGAAGGCATACACAGGGAATTATTGTGTAACTCGTATTCTGATTTATGAGCACGTTAAACGGACGCTTGGTTGTTGACGCCACCACGTTTCGGCGGGATGGTCCTTTTGTGGAATTCCGGTCGCCTGACTTCGTTTGTAAACAAATGCGACGCGTGTGAGTTTTCTGAGAAGTGTACGCAACTTCCAGTCGATTGTCCTTCCGTCGTAGGCGGCACAATCCGATAAGGACATTATAAAAGACTCGTTGGTCTCCCCTCGGGAGCAGACAGATATGCGGTCGCTGCTGGTATTGACGTTGGTCCTTTTCGTCCTGGGCGCCCTTCTTGTGGGCATCGAGGCGTCGCCAGTGGGCAAGGAGCCCCTGAAGACCCTCTTCCGCATGTGGCCCTACCCTCCGAAAGATTGCCCAGACGGGCAGCAGAAGGATGAACTGGGAAACTGCAGAGACGTCTGGTGATTAATACAACAGGTAATTCTACATATCAGTATCGAAAAGTTTTCCAAACCTCCTTGCTGCTTGCCATTAGTTATCAGAAACTTTGACATATCTCCTCTGGTTGCTTTTAATCCATACATTCTGCTGAGCAATATCCTTTCATCATTGGCAAAGATCTTGTTAGTGATATTATTCCTCGTTGGAAAATCCAGTACTTATATCCTTATTTCTAGGCTCATAACTTATTCTTCAAACCTTCATCCTCTTTACCATGTAACCCTTTTTGACTTACTCTTGCTAACCATCTTATGAAAAAAATAATGTATTATAAGATGAGAAAATTTCATTCCGCTTTACTTTCTTTTTACATGAACAGAGAAGTGATGGCTTTTGAAAATACATTTTAGGCATTAATATCCTTATTTCTATTGAGTCCAATGCTTTCTGATATTTATAGAATCAGCATAATGAGTTAAAAAAATATTAATTAACAGACCATTCCTTCGTTAAAAATATAACACTGAGACTCAAAAAAGCATAATTTTATTTTAAATCCTTTACACTTTCTATGAGATAATTTAGGCCTATTTAAAAGTAGATTTATTATTAGCGTAGACACGCTGGGAAACAATTTACATTTTTCATTTTAATGTCATTTCTTTTAATTGTAAACTATTTAGTTTCTGTCTCGATAGCAGGTTTCGATATGTTATTGGTTCTGCGCTGTTGACCATTTATTGTTTTTCAAATAATAGATTATTTATTACTATTTATTATATATGTTCTGGTAGGATGTCTTAACCCGTAACCATGTCGTTCACCATTATTAAATCTATATTTGCCAAAAACACGCGTTTCACTACGGTAATAAATTTTAGATTAATATAATTCCAAAATTGGGTCGAAAGATCGTGGAAATTAAATAAAAATTCAAACATCTACAATTACTGAGGTTCTTTATGCCGCTGTCTATGTAGTAATGTGAGATTACCGTCACTGAATAGCATTCGGACTCTACAAAGGACTCGCCTTCCTCATAATCTCGGTTGTCTCAACCGTTTTACATTTTACATCCAAATCTGCACTGAAAATGTAGAGAAATACTTAAACAGCCACGACCACGGCCAGGTGTCGGTAAAGACAGTTGATAGTGTTGATGATATAACTAATTTGCTATTCTTAACTCCACTTAATTTGCAAGGAATACAACGATCAGACTTCTGATGTAATCCACGTTGACCGATGTTTGCCGAAGGTGGCCGAAAAATTCTTTTGTAGTCTGCTGTTTGCTTACTGATAATTATTAGTAGGGAAAATACAGAAACAGTAACACACTAAAATACCTATCTATAGACAACACATTTGAGGGTGTTTGTTCTGTTGAGTGCTTGAAAAAGGTGGAAACTTTGTTTTGCTTTCGGAAAAATAATATACTGTAGAGGCAAATATAATTTTTCTTACAGCAAGTAAATTAAAATAGGGCCAAATATGTCAGCAAATAAATTTAATTAATATAAATACAACGTTTCATCCAACTTTGCAGACTTCTCGTAATTAATTTATCTATTTAAAATGTAATTCTGTTATTTATTTTACTTTATTCAAAATTATACATCATATATAAACAAAATTTTGGTGTATTCATAATTAATATTGATTTTATAATTTTTGTGTCCAGTTATCTGAAGAAGTCCACAAAGTTGGAAGAAACGTTGTATTTATGTTAACTAAATGTTAATTAAATGTGTTTGCTGACACATTTTTTCCGTATTTTTATATATTAATAATTTAGATGTTTTATCGCAAGAATGATATATTTTTGTATGTTAAAATATTTAAGACAGTAATTATCTGATTTTATAAATAATTAATATTTTGAGCTGAATATTCCTGTTTTTATGTTACCATTAAGTTAGAAACGCAACTTATGTATGTTGTCTATTGGTGCTGTGAAAATAATTCGTTAATGGTGCATAATTAGGCTAATAAAGCTTTCCGCGTTACTTATAGCGGAATGGGGTACCCTATTTTTTTACTGGATAGTGTTGGAGGTTATTAAACAGTGGTGGAGCAGTGTAACTGATCATGGAAAGAGTCCTGGCAGCTTACTTCACCAAGTTTTGACTCCACCTAATGAATGAACTCTTGTTTTGTCGCGTTACATCTGTGACTTCATAATTTTTGCAGCATTTCGCTTTTAACTGTTTACTAGCATGTATTCGTTAACTAGGTGTCTTTAGCTGCATATAAGTTACGTATAAGATTTAAAACTTCTTGTATTAAGAAAAAACCTTAAACTGGGACTAGCGTACGGAGTGGAACGGGATACTGCAATTCTATAAGGCAAAATGTAATGTGCTCCTCAAGAAAAAAAGGAAAAACTGACAGACTCAACTTATAAGAATGAGTTACAGGATGTTGTACCCAAAAAGAGTAGATTAAGAAAAAATTAAACGGAAAAGGGGGGAAACGTTAGAAAATTTTATTTTAGAAAGGAAAATTTGATAAAGTAATCAACCGTACGCTAAATAAGTATAAGAAACAAAACAAAAAAGGGTGTTTTTAGATAAAATTTAATTTCATTGCACTGATTGTATCTTCAAAACATTCTATGCCCCGGGGAATGGGGCAAAACTGTAAATTTGTAAGTTACATTTCTAAAATTCGTCAAAAATATAAATTCGTTGTTTAAGTTATATTATTAAGTAATAGACTAAACTAATGTTTTATACTGTTATAAAGTCATTTTCCATATCCCGTAATTTTACAAAAATTGTTTAACAATAAGTATCCCCTTCCGCCCCGACTTCCCCTATAATTATTCCTGAGGATTCAATACATTTGTAAATGCCACCGTCCTGTTTAGAAACTACAGACAATAATAATGCCATCTATGATATTTTGCAAAACTATTTTTTAACGTTTTAGAAATGGAAGAAATTATTTTGTAAATTGCCCTTCGCAAATCACAAAGGACTGTTCCCATAATTTCTTTCATATTCTAGCAGATAGCGATCTGTTAAGGATAACATGCGCTTAATAATCGAATATACCACGTGACACAGCAATCCTATCTCAACTGACTGACTGTTGACTGTGATCCGCGTGTTTACTTTGTCTGACCTAGATATTGTAACTGTGCAAATATGGCAACGGATGTTAGTATGTCATAACAGGTAACCACATCCTTACGAAAATTGTTCCAGAAAACTAAGACTACTACGAGTTAGCTTGACACAAAAGCGGACAGAACATCTTTTATCCTCATATCGACTGTTAATTTTCTACGTCTGATGTAATTGTCCTTGATTATAGATTGATAGCTGAAATGAAAGAAAGGTAAAACGGAATATGTAAAATAAATCACACTGCAAGGATAAGCAAGAACCTTACGGTTTGCCGTACTCTCGTCTGAAAAAATGTTTCCATATTTTACAGAGAAACTGAAAGCAGCATGGCGTGAATTTGGCAGAGCTGAGAAGAAGATGGAACATGATCTCCGAATCTAGAAGTCTCTGCCATGCCAACATATTACATATATTTAGTCAAATATCTTTTGTACTCTTTTTTAAATAAATAAAGTAATCTAGAAATTTTTCCTGTTTCTTCAAATTGTCGCCTGAAAAGATTATGGCTGCACCTGTCTTCAACGATAACCATGATTTCAATTAAGAAAAATGTTGCACAATAACAATAAAAAATAACTTCTAGTACTGTAAAATTCTAAATTTAAATTCTAATCTCTTAATTTTATTTTTGAGTCTCATTACGAAAATGAATTTTGGTAGCCACAGACGCCCCGGAATATATTGTCGGGTGATTTACTAATTCATGAAGCACTGAATTTAAAATTTAACGTTAACGTGTCAATATGTCAATAAGTGGGAATAACTGTTTTGAAAATCCCCAAAACTCGATTTTATTTTCAAACTAAATAACGTCTCATAAAGTAAATATAATTGAAGTACTGCCAAATTTTCCAGTGAAACATAAAATTAATATTTCAGAGGTGGCCAAACTGTGGCTTAACGTCAAACGTGAATTTCACTAATTTATTTAAAATAAACAGGATAACTTTCTTTGAAATGACGTAGAAGCATATATGCAAAATGGCGATCTATTGAGGTAATGAGTAATGATGACCGAAAGCTCTCGTTTTGTAAATTTGTATAAGCAATGAATTTTTGAACTGGTAAATATTCTCCACTCACAATTATATTTGAATAAAATTGAAGTATTATAATTAATAAATGTGGCTTTATTTTGGCGCGAAACGTGGACAATTAGCAGACAGGAAAAGAATAGAAGCATTAGAAATGTGGTGTTACAGAAGAATACTGAAAATCAGGTGGGTTTCGTAAAATTAACACTAGAGGGAATTGTGTGGGTTAAGGGAGCCCAAGGATGGAAAACCCTAAGCAGATAAGGGAGGATGCGGGATGTGGTAGCTGTTTAGAAATGAAGTGTCTTGCACAATATAGCTTAGCATGAAAGGTTGCATCAGACCAGTCTTGGGACTGATTACCACAAAAAAACAAAATTTATTAATCTCGTTTAATATTATAAATAAAATAGAAAGAATAGTCAAAAGTCAGAAACAGAAATACTTTATTTGAATTAAAACGTTACGTCTTCAAATTTATGGACCCCCTTCAGTTCATTAATTAAAATCCTACAAAATTTCGTGCTGCAGCCAGGAGATCCAAGACTGAAAAACGTTTTAATTCAAATTATACTGAATACTTCTATTTCCAAGTTTTGACCATTCTTTGTAATATACTTTAAATTTCAATATAATAGCCAAAAGTGATAATTATAAACTTAATTTTACATTAAACAAAAAATTTAATCTCTCTGCTTAGACCGTTTCAGTTGTATGTCATTGACAGAATGTAATAAGAATTGGGGCTATTTTTTCGGTTAAAAGTTTTTATTTAAAGTCTAATAACAGTTTTTTAATGATATACAACTGAGGAGATTTCCATAAACTTAGAGCTGAAACGTATCTTTGTCATGTAAATTAAAAAATTTAATATATTTCTGACTTTCGGTCATTATACTTTAATTTTTTCTAACAATAGTCAGATAAGCTCCCTATTTTAATTTTAACTGGCACGGTGCCCGGCGTTGTCGGATATTATTCATATTAGCTCTGTATAGTATTGAATTTAACAATAATATATTGGTCAATGAGTCATTATAACTCGCTTACGTCTCTAAGAATGAACCAGTCGTGTTTAGTGAATGTGGGCCCTAATCACCCCTTGGCTACCTTGCTCTATGGGTGACATCGCTTTTTTCAATTCATTTCCTATACTATTAAAGGGAAGTTGCCTGTTTCAGGATCACCCTCACGTAACCTATCATTAAAAAAACACCTCTAGGGAAAGAGATGCCTGTGAGGCCGGATTGCCTGCGGGGCTCACCTGACTGCGTTGGGAATGCCTCGTACTCTCTCTGGTTTTTTCCAAGATTCTCACATGCCCATGTCACCTTCATCTATTTTATGGGTCGGATGAACTGAGGTCCAAGACCTTCGGCATACGGTAAGAGTTGTCCGTTGATCCCATTGGATCATCGGACAGGTACCTCTTTAAACTGATGGAGACACGGAGAATGGAATGCTACGACCCCACAGAAAATTCATCTCCCGTCATTTGTAAGGGCGTGGGAACTGTTCTCAAAAGCCCGAGCTACTTGATGCAGGTTTTCTAGGGTTCTCTCTGCTACTCTTTGAAACAGCGGGTAGGATCCTCGAAGTATAATTTGGGGACCCTAGTGAACCCTTGGCTACCTTCCACATCCGCCCTTTTAATTCCCTTCCTTTGCTATTAAATGGCAGTAGCCTGTTAATGGATCACCCTCATGTAGCCTATTTCTCCCCCCCCCCCTAAAAAAGGGAAAATCTCCAGTTCCCACATTATCTTAGGTGGTGGAAAGTTAATTTAATCATTACTTGCGCGACGCCTCATACTAACTTAACCGCATCAAAGAACAGTAGATTGAATTCTCCAGAGACGAAAACACTCCCGATACTCCATGAAAGTCAAAGATACTCCCGTTACCTTAAAAAATATACTTCTGTGGGTCAGCTATAGTGTCTATAATTAGTGGATGTCAAAAATATTCGTAGGGAAAATATTCCAGGTACTCTGCATAAAAATAAAAGTTTCCCAGTAATTGCAACTCTTTATACAGACACCTCAAAAATAATTTACTGAAGGGAATGCATCAAATAAAAGTTATGCTAGAACGTATAGACATCTGTGCGGTACTTTGGCTTTGTGTTATCTGTTTGTGTGTGTGTGTGCTTGTGGATTTAAGTTGAGTTCTCTGCTTGGTAAAGAGTTCGCGTATTGACACAAGCCGTGACGTCCGCTTCAGCGTAGGATCTGAGAAAAATGAAATCCCCGTTGTTCAGTTAGGTGGAAGGCTTACAAGGGGTTTCTTATCACCCACGCGGCAATTGTTAAGACATGTCTACCAATATCGGCGATCGAGTACTCGACTCAATTGTTTCTACAATCGTGGGAGGTGATCTGGTGACGTACAGCGCGAAACTTGCGTATTTCCATACCAGTTACTGACGTCATTAGTGTCCATAATAGTCAGGTTTTAACTTTACTTATCACTGATTATAAGCATAACTTCCCTAAAAATTCTATTGTAAGACTTCACAATGTTGAGCTAAAGTCAGTAAACGTCGGCGTTCAAATCTGTACCAATAAATAAATTAATGTATATTCGTTTCGAATAAGCTCGGAAACGGCTCAATGAATTTCAATGAAAATTGGAGCGTATTTTAAAAAATTATATTTAATTGAAATATTCATGCATATTTAATTTAGATATATTTCAGATGATATTAATATAATTTGAATAAAAATATTAATTCTGCTGGAAGATTTCTTGGAATTGCCGTGGCGTTTAAACCAACTGCGAGTTACAAGTCCCATTACGCGTTCCTATATCATTCATCCCACTTACTATCTATTGTTGCGGCAGGCTGAGAGAAAAAAATGAACTTCATTGGATGGTCGATACGATGTACATAAATTGGTATTATTTCTAGCGTCAGGTAAATTTTAATATTAATTGCTAATATGAAAATAAAAAGGAAACTATCGAGTTAGGTGTCGAAATCGGTGTAATACCAGTCGCTGTGTTACATTATGACCTTTAATATGTGATTTAAATAAAAATTTAATATTAAGTGAGGGGAAAGTTTTTTATTCTGTTCGAATATTGAAATTATATTTATTCCTGCTATTGTACCGGGGGGTATTTGCGACTCTCTCGAGATACTGAGAGTATATTTGAGGTTAATATCGTGACGTTTTCGATGTCGGTTTAATTATATGTTGACCAAGAATGTACCGGGATAACATATATAGATACCCAGGCAACGCCGTCTCCCGAGCTAGTATAGAATAATTCCCTTTCTGGTATAGAGGTACCAGGGCAAGGCCAGGATTTCCGTTGACCATGACCATAACCTGTCATAGACATTTTCCCTGTACGACTTTCCTCTTGCGACATTTCAATTCTGATATGATATCATTTACCTCCATTCTTCCTTCTAACTTTAAACCTATATTTTTTCTTTACATCACGTAGTATTTGAGCCATGAAACTTATTACCGGATTACACACCAGGAGTTTCTTGAAGTTGACTAAATAAATGTGTACATTCAATAATACTACGTCTGAGTTTACAGTAAAAACTGCTTTATAAACAATTTAGTCGTGGTTTACGGTTTAACATTAGGAACTATAACCTTCAAAAAATTTCCAATTCAATATTGAGCATTTCATTATTATTCAAAACATAGTGTAATTACTAATGGTATGGTGTTAAATAAGTCAACACAAATGAGTGCATAAATAGGAAATTAATTTTAGGCTGAATAACTTATTAACAGATTAATTGAAATATACTGATCAAAAGTCAGATATATATATTTTAACATGAAAAGTTACACTTAAGAATGCCGGCCAGCTTGCGAGTTGCAATTGTTGAGGAACAGACGCAACGCGGGCCAACAATATGGTCTGGTGAGAGATTGAGAGTCGTCATGGGGTAGTGGAAGGAGCAGGTTGTGTCGGCGGGACGACGAGAGAATGGCCACGTCCTGCAGATATAATTTTTTCTCATGCTCTGATTGGAATTAAAACTATTAAAATCATCTTTTGGTATTTTTTGTGAAAAATACCTGGCGCCCTAAAGGAATTATAAATCACGAATACGGAGGAACGACGGATCTTCTGCAATATATATATATATATATATATATATAATGTTGCCTATAAAATTCAATGGTTGGACTGTAGAACCTGTTACAAAAAAGTTAACTTCAAACCAGAATTAAGTAACATTTTTAACCATGTGGAAATACATGGAAACAAAATAAGTTTCATTTTAGTGAGCTCAGTGGTTCCGATACGATCGCTAAAAAGAACGGTTTTGCCTAATTTCAACTAACCTAGTTTTAACTAGGCCTACGGTGGTTTTCGTAAATGCATTAGTCAGTACATGAGTACATGGAGTGTGACGGTTCATAGCCATACTGGCCGGACTTCAAGCAAGATGTAATGGAAGGATCGTTCAAAATCAAAGCTGCAATGCATAGATGAACTTAGTAATACATTTCACCTTTCTGGATTTTTGGGGGGTTAACAGGCTACATGAGGGTGACCCTGAAACAGGCAACCCCCATTTAAAAGCATAGAAAAGTAATTGAAAAGGGGGGATGCGGAAGGTAGAGCAAGGTAGCCAAGGTTTGACTAGGGCCCCCGGGCTATGGTTTAAGGATCCTAAAGAGATGCAGGGAAAACCCTAGAAAACCTGCATCAGGTAGGCTGGGCATTAGGTACTATTCTCACGCCCTTCCGAATGACGGGAGACGAGTTTTCTGTGGGGTCACAGCATTCCCTTCTCCATGTCTCCACCCGTTTTAGGAGACATTGGCTGACTGATCCAAAAATATAGTAAATATACTTCTACAGTCGATTTAAAATTTATAAAACTTAATTTCGATTACCTACAAAAAAAATTCGCTTGTAGCTGATTGAACTGACGTTGCCAATCTCCACATTTCCTAGTATAGAAATCGTTTTTTTTGGTTGTGATATATAAATGGAAGTATTACTAGACCTTTTGCAACGAGATGACTTGACAAGTGCAAATTTTTCTTAGGTTATCACTAAAGATACGGGAGACAAGGAAGCTTCTGTCTGCAACGCCAGTTGATAATCGGCTTATTCGACGCCACTCGTTGCTTACATCATTTATTATCTCAACGATGATCACTTTTATTTTAAGCCTTTCCTGCATTTCTGGCATACCAATTAGATTATCAGTCAGCCGAAGGCGCAATTTACGATACCAAGTTATTTTTGTTGCTTAAAATTAGGTAATGACATTAATTGATAAGACGCATTCCATAATGCAATACTGAAGACATAGTACTGAACTTGTACCTAACCAAAGATAGAAGATCCAACCTGATACGGTTCGATTATGTGGAGACAAAATCCTTTCGATTGATAGTCATCAGTTTTATTTTCTGTGAGCTCAATATCCGTACAATGTTAATGCAAGTAAAATAATTAAAGATAGCATTATAAAACTATTTTCCCCTGTAATAATTTTCCATTTTCTGTGTGAGAACATTATAGTTGTAATATTCCCTGCATCTGCCTTGAGAAGAAAAAAATCGTCAAAGCATAAAATTCATTATTCAGGACTGAAGTCTTGACCTTCTGCACGTAACAAATTGCTTTGATTTCCTAAGAACTAGACAGTGTTTGAATGTCATTAATGTTTGCTTCGTCTCAGGTGACGAGTTGATGCAACAGAAGGAAGGAGGTAATTATTCATGCCTGGGAGAATTTCTCTTCTATCCACCAGAAAGAATCAAAATTGAAATTATCGTCTACTGTTATCGATTAGAATCATAATGAAGCATTTCTTCATATTCACAGAATTTGAATTTTTCAAACATTATTTTAAAGAAAATTATTTTCCATTCCTGTAGAGAAGAAAGTACTTTACGATTCATTAGGTATAAATTTCAGTGATAATTGTAACTTCTGATTACGTGTAATTATTGTATCTAATATTTTTTCCTCTATAACGTCTACTTCTTATAAGATAATTTACTCAATTTTTTTGCGGCTAATGTAATTAGTTAAAATCATTTTCTTATTTATTCCTGGCACTATGTCCTCAAATAACTAGCCTCATTGTCCTGCTTTCCTTTTAAACTCCCCTGGGTCTCTTCTCAGCTCTCTTGGATCTTTCTTCACAAATTTGGTCTTGCAGAAGACATTCTCCCTACTGATTTATTACCAAGAACTTGCTTTATTAACTTACTATCTTTCAGCCTTCTTATTCAGCCTTTTTGTGACTGCTAAGTCCTGATTTTAATATTCTCCATTCCCGAACTTAAAAATTATTTTATTATTCATATTAATAAATAATGGTTTTATAAGGACAAACGATAAAAGTTTTCGTTATTAAATTTCCTGAATACTCCTAAAACATAAAAATTGAATAAAACTTCTTTGATTTGGTTTTGAAGTTTTTTTAACAATGGTGATATGTCATTATTCAGTTTTTTCAGGTATTCCATTGCTTGTGTTTAAAAAAAGAAAGAAAGAAAGATGAGAAGAGAATCAGAGAGAAGGAATCAAAGAAAAAATAAACAAACAAGTTAGTTTTGCCGAGTGAGAGTGACGAAGAGTAGCAGAGAAACGTACAAGAGAATGATATCAGTGTGGAAACCAAACAAACAAGTTAGGTTTATCTAAACGTAGTGAACCGTCTAGAAGGATATTAGAGTAAAGGCCACCATAAACGTGTACGAAATCCTTGAGGATTGTGTGGGGAAGCCTTGAGGCCGGTTGCGGATTGTATAGTTTTCGGACCGGAATTGAAGATCAATTCCGACTTGTCCTCAAGGTCCGAACAGAGCATTGTTTAGGGAGCGTGTGTGCTAAAACCTCAAGGTTTCTGTTCAGTAAAGAATATTTAGCCGAGTTTATTAAACTTTATGAAGACGATCCATGCTTATGACAAGTCGGCTCCTAGATAAAATGAACGACCTAAACCCAAACACTTCAAAAGAGCCAAGGTTGTGGTAGTTCTCAAAATCCTCAAGATATCCTTGAATATTTCCTGCGCGTGTTGTGAGGGTTCAGTAGAGGAAATTCTTGAGAACATTCTTAAGGACTTTGCCTTGCGGATTTACTCCTAGTGTATGGGGGTCCTAAGGCCACACTGTTTAAGTCTATATCCTTATGAAGAAGACTTGGAAACCATAATAAAAGGCATGAACATGGTCCTGGAGGAAGAGTACAAAGGATTAATAAAGGACAACCAATGTGATGGGGTGTAGTATGGGAAACAGTGGAATAACAAAGGGCGTTAGATTGGGAAGTTAAGGAATTCTGCTACATGGACAGCACAATAACTGGGGATGGTAGTTGTATAGCAGACATAAAGAGTAGGATAGCACAGGAAAGAAAGGCTTTCTTAAAATAAGAGGATTTTACGTACGGCTAATATAAATAAGAATATTATAAAAATCATTGCTTAAAATTTTCATATGGAGTGCGAAACGTAGGAGTTGCAGAAAGGAAAAGAATAGAAGCCTTTGAAATTTGGTGCTATAGGAGAATGCTGAAAATCAGATGGGTGGATAGAGTTACTAATTGTATTGTATTTGTATTTATTAAATCTACAAATGGGCAGATGCCCGGTGTCAGATACATAGAAATTAAACAATAATTAATAAACTGGTCGTAAGGACCATATTTAACCTATAGTTGAATATATAATTTTATTCAATATAAATAACTAAGTGTGGAATCATATTATTAGAAATGAAATTTTTTTTAAAAAAAAGGAGAAGTATTGTTTTCCCTGAAAAAAAACTGGAAATATAACTCACTGTAGTATATTTTTAGAGATTTCGCAGCACTGATCACTTCACTAATTGCATTTCATTACACTAAACTTAGATTGAGTCGAAATTTTCTTTCTGTTAAAGGAAGTTCCCCAAACACTACTGCAGGCAGATTGTTCCAGTCATTAATTGTCCTATTTAGGAATGAGTATTTTCCAAAGTCTGTTTTTTGGTTCCTTCTTTGTAATTTAAACAGGTGATCACTCCTCCCCTTCCGAGTCGATTCTTTCATTCTATCTCGGATACCATGCCAAGGTTTTTGACCTGCAAAAGCTCTGTATAAAATGTGTAGCCTAGCTCTTTCTCTACTTGTCTGTATCGTGTCCCACCCTAGTCGCTTTACCTTTTCGTTCCCATGCCCACATCCTATTTGTACGAATGAGAAAGTTCTAACAGAATAGGCCGAGAGCGAACGATATGTAGGCCGTTGACAAAGAGAAGGGATAGATTAATAGGCCTCGTTTTGAGACATGAGGGGCTTGCAAAATTAACATTAGAGGTGTGTGGGGTAGAACGGAAGAGGGAGGTCAAGAATAGAATCCGCTAAGCAGATTAGGGAGAATGTGGGATGTAGTAATTATAAGGACGTAAAAAGGCTTGCGCAAGATAGGTTAGCATGGAGGGTTGCATCAAACCAGTCTAAGGCCTGAATACCACAGACTCTCATATTGCGCATCTGATCCCTCTCTGTGATGATGAACATAGTTTCTTTGCTGTTCGAAACGTGGGAGTAATTTCTCTAATTTCTTTCCTACTCTGCTGTCCTAGACGTTTCACAGCGTCACTTTCACAGGGATGATAAACCTAACTATTGAATAATTATAGAGCATAAAACAACTTTTATGTACATTTGCGCCTTAAATACATGCTCAATTTGATTTTAATAGTTCCTTAATTTGTATTTTTTTAAAACATATTCATTTTATGTTATCATTTTGTTTTCAAAGAATTTTCTTATTATTTTACATTCACGTCCCCAATAATTGCACTCCAGCTGTATTACGATCTGCAGGTAAGGTTTCAATTACTTGTGCAATGTATGTTGATCAATCTCGGACTTTGGCTGGATTGGTTCCTACATTCATCCTAAGATAATAACGGAGTAGTGTCACCTTACGTCACGAGGACTCCTGGAGGGGAGGCAGACGTCTCGGTGATGTCACCGAGCTGAGATACTGTACTTAAGACAAGTCCCCGCTCAGCTCAGTGCTAAGAGCTTCCTTCTCATCATGGCACGGACATCACAGCTGTTCCTGGTCGTCGTTCTGCTCGCTGTCTTTGCTGGCGCCGCCCCGACGGACAAGAGTCGCAGTAGGTTGGCCCTGGCGCCGTCGAAGCCTCCACAGGACCAACGTCAGGTGCCGGTGCTTCCACACAACCCCAAAGAGACGCAGACTTCCACGACGGCCAACACGACCACCAACACTCCAAAACTACAATCACCTGCAATCACCAACATCCTCATCGGGCCCAACTTGTGTCCCGAAGGCGAGAAGATGGACTCCGCGGGCAACTGCAGAGAAATCTGGTAGGCCTTAGAAGCTGCGATATTCGAACAGTATAGTGCTTCAAACTTTTTATCTCCTGGGCTGATTTCCTGCTTGGATATCACAATCCGGCTGCGCCGCCGTGGAATGAGGAGAAAGAATCTCAGCGTCTGATTAACGCGTATGAAAAATCCTAACATTACAAATTGCAACTCCTAGGTAATTGAATTGTAATTGACAGTGCTTCTGAAGCATTCAACAAACCAGTATTATTTGCGGTGCTTGTGAAAAAAAATCTTGTTATAAAATGTTATAATTAATAAAATTATATAGCATCTAACACATGAATATTTTGCCTTACTTTCCCCAATGAGTCTGTCTTAACAGATCTTTGGGAGAAAAAAATATGAATGTCATTTATCCTGTTATCCTATTAACATGGAGAAACAAAAAAAATAGTAAACGGAGGGAGGTTAGGGGAAGACGACTCAAGCCTGACACAAGAATATCTCTGTCTCATGCATTTGGACCTACTTGCCTACTTACCTTCATCACACAACACGGGAAAAAGCGGGTATGTAAATTCTATGGCACAGCATAATATTTTTTCAATAAGTGCGGGCTGATGTTGAAATGAAATAAAACAAGCTGTGTGTGAGGTATTAAATTTCTATTTATATATGAAAATGCATACACGGACCTTTCAAATAATAATAATAAATAGACTTTCGTTACTACAAACCTTGTTTTATTCTATTTCAATATCCACCCGCCCTTATTGAAAAACCCTACATAAAGAACGAATTTATCAATCGCAAATAAGAAAAGACGAGATTCTATGTTGATACCAGAGCAAGGAGTAACATCGATAACGCTAACTGGTAAACAGTATGTCAACAGATTCCTGATTTGAATAATAATGGAGTCCACGTGATTATTATAAGAATATATATATATATATATATATATTCTTTCATCGTTTATTTATTTGTGAGCACTACACAGACGTTAGTCCAATTACGTAGATACCATGCACTTGTTACAATAGAAAAATTTAGACGTATGAACATTCATATACAATAACAACAGTGGGCATTATATTAGATTACAAATTTTTCTTACATTAACGAGGCATTTCAAATTGAGTTTAGTTACAAATCTGAATATTTTAAACCATATACGTATAGTAGACAATAAGGAATTGTAAAATATAGAATTGGAAGAGTATATATTTCAAAATAAATTAAATGGGATAATTGATAAATATTTTTCTAATATTAAAAATACTATGTGGGTTAATAAAAGAGAATTTTCTGAGATTTTAGAGAAGAATCACTAAATTTCGTGAATACACTGCATTGCACAAATAACACTACACTATTGTCTGAATGTATGCATGCATTTGGAGAGAAACAATTATTAAGTACCGAAATCACCACACATCTTTTTAATATAATCAAATTATCAAAATAATTAATATAAGACCTCATTAAGAACTTCTTTAAAAATCAGAATATTTTATTGGGTTCAGACAAATATTATTAGTTTTTAAATCCTTGTGTAGTCAATCTGTAAGACAGAAAAGAACACCTGCAGTATGTCACAAAAATCATTTTATCAAAGAATATCTCTTTTCAGTTGGTCTTTTAACAGTTACTCCTAGTCTGTCATTGTAAAAAAATATTTTTATATAGGTAATCGAATATAAACAAACATTTCAAATATATCTAAAAAATATTCGCAGTTTTTTAAACTTTCATGTTTGTGACAGATTAGTAATAAAAAATATGATTTTCAAATCGTGAGGAGGCCAAAAATTGATTTGTTTAAACAGTTCAAAATTCAGACAGATAAACGTGTTCCACTTTTGAATACCGGGTTGAATCCTCGCGACATCACTTTTGATAATGAGTTTACAAATCACATGAATACAGCGACGCTTATCTTTACGGTGACATCACGTAATAGCTCAGATAATGAGGTAGTTTTATCCGGTCTGAATGGAATGTAATTGAGCGCCTAATCGAAAACTTATTACATAAAATATTTTTTGTTTATCAACATTTTCCTTTTACAGTGTTACAAACTATTTTATTGTCCGTAATTAAAAATCCTTGAACGACTTCATCAATTTATTTATATCTTTACCCCAAAGCAATCAATCGGACGTGTCGGTTTACATCTGTATAAATAATTTGTAATTTTTTATCATAAAAACTGTTTCTAAACATTCCCACATATATTCGGATAAATATTAAATTTAATCAGTACCGAAAATACGTGAAATATTATCTTACATATATAGACAAGCATCTGAATAAAAAAACTCATTATTTAAATGAAAATATGGAAGAACAAAGTTGCAGAGACATTAAAGATGACTATAAAAATTGCCAAAACGCTTCTATAAATTCAAAATTAAATTATTTTGGAGAAAGTTACGAAAAAATGTTTTCTTTTTATAAATTTGATGACTTTGTAACAATTGTGGTAAGTATAAAAACAAGAAAAAAAATTAGAACAACTCAGCATTTTATATATGATTTCAATATAATCATAAATCAATACAGAAACATGTCTGGAACAATTTAATAAAATAAGAAATAGCATTATCCTTCCTTAGCGGCAGAGGTAGGATATATAAGTTAAATGCAAGATGATTTTTCATTTCTTGTAATTGCAAAAAAATATATTTCGTTCAATTGAGAATAAATTATTTTATTATTTACTTGACATGTTCCTTCCTTTATTATTAAAGTGGTACATGTGAATTATCAATTTGAGAGAAAGAATTAAATCATTATGACCATTCAAGACTGTTGATTAACAAATATTTAATTTCATTCCTGGGAGACGAGTGACATCTTCTAGAGAAAAACACAAATGAACTTGCTGCAAGGAGTTGCATTACAAATTTCCGCTAACGACGGTGTCGCGGCGTCCATTAGCAAATATTTAAGCTGTGATATTTACCTAGGAGAAAATGGGCCTTGAAGGTTACCAAACAAGAATAGATGCTCCAACAGAAAATTCTTGTAAATTCCCTAGTCACTTAGCACATTCCCACATCCTACTGAATACCTAATTAGAAGATCACGTAAAAACCACATACTACTTAATATGTCTCTGAAAAACTTATAGTTAAAGAATTAGAAAGCGTAACTATAAATAGGACGCTTGTTAACAGGATATACCGTTTATAATATTAAAAATAAATAGTGAACCTAATTTAATATTTATAATTTATTACTTCTATAGTTACAATTGGTACGATTACGAGATGAGAAGTATTATTTCTTTTATATTAAATCTGCAAGATGTAAGTTCAAATCTTGAAATAAAATTGTATGTAATATAAAAGAAATAATAATTCTCATCTATATATACATATATTGTTAGTTAAAATAAAACTTTCATTAAATTTACAAGTGATTTCGCGCTAAACAAAACCAAATACATGGATCAACTACCTTATTCTAATAAATAAAACTAATTGTTTATGAGTAAAAAGAGCTCAAATTTCGTACGTATGTTTCACATAAAAATCTAAACGCATGAAACAATTTCAACCAAATTCTGCACACACGTTATTTGCGATTTGGAAATAGACACTGTTGGGGTAAGACACGGTTATCACCCATCGGGACGGCGATTGAGAGGGCGGAAAATATTTAAATATGCAAAATAGACCGATATTTCCGTCGAATAAATACTTTCCGGAGTCAATTACTTTACTGTGTTTCCTGCGACATAATTTGTATCCGTCCTAAACTAATGACATATAGAACAGGATACATTAGCCTGCGTGTATGCGTGCAA
The DNA here is from genome assembly GCA_034510155.1 of Eucriotettix oculatus. Classification (NCBI taxonomy): domain Eukaryota; kingdom Metazoa; phylum Arthropoda; class Insecta; order Orthoptera; family Tetrigidae; genus Eucriotettix; species Eucriotettix oculatus. The sequence goes on from CM067382.1 coordinate 38,874,645, forward strand.
CGACGACGTTCACGAGAAACAAAACATGTCATCACTTATGTAACATGTGTGTTATATTTAAGCAATAATATCCCGGGCATCCCCGAGCAGCCGGCAAGTTTTACATAAATATGACATTTTAAACCCGTAATAAGAAAAAACATGCCCATTATTTACAGTATAATTCTGAATTACTGAAAGATAACATTGATTTGTATTCGCAGAAATCTTAAATTCATAGTTGAGAATATCTGACTTCAGTGTAACAAAATTTATAACTGATTTTTAAATAAATAAAATTTTAGAACGTATTGAAAATAATACAATTTGCAGTTACTTTCTTCGGAACATCCTCAAGTGTTAGAAAAAAATTTAAAAAGTTTAAAAAACTAAGGAAACTTGTTTTACGTAGATGACGATAATAGAATCCGATTGTAAAGAAATAATAATAATTTTTTCACGAATAGGCTGACTGGCTTATCTTGTAATGGCAATATATATTTTTATTAATGTAGATTCACTGTAGGGTTGTCTTGTCTAATGTAGAGAAGAAGGACATAGAATTCTATTGTTGATGCGATAACCATATATAACGATGAAGAAAGGTTAAAAAGAAAAATGAACTAATTTTTAACAGGATGTGTTAATTTCGATGTCTGAGAAGACAGATTTTTGCATGTACTCTTGAAATAGAATCATTTGGATTTTCTGTTGTTAAAAGTCACACAGTAGCACGTTGAGAAGAAATTACAAAAAATAGTATTTCGTGGTAAGATGTAAATCGATTAAGAAGTCCATCCAAAAGGAAATGGTAAAATAACTTCAGCATCAGATTGTCGATAATAAAGGTTATGCGCTGAAGATGAAAGGAAAATGATGAGAATTAGAATAATTTATACGTTCCTTATCTCTACATAAATCTCTTTCAATTTACTAGTTGCCAGAAAAGGCAAACATTTCTCATATTTCTCTCAATATTTTTTACTTTACAATGTGTGTTCATGTTAATGGGATATGTCACTCCTATCAAACACTGGAAAATTTTGTTATACAGAAAGTGTCATTTGATACTTCACGCATCTGTAATTTTGCTTCAGATGGATTAACATTTCAGAGCGCATTAACTTGATACTCTGCTCTATTATCGTCGCCACTGCCCACAAAACTATTGTTCAGTAGCCATGGAATGCTTACGCCAATTTGTTGCAGGTCTGCTCATCCTGACAGCAATGCTGTGTTTAACTGTGACACCAGGTCTCAGCGTGAAGACCAGTGAACATCCGAGTAAGGTGCTTCAGGCAGACCTCCCGAGGACCACCATCAATCCCCGTATCAGACTGTCCCCGAAGACATTTTCTGAGAGACCGTCACTCCAAACAACGTCTATATATTCTATTCAGATGACGACAAAGCATGGTCGTTTCAATCACACGACGTTTCGCAGATCGCTCGGCCAATCCAGGGGAACAACGATCAATCGCCTCATTAGACAGACACAGAAGACAACGGTCAATCCTCTAATCAGACAGTCCATAAGGACCACTGAATCACCTTTCAGAAAAAGAAGTCGGAGGACGACACAACATCAGACCATGTTTCGCAGATCCCAGGAAACAACGCTGAGGGGCCGAAGGTCTACGCTAAAAAGCATTAACAAAGATACTAAGAGGACCAAAAAATTTACTAAAGCGTCCTTCGGATATACCAAAGGCACTACGCTTCGTGGATCCTTCAATCAAAACTCGAAGACATCTGCTTCAATCACTTCCTTCACCGGCCGATTTTTAACCACGCATAGAAACATCGAAGAGGCCATCATCCAGGGTCCTCATCTCTGCGCAGAAGGCGAGCTTATGGACAATAATGGTGTATGCAGAGAAAGCTTTGACTAATGTGGTGTGTTAAGCTGTGATACTTGGTCACCAATCTACTCAACAACCAGTTGCAGCTGTCTAGTTTGAGCTGTTTTACTTGTGGAAAATCTAAGTGTAATCGCCTCTAAATTTCACTTTAGCTCGAAAGAGTTCAATTCTTACGATTCGGTATAATTGCAAACAAAATATTACATTTCACTTTCGTTAACTGTACAATGAGAATGAACTAACTTTTCATTTAGTGAACTACTTGTTAAACTGACATTTATTAAAATACAGCCGCTTGCAATAGGAAAGGGTTTTTTGGGACAACTTATTTTTATCAAAAATTATTCAATATCTTAGAAGATGAACTTAAAAGCACAATGATCTGTTTCCTTCAATCTGTTAATGACACTGCTGTTTGTTGCGCTTTTAGGGGCAGGAGAATTGCATCTTTTTAACAGTCTGATGAGTGTTAGTAAATAAGCTAATCCTTAAATCTGTCTATTCCAAAAGACCACTCAAAATTATTATTAAGGCTTCTCCAAATTTTGGATAGTAATAAAAATAAATTAAAGAGAAAACTCACGCTATTGAACTAAGAAATTTAAACTATTCTTCTACTAAAGTTGGGTGATTAACTACAAAATAATGTCATCACGTGAAACCAGATAAACTATAAACTGATCAATAATGGAAAGCAACTTTACATATTTTATCCTGTAAATATAAATATATAAGGCAAGTTAAGAAAGGTTCTCTCCTGGATATTGTGGTCGCTAGTTATACTTCCTAATTCAGCAATCGTACTTCCGGTGCGGCGGAACGCTTGATTAGCTTTACCGTTAAGGTTGAAAAAACTGCAACTGAATCACTCAAAAAATCGCCCTGCAAGCATCTAGAACAACTTCATTTAGTGAAAGCTTTCCTTCATTTTATATACATAAACTCGTAAACTACTGTAAAATTCATTGATTGTAATTATAAAAATATTAACTGCCTAAGCAGGCATTTATTGTAATTGCACTTATATATTAAACAATTACTTCACGATTATTTCAGACAAGCAAATTATCTGAGGCAGTGAATTCTTTAAACCTTAATAAAATCAGATCAATGAGATCTTAATCCCATGGGACGAGTGAATAATAATTGTCCAAGTTCTGCGTCAATACCATCGTCATGGACGATTATTCCACCAATAAATTGCGGTATTCTCGAAATAAAAACAGTCTCATGGAGAAGTTAGATGTTTACTCTGATGTGGTCCTTGCTTAGATGTTTCAACTGTGAAGTTTCTGCCTTCAGAGAACTGTGACCCCTATCGCGGTTTTCAGAAGGCCTTGACATTTACAAGGCAGTAAGAATTAAAGGGCAATAAAAGAAAGCAGAAATCAATAAACGAGTAATACAAGGATATAGTCTGTCGCCCATGCTCTTTAACTTATATATATAGAACTGACGATGAGGTAAGTTAAAAATTAATATGGAAAGGGAATCAAACTGCAAAGAGAAGAAATAAATACTCTAAGGTTTTCTGGTGATATTTTAGTATTAGGGGAATCAGAAGAAGACTTGGAAACCATAATAAATTGCATGAAAGTGGTCCTGAAGGAAAAATACAACGTAAGGATTAATAGAGGGAAAACGAAGTTCATGGACTATGAGAAAAAGTGCAGTAACAAAGGGTATTAAATTGGGAAGGGATATTTTGAAGTAAATTCTGCTACTTGGGAAGCGTAACAACTAGGAATGGTAGAAGTAAAGTAGACATAAAGAGTAGGGTAGCGAGAGGAAGAAAGTCTTTTGAAAAAATAAAGCGGAATTTACTTACAGCTAATATAAGTATAAATATTAGGAAATCATTACTAACCATGTTCTTATGGAATGTGGCGTTATATGGGTGCGACACGTGGACAGAAGCTGTAGAAATCTGGTGCTATAGAATAATGCTGAAATTCAGATTGGTGGACAGAGAAACTAACCAGGAATTATAAGCATAATAAGAGAAGAGAGAACAATAGGGAGGAATTTGGCCAAGAAGAGGTATAGATCAATAGGCCTCGACATCAGATTCTTGTAAAATTAGCATTAGAGGGAAGTGTATGGAGTAAGATCAGAAGAAGAAGCAAATTAGGGAGGATGTGACAGATATGCAAAAAATGAAAAGGCTTGCGCAGGATAGGTTGTATCAGACCAGTCTGAGGTCTTATTACCACAACAACATAAACTCAAGATAATAAATTCCTATAGATCATTTCTAATAATTTATGTAAGAGGTTAATTTTAAGTATGGTCCAGAATTATAAACTGAATTATTCAATAATACAATTTTCGTTGTGTTTGTTTTCAAACCATTTTATTCCTCCTGCAATACAATTGGTCAGTAATAATGAAATAAATATGAAATATTGAAACCCTCAATTATTTACACCCAACGGAATTTTATTTCCTCACTCGCGCCTGGCTTCAATCGCATTCAATAGACTTGCTTTCCTTCTTTACCATTAGTTTAGGTGATACAAGATCGACAATGCTTTTAGTTCAGATACTACTGGTGACACTGTACTTAGCATGTCATGAGCTCATTTTGACACAATGCAATACGTACGTACAACGAAAGATATATATCTCCATTTTCTAAACCCAGAAAGAAATATATATTAATTACTAACAGAGCAGAAATTTTGAATATGGGCTCAATAATTTCCTTTATTTGATATATTAAATACGGCTCCTAAAAATTCAACTATTTTCAATCAGTACTAGATATATTTTTATCAAAACCCGCGATAAAAATCTAAAGAAATAAAATTCCGTTAAAAGTCGTTTAATTCCTGTCGAAATATACAGTGATTTGTCGTTACGTTAATAGATCGTGAATGTGGTTGTCATTAATAGTTTCTCGCTGTAGACCAGTGCATGTTTATTTGTTGAATTTATTTGTATCAAAATAATTCAATGACGACACGGAACCAAAGAAAAAATCGATTATCCAGGAGTTATGTATTGATTAATTAATAAATTCATTTTTTTTCAATCTAATTGTTGCTGTTTGGACAATATTATAAAACGAAAATTATATCGCTGACTTTATGTTTCGTAATTATAATTGAGAGGTTTTAAAGAAACATGAATCTTATAATGCCGCCTTTTAACGTTTCATTTTTGTATTGAAATATATTAAAATCTTATGCGCTTGAAAAACAATTGTACACACTGTTTCTGAAGTCTATAATTCACCACAAATTATACTAAAATTATCAAACTTGAGGAAGACAAAGTGCAGCAATAGTCTTAATATATTTTTAATATGGACATTTCGAAAGAGTGGCATATTGTAATTCTTGATTATCATTTTACGTGAATCTCTTTGCTCGTTCAAAAATAAATATCCCATTACAGGGAAAAGCTATAAATCGTCGCGTTCTTAATACTCAGAACGCGGTTTTCATTAACATTCCGCAATAGCCTGGTGTTTCGATTGGTAAAGTTTCTCAGCCAGCAGTAGGATCTAATCTGGAGCATTATCCAGGAGTTATGTATTGATTAATTAATAAATTCATTTTTTCAATCTACTTGTTGCTGTTTGGGCAATATTATAAAACGAAAATTATATCACTGACCTTATGTTTCGTAATTATAATTGAGAGTTTTTAAAGAAACACGAATCTTATAATGCCGCCTTTTAACGTTTCATTTTTGTATTGAAATATATTAAAATTTTATGCGCTTGAAAAACAATTGAACACACCGTTACTGAAGTCTATAATTCCCCACAAATTATACTTAAATTATCAAAATTGAGGAAGACAAAGTGCAGCAATAAAGTCTTAATATCGTTTTAATATGGACATTACGAAAGAGTGGCTTATTGTAATTCTTGATTATCATTTTACGTGAATCACTTAGCTCGTTCAAAAATAAATATCCCATTACAGGGAAAAGCTATTAATCGTCGCGTTCCTAATATTCAGAAATGTTATATCAGGAACGCGGTTTTCATTAACAGTTTCCCGCAGTGGTTTTTGCTGTAATTTTGGTCTCGACATAATTGCGATGACGTTACGGAACAAAAGAAAAAAACTTTTGAGCAGAGTGTATTATGAGACGAATACAGACCGCCGAGGTTCACGAGATCTGACAATTAATTCTTTGCTCGCTGGGTCATATTGTCACTGCTGAAAGTGTTTTTCTTTTACCGGGGCTGTTTCGTATTTACTCAGATCGTGGCGACGTGATAGGGTGTCGTGTGTAGCGTGACAACTGCCCCAGTCCATTAAGGGTCATACTTGTCACGGAATCGGCGACTCAAGCTTCGTCATTAAGCCAAGCTCATTCAGTACACGACTTACAGCAAGTCTAGGCGAATTATTCTGCACCTCACAAGATCAGTTATGGGGGTGAGTACAAGCATGGTCACACTATCTGAGTCTCTCTCGATGATATACGTAGTATCGGAATAATACCGAGCAATTCTGATGGTCAAGAGGCAGGATAGAATCAAACGGGAAATGCGCAGATTTATCTACTTAGTAATGTGATATTTTATATATAAATTTTCTAGTGTAGCCGGAAAATGTCATACAATCGTAGCATAATTTGTAATAAATTGCATAACAATAGCCAGCGAAATAACATTCGTCGCGATGTGATACTTGAGATTTCTCCACAATTTCCAAAGGCGTTTACTGCGCTGGTATCCTCATGTAAGATACCAAGTTCCTTCTTCTTTTTAATATATTCCAAGTAAACCAATTACTTATTTAATTATTTACATATTACATATTATCTATAAATCTAAAAACATTTGTCAGGATGTATTCTCGGCAACAAGCGTCCAAATAACTGGTCCACCTTACACCAAATTTGACATACGTGCTCCTGAGGGCCCGAAGCTGTCCATGATCTTTATTTTTTTGAAATATAGTTTAGTCATATATATAAATATATATGAAAAAAGGGAAAAACGTTTTACTTAAAAGGTTTCGTGTCCCAAACGCGCATCTTCTAAATTGCACATGGGTTACCTATATTCTTGATTTGTAATACTATATATTTTCAAACTACATTTCGCGTCGTAATTAACCTATCGTTGGCAGAGAGATAAGTCCCTGAGAAATAATAAACTCCTTTGGATCGTCGATACGAGGTATACGTACATTAGTTTTATTTTTCTCGTCAGGTAAATTTTAATAATTATTAATTGTGCATTTGTATAAGCTAATAAAATATAATGCTTGTAATAGTGACGTTCATCACAAGGAAAATTATTAAATTAAGTTCATTTTAATAAGAACTGTACTGTATAGTTATAAAAAGTGAAAATGTCAACAAAGCTCCCTTTTCTCCACGTTTTGAATGCGTTTTCGGTTGTTTTCCGTCTCTAGGAAAGTCTATACCAACCCCCTCCCCTCCCTGAGCTACAACACGATAAAAATCTCAATTTTGGAACCTATCCAACTATAGGCCCCTGTTCAAAGGCTGAGGATTTTATAAAAATTCTGAGCGCCCAGTTGATACTTTTCAATTTTTGTTTATGACGTTTCCATCTCAAAACACCAATAATGGGTCAAAATGACACCAATCTGTAAATTACTACCATTTTGACGATTTCTCGACATTTACACAGCCTAGGATTGAAAATAGGTTGGATGTTGAAGAACATATGTAACGAGTGTTTACACGCCCCTATAGTTAAAATTGATTCCTTTGGAGTAGAACTATGTACCCACAATAGTGTGCCCTTAAGTACTGTATTAGACATATCTTTAATTACATTCGAGCTTTATTATTTACCTGACCCGAGCAACGTCGGGCACTTCAGCTAGTTAATTCTATTTTCCCAAAATTTATTCTACATCCTACATTCAATCACATATTTTGAAACTCTAACATTAAACTATTTTTAAATAAATTTATACTTAACAGTTTTTACAATAATAAACCTTGGATAAAACTAGAATTTTTTGTACATTTTTAAATTTAAGTGGTCCATATGTAAATTTTCCCTACCCTCGTGTTGTGACTATATACAGTACCTCTGAATTAATTTTTATAAAAATATTTAAATAATCTGGTAAATGTACCCTTTCCATTTTATGAATAAAAATTAAAATATCATACACAATTGGGTTCCTAACATTTAAAAATTTTAATTTATTAGCATATCTTTAATACTACAATACTTGCTCTCATTTGAAAAAGCCCTTAATGCTCTATTCCATATAAATTCTTTTTTCAATATTTCAACTTACACAAAACAGTAAAGAATTAGAAAAACGTACACGAGGGATTCTAATTGACGTTTAAGAGACAAAATATTTATTAATCTGCAAGATGCTCCTATTTTTTTACCAATTTCTTTTCAATATAGTATGAGTATTTATTAAAATTTAATTCAAGTCACCTAATTACTTAAAGCTATCAACCCACTCTATCGCATCTTACCTACAATTACTTAAAAATTTGCACATTTACTCCCCGTGTACATACATTTTTCCAGAAATGTAAACCAGGGCGTTATCAGAAAATAGATTAACTATGGCTTCCTAAACTATTTTTGACAGATTATTTATAACATATGATGTAGTATAATCTCGAAACGAACAAGTTTCAAAGTGTATATGGAAGTTAAAGTTACTAAATGACATAATTATTCGCTACTTACCTGATGCTGATTACAATTCGTCTAAGCCAGTTGGTCAAGTGCAGCCTGTTGTAAAAAACAGCGGAAAAGCTATGTTTCCATGATTGTCCGTAAAACCGACCAACAAAGTGAAAAGCCTGTAAGCAAAGTAAGAAAAAGAGGTCTACTTAGTAGGAATTTCTTTACTACTACAGATCCTGTGTCATACCACGTTGCTGGTGGTTCCACTGTGCGTCCTGCTCCTGTTATCAATATCGATGGTGGAATGTAAGAGTGTGCACCATGGACATTCCTACCCGAGGAGCCACTCAAGCCTTGGGTCTGGTAACAACTCCCAGGCGGCACTGCGCTCTGAACATTTGCTTTTGCTGTTACCAATCCTCCTCATGTAGTAACTAAAGGTATGTATTGGACGATTTTAGTAAACCTAAATGTTCCGAAACAGATGTCTCGAAACTTGTGATTTGACTACCATGCCGATGACACTACCGACTGGCGTGACTTGTGGTGTAGGTTGGTTTCCACAGGAATTTTTCGAAACCCCTCAAAAGGGAGGCAACGGGGATGCCTATATGACAATCCTCCCCATCTCTACACTTCCGGCGGCTCAAAGGATAACTCCCAATCGACCTCATTCTTCACCCTAACCCACCTTACCATCATTCCCGCAGACCACATCCTCATATATTCTCCAATAATCAAAACACCACCAGTCAACGGGGATGCCTATATGACAATCCTCCCCATCTCTACACTTCCGGCGGCTCAAAGGATAACTCCCAACCGGCCTCATTCTTCCCCCTAACCCACCTTACCATCATTCCCGCAGACCACATCCTCATATATTCTCCATTAATCAATACACCACCAGTCAACGGGGATGCCTATATGACAATCCTCCCCATCTCTACACTTCCGGCGGCTCAAAGGATAACTCCCAATCGACCTCATTCTTCCCCCTAACCCACCTTACCATCATTCCCGCAGACCACATCCTCATATATTCTCCATTAATCAATACACCACCAGTCAACGGGGATGCCTATATGACAATCCTCCCCATCTCTACACTTCCGGCGACTCAAAGGATAACTCCCAATCGACCTCATTCTTCCCCCTAACCCACCTTACCATCATTCCCGCAGACCACATCCTCATATATTCTCCATTAATCAATACACCACCAGTCAACGGGGATGCCTATATGACAATCCTCCCCATCTCTACACTTCCGGCGGCTCAAGGATAACTCCCAATCGATCTCGTTCTTCCCCCTAACCCACCTTACCATCATTCCCGCTTTCCACTGACCACATCCTCATATATTCTCCAATAATCAAAACACCACCAGTCAACCACATCATATGCCTCTCAGATACAAACGGGGGGGTGAAATAAAACAAATTCTGCTAAAGTAGACTTATCAATGTACTAACTTACCTTCATGTTTACATGTGAATTATATGCATTATTATAATTTTGTACATTATTTTAATCTTGTATATACTGGAACAATTATTATACCAAACTAATAAACGTAAGATAAAAGTTTTTATATGAAATATACGGAAAAAATAGTTCGGAACCAAACATAAATTAACACTTTTCTTGTACATATGAACCTGCTCTTTATGGACCCCATTTAAAACCAAATTAGGAGTGACGTACACTGTGATATATTGCCATGAAATGTAGCCTTTTTTCTAAGTAAAATTTTTCTGGGCAAGTTGCATGTGCAACATCTATGGATACATAATAACACTAGAGTTTCTGTTTCAGTAATACATAATATGGTGCCTGATATGTACATTTACATAATACTTTTGCCAGTAGATCTTTTGCTGTCGAGTAATTGGTCTCCAAACTGAACTCAGAATTTGCTGCGACTCACTTTGGAGTGATACATATCAGAACTGCCAGCTGAACTACTTCTTTGATCATACCACTTCATTTTGGGGTAGAAGGTGTGTCGATAAATTTTTCTCTATTATCTCGCCGCTAGAACTGATTTGACACGAGATCAAAATTGACCCCTTCAGCGGCTCCCGCGGAATAACGCAGCAACATAAGTTAGCTTCAGAGACCTATATCTGTTCTAAACCGGCAGATCCAAATCGTGTACAGAAAAATCTGTTATATGTAATGGTAGAATTATTTTAAAAAGCTCGTACTGACGCATTTTGATTTATTTTGGCTACATTTACACGTAAAATCTGTTTGGGCAACTTTCATGAGGAACATCTCAAGAAATATGGGTATAATCGTTTTCTCTTCCTGCAAGTCTTAATATGGTGCTTTCTCTCCTCGCTTGAAAAGTATGGTTGAATAGAGGACTTTTGCTACTGAGTAATTCACGTCAAAATTTTCACCGACTCACGAAACTAACATTACGGTGACTTTGGCTTGAAAAGATATCTGAACGGTCAGCTGTACTACTATTTTGAACATACCACTGCATTTTGGGCTAGAAGTTGTATCGATAAATCAAGTTTCACACTTATCTGACAGCTAGAACTGATTTGACAAGGTATAAAAGTTGGCTATTTCAACAGCACGCGCGCGATAACGAAGTGACAGACCATTGAACATGGGTTTATAGCTTCTGAACCAGTGTACAATGAGCTATAATATTTTACACAGTTGACTTCCTTACAAAATGTCATGAGGTTTGGAGAGGGTCGAGTTGGAAGCCTTTGGTGATTTCACATGTAATGATCTATTCATGGAAGTTTTATCTCTAAATGGACAATGATTTCTAAGGTGTGCTTCTCCTAGCATTTAAGAACGACGGACCAATTTTAGTTAGACGCAATTAAATCGTTTACATTCATCTCTCCGCACAAAGATTCTGTAAGACCGGCGCATATTCACCCTATTGATCGAATACAAAACTCCAAAATCATTAATAGGATCGTGCACGCACGAATTTCAGAGTTACACTAAGCCTGAGTAGAAAATCCATAATGTGAAAATAAATTAAAAACCACGCTTGTTAAGTAATCTCAGTACTTTCAGATCCATGAGCTTGATCTGTAAATTTCTGTCCCCATCTTGACCTGTTCTGAACTTCTTCCTTCATAATCCAATATCTTATTTATCTTTTAAGTCTTCTAGCAGCTGCACTCTCCTTCTCATCACGAGCTGGAACGCCATCCATATCTTCAATGGTGTCGCACAGTAAGAAATTTATTCTTATCATGTATCCGATCCAGTTTCTCTTTCTTGAAAACTGTTGTAAAAATAACAATAAATAAAATGACGCCCAAAAGGTCAGCGTTAAATATATTAAATATTATTTACAAAAGCGACGTTGCATCTCCATTTTGAGATTTCTTCAGGCTTAAAATTTACTCTTTATCAGTCACATTGTTGAAAAATTGTAGTTATTGTTGGTCTACAATTTGGCGTAAGCCCGGTGGCAGATACAAAATTAAATTTCTTAAAAATAATAACTCTTGACATAAAAAAATATCTAAAAAATAACATTTCACTTCACTATGACTTAAACGTTTAAATTAGAATATACATTTATATTGTTCAAAATACCCACTTCACACGTTTCTTGAGATTTGTCCTGAATTTATTTTCCTGAAGAGATTTTCCTCCAAACACTCCCACAAGTAAATTATTCCAGTCGCTGATGGTACTATTTAGAAATGAGAATTTGCCAACATCTGTTTTTTGCTTTCTACATTTCACTTTGAATTGATGATCCCATCTACCTATATAACTGGGTTTTTGCATTTTGGAGCTAATTCCAATCCATGGTTTATAGATCTTTTCTCATTTACTTTTCTTCGCACCTCTTCAGTCCACTTTATTTTTCCAATTTTCAAACACCATATTCCTCGAATTTACTCTCCATCTCTCTAAATGTTCCTGATCCACACAAAGCTCTGCTCCAACCGCACAAAAAATTTATTACTCATACATTAGTAAAATCTAACAAAAATGACAACTGCCAATGACATTCAAAATATTTGTAATAGTGAAATTTCATTTTTATTCGCAGTTTTTACATATTTTTATATATATTTTCCCGCCTAGTAGTATTATTCACTTTATTTGTGAATTCATATTTAATTTTTTGTTCGTTATTCAAAATGGAGGACTCTCTGGTTATATTTTTATTTTTACTTTAAAAAATTAATTTTCAGTCTGCTCGTTATAGACCTATAGTTTTATTCTCCAGAAATTATCGTGTTTTTGTTGTTGTGATCCTAAGCACAGAAATATGAATTAACATTAATTCATCTCAAACTTGATTCTGAGACTCGTTCGATTCACCTGCTACGACGAGAATATTTTTCCGTTCTGTCACTATGGGATATTTGTCAGCTGATCACATCAGCTTAAATGCACTCCAGAGGGAAGATGCTGGATCGATTGACGCATGCGCAGATTCAGTGGCCCTTGGAGCTTTTGCCGAATTACAAGGAAACGACTTCTGCTCCCTCTCACTGGAAAACTGGTGAGTAAATCTTACACAGTGACCTCCACATGATGCATGCCTCAAAAACTCGCGATCCGCTCATCATTCTTTTTTTAAATTTTCTACTGTCATATCTCTCGTAATCATTTTGAGATGAAAACTTTCTCATCGAGGAATAATTTCGTAGATTATTTCTTTTTTCGAATTTTAGGAGTTTGTGAAAAGACAAGTCCCCGATACAATTCAGCAGTTAAAAGTTACATTAATTTTACTGTAATTATTTCATACACACTACAGTCGCTATCTCTGAGATATTCATTATGAATCACAGCGTATCTCGACTGGTTTACTGAAACTAAAACAGTAGTGTTGTTTTTTATAGTTTTTGCTATCTCATAACTTTTGAAGTCATGATGATTCTTTTGATATTTATCCCACTGATTATAATTAAATGTTTCCTCAAGAACTAAATATTTGGTCTACAATGTCTCTTGGTCTTAGAGGTTTTAACAAATTAAAACTCTTCTTCTTTCCAAAATTTTAATATTTCAATAGATGTTCGATCAAATATTAAACATTCACTTCTTTAATAAAGTGATGGTATCAATAGCATAGCTCTTTGTACCTGATTTTAATTTAAAAAATTGTATTTTTGTTGTATTGTCAGTCCTGAGACTGGTCTGATCCAACACTCCATGCTAATCTATTCTGTGCAAGGCTTTACATTTCTACATAACTACCACAACCCACATCCTCCGTAATCTGCTTAGCGTATTCCATCCCTGGTCAACGTCTCCTGTTCTTTCCCCACACGCTCCCTTATATGCAAACTTCACAAGACCCTTAATGCTCAAGACGTGACCTATTAATGTATCTCTTGGTCAAAGTCCTTCAAATTTTTCTCTCTTCTGCTATTCTGCTTAGGTCTTCTTGGTTAGTTACTCTGTCCACCCATCTTATTTTCAGCATTCTTCTATAGCACCTCATTCGAAAGCTTCTGTTCTTTTCCTTTCTGCAAATACTACCACGTTTCGCACCAATATAACGCCACATTCCTTCCAACATGTTTAATAATGATATCGTAATATTCACACTTTTACTTCCCCTAAGAAAATACCTCGAAAGCCTTCCTTTCCCGTGCTATCATACTCTTTACATCTACTATACTTATACAATCCCTAGATATTACGCTTCCCAAGAATCAGAATTCCTCCAAAATATCACTTCCCAATCTAACACCATTTGTTATTCCACTATTTCCAATACTAGACTCCATCATCTTGGTCTTCCCTCATGTTGTATTCCTCCTCCAGAATCACGTTCATGTCATTTATTATGGTTTCCAATTATTCTTCTGACTCCTCTAATAATACAATACCACCAGAAAACCTTAGAGTATTTATTTCTTCTCCTTACAGGTTGATTCCCTTTCCACATTCATTTTTAACTTTCTTCATCGCCAGTTCTATATACAAATTAAACCGAAATCAATTAAATGGCGGATAGTGTTTCATGTCAACTGATCCAAGGCCTCAGGCTTCACCAAATTTAAGATATTTGTCAACCACTCTGTTTTACGACATTAAAGAATCCGGTTTTTTTTCAGAAGCCCTTTACTAATAAATATTAAGAGAGTAAAGCTGCAGTGTAGTCTTTAGGGCAGTCAGCTCTCTCAAACCTGTCCTGAATCTTGGGATGCAGGTTCCGCTCTCAAGAGAATTTGGATTTAGACCAATGTTCCCGTAAAGTTCAGCTGAGTTTTGAAGTATGCGTTCAAACATTCCATCGAAAATAGCAAAATATGATGACTCTTGTTGAATCTGCCACCGCATTTTAGCGGGATCGATGCGGCTGTGGGGCGTGCTCCTGGTGCTGCTGGTGTTGCAACTTCTGTCGCGCGAGGGCTCCGTGGACGCCTGGAGGAAGAACAAGAAGAAGAAACTGCTGAAGAAGGGCCTCAAGGCTCTGCGCGGTGACAGCGATGAGGTTGAGTACGAAGACTACGGAGACGCCAACAACACGGCGGTGACTCTCCGTTACTCGTCGTTGGCGGCCACAGCTCTGATGCAGTTAGAGAGAATGCGGAGACAGCGGTAGACAGCTGTAAGGACAGCATGTCTCGTTGTCGTGTCTTCATTGTATAGACTTGCCCTGTTCAATGTGTCCTTTTTCTTGCACGTTGAAAACAATTTATTTTTTCTAGTGAAACCTTAGCAAAATAGCCCCTGATGATTCACTTAGTATCATATAGAAGACGCGATTTGGATATCCGAGTCGTAGTATTCACGCCTCATTACCTACCTAATGGACTTTTGTAGTGAATCATTCCATGTCAACTGATCCAAGGCCTCAGGCCTCACCAAATTTAATTAAACATATTCAGCATTCAGTTCCTAGACCCAAACTAAGACACGCAAGAAATTTGGTCTTAACTTGCATTGGGCCAAAAGTTAAATGCCCTCAGCGTGACACACTTGGCCTTATTGATAAAAGGAAAAATGAGGAAATTAGAGATGACACATGAACCGATTTTTGACCGTGAAAGAAGGGGAAATTTCTAAAGTTCCCCATTTTTCCTCAACTATATCTTCCAAAATTAAAGCTAGTAACAGGTTCATAATGCGCACGGTTCCATCATAATACTCACGTGCAAATATATACTTAACTTGCGCAGTGTTATATTGGTCTTAGCGGGACGCAAAGTTGCGTGCAAGGCTTAAAGACTGTTGTAGCATTTTTCATTAATGTCGGAGGCAGGGAGAAAAATTTTAAGCATCTGGCCTGATAAAGAAAACAATGAAGTTTCAGATAAAAGGAAAAATGAGGAATTGGTGGCCCATGAGCCGATTCTTGCCTGTGAAATGAGGGGAAAAATCTCCATTTTTCTCCAACGATATCTTTTAAAAGAATTAAAGCTTATCAGTAGTATATGTTAAGCACACTTATAAGTAATAAAGCATAATACCTTCAATGATAAGTTAGCCTTAGTGTGTCTCAAAGTACAATTTCACGCTTCTAATTTTTAAATTACTTTGAGCAGTATTTTCAGTTGACATAAAAAAGGTTCAGCTTTTACAACCAGATGTGTTGTATAAGTGAGCGTAATTTCAGGCTTGCACACTAATTCAAGGGGTCAAAGTACACGTTTCGTGTCGTGCGCGTGCACGAATTGCATGAAGACCCTCCACGTTTTTTTTTGTTTTTTTTTTGCGAGGGCAGGTGAAAATCTTCTAAAGACACTATCTCAGGGTCCGCACTGGATAGTAGTGTGGGATTCTACCCACTAAAAACCCCTCCGTTTCCAACGATGACTGTGTATCTTCCTGTGGGACCGTCGTTAGACATTACTTCACAGGAAGCAGCCGTAGCGTCAAGCTCTCTGTCTCCTTTAAACATTATTATTTCTCTCTTTTTCGTAATTTCTTAATCTTTGAATTACTATAGAGGCATATGCGCTTACTTTATTCCAGGTATTAGGTGAAAGCAGCATATTGGGTACCAAATTATCTGGTGTTATTGAGGTTCCAATATCGCTTTCTAATGTTCGTCTCCCATATGAAAATCTCGAGCAACTGAAAAACACGTGTTCTGGTGTCTCATTAACTCCACATTCAGGGCATGCAGGTGAATTATCTATGGCAAACCTGTAAAAGTATGCCCTGAAGCAGCCGTGACCGGTCAAGATAATAATTCACTTCTCCGCGTTTCCGATCAATCCAGTCTTTAATTGATCTTATTAACCTATGGGTCCATCGGCCTTTATTGGACTCATCCCAACGGCGTTGCCATTCTTCATATGTTTTGATCCTCTCAACTCTCTTGCCTTCCAGATCTCTGTTTGTTTGTAGTCTGCGGCACTCATCGGCCAGAATGTCTACCGGACCTCCACGTGAGGGCACATGAATGTATGTATTTATTTAATCTACAAATGGGCAGATGCCCGAAGGCAGAAACATAAAACTTAAACAATAATTAATAATCTGGTCGTAAGAACCATATTTAACCTATAATTAACAATATAATTACATTATTTCAATATAAATCATATATGCAGGTATAAATAAATATATATGGAATCATATTATTAGAAGATAAATTTTGAAAAATTAATAATATTGATTTAACCTGAAAAAAATTGGAAATATACTTCACTTTAGTATATTGTTAAAGATTTCGGGAGCACTAATCAATTCACTGTATTACACTATACTACACTAAACTTAAATTAAGTCTAAATTTTTTTTCCGTTAGAGGATGTTCTCCAAACACTCTAGTCATTAATTGTCCTATTCAGGAATGAGTATTTTCCAACATCTGTTTTTTGGTGCCTCGCTTATAGTGTAAATAAGTGATCACTTCTCCCGTACAGAGTCGACTCTTTCATTCTATCTCGAATTCCCTGCCAAGGTTTTTGACCTAGCTCTTTCTCTTCTTGTCTGTAGCGTATCCTACCCTAGTCGCTTTACCTTTTCGTACCCATGCCCAGGTCCTATTTGTACGAATTTTATGGCCCTTCTTTGCACCCTTTCTTAGGATTCTATTTGACTTATCCTGTACGGATCCCATGTTCCATATGGCAAATATACTATTTCCTTAGATTTCGCATTCACCTTCTCGAGCTTACTGTTGAAATAAATGCCTAGGTATTTACAGTTTGTCTCCTGCATCACTGTTTCCCCACCTATTTTATATTCCAAGGTATAATGAACGCGCATTTTAGTAAAACTGATCGTCTTACTTTTACTATTGTTGATTTTGAGTATCTAAATCAGTTTGTAGAGCAGCTGCGTCTTGTTCCCCCCTTATTTCCTTGTAGATTACAAAGTCGTCTGCAAAAAGTCGAACCCTAGAATTTATATTATTTGTCAAATCATTAATAAATATGAGAAACAATAATAGGGCAATAACTGATCCCTGGGGGACTCCCTATGTTACAGATCCAAGTTCTGAAGTTTCTTTCCCAAATTTGACTTTTTTAGGCCTATTTTTTAAGAATTCTTGCACCCACAGAACTAATCTTTTGTCAATACCTGTCCCATATAACTTCTAGATCAAGATGTCGTGAGGAAGTACTTTTGAATCAATGTAAGTTAAGACCTAATACGTTGCGTATTTTAGTTTGGGTGCAGTAACTAAATGCTGGCTAATTTTAATTGAAATTGACTCGGGGCCTTGGTTGAGTTGACATGGAATGGCCCTAGTTTAAACTCCGATTTATTTTATTTGACATTTTACTGTAAAAAATTTCATATATATATACATATATATATATCAGTTTTACACTTTATTTACGGGAAAATAATACATAACAATACATAATTTACTGAATTTCCAGAATATCAGGTATATTAGGTGCAAAACGTTTCATTAAGGATTATTCATAAACGCGACTCATAAGGTCATCAACCTAATCTATTTTGAACAAATAAACAAAATATACAGTAACAATTTGGATGTGTTATTTAGATGATTATTAGATCTGTAGCGTGTAATTTATGTTATTCGTGTAGATGTTAAGAAAGCTTTATTTATTGCTTTGACGATCTCAATGAATGTACACTACAATGTACCTAAGACCACAAAACGTGTGGTTTGGGGCTGTGAATAATTGACTTTCAACCGAAGACGAACGCCGTTAATTCAAATCATCTATTCCTTGAAACTAAAAATAAATCTGATATATTACCGAAATTAGAATAACATATTCTCCCATTTCTATACACTATCTATATTTTAAAATAGCTAATAAAAATCGTTTAAAATGTTTCTCGTTTTAAATCTTAATCTGGTTTTTGTTGGAGAATAATTTACTTACATGTGATATTTCCAGTGTGTTCCACGAAAAAATATTTCCAGAGCTGCTCTCACTCTGGAGCAATTTCACCTGAAACAATTTAAAGAAACTCAAATCATTTAGCATTCATGTTCAGATTTTTCTACTGAATATCAACAAAATAACTACATTTCTTACATTTTCCTGCCTTTAGAAAGAGAAATATATGAGAATACGAACTCGAAATGAGTGCTGAAAAAAAACGGAAACCTATTGCGACAGCTATCATTATTCATAATAAACTTATAATTAAATGAAATTAAAAAAACACTGTCTGGTAAAATAAACTTATTTACAAAATTAAATGACGATATAGAGAAACATTCACTTCCAGTTAGAAGATTGCTCTTATTTTTCTGTTAACCATCTACACTTTTGTCAATTCTGAATCAACTTTTATTCTAAGAAACAATTTTCATTTTGCCACTGAGACATTTACGTCACTCAAAATAAGAAAACATGTATCTGATTTATCGATTGCATACATTTTATTTATTTCTAGACTTTTCATATTTCCCCAAATATGGTACATTAGCCACGACCTTCATGTTTGTATGCATGTTGTTAGTGTGTTTTGAGTTGTATGCCACGTATTGACTAATATTATGTCGGTAAAATGGATTTTTTTTTATCAGGAAACAGTCAAGTATCAGTTTCCGCTTCCGGCTTAAAACGTCCCTTTGATTCTTCCCACAGCCGATTTGGCTATATAAGCTGTAGTTCCCGTCACATGGGTCAGTTAACATCCCATACGCCACAACGATGTTCGCCGCGAAAGTGTTCTTGATTTTGGGTGTTGTGGTTCTGGTAGCTCAGGCCATCGAGGACTTGGCAGTCAGGTCTGTTTGGATTAGTGTAGTAACTAGAATTCCTCCACCCACCTATCCACATATGGGTGGTTCTTGGATCCCGCGGGCTTGATCTGATTTTACGTGCAATTACATTCCCGACACATGCCCGTAACCCGTTTCCACAGGCCGATGACCGGTACCTCACACCATAGTGCCCAACTTAAAGGTCGTGGAAAACCCGAGGCCGCCAAGGGCACGAAGACAGCCCTCCGACAACCACGCCCGAATCGCAGCATATCCACGTCGACAATACAGATCTACTTCCGTACCTCACCCTCCCGACCGGCAGAACCACACCTACCACAACCACATCTACGAAAATCAGCACGCCACTACCGCTCGAGACTATCACACCACAAATATACATTACCGTCAGGAGACATGACGAGCTCGCCTGCGAGTATCCAGATGAATACAGATTTACATACAGTTAGTTTATATATAAGCGTAGTTGTCGAGCACATACTAGCTGCGCGCCCTCAGAAAAACCCACCTTATTTCCAGACTAACAGGCCCACAACATAGAAACAACACCACCAATAAAATTATTTACGCAAAGTCCCCCGCAAATGCCCCCCCCATACCCAACTAGAAACACTATTTTAGTCATAAATTGCTCAACCTTTGACAAACTCAGACAAAAACTCTTAAGAAAACCTCAGCGAGTGATTATGAGATTATACTTCTCGAACATTAAATCGCTTAAACAAAGCTGAATGTAATAGGCAAATACGTTACTAAGAAACATATAGTTATTTTAGCCCCCACCCCAATTTGCGTACGCCCCCCCAGCAGCTCGCGCTCTTAGGTGTTCTATATCCTAATTTTGTGTGTGTGAGTGTGAGTGTGTGTGTTCTTTTGATATCACACCTCATCTCGTTGCAAGGAGGTGTAGATGAATGTAAGTGCGAGTGATGTGAGAGAGTGTGTTAACCCATGATTGGCCACAGCCGCGTTGGTGTGTAGTAGTATGCGATTGTGAATGAGGTGAGGTGGACGGTTGTGGTCTGATAATTACTTCATAATTGTTGAGAATGGCAAGTAACAATGTTTCATTTCTTACTACAACTGCATCAGTCGAATAGACTGGCTTCCTCGCCTCTTAACCAGTCACTGCTCAAATACTCCATTTTCTGCCCAGAAAATCTTTGAGACTCGTTGAAAGGAACAAAGAAAGTACTTGTGGCTGAACTATTTGACTGAAATTAATCATTTTCAGAGTATTTCCAAGATTATCAGTTACAGTAGAACCGATTCGACAGCAATCAACAAACTAAGACACACTTCACTCTGGAAAAAAAATAGCGGAACGTTATAAAAGAATGCCCGTATCTTAAATATCGTTTATTTACCTTAAGTATGATAATTAGTGTTTATCTACTGCCTAAAGGTTTAGTTCTCCACGACCAAATTTTTGATTTTCGATTCATATCGCACGATTTTCTTAAATAAAATTATTTCTCAGGGTACCTCCAAAGAAATTCGTTAGTCATGGCACTAAAAATGTTCTCAAATTATGCTATATGACACAACAGTAGAAGAGTAAGAACAAATATTTCTTACTCGATAATTATGGAAATTTATTTGAGGGCATGGTTTTCCGACACTCAATGGAGACATAGCTTTTTGGTGTGTGGGGGGGTCGGTGGAATGTTTTAGTTTTGGATTCCTCGATAAAAAAAATATATATATATAGAAAATCCTGAGTGTTTTCATGGGAACTAAAAAAGTTTTCTCTTTTTTTTCTAATTTTTTCAGAGGGAAAGTTACTTAAAGTGCAGGTTCCGTTACTGATAATTTTTTTAACATTTTGCCTCTCCCTCCCTTATTGAGTAGTCTTGTGTAATTCATTGGTTTGAATGTAAACCACTAATTCCGAAAACTTAAACTTCCGGTAACCGTTAAAACCGCACGTTACCGGAAATACGATACGAGAATGCTTCGTATTTTAATGGGCGAACGTAAACCACTTCGTTATAATCGTTTTCCTCTAAGGAAATTTCTTTGTACTGCAGTTCAGGTGAGATTTGCTTTTTGTCGTGATTAGGACATATAATTCTAAATGGCAGTAAAGCTTCTGAATCGCAAATATCAGTTTCCTAAGAATATTTTCTCTCATTTAATCCCGCATCTGAACTGACTAGCTTCCATGATGAATTTCGTTTATACTCCAAAAATATGCATTTTGTGGTCAATAAATATATACAGTAACTCAATTTTCTGGAGTTTCTATGTATATAAATATGATATGTGGCATAACACTACAATTCAAATCTTGCAATTGTCAGCATAACTAACAAGAACAACTAACTTTTTTTAATGGAATTTGTAACATGATTTAAATGAGAATCTCCTTTTATTTTTGTTTAAGTGTTTCTTGTAAGTTTTAAATCATGCGATCTGACCAGCATTTGTTAAAAACGAAGCATAAAGCGTTCAAACATCAGCGTTTTCTTTGTCAGGTTGTTGCATATGTATGCTATATATTAAGCACCGTCGTCATTAGTCAGTCATTAGACGTGTTACTTGTAAGTCGGTTAAGTCATATTCATGCATGTCGAAAAGCAGATCACTCGTAATTATTCGTTTTGCAAAAATAAGTTGACATCAGAAATAAAATATTATTTCTTCAATTGATATATTTTTTGTCTTATGAATATGCAGCTTCGTAATGTTAAAATCCAATAAAAAGTGCTGTGTTTATTTGGGTTAGTGGTATGAGCTAATTGGAGCTTCTGAATTCTTGACGAGATGATGGACTCGTGTTACAGTTATTTGAATTTTTTTAGATGTGTAGAGTTGCTTAGTTGTAAACTTGATTATTATTATGACGAACTTATTCGTATTATCAGAGTGCTCTAAAAATATTAATGTGGTTCAACAAAATTGGTTTAATTAAGTATTGCAAGTGGATCCGTAGATAACTCGCCCAGTTCAGGACAAGACTTTCAATGTTGAGACGAAACGTCAGGATTTTCTAAATATATATTTTTTTTTCGAAGAATCCAAAGCTAAAACATTCCCCCACACACACACACACCAACAATTGTATTTCACCGTATAAATTTTCACCATTGAGTGTCCGAAAAACCATGCCCTCAAATTAATTTCCATAATTATCGAGTAAGAAATGTTTGGTCGTACTCTTCTACTGTTGTGTCATATAGCATAATTTGAGAACATTTTTAGTGCCATGACTAACGAATTTCTTTGGAGATACCCTGAGAAATAATTTGATTTAAGAAAATCATGCGATATGAATGTAAAATCAAAAATTTGGTCGTGGAGAGCTAAATATTTAGGCAGTAGATAAACACTAATTATTTCCATCTGGAAGTGGTCACCATAGATGAAGATTGTCACGTTTTTGGCGGGAACGAAGCGGTTTGTCAGAGGTAAACCTTAATCGCCCGGACCGGATGAGGTCACGCCACACCAAGATGCGTATTTATTCGAACTTCCTCGTCTGTGGAAGAACCCGGTGAATGGTTTGTTAATCGTTGGTTCTGCACCCGGAAGAAAAATTAGTCGCCGGTGGATAACAGTCATGAGGAGCGGAGATCTTCTGGTCGTGGTCATCGTTGCGTTAGCATGTTCCTCTGCAGCTGTCGTCAATCTCTCGGAGCGAAGTGTTATACATGCGCCTGACTTGCCTACGAAGTGCGAAGACGGGCACAAACCTGATCTTCTGGACGAATGTCGTGAGGTCTGGAAGAGACATGAAAGGTAGGGACATTACACGACCAACAACGCGGTTTCAGCTGCCCACCATAAACTCAAATTACCGTGAATCTTCTGAACTTGACATCCCACACAGTGACTTACGTTTCAATCTATTTTATTAGCCATTAATATTGTACAGTGCATTAATCCTGACTAAAAGTTTACTCGCCATTTTCCATTAGAGAAACCAAACGGTAGCGGATGCATAAAGTGGTTGCCAAATACCAACAGAATGAGATGCAGGAAAAATCAAACTTCAGGAACAACCGATATGAGATTGTAACTTCACAACTATATAATTTTATGTTCTCAGTAAAAGAAATTCCAAAGGTACATTCATTATACAACATAGTTACCAGTTGTGTACCAAAAACATCAATTTGATTTTATAAAAGAATATTCATTACACAAATTCTTCATTAAACGTATGTTATTTTTTTCTGCATTAAGTTATACTTCTTTGCCTCTTTCATTCACAATAAATAATTAAAATATTTTTAAATATGATTTAGTTTATTAAATAGTAAAAGTATTTTTCAGTTGCATAAGTGAAATTTTATATAAAAAAGTGCTATTGTCAAATTATGATGATAACTCACTCGCGTCAATTTTTAAAATTATTTACACTCATTTGGGGATGCCTGGTAGTTTCTCCGGTTTTTTTAAGGTTCTCTAGTGCCGAGACACCTTCATCTATTTTAGAAGGTGCATGTACTGGAGCCGAAAACATTGGGCATACGGTAAGAATTGTCCGCTGATCCCATTGGATCAGTCGGCCAATTGACTCCTAAAACTTGTGAATAGACGGAGGAGGGAATGCTGCGACCCCACTGCAAACTCATCTCCCGTTATTCGGAAGAGCGTGAGAAAAGAACCCAAAAGTCGGATCTGCCTGATTCAGGATTTCTAGGTTTTTTCCTTCGACTATTTTAGCGGGTTGGATCCTTAAATTATAGCCCGGGGACCCAACTCTACCCTTGGCTAATTTGCTCTACGTTCCACATCCCCCCTTTTCAATTCCCTTCCAGTGCTATTCCTCTTCCCCCCCCCCCTCAAAAAAAACACAAAATTAGTAAATTGCATAAATTTGATAAATAAAATAATTAATGCACCACTTCTCATCGGTTCTGAGACAAAGCCAAATTTCAAGGAAGTGAACCGAAACAAGAAAATTTAATATATATAATTTCAATTATCTTGCTCCGTGTATAATCATACTTCATTGAACTACATTTTCTTGTTCGTTTATTCCGTTCCAGGAAACATCGAATTGATTTAAAAGTAAAATGATAGTTACAGTTTTAAAATAAACGTTCGCATCTAGAGTTTGTATGTAATCTTGCTTGGTGTAATCATTAATTTACCCAGCCACTTCTTTGTTCCAGATGATTGCTGAAACCATGTCATCTCGTGCAACGTGTTTACCCCTCCGATTATTCCTACCATTACTTGTTTTGTGGAAATCAATAAATGTGTTATAAAACATAACCTTGTTCTCAATTAGAACCTAATTTATTACACACGACTGTGTACTTAACGTTATAGTAATATGGTTTCTGATGAACCGGAAAAATAGCGTTAATGAAAAGTATTATAACATTATGGGTATAAATAAAACTGAAGAAAATATTTTGACTAAAAAGAAGCATGTATCTCATGCTACGAATATTTCTGAATATGGCAATCCTCATTTTAATAAAGTTTTTATACTCTCCGTTTTCTGTAAAAAGTGTGACAAAGGTTGGCAATTGCTTTTATTTTTTTTAAAGAAAAAGAATGTCTTCCTGTTCCACGTTTGATGATCAAATATCCGAAATTCAGAGATGATATAATTTGTTTGCTTCATTGTTCATTTGGTCATGGAATTAATTAAGTCTGATGAGGTGAGAATTTAGGCGAAGGAGAGAATGTTGAATATTCAATATTTCATGGGAGGTGATTTCCCATTTTGGTGCAACTGCTGTATGACGTGGATGCGTTATAATTAAGTCTAATTTGTGATGATGTGTGCGACATATAAACAACCGCGCCAATGTTGTGCTCGATCTCAATAAAGGGAATTATCATTCAGTTTCAAATCCAAATTGTCAATATAATAATAAAGCCAAAATTCCTAAGTCGGCGACACCAAAATAAAATGTGGTAAGACATTATTTTTATCTAATTTCAATAACAGGAGCAAATAAAATGCAAGCAATATTAGTAGTTAAGCTGATTATGTTGTGGTATTCAGTCCTAATACTGTTCTAATATTACCCTCTATGCTAACCTATCCTGCGCATTTCTACATAGCTACCACATCCTCCCTAATCTGCTTAGCGTTTTCCATACCAACGTGGTCCATTCTCTTGGTCAAAGTCCTCCATATTTTTCTCTTCCCCTATTCTTCCAAATTAAGGCGAAACTACAGCAGTGTCTTTAATTTCCTGCGGACATGCAACGCTAAATGCATAACAATAAAATGGCAGCCTCTGGGGTAAAATATTCCGGAGGTAAAATAGTCCCCCACTCGGATCTCCAGGCGGGGACCACTCGATAAGATGTCATCAAAAAGACAAAAAGTGACGTTCCACAAATTGGAGCGTGGAATGTGAGAAGTTAAAACCGTGCTGGTGGATTAGAGGATTTAAAAAGCGAAAGACTTAATAGGTATGAATTAGTAAAGTTAGATGACAGGAAGAACAAGATGAATATAGTGTGATTATCGCAAAAGCGAATAGAGGGAATGAAGGGAAACATCTTGTAATTAATGAAAGCCTGGGGCAACGAATAAGACATTCTGAACAATATAGTGAAAGTTAAATATATAATGAATGTGTTAAATCAGCTACTCAGGTTTTTTTAATATAAATATTCAACATTATAACGTTTCGTCTCTCATTTGAGACTTCTTCGGGTACTAAAAAGTAATTTATAATGTAATTACATTGGTAATATGTTGTGAAAAATTGTTTTAAACACAAACATGGGTTTTAAACTTACAAAATTTAACTGTACCATGATTCCTTCGGCCAAAACGCAGGAAAGTGCCGCAAATCCGGCTTAAGAGTGAAGTTCCATCACAAATTTAAACCGACAATGGACTACAAGAGTAAAGAATCATTTAGCTAACTGATTTAACTCATTTATCGAAAATAGTGAAAGGCTATTTACTATTAAGTTAGACACAAATTCACACCCAACGACAATTATACAAGTGCCCAGAAGTGTCGCCGATGAAGAATACATTGAGAAAATCTACGAAGAACGTGAAGAAATAATTATGTCAAGAGTAACTATCCGGGAAATTGTAAGTAGAAAAGCTGAGAATGAGGAACGTATTAAACTAGAATAAATCGATGGGTGGTGAAATATTTTCTTTACGTTGCGAATCTTGAATTCTTAACAGACTAGGTACTTTCAAGAGAAGAATCAAATAAGCTTCTACAGGACGAAATAAATGACTTAAAAATCCAAAAGATTTATTAGCACGTTTCGGAGTCTGAACAGCAAACTGTCGTGAGTCTGTGTATTACATCGAAAAAGTATATTATTGGAGAAAAGCTACGCAAGGTCGCACCAGAATCAAGAGCCATTTATTTAATGACTAGCCTTAACTGTGTAGATAACACTTTGAGCTGTGGTCAACGTGTCGATGTGTCGATGTTTCGATGTTTGCAAACCACAATTTCAGATAAGACCAGGTAGATAAAAACAACAAACTACATTCAAGATTTCAGACCGTAACTAGTCATGGACGCCAACTGGTTGCAATTTCTGGTGTTCGCAATGGCCATTTTTCCGGCGACGCAGCAGCGTCTGATCTTCCGCGACAACGAGTACCAACCGGAAACACCGCGTCTCAAGGTCTCCAATGACGCCATCATCTTCACGAGGCAGCGTCTGCCATCCTCGCCCGTGGGCCTCAGAAGCTGTGTCGAGATCCCGACACCATCCTGGTCCAAGGCGACGTGTGTCGCTTTCAAGAGCACCGTCAGCATCGACGAGATGTTCCGAGACATACTCACCACACCGGATCTCTGCGAGACTGGTTTTAAGAAGGACGAAAACGGTGTCTGCCGAGAAGAGTGGAGGAAATGATGGCTGATAGTGAACCCTCAGGTATGATCTGATCACTTACTAACCTAAATATGGCGCCCAGAGATAAGAAAAGCTAGCCTCAACCTTCGAATTTAACCCAATCGCAAAATGCCCCAAAGAATTTAACCAATAAATACCCACAAAAAGACTATAACATACGCCATGAGTACGACCTTTACATACTACATATTTCAACTTCAACCCTTAGATTTTTAATCCGCGTGAACTGTTTGAGCCTTTAAGTAAAATAATGGTAGTAGTTACTGATTGTAAACGAGCACATAAACCAGATCAAGTGTGAGAGAAACTCGTTGAACTTAATACTTCCAAATTCTTCGCCAGATTCTGATGGCATCTCACAAGATTTTTATTTCACTTTGATTTAGATTGATTGTTGTTTCAATTAATCCTCGATTGAGGAAATAGGATACGTCATACATTAAAAATTAAAAATGAACAAAAATAATTAAAGACAAATAAACTTAAAATAAATTAGTAAAAGAAAGTGTATATAGACAAAAGTCAATATAAACACAACACGGACACACAATGGGAAACACAAACAAGCACACACTGAGGAACACGCAATGGAGTTTAACTACTTGGAGCTCTGCGACCAGGAAACTGTCCTTCCCTCTGTCGTAGCTCCAGGCAATACATGAAACAAACAAACAAAATAGCAGAAAAAACTGAATAGAAATTTTAAGATGTTATGTGCTATTTTATAAGTTGGCAGCAGCTCATTCAACACTTTTTGCAGGAACCTTGATTTAAATACTAGAAGGACGATTAAGAAAATCCTGTACCGAGTAAAACGCGCCATTTTAAAGAATAGTTTTACTCTGCTTCACGAAGCTTTTGTAGGTACTATTTTTAACCTCTGGCTGAAGGCTGTTGTATTGTGAATACTTTTCTGGTGTAGAGCAAGGCGATGTTTGTCCGACCTTAGAGCTAGTCGCGTATTCATGAAACTCGCCATTTGTTTGAAACAAATTAGTGTTTCGCTTTACAAACTTTAATATTTCATAAATATATACGCTTGTTAAAGTAAGTATTTGCAAACTTTTGAAGAAAGGTTTGCAACTCGATCTAGAATTCGTGCTAGAAAGTATTCTAATTGCACGCTTTTGCAACTTAAATATTTCATTACTCCTGGAGCAGTTTCCCCAATTAGAGAAGCCATAGCTCAGTGTTATTTCAAACACCATTACTCGCATCACTAAGCATCTATCCAAAAAAATCCAAAATTTTAAATCTAATGTTTCATTATGATATTTGTTGTATCTCTGACATTTATCGTTATCAAAGATGGGACATGTTTACTCGATGTCTCTTTGCAGTGTTCCGTTTTTAAGTATTGTTGTTATCTGGCGAGTCATGTGAAGGTATATTTATTGTAATGTAATGTGATCCTAAATTATGTGATTTACGTTACTACAATATTTATCGAATGTTAGTTTATATCATATACTATTTTGTCGGTTTAATATTTCACGTATATGATAAGTGATTGTACTGATGATTCAGAGCCTAAGTAAATGATTTATCTTTCTGTACATGCAAAAATATTACTGAAATACGAAATATGATTCTGAGAATAAGAACTTGTAACAACGTTTATAACGGTTCGGAATTGCCGAAAGGACAACTGACGAACTTACAGAACGTATGAAAGAAAAAAAATACAGCGGTCGAGTACATAATACGAAAATGTAGAACACTGATTAATTACAAAATCAAATGATAATGATAACTGAACAGTCAGTACCGATACTAAGTTATAACGTATGCAGATTTTTGTTTAAAATATTAATATTTGTTTTTTTTAATTTTTTCAGAAAGTTATTCGAATTTTTGAAGCCAAAAGAAAATATGAACATGGAAATTTTATAAAAGTGAACAAATCTTTTATTGATTCATCAAATATATTTTACTTGTTCTGTATAACCAACTACATAATATTTGTATGAATTATATTTGATAAATAAACTTTTATAACAAGAGATTCATCATTAAATTTCCTTTTCTATCGTGGTGAGAAATGTAAAGAAAAAAGAGATAGCTATGATGAAACCTTGGTCTCAGTAGTTTCAACATGATTGAATTTACTATTCACCGGGGCATGTAAATTATTGGCTATGAACAGCAACCTAAATGCATCGATAAATTTAAGGAAAACGTTCAGTTGTTTCCAAATTTACGACATCTTAGGCTTACTCCGCAGCTGTGGAGCAAATAGTGAAGAGAAAATATAAATTTAAAAATAGTTACCCATATTTGAGATGTGTAATTAACTATAAATTCCATGAATAGTTCCTAATGTTTAATTTTATTACTAGCTAAAAGTTCAATAATATAATGGGAATTGTATTTAAATTATCCTCTAAATACCTTAATAATAATAATTATATTCCATAAATCCTATAAAGAAGCTAAGCTTCAAGGATGTGGAATGAGTCAGGGTGTACATTTATTACATTATTTTATTATATAAAAGATAAATATACTTATAACAAATTACATTTATTACATTATTTTATTATATAAAAGATAAATATACTTATAACAAATTACATTTATTACATTATTTTATTATATAAAAGATAAATATACTTATAACAAATTTTTGTAACCAAATAGAAAGGCGATTCCAACATCATAAACTAATTACTGGTCTCCGATTCTTCTTTAAATTCCTTTACTGAATAGAAGGAGTGTCTAAGAAAAAATGAGGATAATTCAGACTTAAATTTACCTTGGTTATCGGACAACTGTTTAATTCTATGCGGCAGTCTGTTGAAGATGGATATCCCAGAATAATGCAAACCTTTCTGTGCAATTGACAATGTTTTACATTTTTTGTAGAAATTATTTTTGTTCCTTGTATTGAAGGGATGAATATCAGAATTATTCAAAAATAAGTGCCTATTTGTTATTACAAATAACACACATGAATAAATGTATTGGCACGGCAAAGTGAAAATACCCAACTTTTTGAACAGAGTTCTGCAAAAAGTTCGTGTGGTAACCTGACATATTGCTCTAATAACACGTTTTTGACTAATAAAAATCTTATCTATGCCTGCTGAGTTGCCCCAAAAATAATACCATATGATAAAAACAGAATGGAAATATGCAAAGTATACTAATTTTCTTGTTTTTAGATCACTGAAGGTGGACATTGCTCTTACAGCATATGTAGCTGAGCTGAGTTTCTTAAGAAATTGATTAATCTGATCAGTCCAATTTAATTTATTATTTACTAAGAGGCCTAAGAATTTAACAGAGAAAGTTTCATTTACATTTTTGTTGTCGTATTAGACCAATGTAGTCCAATTGAGAAATTTTTAAAACTTAACAGGCTACAATATCACCAAAAAAACTGATTTCGTATGGGACTGCATTTTCATTTCCACGATGATTCGATGGTTAAACTATTAAAAAAAATGAATTATAGACATTTCTATATTCGACAGAAAATATATGAGCTTTTTTGGGGCTGTAACAGAAATTTAGGATCAAAATTGGTTTTGAAATAGTTTATGCGGGTTCAGACTGATAATGAAGAGTACTTTCTCAATCAAAATGACTCAAATATTCATTCTTTAAATTTTTAATTTGAATAAAAACATGAGTCTCAAAAATTAACTCCCTTAAAAAAATAATATAAAATATATTAGCAAAGCTGTATTCTATATAGTCCACAAACCGTCCGACGTGAGATTACGAAGTAAATGATAGGAATGAAAAAAAGCAATGTTAGCATATCAATAAATTTTGTAAGTAGACTACATATTAAACATGTTCGCTCTTTTCCGTGATGTTTTCTTATTTTTGATCGGTAGTTGTCTAATACAGAATATATTATCAATGCATGTTCTTCCACTCCAGAAACCACTTTGTTCCTCTCTTATTGACATATTGTCTAATTAATTTTAAAATTTATAATTTTACTAAAAATTCTCACTGTCGAAGCTAAAGCACTTATACCTCTATAGTAAGAACACATTTTTTTTATCATTTTTTTAATAGGGGTGATATATGGTTTAACCAAGATATCAGAAAATTAGTAGAAGAGAAAAATAAAGCAAGAATGAAATGGTTGTCAGATCACTTAATAGCATCACACACTGAATATAGTGTTTTGAAACGTAAGACAAAGTCAGAAGTAAGAAGAGCAAAAAGTGAATACTGGGATAATGTATGCTTGAATATAGACCATTTGATTGGATACGCTAAATCTACAGAAGCTTGGAGAGTATTAAAAAATGTTAGGAAAGCAGAAAGAAAAAAAATTATATTCCGCTAATAAGACCATCATAATGGATACAAAATTATACAGATATGCTTCAAGAAAATAGAAATGAGTTTAAATTTCAAGAGATGAATGTATAATATAAGACTGACACTCCAGAAATAATAGAAGGAGATGTAAAAAAACTCTGAAAGAGACAAAAAATGGGAGAGCACCAGGATAAAGAAATTTCCAAACAGAACTTCTGAAATATGGAGGGTGAATGAATGTTTGTAAGCTTT
Organism: Eucriotettix oculatus; assembly: GCA_034510155.1. Lineage (NCBI taxonomy): Eukaryota > Metazoa > Arthropoda > Insecta > Orthoptera > Tetrigidae > Eucriotettix > Eucriotettix oculatus. Next base: position 38,906,584 of record CM067382.1, read on the forward strand.
TTAATGACAAATATTGCCCGTGGAGCAGATGGAGGTGGCGCTACCCCGGGGATGGATCGATAGGCTGGAGATGAGCTGAGGAGAGGACAGAGCGCTCCAGGCTGTGCTGGACTCCAGGTCAGTAAACTGTAAGTTAACTAACCAACTCTCGGCTACAACTATTCCTCAATCCCGACGTAAAACTATTATTTCAGCTACTCTACTACAAAATGTTTTAGAGACAGCCGTGCACATAGGACGAAGAACTCTTCTTGTTCAAATTGACTTCAATTTTCACATAAAAAAATTTCCGTTTTTTTCCCCTTCAAATCGGAGAGAACTAAAACTGCATAGGGGTGGACAAAAAAATCATGTGCTAGTTTTAATGTTTGGTTGTCTTCAAATATCATTGCCCAGTTTTGTCTGAGATTTCTGTGTTTCGTATCTAAATTCTTGCCATGGAATCTACGATAGATTCTATGATTACGTCATGGCTGCTTTACATGTTCTGCCAACATTTAGCCAAACTTATTTTGCAAGACCCTCCTCTCTTAAAACGTAACCTATTAATTTATCCCTTCCCTAGGTCAACGTCCTTCATATTGTTCGCTCTTCCCCTAACCCTGCTTAGATCTTCCTCGCTAGTGATTCCATCCACTCATCTACTTTTCAGTATTCTCCTATAGCACCCCATTTCAAAGGTTTCTATTCTTTTCCTTCCTGCAACTCCTATAGACCACGTTTTGCACCCATATAACGCCACAACATTTTCAGAAATAATTTCCTAACAATCACACTTATATTACCCGTAAGTAAATTCCTCTTTTTTGCGAAAGCCTTCATTGTCTGTGCTATCCTACTCTTTATGTCTACTATTCTTCTGCCATCCCTAGTTGTTATGCTTCCCGGTTAGCAGAACATCCTTCAAAATGTTCCATCTCCTAGCTAACACCCTACTGTTTGCCATACTACACTCCATTATCTTGCTTTTCCCTCTATTAATACCCATGTTTAACTGTTTCTCCAGGACCTCCTTTGTGCCATTTATTATGGTTTCCAAGTCTTCTTATGACTCCAATACTACAATATCATCGGAAAACCCGTAGGCTTTTCATTTCTTCTCCTTGCAGAATGATTCCTTTTCCATATTCCGTTTTAACTTTCTTCATCGCCTGTTCTAAAGTTAAACATCACGGGCGACACAGAGTGCATTCTTGTCTTACTCTATTTTTGATTTCTGCTTTATTTTCTTGATCGACAAATCTAAGTACTGCTGACTGCCATCTGTAGAGGTTATGAAAAACTCTTCTTTCTGGATATTTTATTCCTGTGCTCTTCAAAATCCTTAATAGTGTGTCCCAGTTCTCATTATCAAAGGCTTCTACTAATTCTACAAATGCCATGAACTGAGGCCTGTTTATTATCCTGGCTTCTCATATTAGGCGCAAAGTCAATGTTGCTTTTCTTGTACCTATATTCTTCCTAAAACGAACTCATTTTCTCCTATCTCGCATTCTATTTGTTGTTCCACCTTCATATATGCTATTTTCGTTAGTATTTTTCATCGAAGCCTGCATTTCCCCCCCAGAGTGACGGCGGGGCTCACCTGACTATGTCGGGAATGCCTCGTACTCTGTTTTTTTTTTCAAAGTTCTCACATACCGAGACACCTTTACATATTTTGGGAGATTAACGTACTGGGGTCGAAGACCTTGGGCATAAGGCAAGAGTTGTCCTCTGATCCCATTGGATCAGTCGGCCAACTACCTCCACAACTGATAGAGACACGGAGAAGGGAATGCTGCGACCGCACAGCAAACTCTTCTCCCGTCATTTGGAAGGTCGTGAGAATAGTACCCAATACCCGACCTACCTGATGCAGGTTTTCAAGGTTTTTCCTGCATCTCTTTAGGTGGAACACCGGGTAGGATCCTTAATCTATAGCCCGGGGGCACTAGTCAACCTTGCTGTACCTTCCACATCCCCCCTTTTCAATTCTCTTCCTATGCTATTAAAGGGGAGTTGCATGTTTCAGGATCACCCGCTTGTAGCCTGTTAACCCCCACCCCCTGTGAGGTCGCAGCATTCCCTTCTCCGTGTCGCCACCAGTTTTAGGAGGCAGTTGGCCGACTGAACCAATGGGATGAGCGGACAACTCTATATATTTCTTTTTTTGGGGGGGGGGGATTAACAGGCTACATAAGGGTGATCCTGTAGCAGGCAACTCCCCTTTAATAGCATAGTAAGGGAATTGAAAAGGAGGGGATGCGCTTCCTTGAGTTATATATATATATATATATTTCAAACCGATCCTTCTACATGTGAGAGCATCATTGAAACTTACAAAGTGTTACAACCACCAAAGTCAATCCCGGTTAATAATTATGCACGACCATAAAGATAGGTTGAACACCAGAATTTGAACTTGCAAAGTGTCCTTATGCGGGTACTAATTATTCGAACGCTCAGAACCTTAGACTTAACATTCTGTCGAATTACGGAAATGAATAAAAATATTCCTAAAAGCTGATAATTCTGGTTTGATTTCAGCGAGGTAAATGAGCCCGCTGACTTAGAAAGATGGCGAGTATTCACGTGTGGATGTTTGTGGTCATCCTGATCCTGCTGACGGCGAGACTGATAGAATCAAAAGGTGGTGGCGGCCGCGGAGGACGTGGAGGCGGCAGAGCCTTCAGCAAGACAGTTTGGCGAGGGATGGCGGGACACTACAACTCATTTCACTCAGCAGGAACGAGATTTTCCTTGCTACCTGCAAGTGTTGTTCTGCCCCTCGCACTTAACATGAGACTCTCCATAGTTGTCTATTTGTTACAGGTCAGTTCCATTTCAATAGCAATAACTTAAGCAAAAAGAGACAGAAAAGGATGTGTAAGAATAGCAAACCACTGATAAAATGGCAATGTTATACTTATTAATTACTCACTGTCACGGGAAAGGTTCTCGATCAGAGACTACCACTGTTACCATAAAGTATAAAGATAGTTGGGTGATAGCAATAAGCCACATTTGCTTAAGTTAATCAAATTACACATCAACAACTCCACCCATATGTCACAAAAAGAACAAATATGTTTGTATAAACTAGTCTTTAAAATCAATAACAAATACTCTCTGCAATATACAATCTTTGTTATCTATATGGTATGTTCATACTAATGCAGAACAATAATGAAATTCAGTTCTAATCATTTTCTTATGTAAGGTATCTATCAGTTCAAACCTGTTCTACTTTAACTACTCATACACAAATATATAATATCACATTACCAGTCTTACCATTACAAACAAACAGAGGTCTGGAAGGCAAGAGAGTTGAGAGGCACAAAACATATGAAGAATGGCAACGCCGATGGGATGAGTCCAATAAATGCCGATGGACCCATAGGTTAATAAGACTGGATTGATCGGAAACACGGAGAAGTGAATTATTATCTTACTCAAGTCTTGACCGGTCACGGCTGCTTCAGGGCATACTTCTACAGGTTTGCCATAGATAATTCACCTGCATGCCCTGAATGTGGGGTTAATGAGACACCAGAACACGTGTTTTTCATTTGCTCGAGATTTTCATATGGGAGACGAGCATTAGAAAGTGATATTGGAACCTCAATAACACCAGATAATTTGGTACCCAATATGCTGCTCTCACCTAATACCTAGAATAAAGTAAGTGCATATGCCTCTACAGTAATTCAAAGATTAAGAAATTACGAAAAAGAGAGAAATAATAGTGTTTAAAGGAGACAGAGAGAGCTTGACACTACGACTGCTTCCTGTGAAGTAATGTCTAACGACGGTCCCACAGGAAGATACACACAGTCATTGTTGGAAATGGAGGTATTTTTAGTGGGTAGAATCCCACACTACTACTACCCTGAGATAGTGTCTTTAGAAGATTTTCACCTGCCCTCGCAAAAAAAAACATTACCAGTCTTTAGGCAATTTGACTTCAGTAGCCTGGGCCTACTAGGTCGACTGTAGACAGTCATTTTACATGACACATTCCAAATTTGGAGTGATACATGGTTAGCATATTGATTCTCCAGCAGTCTGAAAACCAGTCTCCATGACCATGGCGACACAGACATCCGAGCCCACACCAAGATTCAAACCTCTGTTTTGTGAGGTAGTGAGGTTAGCCACTAGACACAGGGGGTCATCATAATATAGCTTAAATCTCTAATTCAGAGCATTTTATCATCTTCTCATATCGCAACATTGTCCTAATTATTTGATTATGGACAACCAAACAACTGTCATTCTTTGTAGTCTCATAATATTCAATTGCATCACAGTCAATCAAATACCTTACAAATTTTACAATGATGTCACAGTGTATATTCTATTACTTCTTCTTTGTATCCTGTTTTCAAAATATTCAGATGTTTATTCAAAAGCATTTATAAAAAGTTAGATATCTTTTATTGAAACCTGTTGAGTATTAACAGTTCATTCAATCTTGTTATGACTCATAAATATCTAAACTTATTTACTTTACATAAATTGGGTAAATTGATTTAATGATATTAACTAAAAGGTAATTAAGCCTAATACTCATTTTATATTTTCAGCACTGATAAATAATCAACAATATCCACTAGATCTGTGGAGACTTGAGCATCTGTCTTCCCAACGGGCAAATCTGTACCAAGTTGCATATCTATACTAAGATATCATAACGAACACTATTTATTTTCTTGAAGACTGAAATATATCATAGGAAAACTGTCTTGTATATTCACCTTTTAATTAAAATTTTATCTTTGTATAGCATAGTGAAATAAATGTTTACCTAATAATAAGTGTCTAAGTTTTCTTAATTAACTCCTGTACACACAACTACACACCCTGTGAAATAAGCTCTGTTTTGTGGGTGCTGTTCTACAGTCTTCAAAAATAGAAAAGAAAGTGAACTTACTTGGTCCTTCATAGTGCATACTCGGCATAAGTTAAGGTTTCTTTCCTTAATTCCATATGTAGATGTGCACATCTTTTCAGAGGCTGCTACCTAAGTTGAGAGTGGTAAACAACAACTATTAACGACTACAGTTGCACAGGGGAACAAAAAATACTTCATATAACTGCTTTCAAAAATTATTTTAATTATATATTAAAATGAGCAAGGATGTAGAATTAATATTAAGTCATATTCCATTGATTCCATAGAAAAGTAGAACTTTGTGGATGTGGAATGAATTGTTATGATTTATTAATTTTTAATAAGAGTAAGTATTCTCTTTTTTTTAAGAGCCCCATGCATTAAGCTTTTGGTGGAATCTGACAATATTCTGACAACTTTTTTCTGTAGATATAAACATTGTCTTTCCTTGATTAATTACCTCAGAATATTATACAATGTTATTAAAGAGTGAAATTATGCAGAATAAACTAATTTTCTTATGTCTGTGTCACTAAACCTTGACATAATTCAAACAGCAAAGGTTGCCGATCATAGTGTTCTTAGGAGAAAATGAATGTAATCTGTCCAATCTAATTAGTCTACAGATATACCTAAAAAATTCAACTTCACTTATTTCACAATTATTTGTTGTTAGTGTTACAGAGTTCAATGTAGCGTGGTTTGTCTGAATTTGCATGAAATGAGTCTTATCTCAATTGACTGACAAGCAGTTAACTGAAAACCAGTGATGCACCTGAGTTAGTGTATCATCGACAACATTTTCCAGGCTATTTTGCTTACTTGTTACCAAAATGCTAGTGTCATCTGAAAAAGGATACAGTTTTAGAGGAAGAATTTATGGTTTTAGGTAAGTCATTTATATAGATTAAGAATAGCAATGGACCCAAAATGGAACCCTAATGGAGCCAGTTTTTATTTGTCACCAGTCTGAATATACACATTCATCCAAAAAATGTGTCCTTTAAACTATGTTTACTGTTGGCCAAGTAAGAGGAGAACCAAGTATGGGAAACTCCAGATATTCCATAATACTTCATTTTATTTAATAAGATATTGTGTTCATCTGCCTACTACTACTTCAGGTTGTGCCACCTGGAGTTAATCTACAGTTTCATTTCCAATCTTCTACAATAAATCTTATTTATATCTCACAACTCATTTGATTGAGCTACAACAGCCATCTTCCTACTACTTTCCTAGAAACATCTTCCGCTCACTGCTACTCCTTCTCCCTACTGTGACTCTTCACCCCCTTAAGGAGAAGAAGCAGTAGCTGGAATTTCCTTATTACAAGTTTTGGATAGATAACAGAAAATTCCTAATGGGTATCTATTTTTGTTTAGTTGTTCTAAGTGAGGGTGAAAATAGCTTTGTCAGTTGAGCATTTTTTCCTGAATCCAAATCATGAGCTGGTAAGCACATTATATTTATTTAAGTGATCAACAACCCTACTATAAACTACTTTAGACAATACATACAAAAGGGATATTGGACCAGTAATTACCAAAGTCTTCCTTTCTTAAAGATAGGTGTAACTATTACAAACTTCAGGAAATATTCCACTACATAATGACTGATTATATAGATAAGTTATTGTGTGGCTGATTGTGTTTGCAATGTTTTTAAAACAATATTTGTTACTCCATCGTTGCCTGAAGAGTGTTTATTCTTTAATGACTTTAAAATTCCAAATTCATTGTCAGATACAGTTCTTCTAAGTGTTCTGCTCTTGTATTTAATTTACCACAAAGTGTTGTGATACATTAAAAATTGTTATTGAATTGATTAGATTTTCTCGCCCGCTCTGATTTAGTCTCACTATCAGTTGTTCCTTCTTCAGTTGAACATAAACTGATTCTTGTTGGTTTCACTTTTAATTATTTTCCAAACTATTTTAATTTTGTTACTGGAATTGTTGACGACCTTATTAAAATATATATTTTTTAGCTGCTACTATGATTTCATTTTGTACTCTACAATAATTTTTAATAACTTTTTAAATAATAATTATCTGTATCTATAAAAGCTCCTGTAATTATTATGTAGTTAAATCTATATTATAGATGAATATACCATGATGTACACAGTACTCTAAAAAATGTTCAATATAAAGGATTGAATGGAACTTGTGAAAAAAATTGAGTTTAATATCAAATTCATGGCAGCAGATAAGATTGTCAATATGATAAATTTTCACCCAGCTATTTCTTAAACTAATGAAAGCTCTCAGTATGGACTTAGAAAGAAAACTAATGCAGAATGAGATTATTATGGCCACCTTACAGTTTAAGCAAATTAACTATGATATTGCACTGAAGTTGCTAGAGGACCAAACAAATACAACAGATTGTTTATTATTATTGTAGAAGTGATTTATTTCTGAAAATATTGGTAAACAACCTGATTTAAACCTCTTTGAATATGGGATAATTGTTGGCATTTAGAGCAAGTTGAGGTAAAACAGTTGTATTCGTTAAATGTTCAAGAGCATTTGTTTGAAGTTTTGAAACTGGGTCCCAAATTTGTAAGATGTGGCCATCAGCAGAATGGAGACTGGTGCAAGACACAAATAGGGTAATGGTTCATCAAACTGTTGCTAATCTAAATCAGGGATACTCTCAATGTATCTCTGAATGTAGTGGGATATGAAAGACCAAGGCCTGTTCAAACACCTTTGTTATTTGTAGTTAACAAGAGAAATTATCTCCATTATCTCCAAGCGTAGAAGGGAATGGAAGAAGGAAGAAAGACTGAAAAAATTCGATGTGGCCAGGACTCGAACCTGGGTGCACGAAACAACAGTGCATCACCCCTAGAGCCGGGGCGTGTGTCTATCCTTAACGGATGCTCCTAATTCTTCCATCCCTCTTCTCTATCCATCCTAACTTGAAAACCTAAGATATATGGACTGAAAATGTTCGGTTGGTCGTACTCGATGTGGTGGCGGAGTGGATATATATATATATGGGATAAGTGACGAAGTCACGCATTTGATAATTGGATAGAAAGAAAGATAGAAATATTTGGGAGAAAGGCAGGAAATTCGCTCTTTAAATCATATGTATGTATGTATATATATATATATATATATATATATATATATATATATATATATATTATATAAACAATTAATGGGGATAGGATAGAGAGATAGAAAGAAGGTGACTTCAGTGAGGTTCATAGATGGTAGACACCTTGTGAAGTTTAGAGTACTTGAATTTTTCTTCAGAAAGTTAGGAAGACATTTCCAGTAATCAGCTAGCCTCAACGTAAATGACTTCTTCCAAAACATTTATTACAATGCAAGGAGAAACGCTATAGGCTCCTCGATGGCTCTTCCTATACCAACCTGTTAATGGGTCAACTGAAACATCAACCTTAGAATTCCTCTCCACTTAAACCCTTAGTCTGGTTTACTGTTCATTCTATGGACTCAGGTGCCCTATCCGATTTTCTACATAACCAAAACACCAAATTCCACCTCAAGTTCACTTGGAACTACTCACCCGCCTATTCCTTGATGCTGAAATGCACATCAGTTCTGGCTTTTTACCACCACTTCAGTCCACATTAATCCACTAACATCTAAGTACCAGTCTATCATCCAACATCCACTTCACCTTCAATGCTTTCATTGTAGAAAGCACCCATACACCTCCTCCACTTGCCCAATACCCAAGCGCACCCCTGACCACAAGCTGCTTTTCTCAACTACACTGGACTGCAATAATTTAACCCTCAGATTAAAGAACATTCTCCCCAAAATACAACCTGCCCAAGGTCACCTAAACACAATTTATATTACAAGAATTTATACTCAGGCTATACACGAACACAACTCAAGGTCACTTTATTGGGCCCTATAATAGTTGCATATTACTTTTAAATCAACATTAACTGGACATACAATTACAATTTAACAGTGGGAAACTTAACAATATGAATAATATGCATTAATTCACACTCTAATATATAAAATGTTACAGAGCCCAAAATGAATGTTTGGAGATACTTTCCCAATTAAGTTGCACAGGTATTATTCTATAATTTATAACACAATACTTTCCCTTTTATGAATAAGACTTATTTGCCAAGCTTGCATAAAAGATCACACATTTATTATTAGTTTCGCAGGCAGCACTGCAGATTATGTAATGTACTATTATCCAGATAAGTACACTTACCTGAACACCATATTGTCGCCAGATAACCCACACAGCTTCTCTAGAATACATTCATCAAAGTCTCCTGGACATCAATACTGCAATGTCACACTGTTTTATTACTACAGATTTTCATTTGCTGCCATTTTTCTGTCTGATCCTCAATACTAAGTTGATGAACAGTCCAATATGGACTTCTAAACTCAAACACACACTCCAAATCTGTCATGTACAAGCTTAAATAAATAGAGTAACACACAAAGGAAAAAATTGTTCAAAATTTGGGGGGGGGGGGGGAAGTTTGGATTTATTTTTTTGTCCGACACTTACAAAGACATACCTCAATCGGCCAATACACAAAATGGCCTCATCATCTCTCTGTGTTCCTGAACTAATAATAATGAACTATTTATATTTCGACTGCATATAAATACAATATAATGCATTCACACACTTGTAATTAAATGATATAAACATATAAAATTCAGCCTACCCCACAATTATTTCAAAGACTGATGAAACACAATTTCATAAACACTTTAAGAGCATGACTGAGGTTGGAATACGAGTTCTTAAACCCATTTTAATATATTGGTCAGCTCAATTACTTCAGTTTTTGAATACCGCTTACAAAATTTTCCCACAATTATCTGTGTGGTGTCACTTCATACACGCATCATAATCCTGCCCAAATTACAAGGATAATTTTCTGTGAACTATTATTAACAGAATTTTTGTATGAATTATGTAAATAATCTTTGCCCTCCTCCAACTAAACCACAATGTGAGAGCATGTAAGTGCTGAGCAAAATAATTAAATTTTATGAACTCTGACCTTACAAATTCCTCAAAAGATCAAAGAAATTCAGACCTTGACACAATTTGGCAAGGCTTTCTCAGGCTTCCAACCAGGTAGAAACTAAATACATTGTTTCAACAGTCGTCAAAGCTATAATATTCTGGTGAAGATCAGATTGAGCATTGTGTATTGTTTTTTTGAGCAGACTAGTTAATTAAATATATCACTTGATTATTCATATTTATTGACCATAGGACTTTCCCATCATTCCACAAAAAGTCTTAGTACAATAAAAGTAAAGAAATTATGTCAGTAGTGCATTGTACAGTTCCCAAAACTGACTAGTGTATACTTACCAAAAGTAATTCACAAATTTATGACTATTAATGATTTAGTAAGTAAAATCACATAACAAATCTTATATTTTCAATTCTGAACCCAAGGTAGTATTTGACATTAGTTTTCACTCCATAATGACTTGTAGCTGTCCAATGAACTTACCATTTACTGGTCTAACCGAAACATTTCCAGTTGTGAAGAACATAACTTTATTGAAAGAAAGGAGAAACAAGGACATTAGGCAAGTTTGTCAATGTACTTCCAATTGGTAAATGTAGGCTACCAAAGCTTATTGCTCTCAATATCATTAAATTGAACTCTATTGATTAAACACACGAAGTTTAGGAAGATTAGTTTAAACACGAGAAAATACTGAAGTCTTACACAAATGCTTCTTGAAAAAAATACACATTCCATTAAGATCTTTAAATCGTACCTACATTCCACACCTACCAATTATTTTGAAGATAACCTTACACTTACCTTAAAACATATAAACAGCAAAGCACAGCTATTCATGAGACATTTGAAGCACAAATCCTCAATATTGACTGCATAAAAACCAATGATACCACAAATTCATATTAGCTACCTACGTGTTAGCTCAAAGAAAACTAGTACATTAAAGGTTCAAAACTTGTGTAAATTGAACTAGTGGAGTTATATCCCACACGTAAACGCCCTTAACTTGTGATTGGTGCACAATTCGAGACGTCAAGTCTCTAAATATGCATACAATGAAGGGAAAATCCTGATGTATACGTTTGGGTGATCATTTACATAAGAAAAGTCAATGCAGATAGAATATAATGAACATGTGAATTTCCCAGCAACTACTCCTATGAGAAGATATTTAGACTCCAATTTTATCACTCGAATGCTTGACCAATCATTAATAAGCATGTCATACAACCACAGCAATACTACATATAATTCTCATGTCAACCTTGGCCAAAGTTTATTTCCACAATGTTTAAACGGCAAGCTCCATCACCAGGTGGACAGACTTTGACCCAGGTTCAAACACTAGAACTGTATTTAAAATAAATTCACCAGAAAGCCTTCAATCTTAATCACTCTTTAAAGTATTCAAATTATCACATTTAAATTATACACAAAAATTGAAATAAAACTAGTTACACAAGATTAGTTACTATATTTTCAAGCTCCTTGCACCAGCAACTGTAGGTGAATTTCAAACAAATACTGCACAAATTTCCTCAGTCCAAATAAAATACTGAAATTGGCCAGAAAATTTAATATTTATTCCAATTCAAAACTATTAGAACTATTTGAGCATTACAAATGACAAACTTGCCAAAAAATTCATGAAATATTCCAAAATAAAAATACATAACATTTTTAAATTTCTTTATTTCCGCCACCTGAATTCACATCATAACAGCAAATGAACAGTCCTTACTCAGCAACTTCACCAGCCTCGATCTTCTTCTTGAAGGACTCTTTCTTCTGGGCAATTCTGTTCTTGCGTTCTGAAAGTGACAGCTTGGCACGGTTGAACCTCTTCTTGACAATCTTTGAAGCATCCCTCTCCTTCCTCTTGCGCTCAGGGTTGGCACGGATCTGAGCATGAGCATTTTTGTAGATCCCTTCAATTGCATCAGGATCAATGTTTAATTTAATGTACTGTGAGAACTGACGTTTGTAAGCCTCATCATCTTCTTCAGCAAGTTGGCGCATGTAGTCTGCGACATGTTGTCCAAAAATATGTTTTCTGTGTGTCTCTGCATCAAAATCCTTACTTTCAGCATCGTACCCAGGAAAACGTTTGGTGCTGTGGGGAATATTCAGGCCACCATCAACAGCTCCCTTCATAGCTCCAAAAACTCTAGCTCCTGTAGTGGTGCGCATTAATCCAACATCCAAGTAACAACGGAAAGCACCAGGACCGTCCTCTACAGCCTCAACATTATATTCCTCACCAGTCACTTCGGTACAGCCCACATATAACTGGTCAAGACCAAGCTTCTTCAAAAGACGTCTTGCAAGAAGCAGGCCAGTACAATAGGCAGCAGCATAGTTACCCAAGCCTACCTTTATGCCATAATTTGGCAACTCGTGGCTGTAGGCAGAGCACAAAATCATATCACCTTCTATACGAGAATATGCCACCTGGCAAGTAATGTCTCTATTGGAGAATCGTACAATCAATCTATACTTCGGAGTGTTGTACTTATTCTTCACTTGAATCGTCAGGCGCAATCTGGCACGGTAGTCAGTTTTTCCTTCGCGACGCCTCTTGAACTTAACTTGATATCTTTTAAAATATTGCTTATTCTTCACCACTTTTACGAAGCCCATGACGAATACAAGCGTTCAAAAATATACCTTAATCAAAAACTCAGCCACGTGGTGACACAGTAGAACAAATTTACGGAGGCTTCTTCCCGTTGCCACTTCCGACGGCGCTGCGCCTCCAAGAGAGAACTGAACGCACTCTGTTTTCCATTGGTACCAACACAAATCAATGGTCGATATATAAGTATACATTATATAATTCTAAATTATACATAATATATTATACTTATATTTATGATTCATTTCTTAAATGCTCACATATGCAAGAGTTCGAAAATTTAAAATCAGATTTAAAAAATTACGAAATATTTATTTTCGTTTTTATTTAATATGTTGTTAATATAAATAAAACAATTGATATTATTTCACAGACTTTATTTTTCTTAAAATACAATTAGAAAAATAAAGTCTGTGAAAAGTCATAAGTGTTTTATTAATTACTGACGTCAAATTTAACTTTTCCTTATTAATACATAATTTTTAATGAAAAAGAACTACCGCATGAGCATACAAACATAAATAAAATTGGTTAATCATAAATTTTATATATATTTATGAAAATAATTTTGTATATTATTCGACGTAACTTTTTATTGACACGGATTCTGTTGGCAAAAATGTGCGAAACGAGACTGTCTACGTCAGTGTCCAAAGAGAATCTTAAATAGTCTACGTTGACAAAAGCAAAGAGAAATGTCTGCGATCAAATCTGTGACGCAAAGATAACAGACCTTGAAAAATAATTACAATGCTCTTTGATTAGACGGAGATAATTTATGTCGTCTTTGAATTTAATAATTTTGAGATATAAGTAACTGGTCAACTATAGAGCCAGAGAAAACGAAACTTTTAGGTTAAAATAAAAATGTTACATTCCATGGTTTCGTTTCAGCGAGTTTCATTTTCCATAGAAACTCTGAACTGTCAATACAATTACATGTTACAATATCCTTCATGAGAAAAAAATTAGTATGTCACTGTCTTGGATTAGTGTTATCACATATGTCAAGGTCAATAAAGAAATTATTGGAGCCATTTACAGCTTTACTTGAAGAATAATATTCCTTCAATGTCCACCGAATTATTTGTTGGCGTTGACGTAGGCACTAGTAGCGTAAGGGCTGCATTAGTCACTAGAAATGGAAACATTCTTAAAGTATCTACCAAACCGATAAAGATATGGACACCGAAGTCCGATTTTTTTGAACAATCTTCTACAGATATTTGGAACTCTTGTTGCTTTGTAGTTAAGGTAGTATGCCTTCAATTTCTGAATTGTTTTACCACCTAGTTTTATCATTATTGTATTAAAAACATACATTTTTTAGGATGTTATTCAAGGAAGAACTGTTGCTGATATTAAAGGCATTGGATTCGATGCTACCTGTTCCCTTGTGGTTATTGGAAAACATGGGCAGCCTTTGTCAGCAAGTTTGTCAGGTAACTGTTTAATATAGTTGTCATTTAGGTCACAATCTATAAAATTCTAAATCTTAAATGTTGATTCTAAGTCTATTAAGTAGACTATAAATTATTAAAGAATTGTAAATAATGGTTGAATGGAAAAATTTTAAGAAGTATAAAATAACAGTTCTATTAATCAATAATTGTTGTAACAGCTCATAAATATATTATGCTGGCTTTTAGTTATTCTTATAAACTAATTCTCTTTTTTGTTTAAGGCAATAATGAACAGAATGTTATCATGTGGATGGATCATCGTGCTGGTGACGAAGCAAATTACATTAACAGTCTGAAGAGTCAAGTTCTTGATTATGTTGGGGGCAAAATCTCACTGGAAATGGAAATACCCAAACTTATGTGGCTAAAGAATAATTTGCGTATGCAATGTTGGGACAAGGCAGAGTTGTTTTTTGATTTACCTGATTTCTTAACATGGAAAGCAACAGGATCTGAAACCAGGTTTAATATATTTTACATTAATTTAATTAACATAGACATGAAAGAGATATGGAGATAAACTGACTTTAGTAAATTGAGAATTAACGCAATAATGCCTGATAGCTCAGAGTATATCAAATTTCCTCTAAATATCACCTTGTGCTAGTAAACTACTTAGACTGAAAATTTTACTTACTCCTTACTATTCAGCAGACTCCAATTCTCAATTCAAGCTATATCAGCCACTCTCTTTCATGTCCAAATTAATTAATATGACTGTCACATCATCCTTAGTTGCTCTTTCAGTATATATTAATAATTTCTTATTTATCAAGTGTTGAAAACTTATTGTGTAAAATTCAATTTACTCATTTCAGATCACTGTGCTCATTAGTTTGTAAATGGACATATTTGGTTGAAGAAAATGGGAGTGGAAATTGGTGTAAAAATTTTTTCTTAGATGTTGGGCTTGATGATCTAATGTCTGATAACTGGAGGAAAATAGGGTCATTAGTGCAATCTCCTGGATCACCATGTGGAGATGGTTTGACACTGGAAGCTGCAAATGAGCTGGGTTTGTTGCCTGGAACTGCTGTTGGATCATCTATGATAGATGCCCATGCTGGTGGGCTTGGTATGATAGGTTGTGCTGCAAACTTGGTGTCCCAGGATTTTGAAACAAGACTTGGTGAGCTACAACATATACTCACATTAAAAGAATCTAACCAAATATTTCATTCAAATGATAAAAGCCTTTGTAAATGGAAGTTATTTTAATTCACATATTTGCATAATGAACATATAATGGCATAAATTGGACCAATTTTGTTAAAATAAATGACATTTTGTATTCTGATAATGTTTCATCCAAATTTTGAAATCTTTGTTTTCAATAAAACTCCATTATAATATGATGACTGCCCATTTGTAGAATAGTGACTTTAATGTGATTAAACTTTACACTCAGAACCTTTAACAAATTAATTATCCAATCATTATAGAAATGATTTAAGTTTGTTGTTATTACTTAATAGCTGAAATTTTTATAAACAATCATTTGATTTTAAATTTTGGTAGGGTTAATTTGTGGTACTTCTTCTTGCCACATGGTTGTCAGCAATGCTCCAGTTTTTGTGCCTGGTGTGTGGGGACCATACTATAGTGCCATGCTCCCAGGCTTTTGGCTTAATGAGGGCGGACAAAGTGCAACTGGGAAACTTGTAGACCACATCATTGACACCCATCCAATTTCAAAAAGTATACGTGATAAATTGGGACCGGAAATGTAAGTCATATTGCATGAGCATTTTAACATTTAACATAAATAGAAATGTACTTATATATGATAGAGTTAGTATGTAATTATTGTTTAAGTTTTATTTAATATTTCATTCCTGGTATGCACAGGCATATAATAACCTACTTAAACAACTTATTGAAGACCATGGCCAGCAGAAAATGCTTGCCTTCTGTATCCATGCTCACACATGACATTCATATGTGGCCAGATTTCCATGGCAACCGCTCACCACTAGCTGACCCTTCTCTGCGAGGAATGGTAACTGTTACTTAATTTCTCTTAGGCTTTCATTTCACTCAAGTTCACTTATGGTAGTTGTAGTGTAGAACCCAACTACATTATTTTTTATTGCTTGTAAATGTTCAATTAAAATATTGAAAAATTGTGTAGGTTTCTTGTATTAGCTATTCATAACTAAATATCAGATTGAAATATTAGTATTGATCTTCCAATATGCATTTTTTTTCTGAATTCTATTGTATCAATAAATTAGTTTAGTATATATTTACCTACACTAGTCCTATTTTGATTCCTTATGTGAGCAAAAATTCCACCAAATTATGTTGTTTAGTTGTGGACTTACTGCTAACAAGACTTTGGATGAAAGCAGAAAATAAATTGTATAAAATCTTATTGCAAAATCAGCCAGTTGGTATTGTTAAAGCACTTTAAAGATACCATCCGGTAGATTAGCCAAGAAGATTTTATATTGTATAAACTTTATACACTGGTATAACCTCTGATCATTAATGGGAAATAAATCTGTACAAATTCTTCTCAAAATATTATTAATTTTATATATATTATTGGACATATGTAAGTAATTTAAGAAATTAATGTTCCAGAGATGGTTACTAAAATCTTAATAGATTCTCAATTTGAATAATTTTTAGATGTCCATTTTTAGGATTACTTTTATAAGTTACTATTGAAATATAAATTTTCTTTGTTATATTTAAGGTGGTCAGTTTGCAATATAACTTTTCCATATCTTTCAACCTAACATGGGTTCATTTTCAGTTGGGAAAGACTGTCTCTTTCTGCTTGGCCAAAAATGGATTTAATTGCTTGCAGGTCACAGTATATTATTAGGTAAGGCTAATGCTAACTCTGGCTTTACTAACACTTTTGTGTGTTTTATTTCTGTATTAATATATATTTTTTAATGTTTAATGATCTCGAGATAAAGGAGGTCATGGTGGCATTCCCCTTCATTGGAATCGTCTCTATAATTCTTTTTACTGTTTTGGGACACTGAAATACTGTCATAAGTTTTAAATTAACTGGTATTACATGTAAGTTGTAATTAACAGAATGAATGGTAGGTTAAATATTGGTTGTGTAATTATAATTTAAACAAGGATCACTAAAGGAAATGAAAATGGCAGAGTACTATGTGTGTGTGTGTGACTTTGTCATGTTTAATTAATTTATGTATATGGGAGTCGATGACTGGCCATAACTCGGAATGTTTTCCTTTATCTACTGATGAAGGAGACAGTGCCTCCAAAAATCCAAGTCTACATTCAACAAAGTCCCTGCCATCTGTAAACTTCAGGTAAGCCACCAATTTTCTATCTCTCTTTCTTATCCTTATTAATTTATATAAAAGGACAGGAAAGAGAGGGAGTGACTTATCTGAAGTATAAGTTGGCAGACATAACTATGAGTATGAGATTTTCTTTGAATTTTAGGAGGCAACAGTCCCCTTCACTTAGCAAAGGTTGATGTGACATAATTAAAATAATTTGTGTGATCATAAAGAGAGAATTACCAAAGACTGAAGATCTCACCAAGTCACACGGTGTGCATAGTTTAAATATTTGGAAGTCTTCTATTTCTTCTTCAGGAAATGTGTGTATATACATACATTAATTATTTTTTTCAGATATGTGGTTTATCCCTTGCTTCAGATGAGGAGAGCTTAGCCATTCTCTACTTGGCAACAATTCAATCATTGGCTGTAAGTCCTGCCATTATTTTAATAACATTCCATATAACAATTTGACTTTAATATTTTGTATGCCAGTAAAAAAACTTATATAGTATGTGTTTTACTTATTATACAATTTTTAAAAAGAAAATCATATGAATTAACAAGTTAATTTTACTTGATTTAGGGTATCATTTTATTTATGATTTCCTAATTTAGATAGTAAAAATATTTGCATAATTTATTCTACTATCACCATTATAATAATCTAGTTTACATTTAGAAAACATTACTTTTTCCTCAATCCGATTGATAACACACTATGAGTATTTCCATTGCTTGCTTTAAACAAGAAGCAGATATTGTGTTAGGTGTAAATTGTTAATTACCATACAATATTGTAAATGGTAAGACATTTTGAAACTTGTTAAAAAGATCATCACTTGTTGAAATATCTCAGACATATTCAATTGTTTTTTGATAATTGTCATCTTCATTTTCAGTATGGAACAGTACACATTATACAAGAGTTGAAGGCGGCTGGGCACGAGGCCATCCAATCTGTGGTCATTTGTGGTGGCCTCAGCCGTAATCCACTCTTTGTGCAGACACAAGCTGATGCAGCTAACTTGCCTGTGTTGTGTCCCAAAGAGACTGAATCTGTCATGCTCGGCGCTGCCATGCTAGGAGCCTGTGCTGCAGGCACATACCAAGATGTGATGCAAGCTGCCCAGAAAATGAGTGGCGAGGCTGACATACTTATCCCAAGGGAAGAAGAAAACAGGTTAGTCATAAATATAACTATAAAAAAGTGAATTTGTTTGATTGTTATATGAATTGCATACCATCAGATGGATTAAATAAGCAATACTTTAATTATGCTGTGTATGTTTGTTCTACACCATTCCAAAACCTAGACAATTTAACATTTGTTTAAAAGTTCTCCAAATTATTTGTTATTAACCAAAGGGGCACAAATTTTAAGACAAAACATTGTTTATCTAACAGAGCTTTATATGAAGAAATTGTAATGTTTCATTAACCCTTCAGTGGTCACACGGGGATCTGCAGGATCCTGGGTGTATGTCTAAGCCTTAAATAATTATTATTTTAGTAACCCATGACAGTACTACAGATTTACTTTTCCAGGTGCCATTGTCATCCTGTATCCTTCTGAAAAGAAATTTATAAATTGGCAGTTACAAATCATATCCAATTTTTTGGTTTCAGATATCATGCCAAGAAATACAGTGTATTCCTGAAAATGTTGGATCATCAAAGGCAATATAGAAGCATGATGTCATAAAGTCGTTGAAAATTTGGAAAACAAAATTCTGATATATTATTAGAAATGTTACATTTATGTATCCAGATCAATGATCTATACTAAACAATATATATATATATATATTTTTCATGTATGTAATAAAATGGGGTAAAATGTTTTATTAAAAGCACAAAATATTAATTATTAACTTCCTGAATGCCAAAGCCAAAATTATTTTCAGGTAATCCCTTCTTTCAGTCTCGGTTTAGATTTATCCATTTAAATAAGCACGAATCAATATAATTAAGCAAAAATATGAGTTCATAACTTAATTTATTTTAATGATATTTTCACTCTAACAACTGAAAAATGTTCTCTAAATCAACTCTTACCGCCAATATAATATGACTTTATTCATTCTCAGTTTTTATAAAAATTGTTAAGATTTCTTGTGTTGCAGTTATAAAATAGTCGTTCTTGCCTCAAAAACGATTGGAAAGTACCCACTGAACAAAACATATAAAACACTTTTTCAATAATAAAACAAGGTTCATAAAATTTAATGTAGAATCGTTGGTGAGCAATAGAGCTAAATACAATGTTTGAAAAATAATGTAAATAATCAGAGTATATGTACAATATATACAGTAACTGTCCAATTCCATTTACTTTATGAAGATAAATATTGCTGTATCATTTTACTCCAGAAATTGACTACTATATTTTTTACCAGTTTAATCCTTTAGTGGACAATATGCAGACATCCCTATTTATCAACATAAAATTGTCTGCAAAAGTGTTAAGATATCCAAATAAGCTTGTAATTTAAAAATTATTTTGGAAATATGTTAAACCTTTGCTCATGGCGCTGTAAACCAATTGGTGGTATCGAAATGTCATTGCAAACATTTGTTCTGGAAAATTCCGACAGGTACAAATGACTTCTTTTATAGCAAAGAAAATTTACATTAATTTATTTTTTATTTCATTGCACATAAGAATTTCGATCTACAGAAAATGTAAGGCATGAAATAGTTTTTCAGGGAACTCAATTTCAGAGAGACATAAATTTACTAAAAGCATTGAACTACAATTTATAAAAAGATACAATTAACAAAAGACATTGACAGCAAAGGAAAAAGAAACTTTAGTTCAATCATTGGCTGTATTCTCACTTTTCATTAGGTAATGTAATGATAGAATAGATAATGTTTATACAAACATCAGCTATAAATCAAAACAAAGGAAGAGACAAATAGACATTGCTTAACAAAAGAATATTAAACTCCTACACACACATTCATACTCCACAATACTAAATGCCTCGCTACATCTTATTCTTCAAGTAGAGTACAAAATACTTACATCATTAATAAAATACATCAGAACCATTTTATACAAACAAATGTTGTCAAGATATATTCTACATAGACAAATCTCTTAATGTACATCTCAGTTTCACACATTTTACAAACTATATATACATACACACACACATTTGTATAGGAAAGCAGGACAGAGAACAGCATTTGACCTATTTTTTTAAAAAAAACTAGTATGTGTAGGCTGTCTGGGATACAGGAAAAGTAGCTGCCACACCATTCAGGTGTGATCTGTCTTGGACAAAGGGGCTTAGACTCAAAAATTTGAAATGTTCTTGTATCCCAGTCAGTTGGCACCTACTATCAATTTAAGGTAAGTCAACTACTGTTCTCTGTCTCTCTTTCCGATACAAATGAATAATATATATAATTTATAAATTTTTAAAGGCACTTTTTGAAACAACCAAATGCATATTTAAATATAGTTGACTGGAAATCTTTTAACTAAACATGGAAGTACAGAGTAAATATTTTATTAAGTATATCAAAACGAACACTTCACTTTCAATTCAATAGTTTGAAGAACAAATATTAATTCAGTTTAAAAATATATTTCATAGTAGACAAAAATATTAATATTTCATCATTCCTAAAATTAATGACAAGTATTTCAGCTGCAAAGAAAACGGAGAGAGTACAGTCTCATTGTATACACTATATATGGTACAGATGTACAGAACTATTTACAACAGTATGACTGACCAATTAAATGTAACATTTCATTACTGAT
Organism: Eucriotettix oculatus; assembly: GCA_034510155.1. NCBI lineage: Eukaryota > Metazoa > Arthropoda > Insecta > Orthoptera > Tetrigidae > Eucriotettix > Eucriotettix oculatus. Next base: position 38,927,639 of record CM067382.1, read on the forward strand.
TTTTACAAGGTGGTCTATAATCTAATACTGAGAATATTAATAAGAAATTTAATTATCTTTCTTGTGGAAGGTAAAGCTACAATTAGAATACAAAAAAGGACTACAGTTCTATAGAAATTTTCATAAATGAAATGTAATTTGAATTAAATTTTTTGCTTTGAATAAGGAATAGGATTTTATTAACATGGAAAGCAAAATATACCAAGATTGCTTTGTGAAATTGGCCAGAGAAAGGAGGCAACCTACAAAAATTTGAAGAAATTTCCCCTTGACTTCAGGTAAGCCATCTAATCTGCATCTCTTTGACTTTAAAACAATGTGTGTGCCACAAATGCAACAATATAAATAAATTGAGTAATAAATGCAAAAAGATTGTGAAAGTAATACAAGGCAATGTAAGAACATTGTGGAACTCTGAAGAGAGATCAGGACTTATTTACATACGTATAATGTATACTCAGACAATTAATAATAGATCCTTATTCACATAAAATAAGATATGGAAGAGCTGCAAATGTGTACATATGACCAATTAGTTGGCTTTACTAATTAATATGCCTATAAACAAATTTAATCACTCTAAAAAACTTAAAACTACAATACTTCTGCTGTTTTTAAAAATCAGATCATTCATCCTCTAACTACAATAGCTGAGAACAACAACTAGACATGAATTCCCAAGAATAAAACTAAAAAAGAATTAAATTTCAATTTCATAAAGCATGGAAGCTTAATACTTCAATTTCATCATTGAAAAATGAAGCAAATAGAAGACGAAAAAATTAATATAGAGTCGCAAAATAAACTTTGAAGCAAGTCTTAATTAAAGTTAATACAAGGTAAAGATTTTATAATTTGATTGATAGTGCAAGAAAATTTTCAAAGTAACTTGAAACACTTTCATCCACAAAATTAGATTATATAGCTTAAATATAAAGTGCCATGCATAGATGAAAAGGCATAATGTAAAAATAGTGCACAACTTTCTAATGGAAAAATGGCTTAAGGAATCATATTGAGGACTCTGAAGTTCATTTAATTTCTCGTAAAGGAATATTTCATTTCGATAGAAAAGCATGAAAACATGCTCTGTGTATAATGTATCACAAGTACATTATTTCCCTATTTATATACTTTGACTAATTATAACAATTTTATATATATATCAACACTCTGAAAAATAAGAAATAACTATAACATTGAGTTTAAACACCTCTATTACAGAAAATATAAGTATAAAACATTACCAATCTTTATATAAAATAGTCAGTATTCCTAGCTAATATTGACAATTCATTTACAACAACAATTACAGACATTAATTATATCACATTAACATTTTTATTTATAAATTCCACATCAGCATTATTTTAAATAAATATTTACATAAAAATATTTGAAAATATCTTACCACGGGTACAAATACTGCGCTTTTGTATATTTGGTGTCAAACCAAAATTAAAATAATAAGTACATGTGTGTTATACAACAGCAATTTTTTTTCACAAAATATGTGGCAGTTGATTTGTTGAAACTAAATAAAACTTAACAGAAATTATAAAATTATTAATTTTCAGTGGCTATATTCTATTCTGATCATTGTAACATTATTTGATGTCTAAAGTTTCCCAGCTTTAGAAACACTCAGCTGAAAAATAACGCAAAAGCAGATCAATACACACTCATTACTTAGAAGGAATGTAAAATGGGATCTGCAGAATATAATTCTGATTGAGGCACTTGTCAGAAAATCGACAGCTAAAGTTTCGATGTTAAATTTGGCACAATTTCACTCCACCACGAAGGTCTCTCCATTGCTCCAGGATTATGAAAAAAGGTCGCCTGAAGGTTGTCATAAACCTGAAACACCATAAATTAATTAATTAACTGTAATAATAAGGTTGTTTGCAGTGTTTAGAAAAGCTACCAAAAAAACTAGTCAGAAATGTTTAGTAAAATAAGTATTGTTTAGGAAGAGTAATTACAAAATAGATATACTAGATCCTACAAGTATAATTCCTTTTCCTTATATTGTGATTTACAAAACAGGTAACTAGTATTATGAATTAAAGTATTTGAATGAAGTAAATTTTAATGTTTCTTGTCATATCCAACTTGAAATATTAGTTCTTGTTCTGACACATCATTTATCACAATATGTCATAATAAATGCTTGACTCTCTTAACATTGCACTTAAAACTACAAATATTTTCAATAATTCACCCAATGCTGTAGTTGTCTTATATTACTATGTTAATAAATTCGGAGTGCTAAAATAGTACATAAATTTTGGTAAGTTTACCTACTCCAAACCAGTTCCACAAGACTTAATTAAAAATTACATGTGTTTGAATTGGTATTTTCAAAACTAAAATGGGCCATAGTGTTCTCGCCCCTTTTTAACACTTCAATTGCCTACAAAATGTCACATGACAATAGACTACCTTTCCATCAGCTGTTCCAAGTACAGAATTAAGGATGAAATCAGGAGGTGCCAGGGCATCAACAACTGCAACTGCCTCGTGTTTAAGCACCTCACAAAGATGCAAAATAGACTCTTTGACTAGATTTGCCAAATGTGAGCCAGAAGCAAAGCCACCTGTAAAACAAATTTATATTTACAACAGTTAAACGAGTGTATGGAAATAAAATAAATAAATAGCCTACATTCACACACCATACTTGTTTTTAGTACCATGACCATTTGGCGATGATAGTAAAATAGGCATTCAAAATGACCTGAGCCAAATTATATACAAAACAGACAATTACAAACTATTTACAAAGCATTCCACAAGCCATAGTAGCTCATTTTAAATGTATTTAAAATAAATGTTAATTGAAAGAGACAATAATTGCTTCAACTGCAGCTCAGCCAAAGACCATGAAACTAAATTTGGAAACAGCTGGAAAAATGTTGACCGTGCCTGGGAATCGAAACTGGGACTTTAACTGATTCCATACTTCACAAATTCCTTGCTAAGGCGTGAAGAACATGATTAGTAAATTTTAGGTGAGGCTGGGTTAGGTTAATGAGAGTGAAGAAATGTTGCATCATCTGACAGTCAACATGGATTAGCTCAGTTGGTTAGAGCCATGCCCGGAAAGCAGAAGTTCCCAGGTTCGACCTTATCTTCTAAATATAAATGTTAATATTAAGTATACATTAAGGGCATTATTGTTTATGGTGTTTTGGTCCATGCAGACCATTGATTGTATTTGTGTAACTTTTCTTCATTATTTTTATGATCTAAAACTACAGTTTACATTGAAAACGAAATTTCAAATAACTACCCCAATAATCAAGTGTCATTTATCTCGGACAATGTCGAATGAATGACTTCTACAAAAAAGCCAGTTGTTAACCCTTGACATGGAATGATCCTCCTGGGTTATGGTTTTCAACTGTAAACTAATATCCTGATACAGTTAAAGAGAAACAAATTATATTTTTGGCACTCAGATTAAATTTTTAGTGTCAAATTTTCCTAACTTATAATGTTCTATTTCTCTATTTATCATTATAATATATTAATATAAGCATGGTATTCTTAGATTAATGAAAGTTTCTATTTCAAAAGATAACAATACAAATATAATACCAAATATATAATTATTTTGATTTAATCACTGACTAATACTATATTTTACTAATTTTGAATTATTAATACTTAAATTACGATCAAAATTTAAGCTTTTATAAGTGTATTTTTTTTTGTAGTACCTTGATAAAAACTAACAAGATTTTTATCCAAACACCATAAGCCATACATGAGGTACAGATTCAGCAAAACTGGTTTCAAACTAGGCTCCACATCTTCCTTGTTGCATCTATCCCAGAAGTACACTAAAGCATTGTTCTGTAAATCAGTAATTTTACTTAAGTTTAATCATTTTAGAATGGGCTGCATTTGATTTATAAATTTTATTGTTTCATGTAATAATTTTAAAAGTGCAAATGTTTCAGTCTTAAGCCATATATATTTTATTATAGAGAAATGTCTTGTGCAATTGGTTGATATAGAAAAATGTTTGTTAGGAAATTCTTGTCAACTTTTAATTGTTTGTACTAACACTTCATATAACTTATATAAATCTGTTAAATACTGTCAAGAGTGCTAATAAGAAACAACTTTTATTCACAATTAAGGTCTCATACCTGATTGAAATTAATAATAATTTTATGAATTTAAATTCTTTCAACCATTTAATAGTAAGAAAAGATATAAAATGTATTACATCAGATAGACAATGTTTTACGTCTTACCTGTGCAAATACCAAAGACAAAGTTCTAGCAAGATAAACTTGTACATTGTTCTTAGCAGTAAATCTGTCATAGTTATGATTCAAGAGTGATTGAAAACTGCTCTCTGTAGAATTCAATAGCCAGCAAATAAGCCACTGAAAAGCTTCAGACACAACTGTAAGAAAAATAAATTAATGTTACTCTATTATCATTAATGTAAAACTTAAAAAGCAGAAAATTCAAATCAATACTATATTGAAATAGAAAGTAATGAACTCTAATTCAAGCTGTATAAAGTACATACAAACTTACATTTATGAGTCAAAATGTCTTCTTTCCTTGTTCCAATGAATTTCCTCCTAAGTATCTCTGTAGAATCTGGTAAGAACGACACTGATTTCAAAGGTGAAGCCACCTGTCGCTTACTGCCATTTTCGTGCATCCCTCTCCACTGACGGAGAAGCCAGTTGCTTGTTTGCTGCATTAAGACATTATTGTCTCCTTCATAAGTAACTTTGGCATCATGGTTGTTTCGCAAATCTCCCAAACCAGATGCTACAATTTAAAATAATTCAACTCTTTCAGTAAAAATAAACATTTAAATGTATAAATTTATAAGTTATATATTAGAATTCAGAACATATGCATACCTAATTATTATCAAATATTTAAATAGAAATTAATGGTAAATTTGACAGCTAACTTTTTCAATAAATTTTTAATGATATCTTATTAAAGTATGTCTATAAGGACAGATATCATTAACTGCATCATTTGTTTCATGTTTCATTGTTTGAAGCTTTCAAGTGTCAATAGCACTGGCTAAAGTGTAAAATGATGCTGCAATTTAAACAATATTTTGGTTGAAAGGACAGCTTAGGCATTCATAAATAGTATCTGTGGGCTTTCCTTCTTGAGTACAAAGACTAAACCTATTTCTCACTATTTGTTTCCTATTTGGTGTTGCTTCGTGTGATATTTTAGCCTTAAACTTCATCCTCACTATACTGAAACAATTCGACATAGCATCACATTCAGTGACAAGTTTTTTCTAACGATGCAACTAATCCATCAGTGCTATGAAATTTGATATTATGCCTTCTTTTGCAAAAAGACAGCCCGGCTACAGGTTCTTTGTCTTCCATACTATAAATCAGCATAAATGTAATATGAACAGAAGACAATGAAACCACAGGGCAAATTGTTCACAAACACCTTCTGACAGTTCTTATGATGCACAATCCTTATGAAAGGATCACCTATGAAATACTGAACGTTTTAGTGGCATGGATGCTTTAAAGCATCATTGGCAGTAAACATGTTAATGTTATCATAAAAAACTATTTTTGTAGTACATAAAAAACAATATATAAAAGTGATTTTCAGGTAAATAGATTAGAATCATTTTCCAGCAACCCTCGAGAGAAACAGAGCTACACAGATATGTAAAGTCATACGTTTTACATGGTTTGAAACTGAAATTAGTAACTTAATTCCATAATAATTACACTTAATATTTTATCTGTAACAAATATAATTATTATATTCACTCTATAATATTTCAATACCCATTAATAATTCATTACACATTAATTATGTTATATTTCATATTATCTGGATATCTTAAATATTAAAAACCCATGGGTCTTCAATCCTTTCATAAATTAATAGTTCATTATAATAACTATGTATTACAAAAATCAATTTTAATTGCAACTACCGTTCAGGTTTCTTAAACACAGCTCAGTAGTTAACTTGTGAGAGTTAATCATTTCATGTCTTCATACCTCTAAGATATCCGTGACCACCACAAGCTTCCCTAGCTTCTTGAATGGCATCACTACAAATCCAGGTGATGAGAGGTTTGCAGGCTGAGACCATTGCATGTATTTCTGCTACCATAACACTCTAAAATTTTAAAAGTTAAGACATGCATTCATAGTACGATTTATATATTATAATTATATTATTATCATTATTATACAATTATAATTTTATTTGTTCAGACATACATTCATATTATTTTATCATTTAACTTATAGCTCTGTAAGTCTAATGTAATTCAAGCTTTGGATGTCTAAATGACTATAGTATCGGCAAAAATAATGCTTCAAAATGTTCTAAATTACCAGTTTCTTCAGTTTCCCCCCATTGTTTGTGTCTTCCACACAGTCCAAATACTGATCAGTGAATGATGAAACAAACACTTTGAGAACACAGGCTGCAGCCATGTAAGGAAACAGACGCCATTGCTGAAATGAAAAAAACTATATATATAAACCTATAATTAAACAATTAAATCTTAACTTTTCCCTTTCTCACAGAATATGATTGTTGTTCAATTCATTTTCCATTTATCATCATAGCAGACTGCCTGTAGCAAAATTCCATAATAGAAAAGTTTTGAAAGTTCTACATACTACATGAAATTATTATTTTTAGATATGTACATAACTTGAAAAATGTATGGTTACAGTACTGCACTAAAAATTATTACATACCTGTAATCGGTATTCTAATATAGGAATTTCCTCATTGTCATTGGGACCAAACTGCTTCCGGACAGCAGAATATCTTATTGCAATGCAGACAGCATGACAAAGTGTATCAGCACTTTCCTGCATTATTCCCACCCGACCAGTTGACAAGTTTTCCAGAGCTGCTCCTGTAAAAGTTAGTGTTTTAATACCTATTTCCGAACCATTTCACGTTAATACCACAAATTCAGCCAAGTTTATTACACACTTCTAGTTTTTAATTTATTTTTACATTTCATGTCTTCATGAACATATTTTTTTTCAATTTCCTTATTGCTCCCTGTTTCATATTCTGTTGGAAATGTTCTTGGGTTTTCAGTTGGATGACCCTGACCCTGTTTAAATAAGAAGTTGGGAGGGTGGTCAGAAAAATTTCTGATCAAGACGGCAGCACTCCACTCGACACATGTTAGGGAATGTGTTTACGCATATATGGGAAGAGATGACACAAGAGATTTTGAACATATTCAAGGTTAATAAAAATAGATTTACCTAACTGCTGTTGTGGGTTTGTGAAGAAGGTCTCGTATTCTCCCTCTGCAGTCACATCGCTAATCCGATTAAGTAGATTCTCCCTTGGTATTCTGTAGTTCTGGAAAATGATGAACCTAACAGAAGTATTTGAAATAAAATTATATGATTATTCAATACACTGGCATCATTCATGTATAAAACTCGGGGAAGGTTAATTAAAAATATAAGCAGTCTTGCTACTAAGAAAATTAGTAAAGCAATAAATAGTGATAAATTTATATGCTGACTTTTTGGCTGTCTTTTATTTATTGTAAATTTTAAAGTCAGAAAACAATAATGTTAAATAAAAGTGCTAGTGGTGCAATAGTAAATTTTACATCAACAGTCAACATCTTAACATGTCTTTAAAGGAATAATTTTGGCACAATGTATGTTGAAATTGTATTTTTTTTCTTTACTGCATTTCAAACCTTTAACATCTTACCCATTGTCGATTCCATTAAGACCAATCTTCTCTCCCATGTCTCCCACAATGATGCCTGTATAAGGTAGAAGTGTCTTGGGGTTCCTTATAGGGACCATGAATGCATGCAGGCCATGACACACTCCATCAGCAGTCACCAGCTGTGCAAACAGTATGGTGTGGGTGCACGTCTTTCCTGTGTTCATATCAACATCCCATTGCATCACCAACTACATGCTAAAGAGGAATTTCTTAATTCCTATTAAATGCCATATAGCAGGTCACTTGACAAGCAATTTTGAGACAAAATGAACCATTTTGAACATTATTTGTACTGTTAACTAAGACAAAACTAATATTTGAATAGTAAGTATAGAAATAAGGAAGAAAGGTAGGAAATTCGCTTTAAGACATATGCTCGGCATATAATTATGTTCAGTAGGCTGGAAAGTGTAGCTTTATGGTTAAGGCACTCCGCAGATATAGTGAAGGTTCTGTGACAATCTGGGTTCTAGTCCTGGAGGTACTGAATATTTTCAGTCTTTCTTTACTCTCTATGCTGAACATATGCCTTTCTCTGAGCATAATTCTATGCCGAGCATATGAATTTCCGAATGTCCTCCCTCATTTTCTGTCCTTACTTTCTATCCAGTTATCCAATGTGCGTCAGGAAATGACATTGTCATGTTAAAACAATTAATAATGAAAGGATAGATAGCCGAAGACTAGCCAATCACTGGAAATGTCTTCCAAACTTTCTGATTAAGGGGGACGGTGCCTCCGAAAATTTAAAGAACTTCAAACCTCACAAGGTGCCTACCATCTCATGAACCTCAGGTACTTTTTATCTCTTTTTCCTTTCCTTATTAATTGTTTTAATTAACATGGAAATGTCATTTCCTGGCTCATACATATATATAAATATATGTGTGTACCCCAGTATATTTCTTATTGAACTTGTTATATTTCTGAGACAACATTCTGAGCCATTCTCACTACTAACTGAAACCTATCAGGTTAAATACTATACTATGTAGAATTTAAAAAATATTTTAATTGATTTAAATGTAAATATTTGATAACACAGTTAAAAATACATGGAGATTGAACATTTTATCAGAAACAACAGCCAATCATTTCAATAAATTAATACCTAAGTTGCCAACCCAACACTTTGCAGCAAGAAAATCTGGAGTATGTATCACAAATTCTTGATCCTTGGGGTCATATGTGGCTGTAGTCCTCATCCGTTTGGTATTACTGCCATGTGCAACTTCAGTGAGTGAGACGGAACACAAGATCTGAAATTGTTTAAAATCATCACTTTGATCTGTCATAACCTACACAAGGACTTTCTTAAAGTAAGTACTGTATGATTTTTTTTTGCTACAGCACTGCAGTTGCAATAACGAGCTTGCGCAATCACAACTACCATTCATTAGGAAGAAAGCCACAACTGTAAAGCATTTTCCTTTCGCTAGAGCATTTCGAAATAATCGAAACAATAGAACAGCATGTTGATTGTGACATACTGAGGAAGACAATGATTTGCTAAAATGCATTATTACAGGTGATGAGAAATGGGAGTCTCTCATCATTCCTGAATCAAAGCAACAATCAATGAAGTGGAGGACACAACATCTTATATGAAGACGTAGTTCAAACAGACACTATCCACTCACAAAAACATGTACATGACATTCATGACAATGTCCCTGTCAGACAAACTACAATCTCAAGATCAGATCAAACCATTTGGTTGGGAACAACTTGATCACCCTCCCTACTGTCCATCTAAAGAAATTCCTTGGTAGAAAATATTTCAATGACAATGATGATGTGAAACAGGAACAGAAGACTTGGGCTTTCAACACAGGTGGCACATTTCTTTGACAAAGGCTGATTTACAGCTACAACAAGTACCTAAATAGCAGTAATGACCATGTGAAGATTCAAAATAAAATAACTTGAAAACAATGTTCTCTTATTTATTAAATAAATATTGGTAGTTTGAAAAAGGCCTCATATAATTTCAAAAATAAATATAGAACTGTTAAGCTATAGACATGAATTAATGTTCACTATTTGCATGTAAAATCATTGTAGGTTACACATTAAACTTACTCTACATTCTTCCATAAACACAAGATTTCAAAAGTATTGACAACCTGCATTTCAGTTTCCAACATTTGATGCAAAACCTGAATATCCATTGTTCAATGCAAAACACCACTAAACTTGAGTTGGAAAGTTAATTGGAAATTGAGTTATTAGACTTCAAAACAATAAAATATTACAAGACAATCATACCTCACCCCTCCAAGTTGCATTATAGAAATGCCTATGTCTTTCTGTTCCAAGCGTTAGGATTGTGTTTGTACAGAGTGCAATACCTATGGCAAACTTCACAGAAAGGTCCATCTGATATGCAGCAGTTGCTTCATTTATGGTCATCATTGTTCTTGTCTGTAATTTTAAAACACAAAAATTTACCCATTTAAATAACACATCAAAAATATTTTCATGTAAAAAATGAGTCAAAGACAGTAAAAGAAATCTTTATTTTAGAAAATTTTGTTTAGCACAAGTTTGTTCTAGTGCCTATCAATTACATTACTTGTAATTAAGTAGATGAAAATAAACAAAAGTACCAGAAACTAAGAGCTTAATAATTAGTAGATAAAAATTTATTCATGAAATAAGACTCATATTAATTTGAAGTAACAAATTGCCCTAGCCTACTTCTATAAAGTACTTAGACAATAAACTCACTTTGCAAAAACAAATCAAAAAGAAGAAGAAAAGCATACAAATAAGCAAAAATATTCATTGACAAACATCACCCTTATCATTGGTCAATTAACTACTGTCCTATAAAACCATCATCAAACTCATTTGGACCTATGTAGTGGAACTATGAGTTGTGTCCAACCTTGCCAATATACAAACAAGTCAGTCCAAAATCCTGAGAATAATAACCAATATGCCATGGTATATAATCAACAAAAGGCCACAGGAAGCCCTTAGAATTAGTACAATACGACAGCTATTCATGATAGAACAAAAAACATCAAATATTATCTGCGTTCTGCAATCCCTTAAGAACAAGCTCACATACCAACAGATAATCAGAATACTACTGTAGAATGACATTGACCCTCTGACCTAAATTAAAGATGACCATGATGGGAGGTGCCCCCATCATAATATCATATTAGCTAACAAAATAATAAGTCTGTTCTGTTAGCAGTTGTATTTTACAAAAAAAAAAATTAAATCATTCAAGTATTCACACCTTCTTCACATAACTATTTTTGAGGATCTCTTCTGTGTAGAAGTTGTGTCTATGATACTTTGCGAGCTGAAGGGCTGAGCGACGTTTCTGCTGCTCCACACTGGGCGTTGTTGGCAAGTGGTGGAAAAGGATATCCGAATGTAATGTGTTCCACACCTTCATCTGCAGTCAAAGTAGCTCATTGAATACACAGGATCTTAAGAATATAGTATTTGCTTATAAAAACAAATTATAAAGTTTTAGAAAGAAATGATATAGAACAGAAACCAAAATAAATCTAAATAACTGATGAAATACATATTCCTTTAAAAACCAAAGAAATGCTGTTAATCATGGCCACGACATTTTCCAAACTTAAGAAATAACACATTTATATGAATCTACCTTTATCTTCAGCAAATCTGCCTTTTCGAACACCAATTTCAGCTTCTTCCAGTTGAATGAAGCTTGTTTTCTGTATTCATCAAGAGGACCTGAAGGAAGATCTGGAATAAAGTCTGTTTCACGGTCAGATGCCATTTCCTCTCTGGTCTCTTCTGTAAAAATTAAAAGTTCTTTTGAAGAAAATTTTAATATTTCCTTAATAAATTTTCAATTAAGTAAATTTGTTTCAAAGCATTTAGAAAATAAATAGAAATAAAACAATCATCAATATTTATTATCAACAACAAAACCACATCTACAAATTATATAAAAAATCTTATAAAATTTATAAATAATTAATCGATCAAGCATATGCATATGAAGTTATTTTTAAGAATGTACTAACAAGCAGGGGTTAATAACAATATTCCTTGTTATCTGAAGATTCCAGTAAAATGATAACATAATTTGAAAAGAGGAAGCAGGACAAAATAAGTTAAGGCTTATTTAGCAAGAACTAATAGCCCTATTATAATAATTAAAAGGTTTAATTATCACAATTACTCGACTTGTCGCCTTTAGTCTGATAGACGACACTTGGGAATTTTTGTAAACTAAGATAAGCAGCAATGTCAAGAAAGTATATTATGGTGAAATTAAGCACAGAAAGAAATACCATTCTGTCAAAATTATAATAAATGATAATCCCTGAAAATGGTTCAGCCCGCACGGTAGATAAAAACTGCTTTTGTGTAGTTAAAGGTCCACTAAATGTTATCCTTTTTTAAAACTAATATTTTAACCGTTTATAACTGACAGTAATCCGGCAAAAAATATATAGTACTCGATAATAAATTGACGAACATAGCAGTAATAATAAATAAAATTAGTGCTGTGACACTTTCCGTCGACAAGGAGGAAATTTGATTGTTAATTCACTTCGTGTCTTACAACAGAATTGGAAGTATTCCATAACGAATACAGTTCTTCTGTTAGACCGGTGGCTCGATGTATTTCAAAAATATCACGCAAGTATTTCAAGGTAGTCAAGTTTGTAAACGAGCAGCAACAAGTACCGGCTTTTCGGGCGACGTACCGGCAAGCGTTTAGTTGTTTCAAAAAGCAGAGAAATACACTCCAACAGGTAGCGTACCGAAGGCAGGAGCGTCTACCTAAAATGATGTAGCTGGCATCAGTGTCGCTAAACGTCTCGACGAATTGGTCACGGCTTTCTAGTACAAGGTTAGGCAAGGCCCGGCCCAACAAACACCGGCCGGCTTCCACCAACGAAGAATAACGTACCTGGTCCAAGGATCAATAAGCTGGCGTCACACGAAGCGCAACGCATCGCTGCTGCTTTTCTGGGACCGCGCGCCCACTTCGAAACTACGGATTGGTCGGCAAACTACTTCTGCGCTCGCCTTTCTCACCCTTCCTGCACGTGTGTTACTTTGCCGGTGACGTAATTACGCGTTGGACGTAATCTCGCTCTGCCTCGGGATCCCCCCCTACCTCCTCCCTCGACGCTGTCTTTTGTTTGGCCTTGAGAGTCCTGACCAATGACGGCAAGCATTCTTCCCGCGTCTATGAGAGCAGCCAAAATTAAGAAGCCTGAGGGGGATCTCAAGATACAAGGATTAAAACCTAGGAAGAGTTTTATAATTTGCAGTTAATTCATAGTTCGCATTTTCCGGAATACTGCTCCAGATCAGTCACTGCCCTTCAGATGGCAAGTTTTTTCTAACTTCTCGTACAGAACGGGGACAAATATTTATAAGCAATTCTGAAAATCCTGCAAACTGGCATGAGAGAAGCCGAAATTAAATTTTTAACCCGTAGTAATAAATCTTACCGTATAGATTTACAAACTAGTAACCCTTAGTCAATCATTGACTATCTTGCTTCCCCTTCCACATCCCCCCCCCCTTTTCAATTCCCTTCCTATACTCTTAAAGGGGAGTTTCCTGCTTCAGGATTATACTGATGTAGCCTGTTTCGAAAAAATAAACGAGGCCTGGCTGACTGATTGGTACTGGATCATATTGCAATGACCATCACGTAGAACAGAGGAATCGCTCGAGGTCAATACTCTGGCCAGAAGAAGAATCGAAGAGAAGCTACCAGCATACGAATAGTAGAAGTGACACTTCTTTTTAAATAAGAGGTTGTTTGTCTGCTAAATGTTCAAAGGACATATTACTGTGGCTCCCGAGAAATGTCCAAGGAAGCCTTTTCTTACCTTTTAACATTTTGAAATAATTATAAAATTCAAAACACTGTAGTGTGTAACATACATTTTTTTTCTTTATAGATAATATTTCACAAATAAAATGTTTGATTCCTCACAAAATCCATTGAACAAATATTTTTATGATAGGCAGCTGCAGATTTATTTAACCTACGTTTAATATTTAGCACAATACTAAGTAATATTCTTCAGTTAAATATACGAACTAATTCATGGAAATATTTGGATTATCTTGTTGCATAACAAATAAATAAATATTTAACTGCACTGTTCAAAAGAGAAGATATATTCACATTGATTGGTCCTTGCGAATACTATCAAATTAACAGTCCATTACTGTAACAGTTTTAAATCCGTTACACTATTATCAACGCCAAGATTCAAATAATTTTTTTCTTTTAAATTCTGTGTTTATAGTCCACCAACATCATAAGTCATTAGCGACTATCTAATTGAGTAACTGATTTTATGTTTAGTCCAGTTCGCTAAGTAAGGGAACTTGGAAACGCACAAACCCTGACCCAGGAATCGAACCCGGGACCAAAGTGATACGAGGCTGTGTTTAACAACTTGATTAATATTAGGGGAAATAAAGCCCAAACAGTCTCATACAGTGATAATCATTTATTTGAGAAGCTTTCGACCTATATGGTCATTATCAACTATAATAATTAATAAAAAACAACAAGCTTCCTGGCGTAATATCTTACAATGATATTTCACAGTGATTGATAATAATTATTATAGCCGATTACATATAGGCTATATAAAGTCTCGGAATCAAATTACTAACATTATGAACCCGTATGTAGTTTATTTCCCCTAATATAAAATAGTAAATTATTTTAAACAGCGTGGATCACGAAATTCTTAATAAGCGAGAGGAACGGTTTGCCTGCAAATTTATTAGAAGATTTTTTTTACGAATATATTAAATTTGTAAAATTTAGAAGTCGTAAATTTTATTATTGTACGTTCGACAAGGATTTTTTCGGTTGGTGGGTGATATAAGAAACGGCAACTCCCCTTTAATAACATAGGAAGGGAAATGAAAATGGGGGGTGTGGAAGATGGATCAAAATAGATTGACTAGGGCTGTAGATTACCCAGTGTTTCACCTAAAGTGATGCAGCGAAAACACTAGAAAACCTTCATCAGGTAGGTCGGGCTACTGGTTACTATTCTCACGCCCCTCCGAATGACGGGAGACGGGTTTGCTGTGAAGTCTCCATGTCTCCTCCAGTTTTAGGAGGCAGTTGGCCAACTGATCCAATGGGATCAACGGGCATCCCTTTCCCCTTTCGTATGCCCAAGGTCTTCGACCCCAGTACATACACCTCCCAAAATAGGGTGGAGGGTACTTTAATACTTTCTGGAAGAAACGAGGCTATAGAGATGTAACTATAAAAAAAAGTACATGTACGAATTTCATTTATGCTTAAGACCGATTTAAGTTGAGTTAATTAATCCGTTAACTTTGTTTGCAATCTTATTCACTACTATTTTATCAAAACTGAATTGTAATGAATGACAGTGATGTTAAATTATATAACCATGTACGAGCGTCCAAGTAAATTGTAATTCCATAGGTATTAATTTTATTCTTCCAGTTTGACGGAATTTAACTTACATCATAACTCATTAATTCTTTATATAAAATGATGGAGGATAACAAAAGAGGCAGGCAAATAATGAGAACTTTGTAAAACTTTCCCATGCATCATTTCAGGGCCACGTTTTAAATGTAGATCTGCTACTTCAACTGAAACGTGCACATGGCTCATGCCGTTTTAGCGCGCAAAACGGGGAAAAAAGCACCTGAAAACTATTTTAATTGAGAAAAGTCTTCAGACTGTTGGAACGGTCTTATCGAAAATTCGATTTAATGATTCTATTTGCTAAGTGGCGTGACGTCTCTGCGGCTGAAGATAACCGTCAGTTCCGGACGAAATTACTCGGGATCAACAGCGATCGATTCACGTTAGCTTCAGCTATTTAGAGATTAGATTTCGTATAGCTGATCCACTTACTTGCTGACGTCATATATATTTTTCCGAAAGACATTCGTGAAATAATCATACACGTGTCTGAAATCATTACCGTGTAACTATCAAAATAACACCACTCTAAAGGTATTTTTATCTTTGAGGTCTGTACTGTTAAAAAGAACCACCAACTTTTAACTAAGTTGTGGAAGCCAAGGAATAAATGAAAGGCTGTGAAATAAAGAGAAGAAAACTTAGATGCTTTCTAATAGACACGAGGATTTTTGAGGGTCAGCGGTTTTGACCTCTACATCTTGGGGGCAAAAATTGACAGGCTGGGAGAGACGACGGTATTCAGAACAATGCTCAAATCGGCTAGTATTTTCCCAAAGTGGGTTCCACACGGGATCCATCTGATTGTTCAAGGGAGCAATTCCAAAATAAGCTCGTTTATGATTTCCTCAATTTTTAAAAAGTGTTCGTTACATTCTATAGGGTCACACTTGAATGTTTGGAGTTGTTTAAACTACAATTTTCCTCACAGAGCATTTTTAACTATGCCTAATGTATTATGATACTGTACTGGACGATTTTTATAGAAGGCGCAAACCGCATCACTATGTCCAACTCATCTTTACGAATTGGGGAGACTTAAGACTGAAGCTGACTAATATAGTTTCTCTTCACAAAACATCACTAGGGTCCCAATAAATACTACATTAAATCAGAGGTGACCTCACATTGAAGGTTAAAATTATTTAAAAAATACTTAAAATTAAAAAACCATAGAAACTCTTTCATATAAATTAAACTGATTTTTAGGTGTCTATTATACGATTGAATATTTACTTACATTCCTCTTATATTGAATTACTGGAATTCAGCATTATTGTCAATAATATATTTGTTTATAGCGTGATAATTTCTTACTATTTAACAAACAAAAAATTACATCTTTTATTACAATATAAATGTAGTAACATGCTCAACGGGAATTTCCAGTTACTCATCTAGGCTTATCGACCGTCCCTTGTGGGTCAATCCTTGCCAAGTGGTCCAGGAAAAAGGAAATTGGTTGCCGCAAAATAATATTTTGATGGTGCATTCCCTCATGTTTCGGCAGTTCAAAACTAATTTTGTTTTATTTCTATTGTGTCCGGTTCAAAAATGACTGTCGTTTTTGTTGCAGCGGGAATGTTTTTCTTCGCGTTTGCAGGTATCTACGAATATCTAAATTATCCAGGATTGTGTTGACTAATCCTTTTCAAATAAACGGCATCATGTTCAGTACGTTCAGACCTACAAATTAAACCTCTATTTACTAACCTAATTTTTTTTTCATTTACTCTGTGTAACCCGAAATTGTCGATTCCAAATTAAGAAACTTCAATTTTCGTAGGCTAATTTCTCTAAGAAGAAACAGTTTGCGAACCTCAATAGTTTCCGTGCTTCTATACATAATGCTTTATTTACTCTACTTAATTTATAAATGGTTCCCTACACAAATTACACTCGTTTAAAAATGGGATTTTTCAATTTTTTTTTTCAATGTTTGAGACGCAATATCTCTGTTGGACATTTAGATAAAAATCTAAAAGCACAATTTGTGATACATAGTCTTCCTCTATTATGTAACATAAATTTCAAAAGGCGTAATGAAATACAAAAATATTAAAAATAAATTTAAACAACTATGGGGGTGTAACAGGCTACATGAGGATGATCCTTAAACAGGAAACTCCCCTTTAATAACATAGGAAGGGAACTGAAAAGGGGGGGGATGTGGAAAGTAGAGCAAGGCCTGAATGTACTGAACACGATGCAGTTAATTTGAAGAGGATACAACACAGTCCAGGATGATTTAGAAATTCGTAGATACCTGTAAACACGAAAAACGGCATGCGGAGCTATAACAAAAGTGGCAGCCATTTTTGAACCGGACACGATAGAAATAAAACTAAATTAGTTTTGAACTGCCAAAACATGAGGGAATGCGCCAATATTAATTTTTTCTGAGATGCTACAGCCAGCCAATTTCCTTTTTCCTGGACCACTTGTGTAGTAACAAGTTCTCCACAAAAATTGGATTACATATTAAGTTAGTGTAATTTTATCATCACAAGAAAGCAACAAGAATTTCTATCCGTATTTTGTCGAAACACACATTCAAGGCGCGTATTTGATAATGGTCACATTTAGGGATTTTTGCCACGGATTTTTGAAACGGACATTTATTTCTGGTCAATCTGCTGTTGGAAACTCCGGACGCGGGTAGCATATTGAGAAAATTAAATGCCAACAGTCTGGCAAATGCTGAAGGAGACAGCGTGGCTCGCAGGAAAAAAAAAAGACTACCTGCGAGAAAAGGCATCATTACTGCAAAAAACCATTTGTCGATAATTAAAGGCCACGTTAGGCACGTGCAGACGGCACGACCTGTGGGACGAGTTGCGTACCAGCAGCGGAAAATATGGTTGTGCTGAATAAGAAAGACAGACACCAGACAGAGCCCGAGAAATTGGTCCTCACATTATCCGGTCATTCGCGAGGCATCCAGAAGAAATATGGTAAATTCTCCAACGAGAGATTATTTTGATTAACTGAGTAAGCACGTACGATTTTCGTTTCAAATGTATTATTTGGCAAAAAAAATAATTTGAGGGTTTTTTTGTTTTCAAGAAAAAGGTTTTCATAAAAAACAATATTCCCGAATTTATTAATTATACATTAAATGTTGTATAAAACCTTTTCATGAAACAAGAATCCTAAATAGTAAAACCGGTGAAAAGCATTAACACCACGACACTTAGACGACTTTGACAGCAAGAGTAGACCATATGGTTAAGTGACAAAGAGTTCCGCCGCTCAAAATATGCGAGGGATAAAAAGGGCACTTGCTTCCCAGAGACAAATGCATTCTTTTTATGTATAAAAAAACTTCAATCGGCTTCATCAATCCGGAAAATACTCGGTTGATTTTCCACTAACGGTTTTTGGACCCGACTAATGAATTATTAGTTTCCCAATGACAACGTTTGAAGAAACTTGCATATTAGATTCGAACCTAAGTGAAGACTACAATTTGCCAAGTGATTCTTCGTCGGCGATAATACATTTTAATTCGGCTAAAATAAGTTCCCACACATTGAAGCGTACATTTGGCGCACGGGTGGAAAAGTCGGGAGAACTTCATCCAAGATTTATGGCCGGTGGCTTCAGACATACAGCCTCGCTTTGGCAAAGCACTTAAGAAAATAAAGTAACAGCTCACAGCAGAAAAGAAAAAAAAAGAATCGGAACATAAATCATTTCCGAGAGACAGATTCCCATGATTTCTATTCCATGCTTCAAAACCAAAATCGATAGTACCGACCTGTAGTATTTTGGTGAAATCATTAAGCGAAAGTAAAAACAATTGTATAAGAAATGTATAAAATATGTCGATACTGAGCAGGATGCTTAGATACTGACGCAGAAAAACTTACTATTGGCGTTACATAAAAGCTGAGAACGTAGATTAATAACAATTAGTAATAAATAAATAACAATACGGCCATATAAGTCGCGGGAGATAGTCCGCGATACCAAATTACTCTTAATTATTTAGTTCATCCATTTAAAAGTTTACCTGAAAAATTTGAATGAAACGTATTTAAATTAATTTAATACTAATTAAATGATTTGATGACTTATTTGGCCGCTGGCCTCCACTGGGCTCCGGAATACAGCGAATGCTAATTAAGCGAAATAGGAGACTGATTTAACCTTCAACCTTGTTGTTAAGAAACATGCCTTAGTGAGGCCAGGAAATTGGCTTCAATGTGAACACCAGACGAGAGATCTTGAGCTTGAATTTGAAATTTATTGACAACAGTGGGGTTCATTTCTCCGTTGTAGAAGAGATTGAGAATTGAGATGGATACTCGACTCCACCGTTGGATACCTAAACATGTCATTTATTGGTCTTTTTACAATATCACTCGGTGAAATCGCTCATAACTCTATTAAATAGGAATTTATGTTACTAATTATTACGAAATTATTTCGAATTTTTCGTTTCATACGAATCGAATTCTCATTCCAGGTTGGTGGTCATTCCGCGATAGATGAAGATGAAACTTTTTTGAATCAACACATTTTGAATTTTTTTTTAAATTTTAATTTTTGGGTATTGTTTTGGAATGTAAAACATTATTGTATTTTACCATAATTTATATGGTAAAAATTGTTTAGCTTAACGAGTGTTTCCCGGTACGAGTAAGACTCTGGAACGAATGATCCTCGTTATGCGAGGTTCCACTGTAAATTGTTTTGAATTATTAGTTAAGGATAACAAAACTTCTATAATAATCCATATCTTGATAAATAAATTAAAATTTTAATAAAAATAAAAATGTTTTGGTTGGATATGGCTCAGATGAGTGAGTGGTTAGGTAAGTGTGGAACGACAGGTACGCACATTTCAGCCACAGATAAGGCGATTTGTCACGGTGAAGAATGTACGACGCTAAAGTGCTCGCAAATAACTCTTTTATTAGTGTTTCAAGAACTTCACGGCAATAAAGATGTCTGTGACGGAAGAACAATTTATCAAAACTGCAGCGGCTTCCCAAGAAAGTTGAAGGTCTTCCACGAGGCGGCTCATCTTTAATTGATTAATGGCTTCAGTGACCTTTGGCCATACTTCAGAACAATTTTCATTTTATTCTCTGAACAAAGTTTAAACAAAAATATAATAAATCTTAGACTTTAAAAGTGTGATGTACAGAAATGACGCTAGTAAAGACGGTCTGTACATGTTTATTAGCAGTCGGGTAAAATAAAATCTATTCTGTTTTGTCTTTTCGGAAACCAAAATACGCACATAATCGGACTATTTGTGATTTTAAATACGTTTCCATTGTAACTATCCTTGGAGGCACTTCTAGGGCAAAAAAATGTTATATATATTTTTTTCTAAATTAATGTTTAACTAAATGCTTCCCAAACGTGAAGATAAAACGTTGTAGGAATTGAGCAATGTAACTAAAATTATATTTTAAAGTACATAAGAAATTATAATTTCATGTAATCTATGTCACATTAATCTTTGGAATTAATTGGTGGAATGTGGACATATTTCCTACATCAACTATCACAGCATCCATGACCGCCCCCGCGGGAGTTAAGCTTACGTCCTGAATACGTAAAACCTCGCCAACATGATTATGTAACGGAAAGGTTATATCATCACTCCACCCCCGGGATTCGCGGGGAATGTTCAGGTAATTGGCGAAAGTGAAGAGAATTGGTTATATAATACCAGTAGGAATCGTTAATATTCTGAACAGAAAAAAACAGGACAAGAAAAACAGACATTGGATCAATAAACTAAAACATATTCTGTCCATCAAGATCTTTTAGAGAATTATTATGACTGATATTTATTACATTATGTTTATTTCCTAACCTCAATGGTTTTTATCGTTACCAATTTATGGAAAAAAATCTTAATAAATATTACCCAAAGTATTTATCAACTTTAAATTTCATCTGGCATTTTATAAATGTGAAGTAAATATCAGGGTTTTTATTTCTTTAGACTATCCCAAGATATCACCACTGATATTGTAATGAGCTTACGTGGCAATAGCCATTTTATTTGATCAGTGGCCATAAACTGACTGAGAAGTTCCCCACTGGAGACACTCGGACGGTATCAACACGGTAGCAGACTCCAAGCTGACGCCAATAAGCTACCCGGGCGTGTTAAATCCACAGTTTTGCGGATTAAGGAACATTTACCTGAACCCAGATCGTTCACACCGGAAATTTTGAAAGATTCTTCTCCCTGCACGGAGTATGTAGAAAACCGCGGTCCAAGCTGGACATTTGATTGGGTTTAGGGTCTTGTGATCCGCCATCCACCCCATAGAGGGGGGAAGACAGAGACAACCTGGGGAGGTGAAGAGTGAGAAATTGGTCAGTCGGGAATGTAACTTGGAAGTGAGTTGGGAAATAATCTTCGGAGGATGACGGATAGTCGGGAAAGAATCTTGGAAAGAGAAAGCAGTCAGTCAGGAATTAACTTTGAAGTAGGAAGGTGGAGAGGATTGAGAAAAGTTTGTTTTGAATCTTGAAACGACGGTAGGTAAAATCCCGTTCACGTAATTTGCTGGAGTAGAGGAAGAAAACCACAGGCTGCAACAAGCCCCGATTCCCGGAAACCAGTCCCAGGTAACAAAGCCGAAGTCAACAGAGGAAGCAACCGCCCCAAAACCCGGAGATTCCAGTTAATAAATTTAATTTGTTTAAAATATAAATCAATAAATTGCTCATGATTTAAATTAAAAATTAAATTAAAATAATAGCATTATAGTATTATCGAAAACTATGTAGGAGTTATTGAAACGTGTACTGGTCACATGACGTCTGTAGTATTGCAATTTTTAATCGATTTTGAGCTTCGAAAAGGTAATGCATTGGCTATTATAACATTTTAAGTTATAGCGATATAAAATTAAACAATATTGTATATGCATTTTTAAATAAAATATAACGATATTAATAATTTTTTATTAATTTCAATAAACTGATTTAAATACATAGTAACCTATTCTCATTAATTAAATCACAGTCATTTAAATTTTCAAATTTTAAACTGGCGCAAGAAGACTAGCATTTTGATAATTTGCATAGGGATCATTCTGGACAAATAATTTAATCATAAGTAATGTAATAAAATATAAATTCAGCCACCACGTACTTTAAATTTTGTATCGGCCATCCCAACATCCTCGTTGAGCTGCAGCCCCTTTTTTAGTTCGCGTCACTAAGTTACCTGAGCTCTTTGCACACGATTTAACGGGCGGAATGTCATCGTGGTCTCTATTCCCTGTTCGTCAACTGTGCTCATTTATTCCCACTGCTAGTTTCATCTGAGAGCAACTTACGTCACGCAAAGGCTGCAGATGTGCGGACAGCTGCCTCGAAACACAATACGGGTCGACAAAACTGTCAGGCTCGTCCCGCTGTCGTATCATTCTTACAAAGCCTCCATCTGACATTTTGTACGGTTTTGATGGTCTTCGGTATTTACTGGATATAAGCGCCAGTAGGCAACTAAAACAGTTCACGCTCAACGATTTGGGAGATCGAGAGAATAAATCATATCCAGGCTTATTTGAAACTCGATTGATTTTATATCAAATTTTAACTCACTTGAATCACAGCTAAAAATACTGATTATAGTTGTCGCCAGACATATTAGGTGTGACTTGGAATGAAATGACGAGAGTGGATGTAGAAACGCGGTAAAAATTAATATGGAAAGGGAATCAAAATGCAACGAGAAGAAATAAAACCCGTAAAGTTTGCTGATGATATTGTGGTATTAGAGGAGTCAGAAATAGACTTGTAAACCATAATAAATGACATGAACGTGATCCTAGTGGAAGTGAACAACATGAGGATACAGGGGAAACCAAGGTGATGGAATGTGGTATGGGAAATAGTGGAATAACAAAGGGAGTTATATTGGGAAGGGATATTTTGAAATAACTTAAGGAATTCTGCTACTTGGGAAGCAAATAACAACAAATGCACTGGCGTCATCATCTTTTTTGATACCGGGAAAGAATTCCATCTTTCATTTAAACTTTCTTAATTCGCCAGCGTACGATAAAATCAATGTGGTTACTAGTAGGATTAAGTCTGTCAAACACTTATGTGTTGTATGGTACTAAGAATTCGAGGATTATGTCGACCAGAAAGCATTTTCGGATAGGCAAAAATCTCCGTGGCTGTTCCGATCTTTACCGGTGTGATCCAGCACTCATCGATACACGTGTTAATCGTTTGGATTATGACATCGGCCCTCGTATTAGCATTGCCATTATGAACAACATCTGTCTCTGGGATTTCTATACCACCTACAGCACATGACAAAGACAAGCGAGGAAAATTAATTAAATGAACCACAAATGTTTTCTCAGACCACTGATCCATATGTAAAACCAATCATAGTAGTTGAAGGTTTCTATCGGTCTTTTCATTTCTTGCCTATTTTAAGATGTCAGCTTCGGTAATTGACCGAGTTCTTCGCCAAACTGAAATTTTATTTCAGGTATAGTCACGCCCAATGATGTGAGAATTTATAATCCTATGAAATGTCCGCAACCGCGGGTTTGAACTTGAACGTGAAAACGTAATCGCTCCATTGATGATGTAAATGCGTGAAGACCTTGAGGACCCCAAGACAAACTAATGTTAAGTTCCAGCAAGGGATTGCTCAAAACATAATTGTGTCTATTATTGACTGCAGGAGGAAAGATGTAGAAAGTCGCTGGACCAAGGAACACAATATAAGTGTCAAGATAACTGCAGCAATCAGCAGACGGAAACGCGAAGCCTTTTCCGGCTTAGAACAACAGCAAGACATATCCGATATAATTTCGGGAAGTTTACAATAACATGTTTTTACTAAAAATATGAAAAACGACAAGGAAAGCAGTTCCAGGTCATTTTAAATATCTCAGATATCTTAGATACAAAAAAATACAATTTCTAAAAAACATTGAGACAACATTGAATTAAGTAAAAATTTTAAATTAGCAAAGTTTTCATTCCTTGAAAATAATTTACATTAACTACCTGCGCTGTTGCAGTACTTGTTAAAGTTTTGTTTACCTAACTTCAATGAATTATAAAAGAATAAACTAACCAATTTAGTCAAAATTTGTTTTTATAAAACAAAAATTGACGTACCGGTTATTTTTTTAGAACCCCTCCAGATGAAAATATAATTTCGACTGCAATGTGTGGGTAAAGAACACATTTTAGAACTTTCATCCACGCAATTTTAATATTGATATAATAAAGAATTTCTACTTGTAAAATTTTAAATTTTCAATCGGAGAAAGATAGGTCATGTCAATTTCTGTTCAAATATATGTTCTAATATTTCTAGTAAAATATATTTCCAAAAAAATTTCCTGATTTATTATTTTAAAATAAAATAATGTTTATGTATAATTCTTCAGGGATTTAGAAAATTTATATTCCTTCGAAAATGGCCGTTAGATTAATGTACCAAATGTAATCTAAACGCCATACAGAGTTACTATTGTTACATTATTTTTATCGAATGACTATCTTCGTGATTAATAGCCAAAATACATTATTAATATAATACTTCAACAAACCCAGGCCAGTCACTGGCAATTGAACGAGAATTAATATTCAAACTGCGGAAGAGAATAAAAATAGCCACCGTGAAAGCAGTACTTCAAGACATGCTCTTATGAGTGTGGGACATATACATATCAAATCGGAGGCTTCTCTTTGAACAATGTATAATTCCATTAAAAAGTTACTAAAGACAAAACAAGAAGCGCATAAGCTATATTTCACCCGTCGTTGTTATGAGACCAATGATTTCATAAAATAGCTTTCGAAAAACAATTTTCTACAACACTTCTTACTTCGAATACAGCTACGTTATTTCCATTACATACCACTTCTCTAAATTTTTAGATTGTATAGTGTACTAATTCATCCTGCAAACAACTGCGACATCGGCAATAAAACCCATCGTCGATTCGTTTTGAGAATTCTGTCCATCTTAAATTGAAAACTAGTAAAATTTCACTATCTCACAACGTTTCCTACTCTTTGGTAACAATTTTCTAGAAGCTTCTTGTTTAGCATATGATTTAGCCTAACCAGGCAATTATCTGTAAATTTAAATTTTAAATAACATTAGTTATCTGTTCCGTCATAAACATCTGATGTGTCCGAAACGTCCACCGACATTACTAATGCCTCACTCATTATCTAGTGCCCAATTCTTGGTGTACATTTCGCAAATCCCTTAATGGGCCGGAAATTCCCAAACCCGCATTCTTTTCATATCTGACCCAAACAAAAGGAAACTTTACAGCGGCGTTGGTTTCCCTATACCTGCGCTCAAGAAAACATTTTAGCAGGTGCATAGGCCCGTCGCAGAACATCATTCACTGTCTCCTTAAAAATTCAATGTGGGACGGTTGCAGGAATTCACACATAACAATTTCATAACTGCTTTTGTTTCGTGGCTTCTATGCGGAAACATTGCTCTCCTGTACAGCAACAAATGTTCACTTGTTATCTATTTCCCATGCACGAGTGAGTCACGAAGGGTTTGCTCGAGATCGGTATCGTCTCTTAATTTATTTATCTACCTCTGTCACGAAAATAGAATGTACATATGCAAAACTTATCGCGCTTTAGAAACACGTAAAAATGTAGACCGCCTTTTAAAAAATTCATTAACTTATCTCACAATAAACAATCGTTAGATTTTAATTAAGTAATATACTTAACGGACTAAAGTTGTGTTATGTTAGATAATTTCTTCAAGGAATTTTGTTTATTATTAAATGACTCGTTTGACATGATAATGAAGAAAATAAGTCACACAATTTAATAAACCCAATATTAAAATTTAATCTTTATTATAATTTTTATTAAATTTTATGAGGAATATGCTCCTCAAAGAAATTACAATCAAAATTAAAATTTAATTTTGGCTTTATTATACTGTGCGACTGATATACAACCAAGGATTTTTCTTCATTATCATCGGTGCGTTATGTTGAGTTAAACAGAAATTTTGTGCATCCTTGCGGTCAATGGAGAATCTCAACAAATTTATACATACAGAACGACACCATCTATCCAAGATAATTCAGATAACTGACTTTAAAAAATTAAAGTTTTAATGGCATCATGTGAATAAATAATGTTTTCTATGTCTATTGTATTTTACAAAGATGGACTTCTTTATTGTGTGTGCAAAGAGATATATATTAAACTTAACGAGTCCAAACCATCTGCCCGGGACAAATAGGCCTTGTACAAAGGAATAAGTTACATATTGCAGTCCCAGCTTAAGAGGGAGAAAAAAATAAATTAGTTTTATGAGAATTACCAGAGACAAAGTTTGGTTGATATTTTCAAAGGTCTAACGTCGGTAATGAAAACGTTCATATCTCCAAGTAGGTATGAGCAATTACAGCATCAAATATGATGAGAACATGGCTTTTAGATACGCATTAACAGACAAGATAGATATTTTCCAGAATTTGTAATTTCACTAATGGAAAGAATAGTGCAATACTATGTTCCACTCTGATAAGGCCATATCTCGTAGCTTTCACACAATAGTTCACTGACCATTACTGTGTGTGGAAACGTTGCGCAGAGCGATCCGGATTGCAGTATACCAACGCAACAACAAAAAAAGAACTTTGATGCAATCACCTACATTTGAACACGTTGACAATGATTGTATTTCCCGGGTGTAAAAATTCCCCGGACAGATTATTTAAAATCACGGAATTAGGAATAGAACATTGGCCAATGAATGAAGTGTGGCAATGATTGAAAAATATGGGCTAAAGGAAAGTCGAATGTGTTTGTGCATATCTAAACAAAAATGTAGTTAAGGTATCTAGTTTTGAAATAAATTTTGCTATCTAAATTTTTAGAACAACTTTTTTGTAGTAATATCCTGAGAGATTAACCTGATGAAGCTCCAAATGTGAGGAGTTAAAAACTTTTTTGGCCGTTAATGAAAAGATGTTGTTTAGTGATATATTATGCATATAATTACTTAACACAATGCAAAAATTATTAATTTTAATATTTTTTAAGCTATAACATTCGAGTGAGAGTAACCGATGAACTTATTTCATATTTTAAGGGACATGTGGAGAAGTGCTACAAGACAGGAAATTCCAATCAACGTCGTGATACCTTCTGTTTTCACTAAATATTTTAAATTCAATTAATCTATCGATTTGACAGGCTAAATGATACTCGCAAGCTTTGAAGAATGGAAAAGATATTCGGTATCGTTCAGAAGAAAACCACGAAACATCCTCAGGATTCATGCCACTGATAACTATATATGGACAAATTTAAGAAAAAATGTAAATATTGGATTTCAAGATAAGATAGGATTAAATGAAAAGCTAACTTTTCAGAACAAGCCTTAAGGTTCTAAAACTGCTAATGACAAGAAAATAAGTACCATGACGGGATGAACTACCAATGCAACAAACAGAAATGGTGCATTCTGTAAAAACAAGCAAGCAGGAAAGAATAATTGAATAAGTTTTCCTCCAGCTGTCAGACTATTGGATCTGTATGCAAGAGAAATATTTGGGAACCCTCCTCCACACATTAGTTTTATAGACGGCCAGTCTGGAGATCCCTGCTAATTAATCTGGGGGTTTGTCAGTTATTGGCCATCGGAGACGCCACTGCATCCAGTGTCGGCAGATATTTCCGCTGGAGCTGGCGCCTCTCCAGAAATCTTTGTTATTCTGGGACAAAAAAACCTACAGACCGAACGACCGCCAATTTCTCCACTGACGATGACACTCTAGGACTGACTAAGTTAAAAATTCCTGGGATAGGCTCTGAGACAACTGTTCAGTCTCATTTCCCAACACCCACAGCATAAAAAAATATTGAGTTAGATCTCTATGTATATACAGCATCAATCACTCAGAAAAAATAAAGAATGTAAAACGATTTTGGAGACCTAAAGATAAAATTCCTAAAGCGAGGACTGACATTATGAAAATAAAAATAAATAAGTTATTGCTCAAGGAAAGAAATAATTCTTACAAAACTGCAAATGTAGACTGTCCCAAATGACGTGTGTATTAATTACGCCAAAAGCTAATAAAGACGTTAAGTCGACGGCGTCAATAGGAATGAGACAAGTGTGAAACAAGTTAAGCAGAATAAGCGACTATTTCTTTGCTATGATGTCACACTAGCTGTCAATTCTAATTTATGAGTAAAATTTCAAGAAACTGGTTCTGTAGATTTGTCTCCTACTTATTGAAACTTAATCTACTAATAGAGTACTGCGGAAGTCAGTTTACACTTCGATAACGATTTATTATGAAAAGTAAATCTTTGTGATCGTAATAAAAAGTCTATTGGTTTAAAGGAATTTTATGTTAAATCGGGGTTTTGTTTATTGTCAATAAAATAATTCGTAGAACCTCACTTTTTGTCTTTTTGATGAAATCCTCCCGACGAGTCCCTATGGAATATTTTACACGAAAGGATGCCATCTTATTGATATGTATTTAGCGTTGCATGTCCTCAGGAAATCCAGGATTCGGCTGTAATCACCCTTTGTTTTCAGAAGAATAGGAGAAGAGAGAACAATTTGGAAGACTTTGACCAAGAGAAGATACAAATAAGTACCAAAAATTGGTTATTTTCCCTTTTTGGATTTTTTAAAAATGAAGTCTTAAAGTGATTAAAATTTTTATTTATTGTTACATAAATCAGACGTGAAAATATAAATGTAATATTTTTTAATTTGTGGAGAGTTTTCTTTAATTTATCATGTTTAGAGCATATTGCCTTGCTCTATTTCGCAAATGAATGTGTGTACGAAAATTCTATTACAACCCCTGAACCAAGAAAAAATGGGGAATCATATTAGAAAATGAGGACAAAAATTCACATAGCGATAATGTAGTTTAATTATAACAGTGAATTTCACTTACGGTCACACGAACGAAGGAGTCGACACAGCAAAACTCGACACCACTTAAATGACTCAGGACCTGGAGGACTTCAAATGAAACGGACGTACACAGTGACAGTGAGATCTTGATGCCATTTACCAGCTCATAATTCCACAGTTATTATTATTGACATAGATGTGTGAAATGGTGTGGTAAATAACGATTGAGTTCTTGAATAAAACAGCTTTATTTTTTAACCTTAACACTTACGCCTTCAATCATGTGTGAATGTGAATATTTATAAAAAGTTTATATAAAGCGACAAGCTCTTTGTAAATATTTACATTCAAATCAGTTAAAAAATAAGACTCGCTTCAAAGCCAGAGATTATAAAGTGCTCAGTTAAAAAGTCAGATTATAAAGCACTCAGTTAAAAACTAAATTTTTTGCTTTCGTTTTATTCAATGACGTGTGTACAGTAAAACATTTAAACAGGAATGTTTGCACGTATGGTTCACAACTTACGAATTAATATATAATAAATGTTATCAATCCAAATTATATATTTCCCGACCTTAATTAATTAATTTTAATACTGTTTGTAGTAAGCCTGATGAAGTCTCAAAATAGATATGACACGTCGCTTTTGTTAATAAATAGTTATATATTTAATTCAGACTTTTTTGGCCGTTTTTTATTTATTGTAAAAAATAGAGATTAGTAAATTATGAGTGTATTTACAATTGAACTAATTTATTGGCCTATGATATTAGCGGCACTAAGTGCTATGATCTTTAATAACGTAAGCATTTTGGGTGACAATTGTATTAAATAATTCATTCAAGTAAATTAAAATCTCACTATCTTTAACCTATTTATTTTTATCAGTTGCCAATTTACAACCAAAAATTTTTAATTATTTTTCCAAAATTATTTATTAATTTTGATTTTGGTTAGAACTTTCCTGCAATTAGCCATAGGCGTTTTTTACATTTAAACATAAACGTTAGAAACCAATATTCAATTTATATATTTATTTAATATAAATAATATGAAATATATTATAACTCTGGATGACGCTTTTGGGTAAGGATAAAATTATAGTACAAGAAATATCAGTCTGTCAATACATGTTTATAGGCAATAGAAATTCTAATAATCAATTTAATTTAACTGCTTCGGCTAGTTTCATAGCCTTGTAGTGACTTCATCACAGATCCCATGTATTACGAAACTACAGGAACTGTAAGTTGGTAAGATCACGTCGCTAACTGAATATGAGTCAGAAAGTCTGCTTGCATGTTAAGACACCTCGGTGTCCATGATATCATCAAAGCAGTACTTACTGAAGTAAAACTATTAATGGGGGAAATATCTGAGCCAATCCGTCCACAAAACGAGAAAATGCAATAAAGGCATTCAATGGGCACCTTTCATCGGAACGGATTGATAAAAATAATCAATTAATTCGTGCTGTGTTATTTGATTTAACACCTAAATTTTTGGGTGATATAATTAATTTTAAAAATGTTAATGAAGATTTGGAGGACACCTTACGTGCACAATAAACGGTCTGGAGTCGAACCTGTTGCCCGTTCTAGTCGTCTATCTCACGGTATCAGCTTCCGCCGACTTCCGGTCATGCCACGTGTGATCAGGGTTACTTCAGGGCAATGAAAGACAATAGGGGTAACGCAAAAAGAAAATACCAAACTCTTAGTTAAGAATTTTTCAGCAATCAATACAGTTCAAGGTTTTTATTCATGAAGGAATAGGCTCAACATGTCAGGTTTTGTATTGAGGTAATATTGAGAAGACACATTATATTTTAGAGGATTTTAAAGTCTGGACAGAGTGGTGTATTTTGACACGTCTTGAGGGACCTAAAAGGGTGATCGTTTTACCTTTTACAGTGGAAATGACTACTGTAGCAGAGCGGACACTAAGTTACACAGAATGTTTTTAAAGATTTCGAGAGTCGTTATTATGGTGTCCCAGAAGAACGGACGAATTGAAATTTTATTATGTGAGAATTAACAAAATGTTTTTGGGAGAAAGACAATAGCTGTGGGATCGTGGCCGAGAAAAATTGTAAGAAAGTTTTTTAAAGTTTACTGCGGAGCTACTTGAGAGACTCATACGACTAAAGGAGTATTTATAAGTGAGAAAATATAGTGAAGTAAAATTAAAAGCACAGAATAGTGTTTTATTGTTCATTGTGTGTGACTGTCAAAGTTATCTCCGAAGGCGAAGGAAAGGTAGAAGTTGAATTACTTTCTGGACTACAGATAAGTCTAAATAAACTTCTGATTACAGAAACTAGGTCGCATATATTTAACTGAAACGTTTGCCTACATTTCCCCACGAAATAGTAAAAAAATAAATTAAAATTGTATTCTTATTGAATAAACTACTAAAATACCAAAACCAATTTAGCCTAATCATATAAAGAAATCCCTAAATTACAAAATTCAAAACATTACAGTTTTTGTGAAAGTGTTTTTAGTAATTTTACCTCTTTCAGGTTTTATTAGACATATTAGTTCTCCATTACTCTTTTCTTTGAGACGAATTTTAATCGTTTCTCACCTCACCACTACTTTAATTTACTGGGCCCAAATAGCAACGTACAAGTAATATGTAAAATATAATTCGTGCTACGAAGGCAGATATATAATTACATATATCCCCTTCTGACCTTTACTTTAGTTGACAATAGTTGATAATTGGGTAAGAGAAGAGGCCCGTATAACAGTTCGCTCTAACAAAAGCCGTAGCTAATTCACGTGCTTAACACAGGAAACCCAAACTTTTACGCGTTGGCATGGTGTGGTTATATAAATCAACACTTTATCTCTTACCTTTTATGGTTCCGTAAGATTTAAAGCACCCAATAATCCAGCCAAGTAGTGCGTTTCCGCAGGCACTTTAACGGAAGAAACTAATTGACGCAATCTAATGTTTGGCACACAGCGTACCCTAATGAGTCATCGCATTTCTGAATACAAAAACTTAATTTGTAACAATCTCACTGTCATGTTATTTACCATACGACAATTAGCAGTACAGTACTCGTTAATCTTACCTACAAATCAATTGAATTTATATATCAGTATCAATCTTATATATAACTGTGGGTCCTTTACTTATCGTACAAGAAAATAATTGTACTACAGAGAATATACGTCTTGTTATATATATTTAATGAATTGTATCACAATTTGTAATGAATTAAAGTGGCAATTGCTATGTTATTCAGTCAGTGGTGATGCTCAGCAATTACTCTGGTTGAAAATCCTTATAGGCGCCAATCAGACGAAAACAACATGCCTACCAAGACGCCAATTAGGCGGGGATGAGCGACCCGAAACGTGTGAAATCCTCAGTTCCGGGAACTAGCAGGTGTTAAACCCTTCACGGGAATTTCGAAGGGCGTTTCTCCCTCCATGAAATCTGATGACCAGGACAGGCCAAGCTGAAAATATGATTGAAGAAGGGGGTCATGCGTCATGGCAGCCGAACTGATGGTGGGAGTATATGTATAGTTGGCTTGAGAAGAAACGAAGTAGAGAAAAAGCTAGTGACGAACTTAATTTGGAAGAGGGTGAGAGGAGACGGAGTAGAGAGAGTCTAGAAAGAATCTTTGAACAACTACGATGTCAGGAGAGAGTGTGGTAGTTGGGCCACGGCAGGAAAGAAGTTTAGAGTCTCGGATGAAATTTTGAAGAATGAGAAATTAAGCTGAGATGAGGTAGATTAGATAGCCTGGCTCGATTTTTTGAGCAGATAGTGTTAGAATTGGACCACGAGGCGCGACAAGTGAGTCTGGCCGTAGTAACTCAGACGGCAAAGAGTAATCTTGCTGGCGAAACACAAGAAAGGAAGGAAGGATGTCCCTACATTTCCTTCAAAGATATATAATTTTGTGTAACTATTTGATTAACATGAAATAATTAATGTCTGTGACAAATATTTAGACTAAATTGACTGTACACTGGTAAATCGTTGTCCAAATACTAAAACTATTACTGTATTTAGAGAGTTGTTTCTATCATTAATGTAAGACAAAGAGCATACAGCAGAAATATCACGGGGATGATTAATGGAATCAGTAGTGTTAAATTGATGGAAATCCTCTTGATCATTAACAGTCCTGGAAGGACCACAGATGATCTGTCAAACCCCTGAATAGCATGATACATTTTGAATTTATTGCTCATGTCTTCACAGTGTTCAACATCAACTAAAAGTCACAGTAAATACTTGGTGATAACTCATCACGAGATATCAAGAAATCTCTGTAGAATTTAGGTAAACTGGAGGCTTTTAACTTCGTCAGTGGGCGACGCATGATTTCAAGGGTAGCTGGTTTGTTCGAATTCACACTTCGTGGGACACGTAATCCCACCGATTCAGCACGTGGACTGCCGTGGCCAAAGCGTCGTCGGAATGACCTTGAATCAGCCGCTCTTTCGCAACGTGCTCGATGATCTCAATCGGTCATTGTAAACGACAGTATTAAAATATTCAGAGCATTCAGCTGGAACGACTATCAAAAACCATTCCCCATTTAGCAAATCTAACGATACGATCCATGACTATGAAAGGTTTCATGTCGCGGCAGTAAAAATAGTTACGGCAAAACGCTGAGTTTACACAATCAAACGGCACTTAGGAAAATATTAATGGAGCACTATCAGCAGTCGTAGAATCAGAATATTTCTTGTGTACCAATGAGAAATGTCCCATTTATATTTAACAGGCTATATCGTGAACGACACTCGTCCATCATCCAATCAGAATTTGTTCTACTATTTTTCAGAAATTGGGATCGAAAATGTTTGAGACATTTGAGAACTCGGGTAATTTGATAAATGTTCATAGCACAGGTTTTAAGTTCATATTAGAAATTCGTAGACTTCGTATGGTCTATACGTGCGCATAGTACGGATATATGGATGCAAGACTGATAAATTGCACCAAATGTGAATTACACCAAAAAAGTATGAAACGATGCATGTTGGATAAGACGTAAAGGTAAACCACGGGACCAAAACCCCACCAAAAGAACTGAGCGGAAACGGGGAAGAGTCTGACTGGACCAAGATTTGTAAAGACTTTGAAGAGAGTCTAGGAACCCATCCTGGGTTGTACGACGATTAGTCAGGTGTGAGATAACAGAATTTAATTGGCAGTGGCAACTTGAAGCGGTCTCGTGTGGTCATGTTTCGCTGGGCGTAGCAGACACGCAACAGCTGATAACACGTGGCGTGTGTGGCGACCCAAAATTTAAGGACAGTTAATTACCACAAAGTGCAGTCACAAACAACAGTCGTCAAAAGGGGTCCCTCTATACTACAACTCCTCCCAAACTGCGACCGCAATTAATGGCAAATTATTAATCCATTGTCTTCGAACTGTCTATACTGGCTATAAAGGCGAGAGTTGAAAAATTTATTCAGGAAAACTAATAAAATGCATATTTTTAAAACCAGATTAGAGGAAAAGTTCAAGGGAAGGTAGTAAAAGTCTCTGTGAATAAAACAATTGGGAAGTGTTATAAACTTTAGATGAAGAAACAAGCTGAAAGCTAATAATGGAGAAAAACATAACAGTAATTAACGTATTTAACAAGAATTATTTTAATAAATAAGGGAAAACACTATATATTCAACACTCAACAAAATTTATTTACAATATTTCGTCCACAATTTTGGGACGGCAAATTTATTCTTACGTTAAATTTTTAATAGATAAAAATACATATGGATTTAACATCAGAGGTTCCCAAACTGAGTCCAATTGAATTCAAGAATAATTTTAAATATAACTGGCGACAAACAGAAAAAGTAAGGAAGATACCTCAATTGGTAGAGGAAACTCTGTACGTTTTATTTTGTTTACTTTGTCTTTTTACGGCCTATTATATTTGAAAGAGAAAAACAATCAATTTCGCGGCAAGTAAGGCGATATAACTTAAGTTATAGGAGGAAAAATTTTAAAGGGTGAAGTGAACTGAAACGTAATATACCCGACAGTGAGTATAAACTGAAAAACGAATATAAACAGGGTATGTAATAAACTATTTGAAAATTTGGGTAGAGACACAGTAATGAAACAAATTCAAGTGGAAGAAATCTGAATAAACTATAACCGAGGACAGAAGGCGATAAGTTGTAAAATAAATACAGTAAGAAAATATGGGGAAATTTAACCTAATTCAGGACCGGGAAAGTTAAATAAAATGGAAGACAGAGAAGTTTAATTTTTAGAAATCATAATAGAAACCGATTGCGGAAATGAAAATTGCCGAGCCATATAAGGAAATTAAATTAAAGTTAAAATAGTTGTGACATATTAAACTAAATTTAACATTGAAGTGTAAAAGTTTGTACAACTGTAATGCAACAAATAGGTCGACGCTTTAACAACCGTTGTTTAGAGCTTAATGTTTCGTTTCAGGATGATTTCCTGATTCTAATATATGACTAAAAAGTTGAGTTAATTATATTTGTTACTAGTCCCAAATATTTAGTATTTTAATATAGTTTTCATAATTTAATGTATATAACTTCGTCTGTTCATATTGATGTTTCTTATTTACTCTTCTGAGGAATACGGAAAAATCTAAGATAGTCCACTATTGAAGTCATAACGGATGTATAAGTACCACATATTTGTTTTTCCATACCCAAAGGGAAGGACAAAATTATGTATTAATTGAATAGTTTTTTTCTGTTAATAGGTCGTTTAAATTTATCTTTATACATCCTCATTTAAGTATTATTTTAAGCAGTTATATATAAAATATTCATGAGATTCTTCAATAAATAATTATATTATTATTTAATTGTTATAAAATTATTTTTAATAAACCTACATAGTATTGTTCACGTTAGAAAAATATTTTCTCAATAATCCCATTTAATTTATTTTCAAATATATACTCTTGCATTTTTTATTTCACTATTCCTATTTGTATATATTGTTATTTTCATATTTGTAACTAACTTTAATTTGAAATGTCTCATTTCCTTAGAAGAGAATTAATGTAAGCAAAGTTTGTAATCTAATATAATGATCACTGTTGCTATTATATATGAATGTTCATATTTCTAAATTCTTCTGTTGTAACACGTCCTAAATAATATTGGTAATTTATGTACAGAATTAATTGGTTTGGCGTGTTCCATTTCCTCACTGGAGGGCTACCGGAACCAAAACAAAATCCCACACTGCTCCGAATTTATAAACGATTCTCCGATAAACAAATACAAGTATCTCGTGCGATAAATAGTTGGATTCTTCTATCAATTTTGTGAAACCTAAATTTCACATCTTTCCGACTAAATAATAAATTATCAACCTAAGGTATGACTCTTTTTTTATTAAATAGTTTTATTTTCCTGTTTTAATTTGAATAGATGAACCGAATTTAATTTTGGATTAATTTATTTCGTTGCATATTACATTCATTTCATTTCAATACACAGAACATCTGATGAACGCATTTTACAATAAAATAAGCGTATGCTATAGGCTTTCTAAAACTAACATGTGAAGATTACGGGATCTTTTAGGCGTTTCTAAAAAGGAGAGACGTCGATCCGTGTTAAGGAGCGCCGGTCAACCCGTTCTTTCCCTTCGTTGCCATGGTAACTTGTCCGACGCCACCGTCCATCAACCACGCGGAACTATCGCGACCTCGGACCACCACAGGTGAAAGGCCTTACAAGGATGATTCCTTAAATGCAAAGGCAGAAGCGAAAAATTCCAATATAACGTTAAACTGGAGTCGACTCTTCGAGTGAAGCCAGTCTCAAGAATGTGTTCGAAGTCGTTCTATACTCATACATTCTGAGTTTAATTCGGTACATTTGCTTATTTCACGCGAAACATGAAAACCGTTAAAAAAATGAATAGAATAGAAGTGGAGGAGTTTTAAGTGAAATATCAGCAGAGAAAGATGAAAGGGACATGAGAATTTTCAAATTATATTTTTACAAGAAAGATCTACTTAGTGCAGTTCGGTCGCACGAGGCTATATCGAAAATCTGCACTTGGAATGATGGAATATTTATGAGGATAGAGCTTTAGTGAGAACTTTTATTTGTTATTATTGAAATGCAGGTATCCCAGAAAAACCTGTTTATCACCAATATTCTTCATTACAATTAATCAAAAATCTCTATTTCACTTCATTCGATTTTGCTTCAGGTTATATTGAAAATTGCCTATTGCCAACCTTCGTAACACTGCCTCGTAAATCCCTAGGCATGCTCTGGTACAGAACCTTTAATGGGTTTGTTTATGAATTCCTACAGCTTCTACCACCTTGTCTTTACAGATGTTGACGCGAGTCGAAACATTTTCCCAATAATTGCAGTCTGAACACGTCAAACGTGTCGACCAACATGTGGAAGTACACGTACAAAGAGACTTTACTTGCCTTTCAGGTTTATGTTGTAACGACAAATTAGAGATACACTCGTTTCCTTATCAGCCACGTAAGTGACGTCCGAAATTTTCGAAGAAAACGCAGGAGGTAAAATCATGTTTCCAGATAAATCCAAATCCACGAATTGATTAATATTTTCATAAGGTTAATGGCCAATTCCCTTTAATCCAGACTGGAAAACACTGAGCTTACAAATGTGTTAAAACGCAGACAAGGCGGCGATTCAATTGTATAATGGTTATGTAAGCTGTCTGCCAACATGTTAATAAATTCCGGTTC
The DNA here is from genome assembly GCA_034510155.1 of Eucriotettix oculatus. Classification (NCBI taxonomy): domain Eukaryota; kingdom Metazoa; phylum Arthropoda; class Insecta; order Orthoptera; family Tetrigidae; genus Eucriotettix; species Eucriotettix oculatus. Next base: position 38,965,506 of record CM067382.1, read on the forward strand.
GCTAATCCGGAAATCTTACTGCCAAAGAACATGCAACAATATTATTCTAATCTCTGTTTCCTTCGAATTCTTTTTTCTGCTACTGTGCAGATGAGTTCAAAAAATTCAAGCACACCGATTCTTGCTTTGTTTTTGTTAGTCTATTTCTGAACAACCTGTAAAGGAGTCGAACTAATTTCCTTCAATCCTTTTTATTGTAAGTTTCAATCCAAAAAACAGACTAGAATAGGATCTATAATTAATTTTATTCAATTACAAAAGAATTGTGTACAATAAGACAACATATTACGTATCAAATGATAATGCTGAATAACCCTAGGTTTTAATCAGTCACACCATTTAATGAACCAAAACTGTATTAATTTTTATTTCAAATTTTTTATTCAATTTTTCAGGATATTTCCGTATATGCTATGGTCATTTACAAATTTAAAAAGACAAATTGATTGAAACATTAGAAAAAAATTAATTTTTTGAATATAACCAAATTTGGATTCTACATAATTTCAATCTTAAAGCTCAGTTGTCAGATTATTTTGTAGGTATACCATTTCTAATTTTTCTTAATGACTGGTTTTTAATTTATATGATATGATGAATAACCCTACTCGTTTAAAAATTTAAAAAATCATTGAAGAAAGTATCGAATGATTATAATTAAATTTTCATGAAAGAAAGGAAGTATTAGTATTAATTCCACGGCCTGATTTAGACTTAATGAGGTCCTAAGCTATATGAAATATGTTACCCTTCAGTATTTTATTTCAAGACGGTGACAAATATGATTTTTGCGGATATCTAAAGGGTTAAAACGAATTACAATTTAGTAGTATAAATCTTTAACTCATAATAATCTTAAAGCTCAGTTGTCAGATTATTTTGTAGGTATATAATTTCTAATTTTTTTAATGACTGATTTTTAATTTCTTATGATAATGGTAAATAATCCTACTCGTTTAAAAATTTAAAAAATCATTGAAGAAAGTATCGAATGATTAAAATTAAATTTTCATGAAAGAAAGGAAGTATTAGTATTAATTACACGGCCTGATTTAGACTTGATGAGGTCCTAAGCTATTTGAAATATGTAACCCTTGGTAAGTTCAGCATTTCAAGGCGGCGACAAATATGATTTTTGCGGATACCTAAAGGGTTAAAACAAATTACAATTTAGTAGTATAAATCTTTAACTCAATCATTTTTACACGAATAATGCTGTACTAAGCTATAGATAGTGTGAATCCGGCGCTGATCATTTTCACTCTCAAATATATCAGTAGTCAATTTATCAACACTGTATCGAGATCCGCGTTTTTGTATGTAAACAATTATTTTCCGAATGTGACTGAGTAAATTTTTTTGAAGCTAAATTTCATGAGGATTTTTTTTTGTTTTATATCCCGGTATATTCCACGCCTATTTGGCAAAAGCTAATGTAAGCTATGAGTAAAGGCGAATCATTAACGGTTATTAAAACTTACACAATAAAAATTAGGTGATGTTACTCATTTTACAAGTATTATTTTGTTGTTCCTATCGTTTCTCTATTTACTTTACTATTCTGGCGTAGATTCAGCAATAAATTAATGCCGAAAGTATGGCAAGAACACGAACGTAGTCGTATGGGAATGGGAATGTGTTAACTTCTAAATTAATTGATAGAGGATTAGGATAATCATATGAGAAGGGTCATACGACTCGCCTCGGACAACAATGCAGCTGTCCGTCACAGCCTACATTAAAGGGGCTTGCTAGTGGAGGAACATGCGTATTGTGTGTGCTGAAAAAAAAGGGACAATATAGAGAAGGCGACAAACAAGTTTTTCGGGAGTCGGCAAGTGCATGCGTGGGAAGCAAACAGGCGACACTGGGCGGGAAACTCACGTCACGTACGACACCATATCGCACCATAGCCGTAACTCCAGAACAAGCGAGCAACATGAACGCGGGGTTTTCTTAAGAAATGATCAGTAAAATTGAAAATTCATTGAGTGTGCCGATTTATGCGCGAGTATGCGAGCAACTTACCAGTAAGTGTTTGCTGCAACATTCTTGGGCGTGCAGTATCTAGTGGCCGGCGCAGCACTGTGCCAGTAAGCCGGGTAGGCGGGAGCCTTCGGCAACCCTCGACAGTCTTCGGATAACAACGCCACATGGTGACCAAGAGACACCAACGTGCTGTAAAATAATGAACATTTTATTGCAAATTTATATTACTCTTGTTTAACTGTAACAAAGATGGCGTGTGGCCCAATACAAGTATTTTAGACTCTCTGCCCTTGTTATTCACTACGACTACAAATATGTTCTTAGAACTGAAGATGTTTCAAAATGTAACAACTATTCACAAAAACAAAAAAAGGATTGCGTTATTCATTAACCTAACGATAGTTGTTCCGATATAACATTTGAGACGTGTTGTCAGAATTATAAAATTAACTCCTGACCACATATACAAAGAATTTATAAGAGCCAATACTTTAATTAAAGTATTCGCCAGAAAAAATCAATTATAGAAATTTGATGGTCTACTTAATGAAATTTTCCCACCATTTCATTCCATTACCGGCAGAGATCTCAATTTCACTAACTTTTTCTCTCGAATTTAACTGTATTGAATTATCAATTTATTCTGACTTTATTGGCTAAACCTATTCATTCTATTAAAATGAATAATTCACCATAACCCTCATTGTACTATAAAATAAAAAGGAGAAACTTCTGACGTTCTATAACCTGTGTAATACAACTCGCAATTTTCTTCGGTCATTTAAATCTACAGCATATATATCCCAATAATATTCAAAACATGTATTCTTTTCATAAAAACAATAAAAAACTATACGACTACAAATATGTTCTTAGAACTGATTATGTTTCAAAATGTAACAACTATTCACAAAAAAAAAGGATTGCGTTATTCATTAACCTAAAGAAAGTTGTTCCGTTATAACATTTGAGACGTGTTGTCAGAATTATATTATTAACTCCTGACCACATATACAAATAATTTATAAGAGCCAATACTTTAAAAAATCAATTATAGAAATTTGATGGTCTACTTAATGATAATTTCCCACCATTTCATTCCATTACCGGCAAAGATCTCAATTTCTCTAACTTTTTCTCTCGAATTTAACTGTATTGAATTATCAATTTATTCTGACTTTATTGGCTAAAGCTATTCATTCTATTAAAATGAATAATTCACCGTAACCCTCATTGTACTATAAAATAAAAAGTAGAAACTTCTGACGTTCTATAACCTGTGTAATACAACTCGCAATTTTCTTCGGTCATTTAAATCAATAGCATGTATATCCCAATAATATTCAAAATATGTATTCTTTCCATAAAAACAATTCATATAAGACTTATATTTCTTTGTTTGTTCCCCCTAAAGGTGTTGTAATATACCGGAATATAATTTTTAAGATACTTCCTGATAACATTTAAGAATTATATTTGAATTAAAGAACTGAGGAGGTCCCGAAAGTTTGGGAACGAAACGTTTTCAAATCTAATAAATTATTTCATTCCTGACGTTTGGTCATTCTTTGTGTTTTATTTATAATAGCAAGTCAGATTATTAATTACTTTATTTATAATTCCAAATGCATTCTAATGTGAGATTTAAAATAAAATTATTCAGTAACTCCACTGTAAATAAGATCTTGGATTCGTAAATTAACTTAGAATCCGAACACATAGAAACAAAATAATTAACATGAACTTTAGTAATCTTTGATTATTGAAATATTTTAGAGTGGAAGTAATAATGATTACAGTACATTTATTGCGTACAACTACAAATGTAATTTTAATCATTTAATGCATATGAAATACAGATTTAGTTACGTTGTTATATGAAAAGTTGTATTTTCACGTCTGATTTTGTAATAAAAAGTAATGTTTCCGACCACATTCAGACTTTATTGTTAATAATTTCCAAAGACAAAAAAAACGTTTCTGTACTTATTATCCTAATTATGAATACATCATGTGTCAATTAAAAATACACAATATTTATGAACACAACCACAAATTTTATAATAGTTTGAAAACGTTTCCCCGAGCTGAAATCAACAGAGCAAGTGTAAATAGATTTGTCGTGAGCCTCGGGTAGATGTTTTCAAAATATTGTAAAATTTGTGGTTGTGTTCATAAATATTCTGTATTTAATTTTGACACTTATTGTATTGATAATTCTTATCGTGAGGATACATGGAGATGGAAATGAACATATTTTATTCCATTCTTGGCGGGCAAGAATGAATAAAAACATGAGAACAGTCGTTCTTATTAATAATGATTATTCTTTAAATTGAAACTGCTCAAATAAAATGATAAAAAGGTAAAAAATGTTAAATTTTGACTATTATCAATAGAAAATATTTATATAATTTTGACAGGCAACTCAAAGTTGTTAACTTTTCAGTATATTTAACATATTGAACACTTTTAGAGGCGTAATCTCATAAGTTTCTTATTTACTCATCTAATTATATGTTTAAGGGTAAGTACTCTCATATAATGATACATTTTGTATATCTTGATAAACTGACGATTTTTCTTCTCATTCCTACTTACGCATATTCGAAAGTATAGGAATATAATAATCTTCTTGTTGGTTCTTTCCACAACCATTCCTGTCAAATGAAAGACAGAAAGTAAGTTCTTAATTTCATTTCGGAATTCAATAGGATAAATGAAACAAATTACAAACTATATCCTCGAAGTCGGTATAGAAGATAAGCACAGGATAGACATCTGACAAATAATGTCTAAAAACAATGCCCCTAAATAATCATATTTATGAAGAATTACATTAATGCCAGTCGAATGGCAATAATGCAGAATGGAATGAGTAAATAGATTTATGTTCTTATAAATATTAGATAGATGCAGATGCGAAGTAGAATTGGAAAATTGAAAAGGCTACAAAGGAAAGTCTTCTTGATAGATTAAGATTTTTATTTAAATTTGAATGCTTCATAATTCCATGTTTCTTTAAAGAACTTAAGACAAGGTGTGATTAGTTAGTTCTGTTAATTTAAATATTAACGATCAAAACATATTATTAGGAATCATTTAGTATAGATACTATAAGCCAAGCAACCAATTAGAACTCTCTATTTGTAGCGGATTATCTTGCGAATAAAAAACTTTAATATGATTAACATTTTTGATTGTATATTTTGCTACGATCACTAGATATTTTTATTTGTTTCTAATTAAATCTATTTATAGTTATATAGTTTAGGTTTTTGAGATCCCTTGGTAATTAGCTAGAAATAACGCAATGCAAAAAAAAATTACAATACCATAATTTATTCATTTCATTTCCATTAATGGAAAGAAATTAAAATTTAACTATTTTAAAAAGTTATCTTTCACTTTATTGGGAGCATATTTAATTGTATTTTTCACAATATCAAAATTAAATAATAAATAGTTGGTTCCTCGGGTTTCTCCAAAGATTATATTAAATACTCTTCGTGTTTCTCTGTATTTCAAAGAACTTAACGTTAGATATTCAAGTAAGATAAATAATTTGATAATGTTGTTTAGTTCTTCCTCGTTTCTGTAGATTTGAAATTTAATTAATTGAAAATAGACTAAAACATTTATGATGCACGTATAACTGTCATTACGCGATGCAGTAGTTCATTGTTGGTGGTCGAGGTTATGTGAGATATTCATGCTGTTCGAATGTAATTGACATTGCACGTTACTCTTGTTAAGCTGTTGTAAGTATAATGGCTCGAATGGAACTCGTTCAAACTTTAACGGGGCATCATGGCCGTGTTTGGAACGTTTGCTGGCATCCACAAGGAAACCTTATAGCAAGTTGTGGAGAAGACAAAACTATACGTATTTGGGGGAAGGAGGGATCCAAATGGGTTAACAAAACTATTTTAACAGAAGGACATCAAAGGACTATTCGACAAGTTGCATGGTCACCATGTGGCAACTACCTGGCTTCTGCAAGTTTTGACTCCACCATTGCTATCTGGGATAAGAAATCAGGACAGTTTGAGTGTAATGCCACATTAGAAGGACATGAAAATGAAGTGAAAAGTGTAGCTTGGTCCAAATCTGGCCAACTTCTGGCTTCTTGTAGCAGGGACAAAAGTGTTTGGGTGTGGGAAGTTGCTGAAGACGACGAATACGAGTGTGGAGCTGTTATAAATGCCCACACAAAAGATGTTAAAAAGGTTGTGTGGCATCCTCGCATTGATATTTTAGCTTCTGCAAGCTATGATGACACTATAAAAATTTTTGCAGAGGATGACGATGATTGGATATGTATTTCTACCCTTGCATCTCATGAATCTACAGTTTGGAGCTTAGCATTTGATTCAACTGGAACTCGTTTGGCTTCATGTAGTGATGATCTCACCGTTAAGATTTGGAATGAATATAAACCTAATAATCCTGAGGGAATCATGACCCCTAATAATGATCCAGTTTGGAAGTGTGTGTGCACTCTGTCTGGCTATCATACGCGCACCATTTTTGACATTAGTTGGTGCCACAAGACTGATTTGATTGCTACTGCTTGTGGTGATGACAATATTAGAATTTTTAAAGAAGTACCAAATTCAGAAAGAAATGCACCTACATTTGCCTTGCTCTATTGTTTACATAAAGCCCATAGCCAAGATGTGAATTCAGTTGCATGGAATCCATTCATTCCAGGTCTCCTAGTTTCAGCAAGTGATGATGGAGAAGTCAAGATTTGGTTGTTTCAAGAAGAATGCTATTCATATGCATATTGCAGTAAATATTCAGTTCAGTCGAAGATACTTTGAAATAGTTCTAATAACCCAATGTTGTACATATTCCTGCAACTAAATAATATATCTGTAATGTTTGTGGAAAGTCACTTCATTTTTGTTTCAATTATTGTTAGATTTAACAAATAGCTTTATTTACATGGTTCTTAACAAACCGGTTCTTTAAATATTTGTAACAAACACATTTAAACATTTTAAATTTAATTTTACTATTCAAATAAATTGGGGCTTAAGTCTAACTGTATATTGTTTCATTTTTACCTATATTTTGACATATAATCCATGGTAGATCTAACAATTTGATGTATTCAATCGAACTGATCTTCAATTTTAGGGTAAATAATTTTTTTACCTTTTTATTTATAGTATAGTTTATAAAGGGTTGTTGTTCATGAATGATTTTTCATTACATTGAATTTTATGTATTCAAATATAATGTCTTCTTAACAAACCTTTTCCATGATGATCTATTAGTTTTCTTGGAATATGTTTCCAAATATACAATTTGATAGGTACATATTGTTTTGTTAATAAAGTGTTGTTATTACTCACAATTTTATTCTTCCCTACCTACCCCATATTCCAACTGTGAGATATTAGAAAAAATGTGTAGTTGAATTCTTTGGCTCAAATGTATAGATTGGTTCTTTAATTTATCTTATTTGAATTTTGGTGACTGCATACCATCTTAAAATTAATTCATAATAAATCAATTATACGAACCAAACTATGCAAAAATGATTATATTCAAATTTTCTTGAAGGTATTCAAGTAAAGACCAATTACGCAATGTGGCAACATTAACTTAATTATCTTTATAAAACATGTATGAGGGGAATATGTTGTGCCTTCAGTATTTTGCCTGCATGTGGTAGTAAGAGGTCCATAAAATGACCAGCTTGTGTTTCATGAAATAATAAGTGATATCAATCTTATGGTAGATTCAATTACATAAAATGAGTAGATGAACTTCTGTTTTTCAGGCGTCTGATAAAATCGTCAAGAATTGCAGAATCGTGTGATATTTATACTATCACTTAATTTTCTCTCTAATTTAGCTTTGTGTAATAAATATATATTTAACATTTTCTGATACAAATAATTATGATTATGAAATGGTATCAGGTATTCCAAATTTATTAATCAGGTAATAGAAAATTCTTACATTATATTAACTTCAATCAATTTACATGTTTCATATTCATGAAACAGTTTATTTGTGCTATTATTAATTCTGAACAAAACATATTTTGGTCTTTAAAAGTAGTTTGCACATTCATATGAAGTTTTTTATGAAATTGAAAAAATAATTACTACCCTACAAAAAACACCAGGGATAAACAAATTTCAGATGCTAGAAAAAATTGTTTTGATACCAGTGTCAGATGTAGTTTATTTCATAAAATCACCAGTAACTTACATTCTCTAAGAAGCGTAATTTGTCCTACAAAATAGTTATAATATTTACTCCAAGTAATCTCTTAAATATTTTTATTTCCTGAATTTCAGTCTTATGATTTTGTATATTGCAGGTCCAGACAGCATTTGAAAAATAAAGTTTGAAGAAAAGTATCTGGCACTTGATCTCAAGTATATCCATGTTATTTAAAGTTCTACGAACTTTTAAAAGTGTGTTTTCTGTAATAAACACAGTGACTAAAACTGAAAAGAGCTGTACAGCAATTCAATTTTGCAAAAGAAGTATTTCATCCCAACAAACCATTCATCCTTTGCAAGTTGAAATGTCTGGAGTGGACCTAGATGTTGTGATTTCCAAGTTGAACTCCTATGCTCCAACTTCTCTAGCAGAGTCATGGGATAATGTTGGCCTCTTGGTGGAACCCTACTCTAAAAGGCCTATTAACAAAATTTTGCTCACAAATGATCTTACAGTACCTGTTATGGAGGAAGCCATAGACCTCGATGTTGCAATGATAATATCGTATCATCCTCCTATTTTCACGGGAATGAAATCCATAGTAAGAAAAAAGTGGAAGGTATGTTTAAGAAAATGAGAACCTGCACAATTAATTAAATGAATAGTAGAATAATGAGAGATAGAAGACTACTTAATTTGGTAGTGGATTTTGATTGAATAGTGATGTAGTTGTAGAATAATTTCTATCTGGTCTTCCAATGGAGCACAGTGTAGATAGAATCAAGCTACTGAATTATTGTGATATGTCAGAAAGGTGGTCTTCTTGTAAATGTGAGGCTAATTCAAGAATTTCAATTAATTTACCTGAGTATAAGAATATATATATTATCAAATGCGTGACTTCATCACTTATCCCATATATATATATATATATATATATATATATATATATATATATATATATATATATATATATATATAAATATGAGATAGGAAATGACATTGTCATGTTTAAAACAATTAATGGGGAAAGGACAGAGAGATAGAAAGAAGATGACTTACCTGAGGTTCATAGATGGTAGACACCTTGTGAGTTTTGGAGAACTTGAATTTTCGGAGGCACCGCCCCCTTCATCAGAAGGTTAGGAAGACATTTCCAGTGATCGGCTAGCCGACGACTCACAAGGTGTCTACCATCTATGAACCTCAGGTAAGTCATCTTCTTTCTATATCTCTCTCTCTCATCTCTCTCTCTCTTGCTCTCCCTATGTCGCTCTCTCTCATCTCTCTCTCTCTATATATATATATATATATATATATATATATATATATATATATATATATATATATATATTACTTTCAGTCCTATCTGTTCTTTTACCTCTTTACAATTTTCTATCATTAATTGTTTATGACTTTATTAGATTCAAATATATAGTTTTATCTTTTTTAATATATATATGTAATTAATGGGGAAAGGACAGAGAGATAGAAAGAAGGTGACCTGAGGTTCACCTGAACCTCAAGTAAGTCACCTTCCTTCTATCTCTCTGTCCTTTCCCCATTAATTGTTTTAACATGATAATGTCATTTCCCAACTCATATTTATATATATGTATATGTGGCCTCTAATTTATTCAGTGTTAAATTATATTTTCTACATTATTCATTTATACCTTTTCAATTCTGTTTTAGGACCGTATTGTGGCAGCTTGTCTAGAATATAAAATAGCACTGTATTCGCCCCACACTAGTTTTGATGCTATCAAGGGAGGTGTCAATGATTGGCTGGCTAGTGCATTTGGTAGGTTGCTAGTCCATTATAGTATATGAATCACATTGACTTAATTTGACCAGAATAAGCATTTTGTTACTGTCTTTATCAATTAAGCTTTCAGTCTTTTAATATTTGTTAGCTCCGAGGAAACTTATACTTGTAATAGTTGTCTTCACTAAACCTATATTTTAAATGTTTTTACCACTATAACCATTCATTTCAAAATTGTAATATCTTGTTTTCCTCTCCAGATAATCAATTTGTCAGGCCCATTACATATAGCACATATTCACTGGGAACTGAAGCAAACTTGGTGAAATTAAAATTTCTAGCTCCCTTGAAAGACAAAAGTGTTGGTGATATATGCTCTGAACTGGAAAATGTTGAAAGTGACTCAAAAGCAGAACTGCACAGTGTGTATGTTTTATACATTATTATTGAGTGAACTTGAAATATAGTTTAACACTTTTTTTTATAAATGAATACATGCACTTCTTGAGTATGTAAATTAAGTTTGTTAGGGTGTGGATTTGTCTGATTATCATTTCAGATGTTTAAATTTTTCCCATTTATGTTTTAAGAGAGCCATTAAATAATCAAAGTAAAAAAATAAAAATGTAATTGTTAAATGATATTAAAGTATTTGTTCATTTATTATATTAATATTAGAAAAAATAGCATTTGTGTAGGATAGCATTTTATTGAAATGTTTTATCTGGAATTTCTTCACATCATAATCCTGCATAGAGTATTCTCAGAGACAAAGTTAACCAATATCTATGTTTTTCATTAAAAAGTTATCATCTACGAGTAAGCATTATGTAAGGAATAGACTTATAAATGTTGTATTTATTTTAATATCTTCTCAGATTACCTATAAAGTAGCTTCAAAATTGTTCATAGTGACATTTAATTGTGCTCATGTTAATTATTATCATTTTCATATTATTTTTAGTGAAACTCTTCCCTCTGGTGAAGCTGTGATAAGCTTGACTTGTGACAACCAACTTGTGCCAAAATTGCTCCAAGTGTTTAAAGTGTCAAAAATGGAAAAAGTATGTCCCAATGAATATCTTGCCAATTACAAAATATATCACATATCAATGTTTGTCATTAATCTTTTTGGGGAGATGAATAATCAACTTTTACTTTTCTTTCTGTTATTATATACCTAGAGCAAATTCATAATTTTAACAGAAAGTGTCCATAAAAACTATTTTAATTGCTATATTTTCATCCCTTGTTATTGTATAAAATTCTGGTCTTTAAATAATACTTTTAAAAGTTAGACTCTTTTTATACTTTTGGATCTTAGATAAGCAAACCAGAGGAAGGAGTTGGCCGTATTTGTAAACTGAAGACTCCTCAGACAGTTGAGGTTCTATTGGACAAGATAAAACAGCATCTCAACTTACCACTTGTGAGATTAGCATTGGCTGTTGGCAGAGACAAAAGTAATTATGCTTTTATTTTTTCAGTCATGTCCAGATTGAACTAGATTTATTTTCCATTTATAAATAGGATTAAGTGGTCTTATTGAATTAAGTTACAAATAGAGTAGTAAAACAAATAAAACAAATTTACACTTATTTTATTAATTAAACCTACACAAAATAAAAAAACAAATCTTATTTACTGTTATTATGATATGATCAAGTGAAAGTTTTTGTGCTTTATAGGTTCCCTGGTATCAACCATAGCCATCTGTGCTGGATCAGGTGGTAGTGTACTTAGAAATGTTCATGCTGACTTGTATCTCACTGGAGAAATGTCCCATCATGAAGTTTTGGATGCCATTCATAATGACAGACATGTTGTCCTATGCGAACACAGCAACACTGAGAGAGGGTTTCTCAAAGTATTTGCCCGCAATTTGGCTCAAAATTTGCTTGAGGGGAAAGTGGATGTTGTGGTGTCTTCATGTGATGCTGATCCTCTCAAAATTGTGTAGAATGTGATGTTATTGCAATTTCAAGAGCCAATCTTGTGTATGAAGTTATACTGAACCATATAATTCTAAATGATAATGAAATGTGCTACTCAATATAATTTCTACAACTATGCAGAATATATGTATAATTTTGATTATTTCCAATAAATAAAATATGATTTATAATATAATTTTTTCCAATTTAATAAATAGCTGCAAAGAAGTGAATTTTTATTTACATTTGGATGTAATTGCCTTACAGCAACAAGTTGAGATCTGTAGAAGCATTAATTTATTTCAGTATTTAATATAATTTTCAATTATTACTCCAAAAAGTTTTTAGAAAAATAGTTTGTTTTCTGTTTGTTTAAATCAATATTTTATATGAAGTGTTGAGTCTCTTGTAAAAGTAGTTAAAAATATAGCCAAGGATATAAAATGATTCAAGAGTCAAAGAAAGGATGTTTCACAAGTATCAAATTTGTTTGCCTTAGTGGAGTTTATTTTGGTTCATATTTTACAGTTCATATCATTATCATGAAGAAAAATTATCCATTAAAGCCATTTTAACATGAGATTGTGTGTGAATTGTATTTAATTAAAAAACTTTTAATATTCTATAGTAATTACCTGCTGTATTGACTGTTAGTTGGAGACATTTTTATACCTAAAAATGAATACATTTTAACAAAAAAATTGAAACATCTAGAGAAATATTTGTGTTTGATGATGTAAATGCGTGCATTTGTGTGAAAATACGTGGGGCGCCCAGTCAGTATGAAATAATATAATCATTGTTCAAAGAAATCGGAAGTGACGAAATTAGGTTCGTATATTGTAGAGCAAAATGGGAAAGCATATCAAACCAATTATCTCATTAGTGGTTAATGTAATAGGGTGAGTCCATTATTAAGATCTATTAAAACTGTAAGCAAACTTAGCACTACATCAAACTAGAAATTAACTTTGATGACGTTGTAGGCTTACTCCGCCCGCGCGGAACTTATGTCCGGGGTCAGACTTTTAACGTTTCCCTTGGTGCGAGTCATCGTCACCTAAGTGGAGGTCTGCAGCCATTAGCTACGCCAGGCCGTAGACCGCAGAAAGGAGTCCTCAAGCACAGTTATAATTGTCTGACTGTCAAAACTTCCAGCCAGCTATCTACTGAGTGATGTGTTCAACGCCCCTAGCAAGAATGCACAAGGTCATGCGGGAGTCGTTCAGCTGACCATTGCTACCCTTTTCCGAATAATGAGATGCTTTTCTAGTAAAATCAGTTGTTGCGTTCTCGCAGGGAAATAAATAAATTGGTATTGTAATTAGTCTTTGGTTTTATTGTACTGTTGGAAGTCTCTACCAGCTACCGTTCCGCCAGGTACACTTTTCAACAAGTAGTGCGTTTCGGTGTCACGCCTTTATCAGTAGCATGGTGAATCGTATTTCGTTGATTCACTTGTGCATTGGCATTGTTTCAGCTCAGGTTAAAGACTTTAAAAGGCGTCCATTTCGACTACCATGTTCAACGCATAGCATCTCTTCTCCGTGTTTGATAAAAAAAACTTTGTTACTTTCAGAATCTTTTGACGCTAAATTATTTTTTTACTAATATCTCTGTAAAGTCGAATAATGGATAACTGGGAAAAGGTTCCAAGTTCGTAACACATGGGGAACGTTATTCAAACTATACCTTCCAAAAACTTTCTTATATCGCATATTAATTATTTTAATTGCCCTATTGTATACCTCTACAGAAGTAATTCGAATTGAAGGGCAAGAAAAGAAAGCAGGAATCAAGAAATGAGTAAGACAGGGATGTAATCTGTCGCCCATGGTCTTTATTGAAGAAAGTTAAAAAGGAATACGGAAAAGGAAACATACTGCAAGGAGAAGAAATGAAAACCCCAAGTTTTGTCGAGCAGTATTGAGGGAATCAGAAGAACACTCTGAAACAAATGGCATGAACGTGATCCCGGAGAAAGAGTACAACATGAGAATTAATAGAGGGAAAACCGAGGTAATGGAGTGTAGTATGGGAAACAGTGGAATAACAAACGGTATTAGATTGGGAAGTGATATTTTGAGGGAAGTTAAGGAATTCTGCTACTTGGGCAGCATAATGACGAGGGTTGGTAGAAGTGGACACAAAGAGTAGGATAGCACGGACAAGAAAAGCTTTCGTAAAACAGAGGAATTTACTTACGGCCAATATCAGTATAAATAAATAAATTCAATGAATTTATTAAATTTTTGTTTAAAGACTGATAATTTATTATGATTCCACATTTAAGTACATATATATTTTAAACTGTTGTAATGTTTCTACTATTGTAATTATTTGTAGATGAATATGGCAATTGCCGAAAGCTCCTTGAGAATAAAATTTGAAATCAAAATTGTTTGGTTTTATGAAGTGACTGATATAAATGGAAAATAAGAATTAGGAAATCATTATTAAAAAATGTTAATAGGCGGTATATGAGTGCGAATCGTGGACGGTAGAAGTTGCAGAAAGGAAAAGAATAGAAGCTTTTGAAATGCGGTGCTGTAGAACAGTGCTGAAAAACCAGATGGATGGATATAGTAACGAACCAGGAAGTTCTAAGCAAAATAAGAGAAGAGAGGGTAATATGGAGGACTTTGAAAAGGAGAAGGGATGTATAAAAAGGCCATGTTTTGAGACATGAGGGGCTTGTAGAATTAGAGGGAAGTGTGTGCGGTAATAACAGAAGAGGGAGGGAAAGGGTGGAATACGCTAAGGAGATTAGGAAGGTTGTGGGATGTGGTAGTAGAAATGGAAAGACTTGCACAGAATAGGTTAGCATCAGACCAGTCGAATGACTGACAACTTCAACAACAATGTTGTATATATTTTTTATTATTGAAAAAAATTTATAATTGTTAATTTCATCATGATTTATAAATTTTTTCGTGTCAATCGACGTGTGAGAATCAGAACATTTTAAGCTCATGGCCAAATGACAATCTGTCGAACCAGATGGTTTGGGTCGATTATAATAGACTACCTTCAGATACTCAAATTTGTTGAAATGACGGTAATAAGGCACAGTCACGTTGAATCCCGGCAATACGTTTTACCTAATTTGTTTCAAAATTGACGACCCATGATGATGGGATATGGCAGTACAGAAATGGATAAATTCCTATTTTCGATTATTTTGAGGAACCGAAATGAATTTTTCTTAAACATGTTTTTCTCAAATTCCTCATTGTTTCTTTTGTTCTTTAAGCAATGAACAGCAGTTCCCACATTTCAGGTGGAAACTTCTGATGAAATCATTTACAAAAGGATAGTTCCGCAAATGTGTTTTTCATGAGTGACGCCCTCCAGTGATGGCTGACTGTAGAGTGAGATAAGTCTACTGCAATTATGTGACATCATTGTTTTCAACGAAGGTTTACTCCTCGTATTTACCGTCTTCAATGTACACGATATTTTATTTTCCTACTGAACCACTAAACCAAAGTTTCATATCCCTAAAATAGTGTAATTGTGCTTTCTTGCCTGTAGAGTAGTCTACTTCAAAATTATTGGTCATCACTTTTGAAACACCTTGTATAATTTCCAGCGGCATAAAGTACGGCAAAGTTATGGGGCGGCCATTTAAGGCACGGGACAATAACGAGCGGAGACGTACAGCGCAACAATTAAAGAAACAATGGCGCGTCATTATGACGCGGAATGCAGTCTGCGGATGAAAGCAGCTATTAAGATGTGCCGCAATTCACAGGTTATTTTTCTTCATCTCTCGGAGTCTGGAGATCACGCGTAATTCGTCTGTCACGTTCTCGCGAGGGAACATTTCCCTTGTGGCTAAAGAAAAAATAGTGCAGAAAATCCAGTAATTAAGCCGAGATTTCTCGGTCGGCGTCGGGTCACAGGTTCACCTTGAAGGCAGCCATCACCTGCCTCAACATCCGCCAACAGAAAAACAGAAACGTGTACCTGACTACGTTTCTAGAAGAAACATTTGCCTTGGTTTCGAGAATTAGAGTGGAAATGGAGGAGTCCATGGTTTAAGCCTCATTGTAGAAGACGGATGTACGCCAAGACCAGTAAAATGTACGGTTCTGATTGGTGACTTCTTAGCGAAGACTATTAAGTGAACATACGTAAGAACGATTCGACTTAATAGTGACTACTTTCACTAACTCATTCAAAACCAAGTGTAAATATTTGACGAACCGATTCGTATAATTTTGGACACGAGTAACTCAAGGTCAGAGAAATGTTTCATGTAAAATTTTGTGTTTCTTTAAAGACATTAAGAGGAATAAGACAATTTTCCAATCCACAAAAACGAGACTCAAAATTGTTTCCTCAGACAAGATATTTTAGTTTGACAGCAGTTATTCATCATTAGTATGATTGTATGTATTTATTATTACTACAGGTGGGCATTTGCCCGGTGGCAGTATTGATAAATTTAAAGTACAAATATAAATTGTTGATAAATTAAAATAACAAAGACAAATAACAGGAAGAAAATTTAAAATAAAATTTTAAAATATTTCACGTCAATTTAGGTATACTTAGTCGTTCTCTTATTTCTGACCAGGTCGTGTAAACATTGTACAGTGCCCCAAGTCTAGTCTTTTTCCTCCTATCACCGAGTGGTTCCCATTTAGTTTCGTAACATTTACTTAATTCTGTAGGTCCGATTCGTGCCTCATTCTCGTCTCATGGGGAAAGCTCTCCTGGTCGCCTACTACTGATAAGTTACGGGTTTCTACGGTCAGATCCGTATGCCAAAATACTTCTGGAAAGTGCAGCTGACAGGAGCGAGTTCTTCCGCTTTACTCAGCGTATCCTTGACGCCCTCGTGAGGTAGATGTAGTGCATCCTGAACGCCTCCAGATATTGTCCAGCAATCAGTCAACGTCAAGGTAACTGTACCATTGCGAAAGGAAATCATTGCCCTGCTAATGCCAAACGTTGACCTACTTGTGGGTGCAGGTGCAATGACCTGTCGACGGAAATAAAAACAATTACGAGTAAATTACCCCAGAAATGTCCGCTTTGGACAATTCTCCTTAGAAGATGTTAAACATGGAATGCTCTGCTTTGAGGCTAATACTATTACTCCCCTACTTCACAATTTCAAGTCGATCTTGCAAAAAGATTTATTTCCGTGAAATGGCTTGGATAACCTTGTACTACTTTTTGATTAACCTGTTACAGGACGGATTTCAGATCTTTTATCGAATTCGTTTCTTAAAGTGATGCAAATGAAAACACACATTATTTAATTCAAAAACAAAATAATTCCTGAGCTTCAATTGGAAACAATCCTTCTGTTTTTGAATTAAAAGCTAGCTAAATAAAAATGGGCTTTTTGATTAACCTGTTACAGGACGGATTTCAGATCTTTTATCGAATTCGTTTCTTAAAGTGATGCAAATGAAAACACACATTATTTAATTCAAAAACAAAATAATTCCTGAGCTTCAATTGGAAATAATCCTTCTGTTTTTGAATTAAAAGCTAGATAAATAAAAATGGGCTCAGTTCCGACTGGCATTATGAAATTTTATATCATGACGAGTTTTACCCACTGACAGGTACACGAGATAAATGAAACAAAATACTACACTCCCGTACACTTTTAATTATTATTTTCTATTTCGATCCGGCAGATCGGACGCGGACACTAAAATCTACAACCGAACTAGTCCGCTTCTTATTTGACTACGGTCATGCAATATTAAGCCTACAGATTTCGCGACAGTCGCGCAATCCAATCCGTGATCAAACAAGATCTACACATTGTAATGATTCCCCCAATTTTGAGTCCTTTAATCGCTGCGGATAACTTAACTCTAATTCTTCTTCCTATGGCTCCTTTGCCCGTAATCGGGCGCTAGTCTGCTCCTTAAATCGAACAGACTCTTCAAATACTGACATAATTCTTTATCATTATGTAAACCTGTATGTTACTAAAATTTTATGATTATATATACTTAATGTGTTTGTTAAACTGGTGCTTTTATTTATTTTATTTAGAAAGCGGAATCTGAAACAAAATTAATTGACGGGGCGGAAAAAGGGGGGGAAGGGGGTTAACAGGCCACATGAGAGTGATCCTGAAACAGGCAACTCCCCTAGTGGTAAACATTTTTGTATATTTTGTAAGTGCTTAAAATATATTGTTACATAAAAAAAGACGTTCCTTAAATTTACAAGTTATTTCGCTCTAACCCGACCAAATCAAATGGATTAATTACCTCATTCTTATAAGTGAAATTTATTGCCTAAGTGTAAACATAGCTCAAATTTCGTATGTGTGTGCTTGTGTGTATGAATGTTCCGCATACAAATTTTAACGCGTGGAGCAATTTCAACGAATTTTGCACTTACGTTTTTTTGCGAATCTGAAATCAGTCGGGGTAAGACACGGCCGATTTTTTAGTTGAATAAATAATTTTCGAGGTCAGTTATTTTTACGGTGTTTCCCGCGGCACTATTTGTATCCGTCTTACCCTGATGACATGCAGAAGAGGATACATTATGCCTTTACGTAGCCTGTGTGTATACGTGCGGCTGCGGCGGCGATGACGTTCGCGGGGAAAAAGTTAATAATTAAGTAAAATGTTTGTTATATTTAAGCATTAATATTCAGGACACCGTCGGGAATCCAGCTAGTTTGATATATAGTTCCTAAGTTACTTGAATGAGCTTCATTGAGCGATGCCTACCTGATGATCACTTAATAAACAGCAATGTCAGAGGAGTTTCTTTCCACATCTGGTTATGTAGTTATTGAATTATAAAGTCGTTAGAATTCACTGATCGCCAGAGTCATTCGTTTTAATGACAGGGTCCTTTTTTTTCAAGGTGAGTTTATTTGGAGAGATTCCTGGAAAGAGACGTCAATCGCTAATTAAAGTATCACTGAGCCATCAATTAACACATCTGAACGAGCTGAACGACAACAGGTGACTGATGTTGACTTGCAAACTAATACTTGTGATAAAAATTAAAAGTACATTTGTCTGTTCATTATATATCATTTATGTTCGTGGAAAAACTTGTAAAAGAAAAATAATATAGTACCAATAGATCGATTAAATTTATTGAATAAGAATCCTTCATACTTGGGACTTTTTGAGGGGACTTCCTTCTGGTTAGGGTTTCCCAATTAATTAGATCAATGCTGGGACAATGCAAGGACATGAAATGAGCATACAATGTCTGTCGGTTAACGTTTAGAAGAATAATTTCAGATTAATAGTAGTAGCATTCTACGCAACAAGCTTCTCAAGGGACAGTATTAATGGATGGCTTGGATTCAGAAACATGTGTTGTAAGTTTATACGCGTATCTCCATGTTGCCAAGAAACACAATGTCACAACAAACCTCCGACGCTGTCCCCGGAATCGTTTTTCTGTTCTGTGCCTGTAATCAAGGTTAACTAGTACACGAATTCTGTCGGTGACACACGGGGTGACGTTTTCGGACTACCCACTTACCGACTGGAAGTCGCGCAATAAATTTCGAAACTCTCGTAACTTTATCTGAAGACACGCTCACTTTTCATTCGCGGTTTCGGTTAACTTGTTTTCTTAATATGTAGTTCATAAAAAATAGCTGTCAACAGCGGAGCCGCCGCTGACTCAACGGACGCTCAAGAAACGGTACAGGGCAGTTGTGTGGCGATCATGGAACCATGGTTGGTTGTCTTCTCATCAGACGGTTGTACAAATACCTACGACACATCGGGAGCTTATTACAAAAAATAAAATACAGCAACGTTCAACATGAAATACTTGTAAATAGTATTCTGATGGGTTAATAAGAACTTATTTATTTTAATGCCTAATGTATGTGGGTTCCATAAATTTAGGCATGATAAAAAAACACAAGGAAACAAGCTATTCGATGGAATTTGTTGTTGTGATCGGTCCTTAGACTGATCTGATGTAACCCTCCATACTAACCTATGCTGCGCGAGCCTTTTCATTTCTAAATAACTACCACATCTACTTAGCTATTCCATCCTTCGCCTCCCTCTTCTGTTCTTACCCCACACTCTTATGCTAATTTTACAAGCCCCTCATGTCTCAAAACGTGGCCTATTAATCTATCCCTTCTCCTGCTCAAAGTCCTCCATATTGTCCTATTTTCTCTTATTATTCTTATAACTTCCTGGTTAGTTGCTCTATCCATCCCCATCTGGTTTTCAGCACTATTCTATAGCACCACATTTCAAAAGCTACAGAATACAGAATAAAAGAAAGGAAAAAAATGTTAGCGAAGACTGTGTAGTAGAAAGAAAATCGTTTTGCGAAAGGAAAAGTTGCTAAAGTCATCAACCATATGATAAATAAGTATAAGAAATAAAACAGAAAAGGTGACAAGATTTTTCTTATATTAAATGCAATTGTATTGTACTAATTGTATATACAAAACATTCCGTTCTGCACTGGTTGAGGGGGGGGGGGCAGCAGAACGGGACTATTGTAAGTTTATTTTTCATAATTAATCAAATATATAAACTCGTTGTTTTAAGTTATGTCGATAGAAGGAAAACAAGAATGGAAAAATGTCGACCGGACAAGGGGCTTCAACCTCGGACCTACCGTTTTCCGACTCTTTAAGATAATCGCTGCTCAAGTGTTGTCCTGAAGCCGATTGGTTGCTCTTTGGTAGGTTCTCATATCTTTATAGAACACTATTTCTTGTATCTTTGACTGGATCCTGTCAATCGTCATTTCAACGATTTTATGTATTTTATCGAGTCTGTTGCTTTTGAAGAAAATTTTAATTGGAAATTCTGATGGGAGATGTCGAGTCTGTATATTATGTACATGCACGTTCACTAAACAGATCAAATCCTTTTAAATGGACTATACGCACCTGCTTAATCATTTCGATTTCCTTTGAATAGTTATATCGATATTGAATTACGTAGGTAAAATAATAAACTAATTTTTTATACTTTCATGAAGCAACTCCTATCGTTCACGTTTCGCACCCATATAACGCCAAACTCCATACGAATATTTTTAGTAATGATTTTCTAATATTCATACTTATATCAGCCGTAATTAAATAAATTATTTTACTGTAAATATTTGAATTTTACGCTATTTGCGGGACCTACATCTAGCAAGTTTACTACTTCGAGATGTTAGGCTCAAACTTTACCAAATCTATTTGTATACTGACAATTCCTCTCGTGGTAGTGTTAATAATAATGTCGTGAACTTGGACACCAAGTGTGAAAACCTTTTCAAATGGTAAATATACTGAACAGGAAACAAAACCCAATGTCTGCTGTTATGTAGGCGTAATGTAACATACAAAAATATATTTGTATATTTACTGAATTTTTTTGAGTAGTCAACACCAATTCATTAAGTATGTTTTCTTTTGGTGCTGTGAGCATGGACTTTAGCTATCGAAACGTTGGCCATACTGGGAAATCTCATGCCCATTTTGCCGTTTCTCTCCAGTTTTAACTCGAGTTACTTTAGTAATTTTTTAGCAAACTGGAGAGACGACCCGATGTTGATTCCTTGCCTCCATCTAGTTGACTCTTCTTATTACCTGCCAAGTGGTCTGCACATAGGTTTCCTTCTCGTTGGGAATGTCGATCGGCGCCCAAAGACTGCAGCAGAGCAAATTCAATTGACTTTTCGAGTTGAACTTTGTTCTATCGCCAGCATTACTTATGCAGGTATCATTTTTGATAATAGCGTAGCTTCCGAAAGTGTGACCCAGTGCTTGTCATTGTTGGAGAGGCATTGTTGCATACGGGCGTGGGGCGGCCATTGAGCCGTCTGGCGCGATTTAATGTGAGCATGGCCGAGCTTTACGACCCATTCTCTCTGTCTCTGTGGCAGATTCCGGCGGATAGTTTCCCTTTGTCAGCGACAATGGCGCCCCTCGATGGTCCGCGACAAAACGAAGGCCGAAAATAAAAACAGCCGACAGTAACTCACCTCGGAGTCTACCACAAACCATTTGTCTCTTCATAACTCACTCAACGTCCCTTGTTGAGAAGCAATTGAGTGTTGCACCATCATAATAAGGGTTCTCTTAATCAAGATGTAGAGTCTCTCAAATATATTTTCCATATTACTTCTCCCAATTTCCAACTCTCGCTGCTCTAGTGTTGCCCTGAATCCGATTGGTTGCTCTTTGGTCGGTTATCATATCTTTATAGAACCCTATTTCTTGTAGGTTCTTCAACGATCGCTTTATCTTTGACTGGATCCTGTCAATCGTCATTTCAACGATTTTATGTATTTTATTGAGTCTTTTGAAGGAAATTTTAATTGGAAATTCTGATGGGAGACGTCGAGTCCCTTTATTATGTATAGTCACGCTCACTAAAATGGCAGCCATAAGATCAAACCCTTTTCAGTATTTTCGAATTACGTCCGAAAGGATTCGAATTATATCACTTTGTTGGTAATATTAATCGGTCTCAGTCAAACATTGCAGTCCGTTTGCTATTTTATATCAAATACTACGTCTTCAATGTATACAATTAATCTGAAGATAAGTTTCGTTTTCTGAAACTTCATTCACCACCGAATAGATATGTAATTAATTCCTTTATCATTACAGAGTATTATTTACAATTTTGGGTTTTGTTCACAGTTACTTCCATTATGTAGCGTATGAAAAGCTTCTATTTTTTTAAATTCAATCTACATCTATATACAAAGCTAATTAAGTAGGTTGGCTGCAAAGTTCTAAACGTGTAAGGGGTAACATCAATTGATCTTTGTCCCTTTTTTTCAATTTTTGTCTTATTGACAGCGTTTAGGTCATACTGGTTGCAGGTGTCTGAGATATTATCGGTGACTGCAACGTGGACAGTAGAATCGCCTTACAATTGATCCTTCAAGTTAGTCGAAATACCTTTGAGTCAATTTCTACCTTGGTGCATTATGAATATGCCAATTTAAGGTTCGTGAGTTTTTCAATGATCATTTCTTCTACAAGACTCCAAGTGAGGCTATATTTCGTTATTCTGTTACCCAGAATAATTTCAATACCTATTCTCATTGCAAATGTGATTTGAACGAGATGTACTGTACACATCAAGGTTGGAAACAATGCAAAAGTGGTTTTTCCTGGGAGATAGAAACATAGTTCCTCTGCAGAGAATTGAGTTTCGACGCTGGTATTCTAGATTTGTTTCTCGTTTTACTCTAAAAGTATGAGAAAATGAATAAGATTCAGAATAAATGGCCAGATATCTCGTTTCATCAGTCATTTTAAAAAAGTGACTCAATAATCTTTGGAAATAAGATTATCACAGTTCACTCCTACATTCTAAATAACCATATCACAGATTTATGGAAATTGTTGTAAATAAATTATTAGGATTCTTGATCTGAACTAAGAGACCTGAGTTTAGTCCGTACACTTGCTATTATTTCTTAAGAGAAACAAATACTAATCACCATCAAGTTATTTTTATTAAAAAACATATTAACCAGTAACACGTTTCATGTCTTTTTTGGACGTATAAGCAATTTCAACGTCTCCGGTTTCGATCTGGGCCCTTCCGGTCTTAATGCGAATCTCCAGGCTCCGGGTTAATGGACCGCCAGTTCTATTAAAGCATTTTTTATATAAATGAATTATATTGTCATGTTGCTTTTACGCTGAATTCAATTCGCTTCATTCAAAATCGATTATCCTCAGTAGCAGTTTCAGTTTCTTGTCCTCAAATCTTCGTAGAGTATACCTTTCTTTTCTCTTTTCTTACTTCAATTGTGGTTTCTGCTTCTAACAGGTCCACACACTGATGTGTTTCCAATGATACCATTCGAGATTTGTTGCGTATTCTGTTCTAAATTCCAAGCTACTGGTTGATATTGCCTCACTTGTCTGGCTTTCTTTTTTTGGAGAACGGTCCGTTGACGCCGAAGTGACAGGACACACGACCTGTGATGTGACCTGGAACCAACCATCGAGTATCTGGAGGTCACCTGGAAAGTCAGCAAGCATTTAACAAGTGCTG
The DNA here is from genome assembly GCA_034510155.1 of Eucriotettix oculatus. Taxonomy (NCBI): domain Eukaryota; kingdom Metazoa; phylum Arthropoda; class Insecta; order Orthoptera; family Tetrigidae; genus Eucriotettix; species Eucriotettix oculatus. The sequence continues at coordinate 38,989,394 of CM067382.1, forward strand.
TGGACTTAATGGAGCGTGACTTCCCATGTTTCGCCACCAATTAACCAGACAGAGCACGGACCAGACACTTGGCCTTCCACGTTGCTGTGTTTTACTATTTTAATAAGTTTTCTGATTTATTATAAAGTATAAGCATCCACAAATTTGAAGTGTTAACAAAATAGTATTTGTCTTACGAAATTTATATGAAGTGCACTCAGCCAGCTGTGATGCAAAGCTTAGACTAGTCATTATAATGTGTTTAAAAGGCTCAGATATTAAATATGAACAATATTTAAGAAATTACAAATTAAAATAAACGACAGTGTAAGACTTTTGGACCAAAAAGGATAGAAATTACAGATCAGAAGGATCCCAATGTTGAATATTCAGGAGAATTATCACTCTGTGACTAGGCTGGGGGCTCCAGCCACTGGATTGTTTATTTCCATTTTCAACATCCAGGTCTCTCTAATAAGCAATTTCTCTTCTATTTTGTCTAATAGTCTTATACTATTATTTATTTTAATTTGTAATTTTAAAAAATATAATATAAGGGGAATAACGGGGTTCTCTTGAATTTTTTTCTGTCAGATTAAATATGAATATTATTAAAATATTCATGAATATTATTAAAATATAATAATATTATTAAAATATAATAATATTATTAAATTATTATTATTATTATTAAAATGTCACATTTAATCTAACAAAAATAAAAAAATTACATACATTGAAAAATTGAAAATGTATTTCTTACCGATATCCCCAATACGAATCTTTGATACACCATGTACTTTCTTCGTATTCTTTTAGAATGATCAAGACTAGATCGAAAATAAATAAGAATGATATTGTGTATTGTAAATACAGGAATAGTTTGGATATTGAAGGAGGAAAATTTCTTGTACATATTTTCATTATTAAAAAAATTAGAGAAGAATAGGTAATTACTGAAGCATCAGAGAACACTTCAGGGTCTCATCATTATCTCAACCAAGCCCTCAGAGTATCGACTATGATGAGACTGGTGTAATGTTGACGCATCTTCCACCACCGACCCTATTTTTGTGATTTATTCGTTTAAGATATCGTGTGCCAGTCATTGTAAAGAGATTTGAGTCACGCCAACCTCGTGTTATGTAGATCGGGCCAAACGAAAAAAGAAAACGAGTCTGGTTCGTGGTTTCTGTTGAAACAGATGCATATCAATTTCTATTGCAAGTTACAGTAAAAAATTACTGATACAAGTAAATATTCTTAAATCAATAGGGCTTCCTAATGATGAGAGCGGTCAAAGTGTTGTGGAAATGTTGATTTAATAAATCTTGTTGATGGAACTAGTTCTTTGTATTTCTTATCAAATTTATTGAAATTGGCAAGTGTTGGTAGCTTAAATAAAAGTTAGTGCAACAAATTGTATCACTATTTGAAATCTGATTCTGGATCTTCCTCTTCATGAGAAGATTCCGTTGGGTTCCGTCAACTTTGAAGTAATAGTTTCTGCAAAGCTTGGTTCCCTGGAATCCTTAGTAAACTATCTGTTATTCTGCGTGTTAGTTACAAGTTTTTTGGCGCACTAACTCGTTGGGGATGAGTCTCAGACATGTTGACAGCGTCGTGCGGTGATCCTTGACATTCAGCCCACCATGGCGCCCTGACCTCTGGCTGACGCGTCGCTCATATCTCCCACGAACGCGCATTGTGTTGTAAATCAGGGACACATCTTCGTGAGCAGTACCAAGGACTCTGCCACAAATGTGCGTATTTGAAGTCTGGACCGTACTCGTGGATCACGACCGTGATTTTATTTGTAGCTTTCAGGCAGCTGGCGGCACGCACCATTGGTCACCATCTGCTGCTACAAGAACCACTTATTGCCTATGACGTTTTCGAATATCAATTGGAAAATAATTTGAAATCATCACACCTGGAAAAATTATTTGTCTATGCAAAACTTTCTTTGCGTGACCATAAAATTTTTGGAAATCGATTACTTAGGAAAATGTGTAATTGTTTATGAAGGAAGAAAAATGAAACAGTAGGTAATAATTGCTATCCTTCATAAAATATTTTGCTGTTAGCCTTTATATTACATAGAATATTTGACAACTGTCAATACGCTGACCACGTACCACTCCATATTCGGAATGTGTCATGTAAGATTACAGTCCGCAGTCGTCCTGGTAGGCAAAGGTCCGAATGCCGGAAAGAATGCCATAGGAAGAAGAAGATTTGACAACTTACCCATTCCGCAAAAGAATCGATGATCCAGCGACAAACTTAAAGACAAACTCACCTACGGATAACTTAAGATTCCAAATTTATTTGGAAATCATCACGAAAACAATCTTAAGAGAAGGAAATTTATGAAACCCGAAAAAATATATGTATTGTAAATAAGTGGTGATTTATGAAACTTATATACATTTATTATGTATAAAATTAAACTTTATTAATCGAAGTGAGGGTGAATGTAATCGAAAAGTGCTAACAGATGTGGCAGAAGAAAACACCAATTAAATTGTTACTGTCCAATCATTTGACGAGTGTCAAGCGTTTATTTTAGATCACATTGAATATGTCACATACCAGACACTCCGTTTTACTTCATTACATGAATTCGTCACACTCCAAATCATTCTTTGCACGTGAATGAGAAAATGCAAGATGACGAGATCAGTCGCAACATTTCGCCTCTGAGCTGTTTTGGTTCGGCAAACAAAGTCCTGCACTTACTTATTTTTAACAATTCGATAAGATACTTCAGCTACTACACTTGTAATTAGTCACGACTTAATGCCCAAAGCAAGACACTCCGTCACGTTCTTGAGGCAAGTGTTTCGGAGTCGAAGACCTCAGCATATGGTGTGAGGCTTTTGTACCATTGTGTCTGAACCCCTCCATTCAGTTTGCGCCCCAAGGTCGAGGCTGGACTTTATAGTCGTGGTCCAAAAATTATTCCTCTCAAGATTATTTTATTTGCTCAATCAAAATGATGTCTCATAGCACCAATACATTTCTCATGAGGTACCAAAGTTTTTCTGCGTAGGTTTTACACCTTTCCAGCCACCAAATAGTTATTGAGATCTTCTTTTGTTCATTTTCTGTTTCTGCAGTAAATGGTGATAGTTATAATTATAAAATGCATAATTTACATTTAATAACTGTCAGTTATTAATTAAGGAAATTATGCGCCATCTCACGGTTGACCTATTTTTACTTTTAAAATGGAAAGATACTCTATATTTGAAAGCAATATTGGTTTTAAGTTTTTATACAATGACTAAATATAACTGCATCGACGCCTAATTTATTATTTTAAATTAAACTGATGTGTTGTTCGACTCGAAGCAGCAAGAAAACTTATGGTTTGTAATTATACATTTCGTATCGTATTATTCAAACTATGTAACTAGAGTCGTATTTACAATTTGATAAATAATACATATAATTTATTATTTGACAAAGATTATTATTAAAATACTTCGACATTTTTAGTTAAATAGTTAGTATTCTATAGTGTTCAGCCGAGACTCGGAAGTCACTATTTTGTTGAACCTTCACGCTTTGGAAGCTAAATTTGGCATTTTCGAGTTATATATTATGTTTATTTTAAAAAATAAGAGCAATGGATGCAAATGATTATTCGAATTGAAAAAGCCTTATTATTATTTGTTGGAAGTCGAAAAAAGAGTCTAAAGTGTCCGCAGAAGCTTGTTACATTCAGGAAGAGGCGCTAAATTTTTCTGATGAGTGTTATTACAAAAGATTCAGTCCTTTAGTCTGAAGTAAACTCACCGCGTTACTCAAATCGCTTTCTATGAAACCAAAAATATTTTCTCTTAGCGTGACCAATAACCATAATCCAGGACCTCTTTCTGGGGCCTGACTGACCGCTCAGTTTAATATTGCTAATTAGAGAAGGAACATAAATTTCCATTTTATAATTAAAAGTACTAATTTTCTCGTTGTGTAACTGGTCGTGACCTCACCGATAAGTGAAATTTACGAACGGGTATAATTAGTGTGATTTACGTCTTAAATACTTTTTATTTGATCTAATGCTGTTTTGAATTCTGGCGGCGAATGGCTACTACTTCGTTCGTTTTAAAATAAAATGAATTATTTACTTACTTGATACCTGACCATGTTATCACGTTTTCGAACGAATATATTTATATATAATTTACTACATTTTTACCATCAAATGAATGACTACGGAAGGTGTCATTAAAATAAAACATCCTATAACTAATTAAGATTATCAGTGCCATGCTTAACATGAACAGTATCGGGTTGATTTTTAATACATAATATTTCAATAAATAATCTCTTACGAACAGAAGCGTTCTCAAAATCCACACACTGATTACATTTTTGGTTATGGGGGATTGTGTTAACAAGATTACATTTTAAAATAAACCTTAGACTTTTTAATTTTTATATTCAAAGTTCACTTAGTTTGGCCGTCATAACAAAAAAGATCAATAATTACACAAATATCATTAGTAATGAACAACTTAGTAGGGAACTAGAAAAATATTTTTTTACTTCATAATTACAGGAAAATGTGATTTTTTTAAAAAAATATATAAATAGAAATTATATAATATTTGATGAAATAGAATAGAAAGTTAAACAAAATTAATTAATTGTGTGAATTTCATTGTTTTGGTTGAGAAAGGAATCAAGCTATTCTAATGTTTATGTACCCAAATTCGGAATGTGTCACGCCAGATGACAGTCCGCAGCCGCCTCTGTAGGCCTAGGCCTTCAAGAAGGCTGTTGAAACATTGGAAGAAGAAGAAGAAGAAAGTTTATATACTTAGAAATAGGTTGGCCAGTAAAATGTTTTTATTGTAATTAATGTACTCAAATGATGGACGAGATTGGATAAAAGTGATGCTTTGTCAACTGTTTTAATTGTTTCTCAATTTTAAGGTTGTCTGTATGAAGGTCATATTTCTCATTATAATTTTACAGAAGTTAATATCTATGTATTATTGACAATTAGGGGATGTCGGGGAAAAAGAAAACTGACTTCATGAAAGTATAAAATATTAATTTATTCTATTACATACTAAATCTAATATTATTATAGCTAAAAACAACGAATTTATATTTTTGATAATTTTTAAAAAGAGAGCTACAAATTTCCCGTTCTGTCCCCCCCGGGAACGGGATAGGATGTTTTGTATATACAATTAGTGCAATAAAATGTAATTTAATTGATAAATAATTTTTACATTTATTCTGTTTTTTTAATATATTTATTTAGCTTACGGTTGATTACTTTATCAATTTTTCCTGTCGCAAAGAGGTTTTTTTTTGCAACTGCACAGTCTTTACTAATATTTCCCCCTTTTGCCGTTGCTTTTATTTTTTAATCTATTCTTTTTGGGTACAGCATCGTGTAACTCATTCTTATAAGGTGAGTGCCAGTTTTTCCTTTTCTTATTTAGGAACACACAACCGTTTACCTTATACAGTAGTATTTCGTCCCGCCCCGCACGCTCGTCTCAGTTTAATTTTTTTTTACAGAGCCTTAATACAAGAATATTTAAATCTTATACGTAACTTATATGCAGCTGAAGACATTAAGCTTATGAAATATATATCATTAAAGATTTCAATTGAGGAGCTTTGTGAATTACTTTCTGTCGAAATGCTCTAAAAATTATAAATTCATAGATGTAAGACGCCAAAACAAAAGTTCATTCATAAGGTGAAGTCAAAACTTTGTCATGTCGGGTGCCAGGACTTCATCCTTGAACTGTCACAATGTTACACCCCTATTTACTAACCTCCAGCACAATCCAGTAAAAAAAGGCAACCCGTTCCACCCCGACTTTCGACTTGTAGAAGATCGAGTAGCGTAATTGAAAATAGTATCATTGAATTAGAAATATAAACCCAAAATTAGGTGATACATTATATATCTGACAACCTTTCTGTCAACTTTGTTGCATTCATCAGGTTTTGAGCTTTTGTACTGCACAGCTCAGACGAGGTAAACAAAAGATTGAATTATTTTCGTAATTCCTGGTTTGTGAGATTTTTAAAACTTTGGACTCTTTAATTTTATTAATGAAGCGGGCAGGGAGAGTTTTTAAACAACATTTTTACAAGGGCTTGCGAGTCAAAGAAGGGAATTTGATGGAACTGTAACGTTAGGAAAGCCACTCTTCATCTGCCACAATGAATGCAACTGACGTCACACTCACGTACATGAAGCAAGTTAGGTGTTAAGTACTAATGAGGGCGGATGCCATAATTTCCTTGCTCTGGAATGAATGCGAGGCTAATTAGCCTCGTAGAGCGAGCCAAGAGTGGAACAACGGGTTCTAAATAACCAAGTCTCCACACGACCTCATATCAATCTGTCGGACACAGCAGCAGCCCGATATGCGCTCATGTATTATGAATGCGAAGACTCTGCCAGAAGCTCAACTCAAATGGTGTTGCCTCATTATACCTTCAATCTCGTATCCTCGAAAGCATTTCTTAAATAGCGATAAGATTGTTGGAATGGCTTCTCATTCTGTGGACGTTGTTGTAGTACAGCAAAAGAATACGTAACGTAGATGGTTTGATAAACAGAAGGAATACCATCATTTCATTCTGTTAATGTGCTCTGCGGTTCAGAGTCTCAATATGGGACCAAGGTTGATACAGAAGATACTTCACATTCCAACTACTGGATTTTATGTCACTAGCAAGACATTTTCTGTATCTTAACTTTAACAAATACTGTGTAAGTCAAGTGTTAATCATTTCATGTGTGTAAACCACTGAAGAATTTGGGATACTATGACTGATAGAGAGAGAATTTGATCACATGATGTAGGTGAAGGAAAAAAGAATAGAACGAGAAATTGACGACGGGATCTTCTGAGGAGAAGTAGTTTCGAAGATTAAACAACTCTGTTTGCATAGGTATGAGAGCCAGGCAACCATTATTGGAAGGTCACGGGGTTCGTTCGTGGGGCAAAGAACCGACTTCGAGGAGTGAAACTAACAGCCTAGAGTAGGTATGCTAAATTGTATTGTGAGTTAGTGTTACTAACACGGAATTTTAACTAGAAAACACAAGTGGTATATAGGAATGTTCAAGCATATGCATATGTAGAATAATTCACGTGCTTCTCGCATCCCAGCTTGCTGTTAAAATAAATTCCTAGTTATTTACAGTTCCTCTCCTGTACATCTATTTTATATCCCAAGATATGTTGCAGGCGAATTTTAGTAAAACTGATTGCCCTTCTTTTGCTACTGTTAATTTTAATTTTATTAGCCCATGTAAGTAGTACCTCTAGGTCGTCATTTTTTAGGGTATCCAAGTCTTTCTCATTATTTATTTCCCTGTGGATTTCGTAGTCATCTGCAAGAAATTAATAACTGTTGTGAAATCGCTAGTGAATATTATAAACAATAATATGGCGAAGACCGATCCTTGTGGAACCCCGATGACACAGGTTATCCTGAATTTAACATTTTTGTAGTTGATCATATAAAAATTATTGTACTTAGATAAATATCCGTCCCATTCGAATTCTAAAACGAGATATCGTGATGAATAAAAGTATTATTCAAAGATATATAAAACGACAGACAAAACAGAAGTTTTATTGAATTTCGACGTTACGTCATTCAATTTGGAACTTCAGCAGATACAAATAAGTTTCTTCAGGTTTTAAAATATTGAAGTATGTAATGAAAACATTAATCTTAGTACGAAAAATAGAAGTTCGAATTTAATTTTTCTTTTCGTCATGGACTGTATCCGTGGACAGTTACAACGACACATTCTGACCATTCCTCCCCTTTCCAGGATCTATAAACTCTTGACTAATGCAGGTTGGTTGCTCCCGTAGCGTCTTCAACAATTAAAGAAAACGTTTAAAATAGTTTCTGATACGGGGAATCGATAATGTAGTCTGGCCAGCGAATAATGAGTGTAATTTCAAAATGTAAAAAAATATATTTATCAGTTTTTACTCACATACAAAATAGCTATTGGACTACATCTAAAAATAATTAAATCTGCATATTATGGGTCCATTCTAGAATATTACTCTATGAAACTGAATTGAAGATGGTCACCGTCAATTTTCCTGTTCTTGAATTAATTCATTTAAGTTTTTATCATTTTAATCGTAATACCTATACTGCATTGAAGTCTTAGAATTAGGTCTTTTAAAAATTGTAGGTGAGCCAGCGCCTAGGCTCGTTCATGCCGGGAAGTCGACTTATTTCCCGGGTTTCATTACCTGTCCGGTCGAGATTTTTCCATCCTGATCCGGCAAATATTTATAATTAACTATATAAAAACAAATTTAACTACAATCTTTTTTATAATATATTTTATTTCAAACTGTTTGTGAGCAAGATGTTACATCGTCGACCGACTCATTCCAAAAGGAGCAACATGTATTTTGTACTGCATATCGACAATGGTTTGAAGCATATGCTGTGTTTCTGTGGTGAAGCTGAAATGATTTTCAATTTAATCGACAAGTCACTATGACGCTGGCACACCCATAAGAAAATACGGAATGCTATTGTATAGACGTGTAGGTGTAAAAAAATGTAACGCAAAGAAAAAAATATGAAAGATAATGGAGAACAGCCTTTAATTGTATGTGTTTGTTATCGTAATTGCTAAGTGGTTTGCAAATGCCACACCGGGACCGGTTCACTCCGTCCACCTGATACAATATTAGATAGATTCGAAACCGCGTGACCCGTCGGATTAATTTCCCGACGAATTAACGGCGTGTACATTTCCCATTACAGGCAACAGGGAGAGGAATGCGCTGGCCTCGAGTCCTTGAACATCGGGCTGAATAGATCGGGTCCTTCAACCTGCCCCAATAGCAGATCCTTGCGGGAGACTAGCGCTCGCCGATTCGGTCACCAAACACTTGACATCTCCACAATTCCAGGCGACTTTGTCTAAATTGTAAATTTAACGGGCGTTTGAATTTCGTGTTGAAGGAATATAAAATAAGATATGGTAGCTGAAGGCAGGCATATAAGTCTTATTTAATGGCCACCTCTACGAGAGGTCTGTGTTCGGACTTCTCCACAGATTTCGAGTCAAATTGTAATAATTTCGTGTAACCTTGCTATTTTTTAATTGACGGCAGGTCAAAAGTTTACTGATATTTCAATAGTTAATTCTGTTAATAAAAATAACTAGACCAGGGGCGGCCAACCTTTTGCATACCAAGCGCCAATTTTCTTGACAGACGAGTTCAGATGAGCCAAATGACTCAAGCATACTCTATACATCTTACCTTGTTGGTTAGGGTTTGATAGATATGAGGATAGAATGTGCTTCGCTTAGGGGACGTTAAGGAATAACTTTGACGCTGTTAAATTAATTCGTTTAAGCCAGTTTAATGAAGCACCAATCTACGAAAGTCAAGAATGATATTCCTGTACGAGTGGTTCATTCTGCTATAGCTGACGAGAGTCTCATTGGGGGAAGATAACTCTAAATTACAGTTGAGAGAGAGAGTTCAGCATGGAACTTGCCAGAAGAACTGTTATGAAATTCTTCTGTTTCTGACTTTTGGCTATTCATTGTATTTATTAATAATATGTCTAACTGTACAATGCTTTTTAACAATGTAAAACGACTTCTATTCCGAAATTCAAACAGGCTCAAGTTGGAATGCGCCACTTTTAATCGTCCAAAGCGCCACGTTTGGTGCATGCGCCACGGTTTGGCCACCTCTGCTATAGACCGTTTTAAATTAGAATTCTCCTTCGCGTGGAGATAGGCTCTTTTGCCATGTAGAAAATCACAATGAGGTCCTACTTCTTGCAATACACATTTTAGGCAACGCTGCTTGGCCACTCCCTACCTCAAACATTGTGATTCTTTGATTTAAGGGCACACCCCCTCACGCAAGAACTAATCGCCATCAGTCTTCTAATTGAAACAGACTCTCTTTCTTAATATTTAATATCCCCTTTTTTCACACAGTTAATTTATGTTACTAGTCTGCGGAGATTTCCAAATCAGAAAGATACAATTTGTGATAATATTACAGTAGAGTACGATTGTTCAAAAATTGAATAATATATTATTTCTTGTATTATTTTTATGATTTTGACCATTCCTTGTATTTTTTTGTATTATTGAATTATGTAATTATTTTTTGGTAACGTGTTTTAGAAGTAATACTACTTTACGAGATGGTAACGAGTATGTTTTTTCCAATGTTGCCTTCAAATTAAATACTTAGACTTTTACTTTCAGGAAAAAAAAACTAGAACTTACTTTCTATTTCCCATAGTGTTACTTGAAGGACAATGTCAGATCCTTTCCAATGTCGATCGCCTTGTTCAGGGTTGACGAATGCGCGAAGAAAAGGTATTGTAATGGATTTTTTCCCCTCAGTAAGTTAATTACATTAAGAAAGGCCAGTCGGGAGAGAAAACCATCCGTTCCACTCAATTCTCCGCCTTGTATACAAAACACGCGGAAATAATTATATCAATATTAAAAATTCCTACTTTTCATTTAAGAAGAATGAAAATAAATTATTAAAAATTCCTACTTTTCATTTAAGAAGAATGAAAATAAATTAATAAAAATTGTCCACATCAACTAACCCGTATTTATCCTTTCACTACTCTAATTATTATAGATAGAATTCAACGTAAATATGTTCTGAACATTTTGAACGTTGAAGACCAATAAATAAATTTGTTGAATCAAGATCGGGAATTGTAGATTAAACTAACTTTCACGTACTTCGTTAGTAATTTTGTTCCTTAAGTAGGGAAATAATCACTTGTGCAATTTATTTTAAAGTTTTGCAATTTAATAGTATGAGTGTGAAGAAAATGTATGAAACCTAATTCTTTTTTCTGACATTTAAATAAATATCAAATGAGTTATAAGAGCCTCTTTGTCAGTTTTTATTTTATTTCAGTAATGAACTATACTAAATTTTCGGCCGAAGGAGTCATGGAGTGTGGTCCATTATCAGCTAAATTTTTATACCTGAAGAAGTCTAAAAGGAGAGACGAAACGTAGTATAGTTAATTATTTAAATTAAATAAAAACTGACTAGAAGGCTGTTATAACTCATTTAATAATTATTTTTTGCCGTCTGGAGTCTATAACCTATACGGATGGTCCTTCAGTATGCCATACTTTGTTTCAAACTTTTTTTGCCAAATAAAAACATTCTTTATAGTATCGTATATTTCGTAGCTTAAGCTGTGGCTTATCAAACTTTTTATTGGAAATTTAATTTTTTTCCACCTCGGGTTTGCTTAAGTTTTAACTCTATACACATTTTATTTCTTTGAGATTGCCCAAACGAGGAATTTATATTAATTCACTTTATATTTTTTAAAAAGGAAAATAAATATCGATAATGTTGTATTTATTTGAATACAATACTTCGCCGTAAAACAATTATATAATTGTAAGGAAACTCTCATGAATGTTCATATGAAAATTTTTAATCGAAACATTTTTGACTCAATTATTGTCATCCACTATTTTCTCTAAGAATTCCTGGAAAAATAGCCTGAGCCACTTCTCCCGAAATCCCTAGGATTGCTGCCTCATGGTGATGGATCTCGTTTTCTATCAACCTCCTGTTAGTCTGAGTTTTTATATAACCTTGTAAAATCTTTTAGACGTTTCTGCCATTTTTGCGTGTTTTTTCTTTATAAGTAAAACACAGATTTCTTTTAACTGATATAAAATGGATTATCGCGTAATGATATGAGTTCGAGCACTGCGGATAGTTAATTAATATTTAATTCATCAAGTATGTCATTGAAAAGTGTTTCCTTTGCTGAATTGTGGCAAATACCTCACCTCGGATCCATTTCTCGTGAAAACTGGTGGAGCAACGATTCCATTTGGCCTAAAATGTTTTTTCGAATATATTAATTTAAATATTACGAAGAGTTCAAACTTAGATTCCTCAAAATTAAGTACGCAAAGTAACATTTGTGCGCTCGAAGATTCCTGTTTCAGTTTGCTGGGGGGAGGGAAAGGGGGTCAGATAATTGTTATAACTCGTGGCTACTCCGTTCTTGGGGTATTGTTATTTGGGCAACGTGATTACGCTTATTATACAGGAATGTCCGAAGGTTATTGACTAGTGTTTCGGTCATTTTCCGCCTGGACGCAGGAATCGTGCAGCAAACGTGGATAAAATAACTGGCAGTAATTTGCATAAATCAAGAATTGGTCTCTCACTCGGGAGAGCCGTGTTGTTTTGCGGAGGTTTTGCCGCGGCCGCTCATTGCTGGTTCCGAGTGAGCATCGCGGTCAAGGCTACGGTACTCGCAATTAAATAAACATTCACATCATTTACTGAATTCCACAATATCTGTCATTCACTTAATTTAATTCCAAATTCCACTAATAATAAACTAGTCACGGAGTGGCTCAGAAAACCTATTAAGGTTGACACACTGTTCCGATTACCATTTTCACCATAAAAAAACGTGGCTATCAATTTAATACATACGGCAATAACATTGATAGGTAAAATATTCTTAAGAGAAACGAAAACTATTATTTGAAAATATAAAAAAATTCTCACCAAAAATATTAAAAAATAAATAATTGTATTTTAAGGAAAAAAATGTAAAACAATGAAAACGTAAGTAATAAAAATAAAAGTCTGGACAATCAGAAACAGTTTACACGTAATTTTTGTAATGTAGTTTAAATTATTTTTTAAACTCATTTAACTCCTGTGGGGTTATAATACATGAAAAATTAAAAAACAGACATTTTGAATTAATTTTCCTTGAAAAATATTTTTTCAGTACTTTTTTTAAACTAAATTAATTTTTTTATCAAACCCATCGCTGAGTTTCATTTGAAGTCCTTTTATCCCCCCTCCATCACCATGTTTTTATTCTTCAGCTAATCATTCTTCGATCGTTTGCGTCTTATTTAGTTTTTCACTTCATAAATAAACGAAAAAACTAAATTCTGGTTGCACCTTGTTTTTTTATCATTCTTCTATAATATTTATTTCGCCCTATTTTTTTTCTAATAAATTTATACGTCTCTATTTTTACTCTATAAAAAATTTAGTTGGTCTAAGTACCCTGTTATAGGAATATATACGTGATAATTCATATTAAAAGGAGTCTAAAATTTAAACAATCATTTTACATGCAATAATGCAAATTGTTTTTTGATAAAAAACAGGCGTACCAAACAAATGTTAAAACGCAATTGAACTTAACACATGCCTCTTGTTTTATATTTCCTGTATTTCAGTTGCCAAAACGTCCCCCAAAAAATATTTTTGTACTGAAATAGAATGACTACGATGTTATAGCTCATGATACCGTGATTCAGTATTGAGTTTCTAATAGAATTGATTGAGGATACTTTACTATTGTTACGCGCATTTCTTTTTAGATGAAAGGACCAATATATATATTTCTTAATATTGGTTGGTGGGAAAAGAACGAAACAGAAATTAACCAGTTAAAGACTTAACAAAGAACAGTCTTGGATTAGCTTAGGAAACGAAACGAACAGTTTGAATTATCACTTGGAACAGAAGGAGAACCAAATCTCTCTTTCAAATTGAAAGTGAAATGTTGAAAGGCTGATTTGAGCATTCTAAATAGCCTTAGCTCAGAATTATAAGAGAAAGAACGAAAGGAGCTGCAGTTTCCTGAGAGATCAAACTGAAATTGCAAATGCTGATTTCGACGGAACCAGAAGACAGTGATGCCTCCAACGCAGCAAATAACCACACATAACGACGCCATTTTTCTGTATCATCCTACAAAAACGAGATCGATGGACATTTATTCCCGAGCCTACAAAATTTTCTGCCACTCGGCCCTTATTTCTAATACTGAGACTGTAAATTAATGTTTTGTGCAAACTTAAATGATGTAATAATCTTATGTTAGTTTTCTGTTTAAACGCCCGAGAAAATATCGGAACTAATAAAAGTATTTTCTTTTCAGTATTAATTTTTAATGAACAGAATTCTTTCTCGTATGCATCCGTAGCAAAAAGCGTTTCTCCAAACTTGTATATTTAAATAAAATAAATTTAATGGCAATTATGATAAATTAAAAATCAAATAATATTTTATTATTGTTTTTTACGAACAACAAGGTTTCCGTACATTTTAGTACTCTCAACAGGTTGGAGTGAGAGTAAAAATATGCACGGAACTATTATTGTTGATAATTCAAGATTAATAAAATATTTTATATTTTTAATTTGTGTTAACAGCAGTCACTGATTTTTGTCTTATTAATAAAATGGAGACGGAAAGTAAATTATTATTTTTAATTACTAAATTTTTACAAGCCAAATCCCGGGATTTAGAATAGTCGCTTAATAGTGGGTGAGCTTACTGAAAGACTTTGTTGACAGGTTAAATTAGACGAATGTTTGTGCTTCCTGAGGCAATCTGATTCTTCAAGGTTTTCCGCTTCTAATTACTTACACGGGTTTACCTCAGTAGTTATTTTGACATTGGCTTATCCTCTGATTGTATTTTCCGCCAGTCCCACGGCTTTACTTATCCCATCCCCTGAGAGTTCCTTTACCATGTGGTGTACCTGGCCACAGTCAGCCACTGACGTCACGACGTTCCTTATCGGGCTGCTCTGTGATTAATGCGGTATGTCGTACCCCGGGTTAAGTTGGCACCTTTGACCCGCGAACCGGACCCATAAAACACAACGGAGGCAGTCTTACAGCTCCACAACGTGCGAAATATGCACCTACCACGGTTGAATATTATTTCCCGTGCACATCATACTTAGGCTGTGACAGTCAAGATTCACTTTGAAAACAATATTCTTTACCATGTAGGGTGTTCCACGTTAAATGGTTTTATAATCGAATTATAGTGAGTTCGTTAAAAGTGTTACGCTGTATCATCGAAACTGAAATTCGTTACTCTCTGAACAATAAACCATAAAATTTCATTATGTTCCATTGTCTCATTTGATGAGGAGGTAGACGAAATCAAAGGCAGATCAAGAGACTGGAAATTCTAATGAAATGGAGAGATTAGAAAGCTATTTCGACTCATATTTCGGAATTTAAACTAACCTCTATAAGTTTCAGATAATAATTAAAATTTAAGTTTGTAACGATTTTGCATTTAATGAAATACCCTCTTCATTGTAAATATTCGGGAGCTCTCAAACAACATTTATATGTCTGTGACGCAATCCATAAAACGTAGCTGTAAATATTATGCACCGTCCATCTTTTTTATTATTATTATTTCTTTGATGTGTGAAAGAAAGTTTTACTGTCAAGAGCGACCAAGTAGCAGTATTCAGCATCGAGTTAGTGTAGGAGTGATTTATGATACATTTCATGAGTAGTTAGATAAAACAGTCGAAAATCTTTATAGGATGCGAGCTGAAAGTGTAATAAGTTTAAAAGCGGCAATGCTGGTGCTGAGGTCGCCACTCGACAGAGTGATGAAAATATTTCCGGCCTGTGAGTGAAACATGTATTTCTGACTACGCTAATTATACAAACCAATAAAGAATATCAATGCTACGCATTTATTATTTATATTGTTATTACATTTATTTATTTTTATTATGTATTTATTGGCGTTGAAACGGCTGAAACAGTAAAAACTCAAGCTGTTTGTGGGCATGCAAGTGGTTATGGAAAGTTTTTGAAACTAGTTTTTTAAACCATAATTAACGGAGATTGGTGTGGATGTAGGGTTGATATTTATGGAAGAAGTAAGAAATTGTTAGCTGTACTTCGACTTATTGGCCTCGCCGTTATTTCGTTAATCCTGTAGAAGGTAACGGCGTTGGCTTTGCGCTTCTTTCTTAAATGTCCGTTGCGGGCAACGAACCTCGTACCACTGGATCTATGTAGGTCAATTAATCCGTTGATTATTTATCTTTATGTGAAACCTTTTTTAAAATTATCTTAGTTGCGAAAATCTCTGCAGCAAACATTTATTGATTTCCTCACTATTTTCAGAGTAACTACCTTTATATTCCTATATCAGTTGGTTTTCAAAGCCGATACTTACCTCACTTAGATTATTATGAAATTTAACACATTTTATAAACGGAAGCGGTACATAGTTGTTGGTTCTTCCAGAAGGAAAAGCGGAAAATAATATTTGCTGTGGCGGCTAGTGAAATTTTTAACGTTATATGATACAACACATCCAAGAAACATTAAGTCGTTAATTATGTAAAATATTAATAATACTATAACAGCCATAAGTATGAATATTAGGAAATCATTACTAAAAATGTTGGTATGTAGTGTGGGTGCGAAACATGGACGGTAGGAGTTGCAGAAAAGAAAAGAACAGTTTTTGAAATGTGGTGCTATAGAATAGTGCTGAAAATCAGACAGAGTAACTAACCAGGAAGTTCTAAGCAGAAAAACAGAAGAGAGAACAATATTGAGGACTTTGACCGAGAGAACGGACAGATTAATATGCCAAGTTTTGAGACATGAGGGTCTTGTAAAATTAGCATTAGAGAGAAGTGTGTGGGGTAAGAACAGAAGAGGGAGGGAAGAATGGAATACACTAATAATATTAGGGCGTATGTGGGATGAGGTAGTTATGCATAAATGAAAAGTCTTGCGAAGAATAGAATAGAATGTTAACGATACTCTGTGGCAAATGACCCAACTCGTATTATGTTTCTATTTTTATTTCGTCTACATAACTTGTATAAAAAATGACTAATTTGTAAAAGCACCTCGAACATATTTTAAATACAGAAATTAAATCATTTTCGACGTTTTTCTTTACAGACAGTTGTACCGGTCGAAAATTATTTCATTTTAGTATTTTAATATCAGAGTTAATTGATTTAATATTTAAATAAAGAAAGATAATTTTAGGAACGTGGCACACATGATTGTTGCAGAATCGTGCGGTAGTTTCCACCATGCTATGAAAGTCTTATAAAATCCACCTTTAATTTTTTGGTTTCATATAATCTCTCTTTAACGTAAACATACCACAAAAATTAAGTAACCATTAATACTTTTTATTAATTTTTCAAAACAGTAGCTTGACGCGGTCGCCTCTGTGTTAATGTAATAGAGTTTCTTCCCTTTTCACAATCACACAAAATAAAGAATAAAACAGTTTGTTCTGTTTAAATTCAATTCACTTATAAATACTCATTTCGTTGTATAAGGCTCCCAAGCAGCTGCTGAGTAAACTTTAAATTTTCTTACAATTATATCTTTTCTCGGCCACAATCCCAAAACCACTGTTCCTCTCCCAACAACATTTTCCTCAATTATTACATGATGTCCCTCGAAAATCGTATGTACACCCAAAAATAATAGATGTAATAAATGTAATTATTTAAAAAAATTGTTCGGCCTGTTATATGTTTCACTCTGCTTGCATTTTTAGAATTTGATTACATAAATTAGTCTATATTAAGTCTAAATTTAGGGAAATAATTTTTGTAATTTATTTAGTGACGAAGCAAAATTGCTATTACGATATAGTGGGGCTTACTAATTAGAGCCAAATTTACCAATAATTATATTTTCGTTAAAGTTATAAAATATTTTCCGTTTGATAAATGTTATACGTTGAAGCGTAGTGCATTGATATTCATTGCAGTATGTTTATTTATTTATTTTATGCAAATATTTTGTCATGATGTGCCCCATTACTTTTGGTGTTTGTTATGACGTGTCACTTGAGTTGGTCATTAGCTCCTTTTTAGGAAGGTGGTTGAATTCTTATTCATGGCTGTCACTACAGTGTTGTTTTTAAGGAATATAATTACCAGCTGATTAATATACATAAATAATACAAGAAGATAACCGGAGATTTATGTCACGTCATCACTTTATGATTTATACACGCCATTATATTTGCTGTCTGTAGTCCTTATTTCAGAGTTCGTCTCGGTCGATATTGGAAATGTCACTACAGAGTCACGTCTGAAACGACTTACACGTATTTTTAACGCCGACCATGGCTAATACGTGGGTGGACTAGCAGAAAAAAGATTGACATAATCCTAATGAATACTGCGTATCTACTTGGTAATTCAGCAGTGACCATATCGGGACGCTCAAGGGTAAAATATCCAGAGATTTTAAAACCGTGAACCCAGAGTCACGGACTGAAATCCTCTGACGTAAAAATTGCTCGCTGTCAGACAAGGAAATAAGATTTCTCATCAAAGAGGCTTTTGCACAACTTAGTGTCGGTACTTTCACTGTCTGCGAGTTTCTATGGAGAGCAAATACTCAATTTGTCAATAGAGACGATGAAGAACCGCTATTGTACGGATCGGCCCACTTCCCCCATTACACGAAAGTACTATGGACCGAACCTGTTTCAAGTACTCAAGCCTCTATCGTTGAATCTCTTTCATCAATGCAGACAACCCGAAATTACTCTCGACCTCGCGAAATCGGGTTCGCCCATCTACCTCCCAGACGTATTGCAACGTTACCGTTTATTGTTGTTCCATTTACCCTGTCCCGTGACTTACTCCTTGTCATCATGTCGCCAGAACGGAAAACACCGGAGATCATTTATTTACAAACAGTAGTTTCATTTTGTTTGCATACTTCTTACAGGAAAAAAAAATCATTTTCACTCTTAAATTATATCATCATATTACATTTTTCTCAAACGAGAATAAACCATTCGAGAGAACTGCATTTTGAAATATGCAGAATCATTTATTTTTAAATACACAGAACCACTTCTGATTCGTGACAGCAATATATATATATATATATAAGATTATTGTAATTTCCAGGCAGTGAATAAAACGGGACATTATTGATTTGAAATCAATTTTTAAATTTATAGACTGCTTGATTTATTAGTCAAGAGAATTAAAAATATAGTGTTATAATGAGTAGGTTTACAAGATTCTTATTAGACATTTACTTTTTGCGGATGTATAGTGCCATAAATAAACTTATTAATGATGGTCGAAAAGTTCATAGTTTAAGTTTAAAATTCTTCAATATTTTTTTATAAATATCTGATATACGGGGTCGTTAATTCTTAATTTATGTAAAATAAAACCTTTGATTCCAAAGTTTAGGGACCTCTTCAATTGTTTCCACAAATAAAAATAAATAATTGAGAATAACTACTTAGAAATAGATGATTTCCAAAAAAGTATTAGAAATTTGGAATTTAAATCTTATTACAGCAAATTTTGTATTTCTACCACATCTGTAACAGATACACAAGATTTACATTCCATAAACACTCAGTAATATAATTATTCAAAATTACGTTCTGTCAACGTTGAAGTTTAATTCTTCTGTTTTAAGAAAGTCTGTTACAAGAGTGAAAGTTTTGTCATCTGTTTTTTTGGTATAGGTTCCCTCATTTCGGCATCGGATGTTGTGATAGCAGTACAAAATTTACAGTTGTGTAAGTAACTGTGTCTACGTAATTATTTATTTTTATTTCCAGAACCTACTGAAGAGGGCACTTAAATTGGGGTTTTATAATTATTTGATTTTGTATTAAATTTCTATTTCTAGCATATGGTCAGATTTTAGTAAATAATTTAGAATTTGAATATATTTTTTAACTTAAGCCAGTTACCAGATTTACAATTACTAATTTTTCGGCGTCAAGATAATGGTGGATTAATTTTTGTTGTTGGTCTAGGGGATGTATTTTCCTAACCAGTTAGTGTCCAAAATTATTCTGTAGCATTACCTTTCGAATATTTTCTTTAGGCAATGTATGTGCTAAAAACCGTGGAGAGTTAGGGGAGGGGGATCTGTGTATGGTGAGCTATAAGTGTAGTGCAATACAATTTAAAGAATATGGTTAAGACTGGTGTCGTAGTAGGGATCCGTCGCCGATAATGTGCCGAGGCCTTGGGGGCTCCGACGTGGGACTCGAACCACTGACCTTTAGCAATACCTAGTTCCAGGATCTCGTACGGAGGCGATGCTATCTGCTGAGGCGGGCGGAGCTCTTATGCAGTCACTCTAAAGCCGAGTAGAAGCAATGCCATATGCTCTACACGAAACAAAAAACCAAGCAAAATGTTGTGCGGAAACTCAAGGCACACAAAAATGTTACTATCAAAGAAGAGCGCCAAACACAACGATAGCTTTCATAAGCTTAAATTCAGTGAGATTCAGTTGAGATTTATTCGACCCTTACTCATCATTAACGAAATAAAAATAATTAAGATTGTTACATTCCGTACATTCTTCACTGAAACTAAGCTGCCACCATTATGAATAGCTCAAATAACTAATAGTCATTATAAATATTTATTCATTTTTCGGTAAATAATAATAAATGTATTATTTAAATATAAATATAAAAAAATCCCGACCGCATCCGGAATCAAACCCCTTTGCGGCTAAACTTCATTTGATTGCATTTCTTCTTCAATTATTCTTTTTATTAAATACTTTAATTGTTCGTTTATTATTTACAATCAAATAAAATATACGTTAATCTAAAAGTTACTTTTTTAAACAGTCAATAGTTACGTGGACATTAGATTACTTAATTTTTTTAATCTCAAAGTTATTTCATAATGCTTGTTGCTAATTATATTAAATGAAATATTTTATTTTTATACCTGCTTGTATACATTACATATCACGAGAATTTTAATAGACGTTATAATTAAAAAAATATTATACTTTCACTTTTGTACTCTCTTTAATAGCTAACCAGACGAGGCTTCAAAAATGCACGAAAACATTGTTTATTACTGTTTAATAAAATATTTTTGAACTATAACAAAGCCATTTAAAATACTCGTTAAATATATCGTATTAATAATAAATATACTGCATTAATATGACTGATTTTTAATTGTGATAGTTTCCATTATGTTCCCCTGGGTTTACAATCACTCTCAATAATATTCAAAACTACTTTAATAAATACAATAAATAAGTTAAATCAGCCTCTTTGTCTGTTTTTTTTTAAATTTATATACTAAATATTACAACTTTTCGCTCGCATTTGAGACTTCAAGTAAAAATTTAGCTGTACATCGAATCTCACTTCATGACTTTCTCAAATGAGAGAATATTTAAGAGGCTGAAATACCATAATCATCCATCCAAAAAGTTATTTTAAATACATTAAAATTAAATCAAATTAAAATAAATAAAAATTATCTCTATTTTAATTTACATACCTTCAATTTTTCAATTATTTATTCTAATTATTCTCTACGTGGGGTGTCGATATTCTTTCCGCGTAATGGTTCCAATAGGTCATTATTGTTCCCTCGTTCTGTTCTTCTTATGGCGTTGACGGTCTAACAGCAGGACACAAAATTGACCTGCCGCAGTCTGGCAGCGAAATGCCTCAATACACTCCATAAATTGGGGCCACGCTTTTACACAATTACAGTTTCCGCCTCTATCAAGGGTTTACTTGCAGTGACTTGTGTGTTCATCACTCGCACTAAAATATTTTTAATTTACAAAAGAAAATGTTTTATGGACGCTAACAGTTGGAACTTGAATATTTATGAGCTACTATAGTATTTGTTGCATTTAACGATTTGAATTCAAAAGAACAGAGAAATAAATTTATTGTTGCTTTTGAGGAAACTGTATATAAAAAAAGACGAAATTTCCTTTCTTTGAAGAAATATGCACGACTTAACTTTTAAGTTACTTTCTTAAAATGAAGACAAACGCCAAGTTTTTCAAATTACTACATTAAGAATATTTATTATAAACAGACCTTTGAGGATGTTTTATCTTGCATACATAACAAAAATAAAAAGCTCTCTCTCTTAACTCATTAATAAGAAAAACTGTTAGTTACTTGAAAAACACTATTTACATAACGCGAACTCGATACACGTAACAGTTTATGGTTTCCACTTTACACATGTCAGAATAAAGTATAAATCAGCAAAACGTATTTACAATTCACCTAGTCGGTATTTGCCGTCTTTAATTAATACTGACGTTCACCGGCGTTTATCTGAGAATTTATGTGCAGACAAGTGAACCATTTATAAACTCCGATCTGAACAGTGATGAATAGTATTTTTCGGTGTGCAAGAGTCAGTATGTTACTCAGTCATGTAAGGTCTTCGGTAATAATACGTACTATTTGATAGGAATTCAGCTTTTTCTTTTTAAAAAAAGAGATTATTATGGCTTTCGTTTCCATTTTGCGAAATACCTCTCACATTAGTGTCTAAATAGAAAATATTAGTTTTTCTTATTTCAAATTTATTCTGGTTTTAATTTAATTCTTCTCGTGCGATATTAACTTATTTTACTTACACGGGCTTAATCACTGTGCTGATAGCCTGGGTTGGTTAAGTGAGCCAGAACTGGTTTGTTTATGAGGTCAATATGTCAGCGTCGTTCGTCAAGGAAAGCCGACTGGCTGCTGTTATTGTTATTACTATTGTATTGCCGTACCAGCTGTTGTCCTCGGGGCTCTCTGAAGAAAGAGGGACTGTTAGTCGACAATGCGACCAAACAGAACGGCGAATTTCTGCTCTTAATCGAGGCTATATGGACCCTTTCATTTATGGCGTAACATACTGTCTTGGATAAATCCAGTCAATACGACAGCTACGTAAAACAGATTAGTAAGTATCAAAGTAGTCCACCAGCCATATGTATTATCCATAATACTATAATGTGACCTGAATCGTCACGAGGATGTTATCCAATAGAATTCCAGGAGGAATCGACCGATAGTTAATCTACCACTAAAATTGTGGTTGCAAAATTAATGGATGATAAGCGATAATTGAAAGGCGATGGGCACAGAAAACGTTTGTTCATTCTGCACCAGAATGGGAGTTTTAAATGCAGTGTGTCAACCTCAGAATTGTTGGGAGGGAAAAGCTATAGATAAGTAGATATAAGCCGACAGTACAGAAAGGTTTTAATAAGAATTCCAATCAAAAAAACAAATACACACCTCATGATTTAGAGACCAGGGGTGAATTCAGACATACTTCAGCTATCCAAAGGACGAGCCCAAATTCATGAAATGCTTTAATATGATTGGCCGAGGTGTAAACGTTATATATTTTGTTAATTTCGTTGTTCCAAAACAGTTCCTATTCAATTTGTTTTCATAAGATATCGTTGTATTTATGTTGTAGTTTCAACTTCAATTAAAACTAATGCAACCTTTAATTCTGAGTGACTTAAAATAATAATAGTAAATATTTTTATGTATTAAGTTTTTATTAGTAACTGGAATGTTACTGTGAATTCTTTAGTTCATTTTTTTTAAATAAGTGACTTAGGTATAAAAATTTTTATGATTATAAAAATGTTTGAATTCAACTTAAAAATTATCATGCAATTACTCAATTGCCTTTCGTTTGATTTTTTGTGAAATAGAACTAACATGACTATTAAGCTCTTGATAATTGAAAATAAAGTGGATTATGAAGGTCTGAATAACAGACCTCAGCATTCATCCATAGGAAATGAAATAAAATCCAAGTTTAACTATTCTACGGAATTTAAATAAAGTTCCTTAAACATCCCATTTCGTACCCTCACATTATCCTGTTTTTGTGGTAAGTTATACTTTTCCCATTGGCACATTATTAGTTGCCCAGTACGCAGTACATAGTCCTTGATAATATAGTTTGCTGTTGCTCTGAGTCGCAATTCTGTCACTAATTTCTTTCTTGCTGATTACAACTCTCCATCCAATCATGTCTTCTCCGAATCTTTTTCTATCTCATTCTAAGATATGTACGTCAGTTTTAGTGTCAACACAGTTGCATAACTCGATTTTAGATGGTTTTTCTTACAATTCATATCTCATTTCTTTGTTTTCTACTGCTTTAATTTCTTTTTCCAAGTCGAATTCGAGCATTTGAATTTTACTATCATAATTGATGTTTAAATGTTTATGTTCTGTCTTCATAAAGATTGAATCACAAGACAAATGTTCTGTATTTCATAGTTACAAAGTTATATTCCTCTCTGAGATGTTATTAAGGCAGTATCTTCAGTCTCTTAAATTTTTTGATAACTGGTTACATGCAGGAAAGTTATTCGTCTATTGACATATAATGAGTCAGTCTGATTTTCACCGGTTCCAATAAACCGCTTTCGTACACACCACTAAATTGTTGTTTATACATGAGATGCAACGACACACACAAGGAACATTGAATAAGTACAAATTTATTAATTTATCAAGCTCCACATAAAATATTACATAAATTGAATTCGATGTAGCGAAGTGACCGTACGAGTCCCTGGCATTAACCCAACATGTGACGAAATCCTAAGATGTTCGCGCATTAAGATTATTAATTACCTTACCTTCGCGGTTACACAGACGCATCCTTGTTTTCCTTTGTTGATCTCACCTGAGCGATGAATCAGGTGGCGTGACCAAGAACGACCTACCTGATGCCGGTCAATGTATAGGCGTCAAGGCTGAGGTCCTCGAATTTGTTCAGCTGCGACTTTCCTACAAAGCTCAAGGTCTTGGAACTTGCGTCAAACTTACGGAAAGTGTGCGTGAAAAATCAGAGCTTCCGTCCACCAGTGACCTCATCCAGTTAGCAACCTGCGTATGTTCCTAGAGTGAAACTAGGATTAACTAACAGGAATCAACCTACACTAACTCCATCACATGCGGAAAACTGATACTTACTTTCACGTTATTAGTTGGCTTCGTCACGTAGGTATTTATTAAACACGTTCAATTCAGAAAAAACGAAAATATTGGAATATTTTTTACGCTATTTGAATTGACATCTCGTCCGAATATCTATCTATACTTTGTATCTAATATGACAAGTCCTATTAATCTCTCAAAAATAACGCAGCTATAATTTAGAATAGATTCTAATGATCGTCTATTACTTCCTTCTTAACTAATATCTAGCCCTAGCAACTAGTTATCAACCGAAGTCTGACTATAAATTGTCAGGAACAGCTTTTTATCTGGTATATTGAAGAAAATATTGGCTCGTATATACAGAAAATTTAGTCAATATTTCCCCCAAAATTACTTGAATTATAAAGATCTGAAGACCTTAGTATAAACTAGATTTAATTTTATTCTTATTTTATATCTCAGTTTCTCCATCCTATCACAACTTCGAGGTCGACGGAATGAGCAGTTACGAAAGAAACGTCAGAAAAATAAGTAAATACAACGAATTTGTCGTTTTGTATTAGTTTTTAAGTATTACTATTTAACATAAGAACATAACTTTTAAATACATTAATTCCTCTCTTTTTTTCATGTGTGAATATATTTAAATATCAGATTGTAAATTAATGTACCGATTTATTTTTATCTTTTGTTCATTTATAAATTTTCCTTTCTTACTGATTGTCTATTTTATTACACAACGTTTCGTCATTAATTTTGGACATTGGAATCGGAGTATGAATAAACAAGCAAACTAACCGTCAGGTGTATTTTTATAAAATGAAAATATATTCTCTTATCGTCCCTATGTTTTCGAACCTCACATTATGCATAAAAATAAAAAGCACTATAAGTTAATTTTTACGAGTCTTGTAAATCAATAAATAATGCAAAATTTATGGAAATTAAAATAAATAATTTTAGTTTGCAATGTGAGTATGTAAAGCACGCAACTTTATAAATCTCCGCTTAAAATTTCAATGAATGTAATAATGATTGTTCGGATAACCGAATTTATAAAATTTAAAATTATCTGTTAGGTAATGATACACAAGAATGCGATGAAAATACAGTTTAATTCCTAACGCGGTCTTCGACTTTTGCAAATAATAAACATTCCGCGAAAGAGGAGAAAAAATTATTTCCGAATGCTGCTGAATCGAGTTATTGAAGACGAAGGATTAAAAGAACAACGGTGGGGCAATAGCGTCCTTTGCCGTTAGAATTGAGGAAAGATCCACAGGTTTTAACGATATATTACAGTTACTTTGGATACCTTTAGTATCTTAGATTGAAAACCTACCTGATGCTGGTTTTCTAGAGTTTTACATGCATCGCTTTTAGGTGAATCACCGGGTAGAATATTTAAACTGGAGCTTGGGGTAGAAACCTTGGACACCTTGACCTATCTTCCACAACCACTTTCCCCTAAACTAGACAATTCCCTTCCTATACTTTTAAAGGGGAGTTGCATGTTTCATAATCACTCTCATGTAGCCTGCACTACCCCCAAAAAATTGTACAGTAAAAGAGCAATGCCCTTCAAATTAAAGTTAGGATAGTTGACGTTCGTATAAACGACGTTAGGGTATATCGAAATTAATTTTGAGTAAAATTGCGAAATTTCAAAGCAGTGCCTGTTGTAAACCGAATTTCCTTCATAAATTAAGGGCAAAATGAGGTGTATTTTTCAGCAATTAGTTTTCTTCTGAGTTTTAACCAATTTGTTTGTTGTAAAATTAAAATGTCAGGTAATTATAATTAATTTTAGTTTGTTTATTGTGAAGGAAATTAAATAAAAGTTAGGGACTTATAATTCGCACGGGAACTAAGTATGGGAGTGATGACAAAAAGAAAACCGTGTACATGGATAACTGGATTAGTTCTTGTTGAATGATACTGGGTTTGGATGAAGCGTGAGGATGCTAGTAGTCGGTGTAGTTGCGGCTTCGGCCGTCAGAGTGAGCTCCTAGGCTATAGAATAGGAAGATAAAGATTAAAGCCTAGGAAGCACATAATTAGTCATTTGGACGTTAGTTCAGTGTTATGAAAAGGTTAGGGAATGAGATAACATGACGGAGGATCGTACGAAAGATCTTAACAGGGTTAGTTATCCCAGATTGATCGTAGCTTGGAAGGATGCGGCTGTGGCTGCGGCAGCGGCCGTCGGAGTGAGCGCAGACATCGGCTGTTTCCCTTTTTAGGTAGGCTGCCGGCTCGAGGTAGGCGGAGGTGCGGAGGGCCAGGTGGGGAGAAGCTGCGTTGCCATCCTGCAGTCCCGCAGTCGAGCGCCGTCCGTGGCTGCGGAGAGTGTGACTGCTCCGTGACCTCCAGGACCTGCCCACGTGAGTACCAAGCACGTCCCGTGCACACCACTGAACTGGTGGCGTTGTTTCCCCTGATAACTTTACATAGGCACGGCTCAATCATCGGATTACCAATTATTTTGAAACCATGAACTGACTGACATTCAGTCGATTGTCAACAATCACCAACCGATGAGGAACGATGTTCACCGTCACCAGCCGCGCAATATACCGCTGTGGACAGCGTACATCTATATACTTTTTTAACGTCTTAAGTGCAGTCTGGACTTAGTAACATGCAATAAATCTATGGTGATAATATGTTAAACAGGAACAATATTGGGAACGATTCGGTCCTCTTTTAATGAAGCAAACCGGGGACGCTTGCTGACAGTTTCAACGTTAACCGTTCCCCATCTTGCGGGTTCTTACTAGTCGGTCTGCCTGGAATCAGCAATTTGCAAGGAAGACAAGACCAGCCAGTTACTTATTTCCTATTTCTGACGTAACAACTTCGATCATCTGTTATTCATCAAGACCTCTGGGACTTCACTCAACTGACGTCAATCAGCAAGAGTAAAAGTTACTCCTTTTGTCACGCAACTTCTATATATCTACCTCCATATGAATGAAGTGTCATTCAGAACGAGTTGAAACATACACTTGGATGTCTAGCTCAATTACTGCTGAATCCAGTCTCTTTTTCTGAATAATTACCATAGTCACTCGTCGTCGTATGAAACTGCTACACTCTGTTGATATATCATACAGATTTTATTTTGTTATTGTTTTATTTTCTCTCCCATACCATGAGGATTAGTGTCTATTTTTTGTGTTGTACATACGGGTACGGAATATGTTACATACCCATGTGTTTGTGTAACTGTTACCACTGTGTTCTATTTGGTTTCTACCTATTCAACTGTGCGAATTAAGAATCATAAATATGGCATACACAAGCAAGAAACTGATATTCGGAACCGGTTTAACGACAGATATATTTCTTCTGACTCAATTATGTCTTGTACAGTACCATCGTATTTTGTGTACAGTCGCTGTATTTCACGGTGACTCAAACTCATTTATATCTCTGAATCGATTCTACTTTCCACATCGTTTAATTTGAATTCTGTAAGCGACATCCAACGTCAGACACTAACATCTTAGTACTCGAATGTCGGCTATTACAGTTTAATAGTTTTGTATAGTAACCACTACATTCTGCTCTATACTGTACCCACTTTTATTTATTCGGGAACATACAACTATCAAATTAATGTCTGGCCGGATGCATGTGACATTCCGAACTGGTCTGCTATATTCTATATTAATGAATTCCTTTTCTTTACAGTACCATAACATGTCATTAAAAATCGCATTAACCCTTGTCGGATGGTGATCTGTCTTATCTTTGGTTGGTGGAGGAGTAGTAGAAGGATGTACAGTGAATCAGCGACGTGATTGTAAAGACTTTCCTAATAACATTAGCAGTTTTCTTTTATTCCGCACTCCACTCTTCAACTTAAAGTACCTAACTTGAAACACACTTGAGTCGGAAGACTGTGAGGATGGTTTAAAGGAGTATTATTTAAACTATACACAATTGATATTTTATTTATTGCCTCCATATTAAAATTATTGAAAATTTAATTTCATGCATGGGAATCGCTCTTAGCTTTCGATTAATTGGAACCTTAATTTTTAATACTTATTATAATTTGATTACCATGCAGGTTCAATGCATTGTTATTGGGGAATTTTTATAAAAAAGTATCGGTTCCTCTTACTGTTGCTCTTATTCGCATCCTACCGTTATATTATTTACAACAGTTATACAGATACTTAACGACGTTTCGTCCACAATTTTGGGGTTTCTTCAGGTCTAAGTATAAAATTTTGCTGGCGGACTGGGTCCATTGGCGGTTACAACCGTAATCTTTTAGGACCTGTACTTTCTAACAATATTTGTGAACAATTATATACATTCACAAATTTAAAAGTAAACGAAATATGTTTCATCTTTTTATCTGAAAAAGTCACATTACACTGGACGAAACGTCGTAATTTATCTACGTAAATTGTGTAAATATGTTGAATTCTAGAGTGCTTTTCAGACTATTTTTACTTCTTCGGGTGTTATTAGTAAAATTATTAGTGTCAGATTAATTGAAACATTTCCCACTATTATTCATCATTTTTATTTCGAATTATACCTACTGCGTAACAAGTGAAATATTGTAATTTATTACAGAGTATTAGTAGTCATGGACCAGTTTAAAGATACCACTTTTCTTACTGCTGTACTTCACAAATATTTTAGATATTTGTGAACACAGCGATCATAATCTTTAATTGAAATAATTTTTGGCCGGCTTTTTCAGACGTTTTTATTTATTATTAATTTTTTATCTTGAAAACCGGTCGAAAATTATTTCATTTAAATATTTTAATATCAGACGTTAATTGATTTAATACATAATTTTTAATGTTATTCTGCCTTGGCTAGCTTCAGCTTACTAAATTGGTATAACTTACCGAAAAACGCAATCAGATGACGAGATTGAACATACTGATTTTTTTTACTGTCAATAAACAATTTTGGTGGGGTTCGTCTACCTTCCAAAAATTATTTGTTTTATTTTATCACTCCCAAAAAAGTAAAGTTGTATTTCCTTTAATGTCAAGTTCCTTGTCAGACGGGGAATCTACTAAATATTCATAGTCCTGGCTGATGTTTGCGAATTATGAGTTCCAGAACAAAATCGCAATTGAACCCGGGTTTGACTGTGGTGGTTATCTCCTTCCAGGGCGTTTTCAATGTTGAATTATTTTTTAGCGTCTGCGTGTGTCTTGGATGTTATGCAAGTTTCTCAGCAATTGATAGTGCCTGGTTTTCTGGGAATAACCTCTCGATTGGCTGCGCGAATGTGGGCAGACTATTAATTTTCGCGAGTTGATTGGGAAAATAAATTAAGTACGCGAGTTTTTGGTAAGGAGAATTCCGTTTTCTCTCCTCTCATCTTAAGAAGCAAAGCACCGTTGCCTTTGTCTGCGCGGAGAGACAGACTAATTACGTGTGCGGATGTTTTCCTAGAAAATACCGCACTCCTTATTCCCCATTCGTCGTGCAGCTGACGCAAAAGGAGAGAATCTCTTACCTTCCCGTTGCCGTTAAAGTGGAGCACTGCCCGTGGAATACTTTGTACTTGGATTGAACATACACAAAAAAGGCGCTTTCATCACCCAGGGAAAGGTTAATGTATGTTATAATTTGTTCCGATTGAGTTCCAAGGGTAAAGTAAATTGAGTTTGGGGGCTTTATTGATTGATTGTTGCTTTAAAAGGAGAGGCGGGAAATTATAAGTCTTTAACGCCGATTAAAGCTCTTGCGAGCAGTAAATCAGAGGAAGAGGAACGTTTCAGTACCTAAAAACATGGTGATAAATCACGAATTGATCGTGAGGTGAATCTGGACTGCCTGTGGAAAAACAGATATTATACGCTAATAAATATGATATATGTTGTGATAAAACGTTAATTTTTTCGATTTCAGTTTATTAATATGCATTCATGTCTCGTTAGTAACCTAAAACTTTCCTGCATTTCGGCTCACTCAATAAACTGCTAAATTTTTTATACCTGAAGAACATATTTTAATTAAATTTAAAAAAAACGTGACAAACAGGCTGTTATAATTCATTTAATTACTAAAACTTAGTTTTTGTGAATTACACAATTTTTATTTATTTATGCACCAGTCAATGAATTATTTGCTGTCGTGAACAGAAAATAATTTAACTTTCATCAAGAAACAAATTCTCGTGAGTTTTCTGCTCCCTGATGAAGAAATCTGGAATCAATAGTGTAAATATGAATATTTTTTTCTTGCATAAAATTTGTTTGAGCACGTAATAATAAATTAATAAACAGCTGTACTGAAATAATGATCTTACATGCCAGATAATGAGTCCTGATTTTATATCTCAGGGAAAATATAATCTATGGTTTGTTTAAGGGCAAAGATTAAACGCGGTGTTTATTATAATAAGCTATGGCCAGCGGGAAGAGAAAATCGTTTTTTAGTAATAGGTTACATGAGGGTCATCCACATGGAGAACATAGGAAGGGATATAAAGGGGGAATGCTAATATTTTACAAATAAGGTTTGAGAACCATCTGCGTTAACACGCAGATGACGACTATTAATGAAATATCTTTAGGTGGATAAAAACAAATATTCCAGATCCATTTGTCTAGTTTTTGCTAAATTAATTCGTCTTTTTAGAAACGGATTAAATGTGTTCTCGTAGGTGCAATTGAAGCTCTGAAATATATGGTAATACATTGTACAATTTTTTTCTGCTGTTCACCTCATTCGTTCCTGTTGTATTATCTCCAATGATCTTTAATACAGCTTCCCTACTATTTCGTATTTTAAGAAAAAGCCAAGTCGTTTCGATTTCTAATCTTAATTAAAATCATTTTTACTAGCTTTCCTAGAATTGAACCTTCTGAAATTACCTAATTACTAAATTATTTCCTAATCATTTTAAGTCATTTTAGGCTTGACTGAACTGATTAGATGCTATTACTAACGGGCGACTGAACTCTTTTCATGGAACTTTCAGGGATTGGAATCACGAGCAACTAATTAATAACGCTATCAATTTTTCTCTACTCTTAATATAATGTATTTAATGAAACATTGAATCAGTAACTCAATAAATTCACAGCATATATATATATATATCGTTTCGATCATCAAGAATCACGTGTGACCGTGTGGTTACTTCACAAGTCGAAGTATTGTACTTTTCGTGTTTACAACTGGGATAGTGAGTCCCTGAAATTGATGATGATCTATGATACCAAACACATCACCAATGCCCTCGCCGGGATTCGAACCTGGGACTTCTGTGATTCTAGGCATCATTATTATTTATAAATATTTAAACTCTTGTTAATTTTTATCCTTATTTGTTATATTAGTACACGAAGCAATAATCTTAACAGGCTAATAAGTTCCATTGTCCTTATTTTTTGTAAAAACTTTTCTTGCGACATAATTTTGTAGTTCTTCGATTGCAGTACGATTCCCTTGCATTTCTGAATCGTTTGAATCTATCCTCTAAAAGTCAGCATGTTGGATCTATCATCGAAATCAGATGGAGAATCATACCACAACTTCCTATTTCAAACCCAGAAAGGAAAATAACGCAGGCCTATTTTTAAATGAAGAAATGGAAGTTACGCGTCACGTCTTCTCGAGCTTGCCAAGCAAGATTTTCTCCTTGTACTTGAATGAGAGAAAAAGGATTACATACTCTCAAATTGTTTACGCGTGGTTTGGCCCTAAGTTATGCAGCAAACAGACCTTTGACGATTTCCTCCTCCGAGAACGTTTCTTCCCGCGTGCTATCACCACGGCCATGATCAATATTTCGACTAAGAAATTAATTTCCCAGCATCGTAAAAGAAATAGGAAATCATAAAAATGAAGTCGTTAAAATTTGTGGTATAGTTATTTGTCTGACTTTATTGACCTGCAAATGATTAAACCAACCAAATTTGTCAGTAAGATATTTTTTTGAAATAAAAACTTATATCATGGAAAGAAAATCTCTTTAGGTGCAAGTATTACTATAATTACCCATTTCTTGTAAAGTAAAATTTTACGTGTGTTTGTTTTACCCATGGGTCAAACCAAGCCAAGTAACCAGATGAAAGGAAATTGGTTGCGTACCATCTCCTAAAAATTCTATATTCTGTTGGCGCATTCCCTTGTGTTTTGCCAGTTCAAAACTAATTCTGCTTCATTTATAAATTCCCGGTTCAAAAATGGCAGCAAATTAAACAAAAATAGTTTTGAACTGCCAAGACATGAGCGAACGCGCCAGCAAAATATTAATTTCTTCTGAGATGGGGCGGCAACCAATGATGCGTCACTAGGCATGGTTTGACCCCCATACAGCCAAATAAAGAAATAATTTATATTCAAATTGGTAAAATTTTCATACTTCCACTTGAAGGCTTCCAAAAATTAACGATTCCATACGTCGTGCCAAATTTCATTTTGTTAATTCATTCTAATTTATTTTAATTCTTATATAGCCGTTGAAATTTTTTTGTCTGAACAAGTTACAGTTTTTAAAGAGCTTGTAACGAATCTGAGAGCCGGTTTAACACGGTAAACAGAAGACTGGGTACAGGTCTGATCAAGTTGTGTTTCGTTTTAATGTATTTCATTTTAGCGTCACATGTTGGGTAGAATAGAGTAGATATGACGTTCATTCTCAGCAATATAAGCTAATAACTTTTATTTAATGAGCTAAAATAAATGTATTCGTTAGTAGTAAACATAAATAACGAGCTTGTGTCGCGCTTCCACGAACGACTTGGGTGTTTTCAATGAGCAAGTTCATGGTACACATCGCGTCACGAGTAGTTTGTTTTTTCCACACCAGAAGTTAAGGATAGAAGACTGCGTACTTCAAAATCGTTTCCTCGTGTCTGAATCTTTAGACGTTTTACTCACGTGGTGTTGACTTCCGAGAATATCTTGTCCAGCGTGATGCCTCGACGCCCATTGTCAATATTTCTCGTCGTTGAGTTAAGAGGTGACGTAAGGACTTTTGTAAGATGCTTTGGTCTGTTGCCCTGCGTCCATGGCCTATCCCAGCATGTAGTTCAAGGAATGGGTCGACAAGAGCTGCACTGTTTACGGGTCAGTGAACTCCCGGGCTTGCCGGAAATGCAGTTAAGTACAACAGCTTCCATCCAGCTGGTAATGTGGAAAACGCCCCTTTGCTTGGGATTGAGGTTACTCTTAGATCCTGATTCAGGTGAACGCTGAATATACTTCCAACGAACGAAATTTCAAGGATTAGTCTACTGCGATAAACGAAAATCCTGAAACAAAGTACAATGTGAATAGCAACGTGGATCGACTGCAGAGAGAGCACCGGTTGAAAGTTGCAAATCATTTGAGAAAACCATTCAGTGACTTCCAGGTTTTCCTACGAGCTTCATCAATGCTTTATGTAGAGGTCGACAAAATTCGCAGGCACACATGAAATTCGTAAGCACGTATGACCAGCGGAAAGAACCCGTTCTAGAACACCAACCGAGTTGGCTGGATCTACAACTCAGTTACCCAACAAAACAAACAAATGACAGACCCCGCTAGGATGTGGTGTTTATGATATAGCCAGGAGGTTTGTTTGTGGCAATAAATCGGGCCTAAACGTTGGTGAAATGTTACGTTATGCTGCATGCGAGAAATGTAACGGCACTATTACCTAAAACGTGTTTTTACCCTCAAGACATAATAAAATACGATCTTCACGTGAAAAACTTACAGCTGCAATACGTTTTCCGTAAACGTGTACAAATGATATGGCTGTTGGTACGAGTTGGTCCAAACGAATTGGAAATACCCTAATATTGAACCCCAAGTTAATATGACATCACATCCACTCCGCATCCATGCCAGGCCCATGTGAACGAGTAGTCAAATAAAAAATACTAAACGGAAAATTTATCTTCAAGTAACGTTATTGTAATTAAAGTAATTAAAATTGTTCAAAATAATGAAAACAAACATTCGCCGTCTCCCATAAGATCGTCTTTGAAAATTGTCTATTGTTGTCATTTCTTATTCGCACATAATGCAAATTGTACATAAGGGCCATTAATTAATTTAATAAGTAAATGTAATTATTACAGGTACTGCAATTCCTTGTTTAAAAATTTCGCTGTGAGCTTCATGATGAACGGTTAATACAAACTCGTTGAGAAAAATGCAAACTAAATAAAACGTCCGTCTTTGTTAAATATATTTTTTGTAAGAAAAAGGAATATAAACCTTGTAGAAAAGAGTAAAAATTGTCGAAACTCGGACTTTTACTTTCGACTACTCACACTAAACGTTCAGTCGTAGGCTCAGAGCCACACAGACAGCATGGAGAAGAAGTTATCCCTTGATTACCAAACAGTTTCCGTTATCGTTCTGTATATGATAGTCCACACCCTTCAGAAAACCACAAAAACCTGGCCCTTGTATGTTCTGACTGTAGCTGTAAATCATTGAATGGTCTGATCTCTCGTCTTAACTATTTATCCCTGTTTGCATTTTATATATCTGACATCATTGAATTATAAATTAATAAACCACCAAATTTGTTAGAAATATATTTTATTAAAATGAAAACTTAAAACACATTAACAAAATGAAGATTTACCAAAAATTGCAACAAATCAGTCATGTCAGAAATTATGCATATGTGTAACACATTATTCACGACGTTTCATCATTATTTTAGATTTATTTAGATGAGAAGAGAAGAAAATTACAAACATTTATTAATTTTTAAAAAATATGGACGTTCTGCTGCATTATATAGGTAAATCACACACGAAAATTTAATTGTGTATTGATATTTCAATTAATAAATTATATAGAGGCATTTAAGTAAAATAACTGTCCGTCGTGCCAATTAATTTTTTTACTATGTTCTAAATATTTTTATTAAACATGTTCATTTATTAATTTATATGTATTAGTAATATGGTCTTGTTAACACTTCACTGACCTGGCTAATTAGGCCGAAAGTTCAAAATAAAACGCACGCGCAATCATAATTGTGACTGTAAGAGTGGTTACTTTACTGTACAATAAATATTTTATTTCACAGCTTTTATAAAATCATAATTTAATGCTTTAACTAGACGCTCTAGAGCTTTGTATTATACCCTGTTACTCAATATTCTGATGAATGACACCGACACTTGTCTCTTTTGTCAGTAGTCAAGGTAACACTTGTGGAGTGTTGAACTCTGCACTGGTGCTCTACGTACCAGTATTTTTACGCTGTTAAATGCACATGCATCTCACCCTAAATCAACTCGTCGTAGACAGTCGAATGCAGTTACGACACAATACCGCACAGCATTTCTCGACTGTAAAGATGTCTGAATCGCAACTGATTCGAATGCAATCAGGGCAAAGCACTCGGCAGTAATAAAGATGTCACGCGAAGTCCGAATTACCCATTGTTGCAACTGCAGCTCTATTCTCACGACACCGATTGTTGCAATCCGTTTGCTCAACAATGAGTCGTCGGAACGAGGTGCCATAAAATTAAAACATTTTTATACCTTCCGCGAACTATGTTAACTACACTGAGTAATTATTGTATTTGCTTTATGAAGAAGACGCTGTGCTCGTTTTGTTTGACGAGTGATCAGCGCCTTGAAACGTCACGCTGATTGCCTGTTCAACTTTTGCGAATTAAAAATTTTATTAGCTTTTAAATTGATTGATAGATAACAGTTTTCCACTTAAACAGATGCACTATACCGAATACCAGACACCGAGAGTTTGAGAAACAGGGCTAAACAACTGCCAAAATAAAAACAAGGAAACATTATTATCTGAAAATAAAGATGAGTAGAAAATTATAAATTATTTATCACACTGGGTATTGTTGTACGATCGAGAAGTTAGCTAGGTTGCCCTGCAGTACAGGTAAATATTTACATTATTAAATTATTTCAAAATTGGGATTAAATTAAAAACCAATTCACAAAAAACTAGTTCTTATTTTATTCATTTACAATCAAAATGGACTTTGACTGCCCTCGGATTGAGTCCAGGACAATTTTTTATATATTTAGTCTATTGTTTAGTTGGCAAAATTCATGTGAAAATAAAAAGTTAATTATCCTGACAAAAATAATCTGATTAAGTCCAAAAATTGGAGACGAAACAATTTTTTGAATAAATTTAAAATTGGCTTTGTCTTATCTGGTCGTTTATTTAAATCTATATAATTCTATTGAAAAACAGATGTATTTCAAGAAAAGTGTTAAGAATACATACAGGCCTAATCTCTGGTTTTCCCCTGAACATTTATTGCAGGAAGCTGACAGACTTTCAGTCAATCTTTACTTTGCTAATGTTCTTTGTTAAATTACCGTACAGAATACTTTCTTGAAGCTGTTATTCTATATTTTAGTTTAAATAAAAATTTACATCGTATCGTTTTCTTTGGAGCCTGCTGAGGTGAAAGAAAAAATTTGCAAGACAATTTAAATGTTTTCTAGCTCTTGATTAATACGTTCTAAATTTTTATCTTGACTAAAAACATTTTTCTGTCCAAATTTGGTGTGTTATTCATTTAGTTCACTGACGTGAGATACTTATTTTTAAATATAAAGAACGCAGATTTCAGCCAATATTGTCATATTAATGAATGTTATATGTATATAATATATCATATTTGCTGACGTTAATCTTCTACTAACAAAATAACCCATTTTATTATTTTATTCTACAAACCTTCAATTTGTCAAGATTATTTTTTCGCACAGATATCTTCCGTCTTTTGACGCCTCCTAAAATTTAAATAATTTGTCCCTTCTCTCAACGGCCCCGCCGAGCTATAACTTCACACACACACGCATATGTGAATATACATAATATTAAAAATATTGGATTCTTGTAGACATTACCTTCTAAAAAATTATATTTTTTTGTATTTTTATAGTCAAATATGGTAATATATATTCCGAAAACTCCTATTTTCATTTTTCCAAGTTTAATAGGTAGTTTCTGTTGGAACATGTACAATCTCTGTCTTATCTTTGCAAGTATAATATATTTATATATACTTTTAGATGTTGTAATGTATGTAGCTGCGTGAACGTGAATCTTACTATGTGCTTCCGAAAAGTTTTGTTTTCTTAAATACATGTATGAATATCACTTATTTTTTATTTACACGCGAACCTAACTCTGCAAAACAGTTTCATTATGTAAATTTAGACTAGTTAAAAGAGCTCTTGTGTATAAAATTCAAAAATATTTACATAGCTGATTCTTGTAAAATTCTGCGCCACTAAAATTAATAATTTTTGTTTTCTGTACAGATAAAAAGGGCAATGATGGCTAAAAGCTCTGGTTTTCATTAAAAAAATTTGAATAAATAGTCTTATGGTTATATTGAAGCTCAACACAAAATGATAATGTGCCAGTCTTATTAAATTTATAATTCATGATTAGAAAATTAGGTCATCAGGATGATTAAAATCTGGACAGAACCCACTGAGTCATCCGAGTGGACTCCCCGTCAGTTTCGATATTTCTCCATTAAGACAGGTTCTCCTACAATTTGCTGGATATGATTCGTACGCGGACGTCGACGAAGAATGAGCATTATGTGTCAATTAAACGTAGGTTTGATCATTTGAATTAACGAACAGAAGAAATATTCTTAAAAATCTGAGACGAAGATAGACAATTAAGACAATGTGAAAATAATAATTTTTTTATGTATATAAATTATCATTTAATTTTCCATTTATGTATTTTCCTTTGCATATTAAGTGTTAGATATTACTAGAATGTTAAATGAGGTACAGGATTTTTAATTTTAAGAAAAAATAGATTTCAATGGTTTACAAAACTTTGGCTTCTACTTTATCGAAGTGGTTATTTAGTAAACTGTTCACGTTTCTTATTGATTCCATCTAAAGCTCATATATACAGTAAACTGGATTCACTACAAACTGAACAACATATAACTCGTTCCATTCGTTCTTGTACTATTTTAAAATGGACATTTCCTGTCGTCTGTTATTTAACACTTTGAAATAGTGGCCACCAGTTGTCTCCCCCTACGAGTGCAACACTGCACTTGCTGTCGAGACTGGACGACGACGTAGTCTGATCGCAATCGACTCGGCCGTGCTTAATCGACCGGAAATTACATTTTACAGCACACGGGCAGGACGTGTTTTTTGCCGCTTCGTTCGCGACAGACTGCATCCGGTGTAAATAGCAGACTTACCTGTCCTCCGTGGATTTCAAGTACAATGTCAACGACGTATTAATATTGTACAGGACAGTTGGAGTATGCAAAAATAAGCAGCTGTAGGTGACAGATAAAAGGCATGTTAAAGAAGTCACTAAATTTCGAAGAAGACAGTAACTCCTTTAAACCTTCCAAAATTTGACATCCTACATTGCTACCGTTCTTTTTCAATTAAAAGTAGCGCCACAGAAAATAAGTTACCGCAAAACTGCTTGGTTTTTTAATTTGGAAAGCTTATAGTATAATTTCTTACTGTAGTAGAGTCATGAATACATTTCTGAGTCATGAATTTAAATTGATTTGCCTCTTATATGAATGAGTAATAATAGCCTCTTCAGTCATTTATATATTAGACCCTGTAACCAAGCAAAGATTGAAGGTTATAAAATAAATTTTACCTAGCTGAACTTCAATTACAAAAAATCTTAGATGAATTGAAAGTAGCATCATAAATCCAGAATACATTACATATACGTTCACATTTTTTCTGATATGAGAATTTATATTTGTTGAACGAAATAATGCTTTGTCACTACCTACAATTATTACAATTGTTCCTAGAAGTCACCGAATTATTGAAAACTTGTAAGCCTACTTTGACATAAAAAGTGAATTGTATTTCAATGTTCGGCATTTACGTCTTAAACAGTCCTTGCGTTTAGACATTCAAATTCATATTACATCAACCAATATTTTAAGAATCAACACAGGTATTGTACTGATAAATTCTTGAAGTACGTGCTAATCGCTCGAAAAAGTGAAACCGATTGAGTAGCTAACAGTATTCTCAAAAATTAACAAATATGAACGCAGATCTCCTCAAGTGCACATCATCTCAGGTATGAGAAATTTGGCGTTCGAAGCGGGATTATCGCCTCAAGTCTTTATGGGTTAGTGGGCCGGACCTTTCTTCGAGTTTATGTGACAGCAGCTTGCGCAGGTGTGCAAAATATATAGCACGTGGCCTCTGGAAACCCAGGCTATTGTAATTTATTATCGGAGCGGTTCCAACCTGGTGTCCTGCTGCTTGGTGTAGATGTCGAAATATCTCATTTGGGTCTTTGCTGGTCACGACTTATTTTAGAACGCGCAAAGGAATAGTCTTATTGATATTGATTAGCTAAAGACGTTCATACTGTCATGAAGGTTCATCTTCGGTGTAGTGAAAATAAAAAAGTAAAAATAAAACGACCGCGTAGAATATACTGGAAATACATACACAACGCCACTGTCGCTTTGTAAGAATACTCTCTAGGACGTGTAACCGAATCCATTAAAGAAGTTAGGTAAAACACTTTAATCGAAACCTTCAGAGGATAATACGTCGTAAAGTAGACGTGTGTTATGATAATGCAGTCTTAAGCGAAATGATGTATTCAATTGAAACAATGGAAATCCCACACTTCCCAATTGTCACACTACGGTGTTCCGTGTTCATAATTCTTGTCAATTTGGAAGTGGAAGTGCTTTATTCTCCGTTATGTATTGCTTTGACCTCTTTATTAAGAGTTATGGGCTTCATGACCTTTTCGTTCGATAGTTGTCCGTTCAGTGCTAATACGAGACCACCAGAGCAGTTCTGTAGTCGTCTGTGATATGTGATGGGTGTCAAGGGGGTAAGGTCGGAACGAAATGGACCAGGTGTCAGAATGTCAAGACCTTTCTTTCTTGGAGCAGTCCTTTCGCGTTTGACAAAATGAAGGCTCCAAGGTTGCGCTATGAATAATGCAGAAATAGCCCGAGCCTCTGCGGATCACACACGTAGTCTTGATGGATTGCTAATATTTTTGACCAGAATCACAACAACCATGTAATTATTATTTCCAAGAGTTTTGTTACCAGATATGTAGATTGTTTGGCTCTTCAAGTTTAGATTAGTAGATTCCTCATCGTTATTTAGAGTGTAAAGGTTTGATAAAACGCGAATGTATTAGACTGCGTAAGTGTGCAACGCCAGAGATGGAATGCATGGAAATCCTCCATATTTAATTGCACACAATATGGTGCTTTTTGTTTACAATCTGCTACTCTCACATTTGATAATTATATCCTGCAATATGAACTTCAGGAAATATCAAAGCCTGATAACAAACGGTAGGTAATATTTTTTAATAATTATAATTTACAGTCAATTGTAAATACTGACAAAATAATTGAGAACCACAGGCTATATGTTTTAATAACTGCAAAATAATTTCAAGTGAGTATTCAAAACAATTAACGACATTACACAGAATTAATATTTTTCTGTTTTGCGGATTTCGTTATATTTTTATGTTTGTTACATATAGTGAACCATGATTCATACCTTAAGATTAAAATCTTTTGTGAACGCAGGATTTTAATTTTTGCGTTATGTGACGGGTTTTAAGTAAATTGATGTTCTACACTTCAGAAACGCATTTTACATTGGTGGTGGAAACAAGAAAGAAAATTGATGGAATTAAAGGAATATATAGGAGTAAATCTGGCACCATTAATGAACAGGGATTCTTGACTCCGTTAGTGCACTGGGCGAATTTAATAACTAAAATTGTTTTTATAGGGGGAGTCAGGGTGGAACGGGTCACTTATTGTTTAATATTTTTTTTAAATTTATGTAAAAAGAAAAATCATTTCATAAAAGTATAAAATATTAGTTTAATCTATTATTTACTTAGTGTAATATCAATATAACTTAAAACGTGTTTAGATTTTTGATTAATTTTTAAAAAGAAACTAAGAAATTTCTCGTTCAGCCCCATGTTAAGAAAAATCTTAACACCTTTGTGTGTTCTTTCTTATATTTATTTTGCATACAGGTTGTCGATTTATTAATTTTTCTTTTCGGAAAGATTGTTTTTGCTACTGCACAGTCTTTGCAAACATTTTCTTCCTATTTTCGTTCCTTTTCTTCCTTAATCTATTTTTTGGGGTACATTCCTCAACATATTCTTATAAGGTGGGTCTACTAGATTTCTTTTTCTTGAGAAAAACATTACAATTTGCCTTATACAGTAGTATCGCGTTCCGCCTGCACTCTAGTCTCAGTTTAAGGTTTTTCACGGAGTCTTAATACAAGCAGATTTCAACCTTATACGTAACTTATATGCAGCTAAAGACACATAGTTTACGAATATACACCATCAAGGAGTTAAAATCGAGGATTTTTGTAGCTTACTTTCCGTCGAAATGCTGCAAACATTATAAAGTCACAGACGCCAAAAAAGAGAGTTCATTCACAAGGTGCAGTCAGAACTTGGTCAAGTTTGCTGCCGGGAATTTTTCCTTGACCATTTACAATGTTCCACCCTTATTAACGTAACTCCAGCACTATCCAATTAAAAAAATAGGGTATCCAGTCCTATCTCGCTATATGTAGAGGTAGTCGTACATATGTGATAGTTGTTCCATTATCATTAGTGTAATAGCTCAATTTCTCATCAGGATATGTAAATAAATACTGAGTGCCCGGAAGAAAGCAGAGACGGAAGAACCAAAGAGAATGTGATGATCTTAATCAGTTTCTATAGTGTTTACGCAAGGTGAAACTCTTCAGAAAATCTCAGCGTAACGCAAGGGAAAAGGATAGTTAGTATTCATTTAAGAATTTTCTTATATAGGAAGCGCAGTAGGATAATATTTACGAATTTTAAAAATTTATCCACGATGTTAAAATTTGTATAAAAATATTTTCTTGCTAAATTAATTAGTATAAGTGTATAGTCGCAATTTTGTTTTCACATATTCGAATTTGAGTATAAAGTTTGGTAAATTTGTTAAATATTAAGCGTATGTGTGTCATTTAAGTTTCATTTAGATACCAGATGGCTGTCGGCCTTCCATTTCGAGTTTCCACTTTTACATTCAAGAGTTTTAAGTTTAGCTTCAATACATCATTTTCCCCTTCGCTTCTCATACAGCGCATGCCATTTCATCGGTTTGTACGAGAGGAAAGTTGGCAGACAAGTGTCAGAGGCTTTCTACGACTGTGTCCGCGCGAGGAAAGTTCTCCATCGTAACGCCTGATGATTTCTTCTGATCTCTCTCGGACATGTCCGTGAAATGTTCTCCTTCCTAATTGGATTGTAGGGTTGTAAACAGTCAAAGAGCAACAGCAACGCAATTTACTACGACACGAGCATCATAGGAATAACACCGTCAATAAGGAAAAGCGAAAGTAAGAACTACCGACTGGCATGAAAGGTTTTTCCTTTCTAATTTCTGGATGAATTCTCCTCGTATTTACAACCCCCCAATACAGGATGTGATGTGCCACAACATTTTGATGACTCACGATCGACAGGAACAAACTTAGAGAAAAAGAACATCGAAATAATGCTTTCGTTTCGAAAAACACTAGTTACTCCCTTTGTTCCCTTGCGTTCCAACCTTATTTTACCACTGGGTGCCTGCGCACAGTACAAAGTAATTGCTGCAAATGTCCGGCAATGGTGAAATAACGTGCAGTTCACGTGAATATTTAAGTGTTGAGGGCTAGTGTGCAACCTATTGATAAGACGTTGCTCTCAAGTCTTCCTGTGCGACTCAACTTGTTCCTCTCCACAGCCGAGCAACCATGAATATTTATGAATCCTGTTTATATCAGTCGGCAGACTGGAACTTTCTTTTTACCTGATTAAAAGTCCACTTTTTTAATTCATTCTTTAAATTAAGATAGGCCAATGTTACTATTTATAGCTTGCCTGATGCAGAGTGGAGTAAGTCCCAGACAGGTTCTTCTAGAAAATAATGCTAGAAGCCAGTTTTTGAAGCTGAAATTTGAGATCACAGCGACAACGAATTAAACGACCAATCTGTTTCCAAAGCAGTGGCAATAAAGAGAGCTAATTAATACGAATCGTACCCAAAACCTAGTACCCGTTTTTGCATCTGAGTGGTGGGTGAATTACGTAAATCTTTTCTGTCTGAAAAAAACCCTCCTCCGAATACGGTAACATAACGGTCCAAACTTTGCTATGAAAAGAAAAGGAGAGATCGTGCCGTTGCTTTGCAAACCATACATAAACATTGCCGATTTTAACTTTGCCCCCACTGCGTTATCTTATAAGAGAACAGCTGTGTTGTCAGGAACGAATACTCGGATTACAGGCAACTTTTTCACTCAAGGTCGGAGTTCGTGGGCCCAGAACCTTCGTAACAGAATCAAACTTCATTGTACAAAAGACGAAGAAATGGTATGTCTAAAGAAAAGCCTTGTTATCATAATTAAACTAGCTATGAAAATGAAATTTACTGTGTCTGATCTTTCACTATTTCAATTTGACTTTCCAATTTGTTTTACTGCTCCAATACGTTAAAATTATCAGTATCTATGTCTACAATGCATTTTGGGACTCAGTAACAGCTCTTACTATAGTTAAGAAATAAATCGTAAAATAGTTGTATATTAATGCATGAAAATTTCTATAAATTTTGTGATGATTCGCAGAGGAGAAGATTGGAGTATATGCGTATGACCATACTATACTTCTCGAAATCAGGATTATAAATCCGTATAGAATGTTTATTGAATTCATACACCATGTATTAGTTTCAGTTATGTACTGTTGGAAATATTGATTTATAATATATAACACCAACCTATAAGTTTTCTTATTTGCAGTCGAATATAAGCAAACCTATTACTACTCGTATTTAACACGGTCGAGGGCTGAGTGGAGTTAATGAACAAATCGTCAAGGATAAACTATAAGAACGGCCTACGTGATTTAGGTCGCTTTGTCCAGGTAATGGAAATGATTTGAAAGGAAGAAGTATTCGTCACGCTTGGTGACTTCATCTTCAGCAGTTGGGGGAAATCAAACTTCTGCTGCTCGTACCGGAAAATAGTTTCATCCTTGAGTTGGTTAAATTGAGTGAAAGTCTCTAGTACCAGTGTTACAATTATTGAAGAAATGTAATGCATTGAAGCGAAACAGGGTTATGCCTAGTGAAGCGTCATCTATTTTACCTACTGTGATGTGTATTTTCGGTGATTTAAAGGTTTATTGAAATGATTGGGCCAAATGTTTT
This sequence comes from Eucriotettix oculatus, assembly GCA_034510155.1. Classification (NCBI taxonomy): domain Eukaryota; kingdom Metazoa; phylum Arthropoda; class Insecta; order Orthoptera; family Tetrigidae; genus Eucriotettix; species Eucriotettix oculatus. The sequence continues at coordinate 39,034,217 of CM067382.1, forward strand.
AGTTATTTTAGCAAAGTATTGAACAAGAAAACATTAATAAAGATTTAATTTAGCGTTTTTTAATTGAATAATATTTTTTCAAGTGGCAAATATGCGATCAAGTTTCTATAATCGAAAGTTTATTTTGATTGACTTATCTGTAGTCCAGAATGTAATTTAATTTATTACCTTCCTTCACCTTCGGAGATAATTTTCAGAAAATACACAATAAAACACTTTGCTCTGATTTTAATTTCACTTCACTGATATTTCCTCAATTACAAATACTCCTTTCGCCGTCTGAGTCTCCCATGTAGCTCCACAAAATATTTTAATTTTTTTATAATTTCCTTCTTTTTCCATCCTCGATCCCACAGCTTCTGTCTCTCTCCCATTTTGTCCAATTCTTACATATTAAAATTTTAATTCGTCCATTCTTCTGGGATCGCATATCATGACTTAAGAAATCTTAAAAAGATTCTGTCTAGTTTGGTGTCCGCTCTGCTACTGTTGTCATTTTCACTGCCACTCGACAAAAATAAAATCGCGCAGCCATAAATAACGTCAAACATTTCCCCCTCGGCCTTCAGAGAGTCCCCTTTACCGACCCAGACATGGCAAAATACGCCACTTTGCGAAGACTTTAAAATACTCAAAATATTACCTTATTACACTACGCAGACTCAGTTTTAGTAGTTTTGCTTCCATTATTTTTAGTAATCGTTCAACAAACCTCACGTCTGTATTTCACCATTGATTTTGCTTCTGGACAGAGTCCAAGTATTAGCCTTATTTCTCGCTTCTTAGATACTTACATTTTTGGTGCCTTTGGTGATAATATACCAGCACGCGATCATTTTTCACGAATGTACCGGCGATACATCCCACCACTTATCTTAAGTCGTTGTGAGATTTAGATCAGACTCGGTGACAGGACTGATGCAGCAGACTTTGTTCTGTGCGATGACTTTGCTTTGCTATGACGAATATGGGTTTGATTGTACTGCTCACCAGATGAACCGGAACCAATCTGAGCGGCCTCGGAAGATAACGCTGGCCAGCTAACGGGAGTTACAGTCTGGGGCAAGTCGATGTTCCAAGAAGTCGCTGGGTCAACATCTGTCAGCACAAGACAGACTTATCACCAAGGAAATGTGGCTGGACAAAGAAATAATTGCCTACTGCCTCACAAATGATGGGACAGGACGCTTCCATCTCAGCGTTGACACACATATCAGGAAGAAGTTGACAGTAAAGGAAACATTGAATATTGTGGTTAAGCTGTACCTCAAGTAGAAGACCTATTACTACGTCTGCAGTAATGTATGCAACTTTCCGGGATTATAGCACGTTACTCTGTAAACAATCTGGTTCCTCCTCAGTTAAGGAGCAACTGTTTAGATATGCATTATTTATTACCAAATGAATTCTCAACACTATCATGAAGGGTTGTTTGGTAAATAAAGATCTTGGATCTTTGGAAAACAAAAACTTCAAGACAAAATGAGAGTCTGATCTAATTTTACCCTGTTGCGTGTAAATCAAACTCTGAGTTGGATCCGAGTCTTTTTCTTAAAATGTTGATGTCATTCTGGAAAGATTATGTACTTTTGAACTCAATTTTTTCTTAGTTTCTTCAAAATCTAATTTACCTTAATACTAAAAAAATTGTTTAACTGTTTCCAATTATTCCTGTGCTCGACGTACCGAGGTTTCTCTGAGATTCAAATATAGAAATAAATTTTGAAACATTTAGAGCAGCTCACGACGATTTTGTTAAACTTTCATAGCGTTCACAATCAGTTTCCCGACTCGTAAACGAAGAATAATTCACGGAAACCCTAATATTTTTTAATTACTCCATAGAACTTATGTATACGTCACATGCCACTATATTTTTCAGGCTTGAAGATAATTTTATGTTTCATGGCCTACTTTTTCCTTTTTAAAAATACCATTCTGATTGGTGAAATTCAAGTAGAACAGCTGAGGAAATTGGACACCATTCGTTCAGAGTAGTACCAACCACACACGATTCCATGTTTTTAGGTCACACCCGACTATCCGTCATTGTTCCGTGCTTGCACTCCGTGACTTACTCTTTGTTGACAATTCTTGTGTTTCCATCAATGACCTCGCGTAGGTTGCCCTTTTACCGGAAGCCTTGTGCTGCCTTTTCGGCAGACGGCCTGGTCCTTACACTTAACCTGTGATTGGCATCAAGGACGGTGGCGAAAAAGGCTGATTACCTGCCAGGACTTGCGTCAGAACTGCTTCTGTCTTGACGCCCTCTCATTAAAAATAGATCTGCTTTGATTACTCTGACTACTGTGGAGAGCCAGTATTGTAACCTATAACTACTTCAGACCAATCCTAGATTAAGGAAGTTTGTTAGTCTGAGTAGGATCTTGAGAGGTTTGAAGGCCGGTGGTCTCGCCTTGATCGTGGGAGGTTGGATGAGCTGAACGCAATAACAATAAAGATAATTATTACTGACAGGCTACAAGCAATGATCCCATCACGATCCTCTAATAGGACGGATGGTTTCTCAAGGTTCATGGACTCACCTCTCTCCAATCAGTATCGGGAGGGAAAAAGAGACTAGGAAGTAATAGGATTAATCTTTGGAAGTTACAATCAAGGAGGTGATGAAAATCAGATTACAATGAAAAAACAGCTGCATGGACGTTTAGACGATGATTCAAAACATTCTACAATTAGTACAATACATTAAAAAATGCGAGCAGATTCCAGATTTTTTTTGGCTGTCCATTAAATAACGCTTATTTTGTCTACAGATAAGCTCTGAAAATATTTGTATCAAGTCGGATTTCTAATTTAGGATGTTCAAAATTTGGGAATCGCACAATGGTACTACATCTTTCTGTAACGCTACTCATAAAATGCAAATGATTAGCCTATACTTACATGTTTTGCAACACACACAAGTCGTAAAACTTGATTGTGCGTGAAATGCTGAGAATCTCCGAAGGAATCGTGCAAAGCATATTTTTTTTACTTTGAACATCTGGTGAATAGAAAGCATTCCAACTGAACTCCGTCATCGTATCTGAAGATGACGTCAGTAAAATATGTTCATTTTGGCATTTCCTTTGTTTGTCATTTTATAGAAACGTTCCATGTTGAATACCCGGATAAACGTCGTTCATGATGCAATCAATATCTCTTGAAGTAAATAAACAGTTAACTTACCTTATAAAAAAGTTCGCAAATGTAGCCTTAAGCGCATATATATCAACTAGTCATAAAATACATCGACCGCGAATCTTTATTTACGACACAGTTTTATTGTGCTACCTTTGTTTTCTTTTATCGGTTCTCGTTGATGTTTTTTTTGGCGTGATGTTTATACCTTTTTTTCTGCGATGTTACCAATGTTTTGCTTAAGTGTTATATTTACGAGACTTGATTTTAACAAATTAATACAGGAAACAACTTTGTCGGCTGGAATGTGTGTGTAATGTGCATATTTAAAATTTCTCTGTCAAAATGCATGATTTAAATTATTTATAAAAAATTGTGTTGCTCCTGAAGAGGTTCCAAAGAAAGGAACTATAGGTCGTGTTAATTTTTTATATTTGACAAAAATTTATTTTATTACAATTTACTTCTAATTTGGTGTTGTATTGATTTATTTCAATGTTTTACTTATTCTACATTACAGCAATGGACGATGCATCGAAATAAAGTAGGCTCTTATCATCTAGCCTTTATCACCTTTAATTTTAATGACAGTCTGTTCAAGGGGAAGTCGGGGCGGAACGAGACACATTATTTAACAATTTTTGTAAAATTTTAGAAAAAATCGCTTTATAAATATTTTTGGTGAATTTTTGAAAAGAAACTTACAATTTTCCCGTTTTGGCCTATACCCCGGTGTAGAACGGGATAGGATGTTTTGTAATTACAATTTATACAACAAATTAAATTAAGATAAATCTAAAAAAAAATTGTGTTCTTTCTTATATTTATTTTGCGCACGGTTGATCGATTTATCAATTTTTCCTTTTGAAAAGAGATTTTATTGCAATTGTACAATCCTTGCAAGCATTTTTCCGTTTTCCCCGATACTTTTCTTTATTTATTTTTTTGGATACAGCATCCTGTAACCCATTCTTATAAAGTGAGTCTGTCAATTTTTACTTTTTTTCTTGAGGAACATTTTGCCTTATACAGTAGTACACCGTTCCACACCGCACGCACGTTTTAGTTTTTTTTTTCACCGAGCCTTAATACAAGCAGATCTAAACCTAATTCATAACTTATATGCAGCTAAATACATTTACTTTAGAATATATATCATTCAAGAGTTAAGAGCGAGTGGTTTAGTATCTTACCTTAAACCGAAATGCATCAAAATTTATAAATTCACTGAGGTAAAGTAGGTTATAGAACCTATTATTCTGATAGCTATTTCAATAAATAATTTTTTTAAAAAAAACTGAGGTAAGATGCCAAATCATTAGTTTATTCACTAGATGCAGTCAGTTGCGAGTTGTTCCTCCCCTATTTACTAAACTTCAGCTCTATCCAGACAAAAGAATATGGTATCTCGTTCCCCTAAAGAAATGGTAAAATTTTCGCTAAGTGTTTCATAAAAACCTTGTTGGCTGTGAGAACAGAGATAACGGACCCACCACGTTGTGTGAGACCTCTCTCTTTTCCTTCGCAGTGCCGCAATTATTGACGGTTCTGACTGCTCAGAGAGTTAGTCACCTCTTCTTCTACCCACGACGTGCCCTCCTGAGTAGGAATTTCCCTGGTGTCACTGCCGCCTTTTGATTAGCATAGCGTCGATAAAATATCCGCCGTCACTGGTGCAGGGTTCCGTTAGGATTATGGTTAGTTCGTCCCATAAAGAGGAACGCATTACGATCCATTACTGTATTATAAGAGCCTCGAGTATGTTAATGCAAAATGTATCGGGCTTCGATACGCGGTTGTAAAAGGCCAAAAAAAGCGTAGTCGCGGTTCTCCGTTATTCTAACGAGCGTGAGGCTTCGCACACAAATGCCCCTAGGAATCAAATCTCGCCTACTTATGACTCCTATTCATTTCGTCATAGGTTATAAAGGAAATAGCGTAAAATTGTAAGGGATTGGCTGTGGGTTGAGCCACCTGGGCTTCTATTAGCCGGCAACGCCTTATAATTGTCTCTCTTTTTTTAATTTCGTAGCATTTACAATCGCGAAAAGTGTTTCATAATTTCTAAGGCTATTTCGCGTGTAATGACAGCGCAAACTTAGAAAACCTCAATGTAACGTCCACTACTCACGGTACTGGCCAATTATTTCTTATCCTTTGGCACATGAAATTGGGTTTCAAATATCGGTTAATAAAGTTCCAGACTACGGTTCTATGAAATTATTTTCAAGTCACGGATATGAAATGTAAAAAAGGAAAAATTAAGCAACGTTGGTAAGGGAAATTTTTGTGCTAGAATTTATTAGTGTAGCTGCTTTTGGGCGTTTGCATGGTTGTTGCACAAATATTACAATTATATGTATAATAATATGACTAAAACTAAACTAGATCTTTTTAAAAGTTTTTTACCTGAAAAGATTAATATTAATAATATAATTAATAATAATAATAAATTAATAGTTTTTAATACTTATAATAGGTCTATCTTTTATATTTTAAGAATATATTTGTTAACGTATTTAAACGACTGTAAAATTCAAACAGTTCGCTTCATCATGAATTTAAGTTTCCTATTCAATGGAAATCGACTGTGTTTCACTAAAATACATATATCCTCGGAAGAGAGCACGAGGAACTGTTTTTATCGAATCACGTCGTGTTCAGAGATGACCGTGAAATCGTCATTATAAAAAGATTTAATGCTCGTAAGCTATAGCATAATTCCCGTAAAACTTCGCGAGTGGGATGTATTAACTGTTCATAACAGATCAAACGTACTAGTAAAGCAGTCCCACTTTTCGACTTGTATATTGTATGTTAATTTGTTTATTCGGAGCCAATGTGTTTGACCGAGTAAAAAAATAGTAGAAAACTTTTTATGCCTTTTGGACGTCACAGTTCCATTGACTCAGCCTTCCTGACGCGTGCTGTCCCACGCATATATTATAACCTTGCATTAGTCATGAGATAGGTGGCGAAGATTTATCTCTCGGCTCGCTGCTTGCAAAACATTTCAGGCTGCTCTCGGGAGGTTACATCAGAAAAAAAGATAAGACACGCCAGGAACTCGAAAACTAGATAAGTAACTGACGATTATTAATAGAGCATACTATTGATTCTTTATGTCCTTTAGTTGAGACTTGCACGAACATTGCTGGAAATTAAAAATGTTATAATATACGTTATTGTCGGATTATTATTACAGTAGCATATCCGTTATAATTTGTCAGCGTGAATTTCAGTACTATTTTACAGAGTGTATACTGACTGGCACACTAAAATCATTGTTGAAATATAACTGTCTTTAAATAAATAAGCCACAAATAAAAATATTACTAATTGATAGAGTAATATTTTAAGTTACAATAGACAGGAAACTCTTTGAAATTTATTTAAAACATATTATTATGATATTAAGGATTTTGAAGATAACAGGAATAAAATATCAAGAAAGAAGAGTTATCCATAACCTAAACAGATGAAAGTCAGCAAGAAAAGAAAGCAGAAATCAAGAAGGGATTAAGCCAAGGATGCGGTCTGTCGCATATATTCTTTAACATATATATATATATATATATATATATATATATATATAAAACATGCGATGAAGAAAGTTAAAAAATAATATGGAAAGGGATTCAAAATGCAAGGAGAAGAAGTTAATATAACATATTATTATTTTAACGGAGTCAGAAGAAGACTTGGAAGCCTTAATAAATGATATGAACGTGATTGGGAAGGGATATTTTGATGGTAGTTAATAATTAAGGATGGTGGAATTATAGTAGACATAAAGAGTAGGATAGCACAGGCAAGAAAGTCTTTGCAAAAAAAGAGGAATTTACTTACGGCCGATATGAGTGTAAATATTAAGAAATAATTATTAAATTTATTCGTGTGGAGTTTGGCGTTATGTGGGTGCGAAACGTGGACGATAGGAGTTGTAGACAGAAAGGGAATAGAAGCTTTCGAAATTTTGTACTGTAGAAGACTGCTGAAAATCAGATGGGTGGATAGATTAAGTAACCATGAAGTTCTAAACAGAATTATAGAAGAGAGAACAATATGGAGGACTTCGACCAAGAGGGGATATAATTAGTAATATTTTCTCAGGGATTGTATTTATAAAATTGTAAAATAAAATATCATAAACATTTTTAATTTAATTACACGATACCTATAGTTCTGAAACAGCCATTGACAGAAATGAGATCTGCTACGGTGGTCTTCTGGATTCAGTGCCTGGACGCGCTGAAGATGGTATGGATACAACAATTTTCATATAGTACCATTCAGAGAAGAGGAAGACTCACCTTCTGCTGCTGCCAATCACCGCACACTGGTTTCCAGGTCTTTGTAGCATTGCTTCTTCCTCTGAGGTGCGTGGACTGACCGAAGCCTTCCATTTTTCACATTATGGTGTGCTAAGGAAACAGTGTCCTTAAAACATATTCACGGACAAACGCGTACAGTCGCTTTGGACAAGTGTACAGATCTTAGAAAATATGGGTTTCTGAATCAATGATTTTTCGCCTTTTTAAACACCTTGTATGTATTATGCAAACAATTTCGTTCTTCTTCCCCTCTTCAAAGCGCTGGTTCAGTCAAAATTTATTCACAAACATCAGACTTTATTAAGTTTCTGTCTTCAAATAATAAACAAATTATCATGATATGGTCTTCCATTTACTACGTTACTTTAGCGAGACGAATAATTTACTAAGTTTTGCTTTGAATACGCTAATGGTTTGTTACTGTATTTCAAAATTGCTTTGTAGTCGGCCAGTGTTTGTAGTGCAAAGTATTTGATACAGCTGGCATTCCCAATTATCTAATCTATATATAGTGGTTTTCAATAAGGATGGGTCGATGTTGAAATGGAATAATACCAGAAGTGTGTAGGGTATCAAAGATATTACTTTTTAATTTGAAAGACCCATATATCCTCTTTCAAGTAAGAAAATAATTTCGTTAATATCTCACACACAGCTTGCTTTATTTCATTTCAACATCGACCCGTCCTTATTGAAAAGTTCTATACAAAGATCGCTTCCTCGCGTTGCTATTCTTGTCCCACTTTCCACCCCGCCGTACCTTCCAACATTATCTTGGATTTCACGAACTGAGCATCGTCAGCTTGTCTAAATAATGACAATCCGTTATGCATCTGAAATTGAAATAGGCATATATAGTTTAACATGAATCAACTGTTATTGGCGTTACGTATGAATGCAGTGGCTTATTTATGACCGTACAGTAGAGAAGGTGTGTGCATATTTGTGGTCGAGAACAGGCGCATTTGCATGCGCGTGCACTTTACGACCTCAGGGCCAGACGTGACGTAGGCAAGGTAGGCAGGGAAGGGACACACACACACCCTGGGCGACAGCCAGCATATCCGCGTTGAAGGGGCTTCTGAACGAAGAAAGCCGCGCAGTGTATGGGAAGGCTGTCTGTAATTGACCTGACGACAGGCTGTCTGCAGGGAGGTGTGGTCCAGAATAGTGCATGCTGTGTCTGAATCTGCAGCCACACACGAGGCCGCTGTCCTGCTGAGCTCAGACGCACGAGATCAGTTTCTGGGGTCTAGCAGTGGGCTGACAGACGTCTTAGAGCTTAAAATAAAGCAGGTAAATAAAATACGTCGATGACAGAACAGTATAACTGTTCGTTCATCTTCCTGCAGATTGAGAAGTGTTTTCGATACTCTAATGTTCTCAGGAACAACACCTTGCTTTGGCCACTGAAACAATTGATTGGGATTTTTTTGTTTGAGTCAGACTGCTCCTAACAGTTCACTTCAGGATCAGTTATACAGAAAATGAGATAATTAAACTTCGAGAAGAATTCCCTTACCAGAAAAATAGAAGGCTGTGCACCGACTGTGCTTCCAGAAGCTGGATCGCTCTTTGTCCTTTAACTGCAAATTTACTTTGTAGGATTTTCATTGTTACCACCAACATCGTACGTGTCGAAAACAATAAGATAGAGATTACAAAGGATTGCCTACGGCTGCTAAATGTTTCATATGCGAAGATATTGAAGTTCTTCCTGTCTACGGCGATGTGTAACCAGATCCTACGCCATTTCACCCGCTACCGGCTCGCGTTCTACGCCCAGCTTCCCTACAGGAATTCACGACATCTGATACTCTCGTCTCCTTCCCAGCTAGAAATACACAAACAGGTACACTATACGTCATAATGCGATACAGGTGACCTCGCAACAAGTGACATCGACGGTCAGTGCGGAAAATAATTCAATTACACGGTAAGCATTATTATCTACATAAAACGCGAATATTTCGGTCAAACTTCTTAAACACGTTAATTTCGAAAATGTCTTAAGAATGTTCATGTTTATAAAGCTACAGTGAAGGCTATAACTTACAGAGTAATAAGAAGTCCATGAAACATTAAAAAACATTTTTGGGTAACTAGCGAAAAATAACGTAACAAATGCTCAGTAAGTGAAAGACAAACTCTTCTAGTTAAATTATACAAGAAAGACAAGAATGAAAAAAATGTTAATCCGACTAGGGACTCGAACCCAGGACCTCCCGATATCCAGCCGGGTGCTCTACCAACTGAGCTATCCTAGGACCGATCCTAGCTAAGGCTTACGGGAATTTTTATCTTTCTTATAAATTTTTTATATGCTTTACTGAGCTTAAATTTAAGTATTTCCACTTCCTTAGACTCTTGTTTTTTTTTAAGTTGGTACCGGCAAGGGCGCCACCGACCGCAGTTGCTGAAAATCATGCAATTGATTGGATGTAAACCACTTAAAGAAACTGTAACACAAGCCAAGGTCAACGTCATAACTGCCACAGTACGTGAAATACAGTCTTACAATTCTTGTTTACAATGTTTATAAATGTTTCGTGTGTCCGCCACTTGATATAAGTCCAATTCTGCCCACTCTCGACCCATCATATCAGGAGTGACGGCAAGAACATCCGTTGCGGTGGTAGGGATGGGAATATGAGTTCTATCCTTCATGTAACCCCATAATAAAATATCGTAAATAATTAAGTTCGGGTACCGTGGTGAGCATTGGAGTAGCGCCACCTCAGTGGTCGTAACGCGGCCTACCCACCGACGTGGCAACGTCTGATTCAGGTAATCTCATACTCCATTAGGGAAATGTGGAGGCAAGCCACCTTGTTGAAAGATGAATTTCAGACTAATAGTTCAAGGTGTTGCATGACCCACAAACGTGGTATTTTCAACTACAGATGGTAACGCCCCTTTCAAAGTTTTAAAAAGTAAATAGGTGTAGCATGGTCATAATAAATCTGAGAATTTTTCTTTTACTTATTGTATCCCTATTTATTTTACGTTTAGTATTTACCAATACTGATTTTTAAAGTTTTAATTCTTCCTTGCCTCTACAGCCCATTTAGGACCTTAGCCTATCGGGCCGACTGCAGGCTGTCATTTTACATGACACATTCCGAATTTGGAGTGATACGTGGTCATTGTATCGTTTCTTCAACGTTATCCTATGTAAATATAATTTAGCAACAAATTTGTTATCAAATTTTTCACATTTTTAAAATAAAAAATCTATAGCCGTCGGCGTAGAATGTCATCTTCATGCATCGATTCCAACAGGAATCGTGTTTATCCTCCGGAAAGTCCTGTGCGAATAATTGCCTACTCTTCTATGGTCCAGCCTGACGTTAGAAGACTGTCCAAAATCTTATTAAAATTCAGATACTCAATTCTAAATTTACTTCATTATTCTAAATTTTTGCTTCCCCAGTTGAGAGAAAGATTAATCTTAAGAAATTTTATACTTGTATCCCTCCAAAGCCATTGCCATTATTCAATTATTATTTTTTTAATGAGTTCTCAGTTACAACTGTTTTCACTTTTAGCCTTTGCGTTAACGCGAACTTAAATTGTGGCGCCTTTCTCTTTTTGCACGGAATTGCATTGTGTTAAATACTTTTCTGTCGGTGAAAGGAGACATGTTACATCAAGTTTCAATCTGATAAATCAGCGTTAGATATGTGATAAACATCGCTAAAGTTTGTAAAACGGAGTGAGGATAACGATGCACGATGATTGATTGCTTTGGTAATTGGAATCAAACGGAGATTGCAGGCTGCAAAAGTGTTGCTAATAAAGCAAATAACAGGCTTACACAACTATGAAAGCCTACGGTATAGTTAACACGTAACTTGATTCAATAAGTATCTAATCGGCGATCATGAAATTTTTTGGAAGTGTCTATGGACCTCTCGAGAATGTTGTGTAAATACCAAAATAATATTATTTTGTTGTTATGAAACAAAATACCATGAAAATATTAAATGAGCTTGCTATATAATGGCATGATTTTATAAAAATTTTCAGCTGAATATAATATTCAGTAATTTAAATTGAAAGAAGTATACAATCTGACTTTAAAATTTCTACTAATCTCAAGCTGTTATACTAACATTTTAATGTGAAATATTTAGTTTTAGAGAGAAAAAATGTTCAGCTATTTTTTATGCAAATGCCTGCCCAAGAAGTTATAATCAGGTTTTAGAGGGGTTATCATTTCTTTGTAATAATGGTATAATGTTTAATCGAAATCAGCTCGACCATTTTCTTGCTAAATACGAACTGAGTCAGCGAGGAAAACAGATTGAGATGGAGTTGACTTCGGTTTATATTTCCTTATGTAAAACGTAACGATATAAAAAAACCTCGATTATAAGCATAGAAATTTTATTTATTTATATTGACTGTAGCAAAATGTGGATTTCGACTCCACTTATTTTACTTTAATTAAATATTAAGTCGAATTATATATTTTCTCTAATTAAGATATTTTTTAAAAAAGAAATGTAAGTCATGTACTGACGCGTACAATAACTCTGCTCCGTGAAGAGAGTGGAGATGCATTAGATATTCGGGAAAGCCCTTTGTATGAATATCGGAAGCGCTGTCACCAGTTACGGGAAGATTGCAGGTAACAGTGTGAGATAACAGTGTTTAATGTCCCTGAAGGTGGGCGGACCTCGCCAAATTGGGCGACTGGGCGAGGATTTGCAGGTGCTAAATCGCCGGGCATAACTGATTTCAATAGTAAACAGCGAGATATCATCTAATGGATACCTGGCTACCTGAACATTTATTTGTCAGATAGTCTACAAAAGTTACTTTCGGTGTCTGCTTTCGGATGCATCAATATGACTTCACACTTTTGCGCTAATGGAACTCGCCAAATCAAGGTAGCTCTCACTTCATTAGAATGAACACAAAATTACTATGATCTTTAGCCCCTTGAAAATCAGGCCTTTTATAACGGATGTTAATCCTCAGCTGTCTAAAGAAACTTAATTCGATGATCTTCTATAACGATAGCATACTTCTTATTGATTAATTTTTTCACAATAATTCTAAGTTGAGCACCATGTCCTTGCAGCAACTTTATCCCTGTCCGTACATAATTTATCCAGTAAGAAAAGGTCTTGAGTGAAGCTGTACAATCCACATGTTAGTATCTACGCCGCAATTCAATTTTCTACAGCAAAAAATGTTGTATTTCTCCGTTATACTATTCTTCACACATTACTATGAATCTATAAACATGGTACACATTCTAAATACATTAAGCTTCCAACAAAACCGTTACAAGTATCAAGCTAACCAATAACAATTTTGATAGAAATTTACCACCAGGTTTAGCCCACTTTGTAATATTTATTATATAACTAAATGTATTGATTGGGTAATTATACGAGATTAACCGAAACTAGCTTATAGTGTGATGTATATATTGCTCCTTCACCGCACACGAAGAAAATAATCTAAAGGCCGGAGACAGGCGTGACGCCTTCTCATCGCAGTGCTTTGTATGCAATACATGTGCTGACTCACCCAGGACAGGTGTTTAAAGCAATGCATGGCTGGTTTTAAAGAAATTCGACCATCATCAATCCGTCACACTGGTTCACCGGATCTACCTCAATGCCATTAATTTACTACCAATGCACAAGCTAAAATGTTAGCACGTATACGATTTTTTTGCGATTGTGACATCAGGTTATGAACAAATTAATGAAAAATGTACTATTCTTAGTGCCTTTTATGGATGGACCTCAAATAAGACAATATATAAACTCATATTGTCAACCTTCGTCTTTATTAAATCACTAGCAGAAGGTACGGAAATACTCATGTGATATTACAGGACTGAAAAGGATTACATTCAAGATGATATAGTCAGAAAGTTTTCCTCAAATTTACCCGTTTCATAATTTTTTCATCATTAAAAAATACCAAGTTAAGAATTTAATTCACTTTCGGGCTCTAAATGAGCTCATCATATAATTCAAACAACGCGATATGTTAAGCCCAACTAACATTTTATAAACCTGGTAGGTCCCAGCGTCACAAGGCGGGTAAATGCAGCATTATTATTATTATATTAGGTTTATCTTTTTTAAACAGTGATTTTCAATGTGATCATAAATATGTCTTCATATTACACGTACATAATTATCCTTACAATACATATTCGTTTGATATCAACGTGTTAACATGCGAGTTTCTACATAAAAGTAATTTATATTCCCCACAAACCCCACTTCATTACCCTCATTCATTAGACATTCAAGATTATTGTGTACTCATGTGGAATTAGTTATGAATACTTTTAATTAATTAATAAAACCAATTTCATATACAATTAAAGAATTTTGACTAATTAAATCCCCTTTCTTTACGAATATGTGATAACGTCAGGGTTCCTTATTATAAAAAAATCATGGTTTCCTAAGAGACTTGCGGATTTTAATAGTGAATGTAGTTTTTCCCAGTGAAGTTGTTGGGAGTTGAGTTCTCGGAATTCCATCCGGGAATCGACGTTTGTTTACCACAACGTTTCGATGATTGGAAGGATTTGTTTACGTTGGCCAACTTCTTCGGACAAATGATAGGGCTTCTTCTTATTTTCGTTGTATGCAGCTCCCTGAATCTCGGGCACGTTTTCTGTCTCTTATTGCACTCTCAAAAAATTTAAATTCAAACGAGCATTTCGTAGTCTTGACTGTCATCGCTCGGCGAGTGTCTATCCTCGTCCCTTCTCCTTGACTGTCCTCCCATTGTTTTTTTTTACCAACAATTGTGTCGCCTCGCGACGCAAAAGGGGATGGTCTAGCGCGTCATACCACAATATGTACCTTCAAGGATTTTTCTCTTAAAAAATCGCGCTCACGACATAACAACCAGTCTACTTTGTACTTCTCTATAGTCCGTTTCAAATACCAACCGATTTGGCATCTAAGCTGTTCCTTATGTCATCAAATCAAATTCTTGTGGCATTGCCGCACATTATTGTCAACGGAGTTGAAGAAAGGGAAGTGAGACTGTGGCAACGTTTATCTATTTCTGTGCTCTCATTTCCAGAACGTCAGAATTGATCACATTTGAAAAGTGCTCGTCTATCTTAAATTAATTATATGTTTGTATAATCTATTTTTATAACAAAATATAGAAGACGACCGCATTTATGAAAACCTGTTGTATTGTCTATGAATTTCAACCTGATCTAACAAAACTTCAGTTCGATAACAACCTTTGTAACTAGTCGTCAAGCACACTCTGCTCATTGCTTTTATAAATGATCACGGTCGGAGAAAGGAAAATTGTTGCATGAAAGAAAATTATTTTGTAGTTTCGAGGCTCACAATAGGCTACACTGTGTGTACAGATCTGATCAGAGAGGAGGGAACTGTATGTCAATGAAACTCTACGTCTCAGGTGTCTATAAGAAAAAAATTACAGTCTTAAGCGTAGTCTGTGAGCATCAGACAAAGGAAACAGTACTATATCAATATTTATCAAGATCATTGTCATCAACATCTGCAACCATTCTAGTTTAAACGTCGTAGGCAAATTGCGGTACGAAGGACAACGAACAATTGCGCCATCATAGCTTACGATCAAAGTACGTGCTAGAAACAACCGTTTAGAAAGTGATTACGTTTCTCTGCGTGATTTGACACTTTTTGTTGGTAACACACGGAAACCGTTAACAAATGATCCAGATACAACAATATAACATAATAAGTCATGATTATATAACATATGCATATCTAATTATTTTCTTCTAACAGAATATTTTCTTTTATTTTCAGGTAAGTAGCTGATACTTGGATCCTATTCTCGTAGTCTGTAGTAAGTATTAACGCCAATCATACCCTTGTACAAGGTGCGGAAGCTTCATCCATCTTAATAATAAGTACTATGTCATTATGTGAAGTCATATTCCGTGAAGTCTGGGAATTCAAGGACGGGCAATGAGTGTTTACAGCTGTTACAGTGTAGCTTAATGACTATTTACATTTAACTGATTCTACATTCTATTATGAGAATCGCAGTCTGCATTGCTGATTTCGATGGGTTTGAGTATTTTTCCATTTGACGTATACTTGTCTGTCTCAATTTCTTTCTTACACACGCGCATGCTAATATTGACGGTGTATTTTCGTAACGTTCTTAATAAACTCGAAAAAAGTCCATGTATTCAACGTTGCATGTTCAGTGAATTTATTTTACGAGTCATTTATTCTTACTGTAGGTTGGAGCGATTAAAAAAAGATTTTTAGTTTCTATAAAACAAGTAGCTGAACTCGTGGCCACTTATAATTATAATTTCGACTGACGTCATTTTACACTTAACTTTCCATCTCCGAACTGAAGCATGTATTGTTTTTAATGGGGAATTTGATTCTACTTTAAATTAATAGAGCAGGGTGTATAAATAATAAGCAAGTTAAAAAAATTGTAACATATTTAAGAAAAAAATGAAATCTTATCTTCTGCTCTTTCAAAAAGAAGTATTTTACTTAATGAATTTACAATTATAATACACCTGATTATTTTTCTTATTGAATGGTGGACACAAGTACCTTCGGTCTTTATACTACAAACACTAATTGCTGGTGTCGATGACCACTGAAGTGTTTAGTTGTTGGCATTGAGGGATTTATAGCTTCACTAGTACTCTACCAACGACATTCTGGAACTCGTTGATGAGCTTTTTTAGTCCTTTAAGTGACAAAGTTTCTGGAACCCCATGGCCGACACACCGCGTTTGATCTCTGGCTGTCCATCTCGTCTTCGCTACCACCAGGAGTAACTTTCTTAATTTTCACTCCTCTTTCTCATTCCTTTGACAACTGTTCTGTCTGAAATATTATCCCAAACTTTTCAAGACTGCTCGCTTTGAAATCATAACCATCACCTCAACAACTAATCTGTCTGAAATCTTGTCCGTCAATTATCAACAACTTTCAACAACAATCTACCTCAATATTTTCCACCCATAACAAAGCGTCGGATCTTTCCTCTAGATCCTAATTACCCATAAATTTAGTCAATAGCAATTCCAAATCCGGGGTCTGTTTCCAACACCGCGAACAAGGTTATTGAATTTTTTCTGTGGGAAAGTTTCAGACGTGTCAAAATGCAGATATTGAAACGTATGCCCTGGAGGTATTTACAATCCTCAACTGAACAGCCTCTTCTCATTCACTTAACAGGCTGCCGCTTAGAACGTATTTTTTCTGCCGTTGGTACCTGGCGTGCCTTGGCAACCTCCACGGGTTCTGGATATCGGAAAATTTAGTTTCACAAAATTTTATCAAAGTATAAAGGAATAGAAACCACCTAATTATTTATTAGCCGCATGTTCACAATAATTTGAGGGCATGAACTAGATGCGTTAATTTAATGTTTTCTTATAAAGCCTAGTTTGTGAAGAATTATTTATTGTTTCAAATGGACAACAGGTAAATATAAATACATCTAGGAGGAAAGATAAGTTTCATTCTCGCCACTCTCTCCCAACGAGTCCAGAATCTGGCATGGTCGGTATTTTATCGACTTAATTGATTGGCTGTGACGATGTCAGAGGCACTGGGTTAAAGGCATAATATTACCAAAGTTTTCCACGTGACGAGCCTCGAGAGAGACGTCAACCGAACACACGAGACACGACGGCAGTGGGAAACTTTCTCGGGAGCGTCGAGTTACACCTTAATTACGGGAAACTGGTTCATCGGCTACAAAGTGGTTCATTTTTCAGAGTGTTATATAAGGAGGACGGCAGCGCCCGACGACATAAGGATCCCGTCAGATCCGTAAGGCGATTTCCAGAATATTATTGGCTCGATAACTGGAAGGCCTTGGACGCCGGTCCTCCACGAACACTATGACTCTGAAGGTGGTAGATGTTACTGTTGAACGGAAGCTAAAGCTGAAGCTGACGATTTTCTCGGAACGCAGCAAATATAATCGTTGTATTCAGGAACAAGCTTCGTTGTGATTGGAGGAAAATTGATATTCCGATTGTAACGAATAAATAGTCATTCTTATAATCATTTTTGAGCAAAACAGACGTTTCAGGTGACGGTGAATGGTTTTAGTTGGTCTTTGGCAGTTCGACATAGGCTGTCAGTTTTGTTCGTCCTGACAAGACAATTTATTGCTGTTGCGTCGTATGTGTCGCAGAAGCTACATATATAGAACCTACTTTGCACCCTCAGGACCGTGTTAATTTTCGTTTGGTTAATCTGTAAAGATTCAAATAGACATTTATGAGTATTATTTCTTAATCTTGGGAGAGGACGAGTTAATTAAGAACATTATTAAACTCGTGAATGGAAGAAGTTTGAGAAACGTTGTTACTTCTGGAGGAGACTCGCTGTCAGACTTACTGGTTACTGGCAGACCGCAAAAATATAGAATACGTGATAAAAAAACTCACAACTTATAACGGCCAAGAAATCAGCAAATCCTTAAACCGTCAGAACCGAGTGTAGTTCCCGGTTGTTAGAATCCCGGAATCGAGTATACTCGGCTACCTCATCTTCACAGAAAACCAGAACCGAGTATTTTCGGCATCGACGTCTATTGAATTCAATACTAGCTTCTGATAACGTGGTTGATAGCTTCCCGCGCCCTTTCCAAGCTAATAGTTTAGCAGGAACGACCCTGGAAACCGAAGAGTCAGCTGTCGCACCAGCGGGGCTATACCACACGCTCAAAGGCATCTGAACTGGAGCTCGTTAAGTACGCTAGATCTTCCGTAAAATGCGAAATTTCATCGCATAAACAGAAATAATTTTTAAAATGATGTGTTATATACGTTTATGGTTGTATTTTATCTTCAAAAATTTATTTTATTGCACAGTTAAAATTTTTAAATTCAAGAAGATAGCAGTTTAGCTGACTTTCCTAATTGTTATATAACAAACATTGTTGCAGAATTTTCTTGATAGCTACCTTGTGCTACAGTTCTTTAGTAGTATAAAGAGTTGCAGTAATTGTCATGAATGCTTTACTTTGTGAGAATTTTATGTTTTCTCGGTGATCTGTGACTTTTTTTTCAAATATATAACAACATTTGGCTGTTTAAGGGTTAATAACTAATTAATTACAATTTAATTTTTTTAGGTTATTTAAAAAATCTACCGAAAAAAATTGGATTTAAAATGTCTGAAACAATTTGAAGTAATTATTATGAAAAATTGGGGTGGAAAGGCGAATCAATTTGTCAACCAAATTGTAGTTCATGCACGCTTTTAAAATAATGGTTTGTTGGATTTAAAATTGAGAACCCTTCCATAATTCATTGGTTTGAGAAATAAGTTAGTAAAGAATTTCTTTTCAATAGAGCGGAAAACGTTGTTTCTCCACGTCATTATTTTGCATTTTCAATTTATTGTACTCAATTATCGCTGGCTCTGATTACCCACTACTACTGTGAGTAAAGTAGCTCAAATCGAAAACAGTAATAATATATCATACTAATTTTATTGAAATATTTCATTGTAATTAAATGTTTAATTATTTAATATGTACGAACCACTGCAGTTAAGATTTTAATTGTTACATGGTGTAAGTTCATATGTAACAGAAGTGAATTTTTTTGTAAAGTGAAGATTTTATACACGGGAACCTCGTTGTTTCGCCTGACTTGAAATGTAGGTGTGTCGTGAAGATGGACTCCAACTATATAATTTGACGCCTTGTTTTCCTCAAGGAGCGGTTCTCGGAGTATGTGGCAGGAGATTCCCCTTGAGCCGTGGCCATGATGGTGTTTACCAGTCGAAATAAGACCGAAAACACTGTTACGCAGAGCAGTCTATGGAAAGTCCAACACACTACGTTTTCCTCTAGATTTCTCCCGTCCATCATTCATCGTTGGTGGAATTTAATACCTCTTAATTATACTAATAATTCGTTAACGTGACTGTCGAACCGTTTTTTCATATTTGAACTCCTACTTTCCCTAGGCTATATATTTCTCCGACTTTCAGGTCAAGAGTTTGTGTTTTGGGAAAAGACAAAACACGTTTGAATAATTGTCTGCTACTATTTGTATTGTCTTTTAATTGATTTCTTCATGCAGTTAATATTTCATCGATGACCTGTGACAGTCGCAGAGATCTAGGAAGCAATGTACACGGGAAAAGAGTTGATAATAGGAATTAGTTGGTGTGAAGAGTCTTTGGGATGGGAAGGTCGATGGTTGGAAAATTCAACGACAAAACAGTTATTTTATGGTTGAGAATTTAAATATTGTTTACGTTCTACTTTATATCAAATCAATATTAATTGATAAAGAGAGTGAATTATCGATAAATCGTATTTACTTAAATGTATTAATTATGAGCGGGAAGAGTAAACAAAAATCGAGTTCATTTGTTGATGAAATTTAAAAAAGATAGTCAACGTTTTGATGCCTATTCGGATTGTTTGAAAGGTTTAGCGAAGTTATTCGGACTATGAGAAGATGTAGTAAAGTGTAAGCTAACGCATTGAATATTAGATTTATAAATTATCTGACGCAAAATTGATGTCGAGGTATTATTAGTCAGGCTTAAAAATTTTGTCAAATTAAATTTAAAGATCGCTGATGACTTTCCTATCTGCCTGAACATAAACCATAGGGTTTTTTTTGTGGGAGAATAGGTGGTTAGACATTTAATTGAGGGGTGATATTTTTTGGACGTGATTTGGGTTAAAATTCACCAGCAGAGCCTTTTGAAATGTAATTCAAGTTTGCCATACTGTAATCAAATAATTTTCAGAAGAAATCCATTCAGTTTGGATGCTATAACTCAGCTGGTATCATTAATAATTGTTTTGATCATAGTGTATGCTTAAATACAAAAGATTTTATACAATTTCGTATTTCCACGCCGTGCATAATAACGCAATTTTCAGTCTGCAATTTTGTCTACACCATTGTGAAGTTAATGGATCCTTAGTACAATAGAAGTTTAGGCCTACCCGTGTGGTCGAGGTGCTAAGATTTCCTTTTGTTACGTGAACCTTGGGAGACGAGACACAATGAGTGATGTTATCTGACCAGCAAGGACCTTCCTGATGCAGAACGTCTCTTCTAATGACAGGACCACCCCGCTCCAATGTCGGCCCGCTATGCGCAATCCAACCAACATCTCTTCCGTCTTTTAATCACACTCATCTGGCTCTTTTTCTCTTCCTAGTCAGTTATGCAACAATTTAATAAACTTTCTTAATGCCTAAGTGGAAGCGTGCCAGCACTGCAGAGAGCAGCGAACGAATCCAGTTCGAATTCAGACATCATCAAGGACTTACCGTTGACCTAAGCGGCCCAAACGTAGTCTGGTAAGTGGTCACTTCTCATCGGAACACCAAGCATTAAAGTAAGAAAATTCTCGGAATGTGTCAAGTCTGCCTAGTAACCATCTCGATCAACTCTCGTACGAATCGTCTGTAAAAAAACTCGCTGGATAATGTCACATCCGTTTAAGGTTCAAAGCAACGTCGTTATGTTCCTTTACGAGTCTTTGTGCCTTCGAAATTAATGTTTAAGATTTCAGCGCTGTGTGTTGGAATATTTTAGTACCAGAATTGTTTTTTTTACACCGAAGTGTAAAAATATATTTTAGTAGACACAAAATTTTTCCAAGTTTGTGTTGTTTCTGGATGTAACATAAATTTTTATTTCCTAAATTATTAGCCATTCAATTCGAACCGAGAAACAGGAATGGGCCCTAAAATTTGTGCAGCTCAGCGTTTTAATACTTGTTGACTTGGGTCGCCATGAATGTAGGCCCTGACCTTTGACGTCATCATTTCCATTTTTGTTGTAGTCTGAGGACTGTCCCCAAGTTTAAATACATTCGTGTCTCGTGTAATAATTTTGGATGTTTTTTTTTCAGCGGAAATTCAAAATGCAGTTCTTTTCTCTCGGCTCCAAAAATGCTTCAATATTAAACTTAAGGGCTAAATTTTTCAAAGTGATCCTAAAGCCTAATAAAAAGGATGCTCTTTATTGCGAAACCAAAGATCCGGCTTTTAAAACTTTCTGAAAAGTAGTTTTGGCATTTCTCCTTTAACTTACACGGTAGGTCAAAAGGAATCTGAAATTATTTTTTGTCAGTTATTCAGACTATGCGTATATTGTAATCGCCTAGTGTTTATTACGTATGCAAAGCTGCCAGTGATCACTGCACGTGTGGCACTAAGCATTCAGGTTTAGACAGATTCCAGCAGCACTCACGGTAAATGCGAAGGTTAACGAAGGCGTGAATATATTTCAACGAGGGTCACACGCTGGAAGTGTCCAAGTAGGAAGCTGAGATGCAATTGACAGTCGTTGCGAAAGAGGCTTGACCTCGAGAAGTGTTCACTAATTTCCATATTATTTACGGAAGGATTCCCCCAGAGGCAGTTCATGTCTACGCCGTCAAGGGAATACCGGTACCTGCATGATTTAGACGGGAACTTTCCATATTGATCAACTAACTACGTATGACGACGAAATTAGTAAAGAAAAGTCGTTATGTGATTTTTTTTAAAATTCCGCGAATCTGTAGTCGTCCGTGCTTCATTCAACTGTAAACTTTTAAGACGAATAGTACTTAGATGCATCACGGAATTCAAATTTACTTGTTCTAATTTTAAATTTAATTAATGCTTAAATTTGTATGATACAATTCTTTCATTGCCGACCTCCTGTGGTCAAGTGACTAGCGTCGCTGCCTCACAGCACAAAGGCCCCCGGTTCGAATCCTGGCATGTGCTTGGATGTTTGTGCTGTCATGGCCATCGACACTGGGATTAAGACTGCAGGAGAATCGATACGCAGACCAGGTATCACTCCAAATTCGGAATGTGTTATGTAAGATGACACAGTCCACAGCTGACCCGGTAGTCCAAGGCCCCTTAATGGGCTGCAGAGCCAAGGAAGATGAATTTTTAATTAGTCCCTATAAATATCATATCTTTTAATATCCACCTTACTAAAAGTAATTTCTCTATTTTCCATTTATTCCAGGTTCACGTCTTTTAAAACCAACCAACAATAGTTTGGTCGTTCACTTTTTCTCATGCTCAATAACTTCTAATTACTTCACGGCAAAGCAACACAAATTCGACTGATGGTCATTTTGTTCTATTGAAATTTAAGGGGAACAAATTGGAATGATATAAAATAAAATATTTTATTACCTTATTGTTTTTTAATGGCGGAAACTACAGAGTTGCTGTCCAATATTCAATGCAGCGAGCGTCACTCTTATTGTGTACTGAAACATTAATTGCAGCTGTCTGTCTTCAAGTATGTTACGTGAACCATAAAGAAGCCTTTCTTATATTACTTGAAGGAAAAGGAGTGAGGAAGAGGTCATGCTGGATGCTGCAGCTCATGACCCCGAGGTACTTGTGGCATTGGCCTTGCCCCACTGTAGAGCGCTGCCTTATCGGCTCTTGGAGATCGCCTCTATACCGACCGTGCCTTTCACTTACAACTAACTACCCATTTCCTCCCCCCTATTATTTTTGTGTCAAGTAATAGCCACTAAAACTGCCACGTTTCATTATTGGAAAAAACTAACGTCTCGATGATTGAGAGTTCTAGCTACACACTGTTCGTCGAACTTTCGTAACCGTCTTGTAATAGACGTCAAACATCTAAGTCGTGATCCTGGTGTCGTTAAATTATTTTCCATGAAGAAAACGCGGCACGAGAACCTTTCAAACCTTCAAAGAGTTCAACAAATAATTCAACTTCCGTGTCTGAAAACGTACATGTGCACTGAGAAACATTCTACACAGGCACTAAATTGATTTCACCAGCAGTTCCTTTTCTTACATTTATTAAGTCAAAATAATCCCCATTACGTAAAGCAACTTAGTATAAGGTTATTATTCATAATGACTAAACATACTATGAGAGACCAGTTTCAGTGTCTACGGGCTTGTTCATGAGACGATCTTTTTCTATGATGAATTGAACTGGTGTACGTCTCTATTCAAAATTCCAGACATTGTTCTGTATGAACGGATGAAACAAGCCTTTTTGGAAACACCTTGGACTCGCAGATCATAAGTGCTTCACGTATTTTTTAAATAATACAAATAAAATAAATTTCTGTATTGAAGAGATCACGACTTTCCGATGATAATCATTGGACTCGTACAAAAATGATGAATTCCTTTACTTCTACCTGATTTGATCCTCTCTCGACAGCGCAGTGTTAGATGAATTAATTTTTCTTTCCATTATTTCAGTCTCAAATTTTAGTAGTTAAGTTTATCTAACTTCAGGGAAATAAATGAGTAACATAGGCAATTTAGTCAGAATGAAATTTAATTATCGCGTAAAAATAAGGTAATACAAATATTAGTGGCCCGTTTAACCGGCAAATTCAAACAATTTTGAATAATACATACATTTTTGAAGAGGTGGAAGACGTTTTGATCATCACCTTCTCAATACTAATAAATTCCGCGTGGCTTTAATATTGACAAGAATTAGAAGTTATGATCGAAACGCCAACTAATTCTTCTAATTTTATGTATTCTTTCTATTATACGCTATATATAATTTTATACAGACGTTAAGTATTCTTTTATGTTTGTAACATAAAAAATATTTTAATCATTATAAAAACGTGTGGTTCCATTCTGTGGATCCTCTTCAAGTGCAAAAAATATATAAATAATTTATCTCGTGACTTCACGATATATATTATATAAACAAATGTACACGAGTAAGAATTTCTTGTTTTTAAGTTCATGAGATAAATTATTTATAAAAATGTTGTTTTTCCACCTGAGGAGATTCCAAAGAAAGGACCAATAAGTTGTACCGCCTTTATTGCGGTTTAAAAAATCTATTTCTATTAAAATTAAATTCGGACTGCAATACCCGTGTTATTAATTAATAATAGCTGCAAACACAAAGTTCTATAATAAAATTTCAACCGTTTAATTTTCCTTAAGCTCGTAATTTTTTTAAAATATTTAACTGAAGCAGATATACTATAGAAACGCTGTAACATACATACAACTAATTCTTCTTGTTGTTACTTGGCACTACAGTCCATTGAGCACCTTGACCTTCCATCTAGGCTGCGGACTGTCATCTTACACGACTTATTCCGAATAAGTGATAAGTGGTCAGCGTATCGATTGTCCAGCAGTTTTAATCCCAGTCTCCGTGACCATATACAACTAATTACTATCATCTATTTCCAAATCCGATCTAACTGAAGAGGCTGGAATGATTCAATAATTCGTGTTACAATCCGATCCACGAGATTCCAATGATTGAGAATCGGATCGGAGAGTGCAGCGGAACGACTCAAAATATAAAGTCAGACATCTAAGACTTACTCTCAGAACGTAAAGGCTGATTTGATTTTGGTGTTTTTTTTAATGTTATTAATTGTATCAACCCCGATAGTGGCTGTTAATCTAATTTTAACGCACATTGTAGCATGAGGGTGTAATGTATGTGGAAGAACCTCTGGATCAGTGGAAAGGTTGAGAAAGTAGGGCCATAGTTTTGGTTTAATGAAGTTCCTGAAGGTAAGGTAGCAATCTTTATATTCAGCTGTGTATTACGCTCAACATAGTTATTACTTTTATCACATAGATTCCGCCTCTTAATAATTGACCACGATGTCCTCTTTCCATCTAGAGACAAGTCTTCCTAACTGTAGACTTTTTTTGCCGACCGGATTGCAGTTATTAGGACAAGGAGGCTGCTGCTGTAATGGCGCGTAAATTCCGCCCGATAGGATCGACGCTGTCGATGACCAGTAAGAGAAACACCTCTGCCTCGGGGAATCCCGGCTCACTACTCGCAGGCGTCGCCATTTGCATGGGCCACGTGGGAGCCTTGCCAATAACGTATTGACGCATTGTACTCGCCCACATTCCGTTTGCGACGTTATTTAACGCGATTGTGATTTACGAATGTGTTCAGATTACATAAGAGTGTCGCAGTGCCGTATTTGGGAAACGTTTCGCAACCGCATTGTGAGTTATTAAGAGCATAACATGCCCATTTAAATCTCGACAAGGACAAATCTTGGAAACAGAAATTGTCTTTTTTATATGGCACAATAAGAAATAATCACGAATAAAATTTTTTGGTAATTATGCTCATGGTAATACTGCCTCGCGTCATTAAATAAAAACTTTATGCCAAGGCTATAAAATCTTTATCAAGCCGTTTGGGTGTTTACTAACAACCTGATTTAGAGGCATCGTATAGGAATCAATAAATCCATACAGGTTGCTGACGTCCACAACCTTACGAATGATTCCTTTAGGAAAAATACAAGACTGAGATAAATATATGGCGGGTCTAGTAATGTCAAGATTTACAGTTGAGAATCGATTTCTGTATACTGTTTTGGGTTAGAACTTACCTTTGTATTTGTAAATTTCATTGTGGCCTGTCTTCATTAATTTTAAGAGGTGCAAATTCAAATTTCATGTAAATCTTTAGCGACTGGTCTTGAGCAAATATTATTAATTGGTGTAATATTTGACTTGTAAGCAGTAAGCCTAAAATTTTAATGACGATTAGAAGTGATCTAAACAATTCTAGTTTTTCACATATGAATAATTAATTTCCAAAAATATTTTGGCAACAGAGCAAAGAATAATAACAGTACTACTCCGGTCATCTCCCCCCCAAAATCCCTCGCTTTCAAATTTAAAGTAATTCTGTGCGAATTCCTGACGTGTTATAACTTAATTTTTCTACAGAAAACTCTTAAGATCTTTGTTCGTAGAATATATTCTATTTCTAGTTTTTAATATCCGTGTTGATAGTTTGATGGGTAGCTTTCTTTCTTTTTACAGGTAACCAAAAAATTGTTTGTGGATAATATTTATTGAATACTGTTTACTTTTAATCAAAATTCTGTTTTGTAACGATGAATGAGTTTGGCTGTCAATTAGTATTCAGAAGAATTTATTCCCTGCGCCCTCCAAAAAGAAGTTTATGTATACACCACCGGTATGAACTTCAAATATATGTTTACAAGTAAATCGCCTCGCGTATATATTAATAAAGAATAGATGAACTGCCCTATAAGGAGTTTTTAAGTCTGTTGGCGGGAAACCTGCGCCATTGAGTTGTGGTTCCGCTTATTACTATGCGCGCCACGACACAAAATCTCCACACGGTTCTTTGATCTCCTCTAACGACCTGCACAAGCGCATTCGTCTCCGAGTGTCGCCCATACAATAGCAGGAAGTCGCTGGAATCTGACAAGAAAGAAAGAAACCGGTCCGTTACCTCTGCTCAGACGCGTGCTCTTCTTCTGAAAATACCCATTATCTTCTCTGGATTCTTTGTCACGTCACGTATGGCACCTGCTCCTAACTCGTTCTCCGTTGCTTTATATTTCCGTTACAAATTCTACAGGTTCTTTGCTGCGTTTATATTGTTCTTGTAATGGTTTACGACAAACGACTCCAAGCAAAGGTTTATTTTTCCAGGTGTAACAAAAACCGCCTTGGTCTTTTGTATCCTCTTAGTTGACCATATTATGAATAAAAAAAAAGAAATTACTTTCATAGCTTTGCAGTAGTTAAACGCCTTGGGTGTGTGGAAATCGGTTGTTTTAGCCTAATATTTTACTTTAAATTATCAGGTTCGTTTTTAATTTAATGTAACAATTTTCATTTCAAGATTATTGAAATTATTATTTTGTTTCGATCGCCAACTTCCTCTCAGGGGGAGATAATTGGCATTAATGGTGCATATTTACAAATGTTTGTGAGTTTTTATTTACGTTAAACAATCTTATAAAAAGTGATCGATTCCAGGGCCTGCAGTCTGCGTACTCTATCTGTCGATCCAGTTCCAAGTCTGCACCACCAAACTAGTCATCACACCTCTCTGTTCCAACCATATACGCTTCATTTTATATTAAACGTGAACAGCTCATCGTAGTAGTCATGTGAATTGCTCACTCCATTTCCTAACCCCAACAATAATTCAAGATGTCTCGTTAACCCAGCCCGCAGACGACAGTTAACATTTACTGTCGCAGACCATGAAAGTTCTTCCTCCCTACGCGACTAAAAGCAATAAATATCCCTAGTGAATGGGGGAAGTAACAGTTGCTAATATCGTATTGATTATATTCCTACGACATAATTTTCCAACAACCCAGATACTTAAAATTATATCTCAATATACTGGATGGGACATAACACGTATTCCAAATGTTGAAGACTGCAAGAACATTAATACGAATCCAAAATTCACCAGTTCCTGTTGGACTAGTGTAATCTGGATGATACTTTCAATTTTCGAAGTCTTTACAATATCAATCATTAAAATGTCACAAATAAAGACCGGGGTAATCAGGTTGCAGGAGTAACACAACCGAAAGATCTAATTGTAATTTATATAAATATTATATTATGGTTTGAAAGATCTCAATCTTTCACAATCATATTAAATTGTTCATAGCACTATTATTTAAGTTGCAGTCACTCTCCGAAGCTCAGAAAACTATTATTTAAGCTCAAAAAAATCCCATTTTCTTATTTTTGAAAATTGTAAATCTGAATTACTTAATATTTGCATTTTTGCGCCTTTATTTAAAGAGGCGTAGAGACTGAGAACCAAAGGTTGAATAAAAAATATTTCTTCTTTTCATCATGATATTGATAACCAATCAAACTATTATCAAAATTTTCAATTAATCTTTTACAGGAGCAATCAATCTCCAGCTCTTGCACAATATTTATATATGGCCGTTTTAATTTTAACTTCTGTTGATGTGGATGTAAAATTTTGTCTTTAATTTACTGTTACAGTAACAAATTTGTTATTATCCATCGGTGTGAACCATTGAACAGATACAGTTCGGTACGCAACTGTTCAATATCACAGGATGGATATTTTTCTCACATCCCCATCACTCATCCTTTTTGCCTGTATGTGCCAAAATCCAGTTTTATTTCGTCTTGTTCCCATATTCATCGCTTTCCTTGATGGAGTGCCCTTGCACTTTCGGATGACGTCAAGTAGGCCTTAAGCACTCCCATACGTATGCCAAATACCTAATTGTGGTTAATTATCATTCCCCTCAAATCCTTCTGAAACTGTCTACAGGCCTTGCTTAATATTCTTGGGCTATCTCCAGATTAAAATGCGAAACTCCCTGCACGTCCAGATGCTCCGTTCATCTTTGTCGTGCCGGGCTTCGAAGCCAAGGCCAGACTTTCTCCGAGCTGCGTTACATTTAGATCACTGAACGAGAGATTTCTCCGCTGACGAGGCACACTTTCGTCTTCCATTGCCCATTCTCCATCACTTCCTGTCTTGCATCGGTGCGTATGCGTAGCTAGCTAGAGTTTAACTTGAAATCCCGAGTATCATCAATTTATATGCTCCTCACGACTTTTAATTCACCAGTTGAAGTGTCCTCTTCTTTTTAGCCATTCTATTTTACTGTTGTTTTGAATTCCCAAGAAACTTTGAAATTTTTCATTTATTAGTGCAACGATAAACATATTTTTCCAAAATATTCATTGGCTTAATCGTGTATCTTACAAATACTGCAGGGAGAACCGTTTAAGATTAAAGTTAATAAACAAGACGTCAGTTTTGTGTGGTTTTCCTTAATGTTTTCATTCGCTAATGAGGTACGGAATTTACTTACGTCTGAGATATTCAACTTGAGAGAAAATCATTGTCGTGAGCAATGTTTGTTGGTATTTTTCAAAGTCGTTCCGCACTTATTGTCTACTACATGCTTCTTCAATGTTATTGTGTTGAAACGAACAGCTTTGAGAGATAATTAGTTTGTGTTGTCTGCCATTTCCTGCATCCGTGTGCCAGCGAAACATCTCGTCTGTTTCAAGAACGAACTCTTCAACAGCAACATCTGCCGCAACGTCCTTCCTAACGTCGTAATGTGATGGTCTGACCAAGAAGAGACGGATTTCATCGCGTGTTTCTGTGTATGAGTAATATCCTCTACAACCTTCGAGTGGAGTGACCTTTATCGCCATCGAGGCTCTGGTAACCTGAGGACTTCTTAGATAAAGATCGATTCCATTATCAGACTGCTGTATCTTATAGTTGGGATCTTCGAAGGGCGTTCTGATTATGGTGTCCTTTTACCTCCATATAGGTAATTGCCCTCGAGAACGTATCTTTATCAAGTCGTATTAGTGATACTTGAACAATGAACACGACCTTATGCAGACATCTAACCGATACATTAGAAGGGACAACGATTTTTGCAAAAATAAAATAACTCCTCTTTAAATGTTGGATGTTATTGAGTTTTCTATTCATACTGAATTACATTTATATCTGAAACAATATTATTTTTCTTGATAATATTTGTATAAGGATAATATACAATTATATTATCCATTATCGCCTCTCAAAGTTATTTGCATGTTTAGTATCCACAGCAGCATAGAATGTTATTGAAAAATGAGGTCTAAGATACATTGAGGGAAGCGAGAATTTATAATCATATGAAACCAGAATATTTAAATTATGATTCAAGAATTTCCTTTTTTTTTATAAATCTACGAGAAGTAGGGAGATTGGTTGTGAACAACCTTCATTATTATATGAACTAGTTCGATCTCCGACGATTCCAGGGTATTTATTTGCATTAGCCCGGTAGAAAATTTAATTCGGTAATAAGCTGTGGGTCAACACATGACTGAACTGACGTTTATTATCATAGCAGTGTTTCAAAGTTTGCTAGTAATTTCTCCACGCTTGTAAGTTATACTGGAAACTTTCTTTTATCCCCTACCATACAACTACTATGGAGGGACTGATCTACTAATTAACCGACTCTGTTGAATGCCAGAATAAGTCCCAGAACGGGTAGACACAATTCCCGGATCTTTTCGCCTTATTTTTATGTTTTACCACTCCACTCCTACACCTGAAGAATATCCCGAATTATTTGTCGCAAGTATCGGCTGCTTTGCATATTTATTTATTTCCGCCTACGTCCACCCCAACCACTAGGGGTGGTTGTCGTGTCGTACCCAACAGTGTAGTTTCCAGTAGCACGGAACACGTGTACGAAGTTTGGTCGAAATTGCTCTACGAGATTAAAATTGTACGCAGAACTTTGTTTTTACCCCCTTTTGATGAGAAAATATAATTTTTCAAGACTGAAGAGTGATGAGGAATCCAATTGCGTTGAATGTCAAAAATGTTATTAAGCTGGGACAATTATTGCAGTAACGTAATTTTGGTATATTTTCTGTATTAATCTAAATTTTCATTGTTGAAATTTAACGGTCTACTTTGCAAGTACATTGTTAAAAACCATTTTGGCCGTATTCGTCTCTGGCCACAGTCTTAAAATTAAAACCTTTTTATTAATGTATTTATATCCTTTTCGGTACGTCTTCAGTTATTAATTAAAGTTTTTTTGATGAACTGAAGAGGTTCCGAAAGTGGAAAATCTGATTTTAATTTCGGTCCCGGATGTTGCGGTAGCAACACGAAATTTTCTTTAATGAACTGAAGAGGTCCCGAAATTACTTGACGAAAAGTTTTAAAATTTAAAATTCTTCTATTCCTGACTTTTGGCCATTCTTTTTATTTTATTTCTAAGTCTATATTAATTTTATAATTTAATTTAAATTCTGCACATTACATATTTTGACGAAATTATGTATCGGGGTGGAACGGGGCACTATTGTTTAACACTTTTTTGTAAAAGTATGGAAAAAGAAAAATGACTTCATAAAAGTATAAAACATTAGTTTATTCTAGTACTTACTTAATCTAATATTAATATAACTTGAAAAACAACAAATTCAGATTTTTTATGATTTTTGAAAAAGAAACAAAATTCGCGGTCTCCAGGGGCAGAAGGGGACAGGATGATTTTTTAACTACAATTAATGCAACAAAATTTAATATAAGAAAAATATTAACTCGTTTTGTGTTTATTTTGCGTATGGGTTATTGCTTTATCAATTTTTCCAATTGCACAGTCTTTAATAATAATTTCTCATTTTTTCTGTTCTTAAACTATTACTTTTGAGAACAGCATCCTGTAACTCATTAGTTGAGTCTGTCAGTTTTTCAATTTTTCTCTTGAGGAACACATAACACTTTGCCTTATACAGTTGCATCCCGTTCCACCCCGCACTCAAGTTTTAGTTTAAAGTTTCATACCGAGCCTTAATAACAGTTAAATTTAAATCTTTTACGTACCTTATATATCTTTAGAGTTAAGAGCGAGGAGTTTTGTGAATTGCCTTCAAAAGTTATAAAGTCACAGATGTTAGACGCCAAAACGAGAGTTCATTCACAAGGTGTTGTCGGCTGCCAGGATTTCCTCCTTGACCAGTTACAATGTTCCACTCCCATTTACTAAACTCCAGCACTATCCAATAAAAAAATAGGGTATCTAGTTCTACCGCCCTATCACGTTCCGTCCCGGCTTCCCCTTTACTTAAATTTTATTTTTAATATTTTTTGTCTTTTAGCTGAAGAAGTCGAAAAATTTTTTAGTAGTAACCGTAGTGAAAGCTATTAAATACTGTAAAAATGTGACACATTCATTTTTTTGTGATAATTTATTGAAATATTTTTGGGGGCTGGGGAGAATGGCTGTTGGAATGTCCTTTGCCGTTCGTCTCCCCATATGGGGACTCACGTTGTATAATACATAAGTCATGCCGCAAGTGAGAATATTGGAATGCAAGTGCAAAGCTTCTCAAGCAACTGTTCGCCGTGCTGATAAATGCCTGCGAATTACTGACCGCCGCATCGAACACCTTGCGTAACTAGACACCTTAGGTAGCGTCAATTCATTTTGCGATGTCCGAATAAATTGAATATTAAATGTTTGCAGCTCTATTTCTTTTAGTGCGTACGCATATTCTGCGGTTTCTTTATTTGGTTTTATTTTTTTCTTTGCTCGTGCTGGTGGCATGCGGCGGGAATTCGTAATTGACTGCGGACGGTGGAAAGTAGTCGGCATTCGCGTGCTCTTCCGCTGGCGCCAGGCGGGTCGCGAACCAAGGCCTCGTGCCTTGTAGGGCTCCCGGAAGGCTGCCGTATGAATGGAGGACTGCGGTCAAGGGTGCGGAACCAAGGTCCTACCGCAATGGGCTCCGTGCAGGTCAACACCTCGAGTCAGACGTGCAGCTGACATGCTGGGTCAAGCTCTGATCCTTCACGAACACAAACAGGAGCGACTGTGGGACACACTGGATGCGATGCCTTGACTTTGACTGTCCAATGCTATATGAAATCAGTATCGGAACATTTGAGTAAAGCAACGGGTATAGGTCAGTCAATGAGAAGTGTTTGGAAATATTCTGTTGGTTCAACAACACGCATCGTACTTGGAATTTCCTGGTGACCTTTAGTGTGAGCCTGAGCAGACCACAAGAACGATAAGGTGCAAATGGTTAGGTTGACAGTATCGGACATGTCCTACAGAGCTCACTCACAACATATTGGAATTGTCACTCACACTAATACATGAAGCGTAACATTTCCTAAAACGTATAAAAGACACTTTGTCGGTAGTGAGTTCCAGGGGAAGAAACTTCGACGCAAAATCTTATATAAAATAAATTTAATGAGAGGTTAGAAAAAAATTATGAATGTGGCTGTAATATTATTAAACAAGATTTTCATTCATTACCAAAGTAGAAAGTGAAATCAGAGAGATAAAGCGAAAGTGGAGTAGAAATAGTATCGAGCGCGGCGATTTTGCTCATATTTCCTTCAGTTAATTTGTCCAAGTTTTTAGAAATTGCGACCAAACACTACTGACTATTATCAAAAATAATCAAAATCACAAAAAGGAAATTGTTCTTCACTGAAACAATTCTCTGACAAGTCGTTCTGCATACATTTCAACCAGCATTAGGTTGTCCGGAACTGCGTTGAATTTTAATCCACTTAATTAATGAAATGTCCAACTTGCTCAACTGACAAATTCTAATTTTCTTTGCTCCTGTTTTTCAGGAACGAAATGTAGAACTGTTTATTCTTATGTGAGATTTCCTACGTGCTCGAAACTTACATTTTCTCTTTTCCCGGCCTGTTTTTCTTCTATCAGCTTATAATACTTATCTCTAAATTCATCTACAATGTCAGATGCAATTATCACAATCATGTAATGAAAATATCCATGAATAATATTAGGATTGATGGAAATTTTAGGTTTGTGCGTCAGCTGCAATCAGTGCAGTAGTACAGAATATTCGTAACGGTACGGGGAGTAAATAACGGCAACAATATTGAAGGAAAATTATAGAGGAAACAATTGCAGTAGAGGTCAAGCGTGCGGCATGGATTATGGATGGAACTGTCGGTCGTCTGTCAATATAGTAGAAAGTGGGACAATCCGCGAATCAGTACAGTCATTCTAGTGCTAAATATGTTAGTCAACTCGTCTAGTAACAGAAAATACCAAAATCTACATATTACATTTCTCCACTTAATTCATTGAATGAATTAATTTTTGTATGGAAATTTTATTCATTAATAGTGCCAAAAAAAGAGGGAAAATAAATCAATAACTTTTATGTTCTGTGAAACTATGAATTAATTATTAAAATAAATAAAAGATGGCCAATTTGTCAGCAAATAATTTTATTACTACTTAATTAATACAGACACTAAGTTTAATCCAACCTTTCGGCCCCCTTCAGGTAACAATATACCATAAAATTAATTTTATATCGAATATTAAACTTCATATTTTAATAAGTTTTATGTATTCTAAATTAAGATTCATTTTATAATTTTTTTTTCGTGTATAGTTTTCTGAAAAAAAAAGTTAGATGAAACGTAGTATTTGAATCATTTAAATAGTAATAAAATTATTTGCTGACTTATTGGCAATCTTTTTGTTTCTTCAAACTTAAATGCAAAAAATTATGTTTGAATCGTAATTATTAATTTAGATTGAGTTTTCCGTTTCTCTGTGGATACCAGAATGCCTTTTAGCATTGAAGTGATAAAAAATATATCATTTGGGAAGTATTGAAACACGACACTTTTATTGACTCAATGATTTATAAATATTGATTAGCTCCGTAGTTATTCAATGCAGTATCTGGCACAAGACCACAGCGATTATTTAATATCGTGTTCTTATGATAATTTGTTACTGGAATGGCATGTGGTTAACTTCATATACAGTTATGAACACACTAGAGGTCCTGAGAATGATGGTCATCAGATCTTACCTCAGGTATGATATAACTGTAGAGGAAAAGACTCGAAAATCAACTGCAAGAAATACGGGGGTGGGGGGGGGGAGGTTGGAAAAAAAATTATCGAGACTAGTAGTGAATTGCATTAACCGTTATGCAGCGCTGCACGACGTCGAAGTATTGTTGGCTGCAGTTCGCCATCAACGTTGCAAAGTTGGCAAGGTCAAGGAATACAAATCGAGCCAACATAATTTCAAACAATCCGGACAGCGAAAAAGTTTAAGTTAATTAATTATTAATTTGGGATTTCGGTTTTTAATACAAGCGTGACGGAACGTGTTGAGTTACCTTTAATTCCCGTTTTTTTACAGATCGGGGACCATCTAAATAAGTTACGTGGGGTCAGATAAACAGGCAAAACAATACAAATTTGGTTATACGTTTATTTGTTAGTGCTATTATATGAAAAGATATTTACCTAAGATGCACCATTAAACGTCTTATTAAATCTAGACGTTTTTAATACACATAACTTTTTTTCAAATTTCAGTAAATTTAGAAAATAATTTAATATATAACTTGGTTCAAATTAAAGTTTTATATTGGTTCGCAGAACTGATAAAACGCAGGGTGGCTCCAGAATTGATTTGTTATTGTGACAATATTTACCTTTATTATTTCCTTTATACCTTTCATAGAATGAAATTCAAAGAAATGATTAGATAAATTCTATATTAGTTTACTATGTTAGGTACAAACCAGATTTCCTCTTTTGGCATAGACTGCAAACTTGCTTGCTTGCGAAATGAAGCAGCTTTGCAATATGAACGTGTGAAATGGCAAGATAATTAAATATCCTAAAATAATAATAATATTCGTCCATTGTTACGGCGCGTGTAGCGTGGAAAAACGAGTCAATAACGTGTATGGTATTATATTAAGTATACTGCTCCTTCAAAATAAATTTTGTCAATAAAACCTAACTCTGCAATCCTTTCGTTAATGAGGTCTGGAAAGTTGCACTCAATTAAATGTTTAAAATTATGGTACTACTTTTACTATTCCATCTACAGTACGGATTTAATTTTTTAAAATGTATAGTATTTATGTTTAGAGGTTATATATTTTATATTGGTTTATTGTAATTCAAAACAAAAAATGGCCATTTTTGAGTAAAAGTGTGGACGGAATCTTCAGAGTGATAAACCGTAAACACGAATACAAAGGATTGGTTTAAAGCAAAATTTTGAATATTAATCACCACGTCTCTGAAAATGAATTACGTATTGAGCACTCAATCTTGAAAGTTTTATATTATTTTTTGTAAGTATGATTTTTGCTCTTCTTTACACTGCTTGTAATTTATCTCTGACGATTCAAGAGTATATAAAAAGGAAGAGACAATCTCGTTTCAGCTTGGTCGTTGTTCATTTTCATGCAAATGGAAATATAAGTGGCTATTTCTTTGAGTAGCTTGTGTCTGCGGGCGCAACTAAGCGTGTCTTGAGTGTACGTTGCTAATTTTCTCGCCTCAACTCCAACATCCGGCAGAACAGCAGGCTCCGTTGTAACCCACTTTTGGCGAGTTTTTTGCTCATTATGACCCTGCAGAATCCTCTCCCGAAACGGGATCAACGAATTTGTTTTATTTTTTTAGAAGAAATAAAGAAGTAGGGTCTTAATTATATTAGATGTTTTACGTCAAACAACTGAATTACTGTTCCTAAATCTTAACTGTTCTCCTCACATGTCTTTAAACAATTTTTTTCTATGACAGTGATGATCAAGGGACTTCCTGCGTGCTTCATAACACCTGGATAGATTAAATATATTTTTATTATTACTTGCTATTGAAATAATTTAACTTTAACACTGGAAGTACCCTTAATAACAACACACAAAAAGTTCGAAGTGCTTTGTTTTAAACACACAAATTCTTTATAATGAGTTATTTCAAACAAAACCCGATTGGGTGTCAATAATTTCAAAATATCTTTACAAAATATTTATAATTCCCAATTAATTTAATGTGAAATAACGCTATAAATTACATTGAGCTAATTTCACTGTTTAAGAAAATGAGCTTTTTGCATAAAGTGGGTTAGTAAAATTATTTCATAGCAGTAAATAATAAAATTTTGATTTTCTGAAAAGTCCTCAACAATTTCTCTGCTCACATCCGAGAATATTGTTTTTATACAGGTCTCCTCATGATTGCACTGTCCTGTCATCGCTTTATGCAACTATGTTACAGTAACAGGTTAACTTACGCTAGGAGGGGGAGAAATATGATCAAAATATGTAAAGCAACTCTGCGTCTGTGCAAAGAAATCGTTCCAATCTGCGATCAGGTACAAGCTCGACCCAGCGACATAATATGACTCACTACTGTCCGCCCCTCTACGATCTGCTACAGTCCAAAGCAGCCTCTGGTTCTTCCGTCCTCTCAGAAAATTTGCAAGATGTGGCTTAAAAAACTCGCATTACTATTTCCGTTATATTGTAGCTGCGGTTTCACGGTAATGATGTCGGCTGTGAAACGACGTGACCTACTCGGTTAAATCCTAGCAGCCGGCGCCGTAAGTCAACTTGTGCTGTCTCAAGGTCTCTAAAAATTCACCCAATCACAAAACATCCTATTGCTGCGGTATATAAAATTAGGCTAATCAAAATTTTGGAATCAGATGATGCATGGAAATAATTATCAAGTGTTTGTTTTCTAGCTGACTCCCAACAATTCTAAATTATTCGTTATTAAAAATCTTACAATACAACTTAATTAACTTAACACACGGTTGACCTTGCATTATGAATGAAGAAAAGCTAGCAGCCTTTGAATCTGTATGAACTTTTAATAAGAACCGTATGGAGTTTAAATCGTTTATATTCTATTTAGAAGTTACTTATCTACACAGTACAAAACAAAAAGACAGTCTGTATAATATTGTATGTATGCATTTATTAAATCTACAAATGGGCAATGTCCGGTGGCAGATACATAGAAATTAAACAATAATGAATAAACTGGTCGTAAGGACCACATTTAACCTATAGTTGAATGTATAATTAATTCAATATAAATATATAAGTGTGGAATCATACGATTAGAAATGAATTATTAAAAAAAGAAAAAAAGAATACTATTGTTTTCCCTGAAAAAAAAGGAAATATAATTCACTGTAGAATATTTTTAGAGATTTCGCAGCACTGATCACTTCACTAACTGCACTACACTGCACTAAACTTAGATTGAGTCGAAATTTTCTTTCTGTTAGAGGAAGTTCCCCAAACACTCCTGCAGGCAGATTGTTCCAGTCATTAATTGTCCTATTTAGGAATGAGTATTTTCCAACGTCTGTTTTTTGGTTCCTTGCTTGCAATTTAAACAGGTGATCACTCCTCCCCTCCCGTTCCGAGTCGATTCTTTCATTCTATCTCGGATTCCCTGCCAAGGTTTTTGACCTGCAAAAGCTCTGTAGAAAATGTGTAGCCTAGCTCTTTCTCTTCTTGTCTGTAGCGTATCCCACCCTAGTCGCTTTACCTTTTCGTTCCCATGCCCAGGTCCTATTTGTACGAATTTTGCGGCCCTTCTTTGCACCCTTTCTAAGGATTCTATTTGATCTATTCTGTACGGATCCCAGCATGCTGCACCATATTCCATAAGTGGGCGTACTAATGACAAATATGCCAACTCTTTAGGTTTCGCATTCTCCTTCTTGAGTGTTCTCATGACAAAGTGCAAGGTGTTCCACGCTTTCCTTGTAGCATAGTTTACCTGCCCTCAGCTTACTGTTAAAATAAATGCCTAGGTCTCCTCGATCACTGTTTCCCCATCTATTTTATATATCAAGGCATATTGAACGCTCATTTTAGTAAAACTAATCGCCTTACTTTTACTATTGTTGAATTTGATTTTATTCCGCTTAGCCCATGTACTTAGAGTATCTAAGTCAGTTTGGAGAGCAGCTGCGTCTTGTTCCCCAGTTATTTCCCTGTAAATTACAGTCATCTGCAAAAAGTTGGACCTTAGAATTTATATTATTGGGCAAATCATTAATAAAAATGAGAAACAATAATGGGGCAATAACTGATCCTTGGGGGACTCCCGATGTTACAGATCCGAGTTCTGAACTTTCTTTCCCAACTTTGACTTTTTGTAGCCTATTTTTTAAGAATTCTTGCACCCAGAGAACTACATGAAACCTACGAATATGAATTATGTGCGCGAAGAGAAGTACTGCACAAAATTATCTACTTTCGGATTGTTCCGAGAACTAATTCGGGAAGTTGGCTAAACTTGAATAAACCGTGAGATAGGATATGTCACTATCGGCTTGTTGGAAAAGAGCTTGGTATTTTTATAATTTCATCTTTTTCTTACTTTAATTTTTCTTTATTTCTCCGAGGCCTACTGGAACGACTGTGGACTGTCATCTTTCATGATAAATTCTCAATTTGGAGTCGCACGCCAGTGTATCGAATCTCCTTCAGGCTTAACCCCAGTTTTCATGACCATTACGAACACAAACATCCACTGTGATCTGAAGGTGATGATTTACTTAAATTAGATAATTTACTTAAATTACATGTGTCTATTCTATGTTCTATGTATGTTACAGAACTACAGCATAAAGTTATCTATATTCGGGTTGTTATACTTAAGGATATTAAAATTGAAGAAAATGTGAGAAGCATTCCGAAACTATTTTTTTAATTGTTGGAAAAGTGCCAAAAATTTTTAAAAATAAATTAATGTCCTTTTTCTGTAATTTGCTACCGGTATTTGGCCGATACAGCTTAATGAAATTTATGTTCACTCCATATCATTGTATCTAATGCTATGAGACGCCATCTGCGCCCCTTCTATTTATTTTTGGAGTTGTGGAGCGACGCTGTCTAGGGCTGGCGTGTGGTAAGCGGGTCTAAATGACGTCGTCGGTTGTTGGTTGCGCAAAGCTCCGTCCGTGGAGTAACAGGGTCATAACTCCGCCCACGCGCAGTCTCCAGGGACAGTCACCCGTCCCTGCCATTCCCACTCAGCAGACACGAGTCTCTCGGAATCACTTCGATATTATGACATTCGTACCCTTCAAGTGGACGCAGTTGTCCCGTCTGTTCCAGAGCGAGTTCAGTCTATTTGGCCGCATTTTTCAACCGAATACGTCATGGTCAATTATTTTATATGTGGCCATTGTAGTGAAATGTAACTAAAAGAACGGAAACGAAGAAGTTTGGTAGAAAATAATCAAAGGTAGAATAAAAATTAACAACTGTTGTTTCGAACCATCGGGAACGAAATTTAATAAAATAAGCTTATTGTTTCCAAACGTATTTAAAAAATTGTATTCTAAAAGAATTGATATGGTAATAGAAATATTCCACGTGTTCTCTATTCTCTGGGAATAGTTTTAATCGTTAGAAGTGATAGACACCTGATGTCTTGAGGAAGAAAACTGACTCAGTTCATCACAGAGTGAAATGTTAAACAGCATCAATTTAAAGGAAATCGCCAACGGCCTACTGGTAACTTTAGTTCTGTCCGTGGAGATCTACACATAACCATATTTTCCAGGTTACCGAAAATACCCCAGAAAAATCGTATTGAACGCCTAGGTTTGGTGACATAAAACTTGAGGCTGTTATTGTGAGTCGTGGCCTTGGAAGTGGATGCCTCACAAAGGACTTCATTCCACAGAACGCCATCTGTCCGAGCCGAGCAACTCCGTCCTTCTCAGCCTAAGAATGAGTTTGTTGACAAGCTTGATTGTGTGGCATTGGGATGGGTTCACGTCCGTTCGACAGACGGCGGCACAATGGGCGAGGGGCGACAGCGAAAGTGTTGCCATTGTTATCCGGTCACACCGAGAAAGAGAGAGAGAGAGGGAGAAAGACAGAGAGAACGGGTGGGGCAGCGGTTTGTCTGACCACCGAGAAACGTCGACTTTCAGACAAAGGTCAAAGGCCGCGCTCAAGAACCTCCTCCGATCCAAAATCAAAGGGCGCCGCCGAATCCACTGCCAAAAATTAGGACTAAGATAAAATTTTAGGTGACGCGTAAAGTAAATATCTTGACAATCGATATTGGTTTTCAAGTGACGTTCCGAAAGTGTTGCTGGATTTTTGGACACTATTAGCAGTAACGATTTTGAGATATCTGGGAACATTTATGTGAATTTCTTGACCGTCCATTGTGAATTACAGCTGCATCTTTAATTGTAGGATACGGAACTATTTTTCATGGAAGAAAGATCTCTAGTGACTGTACACATTTCTAAGTCTGAAATAAACAGTTTTTTTTATTCAACTGGTCTCTATGAGGATGTTGAAAATAAGTTTGCTATGAAATCACTTACTTAATACTCAGAAATTAAAGATTGCGTCTCTCTGAGAATGGGCTGATCCGATTTTGCGGGATTTTATTTTTTTCTTTTCACTGATTTGTCCTGACGACGAACAAAATTGTATCTATTACTCTTATAAAGTGTACCTCAATTTTATTATTGTATCAGCCTTGAGTTTTGAAATTCTGCAGTGGATGTGAGGAATCTTTGTAGGGAGAGTCCCTGCCGTTGCAAGGGTATATGGGAATTACGGGACCCGACAGTGACGTAATTTCCGCCCGTTCTCCGGCTTTCCCGGTCGGTCCATTGTCCGACTCCATGGCTTCCCAAGGTCAGGCGGACATCAAACCACACACCATTACAGTAACCAATACATTCATCCACTCCCAGTCCCTCGCTTAAATACAAGCTATCAATATTTGGAGATACGAGTGGAAACGCCATTGTATTCGGGCCCACAAACTCCTTCTCTGCGGAACTTGAAACATATACTCAAGTTTACACCATTACCTTTACCTTTCATCAAACTGGGCTAATTAATCTTGGATACCGCTGTATGCGTACTCTTGATACCATATATTGTGCCATATAATGTAACATAGCTGATTTATTACTGTCTCAGCCTTGAGGTTTTATCAACTCGAAATTTATAAATTGCTACACTTGAAGTGAATCCGAAATTTTTTATCTCTTCCTTAACCCAAATTTCCACATTTATATTTAATGCGCCACCAAACCAATTTCGATTTAACTTTGTCGTTGGGAGCCTACATTTCTGCATTTAGTCTGGCTATACTACTTGTGAAAGGAGTTTAAGTGTTTACGTGTTGCCTCGGATCTCTATTACTATTCTAGACTTAATATATTATTCTAATCTTACGTTTTGATATTGTTGTGGTAAGATTGCTTTGTTTTTCGTATAAATTTTTGTTTTAACTTTACCTTCGTTCGTTTTAATTTAATGTAAATATTTCCCCTATAAGAATAAAACAAGAAGGCATTAAAATATACCGAAACGTTGTTACTTATTAAATTTAAACAATAAAGTCTGTAAATGTCGTTAACTGTTTTAAAATATATAACAGACGTCATATTTAAACTTTACTGAATTACAACGACAAATGCTACTGAAATTTGAATTATGATAAACGAATTTTTAATATAGTTTAGTTTCCTTCTAGTGGCGATCACTTAATGAGTCATTAAAAATTATTTTGATTTTCGAAAAAGACTGGATACAAGATGTAGATGATAAGAAAATCGATAGACGAGAGTTTTAATTGCTAATTACAAACGTAAGGCAGGAGCTTTCAGTCTACAATTGACGACTTTAAATGTATTTTTGTTTATGTTATGGTGAAATCTAGACCTAAAGCTCCCGGTGTAAGTTTTTAATTTACAATTTAAATTATTGTATAATTGTTTTAATGAAGACCAGTTATTAGATTTAGTAATGAGCCATTTTTTAAGTATTTATTTTTTCTTTTCTAGAGATGCACAGTTTACGTTCATATTTAACAATCATTTTCGTATTTGTCTGCTATTTAAAAATGGTTCCCTTTGATAACTGCAACACGTCATTTTTATTACTTAATGTTGTAAGAATAGAGAAGTCATAGATTGGTATGCTTTTCGCCGCTTGATTAAGAATTTGCAGTTCTAAACCTGTTTTATTTGATAAAATTTTGTTATGCCGTGGTTTACTATCATCATAAATAAGAGAAGCCAACCGACGATAAGAAAGACTGCCTGGAAACCGGAGGCCAAGAAGACAAATGAGTTTGTCAGGTTGGACTTGTCAATTGTATTAGGGAACCGATGTGGAACAAACGCGAGCAGTTGATCAGGTATTGGAGAGTCTGAGGTCTTCCTCGCAACAGTGAACAGCATCAAGTGAAAGTCTGTAAAAACTGGTGATTCTTGAGATTCGTGTAAGAACAGACTGTCGATTTCTTGGAAAAGAGTTTGAAAAGTGTTGTGCCAAAATGAAATCTCCTGAAGCTGATGGAACTTTGAATTGGAATGATATTTGAAAACGTCTGGGAACACAAACAACCACGACCTTGAACGGTCTCTAACCCAAGGATACGACCGCAGTTATAACATCTGTCCGCAGGCGAGAATACCATCTACTTCCTCCCATTGTCTTCTTTCCTGTGTTTACTCCTAAAAATTCAGCCTCCCTTTCCACTCCGATTCCTGTCTTGTGATAACTCTATGAGTTACGATGTACGCTGTTCTCTTGGGGGTCTCTGTTCTGATTACAACGTTACACTCATTTTTATCAACGGTAAGGCTACAGAACCTCAATTCTGAATTCTTTGTGGTGTTTCACGTTTTAAATTGCAAGGATTAAGACGGAGTCCACTCTAACAAAATCATTTCAGATTATTCATCAGCGTATAATTCTTTAACTCCATGTTTTAAATTTTGAAGATGGGCTACTTTTAAGAATTATTGGATTATAAATGCTTTACAAATTACTTTGGACTTTCATCTCTGTCTCAAGTTATTTTTAGCGAGATTAACAAATCCTCACGTCATATGTAGATGGTCGTGGAAAGTCGCCCTAGTGAAAAACCGGTAAAGCTACAACGTAAAAGACTTCCATCTTTAAAACATTCAGTGCCTTGTGACGAACTTTCGGCAGCATTACAGAGGAGTTAAATTTAAATGTTTTGTGTTGGTCGCAAGTTCTTTGGACGTTGTATTGATTTTCTTAAAATTCCTGTAACAAAATTTATTGGACCGAAGGTCTCCAACTTAAGCCATCAGTGTATTATAATATACATTGTTAACGTCATTAAATTTTAATTGGACTAATATCAGAATTTTGACGTTGAACCAAACTATAACGCTAAAGCCATTATATTAGAATTATTAATTTTACTCTTAATCTCTAAGTGCAATAAGTAGAATCTATGTCGCCCACGTTATCTGGAATTGGGCAATCTAAAACATAAGTGTATTATTTTACTCTGCCAGGTAATTACTGGAAGAGTTGATTAAAATCAGTAAATATGATCGATTGGTTTTTATATATAGTTTTATTTGACAGTGACGGTGTAAGAGAATTGCGAGGAGTTAGTAACAATGCTGATTGTTGAGTCCGTT
Source organism: Eucriotettix oculatus (assembly GCA_034510155.1). Taxonomy (NCBI): domain Eukaryota; kingdom Metazoa; phylum Arthropoda; class Insecta; order Orthoptera; family Tetrigidae; genus Eucriotettix; species Eucriotettix oculatus. Next base: position 39,078,312 of record CM067382.1, read on the forward strand.
ATTGTTAAGTTGTAGTTGTCATGTCAGTGGCGGTCGAAGATCGATCTTCCTGATGCGGGACTGACCCCCTGTTTTCTGTTCTTGTTGTTGTCGTGAGCTATTGGCGTCTGTTCTTATCCAGATTATATCGATGTCGGCGCCCCCTACTTATTTTGGAAGTCCAATCAGCTGATCGCTATCTTCTCAGCGCTCATTAGACTCATGCAAAGATGCCTTATTGGTGGCTGTTAACTTTAGGACCGTACCAAAAAAGGGACAAGCTCTTTAAACTGCTTCCGTAACTCCAACTTCAGCTCAGACAGGGGTCAGCAATTTATTTCTTGTGTCAGTACACGACGAAGGGACGTTATCGCACGGCCGGGCATTAAAAAATAAAAGTCTCTTCCCCCCCACCCCTAAAAAAGGAAAACTTTGTATTCACTTTAATGAATAGAGCAGGGTACACTAAATAATAAGTCTGTTAAAATTTTATAATATATTTAATAATAACAAAGAGAAATCTTGTCGTCCTGCTCAGTCAAAACAAATATATATAATTATTTATAAAATGAAAAGGAAATTCATTAATTTTATTGGGGGATTGTAGACTCTAATAGCTTGGATTTTATATCTACTAACATTAATTGTTGGCGATGACGATTGTAGCATTTACGGCTTAGAAGGTTTCGTAATCTTGTGGGTAACTTACCACCGGCGTCAGGAACCGTTAGTCATTGAAGCAGAATCGGCGACGATAGTTCTCGAACATGATGACCTTTGATAACTGATGTTTCCCGTGTCGTCTATAACTGCTTGTCTGAAATCTCGCCGATTATTAACTTTCTCATGTTTTCCCGTCTATCTGGAAACCTTGGATCTCCCCTCCAGATCCAAATTAACCACGACTGTGACCAATGACCAGCCATTTTTCACCTTCCACAGCCTCCAAAATGGGGTAACTAGTCAATCACCAAAAACGTGAAACCTCACACTCAAGGATATTCCCACTTCCTGTGGAAAAATTTAGCGCGTGTTAATATTTTAACATCCTAGCTTATTCCTTTGCTAGTCTGCGGCGGCGTTCTAATTCCCTCACAGAAGGCCGCTTAAATGGAAATTTGTTCTGCCACGGCCCTCGGTACTGTGAAATGACCCCACAAATTCTGGAGCTCGGAAAATTTGGTTTCACAAATTTATTAAATTAAATAAAATGAAGTAAACCCCTTATTAATTTATCAAACGTATTTACGTTACATAAAATTTGAAGAAAATAACCCGAGGAAGTCTCAATGTGGTGACAAAACGTCGTTTTAATTAAATAATAACTTGGTCTGTCATTTGGTTGCAAAATTATTCGATTTAAATTTTACATTAATTAAACTCTGAAATGTCACCGTTAAACTCACATAAGTTTAACCACTAATTATTCATTTAACACGTAACACCACTGGTTTCTTTCTGATGTAATGTTGACATTAAAAACAAAATTTCCCAGGTTAAGTTACTGTCTCGACCACAAGACCGTCAAAAGAGTAAATCGAATACTTAATCGGCAGCTGACTTACTAAGAAGTCAACATGGGGTGTATTAGCATGGCCTAATGAGAGAAGAGTTTTATTATATAGTGTGATAGGAGAATGGCCGCGAGGTCGTTTAACCTGGTCATCTTGGGTTAACGCTCCCGTGGTTAGCCAACGACCCGGTTGCGACGAGCTCATTAACAATATCTCTCGATATTAGTATCGTTTCAGTTATGGAGGCGCCTAGTCTTCTTGTTGTCCATGTCTGCTCATCTGCAGGTCGACTGGAGGTCTGCATAACGACCGTGTAGTTTCCAATGCACCTCCATTGCATTATAATATATATTCGTAAACGTTTTCTCACTAATCTGAAAATTTAAAAAGCTGAAGTTTTTAATATTTACTTGTAATCGGATCGCACTTTCAAGATAGCGGTTTCTATAAGGATCGTTTGCATTTCATGCATAGAGGAAGCCGTAAGTTACGGCGACTTCGCCAACTATTGTCCTTATTAGGACACTAATGAACTTGTCACTCGTGGTCCATAAAAAGCTCGGATTACCAACCTTGTAGTCCATAACTGACCTATAAACTACTCAGTCCGGCGAACAGGCACGCGTAAAATATTCCGCTAAATTTATGCTAATTGGGGACATTTTCTTCGGCTTGTAAAAGGATTTATTCTAATAGCAGTAGCACCGCAATTTTGATGTTTACAGAATACCCAATTTGTTAAAATAATCACACAGTCGGGTTTTACAAGGGGTTTGTATAATCATGAGAGTTATTATTATCTATATCATTATCTCACTCGAGTTTCACACTTGCTATTTGAAATATTTGTGCTCTTACTAAATTTCTCTCAAAATTCCTTTTTATCTTTGCTATTCTTCGCTGTTCTAATATCAAATCATTGGCCTTACCGCTTGTTTCATAACATATATTTCGTTAATAATGAGACTAAGACCTAAATCAGCTAACCTAAATTCTAATTGTTCCATAAATAAACTAATCTTTATTTACTCGATTCTCAAATTGAAGTTTTGAACGCCTAATCTGTTTTAAATGGTCTAAAATATTGTAAGCTCGGCAATGAAAGGAATCGAATCCCTATAAATTATGAAATTAAGAAAGGAGAACGGTAATGTCTCACGTGATATAATCGATGAAAGATATAAAACAGAGGAAGACTTATTTAACCCTCATGGAAAATATTATTTTCTGAGTGGATCGTAAACAAATTGCAAACTGATAACAGATTGATTCTGTCAACCCACAGAAAATCTTCGTGACACGTTTATCTACATCCACACCTTACATCTTGAACGTATAATCAACGAGTCAACGGTTAAATTTATATTCAAAACAGTTCAAACGGAAATACATTTTAGTTTTAAGCCCTAATATAATCAACAATTTTCTCGTCAATCCTCATGCATACTTACAATTGTCTAATTTAAGAATGTTATGAACTTTTCGTCATATCTATATTTTTACCTTTCTGGGATTGTATTTGTAGGTAACTTGTCCCTGAATAACCATTATTCAGTTCTTTTTCTTTATTTTCTTAAATTTACTCTGTATTTATAACTGAAATGAGGGAATGAAAATACAAATCTATATTCCTATTCATGCAAGCGTCTGTTGTAATGTTTTTAAGTGACCTTATGATTTATGTTAAATTGATAATTTTGTTAATTTATTTGCAATTTAAAATTTATTTAGATTTATTTAGTACAATTTATAGTAATATCTTTGTATGGCAGATAATTAGTATAAAATTGCTTGTTTACATATATCAGTGAATTCTACAATGAAAAATTATATCTGATACCTATTATTCAATCCTGACATTTGCTATTAGTAGCCTTATTTACCTGAATTTTTTTCCAGAAGACTGCTGTACCAAAGATTTCTTAAGTCTACTCTCAAACTCCTCTCCGTCCCAAAGATGCAACTTAATCACTCTATTTGCCTGTTCTTTTGCTTTATCACGAAAAGCGAACGAATTGATTGCAAGACAAGAAGCTAAAGAAAGCCTTTTCTTCTCCTCAGCCAGCCCATTGAGTACCTATTTATAAACTCCTCACTCCGTCGATACTGACCCTTATAAATTTGCTCACCCTAATCATCCAGCCCGAAACCGACAGACAACACTTTGCGCCGCAGATACTTTTCAATAGTTCTTCCCTACACCTCTAAGAGCAATAAATACACTTCTTACTGCTCCTTAAACTCCAGCTGGGTCATTTTTCGTAATTATATAAAAAGCCAATGATTTTCAAGTTTTCTCTTTTTTTGGTGGGTATAATTTTTTGTGTATATTCAGTGATTGTTTTCGTTACAAGTGATTATACTTTGCACAAAAGGTAATTTTTAGGGGCGTGGAAGGCAGCTGTATTGGAAAATTTTTTCTTAGGTTTACCGTTATTAGGCTTCCCTCCTTCTGTTGTACGCGAACCAGGTGAAGTGATTGCCAAAAAGAATCCTAACAAAAATAGATGCAACAATGATGTACCTCAGTAGTCTTTACGTGGCTTTCCACTAGTTCATTGAGATACATACCTCAATTTCTAAGTACAAGTACCATATGGAGCGTATGATTTCACTTGTGACTGATGGTTGCATTACCTAAGAATTATTGGCATTCGTGCGATTTCTTACCAAAGTTTACTTTCCCATAGCATTCGTTTTGTCTGCCTTCACACGGGAGGTTCGTCTGACCTTTGAGGAGAGACTTTCTAAATAGCTTCAACAGTTTAATATATCCACTGCCATCCTCGAGGGGACAATGAAGGCAAATCCGTATCCTTACTGTCACAGTTTCTCTTGATTTAGTTTTGAAATTTAATTGCCTATGGCGAAATCCTCCACCATACAACGGAACTGAGTTTCTGCTTTGTTTCTAAGACTTCGGACACACACCACAAAGAAAATGGTTTATCTACCATAACCGACACATTAGAAAATTGTGGAATAGAATATTAGTAGGTGACGTAAGCTTTAGTTTATTATCAAAGTGAAGACGTGATGCTTTTTTTCTAAAACTTTTATTTTCTTTTTGTTTCAGGTAAGTGCCGTCAACTACTCTGGCTTTATGGTCTGTTTTCCGTACAAACGTCGCTAAGTTCTTAACACGGTAATTTTTTTTATATTTTTGGTGTGATTTTAATTTAATATAATAGATCAACAAATATTCAAACTTACTTTACCGCAACTTGGATTAACAGCACAGAGATGCTATAAATAGATGTTATTTCAGCTAGTTATAAGACCCCAGAAGACGAAAATATTAATAGTGAAATTGCCACTTAGGATCTCGTCAAAAGATAAGTTTAAGGGGTCATTTCATTTGCTTTTGATCGATTACCTAATGCCATTTATACAAATGAAACTGCATATTCATGCATCATTAAACTGCATTACAAGCATGTTTAGATTCGTACACTGCATCAGCTGGATATATATACACGGCAACACACGCTCATAATTTATATTTATGTATTTCATCAACTCAACTATTACAACGACCGTTTTAAGCCTCGAAATATGTATTTTAAATTATCTGTGGAATTTTAAAATACATTTAAAATAAGTACTGTAACATTCAAGAATTTGGTAAATCGAATAATAATTGCAATAAATTAGTAAATTAAACCACCCTTCAGTAATTTCCCGATTATACTGTTATCGAAGGATCAATTATCGCAATATACTATCATTAGCATTCTCTATGTTATTATTTAATTATAATAAATCTTTAATATAAATATAATGGCACTTCGTATCCAGGGTCGAATAGTGGGCGTTTTAGTGAGATCAAAGATTATGATTGTCATCGTGCGTGGAAGAAAATTTTTCCAAAACAGTTGTTTACATCATCAGTACTTCACAGAAAGGAAAAACTTTCCAGGTGGGATCACACCGTGGGCTCAGGTCACTGGTGACGCATGGAAATGGCAAGGGACAACCACTCAGAGTCCAGTATGTCGTCTGTAAATTAGGTTGCTCAACACTGAAATCGTTCAGGCTGACAATTGAACAGAACAGATAGATGAGATGTTTAATTCAGTTTTTCTCCTCGCTTTTCGAACGACAGTTACATCCCTAAAAGTACACACACGACTCCCCCAGTTAAATAATGTATTTATCCTACTCTCCCAACGACAATTACATTAAGTCACATAGACGACTTCCTCAGTCAAATCATATCTCCTGACAATTGCATTCATTAAAGTACATATACGACTTCATCAGCGATATTAATCAGCCAAATCCCTGTATCAGTGCCGGGACGACTGCCAGACTTTTATATTGCATGATTTATTCCAGATTATCTTTTTAGGTTGTCACAGTGATTCTCCTTTAGTCTTAGACCCATTTTCTCGTTATAGTGACGATTAGAAATATCATTGTTCATGCCGAGATTCGAACCAAGATCCTCCATGATGCATGGCAGTGACGCTGACAGCAACACCACAGGAGGTCGGCACATATACTTCTCTTTCAGTAATAACCACGTAACATGGTGTTATTTAATTTAATTCTTTGCGCTTTGAGTGACGCTTGTCGTGGTCCAGTTGTCAATGGTTGATTGGGCCCTGTGAAGGGGGTTGTTAATTGATTTCAGTTGAAGTAGGATAGCAGTAGCTTCGAATTAGTATGCAAAGTAGCTATCTTCGAGGACTCGTGAAAACGGTAAGAAAATTAGAGCCATTAATATCCTGGGCAGTCATTTTAAATCCCGAGAAAGCGAGGGCCTAAAGGCTCATTATTAGGAACAGAATGAGTCAGAGAGAGAGAAAGAGGTTCTGCTTTCGCAGGGAGACGACTGTAGCAGGAAACGAACCAAGTTTTGGTCCTCTTTCGGTGGAACCTGTTCGATGTTCTCATTATTACTGAACAAAAAAGTTGTCATGTGGTCGCGAAGACTCGCGGGTAACCCCAAGAAATTTAGGACAGCCTCGAGGCGACACTTTCTTAATGACATTAGCGAATCTATCAAGTTTCATTCCACGTGTATTATTTGGTCTTGATGTCGTCGGTTATTATTAACCAGTTAATCGCTGAAAGCAACAGCTGATTAACGCCATATATGATAACAGCGATGCTTACCTTAACATTTTTTTATTAAAAATAATGATTCTTGCCAAATGTTGGCTAACAGATTCTTCTCTAAAGAATTTTTTATCAATATTTACTAAGAGACTACAGACATTGATACAAATCCAAATGAGTCAATAATTATGTTTAAATGTTAAATATTGTTTGTTCAGGAATTATAAAATAAAATAAAAGACCTGTCCGACGTTACAGTCCTGTAAGTTTTTATCTAGGGATTCAGTCCGATATGTTGTCCTTTTTAGTCAATCTCCAGTTTCATGAATTTCTAACGACAATTATGACCATGAAAACACTCGGGAGGTAATTTTCACTGTTGTAAGTTGGTTATGGCTTGTGAACCGTTGCGAATGGCGTATAAAAAGGAACTCGTCTTTGAAGAAACTTTACAGCCAATAAGTGTCTTCGTATACCATAAAATCCTGGTTTAATTTCTATGTTGTTAGCTATTAACGACCAGCTGCACCCAATGTCTGTATTATGAGTCGCACGAATAGTTTGGTGATATCTTGAAAAAATTTAATTGTACTGACTAAAGAACTCATGAGTGTCATAAATTTACGTACACTTAGTTATTTAGCAAAAGAAATTCTTCAACAAATTATGTCTATGTTGATCAAATATGTGCTGCGATTACATTTTATAGAAATCACGGAGAAAATTAAAAGTAGAGGTAAAATTTATTTCGAGAAGAGAGGAAGTTTCTTGACAGGAACAGGGACACTTTAATGAAGAGAAAGGGTAAAAAAGAAAGAATTCCAAGGTCAGCGTCCATTTCTGTCAACGGCCTGTTCCAGCAAGGAATTGATGGACAATACTTGACTTGATGTCCAAAACCGTGGACAGGAGCAGCTCCTCGTAAATCCGTTCCAATCCCTATTTGGCCTGTCGTCTTGTCGCCGGCTCGGCAAGGTTTTAAATATTATCCGTTGTGAACCTCTCCCTTGCCTGGTGCTCGTCTTTCCCACAGCTACTCTCCGCTGTTGGCTTCGATGGAGCATTCTGGTCCTGACCACATGGTCGCCCACGCCAGAAGGTGGGCCGCATTCCAGCAGCTGTGATGTCACACGAAAGACCCTGGAGATTGGACAAATCACGTCCACATTCGTTCGGCTGGTCGAGCCTTTACTGATCCGTGAACGTCAACTCCAAGGGGAATCATAATGGTGACTATGCTGAAGTCGCACCAGAAACGAGGACGGACCACTGGGTTACAAATCGCAGTCTGAAAGTGACACGTAGAATTGGGAACGAGTTTATATCCTTAGAGAGCTGTAAAATGCTGTGAAACTGGTTGCCTTCCGGGATGGTCCTCAAGTCTTTACTCAGGAGAGTAGGAACTCATGACCTGGATCAAGGTCTACCAAATGAGTCAGACATGATTGGTGGTCACTGAACGGACGTTGAAAAGTATGTTGTGAAATTAAGGGAAAATAATTGAACCTTTTAATTTGCATATTGAATTAAAAAAAATATTTAACTTCAAACAAAAACTTCCAAAGTTCTCACTGGTTACTGATCCGTCGTAATTGTTTGAGACTTATATGTCGCTCTGTTTTCAGATTCAACTTCACGTTACTAATGATTTACAATGTGAATTGATTATGAAAGCAGAAGATATTGGTAGTAAATTGGAAGGAAGTCAGACTAGTCACTTCAAATTAATTATTTCTCATATGCATATATTTTCCGGAATCTGCTATCTGAAGAACTGGTTTGTGCAAAATTATTTTCATGAAAAATTCAACATTATTAAACAATATTTTATCACATATATTAATTATTAAGGTCACATATTTTTCAGTATTATTATTCTCACCTGATGACGTCCCAAAATTAGAGACGAACAGTAGTTTTTCTTTTTCTGTATTTGTATTCATTTCAGTGTAGCCATTGTAGTGTATATTTGTTCTAACTTATTGGCAATAATAATTATTTATTTAACCCCTAACGTTTCCTTTCTGGCTCAATATAAAAGTAAACGTTTTATATAATCTGTTAACAGCCACAATGTGATTATTTATTATGACAGCTTTCTGAAAGATTTGCCATTATCAAGATGTAATATTACCATTAAATTTGCCGACATCCCCATTTTCAATACGAGAATTTATAACTTTATTTGTTGTTATTTATTTCAATGTTTTACATGTATAAAGATAAAGTATTCACCATTTTAATAAGATCCGTATAGGAAATCTTAAATGTGTCCAAATAATTTATTATATATATTGCAATTGATGAGAGTGATTAAGAAACAAAATAAACTCCACTGTGAGTGTTAAGGTTGTTTCTGTACATGCAGGTTATATATATATATTAATTTAAAAATTTTGAAGTAGCTTTCATCAGCTTCAATAGTCAAAATATGATGTTCCACTGCCTGTTTAAGTACACACGTATCTATTTTACAATAAATGTTTACAATTTATCTTTTTACTGAAAACCCTGGTTAAAATGTTAAGAATTAATTTTAAAATATTAAAAACCAATGTTATGTCAAATAAGCACATATTGTTTAACTTTAGTTTAATGTAGGGATAGATTGTTTTATATTTATTGTTATTTCCAATAGTTCCCGTTTGAGGAAGTAGGATACATCATTATTATATCAAGTAACAAAAAAATATATCAGACAAAATAAATAAAAAAATCCGTAAGTATGTAACTAGAATAAACAAAATATAGTATAAAGAACTGAAAGATCACTAAAAAGAACAAACAGACGTGGACAGTGGAAATTCATTTCTTGGATCTGAACGACGAGAAATCTGACCTTCCGTAGCAGTTCCAGTCAATACATATATCAGACAAACAAAATTATTAATAAATATTTTGATGTAATTTTATGTTCTTTTTATGACTGATAAGAAACCTTGGGATGAAATATGAATATATTACACATCAAAAACTATTTTGATAATGCGAATGTTGGCGTAGTATTTGGAAACCATCCGAGGCTCCCGATCACACTCAGTCGTAGGAAAATGAGTGCTGATTTATAGAAGTAACTGGCAATGCTAAAGCGAAGTTATTTTTCATTCAAATTTATATTCGCAGAAGGTTAAGGCTTGCCGTCAGCGAAGTGCTTTCCGCAACAAAATTGATTGCGCAAGTAATTACGGCCGTGATAAGCCAGCGATTTATTATTAACAAGTTTTTTTCCCCTGGGAGTAGAGCTTAACATTTGCTGAGACAGAGAGAAAGTTCGTTGCTCAACGTCATTTTCAGCAATCAACTTTGCAGCGGACACGATTTCTGCATGACCAGACACTACTAACATCTCGCCAGTCCGTCCAGACAATTATAGTTTGTAGGACGCGTGTGCGAAGGCTATCCTAAAATCTACAATCGCTGGAATATGATTTCGTGTCATGGAAATGATTATATCAAGAGTCATTTTCTTTTCTGCAGACTTTTCTTATCATGAACGCATTTATATTTTAGTGTTATCCGTATTGTAAGTTTTTAACAAGGGGAAGTTTCATGCCAAATGAGCTACAATGATTTATATAATTTATAAATTAATAGTAACAATTATTATTATAATTATAAATTAATTTATAAAATCCAGAATGATTTACTTCCTAACATTTTTCTTCCAAATGCTTAGCTCCTATCTCTTTACACCATTTATCCACCCCTCATATAGGTTTCACCAGTATGCGTATTTAAATGATAGCAATGACGTACTTATATTCGCTCATTTCATTAAATAATATTTCTATTAATAGTCAGAACAGTTGTGTAACAATTTCGTAGTAGATGGAAACGGCCCTCCACTTAAAAGTTTTCAACTATGAATTGTATATTCGGCCTTATCCGCAGTCGCAAGGAAGCCGTGTTCCTGGCATTGTGGATGCGTGGGAGGGTAATAGCTCGCTAAGAAGGCAGACAAACGTGATTTACGCAAGACCTTAACCCTGAAATCCCACACAAACAGTAAAGACTAGTGATTATCAGATTGCTAAAATAATGAATTGTCTGTACGTCCTGCTGAAACATTTTAGTGTATGATTTCACACATGCGTTGAACGAGGTAACTGAGAAAAATTCGTTTAATTTTCGAACGTTGAGCAGAGTCTGGAAAAATTTGACATTTATGTAAATAAATTTTCCCACGCGACTGTTAATCGTTTGGCCGGGTAAACTCATAAACTGTTTGAATAAGTTTTCATTTGTCTATTTCACAGTGAAATTGCAATGAAATTATTTTGAAATGATACTTAAAATGCCCTCAGTTCAAAAGTCAAAAATTTAAATAATATATTAACTTCTGAAGTGAATGTAAAAATTTTAATTTACAAGTCTTTAATATTCAAAGACATTCACTCTCTCGCCGATCACGTACAAATTTCTCTGACACCATTGTTATTAAGTATGGTAGCATAATGAAAATTTTATTTTAATCAAAAAAATCCATACCAAACAAAGTTTTTTTTAAGTTTACACTGGAAACTGCATGAATGGTTGACTATGTAGAATGTTAAGTACTAACAGTATCTGCTGCACAAGCAATCTTTTTCGGTATTGAATTGTCTATACACCATGTAACCTATTTTTTTGTTGCTTCTCTTGAAATTATTTCTTACCCTAAGGTCATATGTAAATAATGTGGGAAGATTATTGCAACGGACAACCAAGATGAGAATATACGAAAGAAAGAATTTTCGCGATGAAGTCAAAGCTTATAATTTCATTTCGTGTCGAAATTCTGATCTCAAGTGGATTTTGATCCTGTTGACTTGATCAAGGTCTGGTTCCTGCGTCGCCCATCCCGTCACTAATCTTTGTTACATCGATGGCGTCCATTCACTCGTGGATTTCATACTTTCACGGGCCACGAGATTTTATAATTTTAACTTAGAAGAACAGCTTAGGTTGAAAAATTTTAAATAAATATTTGTATATTGGTGCTTTGATTTTTTGGTTGGCGATCCGCGTCGTATCCCATCCGGTGGTGAAATGTCTCTCCTCCGATACTTTCAAGTCCACACGACTCTAATCTGCTTCCGTAATAAATCAAATTCATCCTCTTTTATGGGTGCTCAAATTTTTATGTTAGAACGGTTCACTCCGCAGCTTCTTCAACAATTGAAGATAACCTTTAAACTGGACAATCAATAATGTATCCTGATCAGCCAATGTGTTCAATTTGACAGATTTAACAAGAATAATTTACTTGCAATAAAATATAATTAATTAATGATAAAGTGAAAAAAGTTATTCTTTGCAGAGTGTGCCTATTTGAATAGATTACATCACGAGCAGTGGGTTAGAAGGAAGTAAAATAAATTGAAGTAATTAATTAAAATTCTTTATAAATTAAAGATCTATTTTATCTGTGGGTTAATAAATCTTGAAGAAATTTTACGCGTGTGACATGAATGAATTGCAAGAGGAGAAATCGGAAGGAATATAATCAATTAATGATACTATTCTCCCTTCGTTTTTGAGACACACTGTATAGAGCGTTTCGATCGTGCGCTGTTTCAGCATGTCTTAGATTAGTAGAGTTAACTGGAGGTCTGGTCTTTCCTGCCAGCATTTGGCACTTAAGCATGAATAAGCCGAAATGAAGAGTTGGTAAAGGAACGCGCTTAACAGGACCCGCGTGGGTAGGAGCTGGCGCCTTGATTTGGTCGTATCTGTGTCTCCAATCGCTTTGACCATAACTCCTCTCCCACCTAGCATTAATTGCAGTCACGCGGATAGCGCGGCAGATCACCTGGTGGATCGGGTTCCACATTTCCCCGGCTCACTGCGACGAATGCTGCTGTCGTCCCGAGCCCTAACCACACTCCTTGTTCCTTCCATTGTCTCCGTCTTGATTTATGCCGATGCGAGGGCGTGTGTGTGTGTGCGCCTCACAGAACCCCGCCTTTCCCTTGTTGTCTTCCTCCTCGGCGGGGTTCCTGTACCGTCACCTCTGACCCTCGACCGCGTCTTCCAGACTCGTGTTACGGGAGAGAGGAACAACTGTACACTGGGATTGAAAGTAAACACGAAAGCATTGCACCTTCACTTTGTCGCTTCCTGCACAGCAACTTCTATTGACCAATAGCGTCTCTTCAAAAAAACGTTTACGTGTGTTTTAGGAAGCTGGAAACAAAACTTGAATTTGAAATGTAATGACAAATTTATATTTTTATACATATATAATATTTTTCGTGTGTTTCATTATCCGACTTGGACATAAAGGAGATGATGAAGTAAGAATGAGATAGCGTGATATTTATTACGAACAGTATTTTTTCTCGTTTTTATGAGTCGTCAAAGCACTTACTCTATACGAAATAATGAGATGACCAGGGTAGCGAATGTCTGTGGGGGTCTCTCAAAGTGTTTCTTAATTGTTTGAAATGTCTGTTTGTCGCTGTTTGTTACCAACTAATTATCAGTATTGTTTCAGGATTCATTTACTGTACCTGTAATTCATATGATGCGACACCCTGCACTACGGAATATGAGGTTGCATGTGAGGTCAGATAAAAGGAGATGTGTTTTATCTGTCTAAATATGTGTAGTGACGGAGTAGTGTTCTGATACTCAGCTGACATTGTTAACAGAGGTGACCCGGACGATTAAGAGGGCTATGAAAATCGTATTGGCGAGTAGAAATAGTTTTGATTTTGGATTCGACGCCAAATAGTGTAGTATAGGATATGTCACTACAGTTAAACGTTAAAGTTGTGCTTGCAGTTGACAGTGAGCTGACGGTATCGTTGTTAAACGCAGACAACTGTGGACCCCAAATTAATACACTATTTATGGCTAATATCAAAATATTCTTGCATATTTGTGAAGAATGAACATTGTATGAAGAAATAATTGTAAAATTATCAACAAATGTAGAAAAAAATTATTCGAAACGATACGGAAAAAAAGTGTAACAGTCCGAAGGAAATAACCCTTTCTTAAGACAAGACTGTTTTTCCCCTCTACAATGGGAAGCTGTACTTAGTTTAATCAAGTTACTCTTATTATGGCAATGAAATGGGATTAAGACCACTTTCACCAGCTGATCTTCATCAATCCTTGCGGGCTGCATTAGTGAAACTGATAAATGGCACGTTCAACAGCATGAAAACGTCAGAGCAGGTGTGTCAAGAATAAATACGTTGTGTACATATTGCTTACGTGTTGTAGCACGAAGTGTGTGGGACAGTGCATCCTGGAGGCGGAACAAGTTGGAACCAGAATAATACGACTCTCACAGTCCCTTTTCCTATATTAACAGCCCAAGTTAATTTCAATCAGAGTCCATTTAGTTCTAAGATTCGCTTTGGGACTATATTTGAGAGCTAAGCGAAACATTGAGAGCGTAGTCAATTAAATCATATGCAAGTTTCAGATCCTCCGCAAGTATTCATCCAGCATGCGCTGTGTAAAGCCAAGTCAAGCTGAAAGAGGCTATTAAACAGAATTTAAATTAAATGAAAACCCATCATCAAGTAATTGACCACTTAAGGAACCAAAACAATTCTTCTAAAATATTTTCATCCAATGGTAGTTGCAAAACCTTCGTCATTTTAAATACTTTTCTACAAATCTATTACTTTTCCGTTGCAGTGAGTCTTGAATCAATATTTGAATATTCATCATCAGCAGCAGCCCAGAACGGGCCACAGCTTCCTTTAGGATTTTCCACCATTGGTCTCTGTCATTAGCTTTAGTCCACCAGCTCTTAATGTCTCATGATGTCGTTCATAACACATTCCATCCAACGGAGTCTTGGGGCGTCCCATCTACTTTGTACTTCAGCATTCTTTTTGGTACTTCATTCTCTTAACATGGCCCACCCATCTCAACCTATCAAGCGATTGATACAGCTCATAATTATATCTTGGCCTCCAGATCTCCCCTACTTTGACAGGTCCATATATTTTCCGAATAATTTTCCTTTCAGCTTATCAGCTTCTGTAAGAGACCAAGTCTCAGATGCATACATTATTGTAGACCTAATTAAAGTTTTATACAATACGCTTTTATCTTTAGGACAGAGTAATCTTGATTTGAATTGTCTTTGGAGACGATAATAACTATCTTTTAGCTAGTTGGATTCTTCTACTGATTTCCTCAATTACATTATTGTTGCTGTTTATCAACGATGATGGCATATCAACGTGATTGGAAACGATATAGGAGCAAGCCACTGTACAGTATGAAAGAAGGCGTGGGAGATGAGATAAGAATATTGAGTTGTCCAACTGGTTAGGGTAAACGGTACGTGAGTTTATTTTACGTGTGTCGGTGGTTTTACTGCGGCAGCAACGGGATTTACAAGTTTTCTTCACGACCCGCTTATCCCCTTTGCATGTAAACTGTATTGGGATTGTTTGAAGCCAATAACCTGAGCACAGATAAGCGGGGTTAAGATGTTGGGGGTGGGTGGATTTTTGGGTGTACGTGGGCATCTCAGGAACCAGTTATTTCACCGTTAGTTGTTCAACTAGACATGTCAGTGTATTATTCTTCTTGTAATCTCCTAAATGGGCTCAATGTCCAAACGTTCAGAACTGTCCCCGTCTTAATTTTTCGTAGTAACAAAATTTCACTTCTAAGTACTGTTTTCTTTACTAGTCAATATATTTCATTCTATATCTATAGAATCTTATCTCAATAATATATCTAAAATGTATTTTTCAGCTAAATGTTTGAACTGAAATGTCTTGGTAGTTCAGTTCAAACATTTGTACTCGCAGATTTGTTCAATAGATAGCGAGTTTGTGAGTCAAGGAAATTTCAATATCAGTTTGTTCTATTATTTGTTACTCAGTTCTGTACAGGTAATAAAATATTGTTAATACCATATAATCCAGGTAATCAACCCACGATTTCAGAAAATTGCAGCTTTAGTCTCCTTAGATAATTGGACTGAATATGTTATTGAAGTTTTACTGATAATGTGATGATTTTACTCACTCGGGAATAATACTCTTGCTACTGTATTTCATATGGAAGCAGGTTTGACCTTGAAGCTCTTCCTTGTGCCCTCGAATTAAATTCATGAGACGTTATCCCTGTATTGTCCACTCAGTTGCACTGGAGTAAGGGATTATCGTAATTTATTATTGGCTACTTGTTGCAACATTTCTCTGCCCTCATTCGATAAAAGCCTGAACGGTTCTCATTTTCAAGTCATTGCAGTCATTAATCGCCTCTGTCTGGCTTATGAACTGAATAGCAGGGAAACGCCTATAATTCTCCACCAGTGTCTTCTACATTGTTCTTATTGACCTACAATATATCCTTGTGCCGTTGTCTTAGCTTCATAATTTACACCAGTTCTTTTATCAACTTTCATTCTGCGAGCAACTTGTTCCATATGTCAAGCATTTCAAGGTTTATTACAAAGCAGCCGACATTAGATTCTTAATAGTGTAACAAATCCTTTATATCTGTTTAAAATATTACTGAGAGACCTTATCTTTTCATTTTCAAGATTTCTTTTTCTATCGTATTTGGCCTCCTTTTATAGCGTCTGACTAATTGTATTGTGTTATCAAATAAACAATAAGTCAGCAATTGTATATTACTCAACACATTAGACGCGTTTCGTCCACAATTTTGGGACTTCAGCAATTTTATTCTCGTGTTAAATTACTTGAACGGAAGCAAATATAAATTACAAAATTATGCTCCAAAATGAAAATTTTGCGTTCTGGATTGTGTCCAATGACGATTGAAAAAATTAACGCCAGAAGAAATTTGTTCATTTTTTTTTGCCCGAAGAAGACCCAAACTTGTGGGTGAAACTTTGTATCTAATGTATTCAATCATATAAAAAATTCTGACTTATTGACCGTTTTGATGTTTATTTATTAATTTTATAAATGTCATATTAATTTAAATATTATATTTTAGTTCGTATAAAATACTACATATTTGGTCGAATTTACAGCCATCGTTGTATTTGAAAATTTAATTACAGCGCAAATGGCATTTTATAAGAATATTTCTTCTGTGTTATTATTTCCCGAAATATGTTGTGCTCCAGAAGTCAAATTCTAAACACTTGCATAAAAGTTCGGTTACCATGTTGAATATTTCCTTTTAACTTATGACTGCTCAAAAAGCAGATAGCAATATTCATCACATGTCTTTATAGGATTTTTACAGCAAGTTGATTGTCTCTAATTATATATTCTGTAATCCTCGTTGCAATAAAACGAATATATTTTGTAGGGTTAAATTGATGTTTCATCCAACTTTGCGAACAGTGGTAGGAACTATGTAATTTAAATATAAATGATTTGCAATGATAGACAGGACATATGAGTTGGTAAATTGAAGTTATACGGAAAGAAACCGTTTCAGACGTTGATCGCACAGAGCAGTGTGGGGGACAGTAGCCTGGTGGCATTTACGTGCGGAGGAATGCGTGCCGCCCACGCGTCATCGGCGTACGTGGGAAGACGCTTCTTGACCTAGAGGCCTCCGTCTCAGAAGCTCTAGGGAGGAACCTTATCATCACATAAGTGACCCACTTTGCTAAAATATACTTCGCTTAGTGATTCCTATATTTCCCTTAGTGATTCCTATATTTTAAATGGAGATTTCAACGAGCGTTGAGAACAGTATCACTCCACAAAATACGTACGCGTGTATACTCACTTCTGAGTGAATAACAGGACATAGTATGGACTTAATCAGTAAAAGGAGCTTTTATATTACTAGGAAAAAATATTTAAACAGTGAAATATTAAGGAATATTTTTAGTAACAGTTGCATGTATCAATTAGGAATAAATGAGGGAATGAGTGCATGAAATGAAGAAAATGTACACTAACAGGGAAGTGAAAAACCTCCAGAGATTCTAAGAAAACGCAGATCAAAGAACATTGTAAAGTTTATTTAGAAAACTGCCCCCAAGTTCAAAAAATAAAAAAAGAATGTATACTGTATTATAAGTACTTATCAGAGGATTCGATGCACGACAATTTTAGGATTGAAGACGTTTCAGAACATGAAACTGAGAATAATCACACGGGGGGCTGACGGCTTTTTATTCATCGCGATTTACAGACATTTATCCTGGCTGAAATTAAAAAGACTACGATTAATAGGAACAAATAACTCAGAAAAATATGATTTTATGAATTTTAAAAATGTGGGGATTTTGTTTCACGTGTGTAATAT
This sequence comes from Eucriotettix oculatus, assembly GCA_034510155.1. NCBI lineage: Eukaryota > Metazoa > Arthropoda > Insecta > Orthoptera > Tetrigidae > Eucriotettix > Eucriotettix oculatus. The sequence goes on from CM067382.1 coordinate 39,096,074, forward strand.
TTTACTAGAGCAGATAGACGAGTGTGCGCGTCTATTAATACACATGACTGAATCTCTCCCACTGAAGGTCAAAATATCAAGGATATTGCTTGGGTGGAAAATATTTTTCCGTAATCAGACACTAATTAAATTTTAAGCCTAAGCATAACCGTTTACATTACCCATTGATGTAGCTCCTAATTTTCGTAATGATGAATTTCAAACATCTGTGGCAACTGCCGCCATCTAGTCGTCTTTCCTCAACAACTCTATTTTTCCACGGAACTTGCGCCCACAAAGCGGTACAGATCTAAGAATCGGTGACGATTGAGAGTGTTACTGCGAAAGTCCAAGGTAACCCAGACCGAAACGATTTCCTCGGCCCTCCATATTGAGTTCTAGAGAATTCCAGGAAGACGAGCGACTTTCTGCTGGAATGTGACGCGTGTTCTTCCACGCAGGGTTCAAGGTCCTGAAGTCGTAAACCGTTGTCGTTATGCGTAATGGGCTTATTTTATTCCTGCCACCGCGGTGACGAGCAGCCGATTTTACGACACGATTGCAGGGGTAAAAAGGCGTAAAACCATATAAATGAACTGAGGCTCTGAGAATTCTAGGTTTTGTTAGTTCTCAAGTTGGAAAATGAGACTGATACAAAGAAACTTGTGTTGTATTTCATTTGTTTAATAAATCGTAAGTCCAACATGGTTTTCTGAAAATCGATTATAACGAGTAAAGCTGAATAATCTTCGCATTGAAAATTACATAAGTTACAATTTGGCTCAAATCAAAATTTGATCTTTTCATGCATATTCAGGAAATTTAATCTGACATTTGTATGCCAAACTGTGCTTGTGGAAAAATAAATAATGTCGAGGATAAAAGCTCCTTGATATATTAATTGATTGGTTTAAACTGTTGTGATGAATAAAACTTTTTGACATGAAATTCAGCCATTTTTCGAAATTTAAATAAAATGGATATTATAATAATAGAGGAGTATTTGACTTATTGAACATGAATAGTGAAGTTTTCAATTCTATTTTGAATATATTTATAGTTCAGGAAGCATTTCTCGTCGACAAAATTACTCAATCTTATGATGTTATGGAGTGGTTGGTGGAGGAATTCAAAAATTTACTTTGCTCTTATTAATGTTCTGGTAAATCACGCAGCCACAGAATAGACCATTATCAAACTTGAGATGCTATTATCGGTAGCCTTTATAACACAAACCCTAACGTCTCTTAGATGACTCATCATCTGCTGACTAAAACGCTCGCGGTACTACCAATTGGGGACGACTTCTACTTTACAGCGTCCGTGGGACATACCAAGTGAGTTTGCCTATTCAATATTGATGCAGAGTAAATGAGTGCTTACAAGTGTAGTTTCGCCCCGCTAGACAAAGTTTGTCTCGCCCCAAAACTCTCTTTAGTCAAGGCTTTCAAGTAATACTGAACGGAAGTGTTATGAATTAAGCAGATGTTTTCTTCAATATCAAACATAATGGCTAATAACTTTATTATGTAACTAGCTAACTCCCGCGACTTCACAACGAAATATTTTTCCCCCTAAAAACGAAACAACAGGTACAGAATTTCAATAAAGATGAATTCATTGAATATATAAAAAGTATGGTATCATTATTTACGATCGCTTCAGGCAAACCTTATAACTCGCAGTTGGTTTAGAACAGATTCTGCTTTCATACATTTCGGAGCCAAATTTGGGCAGAAATTCAATGGATTTATAAATATTTATTGAAATATCTTCTGAACTCTTCAAGATATCGAAAATTTAAGTTATAATTCCTGTTTGAATTCCTGAAATTTTCATTGAAATCTGTTTAGCCGTTTCGAAGCATAAACAGATCAAGCGTATAAGCAACCAGATTTTAACGCACGTTAAGAAACGAAATCTTCACGTAAAATATATATGTATTAATATCATTATCGAAATGAAATATTCACTAATATTTAAGTTAATTTGGCTTTTTTTAAACCCTTAAATTTTTATTGAGCCATTTCGGAGCCTGTTCGAGACAACCATACGGACAGACAGTCGGACAGATAGACAGACAGACCGACACTTCAATTTTATTTATTGGTATAGACTACAGTTCAGAATTTAACTGTAGAAACACGATGAAACTGAACGCATCTCAAGAACTTCTGGAACATGCAACGCAACGTTAATAATAATGCAACGAAAAGAATCGGCGAAATTTATCTATTCCTGATGTTGCAGACGTTAATTTACATTTTTTTAAATGGCACGACGTGATAATGCATAACATAACTGATATGATGTGTTCCCTCCTTCAAAAGATCGAGCGAAGGATAAGGAACGGATGGAGCCCACTCCGCTATATATCGATAGTAATCACCTCTATTACACTGATTAACATGCGATAACAGTTCTAATTTTCTTTTCTCTCTCAGGGGATTCAACGATAAAGTGATGGTTCATTGTAGCAAAATTAGTAAGTGAATAGATAGGTTCGGAATCACGTGAACAGATAAAACAAACTGGCCGATAAGAACTATGACGAACGTGACAATCGAAGCGAAACTTATCGATCGAAGAACTTTTACATTTACTAGATCGGAAAATATTACGGAAAACTAGGAATTCTGAAATTTAAGAGAAACGTTCCACTGTTGAAATTATTGTGCATCAAACTAGGTACACAAACTAGATGAGATATAAGGTCAGGTCTGCTGGTCCCCGCAGACTCACAGTCGCCCACTTGAGCTCATCACCGCACTCCAATCAGCACCACTTACTCCAACGAGGTCCTTAATTGACTCCACCTGGCAGATCTCCATGCTCAAGAAAAACCATCTCGCCCACACTCCGTAAACTGTTACATACGATGCACTTTCTCTCTCGGCTATTGACATAATAGTCCAACGAGCTCAATTCAGGCAACTACCTGATTAATAATGCAAATAGAAAACCTAGTGATCGCTGACTGGTGGCGTTGAGAGTGAATAAGGTCCAATACCCACGAGTCGTCAACGGGACTACAACTTACTACTGCTCCACGAAGGCTGCTTGTATTATCTTTAATTTTTGGAAGAGTTACGGAGGTAAATATGAAAATTTGGTCTACTACGTCTTCCAGACCAGCAACCAGTAGGTAATTAGGTCGCAATAAATATCAAGCCGTGCGTGAAGCGTAGTGAAAGAATGGAGGAGAAGCGTGGAAGGGGATTATTGTTGTTAGCGAGGATCAATCGTCAGAGACAAGCTACTCTCATTTTCAAAAATATTAATTATATTCTTACCAACAGGATATACAGACAGAACCACTCCTGATTTTTTGTTTCCTTGCATGAACATGTTTCTTCACTTTGAAGTTCCCGTAAAAAATGTTTGTGTTAAAGTTCACTCCAATTTCAGGGCACAGACAACTGCCCATCGAATTTTGACAAGACTTGCTATTTATCTTGAGGAGTACAGTTCCTTTTTTCACTGGAATCTAAGGACACTTTGATCTGAATTGCTATGTATCTTTTCGACCACAAGCATCAACGTTCTAGTAAAACGTAACTGACAAAAATAGACTTTCTATAACTAATGAAATAGATTTATGATATGATTTGTAGCAGTTGTTTTCATTTAATTCTAAACTTATTTTTATAGTAAATATATTTTTCTTGAATGAAATGTTAGATAAGAATAAAAAACGTATGCCTCAAAGCTTTTGGTCATTAAAAGAAATTATATGTAATTCAGTTAAGAAACTTCCAACGTTCCAATGAAGATGGTTCTCCTGTATCCTAATCATTTAGTCAGCGATTTTCTTTCCAAGTCGGCCTAGTTTTACGGTTTTACCGAGATTATTAAATCTTATTGTGAAGTTAAATAAATTAAGAGAGATAACGCCTTTCGACGACTCCCCTTATGTTCGGAGCTGTTATTTGTAGGTTATGCTCTACTTCCTCCTCATCGAGCAGATTAATTTGACCTTAAATTGGTCGACCGACCACCTGCAGCCGGCGTTTTATCTGCGATCTCTTCGTAACAGTCCATTTGCATTTGCTCGAAGAACACACCTATAAATCCCCAGCTTTCTCTCGAAGGTGCTCTCCCTTATACAGTCACGTTATCGCACACGAACAACGAAAAAAAAAATTCGCTGACAAATACGGACCGTGTGCGGCTGTAAATTTACTCGGCAAACATAGTGGACTGGGTCAGCGATGGCGATCGACGGACGGACGTCAAGAAAAAGAACAGCAAACGCCGGGTAAGAAAATGCACTACAGCCGAAAGCGAACTGCTTTAAATAAAATTATTCAAATCATTTAATTACAGTCTTGGTCTATAAAATACTATTTAATAATGAAAATAATATTAAAAAGGATGGTATCAACTAATAGTAGGAATAATAGACAAAATGAAACTAAAATTTAATGCTGCAGACTGAAACTACAACAAAAATTATGCATGTATATCTATTAAAATAAACTTAAGTTTCAACCGGTAAATAGAATATAACCAAACAGGTGTGATATACGTATCTGTATTGGTCGTACTAATGAAAGTATAAATCTAAAATATATAATCATAAATAACCAACGCAGTTCAATGAAACAGTTCAAGTTTTTTACTTTTTAACTTTTCCATGAACTCTGTCTAGAATCGTCGCAAGAATATTTCTTTACCATTACCTATTATCCTAACCGGTTTGTTTGTCTTGAGAGGTTTTGTTGGTGACGATAGATAACACTTGACATAAACGCACCATTCTTCTTTATAGTCCCGTAAAATTTAATGCATTTGCTCAAGCTCATCTATTAGACATGTACGAGAAAAAATCTCAAGTGTTTTTATTTGCTAGTAAATGGACCAATATTTGAATCTCGTAATTGATGTTTTTCATTGCATTTACATATTTGAATGATAACAATAAATAAGACATAAGAAATAATTCATAGACAAAGAAATGTAACACTATAAAATTTGCGTAGGCGTAATAGAATCTTGTCATGATTATTTAAATTTAAATGTAAATTATTTTCCCGCCGAGTTGGGTCGGAATCAAACTCTAAAGAAAGTGGAATACATCAGAATTATAATCCAAATAATTACATACATATTCTTGACATACAATTATATTTGCGTATTTTTAAAAATGTACACCACGAATTCCCTAACTTGAATCTCTGGACAATTATTTTAGCAATTTTACATTGATGAGAAATTTAATGCGATGTTGCAGTTTTCCTATTATTCGTTTTACATTATGTGTAAAATGAATAATTATCATAAATTTATATTTAATTTTTAATAATTTGCTAAAGTGACTAAATCCTGCGTGGAGGACGTAAGAAGTAGACTAGGAAAGGCTCAGAGTAATTATTTGTCAAGGGCTAATTTGACGTTTTTAGTGCATACGTTTACAATTACAAACATTTGCATCACATGTTTTAATATTTATTTTATTTTCCTAAATTGTGCCAATGGCGGTATTCGGAGGCTACAGAAAATCGATTTTACATGCAATGATAACAACGATTAAACCATTCGATATTATTAAAAATAGTAATTATATACGTTAAAAATTATTTTACATCAAAGGGAGAAGGAATGCTTCTACTGAGCTCTGATAAATAGACTAAAGATTAGAATAGTAAATGTCGACAGGACCCAGGGTTCGAACCCAAGAGCAAGGTCCTGGGTCCGAGTCCTTGGTCCGATTGATGTTTTTTTATTATTATCTTCTAACATTCTTTACATTTTAAACAGAAGTCCCAAAAGACCTTTAGATTGCAATAGATTTATTCAATCGACTCTCTAGGGAATCCCTAATGTACAAACACACAAATACATTTATTAATAGTTTTGAACGTTCTAAATTTAACTTAGAATTTTATAATCTGTCGAGAATGAACTAATACTTTGGAAGACTTCTAATTAATTATGTTTAATGATCCCTTCGGCTGGACCTGATTTTTGGCTTTCTATACTTTCCTGAATAAGTAACATTAATCATGTATGACGACCCTTGCTTATGTTTATTTTTCAACAAGTCTGAAGGATAACTGATGAAGAGGAATAGAAATACTAGCCACGTATACATGCAATAAACCCAAAATTTTCCTCGAAATTGACGAGCATTACCTCCGAGATAAAAGAACATTAAGAACCTAATAAACAGTAAACAACAATCTCTTAAATCAAACTCAATAAATCAATTATCTACAATTAAGTACGATAAAGGAATAAATACAGCTAATTTTCAGCAAGATTTTAGTTAATATAATTACGATGTTTCGTCCATATTTGTCGACTTCATCAGATAGATTTTTGAATGAATAAAATATTGCAAATGTGGATATTTTGCGCAGTGGACTGCGCCCAGTGTGTAATAGTTTTATTCATTTAAATTTTTCGTGATCAAGAGCACAAATGTAGACGAAACATCGTAATTATATTAATTAAAATCTTGCTGACAAATTGGCTGTAATTTTTAAATATTATTAGTTAAGCACTTTTGCGGGCAATTAAGTGCTAACCGGTATCAATTCGTTTTGAAGAAAACACTTAAGTTGAGTTAGTAGCAGAGTCTGAAATACTACCCATTACGAAAGTGGTTTGAAAGGTTAGTAGTGGGGTAGGATTATTGACATAACCAAGTTTCTTTGACTCTGCTAAAAGTTTTGTTTCAGGAAAGTTCAGTAAATCCAAACAATAGATTTTGTGCGTTTTTCAGGAATTGCTTGGTAAAAGTCAACATTTCAGTAGTAATGAAAGCTTGAGTAATATGTCAAAAATAGAGGGGACATCAATGGTAATGGAGGGAAATTTTTTGATGGTCGCTCCTTTGCGATCTTTTAACAGGTGCAATGCTGTTTCAGGTGGCGGTTGTGATGGATAGCAGCTGAAAGGAAGGAGGACGGCAGGTAGCTGTACGATGGAGGTGGTTCCAGCGCAGAGACCCGCGTTCCAGCGGAGTGACGTGCAGGAGTGGTCTCGGCTGGACCAGCTGACTGGAGTCCTGGAGCGCGGACGCATGCAGAAGGATCACTGGGCCAGCGGATCTCGGCGCTACGACAAGGTCAGCTCTTATCAGACATGCCAGATAGTACCTGTGTCATATCAAAGTCGTTTCTGATCTTGTTGGCTCCAATTCATGACTGCCATCGACAAAATTATCCTTTTGTTATCTGTATTCGTGCAGCTTCAAGTCTAATTTGTAAACGGATTCTTCATCATTCCAGAAAATGGGAAAATGTGGTCGCTGTTTGCAGCCTATGAAACGATATTGAAACTTTTCTCGTTTCGTGGAAAATTATTAATGATTTGGTTCCTGACAGTGGATTCCCGTTTCTCGCCAGGCTATACACATTACCTCAGTTGATTGTTTAAATTAACCAGTCGCGATTTTTATTGCTATGCCGTTGACTTAGTAAGCAGCCTAACCCGCTTCTTAAGATTAATAGGGTGTCATATAAAAACAATAAAAACTCAATAAACAGTTATAATGGAGGTCTTTCTTATATATGTGGGCGCTAACGCACACCAATTTGAATAATAAATTTACTTAGTTTTCTTCCTGGAATTTATACCGCGTTTGTTCCTACATATGTATATTGCCTTTTTAGGTCGTTAGATTGTTTATGAAGTACTTTTACGTTATCGTCATCAATTGTAATGATTTAAATTTAAATGATGCAGTGACAATGCACAAAAGAAGATCGACGATCCAATATGTAATTTTTTTATTCTTTGATAAATTGAAGGTATATAATAAATAATTGTCATTTTGATAAAAAAATTTGACAAGTACACACACTCACAGATATATGGTACTGCAAAATATGAGCGTATTGTATTGTAAAAATTATATATGTTTGTAGATGATTATGGCTAAAGTCCTTGATTTCAAATTGATAATTCTTTACAAACATTATTGTTGAAGTTTAAAATAATAACTGAGACTGATAAAAAACCTGTTGTGGTATAATACACAATTTAAAAGTCAGTCATATTAAATTAATTTTATAATCCTTGAATAAATATAATTTTGTACCATTGAAATATTAATATTCAACATATTTACAGCTGAATCAAACCTAATGAACTAAACTAAAAAAAATTATATTTAATATCTTCTAAGTTGATATGTTAATTATTTCTAGCATTTTCAATAATATGACCAGTAAACAACGTCCAACTTACGTAAGCTCCAAAACGAAATTCCTTTCTCGTGCACCTCAACTTTTTCTGAGGTTTGATAGAACATCTGGCCGCATTTCTCCGCAGCTCTTTCGGCGTGGGCTTTTCTTGATTTACATCCAAATGAGCTGCCAATTATCGGGAACACGATTTCTGCATTAATAATAAGACAGGCGGTGAGACTACAAGAATATCTCTCAGCATTTCTCACGAGTAGGCAAATTGCAGGCAACTTGACACGAAAACTTGGGGCTAGATAATTCCTGGCCAATCTTTAATCTGAAGTAACACAAACTGTGCATTTAGTTCAAATTGGGGGGAATATTTTTGGGTTTCTTTCACTATCATACGTGATTTCAGGAAGGGACGATTATATTTCAAGGGGTCAGACTCACAAGCACCATCAAAGATATCATAAAAACAAAAATGAGAAGCTTTTCCATGTAGGTTCCAAAATGTGTCTGAATTTATTGATGCGCCTACTACAGCCCATTTGTTCACCTCTGTCTTAGATAGGTACATAAAATTTGATTAGCCTGTAGAAGGTCATATAGTAATTGAATAACATTTTATCTAATGATTTTAGGCATTAAAATAGATATGGTTTTCAGTTGTTATTCACACTTAGTTGCGTCATATGTTAATAATCTGTATGTAATATTCAACACACACTTGCGTGACTCTAAACTTCCTGTTTTTGCTCCTGACTGTATGTGTTGCGGTACTTTCTAGCTCTAATGGCTGCATTGTTAGTTTCGTGGTTTTCATCTTCTTACGAGACTCGCAGGGCAATGAAACTGAGGTTAATGTTCCATCAGCAAAGAACATTTGACGATCATCATTCAGACTTCTGAGATGAGCCGAAAGTGAAAGTCAAACCTCTCTTAATTAGCCTGTGATCGTCTCACGTCCAATTAGGGCGTGAGTGTAGCCTCTCTTGTTAATTAAGACTGCTTGGAAACAGGAATACGAACACCCATTAACGCCTGTTAGTCTTATCACCGTATTAATTGGGTACCTAGTGGCGAAAGTTGCAACTTGTGTCAATTACAGCGAAGACTAGTCAAAGTGAAAGTGCAATTTGTAGTTAATTTCATAAGGATAGAAATGACGTTAATCATTTTGCGATTCTTTGTTTTGAAACTATGTTTGCCGAACGCTAATCCGTGTGATTAGTAATTTAAACCAACACAATATAAGCCAATGATCTAATTTCACGTTTGGTGGTCCGGGAAGCAAGCATTTCAAAACGATTTTAAATAAACAGACATTAAGAGGATGGATGATACAAGGAAAGTGAAGATGGTCTTCAATAACAACCCGGATGGAACCAGATTAAGAGGTAGACCAATAACAAGATGATGGAATTGCGTACGAGTGGATATGGATAGATTTAAATTAAGGAATTGGAGCTGATGATGTATAGAGTAGGATGGCGCAAAGCCATGGAGGAAGTTAAGGTCCACTCGGGCTGGAATACCAAATAATAATAATAATAAGAAACATACATGTATCTGATCTGTACATAGAAACAGGAACAGAAATCTTGTTGTTGTTGAATATCGAAATAAGATTTTAGAAGCTGTTGTATGGAACAAAGATATCTAATCGTAACTAGAAACTATTTCTCGGACTACGTCATTCAGGTTGGATGAACATCATAAATACACCTACCATTGATCACATAGCTCAGTGTTTCACTTGTAGAATAATTCAAGAGATTTCTCGTTATAAAGGAAGCCTAAAATATTTTTAAAGCACACGTATGAATATTGCCGGTCTCCAGTGTCAGTGGACTTTCCGCACATCAACAGATAAAAACTGTGCAAACGATGAGATTTTTCAAATATGTTTCTGTTTTACTGAGGAAGGGGAACTTGATCGGCGGAGTATTTGATGGGAAAAAGCGGTGAACTGTATTCGATTGTGAAACGAACGTTGAAAATATAGTACATTGGAAATTTTAGAGAAGTAGAAAAATTAGTGGAGCAAGAAGAGAAATATGAATGGCAGAAGCTATTATCAGGAGAAGCCAATTAATTTAGAGAAATATCTCAAAATCAGGTAGTATTTTTTGGGTCCCTCTTAAGGCTGAGACGCTCTCAAGACCAGGTCTGGTAATAGTCCCTTGCTCCCGAGATGTTTTTACCTGTCAGCGACGCAGTTTCCGGTAGTGCCAACATACATTTCATATATATCGCCGGGGAATGTTGCTTACTACTTTAAATTCTGTTTATACCATCATCATTGCACTCCATCCAAAGACTTCAGAAGTAATGAAATTTTCTCAAAAGAACCACGTTTCAGCGTTTAAATTCTCAATGTCGGAGTTCTAATCGTTGAATAATCTCTATTGTGTCAGTTTCCATGGAAATTCTGAGTTTGTTTCGGCCCCCCCCAAAACGTAATGTCGAAATCTCCGTCGCCTTATTCAGTGCGGCGCCGCGTGGCGTACCTCCGCTCCTTGCAGCTGCACGTGGAATCTCTGCACAAACGTCTCAACGACGCCATAAGGAATCTCGAACTCAAGTATCAGGCTCGTCGCAACGCCGTGTCCGAGCGACGCCGACGCATAGTGACGGGCGTCGTGGAACCCGACGACGACTCCGCCGACGACGAGGATTACGTGCGCGGCGTACCCGACTTTTGGCTGACCGCTCTCCACAACGCGCCGCCCCCGTTGCAAGGGATGGTCCGCCTCCGAGACGAACCCGCCCTGCGCTGCCTCCTCGACATCCAAGTGACGCCGTGCGCCGCTCCCGACGGCTTTGAACTGCGCTTCCTGTTCGCCCCCAACGATCTCTTCACCAATGCCGTCCTCACGAAGCGCTACGTCACCGCCCCCGGGACTCACCCCGCCATCGGGTGCACCATCTACTGGCGCCGCGACGTCGCCAAGCGTGGTCCCTCTTTCTTCGACTTCTTCTCGCCGCCGGAGACGCCCATCGGGTTTGCAGACCGTGCCGCTTACAGACGGCTTCGCCGTGACCTGGAGCGCGGCCTTTTCTTCCGCGACACCTTCCTCCGCGACGCCGTCAGCTACTTCTGTGCGCCGCCGCCGCCCCCGCCTCGCCCCATGACACCGCCCAGAGCCCATGTCCTCGGCGCCGGGGAGCTCGTCGTGTCCGCGCTCGATGGCCGTTTGCGCTAATAAATCGTGTGTGTTGTAAGATGAGTGTGTAGAATAATGCAAAATACAGTCAATGCGTCTGATTGGCAGTGTAGTCTAGTGTCGCCCGTAGGAGAAATCACCGCGACTTTCCCTCGCCAGCCAACCTTGAACGACGGAAAGTGAGAGCGAAACTCGGCATCAACCGAAGCTGTTCTGTTTTATGTTAAACGTTCTGTTACTAGTCTATTTACGGGATAATAGTGGGAGGGGAGACGTGCGCTTGCTTTCTATCAATATTTTCCAATCCTGAATGCCTGGATGTGTTTTACCGAAAAATCTCAGAGCGTTTATTGCCAGTATCAATTTTACATTTGAAAAAATCAAATTCATCAGAAAATTAAGTCTTACGCCGACGATTCAATTAAAATATTAATCTATATAAAGAAAAACGGAAGTATCTTTGTTGTCCCTTATGCGTTTCTATAGAATTCATCCAACTGCGATGACACTTTAATGAGTTACAGTACTTACTTTAGACCAGGTTATTGTCAATCTATCTAAGCTTTAGGTCCATTTCTTCCCCCTGTTTAGGCCAAAACAGTTTCCCTCACTTGAAACAGTTCCGACAAATATAAGTTACGTCAACAAGTTTGCGTAAGTGGCTTCCGAGCTTTTTAACAAATCTCCGCATTATATACTGAAGGAAAACGTAAAAATCATATCCATACTTTAAAATAGTAAAGCAGAAGTATTTTTCTCCACCTTAAAGTACAGTGAATATGACTCACTTTTTTGTACCGGGAGTATTGTTAGCTTCCTGGGAGAGTATTTTTTGTTCTTTAAGGCACCAGGATCATTTATGCTTCAACAATGACTGTTTCTTACGTCATTAATGAACCGCCAGTATTTTGGACACTCTGGGGTGCGCGGAGAATTATTAAATCCTTTAAAGTACATATAATCCATTCTCTTAATACACCGGAATTTTTTTTAAGTCTCTTAAGGTAAGCGTGCTTATTTAATGTACCAGGAAAAAAGACAAGAATGGAGAATTGTCGAGCGGATCAGGGACTCGAACTCCGGACCACCCGAGTCGATGTCCAAGGGTCGATTCGATATCCCTGCTTTCTGTAACCAAAGCCAAGCTCACCTACAATTTACTTAATCACACTCTGCACAACATAATGTTAGGAATGCAGTGAAGAACGAAATTGAAATGTGCTATCAAAGGGTATATGGCCAACAAATATTCTTTGCTAATTGGAAATGTAAAAAGGCTGAATTTATATGCACTTCACATATTATTAATCACCAAAAGTACAGCTATTATAAATAATGAGCAATTTGTGGTTTTTAGGAATTAATTTGAATTGTTACCCAAGCTTGCGTTATTCCAGTTTCAAATATTTTAATTATTCATATAACTTTCGCGGTCATTTTCCAAAAAATTTAGACTTTCTTCTACCATTCGCAAATTATTTTAACACATTAACTTCAAACAGCGATTAAACCAAATTTTTTCATATTATACAACGGTTCGTCCTCAATTTTGGAATTTATTCACGTAAAACGATATAAAATCAAATTTCTTCAGCGGGAAATTTTTTAATGGATGCTAATAAGTATTTACAAGGTTTCCAGCCAATTAAAATGTCCTAAAATATTACCGACGTCAAACGTTGGTTGGTATATATAGAGATTTGTATTGCAACAAAAATTTACATTAATTGCTTCCAAAGAAAATATGATGGCAACTTGGCTGTTTGTTTGTTATTAATTACAGATTGAGGATGGCCAATGGCCGAAAGCTTCGGTTTTTATTAATGACCATACAATAAATTTATTTGTAAAATATTTGAGGACATTTTGACCGGAAACCTTGTATATTATTAAGAGTCTTACTGTAAATTTTGATAAATATATTTTAATTACAAAATAGAGGTCTAAAATGAAGTTCGTGGACCCAAATAGGCTTGGAAGGAGTTACCATCGCGTGACGCTTGAAAGTTGTTTATTTTTTACATGAACTTGGTCCTAAGCATAAAGGAAAACTGACCACATCTAATCTGGATTAAGACTACTGCACGATAGAGACGTTTAGTCGATTAATGTGTAAGGGATTCTGCTGATCTGTGAAAATATCTTCTAGTAAGTGTTGGTGATGATAAATTCTTAAAACCGTCATAGAGGGAGAGACTGTTTGTAGCATCTGTTACGAATGCTCTAAACTTCTCTCCACAATTATTTAATGACGTCATTCCCTTCATCTCGTCGACTTATGGAACAGGTTTAGCTGTCTTCAGCTTCAGTCGATTGCGGAGGTGAGAAGATGCTTACGCCGGAGGTGTGATTGGTGGGAGGAAAAGGTAAGCTAAGGTAAGCGGAGAGAGGGCGTTTGCCGGACCAGTAGCTCGGAGAAAGCTGCTCTGATTTGCAGTGAATCACCGCCAGACAGCTGGTACCGCGCCGCCAAGGTAAGTCACGGAAAGCTCGCCCACGCACGCCCTCTCTTCCCTGCAAGCTTTGCCTGCCTTCCTTCACAAACAATCGTATGCTTATTTATGCCAGCAGCGAGTGTTACGACCGTAAGGGCAACGATCCGCGTCTTCGATCTCTGACAGTTGGTTACGCGAAAGTGCAACAAACCTCGTTGACGCAATTCTCGTGGGCGACAAGAGCAGATGGCTGCTAGAATGCCATCACACAAAGAAGATCTACATCGCCCATAATACTTCACGAATGATATTCAGTGCTGTTCAACGCATCACCCTTATTGACGTTTAATCAAAGAGTGTTTAGCCAATTGATTTTCGTTTACCTCCGAACACTTAAAGAAATCAATGCTAAGGTTTCAGTGAGTGCGCGTAAGAATTAGTGACAAGAAAAAGAAGAGACGTATACATCTGCGTGAGTTTCAAGACAATTTCTAGTGCAAAAATCTGTAATTTAAATTTGGCATGGTTTAAGAAATATATTTAAAATTTAGATTAATTAACAATTTATTTAAACATTTAAACCGCGCTTTTTTATCAGTCACTAATATTTATAATTTAGCACATATTCAAGGCATTTATTGAAGTAGAATACGGCCTTAGGACACCTTCACCTTAATTAAAATTGATAAATGTGCAAGCTAAAACCTAAAATCCGAGAATTATAATTCATATATATTAATTTAAAATTGGGTGTCATTAATATATATATACACGTAAATTGAAGGTTTTTCACACTTGACCAGTTTCAATGTACCGCACATATAAGTGCTTTGCCATGAAAAAAAAATTTATTCATTATAAAATCACTCTTCGTTACTACATATTCATAGAAATTAGTTTAACTTTATCTTTGAATCCAAACTGAACGTGTACTTTGTAACGTGAGTGTGATACTTCAAATAGACGATGAAAAGAATTTTGTGGCACGTGTAAAATATTTTTCTTTCCGTATGCAAAATTTTACGAGGATAAATTCTAAAGGAAAAACACTCAATTTGTATTGTAGAAACTATAGAAAACCTACGATTACATCATATTGAAAATTAGCCATCCTTCTTTTCAATCCACTTGGCCAGTTGTTACACAAGCCTTCTGCTACCATAATATTTTGGTTGAACGGCAAATCTGGTTTGGCTTTGTTGGTCAAAAACACAGTTATATATTTTTCAATAACATTTATGTGATCCTACAAGATATATATAATTTGTCAATATTAAAACTTTTTATCAAGTACTTAATATACCAATAAAGTCCAACTGATTGAGTTATTTGCAGTAGCTTTCGATTTCAGTTGCCGATGATTATGATTCAAGTAGAAAGCTACTGAAATCTACAACTGAAATTCTTTTCAGTTGCAGATGATTACGACGCAAGTAGAAAGCTACTGCAAATAATTCAAACAGTTGAGCTTCATTGGCATATTAAGTGATTTACCTTAACATAGTCCTCCAAATATCCAATGCAATACTTTTTATCAAAATTCCTGCTTACAATACATTTACATACTTTCAATTTATCAAAAATTATTTATATATCTCTAAACGAGGAGTTTTTTCGATTTTTTGTAATTGCAACACAAAACATAAGTGGTCATTTTGATAAAATGTTATATGTTGCAAAATTACGTATATACCAACTGGGTATATTTTGCAGTATTCAGCTCAACAGTAACCTCTTTGCTAACACGTGATTAAATCATTAGATAAATGGCCACATTTTTTAAATTTACATTTTCACGCCCCCCATCATCGAAATGGCACAAATGAAAATAAAATATTTTATTTAGGAGGTTAGATGGAATGCTGCCGAATGAACATGTGTAAAAATCGTAATTCAAACAATGCACCTTTCACATAAAAAATTATTTCAAAACCATTCATTATTCGATAAATAATTCAGTATGCACGCAGTTACAGTATACGGAATATATATTAAAAATTGGCAATCCGAAGTCTAAATGTCAAAACAATACCAAGCTACGACGGAATGAACTTGCGCATGTATTGATGCTTAAGTCAAATGTGGGATTACATGTCTTTTTATGTGAGATATCCAGAAAAAAAGTATAAAAAAAATTGGCTTGTGAGTTAAAAAAATTAGTATCTTGACAACAGCGCCAACTACCGGGTCCAACCATAGTTAAGAAGCATCCAGGTAACTCCATAAATACAAAAAAAATCTTCTAAATCGGTCAAGCCGTTTGGGAGGCAAAGAATTATAAACACGCGCACACCTGATTTTTATATATGAAGATAGGATTTTGTAAATTGTAAAAAGTAATGAAAACTAAATTTTTTGTAGATGGTTTTTAAAACCTGTGGGGTTAATAATGAGGATAATTTTACCCTTGTTTTTATCAGTCACGCAATAAAAACTTTTTTATTTTTGATTTCCAAATTTTATTCGGAGCTTTCGGCAATTGCCATAAACATCTATAAAATACAAATTTTAAAACTACAATTTTTAAATTTTTTAAAAATATTACATACATAAATATGAAACATTGCTTAGTTGATTTTATTGTACATACCTTCCTATAATTTGAAGCAAAATATCTAAATTTCTTCACGGAAAGGTATGCGATTCCAGGCTATGCTGGCTTACACAGAGCATTTTTTTGAACTTCAGTGTTCTAGAAGTTCTTGCTCATGTGCTCACCGAGCAAAATAGGCAACATACTTCCATGAAGTGTCGGAAATTATGTTGAAAAACTTTCAATGAGTCTTTTAAAATTTAGCCACGTTCATTATTAATTTAACTATCAGTCTTAAAAACAAATAATTAGTAAAATAAATTCCTTGATGAAATTATTTCAACCTGTGCGGTTGTAATAGATAACTTAAATTAAAATCAGTCATATTTATAATCGTTGTGGTATTGTAAAACACTATGTGTAGACGGTACAAGAAGTATAAAGACGGTTCAAAAGAAATTGTAGTAAGTGAAAGGCACGTTTAAGAATGGAAATCGTTGGCACGCAGAAGGCATGAATACTTATTTAGGATTGTACGAACATGAGCAGAAACACTAACCAGAACTCAATAAAACTCGTTTTAAAAAAGTATTGGCTGAAATTTTTAAAAGAGGCCACTTATTTTTTTTATAAGGCAGGTACAAATTTATATTGACATGTAATTAGTTCATCTTATTCTCTGTCGTATATATTCCAGATATCAGATAGAAAAAAATCATTTCGATTTTAAATTTACGCTCTGGTATTCGGAAAGAACAGCACCGTCGATGGCTGTTACATCTCATAATTGTTCCCCGGTTAATTTAACAACTACGGCACTATTTTATGCTTTCACTCTTCCCGTTAGAGATCTCTTCGCTGTTTACGTTTCACTTCGTCACACTGTTGTCCTTCAAACATTAAAATTTAAGTACCTTGTGTGTGCATTTGTCGGAGTAACAACTTTCTCACAGAACGTTAAATTAAACAAATAAATACTGTAGTACTAATAACTGTTATCAGGTAAGGATTAGTGATAGACGCGGGAGGTTAGGGAGGGAAATAAAGTGGTGGTTTAGGAGATATCATAGAATGAAGGGGAAACCAGACCGACAGTTTAATAATATGAAATTGTCTGAGTTCCTAGGACGAGAGTGAACAAAAAAAAAGAACCTTGCAGCTGAAGTCAGGTCATTTTTCATTTACAATGTTTCGTTATTTTTAAACTTCATGGATACAAAGAAAAAGTAATACCCATTATTGGTGTTTCGTTACTTTAAATGACTTCGACCTTTCCTCACACGAATACGAAAATAAATTTGATTGTTTGAATATTCCCAGATAACTTTCTTGAGTAGTACAAAATTTTTACCACTGTTTCGACTCGTTGCTTGAAGGCGACCTTTATTATATAATTTCCTTCCAATTAGTACCGGCGTGAGAAACGAGTATTTAGAGCGGATTAAGCCATTGGATACATTTTTCAGTATCAGAGACAAGTTTGAGAATAAAAAAAACCAAGTTTATATAAAATATCTCTCGTCTTGGCTGTGATATAGGATTTAAGTTCATTAGCAGATTTTCACATGTTTCCACGAAAGGGAACTGGGATCCAAAATCTGGAACTTCAGAGGCCTCGATCATCAACGAAAGAATAAAGGTTCAGAAGCTCACGGTCGTTGATCGACGTCGTTTCCACCAAAGTCTTAATCAGATCACATGCAGAGAAGATAAAAAACGACGAGCTGCACAAGGGACCAACCTTTTCTTTTTCTCAATTCTTGCTGTCCGCTGGTTGACCTCTGAAGAGTTGCGCAACAGCTGGCACACTTGCATGCAATACCTAACAGTTTGCAAAGTCCAACTGATCGAGCTTTTGACAGCCAAGACGAAAAGCAGTTTTCGTTTCATACTGGAATAAATGTACTAGAACGATCGATTCAACCAAATTTCCATTGGATTTTTAATTTCGAAGTCAGAGTTAGTAAATTTGGCGTTTCGTTTAATATGGGGATGACCAAACGAGAATAATTTTGTGGGCCCGTCACCAAGGCTTCGACGGTTTAAACAGGTTTTAAAATTTTATAAAATTTTCTGAAATTTCTTAAAAATTCCCGAAGTCTGCAGAAGTAAAACTCTTTCTTGCGAGGTGGAAGAAAATTTTGACATTTGATGTAGGGGAAGTCGGGACAGAGCAGGACATTTATTGTTTAACAATTTTTGTAAAATTATGGGAAAAGAAAAAAGACTTCATAAAAGTATAAAACATTAGTTTATTCTATTATCTACTTAATCTAATATCAATATAATTTAAAACAAGGAATAAATGTTAAAAAAGAAACTTACAAATTTCCCGTTCAGCCCAACTCCCCCCGAGGAAGAACAGGACAGTATGGTTTTCAATTACCATTAATACAACAAAACAAATTTTAAGAAAAATTTTGTGTTTATTTTCAGTGTGGTTGATTAATTTATCAATTTTTTACTTTAGCAAAGAGATTTATTTTAAAACTGCACAGCCTTTGCTAACATTTCCCTCCTTTTTCTATTACTTTTCTTCATTAATCTATTATTTTATGGGTACAGCATTCTGTAACTCATTCTTATAAGTTGAGTCTGCCAGTTTTTCTTTTTTTCTTCTTGAGGAACACATTACACTTTGTCTTATTACAGTAGTATAAGGCCAAGTCAGCGACAGGATTTCTTCCTTGACCAGTGACAATTTCCACCCCTATTTACTAAACTCCAGCGCTATCCAGTAAAAAAATTAGGGTATCCCGATCCACCCAGACTTCTTTATTAAGAAATAAAATATAGAAACATAAAGGTCTATAACTTATTATACATCTTCAAAAAGCATGGTTCATTGCTTGGATTTATATTTTTTAATAATTTTTATAAGTAACATTAAATGTTATAATGTATAATTTTTCTTCAATTTTTAAAATTAATGACTTTTTGGTTGCATTGAAATTATTATTCCCCGAATTTTTTAATCACCCGCCAAATTTTTTTATAAAGAGAAAATAAACTTATTTACAGATTTAAAAAAAATTTATGTTATTGTTTTATCGAGATGAATTTTCTGAATTTTTTAATAGTCATTTTATACGCTTGGATACCGATGAACGCAATATTTTTGATGTCAAAGGACAATATGGAGGCTTTAATCCGGCAGCCTCGAAAAGTACGTCAAAAACATTATATTTATTCTGTAAAATGAAGTAGCTTCAGTGCATATTTTATTCAGAGCAAATTATTCTGTCAAATCTAAAAAAAATATATTTTGACATATTAACGATGATATATGTCGGAGCTTCTTCGACCACAAAATTCAATTCGAAGAAAGTAAAAGTATTCTACTTATGTTGACTCGTTACAACCAGGAATGAATTATATAAAATAAACGTCGATATATCTAAATGAAATAAATTTATTCTAATAATAAATTTTGAATTTTAAGAAAATTGGGCTTGAAATATACTGAGAGTGAAAACCTTTTTGAGGAAAAAAATTAATTGCTCAACTTTCCAATTTTCAACAAGAAAGAAATAATACTTATTTAGAGACTGAATTGGAAAATGAGAACGATTACAGACAAATTACAAAACTGATTACATATCTTCCATAAATAAACACGTGAAAAACACGAAGCATCAAGTATAGACCTTCGATATTTTACACTCGTATAATAAAATCACTCTTCATTATTTGGACTTAATTGAATATGTGAGAGATGCTAAACTTTTAAAGAATTTGGCAATTATTTGAAAAAGTTTTGACATAGCAATACATAGTACCGAATAAAAAATTTGCCTATTTGGGTTCTGATCTTACTATTATTGATATTGAATAAATATTATTTATTTATTTTAATTAATTTCAGAAACTAGATTTTTGATTTTGGTTGTAACCGTCGCTGTAATTAGTTTATCCTTTTAAGAATCTACCTGTAGAAATCAACAAAGATGGATGAACCTTTGTATTTATAATTACTAAATGCTAATTGAATTTGATTGCTGACATATTTGTTGTATTTTTATTTATTCATTTTTATTAATTTAAAAATTGTTTTTTGTATATTTTGTATTGTTTAAAGAATAATAAAACTAAAAAAATATTTGACCGTTTGTCTCTAATATAAATTCACTCATTCATATCAGGTGCTTTCGGCCATATTGATCTGATGAACTGGAAAAATCATGGTTGATCCATATATAATAAACGTCTGTTATATTGTCCAATTATGAAACTCGTATTTCTATATGGTGTGTGTGGATTAATTTATAACTTCCAATATTCCCACCTGAAAAAAGCAAAAAGGTCCACAGGAACGTTATGTGGTTCTTATTTTATCACCTAATTTTGTCTGTTTATTGATCACTTAATTTTGTGTTTGTCTATTTTTATTAACCAATTGAAGTCCCAGTTCAGTTTGTGTAATGTTCAGTCGTTATTATATCCATTTTTCTCTCAATCTGAGACATCGTCTTGAAGGTCCTAAGGAAAGTAGTCAAACTTGATGTTCATTTTCGACGTGCAAAGCGTGTAATGAACTCATTGTTCTTGAGTACAGAGAGCTATTTTAGCTACTTTGTTTTCATCTGGGAGACAGTAACCTATTGTTGCAACCAACAGTGTAAAACAAGAAGCCTTTGTTACAGCTCTGCAAAATGTCATTCGCTTTATTGTGAGGAACAAGTTCCCAAATGAACACACTAGATGAATGATCAGTTCATGTTTTGCACGCAATTTGGCATCTGTCATTTCTTTTATATTTTTTACTCTAATCACAATATCCCATTTTTTTCTCGTGTAGTAAACCTTTGACAAATTTTATATACATACAACACCAAATCATATGCAGAACATAATTCCTCCTTCCCATTAATTTCTCATTCATTGGTTACTTTCCCCACTTTTCTACCTCTTGTATGTTTTGTGTGTGTGTGTAAAGTGCCAATTCACCCTACTATCTTTGTCGCACTCTTTCATTTTGCATGACGTTCCGTATGATTTCTGACAACAGTCTCAAAATATTTATAAATTCTTTTGTCTATCCCCAAAATTGGTTCAACGTTCCTTTCGTCCAAATTGAAGCCGTATCATATCATGCAATCTATTTTTCCTGTCAATCCTTTCGTATTCTGCTTTAATTCACAGTGCTTCGTTGCATTAATCATTTATCTATCTATCCATTCTATGGAGCATCCTTTCACTTGCAGATCCCATCTCACGAATGATTGATCCATATATATTAATCGTCTGGTACGTGCCATATTATGCATATATTTATAGATGATGTGCGTGTGTTTTACAACTTCTCATAATTTCTTTACTGTGTTGAATGCAACTGTTATTGTGTGCTACCTGGCTATACGATATAGTTTTGTATTCGTGGGTGTCTCGGACAGGAATTGACATGTATCTGAGTGATTCACGGAGGAACTATTTAAGCTAGCTGTGCCCTTTGTTCGCGTGCCTGTGCATTTGGTGTGCAGAGGCTGGTGATGGTCGTAGGAACCGGTTAGCGAGGCTGGCCTCATTCCAGACAGCACCTGCCAGGCCCTCATTCAACTGCAACCTCAAACCTTTGCCGTGCTCTGAAATTTTTTTTAGATGTTTAAAAAACGGCTACCAGGCTTAGAACCATCTTCATATCAAATATATCAATATTCTTGCTAAATCCTTTAATTTACACCAGCCTGAATATTTCGTGACAGTTAACTAGCGTTCCTTAAATAACTCCCGACATGATATTTCAACTCGTATCGACAACTCGTTAAGTACACATTCACTATCCTATAGATATCAATTCACAAATAAAGCCAGGGTACAACAACTCAGTATGCCTTTAGTACTTTCAATATCAATTTTTTTTAGCATGTCTGGAAGGGGTTCAAATATTTTTTCGTATTTCTGTGCTTTAGAAGATAGGCTATGTAGTAGGTGGCTCATGTTATAACACATGACAAGCCTATCTGCGAGTATTGTGCAGTAAATGATTTTTTTGTTCACCGCTTTATAACTTTTGATTCCGCAGGCGGTGGACTCTCGAGTAAGAAGCTTGGCCGGAAGCAACGTCCAGCAACGACAGCACAAGCAGTTGGAGGTTTTCCAGTCCCAAGGACCCGGGGGTAGCTTACAAGTGGTGCGCTCAAGTCTCACTACTTCAAGCTCCAGTTCTGGGACGGTCTGGAGACCTTCGACGGATTTTGAGAACCTTCAGGTACGTTCCAGTGGGAAAAAAAGAGGGTGACTGAAGAGCTATTTTCAGTGGATGAAACGAGGGTTCTTATTTTGCAGCTGCCGCTGAATCCCCTCGACTCTAGTCCGCAGAAGACGCGCGCTAGCGTCGGTCGGAGCGGCTCCATTGGTGCTAGGCGTCCACCGACACGAGTGCGCCACCTGGCGGAGAAATTGGACCGCGAGGAATTGGAGATAGAGGTTCCGACGCCTACCATAACCCCCGACGACGGCTCCGAGGCGCGGCAGAAGAGCTCTTCCACTGAAGACCTGGAAAAGGTCGACGACGAGGAAGACGACATCTGGAGACGATCGGCCAAGATACGGCGCTCACTGCAATTTTCCAGCAAGGCTCCCGCTCTTAGAACCGATTCTGCTCTCAAGGGTCTGGAAGCACTGGAGAATGTTTTCAGGCGCGGGGCCAATATCGCAGATTCTGTTAATAAAACTCTCGCTGAGGGCAGCGACGCTTCCGGAGCACTAGATGCAGACAGTTTGGCAAACCATTTGCTCAGTGCGCAGGGTGACGCTTCCAAAAAAGCCTCCAAGCGTCATTCTTTCGTGACGGTGGAGTCTCTGAAGGAAGTACGTGACCGTTTGCGGCCGCTTAACGGCTTTGGGAAGAGTCCCGATGAGAACGACGACGACGGCATCGTGACGGAAGACGTTGAGCCAGCTGTTTCTCGCGTCAAGTCGTACGTGTATGGCATGGAAGCACTCACCAAGAAACCTATTCCTGCCACGGGAAGCCTAGAATCCAGAAGCTCCAACGGTCGTTCTGAGGAATGGTACAACCGACGTAAATCCTATGGCTTTGAGCAGATGCAAGGTCAGGAAGTGTCATTCAGGGCTAAGGGAAGGGTAGAGTCTTCCACTGACAGCGGTATCTGTAGATCCACAGAGACTGTAACCGCCGCTGCACCGGCCAGGAAGACTGTTGTCACACTGGGCAGCGACGTCGCTACAAACGGCTACCACCACGATGCCATTTCAGATCCGCGGCGCTCCTCGGAACCGGTCACCATAACCATTCCCATCACAAGTGATGACAAACCCAAAAATGTAGTCGAAGAAAAGTGTTTATTCTACAGGCAGATCTCGGAAGGGACCAGCGTCAGC
Source organism: Eucriotettix oculatus (assembly GCA_034510155.1). Classification (NCBI taxonomy): domain Eukaryota; kingdom Metazoa; phylum Arthropoda; class Insecta; order Orthoptera; family Tetrigidae; genus Eucriotettix; species Eucriotettix oculatus. The sequence goes on from CM067382.1 coordinate 39,119,670, forward strand.
GTGGAAAACTCCGTCAACGGAGATAAACGTGTTCCAATCAAGGAAAACGGCTTTAAACAGATTCTCAACTCTTCTGAAAAGCGAGGTACCTGGAATATTGGAGATTCGTGGAAGGAGGCAGAGCCTGGCTTAAAGAGACATTCGATTGCTGTTGATGATACAAGATTTGTGAAAGAGGAGTCACCAAGTCTGTCTGCAGCGGAGCTAGCAAGGAAATTTGACAGTTTGCACCTTGGCAGAAAGGACACCGTCACCACGGGAATAAATATCGCGTTCGTTCAAAGCGAGGAGAAGCGACATAAAAAGGTGGAATTTTGCAAGACTGAGGTGCACTTCGTGGCAGATTCGGGACGTGTTAACATTGTTGAAACCGACGAGAAACCACCACCAACGACCATGTTCCGACGTCGTCGAAGGGCGACGGGTGTCGTTGGGATGACAGCTTCGTCAGCAGAATCAGGCATCGGGAGTCTTCCAGAAACTCGTTTCGGTGACTCACCGTACGAGAAGCAGCTTTTAGGCGGTGCTGACGATGTGGAGGACAAGGACGAGAGCGTTTTAGCACAGATAGGCGCTGCCGTAGAACCCAAAAGCATCCTCAAGAACTACCACAAACCCCGGCCCTTTCACCTGGGCGAAGATGCGTGGGGTGTGAAGTTGCGGCCCGTAAACAGTTCCAGTGCCACATCCAACGGTGACGGCGTTGTGTGGAAGTCCAGCGTCTCTGTGCGGTCAACGACCTTCGATACTCCGCAAGAAGCCGGGACGTCTGAACTTCAAAAGCTGTTGCGCTCGTTGCGGCCAGCCCACAAGAAGAGCGATGGAAGTGACTCTACCGAAGAGGCAGGTGGCGTACAAGTAAAGGTGGGCGGCATTTGTTCGACAGACGTCAGACGCCCGTGGTCAGTGGCCGACCGAGTGCGACAGGTAGAGGAAATGAAGGGATTCTCTACCAAGGTGAACTTTGGCGCCGGCGAGGCGACTGTCGTCGCGGCGGAGGAACCGGCTTCACCAAGGTCTTTCTGGCTCGCCAAGGAGACGCCGGTCACCGGTAAGCACGACCCACGTCCCGATGCATGGAGACTACTCACTATTCTATCTTTACAATCTATCTGTTTGTTAAGTTCTGCTTGAGTAACTAACTTGATGAGGAATAACAAGTAAACTCAATTTTGTTAGAGACGCGTTATCTTCACAACATGCTTTTTAATCGTCATTGGGATGTATAAAGACGACAATGAGGTGTTCAAGTGTTTGGATGACAAGGTTCGTCCTTATTATACATATTGTAATTATATATTTAATACAACGCGTTTTTGGAGGCATGGGTTGATCGTTAATAATGAAGGGGCTGGTTGAAATCTCAATCAGAATTTTACAAACAGATGATGTATACTGACAAACTATTGAATTCTCCCTTAAGTCAATAACCTTTCCTCTTTCCGAAGTTGTGTTTCGTCAACACTTCTTCATAACGTATGAAACTCACCGTACTTACACTGAACTTAGACGTAACTATTTGTACCTTTGAGGTAGAGAGTAGTGTATGGACTCGGAATGCCACCTTCTCGAACTGTCTCGCTTACTTTTTAAGCTTTTCCTGTAGATATTGTGCCCTTCACCTTCAGAAACCGACGGAACACGTAAGAGACGTGTGTGCATGAAGCGTCACTTTTCAATAACACAAACATATAACTATCATTGGAAATAACAACTGTACAGTCGTGAACTACCGACGGTCAAAAAAATTAAGAGCGCTCACCGGCGCTGGTCCGATTTTTATCGGAGTGATCCGTTGCAGATGAAAAGAAAATGTCGAACGGGAAGGAGGGTCTTGTGGTGAGAATAGGCGAACGCGAGCGTAATGAGAAGGAAGAGATCGCCAAGAAAACCACGACCATCACGATAGACCTGAAGGCAGAGAGGGGCGGACGCTCGCTGCAGGCGCCCGGGCTGATCATGAGGGTCGCCGCCCCCAGCCAACTGGCGGCCCTCAAGCAGCTGTACTCCGCCTCCGACGACAGCGCCGACGAGGAGGTGCGCTCCTACATGGGCGGCGATGACTCCGACGCCGACCACGACCGTGCCAGTGAGGTGTCTGGCAGCTGGAGCCGCGTGAGGGCGCTGCGCAACGTCGCCGCCTACAGGACAGGTAGTCCAGCCGGTCCATACACGCCTCCCTACCTCTCACTCTTCACCTGGTTTCTCTGAATCCGACGTGCAAACAAACGCAAAACTATACTTGCTTCTTAGATCACAGAAAAATTTACTCGAAAGTAAGAACCAATGCAGAGGTAAGAAGGATCATAAAATTACGTAGTCCATTCCAAAACCGAATTAATATTTCTGGACAAGCTCCAGCTAGAGATTATACTCATGTGGGGCAGTGAAAGGATTAATTTGGATTCCCTTCCAGCTTCCCACTTGTTAACTTTAAGAAACCTGGTGAATTGAAATAATCTATCTCGGCAAAACTTCGCTATCCCATGGTTTATCTCAGTTTTCAAATGCAGGACGATAATCGTTATTATAAAACTGTAGTTATATAACAGTTCTAATTTCACCCCAGAATTTAAACTCTACTTACATTTTTCTGAAGCAAAAATGGATCATGCGGAATCCAATCTCATTTTCCTCATCTTTTTTTTCTTGCAAAATATTGATAGGTTATCTAACTAGAAGCACGCTTAGTTAGCTTCCATTTTCTACTAATAGCTGGAATAACCAGACATTGTTAATTTCACTTCGAGTGGCGACAATCACACGCCAAACCATTCAATCTAAAGTTTTTTTTCTTCTTAGTTTTCATTAATATGAACAACGTATCAGACTACTGAAAGTATTTTATGTGGAAGATTTTGTCCCTTTCGACAATAGTAATAATTAGTTATGAAAATAATATATATCCGATAATAATATGACGTTATTGGTTTAGAATATTGTTTTATGTTACAATAGAATCTCTCTGGTTCGGAATAAAGAGGAGGTTGGGATAACTCCCGTATATTAAAATTATGATGATGTCATATTCCGAACCAAAGAATCGTCCATCTAAGATCTCGATAGTGTTAGAAAAATTCTACACTCGACCCGATAATCAGTTGAAAAATTACTGTTTCTTTACTGAGCAAAAGAAAGCGTTTTACTTTTAAATTCACATCGTGCATTTAATAATCCTTCTTCCTTATAGTATAAAATTTTTATTATTCAACATCATATAAAGACGACAGAAGGTTATGGATGAGATAATTATGTAACCAAAGTATTACATGTAAAATTAAGGGATAAGGTTTTTCATAAATTAGAAATTTAGGATTTTTTCCGATTGTTCTGTCAAATTAGGTACAATGACGACTTCTGAGAAAGCTGAAGACTCTCACGTACCCATGGCTACGACCTCCATCCCTTCCTTCGACCAGGCCAAGCTGATCAACTCTCGTTCAGCGAGACCTAAGATAACGTCCATCTCCCTTCGCTACGAAGGGGAACTGGACTCACCTAAAGTTAACAAAACGGATCAGCGGCGCTACACGGCTCCTAGTTCTTCAGATTTATTTCAATCCTTTGCCGCAAAAAGCACAAATATCGGAGCTAAGGCAAACACTTCGCCATTACACAGAGACTACGAGAACTGTGCGCTGGTGAACAACGGCGTCGAACTCGAGACACAGAAACGCAACTCTCCTGTTAAGTATTCGCATGTAAAGGAAAATGGAGTCTCGTCCTACGACGACCACTTTTCGTTGCCGGAGAGAGAAGCTGTTGAAGTGGCAACCAAGAACCCATCACCCGAATTTTTCTTTCAGCCTAACAAGCAGACTAAGGCCAAGGAAGAGCCGAGCTACGTGAATGTAGACTTGGCTGGTGAAACACAAACTAAGTTGACACAGGTTAGCTCCCGATTCTCGCGGGAGACCACCAATAATAAGAAAAATATCTCTCCCCCAAAGTCTCCGACCAGAGATGCTTACAAAATAAATACCGATACTTACATAAAAGAAGACCCTGTTAACAAATATAACTGGAAGCTTGGATCGGAAAGGAAAGATAATGACATCCGCGTCTCCTCGGTTCCGAATGAATGTGTTCCAGCGAGACAGTGCCTAAGCAACGAGTTCGGCTCTAGCAAAGGGGTACAAAAGTCGTGGAAAGAAGTGCAGCGTCTGAACAACTCAACTGTGACTGTCGAAAATAAACGTGGAAACGTCGTAAGCAGTCGTAGTAAAAGAGTGGAGAACAAGGATAGTACGACCGGACCTGTGTACGAAAATACAGAAATAATCTCCCGAGAGATTAAAAAATCTGTGAGGCAGAGAAACAAGGTGGAAACCCAAGAACATGACTCGTCAATCATGGAAGAATTGACGAGGGCCGCGGATGAGATATTGAGGGCTGTGAACGGTTACACTGACGATGAATCCAACAGAGCGAGCAGCGAGGACGATGACCATGATGGAATCAGGAGAAACAAGCGCAGTAGAGCGAAAGTGACACCAAACAGAAAACTGGGAACAATCGCGGAAGCCCCTGGTAACAGGGTACCGAGGAGGGAGACAGTGGCCAGCAGCGCTAAGAGGAAGCCGCCAACATCTTCCACGTCGTCTGTGGAGAGCGTGAGGGCCGTCAGCAGCCGCACGGCGCGTCTTCTGCAGCGAGCTAGTAGTCGGGAGAAGTTGTTGCAACGGCGGGCCAGTTCCTCGGAGGATGCAGACGCTGACCCCAGAAAGACTCGTGTTTCTTCTCGGCCACAGCACAGGAAACCCACGGAGGCTACCAGACTGAAGGAGCGGTAAGTCACACCATTAGCCCTACAATATTAAATTTTTTTCTTGTAGTTCCAATTTTTTACATATTGTCTGTCATCACTACCTTTCTCTTCTGCGTTTGAGCTCTTCAAAACGAACTGTAAACGCATGACACAGCAATGATCTGAAGTAGCAACACCACATCAGCAAGCAGGAATTTCAGTGAATTACACTTATAATTTGCTTTCATCAGACATTTATCTGTTTCAAGCGCACCAAATTCACTGATAACCTTCTGAGAACAGAGTTACTCATAAAGTTGGACAGTCACAATGATCTTAGATAAACTATATCAAAGCAAGTCAGCCTTTACTTATTAGTACTATTGTTTTCCTTTCTTAAAATTAAATGCTATATATATATATATATATATATATATATATATATATATATATATTTAGTATTTATTTATAACTCACAAATTAATTTCCACTATCAAGCAGTGTAGTATCTATATTCATTGTGATCTTCCATTTATTTCCTCGCAGACTAACCCATAACACATTAAATGTAATCAGAAATAAATGACATCCCTTTCATAAATTTCAGGACAGTGAATAAGAGAGTTGTTCCACAACACAGGAACCAGCATGAGAGAAGTGGTCGGGCAACAACTGTGAAGAAGGACTCTCAAGACTTAAAGGCCATCTCCACAAGGAGAGCTGTAGATAAGGTTCCTGGTGGGTATAAAACCAATTCTTCTATTTGGAAGTGGCTCATACCTAACTTCACTGATGGTTCTGTGTGTGCAGGGAACAACCCCAGTACGTCGAGGGACCGGAGGGAGCGACAGTCAGCTGTGCCCAGCTGCGCGTACGTACAACCGGCCAAGCCACACTGTCCCTGCATCTGCTCGTGACAATTTATATGCGTGTGTTAGTGAGATACACAGCTAAAAGTATCATCACACATGTAGAAGCTTCTTAACCTGTTCAAGCATTAACATGTTCCCACCCAAAACATTGAAGCATGCCAAGTAAACTAATGAGTTTGTAGTTCATAATAACACATCTTCTGCTCTCAGATCTGATATGGATGCATATCTGAGAAGAACTGTGCTTGTACTTTTACAAAACAACTTATAGATTTCATTACTTTATGTTGCAACTGATGCAACATTTGAAATCACATGAATAGGATCAACTTATTACATATAATTTCACTGCTCATTGGTCATTGCAGCTTATTTTGATTTTTAAATACAATTTGAAAATGAATTGCTTGTTATTCAGTTATTTCTGTTCTATTTGTCTAGGAATACCTGAATTTACCTGTCAGAATCTGACTTAAACATAGTGATGAGTATTATAATAATAGTTTTTTTCTTTCTAACCCAACAGAATTGAGATCTTAATATTCAGAGATAAATGATACAAGTCCAATGCCTTTTGAGAACACTCTACCATGAATGGAAAGCTAAATAAAATCCCATTTAATAATTAATTTGTACAGTTCAAATGGAGAGCTAAATAAGGGACATTTAATATAAAAAACATAGTCTGCATTTAGCTATCAAATGACAAAGAAAATAAACTGTACTGGACTAAATTTATATTTAAAATGATAATGTGTGGATTAATACTTTTTCATAATTTGCAGATAAGAAACTCTCAATGTGCACAATTATCGTACATACATTCAACTTTGTGTAGATACTTTTGTATGCTGTGTAACTTATCTGACTAATGCCACATATAAACTGTCCATGCCAAAGATGCATCTCTTGAATTGAAGTAGTTTGACTAATATTATATTAAGTTCAATAACTGTGTACATAGCACAATTGATCACTAGTGATTCTACATTAACTGTATAGTTTTTAGACTTGTTCTTTTGAAAGTTTTTACATACTAATTTAAAGTATAATTCTTGAGCATTACTTGGAAACATTGTTTTTCTATTTAATTGATGCTTACAGATATTTTCCTGCATTCACTGTAAAGTCTGCACTAGTTCCAGTTGTGTTATTGTGGCAGTGAATCATTTAAGATATTGATATTTTTTCCTAACCAAGAGAGAAAGTAGTTTGTTGCATGTAAAGCATGATGATGCTAGATAAGTAATTCTCCTATTAAGTATACAAACCTTTCAATTTGTACGATAAAAGATGAACACAGTTAAAAATGCTTTTCCAACTAAATTCAGGTCAAGACAAGATTTATCATTTTTTCCCCGTTGATTTAAATACTAAGGCATTATACATGAGACAGAAAAATTGATGACAATTGCAATCATCATCATATACATATAATAACTTATCATTTCACATCATTTATAACTTTTCTACAGTCCTGTATTTATAAATTGGTGTGATTTATTTAATAAGTAAATGAGAAATGCTACTACTTGTCATCACATGGATTACATTACAAGTATAAAAAAATTTAATGCAATACAGGAATCAATTTATTTTCATTTGTAAAGGAAACTGAAATAAATTAGAGAAATGATATCCATTAGATATTGCAATGGCTTTTTCAGAATTATTAATTCAGATATAATGTTATGAGCAGATGTGTAGTGAGTTCCAGAAGCCATATTAATACTGAATGTTCCATAACCTTAAATATTTTAGCTTTCCTAATGTAGAGGTAATAAGAATAATGAGCTGAATAAAATTCAAGAAATGAAAATGCGAATATTGTTCTTTTGATTTCACTTGGTTGTTAATTTTTATCAAGATTGGGATTAATCTGTCAGTTGTTACCAAATACCTTTTCAGAACCATTAAATGATCACAAATGCATATTTGAAACTTAGAATCCATAAAAAATTCATTCATTATTATTTTTCTTAATTTCAGTCTTAAAATATAAACACAATTAATGAATTGGTGTACATTAGTTAAAAGTAGTTTTCACTTTTGACTAGCAGTCTTTATGATCTGCCATCGTAAGTTGAGGGAGACATGCCGTTTCTATTCAAATGAATATTCAATAAAGATACAAATGTAGCTATGTAGAATGAATTAGCATTTAATATAGAATGTGATTATTTTATATTAATAATTTTATTTCTTTTACAGAACCAAGAAAATTTCAAGCTCTAGTCGCTCAGAAGGAAATTTACAAACAAAAGTACCAAATAAAGTTTGACTGGACATTTAAAGTGATGTCCTAAACATAACAATTTCAAGATCTCTATTGAAGATGTGTTCTTTTTGATAAGAAATGGACTATATAAACTGTTATTAATTGTTCAAATGGTTATTACATGAGCTGTTATTTACTGTATCTTGCAGACTATAAGTAATAAATTTAATGTCTTGCCAATTTTGTAGGAAACTTACTATGCATTAATAAAAATAACATTAGTTATATCACAGATGATTATAAACAGAACATTCTCATGTTATTATAAGTTTTTTTTAAAGGAAAAGATACAGTATCTCACAACCTCTATATACTGATTTAAAGAGTTCCTATTTGTGACAACTTAAATATATTGTAAATTTTACAATTATGCAAAAGCACTGTTGTGATATTTTGCTTAAAAGTATTTTTATAATTAAAAATTAAAACATTGAATAATGAGCATAATGTTTAAAGGATTCCAGCAAAACACAAGTAAATTACAAACATTAGTTTCAGGTACTTTAAACATCTAATGTAATCATATGTAACCTGCTTATTTAATTTTTGAATTGCTTGGTACAAAAATTACCGTTCAAGAGTTTTGCTGGAAAGGTTTTGAGTTAGCAGTTAAAGATTATCAATATACTAACGTAAATTTTTGGAGGTGCCCTTGTATCTAAAACAGAATTATTAACAAACAAAAATTTAAGTAACTCAACCTTTATGAACATAAGTATTCTTTATTCACAGTTATTGTGGTACATTTTAATTATTTATTATTGACAATTCTGTACATGAAAAATGTATTGACCTCTTATTTTGTAATCTATTTTATATAGTAAACTTCATATTTTTAAATCCAATATATGTAATTATGCTTTTGTGCTAATAAATTTAAAAATTAAATATATTCATTGACAAAAAATAATAATTACTTGTTTCCATAATTTTTTCAAATCATTCATATAATGATAAAATCAGTATAATTAAGTGATTTTATTAGAATGGAAATAATTTAATGCCAAACAGAAATAATTACTTACGAGAATATTTTCATGGTTTCTTCTACATGCGAGACATGATTTTTATATCCTATATGTTTATAATTAACTATTAAAGTATGAAAAACTGATATATGTTTTTACAGTTTCAATGGGTGCCTCATTGTGCATTGGAAGGAATAGCCAATGTTAGTAAGTATACTGTTAGTTAACCCCTTTGTTTGAATTGTTATTTTACTTTGTTTATTTCAGAATATGATTGTTAACCTTGAAGAGGCAACAAATAGGTACCGAGACGTTTGTTTACTTGAATAAGTGATAAACTTTTGTCTGTTAAAGGTCATTTTTATTCATTTCTCTAGTTGTTGTAGTATTCAGTTCTGATGAAACCCTCTATGCTGAACTATCCTGTGCAATCCTTTTCATTTCTACATAGCTACCACATCCCACACCCACCCTAATGTGATTAGTGTATTACATCCTTTGCCTCTAATACTAATTTTACAAGACCCTAATGCCTCAAAAAATACTGTTCGCTCTTCCCCTATTCTATTCAGAACTTCTTCGTTAGTGATTCTATCAACGCATCTGATTTTCAGCATTCTTCTGTAACACCACTTATTGAAAGCTTCTGTTCTTTACGTTCCTACAAAAAAGAATCATTTCTCTTATTAATAATGAATAATAAATTTTCAGAGAAAATAGAAATTAAAAACCTTTTAATATATTACAGTTATTTAATTGTTTGTTAATGTCTTTCATTCTTGTCACTTTTTCTCTAATTTACAATATCCCAATAGGAGGCGATATTTCTGGTTTGAAATATGTGATTGTTCTCAAGTACATCAGTCAATAAGTAAGTAATTTAATTATAATATGTTTTATCCACACACTTTAGGGACCTCTTCAGTTCTTTAATTAAAATATCTTAAATTTATAATTAATTTATTTATATTTAACATCAGATAATATAATTATTTTATTTATAAGTAATATGCTTGTAGAACTTATAAGATTATAGTATAAAGTACACACAGTTACATATTTGTCCTATATAACTGAGACAGCAGTGTACGTGCAGGTTTTCAAGGGTTTCCCCTGCAACTCTTTTAGGTGAAACACTGGGTAGGATCCTTAAAACATAGCCCGGGAGCCCTGGTTAACCCATTGGCTACCTTGCATTGCGTTCCACATACCCCCTTTTCAATTTCCTCCCTATGGTAAATAAACTGGATCGTCCTCATGTAGGCTGTTACAAAAAAATATACATATATAGACTGACCTACCTGATGCAGACATTATAGAGATGATCCTGCATCTATTTTAGGTGAATTCAGGGTAGGATCCTTAAACCACAGTTTACGCAATCCTTTGCTGCCTTCCTCTCTCCCATCCACATCACCCTTTTAATTTCCCTTCCTATGATATTAAAGAAGAGTTGCCAGTCTCTGAAATATTGTTGTTATACCTTCAAAGGAATATAGATAATAATGTGATTGTTAAAGTTTACAGAACGCAAACAAGATGTTTTGGTACAATACAATTGAAAACAAATGAAATTATTTATGTTATGTGCATTGTGCAACACAATGTAAACGTAATTTCCAATTTAATAAATAGACATTTTCACTCCCATGTTAAAATCTAATCCAGGTAAAAAGACGAATATTATACACGTAATCTCAATATTGTTTTAATACAATTATGTAAAACTATATTGTAAAACAGCAATCTTCCATTTTTTCCAGTAATATGAAGCAATTTCAATGATAGCTGTAATTAGGAATGAGTATTGATTGCAGGTAAGAGATCCATAAAATAAAACGATGGCCAATGAGTCGGCACATAAATTTATCACTATTTATTAAAAAAATGTTCCGTCTCCTTCTTGGTCAACTCATTGACTCAACTTATCAATGAGATTAATTAAGTAAATTATTAAATAAGAAATATGTCAAGCAAACAAATTTAATAAAAATATAGCATTTCGAACTTTGTGGATTTCATCAGGTAACAAGGCGCAAAAATTATAAAATTTTGTTATAATATGAAAAAGTACAAAGGTTGGATGTAAAAAATAAAAAGACAATTTCATTTCCATTTTTAAACATCCTCAGGCTTATAATTTTGCAATACAACCTATTTACTACTCGACTCTCTCAGCCGAAAAGATTATTGAAATTGGTGCCGCGCTGGACCATCTATCTATATCTCCAGCGGACGGTTACGACATGAAAATCAGACACTGGTGACGAGCTCGGCTGAGCTAATAGGGATGCATAACAATAAAGTAGGTATTAGAGTTGCCCTCCGATTTAGCGCCACCCACTCAGTACTCTGCCCACCCAATAGTAGGCGGGGCTTGCGCGGAGAACTTCGCCACCTACTTGCTTCTTCTGCTATCCTATTGCTACAAAATGAAATCCCAGCTTTTCTGGCCAAGTTTATAGCACACAAACAAACAAAATGGACGACGCGGATTCCGTGTACAATGAAATTGAATTATTTAATAGGACTTTTTTATTTTATTTTATTTACATTGTGAAAACGACAGACACAAGCGACTGTAAAATGGACTAATATGAGTATTATTACATAAAGGTGGCGAATACCAAGTCAGAAGTTTGGAGATTAAAATAAATAACTATTTTATTATATGTAGTATAAGAAAGCAATTCAATTTCAGATTTTAACTATATAGATATATATACTATAACCATACTATATATAAAATCATACGAATACGTCAGAAGTTGAATTAATATAAATAACTATTATTTATTAGTATAGAAGCAATTCAATTTCAGATTTTACTATATTTTACTATATAATATATATATATAAATAACAAAGTTTTAATAACACGTTTATATTAAAATTGATTTCTTTAATTCTTTTAGATATTTAACACACAGTCAAATTAGTTTTTTCATAGCTGTACAAATCATCAAGTCGTGGGAAATAATTAAGTATTAATTTAATTATTAATTTATGTGTTAGTTATTAATTTCATTAGCTAATGACTTAGCCATTTTGCTTTTGTATTTCTTCAACTGGCAAGTAAATTTTACTGTTTAAGTCGTTTTCAGTTTATTGTCGCGCATTCATAAAATTAGCATACGTCAGCGGAAAATATTAATTAAGTCTAACGAAATTCGTAAATGTAACAAATGTATTTCTTCCTATTCTATTAAAAGGAAGTTGCCCATTTCTGTCACCCACAAAATGCGGTTACAATTACAATTTACTGATAATGTTATTCAAATAATTATAACGGACGTTGGTAGAATTATTTGTAGATCAGTCTGATTAAAAAATATGTAAAATTTTAATGCCCAGTCTGTTATTTATTTATATGTATATTTAGGGTGGCAGGCGCCATCTTGAAACTGAGGTTATTTAATTAATATCTTTATGTATTACAAATTAATTTTGAATTTATAATTTTTTGTGTGTGTAGATGCTTGAAGAAGCCCACAAAGTTGATTGAAACGTAGTGTACGGATTAATTAAACAGTAATAAAACTATTTGCTGAATTATTGGCCACCATTTTATTTATTTATTTTAAAACTATGACATCAAATTAAAAGGAATAAAATATATTTTATTGGTTTTACTTGCAGCACAAAAACAAGATGGACGACGCAAAAATCTTCTTTCAAGCGGCGGTTAATTATAAAATAAAGTTGAAATAATGTAGTTACTTAAAATAATCAATATTCTTGTTAAGCAATTAATTAATTAATTAATATATAATATGTAGATCTAATATTACATAAAAAATACGTGCGGTCTGAGAGATGCTTAATTGGTAGTCGAGCTATAGGCTGTTATGTAAGCCGACTTACCTGATGCAGGATTTCCAGGGTTTCCCTCCATCGCTTTAAGATAAGTACAGGATAGGACCCTTAACATACATAGTTTAGTCACCCCTTGGCTCCCTACTTACGGAGATATGCCTGTGAGAGTTTTATCTAGCAGGTATTTCACCCCAGAATGATTACGGGGCTCACCTTTGGGGATGCCTGTAACTCATTGGTTTTTTCAATGTTCTCACATGCCAAAGCACCTTCATCTATGTATCAAGGTAAAAGAAATGGGCCAAATCTTTACATGCAAAATATTAACAAACATTACGACTGAGGGAATCAAGAACTAAATGACATGAATTGCTAAGTTGTCTGAGGGAGAGCCAAAAGGGAAACGAAACGTCGTATAAATATAACGTCGTAGTAATCTTTTTATTTATTGAAAACTTAGAAAAATATGTAAACATACAATCTTCCATTTGCTCTCGCGTGATTGTAATTCCACGATTGATGTTATTTGGAATGAATATTACATGAAAGCGATTCATTTTGTATATAATTAATTAATTATTACTCAAAAACACACGCGGAAGGAGCTCAAAAATGATTTTCTGACATCAAATAAATTAATAAACAAAAAAAATGGCCAAATGTGCCTAGCAAAATGATTTAAATAACTTTTTTTATCCATTGAAATTATAGTCGCGTCAACAGTGGACTACAAAAATGTTTACAATAAGAAACGACAAATTACATAGAAATTGCGGATAACACAATGAATGACAAGAACTGAAAGAAAACACACTTTTAGAACAGAGGAAAACACCAAATCCTTTTAATTAATCATTTAATTAATAAATAAATACCGTTTCAACCAAAACTTTAAGGAAACATTTTGGGGACGCTAGGAGACGAGATCGCTTCTGAGGTAATAGGGGTGCATAAGAATAAAGTAGGTATTAGAGTTGCCCTCCGAATTGACGCCACCCACTCAGTACTCTGCCCGCCCAATAATAGGCGGGGCTTGTAGCGGAGTACTTCGCCACCTACTTGCTTCTTCTGCTATCCTATTGCTACAAAATGAAATCCCAGCTTTTCTGGCCATAAGCGCACACACTGACAAAAATGTCAGAAGGCAAAAAATCAATTTAAATTATTTCCCTTCACCCCCTTATGGGTTGTTTGTTGTAGAAGCATTCAGATTTTACTTCCAATTATAAATTACAAAGTTTAAAAAAAGTTTTCTCTATTTTTTTAGATATATATAAAATAACACTGTCAAATTAGTTCTTTTAATAGTCATAAAAATCATGAAGTCATGGAAGTATTTAACGTAGTTAGTAATTTAAGTATTATTTTAATTATCTAAATGAGTTGGCAATTTTTATTCTGTTGTCGGGTAAATAAATTTATTTTACAATTGAAGTCGGTTTCAGTTTATTGCCGCGCCAACATACGACAGCGGAATTAATTAGTAAATGTAACAAATTTGTCCCCTATTATTATTCTATTCTGTTTTCTGTCACCAAAAAATTATATTACAATTTACTGATTATAAGTTATTCAAATGATTTTAATGGACGTTGGTGCTCAGAATAAAGTAGTTATTATTTGTAGATCAGTCTGTATGTAAAAAACCGGCAAAACCACGGGAAGTGCGGCGGCCTTAACTAATGCTTCCGTTTTACAATTCAGAATAATTCTTTTTTTTCATAATTATTCCATATTCCCGAGCTTTGTTAACAAAACAGCTATAACAATATCTGGAATAATTAAAACCCAGGAAACATCATATTACAAACATTCCGCATCAGATTCTTGACATCATCAAGAAATTAGGTATGCAGGTCAAACATGACTAGTTATTGTGCCAATTTGCAGATTTTGACCCTGAAAATTGGCAAATTTTTATTCTGAAAATTTTCCTATATACAGACATAATGAAATAAAATTTTTAGTAAAATATGTCATACAGACATAATTACAAATGGTCATAACTTTGTCCCTAATCGGACTGCAACAAAAATTCAAACTTAATCGAATAGCCAAATACATCACTTTATAACAATACCAAACCCGACCTTCCTACAGTACAGTTTCATGATCATTAAACCTTCAACCCTGAAAGTCTCAATACACTGCAAATAAAATAAGCAGTGGTGAGTTTAGTACGCTTTGTATATAAACATTATCACAGAAGAAGGCGTGATTTATTCACCCACACAGACCATCATTGCTGTTCACATACCCATAAAAGCCAAATATATTGGAATTTAATAAAACAGCAATCATTAAAAAGGTTGACAAACAACAGATGAGACATATGGTTTTTCCCAGGTTTTAATTATTCCAGACATTGTTATTGTTGACGTGTTAGTTGTTTTCTTAACCATGTTTGTGAATTAAACAATTTATGATCTTTATTATAAAATTTAGTTGTAACGCCTTCTTCAGGTTATTTCCTCCCTGTGGAGGAAAATGTACAAAAAATTAACCCTAGAGCGGTGAAATTGAGACAGATTTTTTTTAAAAAAAATGTGTGGAAACAAAAACTTAGCACAACAATGTCAAAACATAACAAAAATTTACATTAAAAGTCCAACAATATGGTAGAAATTCGAGGCAACAAGTAACACTTCAACTCCTTTCCCACAAGTAGTTATTGGCAGACTGAATGTTGGCCAGGAATCTGGGAATTTCCAACCTCCCTACCGGTGGCATTGGAGTGACAAAGAGTAATGGGAAGCATCGTATCTCACAAATTTAAGTACCAAGAGGGAAAGGAATTATAGATAAGACTAGTAGTAAGGACCAGTTAAATAAAAACAATAAAATTAAAATGATATATACATATATAAATATTAATAATTATCAATTAAGAAAATAACGTGTATTATAAGTATAACTTAAATTATTCGTGCCATTTTGTTAATTGAGCATGTTCTTAGTGGTTCTAATGAATCGGAAATGATACACATTATGGCCAAGGCACAGCACGTGCATGCGCAAATGATAAAAAATTTCATAGCATCAAAAAAGCTTAAAATACCTCTTTTAAACTTGAACAAAGCATTTGGATTAAAATCTGCTTCAATCAGATGTGAAATCCTAGATAACAGTCTCTTTGGAATAGATTTCATTTAGTGTTTTTAGAAGTTATCAGGCTAGTGTTCTCAGCTCTCCCCAAAGAGGAACTTAGTTCTTTAATATTCAAACATTTGTCTCTTTCTTCCTCTTAGACAATGGAGAACCTTATGAAAATGAGTTCAAATTTAACATCTGTTATAAGTTAGTAAAACAATTCATGACTTTGGATGTAATTCTTACTCTGTGTTTTGAAACTGATTTGGAAGACAAGCCAGGAGAAGGCATACAAATATGCCAAAATGTTGTTACTAATTAAATTTTTTTTAAGTCTGTGTAATGTCATAAATTGTTTTATTACTTACCAACAAAACTCTTAATACCACATTTCAGACAAATGTATTAGCTGAAACTTAGTACAAATTCTTATAACATCAATTAATGAGTAGGCTGCCCAGGCAAATTATCCTAACTTTTAAATTTATGTTTTGTGATGACATATATAGCTGTATAATGAAAGTGCACATTTGTTAGTGCAAACAATTTGACAATTTCTCCCTGTAGAGGAAATAAATAAATAAATTTTATGACATTAAGTAAAATAAATAAAAATATGGCCAATTATGTCAGCAATCATATTTAATAAATATTTAGATAATATAAATACTATATTTCATCCATTTGTGGACTTCTTCAGGAAATGATTTTCATTTCGGCTATAACTGTCAATGGAGGTTGTCTGTGACCCAAATGGATGATACGTATAATTTATATTAACTAAATGTTACATAAATTTATATGACATATTTGGTCATATTTTTATTTATTCAATATGTGCGTTTCTAAATGAATTGGAAATAAGATGATACTGTTCAATATTTCATTGTACAATGTCATTTAAAACAGCTTCTTTTAACATTTTTCTTTCTGTTAAAGGAGCCTCCAGTTAATTTGGCTTTTGATTTGGTGTACTATTTTCTTACAAATAATTTCATCTGCACATATTGACATGGAATATTGGCATGGAATGAATTTTTTATTGTGTATATAATAGGGTAGTGAAGTCTAATTACAAACATTTGATCCAAATTTGAGTTGAGACACATGATATAATGTCCAAATGTTGTATGATGCATTGTTTTTAAAAATTGTGTTTGAATTGTGATGGTGGTATTTTATAGTAGACTTGTATAGAAGCTTCACTTATTTAATTGATATAAGTGAATTCTAATTTTTATTCACTTTTATGCACCTTTATTTTGTTTTTGTGTTTATCATTTATTTAAGTTCACATATTTGTTTGTTACATATATTTTCATGCTTGATTCCCCTGTAAAAATAAATGAGAAATAAACTTTCCTTCTTGTAAAAGAGTTTATCTATTTATTACAAATTTTAAGGACATTGTTTTTACATTCCATCTGGACTGTAACATGGGAAAGAAAATGAACCAAGGTACATGTTGTGATTGAACTGGTCAACTTCCCTTGAGAAAATCAATTTGTAAGTTGATATGCTATTGTGTTTTTTGCAGGGCATCAACAAAATCCTGTTAAAAATGGTCATGTTTTATACTGCTTTCAAACTAGCATTACTATTCCAAAGTGTTTCTAAATGAAAATTTCTATTTCTTCTAAGCAATTAACATGAAAAGCCTGTGCTCACTTAATTATCACAACATATTAAAAATATTTTACTGTTATATATGTTAAAATTGTTAGTGTATGTCTCGAAGCCTCATTAATGACATGCTCACATTCTTTGGGTTGGTATTTGTATTAGGGAATGGCTTGTCTACTCAGAAACTTGCAGTTGTAAGATGTTAATGATGATAGATGGAACCAATAACTCAGAAACTGTTATTGTTTGTCCCTTTTATTTCTTTATGTTGATTTTACACAAAGGTTGTTTCGGGTTCCCTTTGAAGACTTCATGTGTTTTAGAATAGGTAAAAATATTTTACTCTGTGGTACAATTTGTTTTTATCAAATAATTAAGAATGGTGACAGCTGTAGATGAATGTATTTCAATTATTTTATAAATCAAGCTCATTTTTTTATCCTAACATCCAAATTAATTCCAGTAAATCATTTTACCCCAGGCTTTAATTATTTAGTGCAATAGACAGCTAGTAGCACCATGATTTAGACATGCTCTTCCTTAATAAGAGGGGTAATATTAAATTGTAGTTATAAATTCCCCTCAGTTTAACTAATTTAAAATAATGTGTTTGTATCTTGCTAAGTTTCTTTTACTTCCATGAATAATACCAATTCAGAATATATTATGCAAGTGAAATTCATAAATGGTCATGATAATATGACCTTTTACATTATTTAAAACTATGTTTCTCTAGAAGTTTGATAACTACTATGATGAAGTTGGTTTCCCATAACAAGGTCTTCTTCCAAGGATAATTTTACTGTACATTTTAAGGAAAATAAAGGCTGCAATTACACAGGTATTGTTTACTTACCATTTCTGTTCCAAACATACCATATTAAAAATAATTACATTGAGAATGCAACCATGATCTCAAATAAACAATTGCTTTCAAAATTATGCAAATAATTAAACAATACATGCTGTTGAATGAAGAATGGAAAATAAAACACCATCTTGAAATATAGGTTGTATGAAAATGTAGATGCTGTGTTCTAACAAAGAGAAAACAGAGCCTCAAAGAGAAAGCATTTTAAGAAATACTGAATTTTATATGAAAATAACATAAGTAAATGTATAATCAGAAGTTACAGTAAACAAATGTAAGAATAGAGGCCACAAATGTAAGTAACAGAATAGCACAGATACAAATAAAGTGATTTTGTTCACTGGTGCCCCTGATTCAATCTTATATCTTTATCTAATTAATGTAAATCCCTAACAAAGTAAAATAAGGGATTATAATTATTTATAGTGTGAAGAAACTTGTTATTGAAAATCTTTAAATTAAAACATACAATAATTATCAAATGAAATACAGAACAAACTATGGTAATCAAACTTGTTTTGGGGAACAAGGGCATTGGTCTATTGGCTGTTTCATATGATTTTCCATTTAGATCTGCCCTCAGGCATCTTGTCACATCACATTAATTATTGCACCTAAAATCCTTAATTAAGCCTATCCTATCTCTGCTCTCATCTGCACCTTCTACCAATAAGTTGACCAAAGTCTTTTACTAACTTGACTAATATTCTTGCAGGTGAGCCCCAAATGATTAACCTCAGTGTTCTTAAATTTCATCAGTTTAAAATTCTTCTGTAGACCATATTTCAAATGTTTTGATTCAACTACTTTTAGGTCCATGTTTAACATCCATACATCCATGTAATCAACATACATATAATTTAAGAAACTTTTCCTCAACCCAACACTCATAGGTTTCTATTCTTGAAAAATATTCTCTTAGTCTGTGTTATTTTGATTTTGATACCTTCTTTTCTACATCCATCCTTATGAAACAGGTTCCATATAGCAAAACTACTTCACATCATACACCACATCACAACTTGATTTGTTTATTAAGTATAACTACAAATTTTTGCTTTTGATCATGAGTGTAGTTATCATATTTATTTTAAATTCAAACTTCTCTTGGAATGAGACATCCATTACTTGCACTCTGTTTTCCAAATCTTTATTCTCCTCTGATAACTGAAACCTGCATATACTATCACTGCAATTAATTCTCTTTGAAATTTAATTCCAGATGCAAGTTTTTGTTATAACTGTTTCTTCAAAATAGAGTAAATTAAATAACAGAGGTCATGCAACTATGACTTACACACTTCATAATATTAACTTATTTTTTAGATCCTGCTTAAACTTTGAGATGTAAATAAAATATATTTGAAAAATTCAACTGTAAATAATCCATTCTCTGGTTGAAATATTTTTGTTTATTCAGTGAGAACATTTTCTCTATCTGCTTTGTGTCATTAAATCATTCAACCATTCATCAGTTAATTAGTTTGAGGAGGCTCAGTTTACCCTTGGCAGTTGGTGGGAAAGTCAGAAGTGTTCTTCAAAATAAGAAAGAAACATGATCTATACAGAATATGCAAACCATTGTCAATTCTGTACAAGGTATCCATTATTCATACAGTAATTTTTTCATGAAATTTCCAGAAATAATTAAGCTATTAAATCAAAGTCAATTTAAAGTTAACTGGACCTTGTATTCAGTAATCTATTAAACATCATGATTTACTATTCCAAGATATAGATTAAACAATTAAAATGAATACTGATGAGATTTTCTATGCATGTTTGTGACTGTATTTTGGTTATGAAGGTACAATAAAAGTTATGAAGTAAATGGTATTAGCTATGTATATATATACATCATGATCAGAAAATATGTTGTTGCACAAGACATCTAATATTATTACATGATTTTATGTTTTCAGAAAGAGTTAGTCAATTTTATAAACTTATTTTATGACATACTAGTAATACAGTATCAAATGATTCTAATAGTCTGCATACACTATTTAATACATATGGTTATGTCACTTGCAGTATCCAATATTTAATGCATCCCTTGCTGTTAAGACCTGCCAATCTGATGTAGATGTGAACTGAATGTAATTATATTACATTTGTAAAGTCTTAGATTGTAAAATGTTTAAATTAAAGGTAATTTTGAATGAAGCTTTTCCTATCAAAGAGCAAAGGTTTTTCCGGTGTATCTGCTGCTTCATTAGTTCTTGGGCTTCCAACCGGGTGAAAGTAGGCATTGGCCACAACATTTCAAGTGTTTACTCAGTAAACACTTGAAAACGATGGCAGTGACTGCCTTTGAAACGTCATGGCCAATGCCTACTTTCACCCGAAGCAGAAGGTTTTCCTATCCAAGAAAGTTTTCCTTTCCCTGAAAACTTAAAGTATCTTGTTCTATCTTCTCTTCTATATATATCCCCTCTACTAACCATCTCCAGATGTTTGAGCAAAGAGCTAATGTCATTTATTTTCCCCCATTTCTCATATCCTGTAGTTATGATTCTAGTTTATGAGTAAATATAATTGTTAAAAATGGAAAATTAGCTGTAACAAAATCATATTTGTAGTGTCAAGATAAAGCTCATCAGCGATATACAAGAAATCAGATCAGTTATATATTATATAATAATAATTAATTCATGTATGATTCCATTATTTATGTATAGTGTTTAAGAAACAAGCTGACCTCGTGTGATTTAGGGGCTAGTGTCACTGCCTCACAAAACAGAGGTCCCTGGTTTGAATCCTGGCATGGGCTTGGATGTTTGTGTTGTTATGGTCATGCAAACTGGGATTAAATCTGCTGGAGAATTGATACTCTGACATGTATCACTCCAAATTTGGAATGTGTCAAGTAAGATGACAGTCTGCAGTTGACCCAGTAGACCAAGACCCTCAATGGGCTGTAGAGCCAAGGAAGAAGTATAAGAGACAAAGAAAAAAGGTATGCCGTGTCACATTCCACATCTTTAGAGCTTGGTAAGTACACATGATGCAACTTATGTCGGTGTTTCCCAATGCAGATCCCAAGTCACAAAAGGGAGTAATTCTGAAATGAGCACGACTAAAATTAAAAACCAACAAATTGTTATGATTATACTTTAACAAAAGAAATGATTGTTGACATCTCAATTTTAAGTAAGTGTTTGTTAATTGTTGTACTTTCTACAGAGAGAATTGATTACTATGACTAATAAAGGAATAGCGCACACTGTAATGGACAATTGTCACCTTTATGAATGCGACAGACTTGAGACTAAAGCTGACTAACATAATCTCTTTGCAGCAAACGTCGAGGACAAGGGTATCACTACTTCAGAAGTGACCTCACATTTAATGTTGAAATTATTTTAAAAATTGATTCATAAATCTAGTAAAAATATTTTTAAAATGTTTCATATAATGTATTTTTACATGAATTTTAGTGGTCTATTATATGTTTTGAAAGTCTATGTTGATTTTT
The DNA here is from genome assembly GCA_034510155.1 of Eucriotettix oculatus. Lineage (NCBI taxonomy): Eukaryota > Metazoa > Arthropoda > Insecta > Orthoptera > Tetrigidae > Eucriotettix > Eucriotettix oculatus. The sequence goes on from CM067382.1 coordinate 39,141,413, forward strand.
TTCTTAATAATCTAGTAATTTTTTTCTAAAAACCAAGGTTTTGTTCTGAAGTTATTGCAATTATGCTTCATTTAGGGAATAATTAATTTTTTTATTTATAAAAATGTATGCAAGAAGGGGGCATTAGAAGACTTAGGTGAGACATGGTAATAGAAAGGATAGTGGTGAGCCCAAAAATATGGGATAAACAGATACTGTATGAGGGTAGGAGTGTTGGTGGAGGGAGAAAATATCAGTATTTTAATAAATATTTCATGTTCTCCCCCTTTCCTCACTTCACTTTTGAGATATTTGAGACTCATTGAGATGGAGAGCGTCAAAGAGAAGAGCACGAAATCCCGAAGGGTCGGGATGACAGGCGTCTTGGTTGTTGTGGCACACAGATGCTGGAATGCGTGCCCTTGGCTATGACTCGCGAGCGAAATGCGTCTCGACGGCATGCGTCTATTTGTAGTCCTTGGCGAGTCTGAAGACCTGGCAAAGGCAGAGGCAGGGCGCCTGCTCTCGCTAATCGTCCGCGTGAAGATGGTGCTGAGTCTAGTAACGAAACGTTGTCAGTGTCTGTGAGGCTGAACATTGGCACTTTTCCTAGGCTGTGGCCGCCTCGCTCCAGGATTCCTGGCCGCTAATTGTTGCGCGTCGCTTTAAATAGTGTGCGGAAGCCAACGGGTCAGTCGCCTCTGCTAGCGCTAATTGCGGGCGTCTGGTCTCCCTAAATACACTGTCCGTATCACTAACGACGTCTGCCTCGGCTAAAAAGAAATGCTTCCTCGTCTTCTCCAGCTTTCCAACTCATTTCAATTCTTGATATTTACCATCGCACTTGGTGAAATCGACGTCTGTGCCATCTACTTTGAAGACCATCAATTACTTGGCCAAGAGTACTTACGCCTTGTAATACGAGATTTCCAAGACGACGATCAGCTCGTCATGTTATTCATTCTATAAACAACTTAAATTCCTCTTCAAAATCGTGCATTGTGATCAGAATCATGGATCACTTTCCAAACATAATTTCCAATTCTTCAGGTAACATCATCAGAGAAATTATTGGGAATGACAAGGATACCATTTATTGAATACAAACCGGCATCAAGGACTGTCGTATCATCTTCCGAAGAATATATATAATTTTACTACGAATAAATGTCGCAGTAACTTATAGCTTATGCCAGAAGTGAGAGTACCGATGTAAAGTTAATTTCTCTTATTCAAATTTGGCAGATTGTAAAACATACGTGATTATTTAATTTGATGTCGACTGACAGTTATTAGAGTTCTATAATATTGTATCCATAACAATGCAGGACTCTGGGAGAAGTTGTTTCCATGAAATTTTTATGGATTGTGTACGTTATTCATAACCCAAAATTACAGCGTCAACCTCAATAATTTTCCCGGGTCTAACCTTTTAGTTGAGGCAATGGTCGCCCTTTTAAGCTTGTATTTTACTGGTTTATATTCTATGTAGTCGGATTCATACCCTAAAATTAACAGTCATTTTGGTCGTGTCACCATTCGGTTGTCAAATTTCATTCCTCCAATGAGGTGTGTACACATATATAAGAAAGGCAATTATCCCCATTATAAATGACTATTGAGTTTTTTTATATTTTTTGTATATACGCCGTACAAATCTTAATAAACAGGCTAGGCTGCTTACCAAACCAACGACAGAGAAATAATAAACGCGAATGATTAACTTTAGTATCCATTTGAGATAATACATACAGCCAGACAACAGGCGGGAAGTTCATACCATTGGCTAAAATATTTTAGAAAGGAAGACTGACAGAACAGCCCTTGGAGCCTAAAAATGTGACAAGGCCTGAGTTTGACACTAGTAAACAAAATGTAATTCCAGAACAACTATATGTGCGGACTCCGCGAATATGAAAAAGGAATCCCAGGCAACAATAAGCAGGAAGGCACACTGCATGGAAATTGCCGAATGAAATTAATATAATAGCCACACTTTTCACGCCGGAAGATCCCGGGACACTTTCACGACCCATACTTGCTTACCTCAATCGCCGCGTAAGATCCTTGATGGACAATGCCGTGAAGAGTAAGGCAAGAAGGAATTTTCCCATTTGCTGGAAGGACCCTCCTTTCAATCCCCGCCAGACAGACGACGGTGGAGAAAAATTAATAAAATACGGGACTGTATTGTATTTATTAAATCTACAAATGGGCAGATGCCCGATAGCAGATACATAGAACTTAAACAATCATTAATAAACTGGTCGTAAAGACCATACTTAACCTATAGTTGAAAGGATAATTATATTCAATATAAATAAATAAGTGTGGAATCATATTATTAGGAATGATTTTTTTAAAAAAAGAATAGTATTGTTTTTGCCTGAAAAAAAAGAAACAAAACAAAAAAACTGGAAATATATTTCACTGTAGTATATTTTTAGAGATTTCGCAGCACTGATCACTTCACTGCAGTACACTAAAACTTAGATTGAGTCGAAATTTTCTTTCTGTTAGAGGAAGTTCCCCAAACACTCCTGCAGGCAGATTGTTCTAGTCATTAATTGTCCTATTTAGGAATGAGTATTTTCCAACGTCTGTTTTTTGGTTCCTTGCTTGCAATTTAAACAGATGATCACTCCCCCTTCCCGTTCCGAGTCGATTCTTTCATTCTATCTCGGATTCCCTGCCAAGGTTTTTAACCTGCAAAAGCTCTGTAGAAAATGTGTAGCCTAGCCCTTTCTCTTCTTGTCTGTAGCGTGTCCTACCCTAGTCGCTTTACCTTTTCGTTCCCATGCCAAGGTCCTATTTGCACCCTTTCTAAGGATTCTATTTGACCTATTCTGTACGGATCCCAGCATGCTGCACCATATTCCATAAGTGGGCGTACTAATGACAAATATGCCAACTCTTTAGATTTCGTATTTCCCTTCTTGAGTGTTCTCATGACAAAGTGCAAGGTGTTCTTCGCTTTCCTTGTAGCATAGTTTACCTGCCCCAGCTTACTGTTTAAATAAATGCCTAGGTATTTACAGTTTGTCTCCTCGATCACTGTTTCCCCATCTATTTTATATATCGAGGCATATTGAACGCGCATTTTAGTAAAACTAATCGCCTTACTTTTACTATTATTGATTTTGATTTTATTTCACTTAGCCCATGTACTTAGAGTATCTAAGTCAGTTTGGAGAGCAGCTGCACTGAGGTGTTTTCGGACATTGATTATTATTTTGGAGATTTTCGCTACGTTCAGAGTATCGAGTCTTCGACGCCCTCGTAGCAGTTTGTGGCGTGCTAATGTCACCAACTTTGACGTGACGGCTTCTGTTTGTATGAGAATAGACGCTCGGCTGTTTTCGGTTCCCCTCGGGCCGAGTTTACGAAGTTTCTGAGGTTGGCTCTTCGTCGTGAAGCTAACACCTGCATCTACAGCGGCCGAGAACAGACCTCGCCTTCAGCTTCCGGTGAGTTGCACGTGGTCCAGGCACTAACTCCTATGCGTCAACTTTGACACTTCTCATATTCCCTCCAAAATACCCCTTACTCCCTTACTTTCCTCATTATTCCACTTGATTTTAAAAAATTCTCTGCTAAAAAGGCTTCTTTTTCCAAGTGACGTAAATATTAGTGCTTCAACAACATGAAAACGCTGATGAGTCGTCGCCTCGTGGTTTTCACGTCAGTAACAAGTCTCTGCCTTCACCATTCACCACGACAACGACACATGACTATGGAAGTGATCATGCAATCTCCAAATGGTTCGTTTGGGAACGTGAATTAATGACCCAAAAGAATTGAGTGGACGCTTGAGCGATCTATCATTCGTTATTGGCAACCAATAGATCTGGTATTAACTTCCGCAGGTTTTTCCCGGTGAACTAATTGTTGAAATGATTCTTGGGTTTGCAGCCGGGTGTCGTTGTAAATACACGACGTTCATGACTAATTAGTCATTCCCACCTGGAAGATGTCGACGGTGATTGTCGACGAAACGTCGTGTATTTACAACGCCACCCGGCTGCACACCCAAGAATCATTTCAACAATAGATCTGGTATTTTACTAACAAAACGTATCTCACGATCATTTAAACATACTTGGATACTTTGCTTAGTTTATACGTATGTAGACAATTTTTAAAAAATTGCAGAGAGAAATTCTGAGAACGGCTCCATGGGATTCAGAAAATATTCACTGAAAATATCCACATTTGTTATAAAACTGTTTCCTGTCAAAGAGTTTTCGTATAATGGTAGTTACTGGGGTGATTTTCTTCTTGCCTATATTAAAAAAAATCCCCATAGAGGAGTAAACAGTTTCAGAAAATAACCTGCCCAGGGCAATGCTACTCAGCGGCAGAGAGTAAATCAATCAGTCATTGAAACAATAGCGTCATGATGCGGAAGGAACATGAGAATAAGTCAGCCAGCTGTTTCACAGAAATGTAAGGGTTCAGTTTTTTTTATTTAGCATCGAAAAATGTTTTGGTAGCTTCTTTATGGTGTTATGACGTCATAAAAGAAGGGAGGTCCTTTACGAAGCTGTTGTAAGGTAAAGTGTGAAAATGCTCCTGTCAGTGTCATCAGTTTTGTTTTGTTGTAAGTTAATTTCTTTACTAATCTAATGGTGAAGGCTAGACAAAGTTCTCAAACCCGTAAACGAGTGGGAAAATTGTTGGGAGACGTTTCGATGACTTACTCTGTCATCTTACGGATGTAAGGTCAACTCATCGGAACGTCGTATAGCTATTGTAGTTTGTTTTAAAATTTTACAGAGAATCATTAATGATCTCGTTAGGCCTTTGCCGGAATATGACGGTCTATGGTTTGGAGGACATGAATCTTTACGATTACCAATTAAATGAGGGTTATTAAGGAGAATATGCCCTGGATAAGTGGATTATAAACGTTTTCCGACAACTGATAATAAATCAGCTCATACCATGTCGTCACGTAAACACTTCTGAGCATGTGTTTTAGTCACTAACTTTACCATAATTTTATTCCTACTAATAATAAATTTAATCGCGATGAACGGGATATGAACCAATATTCAAAACCCAAATGTCTTTCCGTAGTGTCTAGTGGATGTCAGCGGTTCAGTAATGAAGCGCGATTGTTTTCCAAACTTGAATAATGGAGCATGGCATCTTGTCATGTAGGATAGCCAACCTAAGCTTTAATGCACTTATTTAGTACTGGGTCTGCCACCGAGTTACCAACTCACAATTTCATCATTGAATTATTTGGACCAGTTAAGGAAGAGAAGGTCGACATGCGGCGTCGAACACCTGCCCAAAGGATGCCGGTCCGTCAGTTTCGATTATTGGCCAGGACCACCTCGACGTCTATTTATATCGCTCTCTGAGGCGACTAAAAGAGTTACTACCTGTTAGGAGTCCCGAAATCGTCCACATCACTCTCACTCCAGCCTACTTTTTAAACGGACGCTTCACAGATTCATCGTAAGTGGACTCGGTACATAAACAAGCATCTCCCAATTTGCCTGATGATCATTCTCCATCCTCGATCACATATTGAAGAGGATTCTTTTTCTCGTGCTTCTTTTACTACAATAGAGAATATTATAGCCAAGTCAGAGTTGTGCCAGGTGACGTCAGCTGCGTTCCGACCCTTCTGGAGCAATTTACACTACAATTTGAGGCGCTATTCTGGGACAGGACGTCCCTGGACAGGGTTCAAGTCCGGGGCTATTCTCTCGCTCGACAATTCGGCCTTGTCTTCCCCGCAGTTCTGAGCTGCTTCTTTTGTAGATCTTATTACTCCATTGCCACGCAACTGCATAACTCGATGTGGGTAGTCCATTTACCGTTCCTTCACTTAACTTAAATGTATTCTTCGTCCCAAATATTTTTTAAATCTTATTTCACCCATAGTAAATTTTTTTTTCGTTCCCCTTAATTAGCTGTTCAACTTCCGGCATCACGGAGTGTTGATACATATTCTGAAATTTCAGGATATAATTGTTCAATAATGTGTATTCATTACGAGACGTGATAATTTTATACTGAAGCTAACACGCAACTGTAAACTGTAATAGTCATTTTTATGTTCCGACTAATCCCATTAAATACAAAAATATTCCCCCCATATTATCCAACTTAAAAAAATTATTTATATAGGTCGCATCGACTGTCTGGTCATTAGCGACCACAGTGACATTTACATTATTCAATTACATATTATTTAAAATTATGAATTAACAAAATTAGATACTGGTAATGTCCATTTTTCTGTTCGTTGACCGCATTTGATTTTTAAATTTAAACAAACAAAATACAATACATTTAAATTAATTCAAAAATCTTACTGTCATTACAAAACTTTATAATGTCTTTTTGATATTCATGGGAGTCCAAGATGGATTTGTAATATACCGAAGTTAAACCGTATTAATTCATATACCCAGACAAAACAATTACAACCCCCCTTAATATACTTTTCTTTTAGAAATGAACAGAAAATTACAGTAATAGTTAAAAGTAATTATATGACGGAAAAAAGATGAAGCATTTCTAAATTTGTGATTTGATTTTGTTTGTATTTCATTGGTATAAATAAATTTGAGTCTTCTTTTTGGCAAATGTTGTTCGCTTTTTTCATTTTGGAGTCCCTATTCCATATTAACTGAATATTTTACCCTCCCAACTTCCTCAATAACTTAATTTTTTTGCGTTTAATTTTTGAATATTAACAATTAATCATAAACAGCCTGAAATTGTATATGGAAAGTAATTTTTAACAATATCGTGCTCCTGAATTCCCTAAAAAATTTAAATAGAGAAATAAAATTTGAATATAACTTGTTTAGAGTAAGTAAAACGTATTCCTTGCCCGTCGGCAGACAGTTACATAGCCATTTTTAAAATCACAATCACCAAAATATCTTACTTCAATTTTCAGTTTGCTATGGTCAGGACGTAATTCTTGTTTCAATCCCTGAAAACTTCATTTAAATCCGTTAAGCCGTTTCGAAGCATAAACATAACGCATTCACGTTTTGGAGACTTCGACGCGCGTATTCCAAGAAACCTTCCCGTAGAATTAATATTTATATTATATTAATATCTTCTGCAGTATATCGAAATTAAATATTCACGAATATTTAAGTTAAATCTCCTGTTTTTAAACGCTCCTTGAAATCAGTTGAGCGTATCGTAGCCTGTTTGAGACAAACATACAGACAGTCAGACACTTAAATTTTATTTTTTGGTATAGATAATTAGTTGTTAAAACAATAAAAACGGGATAACGACTTGCTACTTTTTCAACGATGTATTATACACAAAAACATTCAAGACAGAACAGAAAAAAATGTTTCATTAAAAACTTACCGTATATATATATATATATATATATATATATAAACACAAAATATTAGTTGTAATATACAAGACTGTACAACTAACAGCGAAGAAACTTCTATAAATAACAATATTTATAGTTTGAACGCTCCCATCGCGAAATTTCCCTACGTTCCTGCTAAATTTATAAAGTAGGTGTTTTCTTGATAGTTATTTGTAGATCCTTTTCTTTCATTTGATAATTACTTCACTTGATACTAAAAATTGTATTTACTTCAGATTCTTGAATTATTTATATAGCAATAATTATTTTATGTTTTATTTATTTTTCAATAGTTCTTTCAACACTGGATTATCAAAAATTAAATACGTGAATTGTCCTCAAGTATTTATTCAAATGAATGAGTTTTCCCGTGAAAGCCATACTCATCTTCGTGTTCAAAATACATTTTAAAGTAATTATTCTGACTCTGAATTAATCAAGCTATGTGAATTCTTCAGTGACTTAAAAAAATGACTGTGGCGCTTACTAGGAATAAAAGAGATGGAGGGATCTCGCAGTGGTTCGGGGGTCGACTCATTATCTCAGATGTTAGAGCGGTATGTCTCTGGTTCAAGTCCAGATTCGATCGAAAATTTTCCAGTTCTTACATTCCAAATTCAGTTTCATGGCCTTCATGGCTGAACTTTAAGTAGAAAAAATTCTTGTCTTTTAATTTTCAATAATGCAATTTAGTAGAATCTTTATGAGATTTAATTATTTTTATTTTCACCTAAATTATTTTTCTTTAATTTTTGATCAAGAAGATGATTACGGCGTTTGCTGGAAACTAATATTTGTGGAATATATAGTACAACTGGTGATAGAGATGCAATAAATTAAATAAAAAATTATATATTTTTTTTGAGATTTATGATTAATTTTTCTTCAAACAAGCGAATGCATTACTAATATAGTAGGAGAGATGCCTTAAGACCGAGGAAGCATCAAAGCGGCCACATTTCCTTAAGGACCTACAGATTCCTACGATCCATAAAACATAAACGTTCTTTGTAGCTGTGTCCTGTTCGTTTGTTTATTTTCTATCTGACTTTGATGACTCACAACACAACTGGGAAACGTTCTTGAAATAGAATGATGGGTGGTTGATGAGATCGTCTGTGTAGCGCTTCTTGCAATATCAATCAAACATGTAAATTATTTGTTACGAAAAAATTAACTTTCTAATACGGTGTATTAAATACTGATTTGATACTACTATTTATAGAAATGGAGCTGTATTTTAAAGCGGTGCAGGGAGATATATATTATTCTTCGCTTTCTTTAGAGGATATTCTTTTTAAAATTATTATATATCCATATAGAAGCTATGACTGGTAAATCATGAAAGCCCTATTAAATCGCAGTATTAAATAACTGTATATAAATTCAGTCGCCTATGACTTACCTGTAAAATATGAGGAAACCAAAAAAGGTGCACATCAACGCCCTCGATGGTTCTCCTTCACTTTCGTGGTTAGTTATACTTAAATAAAAAAATATTCGAATACCCTGAGCGATGTTTTGTAAGATCTTAACGTCACAGAGTTGTGTTCGAACTCCGTAACCTGTGTACTCTGAACATTATTATATTATTTTAATATACTTATACCGTAAAACACTTTAAAATATAGGTGTATTGTAAGCTTATAATGTAATTAGAATTTCTATTGTGCACATGTTGTTACTGCAGGGGTTGGTTTATACGTACTCTATAGGACTATCAATTGCGGCTGGACTGCCCGAGTGGCAGGTAGAAGGGAGTTTGTCTGACTGAGAGGGTTAAGTAAGGCCTTATTAACTCCACTGGGTGCGTACAGAAGCAAGTTAGTAGGGTCTTTTCTAATTCTACGGGACAGGAAGGCACTCTGCTACCTGGAACTCGAACAACCCAGCCTCAATCGGTAGTGCAAAGCACTAAATAAGGCAGGAAAAAGAAACTCATGCTCATCTGTATGAAAAATTGATAATAGCATTTTACGTAAGTTAATATGATTGTGTTGGCGAACGAAGTAATTTTATTAACCTGTATTTTATTATTTATTGTCAACATAAACCGCATACCTAACACGTGCCAAAATTGAAGAAGATGACAAATTTGTTTTTACTTACTGTTGTTACTCCAAGTTTATTATTACTAGGAAGGAAAAGAGTAGGTGAAGCAGCAACTTATGGATCTGTATATACCTAGGTTACTTGAGTTGGGCAATTAAAAATATATGTTACAGGCGTAGATTATATATGTTGGTTTTCCCTCCTCAGAATTATTAGTCATATCAGGGCTCCATTTTCGATCTTCTATCACAGGTCATGAAATTTCTTAGATCTTAATAAGTCCATGTTAGTCTCCCTTGTTACCTATCTACGTTCCTTTTGTTGGAGTGAACGAAATTCCCCGAATTGGATAAGAGCCTCAGTTCTTCTTTGCCTCTATATCGGACTCCTCGTTCCTTAACGGATCCCATTAAGCGCCGTTCCAGACAATGTGCTCCCCATCCTGAGACGCCTCTTTGTATCCTGTTCCGGTTGTTTACTATTCGGTCGTCTTTGAAGTGTCGTCGTAACACGGCGTTCGAGACACACTTGCTTATTAACCAGTGCCACGTCTCAATTGTCCTGCCCGGGAAGCGTACAACAGCCCTCAGGAATAGATCCTGGCGCCTCGCCATCGGCGCCTTTGCAATCTGGACAGCCATAACCTTCAACTCGTAAATAATAGCGCAAGCGCCTCGCGACCTGACAAATTCTGCAAAATATACGGCATTGTTTCTGGAGCTTACTGTGTATGCGTGGCGTTCGTTAATTTATTAGTATACAGGCCAGCGTACAGTCACCGTCGAGTCGCACCAGACCACTCACGCTTTATTATAAAACTATAGGTCAACAATTCAAGCTAAACCAACAAACACTTTACATATGAACTTACCGTAATACATAGCCTTCATGTTTGGTCACCTCCATTTTCTTCCTCCCAACTCTTGAATGACAATAGTCGCCGCCCTCTTACATACAGAACAATTAAGAATCAAATAATCATTCTACAAAAATATCTTTGCTTTCGTTCACATCGCCAGTGAAGTTCAACACGAAAACCTGAAGAATGGAATAAATTTTGTTGTATATGTTTTTATCGCCTAATTTCGTCTGTTTTTTTGGATACTTCATTATTTAATTGTTAGTAACCAATAAACATTTCTTTTTCTTATCCAATAAATTTTAAAACAAGCCCACAAGCTCATCACTAATTTTTATAGTAATTATTCACTTTCGAAGGCATTAAATTGTATTCGTTTTTCATTAATCCTTGGCAGAAGCAAGGCTTCAAGAGCTTGTAGAGAGTCCAAGAATTATTGTATAATATTGCTTCAATAACTATGCCCTTTCGTCGTTGATGCCATAATGACAACAAGAAAACTATTTCAAAACCAGCTGGTAGCCCAACGAAAGCCGGGAATTCAGCTACATTAATCCTCTACAGTTTTTCATTATTATTATGAAACTAACTGTGCCCACGACTTCGTTCGCGCGGAAATAACTCTTTTTATTTTGCCCTTAAACAAAAGTACTGTATCATTTCTTTATGGCCGCTTCACGGCAAACCTTATAACTCACAGTTTACAACAAAAGATGAAGTGAGAATGCTCGACATCCCTCTTTCTCTCTCTCTCATGGTGCCAAAATTACGCTTATAATAACACAGTAAGTGCGATGAATGGTATAGGATCGCAGTTGCTTTTCACGTTGCCTTTCGCGCGGCAATTTAATGGATTTATAAAGATTGTATTATGTACTATTAATACCTCATTATTATTGTATATGTTAAATTTAACATAATGCATAAAAATAAATAATATATACATTAATAAATAAATGTTTACAGTTATGCATTCACATTTGACTAACAATGAAGTATAATAACAAAAAATATATAATATATAATTGCATTCTTACTTAATTTAGAATACTATTATTGTTATAGGTAATATTTTATGAAGTCCTCTTCGTTATATTCTAGGATCTGATTTACAAGACAGAAGTAGTGGCTATGAATAAACTGTTTTAATTTAATTAAAATGTTTATTAATATGTGGAAGAAGTCTGTTAAAAATTGTGGAACCTGCATATTATACTCCGTTTTGTGTAACTCTTTAGCTTTATTATTAGTAAGCCATACTGAAGGAATCCATAACAATTTATTGGATGAGAAACTCTTTCATTTCCCAGGTTTTCCTTCGGTGCACAACCAAACGGAAATATCTTGATTTTATAATTTTTTAAAAAGGTTAATTAATACGTTATATTGATGTGATATTAAAACCACCATGTGTCATGAACATAAATGTCCATTCCGCCGTTTTTTTTCGTTTATGAAACGCCATCCAAATAGAAAACGTGAAACAAATAACAGGGCTGAGGAATTGTTGGTATCTCTTCTTGGCACACGTAAACAACATGTCTTCTTTATGTTTCGGCCTCTGCGCTCGAGTCAACGCTTTACATTAAGTAAACTGGTAATAATATCTATACTTATCCAGATCACGTAATCGCAATTCTTGGACACTTCAACGTGCCAAGAAACATCTTTCACGTACACAAAACTCGTAGGAAACAAGACAATAGCTCTATGAACTGTCTGGGGAATCAGAGTAGACTTATGAAATTCCGGACTGTCAACTAACTTGCCAGAAAACATATTAAATCCGATTTCTAAATAAACGTATCGTATTGAGATTTTGAACCGTTCCTCCGTCGTCAAAGCAGGTCAGGTTCCTCTTAAAATCCGTGGTCATTCGGGAATTTCAAATCGGGATGGTGGAGCGACTAGTTTATGTTACTTCTCTGACCACTGTATACATATATACTTCTTATTGCAATTTTAAGTACAATTTTCACACGTTTAAACTCGATTCAGGTGAGACCGAGATGAATTTGTCTCCAATTGTAGCTCAATTGCTCCTGGTTACGAAGCTGCTTCTTAATTAATGTAGTTTTTTTCAAGTATTCAAGTATTTATTAAATCTACAAATGGGCAGATGCCCGGTGGCAGATACATAGAACTTAAACAATAATTAATAATCTGGTCGTAAGGACCATATTTAACCTATAGTTGAATGTATAATTATATTCAATATAAATAAATAAGTGTGGAATCATGTTATTAGAAATGAATTTTTTAACAAAAAAAGAAACAAAAATACTGGAAATATATTTCACTGTAGTATATTTTTAGAGATTTCGCAGCACTGGTCATTTCACTACACTACACTAAACTTAGATTGAGTCGAAATTTTCTTTCTGTTAGAGGAAGTTCCCCAAACACTGTCTTGAATAGTGCTTGATGATGTACTACTTACTTGAAAATTTAAGTTAGAATAGCTGGAAGAATAGGCCGGTTGTTAATGGAATTAGAAAATTATGTATCTCCTTCAATACAGCTTTGAAAGGGGGGGGGGAAGGTAGGGAGCTAAATTTTCGAAAGATGGACAGAAGTTTGCTTTGTGGTGATCAATACAACCTCTTTAAAATTTTTATTGAAATAGGATGAATGGTATAGAAAGATATAAGAGCCAAACAAAGATACATTCATATATATAGGAAAGAGAGATGAAAAAATATTACTGAACTGAAGTTGATAGGTGGTATCACCAAGGCGGACTGGAATATGAGATTTAGGACGGCGCCTTCCTTCTACGAAACTAAATCTTGGTATTCGGCTTCAAAGTCACTAGTTAGACAAGATATAAGACATTTTTTAATTATTTTATTTGTCTCAGCCGCTCAGCCTGCCCAGAGGCTTTTTCGACCTCGTCGGTTACTTCAGTATCTTTATTCTTGCGTTCCTCATCATCTTTAATTTTTTTTCCCCTGGGATACGTTTACTACATTAATGTGATGAGATATGGCGGTCCTGGGAGTGTTTGAAATCCCAGAAGCAAATAAAAGCAAAAACTCTGAGGGTAATTGGACCTCCCACAGTCGATAAAAAGGAAGGGGTGAGGGTCCCGTTTTCCCGGACGTGAGGCGCCTGGTGGTGAGCACGGTTGGTATATTTTTACTGGTGGGAGTCTGCGGACTGTTGGCAGCAATACGCACGCATCGACACTATTTTAAATCGGCAGGACAGATCAGAAGCGCAGTCAGTCAGAGGACAACCACACCAACTCATGTAAGTCTCAGCTCATCTGATAAACACATCTTTTACTACGACGCCTACAGAGTCCTCATCGCCAGGGCCACTTGAGCTAAATCAAATTCAAGTGCAATTTCATAATACGATAAGCATTTTTCTGGGGCAAACTGACTGTAAATATGGGTTTAAAATTTATGTTATCATGCCAAAATAATTTTTCAATACACACTACATTTTCGTCTACAATTAGGCACATAGCAATATTGAAAAACTAATTACTAAATGGCTATTATGAATAATCTAATGTATGTATTTTTTATTCATGAGATACTTTGGAACTGGACTCTGTAATTACTATTTTCCTCTGGGAATGTTCCCACGACGTGGTAGGAATCAATTCATGCTTACTATTTGTAAGATTCCCGAATCATATTGATCAGTTCTGCTCGCTGTATAATAAAAATATCAATGTATGTTATACCTCGATGGATTGACTATTCCATCATTAAACGAAACGCTTTATTGTTTGAAATATTAATTATGATAGTAGTCCATTACGACTACAAGATCATCAACCATATCATCTGCATAAGAACAGACTGTTCCAGTCCCTAATATCTATTTCCTGTCTAAAGCCGCAGCTTTCGGAACTGTTGTTCCATATTCATATGCAATATTAAAATATTTCAGAGGTACAACAAAGCTTCTAATTTTCATTACAAATAAATAGTACAGTTTAACAAAAGAAGTTAAATAAAGAATGATTTTAATGTCTACCTGGCAGAAAAAACAGAAAAAAATGAACCAGGAATATAAATATAGACAAAATGATTATGAAAGATTATTAACATTTTAATATTTAACAATTATAATACTTCAATAAATTATGAAACATTTTGAAGTACGAGACGTCACATAATTAAAAAATTCAAGATTAGTATCTAAATCGTTAAACCTTTATATTGTCGGAGAAAATAATACACGAGAGCATGGTTATATAGGAAAATTATGCCTGAAGCTCCTAATATTATTATTATGTGGCCTTGTCGATCAATATCGGCAAGTAATATCATTCCTTTAGAATTATGGGCTATAAATTTCAACAGTTCATGCATATAAGGAATTAAAAATAGCCGCACAAAAGCAACATTTAGGAGCCTCAAGTCAAGACTTCAGGAAGTCGTACGAAAATTGGAGTCCTTATTAGTGGAAATTACTAAGAGGTCAAGGGCGGAACAATAAATATTACTTTAGGAGAAAGGTTGTTATGGAGAACAGACCAGTCATTGACCAGGATTATTAGCAAAGTTGATATAAGTTTGACAGCTTGGTGAGAAAAAAAACTACACAAGTCCACAGCTTGAAAAAGTAACGAGAGGTTGCTTTGAAATAAATGATATATTTCTAAACTAAATTCCTGTCCATACGTTTGAGTAATAGGAAAGACTTATAGAAATGTTCTGGAGGAGTAGAAGGCTGTACTATTCAGAAAGTGTAATTCAGATAACTGTCAACTATTTATAAAAAACAACTTTAGTAATTTGTAATGTTTTTAAAAGGAGGAATAAGAATTTAATTTAATAAAAAGACCAGGGGGCATTAATTAAGAAGTCTGTAAAATTTTTACAGTTTATATTTAATTATAACAAAGGTAATCATCTTCTTGCTATATTATTTTTCTATGGGAGATTTCAAAGGTAAAATAAAATAAGCATTGATTTATCACATTTTGGGTGGAGTGGTTATAAGGTAAGGATGTTAGTGTTGGTGGGATTCTAAAGCAGGAGGAACTTATCATTGTTGATCGTAGAACACGTAAGCAGAAAGAAATTGCCTGAGAATAGGACAGCAGGATTGATTATTACAATGGCAGTAGTTAATGACGTGCTGCTCAAAGCTCTGACTGTGACACATTTCTTGAGGAAGCGAGGAAGAGAATCGGTATTCCCGTCAATCAGAGAGATATTATTTGGCAAGGTGCCTGAGGATGTCAGCAGTACAATACAATAGGTAAACGTCGTCACAATCTTAGTATAAATCTGCCAATGATCTGTCGGCGGGACAATGGCACGGCGTCGGTCACAAATAACCCGGCGTCGAGCTTGAAGCCAGACAGCGACGACCGGCGTCGTGGTGAGGATGTGCCATGTTGTTGGGGCTTCTGCGTGCGATATGGGGCATCGTGCTTGCTGTGCTGGGATTTCACGTCGCCTTGGTGAGACTCCTCCCTCTCCTCCCACCTACTCATCCAGTAGCCCAACACTCAGTCAGAAACAAACAGCCCCACCACGAGGACAAGATCACTTCAAACGTCTTGAAATTAAGCAATATAATTAATGATCCAAGACGTTTGAAAAAATAATAAATATATTTTAATTTTACTACTCGAATTATTAAATTAATAAATCTTCAATTTGGTCAATATTTCGAGATAATACTTCACACTTAAAAAAATTTGACTAAATTATTATTTATGATCTATGTCCGAATTTCCTAAAATCAATTTTACTTAAACGAATAGTTTCGTCCATTTCTCATCCTCTTCCAACTTAAGGTCGTCGATAAATATCATATCAAGAATTATTAAATATTATTTGAACTTTAAATTAGCTTCACGTATTATATTTTAGTTTCCAGTAATAAACCTCATTTTCCCAAATTTGAAACGTATAGTCAATTTGAGAATTTGCTGATAACACCTTGAAACAGAGAAGATTATAATATGAAACATTTTTACGCAAAATCATAAAAGTTTATTAATTTTTAATTTGTCAAAATCTTTAAGTTAAACAGATGAACATATTTGTATTGTCTGTAAATCTCCCCTTGACCAATTATTACAACTTTACTCAATTAGTTGATAAGAACACATTATATTTTATAATCCTTTCGGCGATTGTTTCTTCCCACTTAGTCTAAGATGGTTTAAAAATATTCTGTAATGCACTCAATTATTTGTTTGATTACTTAAAATTCTCACGTCCAAATTGAATTAGTCTGCTAGTTGTAATATAATGTAACGTACCCGTGTTTAAAGGTTTTTTTATTTTAATTGAATAATTTTGTCAAATTAAATTTTTCGGAGCTGCGAAAGTCAAAGGTTCGTTGAAACTCAGGTCACAACATCAATTGGAGCAGTCCTTTGAGAAATTAAGAAGCCGCTGGCCAGCAGAATGATAAATATTTGTGTCCGGTGATAAGCTTCGGTCCCCAACATTTTAACACGTCTGTTAATTTTCCCACAGAAAGTGGAATGGCCTGGTGAGTGAGTTTTCACGAATTGAGGTGAGGGTGTGAACCCCGTATTGGGAACTCGAAAATGTAAGATGGGTTATTACTGGCCAAAATTCGAACCGGGGAGGGAAATCAGAGATTTGGAGGGAGTGTAAAAAATTGAGGGAGTTTTTTGTAGATTGGTTGTTAAGCGGGAAAGTTCTTATCAAGTAGTTTTCGTAGAGTTAGATGCTCTAAATTTTTGTTCAGAGTTGACATGGAGTTATCACGTTCCAGGAGATGCCACTTCAAAGATTTCAAAGGTCTACCTATGCCAATGGCAAAGTAAAAATAAACCATAAGGCCCCCATGCTATCAGCTAAATTTCACAGTAGCCATTGCCACCATCAATTAGTGTTTGGAATGTAAAGACCAGGTATTTGATCCCACCATCGCTTGAGAAAAAGATTGTTATGTCATTTTGAACTTCAACTGTGAAGACATTTTCCAAATTTTTTTTGAACATGCAGGAAGATAATCTTTTTATTTATTTTATTTGTTGTTTTCTTTTGTTAAATATATTATAAAGTTTTTAACTTCATTATTATTTATTCCACCCGCTCTATTAATTTAAGGTAACAATCAAAATTATTTAAACTGTTACAATAAATTTAATTGTGACATTGATATATCTCCAGATAGAATGTCTCGACACACTTCAATGATAATTGCGATTAATTACAAATAAACATGAATTATAGGCCTTTATATATTCCTGAAAACATGTCTCACATTTTTTGGTTTTTTAATTCACAAAATTTGTACGGATTTCTGCCTTTAAAAAATAGCCGGATTATTTTTAATTTTCTGGTTCATATTTTATGTTTCCAATTTTTCATGTTATGGTATTTCCCTGTTAAATATCATCGCTTGTACTGTGGCATCCTATGCAGTGCGTTCCATCTTTCAGATTTGATGTACGCCTAGAAATATTTTTGAGACGTATTTCATTAATTATTATCGTCGCCACGGCGTGTACAAAATTGGTTTAGATATAGTTTTTTTATTCCTTATCGCTCATGTAATATAATTATTTGTGATTGATGACGTTTACTACAGTTTACATCACCTGCTTGTATGAGTTACTGTCGTTCTAGATCTAATTACTGCTATCTAATCACAGCTAATTGTCCTTGTTTTTTGTGCAGGCCCCGCAACAGCCGCAGAAGCAGACGCCACTTGAGCAGCGACAACACGTGACCGCAACTGGTGGAAGGTGAGATTAAATCAGTCATCTGCTGCTTTAAACCATACCAAACATTCTTACCTTAAAGTTGCGAGTGTGTACCAAAATTTTTTTGTTGGAGATTTACTGTCGTAAAGGTTGCAAATTTTTCTCCCTCTACGCTGGTGCAGTTGTGAAAATAACATTTTGAGAGTTCTTCATAAGTTTTAATTAATCATAATTGGAAAGAGCTGGGATACTGAACTTTACGCCTTTACTTTTCGCAAATGTCTGTCTGACTGCCAAATTCCTTGGTGCATTTCTGAATTTGAGTTACGTAAAGAGTGCAAAGAGCCTGCAATCTTCAATTAATCCATAGAGCCTACAGATATTTTGTGTTCAAGAGCCCAAAGCAGACTCATATTAGAGATTTTAATAAACGGAAGATTTAAAAAATCTTTCCAATCCTAATGAAGGAGAATATAATCTGATAAAGGGAAATGGCTTTTACGACAAATATCTTTTTAAAAATTGTAAAAAATATCTCTGCTTTTATAAACATAAAATTATTCATTTTTCTGATCTTAAGAAGAGATCATTTACCATTTAAGACATTTAAAATTTTTAAGAAGATAATTCATTAGGATTTCCTTTCGTTAAAAGGAGGCGGAAAACTACAAAAATTTTACTGGATTATGTTTACTTTTTCTCATTCAAGTGCTATTAATTACTTAAAACATCATTAATAAGTTATTTTATGTTTTCCATAACCCCCCTTTGCTTCTAGTCATGAATTTTAAAACTAACTAGGTTTTTGTTTAATTTTGAAATAACTGTTTCTGGAACTGAAAGTTCATATTAATCTCTAAAGTAATTGTTAATGTTAAATATATTTATTTAAATTTGAATTTATTAATTAATTATTAACAAAACGATGGAGGAAATATTTAGGATCATAATTATTACATTAATTGTATTTATAATAAATTCGTACAAGAATGATTTATTGATAGTGTTCTTATAGTAGTTAACCACGATTTTACAATGTAATTACTCTCTTTTTATTTTTGGGCATATATAATGTCCTTTAAAAAATTGGTCTTTGATTAATATTTTTCTTTATATGCTTATTATAACCGAAAGCTGTCCATCAGTCCAGTTTATTCAATGATTTAAAATAATTATATTCATCTATGATAATTTCGTTAATGAGAATTCATTTGCTATAATTTTATGTATTTGCCATCGGGAAATGCCCATTTGTTGATGAAATATAATACTACTCTAATATAAGCTTAAGAATTGAATTAAAAGGTCAAATTGATGTATAGTTCAGTAAATTTTTCGTGTTCCCCTCAGCTATTTTGTGTTAATTTCCTCTTTCCTACAATCGTTTTATCTAGTTCTTTCTTGATTTTCATTTTATTAGTAATTTCTTGTCTTTAGTTTGCTATTGCTACCAATAACCATTTTTTCCATCTCATTGATATGTCACTGTATATTGAAGCTTTAATCGGGGTTTTCCTCTATTTTTCCTGTATCAACTACGTGTATAAATAATACATACAGTTATCTAACGTCATTGAATTGAAAAAGAGTGAACCAGATAAATTAGTCAGAAATATATTCTAATGAATAGAAAAATGGAAAATATTAATAAAATAAATTCGGCTGAAATTTATGCTCAGTATTATTATTTCAATAAGTTTTTAATTTCCTTTCTAAGAAATTTGGCTGTTTTATTTGTTTGTATTTATCAACTAATGGTTTTAATTCCTGTTACTCGTTATCTTATATTAATTGCTTTAAACTCACAGACCTAAGCTTATGCTGTCGTTTTCGCTCGTTCATTTCGCCGCTGACAAGCAAACATTTCTCTTTAAGTCTGTTTGTTTATTATAGAATTTATTTAGGTATTTTTAAAAAATTAATAAACATAGTTTGTTACTTTCCTCGCGCCGGTTGGTGAGACAACACATTCGCAATTTTTAATTCAGTGTTAGCGAAAAGTTCATAAATCTATCTTTCTACACATTTTTAGATAAACATCAGTTTTTAAGTTTTTTTTGTTCATCTACTTCAAGTGATGATTTTACGAGCATGTTGTTGATATTGCAGTTTTGAGATACCGACGCGAATGACCGTATCCCAGGCAGGGCTGCCAACCAGCTTCCGGAAATAGTCTGCCCTAAGTTATTTATGCCGAGGCTCGCCGTATCGCCGGGACCAAACACGATCGCTCGCAATTCACAATAGAAATGTGAGAAGAACAAACTAGAAAAAGTGAAAGTGGAAAAAGACGATAGACCCAAGTTTGTAGCTTATTAGAAATTCAAATTCCAAGGTTACGTCTCCAAATAAACAAAAATACTATCTGAACAATAATAATATTGTGGTTAGATTTTTCTACAAAGCCCCTTCCTTAAAAACTACTGGTGTTTCTTACTGGTTTTAATTAATCTCTCACTTTAACTTCGTTTACTCTCTACTTTCTATGACATATTCTTTCAAAACAACCTCTTTTCTAGGCTAACATCTAAAAAAAATACATAACATCGTAGGACGGGATTTCCTGGAAATAAATATAACGGGTTGTTATGAGATAAATAGAGAATTTATTTTTAAAAACTTAACTACGAAAATATTTACAAATTTCGGAGGCACGGCGAAGCAATCAGATCTATTTATAATCTCAGGTTAAACCGTGGACGATACCCTTCCTAGACGTCAAGGATTGGTAAACCTGACCGTGTACCTGGTTAAAACGTAGCGTCACATCTCTGCCAGCTTCTCTGTAGGACGCTCTCCTAAGCGTCGACGGTTGACCTCCTTCAAACGCCCAAGATCAAACGGTGACTCACTTCCGTCCCCTTAAAGTTGTAAGAGAAATCCCATTGGTTGAGGCAACCAAAGTAGCTTCAAAATTATTTGTCAGTTTATCTCTTTTCTGTAAAGAAAACCCAATCCTTGTCCAACTTGTTAAAATCAGGTATTGGGACATCCACAATTTTGTTTCATTATGGCGGACTCGTGATATTGCGGTACTCTGTGTAGCAAAAAAAAAATTATATTGGATCCACCGAACAAAGTCAAGTGTGTTTATTACATTGATTTTGAGTCCCGTAACGAACGAAACATAAAATAAAATTGAAGTTCTTGTTGGTAAAAAATAAACAAACCGATGTATTAAATCACTTATAGGTCTCCTTAAATATATTAGAATTTGTTATTGTGAGTGTTTTTTTTAATTTGAATTTTTTAGTGAAATAATTACAGTTAATGAATTTGAATTTAAGTAGTAAACAAATAAATCTGCTACAACTTAGAAAAAATATTAAAGTAACTAACAAAAATACAGCTAAACAACATTTAGTTGAGGCTTGAGGAGTTCAATGGATGATCAGTATAACATTTTTTATACATTGCCAAATTCTTTTTTTAATATCAGACAAAAATTTTACCACAAGCAATTGCAGGAATTGTACTCAAAATTTATTTATATAATATTAAATTTTGCCCGATATTAATGGAATAATATTCTAGTGCACAAAATTTGTATAATACTCAAAATCAATTGTGCTCCTGAAGAAGCCCTAAATAGAGGACGAAAAGGCGTGTAGTTGTTTTTTGGGGTAACAATCTACATGAGAGTGATCCTGAAAAAGGCAACTCCTCTTTAATAGCATAGGAAGTGCAATGGAGAGAAAGACAGCTAAGCGTTGACTAGGGCCCCCGGGCTATAGTTTAAGGATCCGACCAGGTGATTGACCTGTAAGAGATGCAGGAGAAATCCTAGACAACCTGAATCATGTCATGTAGAGGGGTGTTTCTGACGGACAACTCTTACCGTATGCCCAAGGTCTTCGTCAATTGCTTTATTTTTTTTCTTGTGACTTATGTATTTATGTACTATTAATTCTAAATAGAGAAATTAAAAATTATTAAGTGCTTGGGAGGAAGATATTTCCATGCTTAGTTTTCAGCCCTGTTATCATTTGCCTTTGTGTTTCAGATTGATTCTTAAGGGAAGTCAAGAGTCCGAGGCAAAAATGGAAGTGACCCCCACAGGCTCCGTGGTGTCGAGAGAGGAGTCTTCTAGCTTGGAATCCTCCTCTTCAGAGGTAAGTAACGAATGTTCGGAATGGATGACCCCTGAGAGGCTTTGACCAACTTTCAATGATCAACTTGTTTCAGGAGCGCAAGAAGATCGGCGGCATGGACGTGCACCAGAAGACGAGCAACGTGGAACAAAGTGAGTCCAGCCGAGTGGTTGAGCAGAGCAGCAACCGTCGTGTGAGCAGCAGCTCCTCTTCCACGGTGATTCAACAGTCTTCGGTGTCCACGTCCCAACGCGTCATGTCGTCATCGTCCACCACTCTCACAGGCCTAGAAGCCACTCAGGTAAAGCGCATTCAGTTCTAGGAGCGACCCTCACCAAAAAGACAACGCTGACACGTATCCAATACAGAGAACAGAGTTGCAAAAGAGTCGCAATTTTTTTTTTGAAAACGGAGCCACTTTTTTAAAGAATATTTTTGGGCTCCACATCTAAACGAAAGGGAACAGTTGATAAAACACTCAAGGAATCCGCTGCTTGAACACAGACCATCGCTATTTCAATAAGAAGTTATTCACTCCCCCCTTGGAATGTTATTTTACATTGTACGTTGTTGTGTGATACTCAAAATTGTTATTGGATACTGTCTGAAAGACGACGATTGTGATAATGTATTTTAAACGCACTCATGTGATCAGAAGAAAAGACAAATAAAGATGTGATGTATATCTTATTTTTTTCTGTTTATTTATTTGTAGCTTCAATATGTTTTGGAAGTTTTAGAATTAAATTATAGTTTATCACATAAAATTCTTACCATAATTTAAATTTAAAGGGGTTGTCAAAACACTCCTCGAACTATTTATTTTAAAATAATTATTTGAGTTATTACTTGTTTAAACTCGGATCCTGTAAAACAATTTTCTTTCTCAAATCACTTATTTATTTCAATTGCTCAAAGCCACGGCAGTTTCTGGACCTTCCAGTCTTGAGCAACTGTGGAGATGTTTGAAGATTCATCACACACATGGTACATTATAAAATAGCAAAGTAACTAATGCATTCTTAAAAGATGATTTGTAAACTTAAAATGTGCAACTCTTTTCTCTAAAATAAATCCACTAAATAAATATATTAACAGAAAATATTCAGTATATAAACTTGGTTGCTGTTTGGAAAATAATAGCAAAACTTTCTGAATCTTCCGAAACATTTTGAAGCTTTCTTAACCCTTTTCACAGATAGGGAATTATAATCTCCTTCAACTCTAAAGTGAGATAATTTTAACATCAGTTTGTGTCACTTTTTATAAAACTGTAAAATGATTTTAGATTAGGAAAGGTCAAGACCACCAGAAAAAAATTAAGACTCAAGAATATAGTAACAAATTGTAATTTAAGAACATAAACACAACACTATTAAATCTTGAGCTGCAAGAGAAATGAAAATACCAAAAATTTTCCTGTCATACTAATTTACCCTCTCTCAATTTCACAATATCTTCAAGGACTAACAACAAACAGAATTAATGATAAATATTTCTGATTTAAGAATAAATCTATGCAAAAAAAATAAGTATCATTTTTACAAATTACTGATGAGGATAACGAAAGTGCAAAATAAAGTCCTTGATATTTGATAACAGGTAGAAGAGGTCCCAGGAAATACGTAAAAAAATTGTCAGTGTCAAAAAAATATAAATTGAAATATATGGCAAACTTGAAGGGTAAGTAATAACAGGCAATGCGTGTAACGTCTTGAGGAACACGACAGAGCTGAAAAATATATAAACGACTGTGTGTCACAATACTTTTAATATCTACAAAAATACAGGAAAGGTTTCTTAAGCGGATGTTTTGTTGGAGTATACAAAATTATAATAAATTTTGGAACAACTTAAAATTCACTCAAGGTATCACAACTGTGTTTGGACAGTCGTGTCCAAAAACATGTGACTGCAATTAAATCAAGAAATACTGTACAGCAGGCTGATAAACATAATTAAGCACAGAATTTCAGATTGTTTTACTCAATCTTGGTCCAGGATTTTGAGGCAATACATCTTATCAGAGATAGTTGCTTTAGGATTAGATTGTCGACCACATACGACGTTTGTTGCGTTGACCTGAAGGATATTTATAACTGCTATCAGCGCTGGCCACACCATGGGCCTCAGTTGGCAACATGTCATGGCTATGCCCCAATTTTGCTTCAGGGAAACAGACCTGTAACTACTCTCTCGCACAAAAACAAAAAGGAAATGTACATAATGTAACGTGACTTTCAGCGTCTTTGATAAACTGACTTGGTGTGCCGCTTCGTCAACTAGTCGGGAAAAATTTTTGTCACCTCCGGTATTCAGACGGCTTTAAAGGTAAATATTTATGAAAATTTGAAAGGAAAAATAATGATTCAGGACAAAAAAAATGGACGCACATGCGAGAATTAATAATAGACATGATTAATTTTTTTTAAAAGTGTTTCCAAATAATGTCTTTTTGTTGTCATTGGTACGACTTTTAGCCATTTCGACATTCATATGAGTGAATATTTTATGCATGTTCCCAGTATATACAGATCTTGGATCAAAAAGCATCCAGGATAATATTAATTTATGAGGAAATTGTATAAGAACATTTTCATTTTCCAAAAATTGTAATGCTTATGAAGGAACGAGAAACAATGTAATACAGCTTCAAAACCACAAGGGTTAGATGTAAATAATAGTTGAGGCCAACTTTATAGATAAAATAAGCTATAAGAAATATTTTTCAACCAATTAGACAAATTTTCCCCATTAGTTTTAATGGTCGATCATAGATATCTCACTTAAAAGTCTTGCAAATATGGAGGAAGGTATAAAGGTCTTTCAGAAATCTGGTGGGCAATGTACCATCTTATAAGGGGGAACTTGGAACGTGATTGAAGAGACTAAACTAGTTACGACTCATCGTACAAGATGTGAAGATTAGATGAAAGAACTATAAGAAATCGGGTGTGTCATGGACATTAGTACTGGACGTTGAAGAGGATCGGTTGTCATGAGCATCAGGTGGGGTATAAACAAATACTAAGAGAAAATCAACCTTCATCCTCATTATTTTAACGTTCAATTACAGTTAACGGAACCTGTGGAACAAAATTATTACAATGCTTTGAATATCAAAGTCGTGATCAAAATAATGAATTTACTGCAACATTTAAGGTATCCGATGCACCAGAGTAGAAAAAATGGGAGAGGAAATTGTTGGAAAGGTACAAACGGTAAAGTATCTTTGGGAATAAACCAGTTAGGACAAATACGCAAGGACCATCACTATAAATAAAATATTAAAATATTTTTTTATGAATAGAAGCTTCAGTCAGGTAATACGTTTATTGAGGAATTGGTTGGAAAAGTTGAAAACGTCTTCGAACTGAAAGAAAGAGTTGAATCTGGAATATTCCTCTGTTGTTTCGTTAACTTGTACTGGGCAGCAAAAGTACCGTTAAAGTTCCGTGTCGTAAATTAACTACGCACATCATCGACGAGTGTCGCTAGGTCAACAGCAACAGATCCACCATCGACGTTTGTGAAGTCCCATATTATGCGTGCAATTTACGATGAGTCAGGTTAGCGGACACCATCATCATATTCGGCACCGGTAAGGAGATCAGCAGGTGACCAGTGTTACAACATGGAGAAAATTATAGACGCAAGGAAACTAGGATCTATAGGGAGATCTCGGTCAGTCTTACTTAGGTACGTCTGTGTTTCAGTCAGAACCAGTGGACGACAACGGCAACGCGGTCGCTGACCAGCCCCTGGTGGTCACTTCCTCCTCGGAATCTTCCCAGCAGTTCCTCGTGAAAGAGGAAGACGGTCAAGTGGTGGAGCAGGTAGAGTGCTTCACGACAATTTTTATGAAAAAAGCATGAATCTAACCTGGAAAAAACGTGATACTATGTTGTTATTCCACTGTTGCAGCTCTCTTCGGCGTCTTACAAGGAAAGCAACAGCGGAGACGTGCAGCTGTTGCTGGAACCTCTGTCTCAAGAACCTCCTCCGCCTCAGCCACCGCCCCAAGAGGTCAAGGAAGTTCCCTTGCAGGAAGAAACGCCAGTTCAACAAGACTTGTCCTCAGAAATACAACAGGAAAGTATCAAGAATACGCTCAAGGAAATCATCTCCGAAATCGAGGAAGCCGTAGTTCCGGAAATATTTTCCGACAGCTCTGCAGCTCCTCAGGTTAGACACAGGATTCATTCGTGTGGTTGTGTTAGCCCCAGGTAGAGTGATTCATGCACAATTTTATATACAACCTGCCCATGGTTTGGTAGTATTACAGTTTGTGGTTTTTTGCCTTAGAGTCTGTGTTTCACCTTTGTATTGGCCCAACGTACTTGTCATTTAACACTTTCCTCTTTCAAGTGCCATTCCAAACTATAGCTCGGTTAGCAGAGATTGCTAGGCGTTTCGTTCATACTCCTCATCATCAGCAAATTATCTACTTTAATTTCAGTACTTTAAATTAATTCAACTTTTTATATGAAGATTGAATTCAATTAGACTTGCTGTAGTACACTAACTGTCCCAAAACCAGTTATTTTCTATGAGTTTATCAGAAAAATCTGGCTGTGGAGGAATGGCGATTAAACGGAGAAATTCAGAATCTCAAGATGAATCGAAGAAAGTCTCGCGTTAAAGTTCTATATGGAAATTATGGAGCCTCTTCCACTTTCGTCTTATGATGGAATGGATTGAACCGATGTTGGGGTTGTTTGGCAATGCACAGTATTAAAAATTCAAGATTCATGGCTGTTAGTAAATTATTTATGATAATGATAACCTCAAATAACAAATATATATTCAAATTAATTTATTACAACACTGCTTACAAACAAATCAATATCTTAAAATACATACTCTTTGTTAAGAGTGGAAATAATGTAGTAATAAAGATAAAATGGTGGAAAGATCTATAAAACGATTTTGTCTGATTGAAACTACACGTTTTTTCTTTAACATATTTGTAAATATTGCGTAGAATTAAAATTTTCGGTTTATATAAAACATATAAGAAAAGTTCTGTAATAAGAGAAATAATAGGAGTCTCATCTTAACACTTTTTAGTTTATGGTTCAGTTTATTTGTTTCATGAAAAAAATCATCGTTTGAGTATTATTAGAGAGAAAACAGCTACCTAAAATAAATTTTTTAATGTCATTTACCGTGATATTTGATAAAATAATTAATATATTTCAATTTCCTTATAACCTGTATATATCAACCTAAACTGAAAGTCATCTGTGCACATTCTGATTTTTAATAGTTTAATTTATTGTTAATATCTTAAGCTTTCAAGAAATGATAACTGTTTCTAATAAGTATTCTGGTAATACATTCCTTGTAGCTTTCTGTTGTTTTTCCATCCTCGATGTTGTAATTTCTTTATGTAAATATTACCTTTCGGTTACCGCATATACAGTGTTTGTTCTCTGTTCTGCCATTTTTTAATTATAACACCTTCAAAAACTTTCTGTGTTTGTCTCTTTCCTCAAATTGGTCCCATGTTACGTATTGGTTCAACGACTAGTCTACGTGCTATTGGTATTGTTTTGAACTTGTAGTCTCCTTCCAAACGGTTCTTAAGATATAAATGTTAAATTATTAATATCATTCTTTAAATCATCTAATTTTCTATTATTCTTTATTTTTATTATTTTTGATGTAGCCTTTTATCCCGTGTTATTTTATTTCAAGTTAATTCTTTCATTCTCATCTCTTGAAAATGAGTAGTTTTTTTGCAGAAAAATATGTATATTTGTCTAATACTAGTTCAGGAAGTCGAACGTTCTCATTTGGAATCTTCGTGTAACGTGGATATGTCAAATTACTGTTAAGGATACTACAATTTTTTTTGTATTACTGAATTTTCTTTAAATATTATGTAAGTTCCCAAAAGTTTTCGCTATCACAAAGCTTACCTTTTTATCTTGTCCGTTTCTTCGTGTCTGCTGTATACTGTTTCTCTTTCATTTGTCCTCTTTGGAGTCTGCCTGTTTATTGCACGACTTTTAATGTTTCCTGTTGCATAGTATTTCTGTGCTGCATTATTCAATTCTCTATTATGTATATACCATGTCTAGGTTCGTTTAGAGTCTGTACACAAATATTGTTAATTCAGCATGCTTTGTATGCAGGATTTTTACTGTCTGTACATAATATAATTTTTGTGTGTCCACTTATTCTAAAATTGTCTTTGTTCTCCATTGTGTTTCTTCGTATTACTCAAGTGATTGTTCATCGATGTCTCTCTTTCTGTCGTAAAAAGTTGTTTCCTGCATTAGTTGTGTTTTTCAATGTTATACGTCTTCTTAGTCTGTCTTCTTGCTGCTAATATTTTTTTTCGGCTATGAGAATCTTCTTTGCTGTACCGTGTCTGATTGTGTTTAGGAGTCAGCCGCAGAATTGCCGCCTCAGGAAACTGCTCCCAGAAGGACTCTGGAGAAGCAAACCTCCACCACGTCTCTGGAAGGGGGCGTATTCTACGTCAACAAGGAGGTAACGTAGCTCGGATAGCGCAGGGTCACTTGGTTCCCTATGTTCATTACTAACATCCTGAACATTGTAACTGGATGCATGGTATCTGCACGTGGCCCTTGTTCCAGCAGTACGAAGATGCCCTCAGTTCTTCGCTCCCTTCTTGCCTGGTAGTTCGTCCAGGAAACAGGCCGCTGTCTCTTCCCGCCGGTGAACTGCTTCATCTCTGCCAGAGTGTTAAGGTACCACCACACTAGCCTACGCCAACAACAGCTTCGTCTGCGTTGAATCTGCTAAAATACACAGGCTAACAAAGTAGCGCAACCTTACACGACTCATAAAATATTTATTTCGAAGATCTGGGTCAGACTTTGTGATCAAAATGTTGAGTTCTCAACTGGGTTCGAACCAAAGGGATAAGAGTGAAATATTATCATTTTTAAGAAAATCATTATTTGATATCACTCATCTGATACCAACATCTTAATAGTTAAACTTTATTTTAATAATAACCCATGGAACCTGTATAAAAGCCAAAAATAAAGGACGTGGAAGGCATAAGGATGTACACTGTAGCTTATTTTAATTTAATTTCACGCGAAAATAATCACGCCTTTATGAAATAAAATGTAAATGCTAGCAATTTACAATAATTAAAAATTTGAATTAATTTATAATACTAGTAACCTTTATCAACGCGTCCGTCAGCATGTCACAGCTATAGGCATCCCAGCTACTGTTCCAAATTTGGCACACGTGTTCCTCAGGGCCCGCAGTTGCCCATGATCTTTTAAATTTGTTAAAGATACTGACGATACATACGTGAAAAAAGGTTTTTCCATTTTCTGAGGTTTTTCACCTCTAGCACAATCCGTACCCAACTTTAAAAAACGAGTAAGGGCTTATTCTTTCTACCTCACTGAGACATATCAGTAGATATCTTTATTTCCAAGGTGGACCGACCCCTCCCCCTCCCTGAACTACAACACAGTAAGAATGTCAATTTTGGAACCCCTCCAACTTTACGCCCCTGTAATTCCAAAATTGAGGATTTGAGAATAATTCTGGGAACACATGGTAGATTGTAAATTCGATTTTCTACAATTTTGGACATATTATCTTTCATTCTCAGACCACCGAAGATGGGTCAAAATGACACCTCCCGGTAAAGTACCACCAATTTTATGATTTTTCACCAGCCTAGGATTGAAAATAGGTCGGACTTGACAGCAGAAATAGTTTTAGGTTGTTATAAAACACATAAAAAGAATGTTTACACGCCCCTCTAACTAAAGTGATCACAATGAAGTAGAACTATGACTGTAGTGCACCCTCGAGTATAGTAATAATCTTATCTTTAATTATTATTTACGTGAACCCTAACAACGCTGAGCACTTCATCTAGCAGTGGTTATTTTATGATCTTTTATTATTTATTAATGATAATAATTAATACCTGATCAGTGGACACCATTCTGTGTAATTGACAGTGATTTACAGTTTTTGTATGTATTATGTTGAAGTTATAAAATATCAGTATTTTTATTTAATAATCGGCTAGTCTAAGAAAAAAATACTTTTTGGAGGGTTCATTGTTAAACTCTTACATGACTATTTCAGTATGAGTACAGAGTAATTTCTCATATTCATACAGCTTACAGAGGTTCTTCAGTTAATTTGTTTCATTTATCCCACTGGAAAAAAGAAAGATTTCAATACTTATTACGTGTTTTAATTACACTACAGTTACATAATTATAATTTATGTTGTAAGTTCAAATATATACATTTGTATGTAAGAATATTCGTTCAGTGGATAGGGGTTAGACCTTATATTGTTGAGGGAGATAAATTGCGTCCTTCCTTTAGTTAGCAGAGTTGGTAGTTAAATCCTAAGCTAACGGTCACACACTAACTATAAGTAGTACTGAACCACTATTTTAAAAGTATAGAATAAAATAAACGGGCACACGGAAGAATTAACATGAGAAGTGCGATTCACTAGCTGAATCATAATCCATCCCCCTTTGCCGGATATGTTAGAAAGAAGTTGAACTTCAAAACCAGAAGAGATTATTACGAAAAAGAGGAATGTCTACAAATCTTCAATATAATAGTAATGGCAATTATAAAAGATCTTTTTTTATATTTGATAACATATTTTTAACTGTAAATAGAAGAAAACATTACGGTAAAGCATTTGTATTTTTAATAGACATTTTTCAGACAAAGAGAAAATATTAGAGATTAGAATGCGTTACACTGTATTCTTCTATACTTTCACCAATTAAACTTTTACGGGCATGACGTTGAAATTTTAGACTGCAACTCAAAAGATTCCTTTCAGCAAGACTACAAAGTTTTAATTATGTGGTCTATAAGGTTGTGCTACAGTTGGAAGCCCTGCAATTAACGTTTTTATGTTGCAGGTATTGTATTTGTGTAGTTGTAACCATTTCTTCTTCCTTTCTCTCGCATTTTCATATATACTAGGTTTATTGTTATTATTTAGAGAGACTTAAATTATTTAAGAAAGTCTTAATTTCCTATGCTTGAATTTTAACTTACTTCACAGCAACAATTCTACAGTGATTTAAAGCTTCATTCATAACAAACTTGATTACTGTAACGAAAATTCGTATTTATATTATAATTATACCTACTTAAAAGTTTCATTTATGTTTCTTTCTTTATTTCATTTTATATTTATTTGCAGTATGACGTCGTCGTTTGAAAGGAGCTAATTTTTTGTTATATGTATCACTATTATGTGCTGTATTAAAAAAGTGTGTATTTTCAACTGTTGTATTACTAAATCATATCTTAAATGCCCAGTACTTACCACACCTGTATCCTGTAAGCTTTTTGAATTTAATTTCTATTTATTTTCCTTCCGTTGTTCTATAATGATACTCTCTTGGTCGTTCTTTTACTGTTCATGGTGACTTTTGTGTTATATCCTTATTGAGAATTAAAACTGAATTTTGCTATTGGAAGGCTGAGTAAGACAAATAAAGGCTCTAAAATACACTGTAAATGATTTATTTCGTAACAAAATACTAACAACAATAAGGATCTATAACTCAGTCAATAAACGCTCAACACACAAAATCTCATTTATCTTCTGTCATGAAACTTCGATGTTTGTCATTAACTACAACTAATTATAACTATCACAATTATTTTCTAGTTCAATAGTTTCACTGGCATTGTTTCTCTATCCTTTCTTTTTCATTCTTTCTCAACATTGACTCTTAATTAGCTATAAATTTGTTGAATTAACAGACACTATATTTCTACTTATTACAGATAGCTCAGGAGCTGAACCAAGTCATAAACAGGGAATTTGGCGACGCAGATGGCAAGGTAAGATACGAATATTATTTTATTATCATACTTCGAATAATTGAATATCATTTGAACACGTTACAAGCTATGTTAATATTTATACGCTCTCAAATTTACTGAAGAAAGACAGTTTAAATGATTGTTTTTGTAAGCAGTCCACTTCCATAGTAGAATATGGAAGGAATTTTGTGCAATGAAGTTCTTCTATTTACAACAAGAAGCAATGGAGTGAGTACAGTGTTACATTGATCATATTGCTGTGGAACAGATCAAACTGTTTCATTGCACAGTTTGGTTTTTGTCATTTTAATTAAAAATGAATTAAAAATGAAGATCCACAGCGTATTCAGATCTGTAATTATTCCTTCGGAGATTATCAACCTATATTGGAATGTCTGTCCAGAGGAAATGCTCGGATAATGTATCTTAAGACGTGAGTTGGTCTTAACGTAAGTCAAAGCGAGTCACTCTTCAATATTTGTTTTTAGTCTGGAAGGAACTATCGTATGCTGTAAATGGCATCGCAATACAAAAAATAAACATTTGATCTTAGTTATAGAATTTAGGATATTTATGTTTGTTTTAAGAGCACAAGAAATTATATTAATTTATTTGCATTATTTAAAGAAAATATATCTTAAGAACGTGTAACAGGTTAAGGGCTAATAACAGGCTGAAATGAATATTAGGATTTTAATATTTAAAATAAAGGATTATGTAAGTTTAAAAAATGCATTTACACAAAATTTATCAATTTTGAATAAACTTTAATGCAAAAACCCGTTTTTAATGATTAACAATATTTACAAACATTAGATTTTTTACTAACTAGAAAAATAAGATCTCAAATACATTTCTCGGGTTTCGACCCGGGTCAAAGTTTGTTTACACAACGTTTCTAAAAATTCACCGGGAAAGCCTTCGCTCTTTAACATAAGATCTATTCTAGGGGTCGTCGTAGCGGGCCTTCTCATAGAAGAAAAAAAATCACAAATCCTACGCGGAATTGGCAGTCCTTCGAAATCAGTAAAAGGTTACAATGATTTTTTTTCAGCTTAGTCTGGAACTTGCCGCTGGAATCAGAGATAATGTGCCGGTCCCGCCTCTCGGCCCAACCGAAATTCCTCGTTGAGCCTCTTCCTCATTTAGTTTTCTTCTTTGCCACCACGGACTAGAGAAATTCTTTGAACCGTTATTCCATATCCAATTATAATGTCTAATCCATTATAATCCAACTGATTACTCTAATGTCCACTGCTTTATGACCACTGATTACTGTCTGTTCTCAATATCCTGAATCCTTAGTGACTGAAAATAAAACTCTCCTCGATTTTTAATACCTTCTCTCCACTCCGTTGTTTCGTTTCCTTCGGTGCTGGGACCCGATCTTCTCCAATCAAAATTAGTTACCTTCCGCCTTTTGGGAGGAGCCATTCACCCCACTCCACCGATGTTTCGGGGAAAACATCATGACAGTTCACAGTCCGATGTCACTGAATCTCAAAATCTATAGAAAAACCCAGGCCGTGCCAACTTATTGAGGTTTTATTACCCGGTCTTGAATTTCTCTCACTCCGTTTTCTGTTGATTTTATACTGTCAAATTCCGCATGTAATTGTTTTACCATTACAACGCGCAATATGTCAGTTTTATTCATAAGAGACTGCTGAGTAACTTAATATTGGATAAACATCACCAGAGTGAAGTATTTGTTTTCTCGTTAGATAAACGTCTTGATTCCAAAATGAAGCGAATTTTGCGCATAATTTGACGTTTATGTGACGGCTGCTGTTATAGTTTCTATGATCAGGATTTATTCATACCCTTTTACCCATTCTTAAAACCGTATTATATATTTTATTCTATTTCATCCTTGCCTCGTTTAACAGCCCCCTCTTAGCTCCTCCAAATAACACATTGTATATGAACGTGTTGCTTCAAACGTGCGGATAGAATAATTTATCACGGTAGACAGGCGTCTAAGAGGCCATCAATTTTACCTTCGTCAGACCTTTAATTCTTACAAACTCGACAGCGTGTCATAACTCACAGAGTATCTATTTCTGGATAGGTGAGCTTCAAGAGAGAGTGATTGAGCCATCATTAGCGGACTAGGGCATCAACACCTCCACCAACTCTTCCTCAGACTTAAACTTTGGTAGAAACCATAACATTATAGTGACTGAATGGAAGGTGGTACTCTATTTCTGTACACAACATCGACGCGTGTCTATTATTTACATATTATACTCATGGAAGGAAAGTCGATCTTTAAATTTCACTCCCTAGTGAGATTTTTTTTGAGTTGACACGTTGGTAACAACGAAGTTTTGTTATTTTGTATAATTTTATATGGCATCTACATGACATACACACTACAGTAGAAACAAGCTGCCAGCTCTTAAGTCAAGAACGAAAACATTGATCACGTTTCTTGAAATTGAGGTCATCTTAGGCTTATCAGTTTATTTAACGCACCACCTTATAACCCTTTTGTTACGGTATTTTTTATCTTCCCTACATCTAACAATTTTATCTTCTAGACTGCTCTTACAACAAAGATTTTGTTTATTGACGAATAAAAGATCACGTATCCTGTTGGAACAAGGAGATAAAACCGATGATATTCCACGTTGACAGTCATCGTAAAAAATTATCGAAAATTTGGTGTTGTGTTAATGTATTATAAGAAATAAGTGGTCATTTTAATAAAATGTTTTAACGTTGACATGTATAGAATTTGTAAATCATAAATATTTTACCATAAAATAATTTTTTAGACAGAAGTGTGTCAAAAATATCGTTATAAAGCTACTTCGTTTTAAAATTAAAGATAAAATATTAAAAAATAGTAATGGAGGTTTAAATTATTATAAAGACCGTTTAGAAACCTGTGGGGTTGTAATAGACAAAATTAACGTAGGCAGACTGAGTTTTCATTTTTCAAATGATGAATAATAATTTATGACAGTCTCAAACTATTTATTTCGTCAGAGAGAAACCGTTCTTCTATTTTTCTGTGTATCGAACAAGTTTCCTGCTGTCCCATCTATTAAATATCAGATTTTTGAAACGAGCATTATTTTTTCTAATGATGTCCAATAGCAGTATTATATTTCTATTATTTTTATGAGTCTTAAAACAAAACAAAAAGTTTTATAGAAATCTAACGGCTTTGTAAAGGGACAGAAATTTGGTTTTGCGGATGCTCCACGAAAATAAAGAAGTAGGCGTCGCCACGTGACAGCGTACATAGTTCGTTAAGCTGCCGCTAGTGTAAGAAGAGTCTTAAATAAGTTTCTAAAAATTGTGCGTCGTTTAACATAAAAGAGTAGCGTGTAGTAATTTATTTAAAACATTTCACAGTACGTTACAGAGAAGCGACTGTCACGACGTGATTTGACTCTGTAATGAATCTTTGAACTCTAAGCACTCAGTGTGGAGTGTTTACATTTAAAAGCTTCAAATTTTTGTAGTAATAACTTAAACCATAGTATTTTTTTTCTGCTCAAACAATCATAATATCTGTATCTGAAATTAATAGTGTAGTATCTTGTGTCAATAATATTTTACGATTGAGTACAAAGATAATGTTTGTAAGTCAACCTTTAGCAGTGATTTTACAGCAGTTTGTGTATCTTTCGCCTCGTATTTACTATGGTCCTCTAACCTCTGGGAGGTACCAAAAGGCCACATTGTGTACAAAACACTTGTGGCCAGTGAAGCAGTGTGATGTATACGTCACAGTTACTCAGTTCCTTTACACAGCAGAATAAAACCAACAGGATATTAAATCGTGAGTGAAATTTTTTAAAAAAATTATTTGATTTAACTCAATGTAGTAGCGTCGTGGTGAAATAGGGGTTTAAATAAGCATAAATTAATTAGTATAATAGAATAAAAACGTATAACACTTATTTGGATCTAGTTCAGGAAATTAAATAAATGAGCCGGGGGATAAGTTTATTTAGTCGACAGTGTTGAATGTTTTTTTTTCCTGAGTGTGGATTTTCCCGACAAGCCAGGGACATCTAGCAGAGACTTCACATTTAAGTAGGAAGACGATGCACAGGTGCCGCGAAGGTTGGACTCTGCGAACTGTTTGCCAAAGACCAATTTACACGCTCGGCGAGGAATAAGCCGTCGATAAGTGGGGGAAGTCTCTACTTATAGCCGACAATGTCAGCAACATTGCCGATCTGGGCGGTCGTCCAAGCAACCGAACCGTGAAGCGTTCGATTTGAATTCTGAGGATACTCGTAGTTCGTTCCGGAAATTATAGACATTAGCGTCGAAAGTGGTAATTTAAATATTCCTTGGCTTTCATCTCCGTAATTATAAGTCGTCATCAAATTCATCAAAGTCGATAAGTTGGCTGCCAACGAAGTGACGTAATTAAAACTCTAAGAGAATAAAGAAACGTGTTTCTAATCGGGTTATCTCCGCACACGTTTCGATGGATAGCAACTCCATCTTCCAGGCTGAAGCCATTAGAATTTATGTCAGGAAACCACGTCATCAAGTACTATATTATTACACGAGTATTAATTATTTAAAAAAACTATATATTTGAGCCATAAAATAATAAACAGCGCAAAACAACATAAAAAAACAAAATTGTCTTGAAAATTGAACAGGCACGTTCATTACACAAACCAATTTTTTCGTAAATATAATTAAATATTTTTGAACGATATAATATTAAATATTAATATAAAAACTATATTTGGAATGAAGGAAAATCTTTTACCAAATGATAAATATTTGAGTGATTAAATCTTTAAATTTGTTGTTGTATAAAATGCTTAGACTGGTCATGTTAACCTATCCTGCGCAAGCCTTTACCCTGGCCTCCCTCTTGTGTTATAATGCCACACACTTCCCTCTAATGTTAATTTTACAAGACCCTCATGTATATGGAATTTGACATTATTTTATATCATTCACGGAGTGAAATATTTGTGATCGTAAAAATGAAATTGAAGATAAATTTCCGCGTTTAATTTAACACCAGGACCTACTCTAACTGTTAAGTAAACTACCAAGCCCGTGAATAACTTTTCGAGATGGAGTTATGTAAATATTTTTTTTCTAAAGACAGCGATTTATCTTGCTACTGTAAACTGTTTTTTCTTCTTGAAATATTATTTCCTACATTCGAATCCGTTGGAATAGATGACTGTGTATACTGATACGTTGGCATCAATATTCTCTAACTTTTTGTAAAAAAAAATCCCTCTCCACGAAGTTTTATTCTGGAATTTGAACAATAATATGATCTGTACAGAATTTTTTTCAGGAATCTTATACACGTTTAATTCATTTTTATTCCTATAGTTGCCGGGTTCAGTGTCTCGTGGTTTGGAATACATTTAATCATGATACGCATTAATAAAATAACTGAAAAACCTTCAGAAGCTTAATTGGAGCTTCTATGTATTTTAAAATTCAAATAAAAGACCATCAATACAAATTAGTTTCTATGCCATGCTGTAAATTTTTATTTCTGCATTTATTTTTTGTTAATATCCTTGCTTGTACCATACTGGCTTTACGGATGATAAATACTCTTTTTTAAAAATAATATTCGCAATTGTTGGAAAGTTAATAGTTTATTTTGTTTTGCACTTAACATCTACGTTCTTTGGCTTGATTGGCCGCCAGCATAGAGCACTTTCAGAAAGTGGTTCTGCAGTTCTTTGGTTACGATGGGACTTTTACTTCACTGAAAACTGTTTTGATTTACTTGCAGGCTTTCTCTTCTTTTCTCAGTTCTTTATATCTTTTACCTGCTACACTTAGTCTTCTAATTTTTTTCTATTTTCCAAAAAGTCATATCCACATTTTCTTGACCGTGTGATCCAATATGCAGGATTCGGCATTATATGCAACTGAATATAATTCGCGTACAGGCTAATTAAAGTCTATTAAATATTTTTGAAAATCGGTACATGTCAATGACTAGACATAACGTAATAAATACATATATACAAAAAATAAAAAAAATGACTCAGTAGAGATATAATGCACCCCACACCAATAATTTTTTTTAATGTTTGCATGACTGTAATTATCCTGTATTGACATGATGCATCGCGGATCACGGTCACAACTGATAAGGCTTTACCCTCCAAGAAAATGTATTCATGTCGAAATTTTATAATTTATCACGGGATTTATGCTCGTCCTACTTTTTCGATATTATTAGTTTCCCCGCGAGAATGTTTATGCGTTCTGGACGTTTTCCATGGACGTGATGGTGTTACGTCAGTATCGATTAAGCTGTGGTGCTGCCTTTTAAGTTGTAAAAGTTAGCCGAAAATTTCATTAGCACTGTGGAACGCACTGGAACTGCTCCCGTGGCCGTTTATAATTGTTTCGTGACCTGGACTGTTGCTCCGAACCAATGCTCGTCCTTCCACGAACGACACCGCGACGCTTTGTCATTATCCAAGTCGTTTAACAAAATTCAGTCCTTGGCTCGCCTCACTCCGCAACACCTACACTCACATTCCCGCCGCGCGAAAATAAATCTCAGGGTCGCGTTATCAAGGCTGTTAGGGGTTTTTCGCGTGAAGCAGGTGGCGGGTTCGATCCCCGACCCGTCGCGGTTACGTAACGAGTGTCGGGCTCGGGACGGGTCTTATTTTAGGTGGCGCTGCTGGCGAACCTCGCGGAGTCGACGAAGGGCCGGAGCCGAGCGCGGCCGCCGAGGTAGGCGAGTGCGTGAGTGTCTGCGTGTCTGCGTGCCGTCGAGTGCGTGAGTGCGTGCACAACTCCTTAAAGTGCGGCGGGGGTATTTATAGCACCCCGGACAGATTTCGCAGCGCCGCCAACTATTTTTGGAACGCACGGCAGACTCTCCTGCTATAAAACATTCTTTACGGTCAAGTGCAGCTCGAGTGCCATCGTGATTTGCAGACTCTGTCGAGCCTTTTGTTTTATTGCTGTTATACTTCCGTTGCCACCCGCACAGGTGCTGCTCTATCATCCCGTTTGTTTTCTTACGTCACTCACGCTAACTGTGCCCATTGTTAGTTCGTCATTCGTCGTGCAGTCTCAACTCCAGCAACCTTCTATACGCGTATTAGAAAAATATAGCCCACATTAAAAAACCGTCTTTAATTCAAAATTAGTTCAAAATGATGTTAAAAATCAGTTTTCCATTCATGGACCTGTGCCCACTCATTAAAGTAGCAATGCAACCTTTAACCTACGGCAACGCTTAATTCTGTCTCCACCATATTAAAATTATCATTCGGCTTAAAACGCAACTATTCCCCTGAAATATTTCTAGTTCCACAGGAGGCACGTTAACGGACTTCAGACTGGCTACTACCATTACGACGTTTCAATCAACGTCTCTGTTGGTTAAATAGAATAAATTTTAAATTACGGTTAAATTAATCGCGCTACATTTCTGGGTCCTAATAATCTCCATCATGTTGCTACATTAATTACATTAAAGTTTTAAGTCTCTGTCTTCGGTTATTATATTACTTCAATTTAAAAACGAGTTACTCCTTCTAAATGACGGTTATGTAATCCTTCTAACAGTTGTGTCACTAGGGTAGTAGAAGTGTGTGATGCTCGCCAAACTTTTATTTAAAAACTTGCAGTATCACTCTCTTTAGGTTTCAATGTGTGTATGTTTTTAAATAAGAAATACTAATCGGGAAACAAAAGTCTCTCTTGAAATATTAGCGCGTCAGATTGTTTTTCCGTTTAAGATAGATTTTTGATTATGGATTTTCATCAACTGGTAATTGGTATAATTCTAAGAACCGCTGATCTCATCATGTGACACACGGGAATAAACGTATCAGCGATTTAATAAACTTATATTCAATAATGCGTAAAATTCATCTTGTTTTGATTGTTAGGAAAAGT
The DNA here is from genome assembly GCA_034510155.1 of Eucriotettix oculatus. NCBI lineage: Eukaryota > Metazoa > Arthropoda > Insecta > Orthoptera > Tetrigidae > Eucriotettix > Eucriotettix oculatus. Next base: position 39,181,143 of record CM067382.1, read on the forward strand.
TTTCAATTTTTTGAACATCTTTCAGTGAGAAGTTCAGGCTATCCGACTATCTGCAGAATTTGGATAACGTACCAAGGTCGAGAGATGTGAATTGTTGGATTCCGCTGGAGTTGTGACTTCAACACTCACACCCTGAGTGGAACATTATTTCCCTGTAATGAGCACCTATTAAAATAATTAGGGGGAACTGGACGTAAGATTAATTTTAATGAAAATTCCTTAGCTTTAAATCGAGTTGTGGCAGAACTGTCAGTCAGGCTGTGAAACCGTCAACTGTTTTTAAAATGGAATAATTCAAATAATCGAAAACAGACTTTTAAAATTATAATTTAATTAATGGACCCATATAACTGTCTGTGTTAGAGAAAATATCTAGCTACATTAATTATATTTTAAAAATCTATTTTCAGCTATTTTACTTTTTCGATTTTAATTATACAGTCGTAAAAATAAGTATTTTTTCTCATTTTCCTTGAATTGCACAGGTGATTATAAACAAAGCTATGAGCCCCTTTTCCATTTTATAATTTAATATGGAAATAAAAACCCGCGCTAAAATCTCAATAAAACTTTATAAAACACATTAAAAAGTTTCCATGGAGATTTAGACTGTAAAAAGTAATAGTGCTCACTCTCCAGAAATTAAAAATATACATTGAATTAACACAACAATGAAATGTAGTTATCAATTAAAATTAATTCAACATAGTCGAAAGTCATAGTAAAAAGTTACATATAATTTATATGTAAATAAAGTAAACTAATGATCTGAATTTATTATAAAAACGTAAATAATGGCCAAAAGTCAGACATTGAATAATTCAATTTGAATAAGTTCGTACTCATAGAAACGTTTGAGTATAAAAGTATAAAGTCTACGGTGGATTTTATTTATATAATTTTGATCAAACACAATGTTTTGAATTTATTTTAATCTAAAACTGTAGCCGTAAAAATATGAATTATGCAGTATGCCTGCGTGTGTGTCGTACCATTAGCATTAATTATATAATAATTTACGCTCGGGCTTTGCTATGCAGCATCGGGTTACTGATGAAGCTTTGCTAGTTCGTTAATGAACCTCTTTGTTTCACCCCATAAAATAAAAATGTACTATAAAAATTATTTTAAAAAGATTTGTATTTAAAAATTTCTACACTTAAATTTTTCAAAACAATTCATCTTTGAAATTTATAAAAGTAAAAATCTAGTAGAAGAGTGCTTATTAAATTCTTCAAAAGTAAGTTTGCTCACTTAAAGGGAAGTTCAATAACATAAATAATTTTACAATCTTATATGAACGACAAAAACACAAAATTGTCAAGTTAATTTTTGAAGACCGCTCTGGCGTAACGTAATAAGAAACCAAATTCACATCGAAGACTCATTAAATGAAAATTCCAACTCCCAACCAAGATTTTAAGCATTCTGAAGTTTTTTTCATTTTTATATTTGCAGTCATAGAAATTATTTTTTAACACTAACTGGAGCAGCACGTGTGCTTAGAAAACTAATCAGGCAGATAGATACTTGCTCTAAAAATAAAGGCAGAGAAAACGTTTACTATATTTTACAAACTTTTACGTTTCAAATTCAAACGCTTTGTGTCAGCGTTAGAATGAAATGTAAACAGCGTTCTTCTGTAAACTAATTTTTGTTTGAATGCAGATCGTTAGACCATGAGATAAATATTTTTCAGTAGATGTTGTATATTGCTCTGATGTGATTATCTTATGAATTCATTTAGAGCTGAACTCTAGTTAAAATTAATTTGGGAATGGTTTCCTTAAGTATTTATTTCTGTATCACGATGTCACCGACAAACTTTATGACAGATTCTTTCCCATATATAATCCATTATTTGTGAAAGTTGAGTCCTTTTTGTAGTGATTATATTCCCAAACTATCTGAGGACGTAACTCAAGCAGGTTGCTTTCTTAACCTTTACTTATAGATGACATTAAATTGAATCACATAAATTTTTTAAGTCTGGAATTGAGAAAAGTACACCAACATAGGACCAGACATTTCGTGAGTGATATGTCGACCTTAACACGCAACACGTTGAGGATAAAAGCCAGCAGTTCGTTTCATGACGTAGTAAAAGGAGAAGTGTACGACGTCTTGTCTGAATGAACCATTTCTGTATGTGAGAGACATGTAGATATGCTGTTGGGATTTAAATTTTTCATGAGAGTTGAGTAAGAAACGAATGCTTTCATTTATCTAGGGTGTATTAAAAAGATGAACCTCGATTTACGAATTGAGAAATTAATTGCGTAAAAGTAATTGATAAGTGAGAACGAAGTTATGAAACCAAAATTTCAATCAGTAAATGCTCCATTGATCATGAGTGTTCGACTTACTCCACTTGGAACTTAACACTAGAGAACGTTTATAACAACATCTGTTCTTCTTAGCTGCCTTCTAAACTTTGCCATTTAGCAATGTAGACCCCCGGAAGAACATGAATAAATTTTTATCATCTATTTTGCGAATCGGTGAAAATTAACATGTTATGTCCTGCAGTTTATCTACTAGGGAATGTTTTATGCAGTGACATGAGATTGACACAACGCTTTCATAATTTCCCATAAATTCAATTTATTTATATTTTGCAAATGATGGACTTGTAAGGTCCAGATGGTAGGTTCTCTAGTGCTGAATGTGCGTAATTTCTGTAAACTCTCATTCCCATTAGCGATTTTCTCCTGCTCCAAGTTAATTTAGTGTTCGAAATGACGAGCTATGATTACTTCTTCTTTATATCATACGATTCACCCTATCCGTCCATTTTTAATTTTTATCTGAATAATATCACTTTGAAGCAATGTTAATTAACACCGTCTTTCTCATGATCACATGGCTGGAAATCAGAATAATTTTAACTCTGATTAAGATTCACCGTCTATATCCAAGAAATTAGACGTGTCCACCATACTCAGTGTTGTGATTAACCTCATGACACTTAAATATAGTCTTTATGAATATCATTTATTTAAATATAGCTTGTTTCTGGCACTTTAGAGGTTTTGTGTTTGGATAATAATATTTCAGACAGGTCTAAAGAATATTGACGTTAGACGTTACCGATCTTACTGCTGGATTCTCGATAAGTAACCATGAGAATTCACGGTATAAAAACAAAATTTAAACACTTGCAAGTATTTAACAGAAGTGTTTCGGAATCCGGTTCATCTTCTTAGAACATCCCTGTATGTGTCAAGTTGAGAACTGTGTGACGCGTTGACAGGCTGGTGGTATGGAGAGCGACTGACATGTAGATATCTGGACGGGTCCTGCTGGCAAGGCTTTCCGCCACTTCGAGCATGAACCTGAGCACGAGCAAGAGCGCCGCCAACGTGTTGGGGCTGCTGGACGCCCCCGCACACGCACTCCGACGTTCGGCGTCCACGGCCAACTGTGTCGTGGTGAGCAAGCGCGGTTTCAAGCCCTCGGACCGCTACGACCCTCGGAAGAGGGAATTCCTCACCACGCTCACGGCAAAGCTTCTGCACATCTCGCTGGTAAATCTCTTTTACGTACCTCAACAGTTTCTTGCTGTATCTCGCCTTCTCCATCAAGATCGGTTTCGCGGCTCGGACGGGGAATTGAAACCCTGACTTCATAATTTTCGACCAAAAATGTCCAGAGTGTATGTTAAAATTACTGAAATCGTCACATATTCATTGTTATGCATTTAATGGTGTTTTTAACAATATTTCGTCCTTAGAGTGAATGATTCACAGAAAAATAAATTTGTCTGAGGGAACATAGAGACGGTTATGTTCATTTTCTGTTTAAAGAGAAAAAACCTTATACACACTCCACAAAATTATGCCATTTTATTTTACTGTCCTATTGGGTCATAAATATCTGTACAGTAAAATCACAAACTTGAGAGATGATTATGAGGCCGAAAAATTATGATTTAAGTTGACTGGCAAATTTGGCCACATTGTATAAGTTTATTTCTTGCTTTGAACAGAAACAGTAAGTTCACCTCCGAAGAAGTCTCCATCGTCTTATATGCAACGATTTAATCAGTTTTGTAAAGGACAGTAGAAATCTTTATTATTATTATTATTCAATCCATTAGTCCTCGGTTGAGAAAATAGAATACGTCAAATATAATATTACAAGAAATATACAAAATTTTACAACTAAGAATTGACAATAATGGAAAGAAAATTCAATCTTCAATTTTCAGTCGATGGAGAAGGCAGCAGAAGATCGTGCGTAGGTTCCCGTCGAACATGAAAAAGAAAATAAGTCAGCAGTTAAATTCTAGTAGAGTATAGTTCTAAAATAATAGGAGAATTTGATAGAACACCAGAAAACTGTTTTAGTCCTTCCTATCTACGAACTCATTGAGTGAATAATACGCTCCATTCGTTAACAGAGATTTACAACTCTTTATAAATAATTTTTGAACCTTTAAAGCTTTTATTTCTTCCGGGAGAGTATTGTATAGATTTATACCGGAATAGTGAATGCTGGTTTCAAAAATACTTAGACGATGTTTTTCAACACGGAGCTGAGAGCGATTTCTTGTGTTGTACGAATGGATTGAACCGTTTAGAACATATAGATTGATGTTGCTCCATACAAATTTTAAAATTTCTAGAATATACGTACAAGGCAAGGTTAAAATTCCAAGTTTGCGAAACAAAGGCTACCGAATTTTGAAAGAAATGCAGAGATTGCGCTCGAACCAATAACGTCAAAAGAATGTAATTTCTCTACCTGTTCGTTTTAGAAAAAGCTGAAAGGTCCACTCACGCTGTTTCTAATCTTAATTCAGTACCATAAAGAAATAATAAATTGGCGCAAGTTTTTATTACTGTTGGTAAGTGCGGGAAATTCTCGAAGTCCTTTGGAAATGTGCCCAAATTATACCAATTTATTTCGCAGATCAAAAATATATTATGGATAAAATATATTGAAATAATTCGATTAATTGATTATTAATTGGTGTGATGAAATTAGAGATCAAGAACAACGAACCTCAGATTAGTCTGATTGTGTCGAGTATGAGTGAACTGTCGGTAATTATTCCGGTAGAGCTCTTAGAAGTCTGAAGAAGCATTAGTAGGGAAGAACTTCAGCCATACATTTAGAGTTCTTGATTTTTTAATAAACGAACCGATAAACAATGAACCGTGTGTGTGTGTTTTTAGTGAACGCTGAAGTTGACGAGACGTGATTTGCGAAGTGGGAGCACTGCTGCATGTTCCACTAAAAGCAACGAAACTTGAGCAAGTGCCAAAACAAATTTTCTTAAAATATTTTCCACTTAATTTCCTCTAAATAAATTACCTATTCAAAATTTTTCTGATGACGGCCATTACGTGATGCATAAATCTAAAATGTTACTTGCTAGTTTACTCAAGTTACACCTGAACACTCTTTTGTGCAATATTATATATAGGGGAACTCGGGGCGGAACGGGACGCTTCTTTTTGTAAAATTTCTTTGTAAAATAAAGTAAACATTATTCTATTATATTATTTACTTAATCTAATGTAATTATAACTTAAAACAATGAATTTATATTTTTGGTGAATTTTTGAAAATATACCAACAAATTTCCCGTTCTGCTCCACCCCCCGGGTCTGAACTGGAATGGATGTATTGTAAATACAATTTATACAATTAAATTAAATTTAAATTTAAAAACAAAAATTTAACACCGTTTGTGTTTTCCTCTTATTTTTTTGTATACGATCGAGCGCTTTATCAATTTTTCCTTTAGTAAAGAGATTTTATTGCAAATTCACTGTCTTTGCTAACATTTTTCCCCTTTCCGATCCTTTTCTTTCTTTATCTATTATTTTCGGGTACAGCACCCTGTAACTGATTCTTATAAGGTTAGTCAGAACTTGGTTGCCGGAATTTGTTCCTTGATCAATTACCATGTTCCACCCCTATTCACTAAACGTCCAGTAAAAAAATAGGGTATTCTGTTCTACCCCGCTATCATGTTCTTTCCTTATATATATATATATATATATATATTGCGAACATCTTGTATTTTTGGGGGGTTTGAATTGTTTATAATAACTGATTTTTAAAATTTAATATTTAATTCTTTGTCCATTTTGCATTAACAAAATAGTTAAACAAAATTATATATACATATATTACAAAAATAAAATGTATTTATAATATAGTCAAATATTTAACACTATAATTTTTATTTGGATCAGTTAATCTAAATTGAGAATTGTCGAAGGACGTTTTTGATTTTCTTAATAAATGTCGGGTCTTTGTTACTCTCGTTTAATGATGGTCTGAATTACTGCTTTGTTGATGCATTAACCATCTCCCATTTTTCAGAGAAAATTTTGAGTCATTTTCTATAAGCTCGCTTGTGTCAATAGACCTGATACGATAAGTTGATGAATAGTTTATGGAAATGATTCAAATGCTGTATAGCTATTTTTTTTTGGTTGATAGTGTAAAATTATGCATTTCTCAACATAAAGGGGAATGGTCCATATTTAAATTTGTCTCGCACTGGAAAAAATTGTCTAATTGTGTTTGGCAACACAAAATACTGATATACTGACCTTTGTACCAGTTTCTTAAGGACTTGAAGGACAACCAATTTGTAATATGAATTTAATGAGCACGCAAATAGATTTGCATACCGAATGGAATCAGCGAGAACTGAAATTTTCAATATTTACTAAATTTATTTATACCCATATCATGCATGATAATAAAATGTTAATGTGAACTTTACTGGCCTATTACTAATCAGCGACACGAATGCAGTCTTTCGAGAGATTTTTTTTTCCACACAAGGGAACAGGTGTTTCCGGGTTACTGGCGCAACTGCGTGATGGCGCCGTAAATCACAGATTCTGGAGATTTGCCAGCGATGCCTAACACTTCATAGAGACACTGCGGGACACTATTCTCAACACCACTTAACACCCTGAGGGAACGGCCATTTTAAACAGGTGACGCGAGTTTTAGTCACAGGTCACAATGGTCTGAGGTCAGAGAACTAGTGAAGAATTAGAAGGAACAGAAGCACTCGTAAGGGATACATGATTAATTAAATTATGGCAGATGCGATACATTCTAACGTAAATAATAATAGTTGGCAGCTATTCGTAAATTATATAATAAAATTCTCCTGCTACTACAGTATTATTCTAGTACAGGACCAGCTGAAATCAGGAATTCACTTTGAGAGTGGAAAAAAATTACTAATTTCGTTTTAATAATAAATCTGATTACAAGTTTTATTTATTTATGTTTTAAAATACGTTGTGCAGCTGGGAGTACAGAAATCTGTACATATTCAAATTTTAAAAAAATATCACAAAAAGTACAAAATTTCTCCACTCCGCACAAATATTAACATATTTCTACCAAAGCTCATAAAAACAAAATAGAAATTGTTATTTCGTAGAAATAAAATATACATATGCTAAATAAAATTCTAAATAATGAATAATAAATCAAGCGATGTTTAAAGTGAAAGAAAATTATTTTGTGATATTTGACACGAATTAAATTTTTATTTTGGAATGAATTATGCTTTGTAGAATGAAATTTTCTTGGCTCAGTGTTTTTTGATCGTGTGACCAAAAACGATATCTGGAAGATCGCGGTATTCTCTCCGTAGTATTGCGAAGAAAATACTGTGGTATCATGTCGCATGAACCTCCCTTAACGGTATCCTAGGATATATTATTAGCACAATAAAAAATATTTGTAATTAAATTAAACTTAATTAAAATTTGGCACCCTATTATGTACATTTTATCAGGTATTAAAATCAGCCTTTAGACGCTGAAAAATGTTCATAATTGAAATAATTCCACTTAAAACTTGAATATGTATTCTTTACAACATATAAAAATGTCGACAGGGACTTATGACGCTTGTATGTATTGAATTTTCTAAAATCTCCTGTTGGAACGTATAGATTCCTCTAGGTTATGAACCACATTTCCTAAAAAGTAGATAAATCCATAAATACATCTGAATTATTATTTTTACTAGTTTTAATGATAAAATTATTCTCCTCTATGCAAAAATAGATTCTTATCATTTTTATAAATTTCTTACGAGTTAACATCTGATACTGATTTTCCCTGAGCACGAAATTCGAGCGATATTCATTACTATTATTGCATTGTGCGCCAGATATGAGATGACCAAGTCCCAACAATGACTCACCTTTGGCCGGAATAAGTTTGTAAGCTCAGCCAAAGGCGCTTTTGTTTGTAGACGAAGCTCATTTTTCGTCGGAGCGTGTGGCGTATCCCAGAGTTTCCTGGCTGCGAGCCATTGCCTTGGGAACTCACCTGGAGTAATTATTTTCTTTACTTTTGTTTTCAAATGTTGGAAAAAAAATATAGCAGCTCCTTGCTTTGTAACAAACTTGTAGGCGCCGATATAACTTTAGTTCCGACGTAGATCCATCGATTTAGGTTATGGGTCGTCAACCTTGATCAGAAGTAACATACATTGATTTTTTTTCTTCTGGTTTAAAAAATTTGAATATCGATTTCTCAATTAGAAGACAGAAGAATCCTCTGTTTAACCATACTTTGTATCTGTTGTTCATTTGTAGGAATAGGTTTGCAAATAAAAATGACGGTTTTTAGTTGTCTAAACACCTTTTTTCTAGTAACTACATAATGTTCAACTACAGTAAATGACTAAACTCGGATTATTAATTCTGATTGCACTATCTTTCTGCCATGAATATCTGTGAACCCATAGAATATTACATGACAGTAAGGTCTGTATAATCTCAATAAGAGTAGGTATCTGGAGTGTTCTTAATATTTATTACGTAATTTACAAACTTTCACTGTAGCTGCGCTACATTCTAAATGACGGAATGAATGGAGGAATTGTTTTCCAAGGGACTGCAATTTCTTAGAGGAAGATTTGTAAATTCTTGGCCAGAGATTTATTGGGCTTTGTTCTGTCACGTCGGTCTTTGGTGATCGAAAAATTGATCACGAGACCAGCAACCGTGAATAAAATAGGCAAATTGCCCTAATCACGTGTACGTCCAGTCGTGTAGCGTTTTAAGAACTAGCCGATTTTGTATTTTTGTGAGTTGCGTACTTTCCGTCTTTTGTGCCTGGAATGCGTATTTTATTCGTGGGTCTGGCGAGGTTTCAATGTGCCGTCGCGACGCGTCGTGTACAACTATGCGAAGCGTCGCGGCACATTGCGAACAACTGTTGTGCTGTAAACTGAAGCTATGCAAAATTAGATTATCTGAAAAAGAAGACGTCTCACGGTTTTCTTGGCTCTTGTCGAGTAGCGGAAAACGAAAGTTGCAGCTGTGCTTGGAGACAATTAAAGGAACGCGGACAACGCCCGTCTTCTGGCACTTATATCATTCCCCAGAGACTGCTTGAACATTTAAACCAATATAATTATATGTAATTCGTTATTATTAAACACACACGTCTAACCGAATTTTTAACATGGATTGTTTACAATCTTACCCACTAGCCTCCATGAATGGTGAGATTTCTTTTCTTAACAGATCTTTATAGGACGGCGTGATGTTGCTGCTAATTAATTTAGGAAAACTGTAAAATAGCCTTCAAGCCATTAAATGAGTATTGCGGAATTTCTTATACGCTAAGGAAAAAAATTCCAAGAGACACTAAATGCTATGACAGCAGAACGTTGAAATTTCTTTTCTAATTATTTGAACAGTTTCCTTTCCTCTTCTACGTTTTATTTAACTTCCTTTCGGTAATACGTTACTTTCTCAAATACGATAACCTGGACACAATCCGAAATAGCAGTGAAATAGGTCCTGAGCCACCCTCCAGTGGTCTAGTGGCTAGCGTCACTGCCTCACAACCCTGAGTTTTCGGTTCGAATCCTGGCATGGGCTTGGATGTGACGTCATGGTCACGGAGACTGAGATTAAGACTGCTGGAGGATGGATACGCTGTTTACGTATCACTCCAAATTCGGAATGTGTCATGTAAGATGACAGTCCGCAGTCGACCTGGTAGGCCAAAGCCCTGAATGGGCTGCAGAGTCAAAGAAGGAACGGATTCTGAATTATAATTTGGGGTACCATCCTCTTCTATTTTCTTTAAGTCCGCCACTGGTGTACAACATAACTCTTCTCGGGTTGTTAAACATTTTATCATTTGATGGTCTTTAGGAATCTGGTCGAAGTAATTTTTGAATCATGACTTTAGTACACAGCAAACTTCCCAGATTAACGTTACTTATCACACGTTTAATCATCTAATCTCAAACTGAAATAATATGTAAGTTAGGGGTTAGGCTTTTGAAAAATTGGGAAAGTCATTTTCACCAATCCGCATCTCTAAAAGAATATTAAAACCCAACCAGTTCGTTAACTGAATTGCAGCCGAATCGTTAACAGAATGTTAAAGGTGTTAGAAATGTCTGTATCCGATTTTTTTTCTCAAAAGAAGAGTACCAACGTTTAAGTTTATTGTTAAGATTTTCGTAAAAGTATGTAATGTCTACAGATAATTGGTCGCGAATTACTCTAAGAAAATATTTTTTAAGACTGAAAAAATGTACTTCTTTGCTCTACATTTGATCCGAAACCCAGTGGTGTCGATTTAAGAAAATTTTATATTTTAATAAAAATGATAGATTGATTGCGGGGCTCACCTTTGGGGATCCCTCGAACTCTGATTTTTCAAGCCGAAGCACCTTCATCTATTTTAGGAGGTTTGTGTATTGGGGTCGAAGACCTTGGGAACACGGTAAGAGTTGTCTGCTGATACCATGGGATCAGTCAGCCAGCTGCCTCCTAAAGCTTTTGGAGACACGGTCAAGGGAATGCTTCGTCCCTACAACAAACTCACCTCCCGTCATTCGGAAGGGCATGATAATAGTGCTTAATAGACAGACCTATACTGATGTAGGTTTTCTAGGGTTTTCTCTGCATATCTTTTAGGTGGACATCAGGTAGGATCCTTAAACTATATCCCGAGGACCCTAGTCAACCCTTGGCTACCTTCCTCTACCTTATACATTCCCCCTTTTTCAATTCCCTTCCTAAGATACTAAAGGGGAGTTGTTTGGTTCAGGTTCACCCTCATGTAACCTGTTACCAAAATAATCTATAATACTGGACAATTCAACCAGTATTTTTCTTTCAAAATTATGACTGAACGTAGGCTGTGTTAATTAGATTTAGCGAATGAGTTAACTGTAGATAATATAAATAAGCTTTGAGGGAGAGGAATAAGGGTATGATTGTGGTGGTGTTGGTTTTGAATACAGTAGGTCTTGTGCTATTAATGCATCAAAGAAAGGAAGAGATTTGAATAATTGTGATGAAAATGATAATATTAATACTGAAAATTAATCGAGTTGTACTTGAAATTCCATAGACTTGTACCTTAACGGCGCTGCTGTTAATATGATCCTTTTAAGATTTTGCTTTTACTGTGGAACAAATTATGAAAGTTGTTGTTGAAGTGCACAATAATATAACGTATTTATATTGTTACATTTTTAGGGGAATTGGGGACAGACGATTAATAAGACGTTGCAAGAAGTTGTGCATATTATCGGTGTGTGGTACCAGTACAGTGGGATTCGAAGGTACTGTTCGTGCCTTTGTCGGACAATGGCGTGGGTAACCCTAGCCGTTGGCGCGGGCGTCGCGGACCGAAATAGCGCCGCCCTCGTCGTGGGCCCGGACAACTGCTCTGCTTCCGTCACCTAATCGTTCTGTCTCGCGCTTTATGGCCTGGTCAATTTGCCTGGAACATTTCATCTCGTCCCAGGAGGCACCCAGTAATTTTAAAGTCTCAGAATGAAATTAAGACTACAGTTTTTGGTTACACTCAGAATAAAAGTAATAACTGAACCAAGGCTGTAGATAACAAGTTTCTTCACTAGAAGTTGGTTGCATTGTCCGATATCGAAACGTACTGCACATTGGTGGAAGCCCGAGAAAACTTTCTCACAGAATCCCTGATCTATTTTCGAGTATAGGAACCTGAAAATAAAATTATTTTAGAAAAAATGGGAAAGTGTTATGGAGGGGGGGGGCTGAGGGGGTACTATTTTAAAGCCTATCTCGTGCACATGTTCACGGTAGAAACCAATACATTATCTCGCTACACACAACATTCTGCAACAACAGCCAGGAGATGTTCCAGACTTTTTTCAAATCCATCCCAATAAACAAAATTGAAGCATTCTTCTGTTTGGAAGTTTGTCTCGAATAGGCTTCGAAACAGCCAAACGGCCATGAAAATTATCTTCTATGGTTGATTTCGATATCATGCAGGGTTCAAAAGATATTAATATAAATATTTGTGAATCCGATGAATAGCCGAGCGTAAAACGGACCTGTAAAAAAACCAACTGCGACTTAAAAGGCTTATTAGGCGTTCTTATACCATATTCCTAATGCCGTAAGAATTTGGTGTTCAGCGCTGATTACCTCAGAGAACCTTTCTGTTAATCAATTGACGCCTTCCCCATTTTCAGATCCTACTCTACAGACATACATAATTATTCCCACACGTGTCGATCCTGTTAAACGAGATAATTAAACTGCTGCTAAGCGTGAAATAATGCATAAGTTTAACTAGCATTACTAATAAAAAATGTTTTATGCAGATTGATTATATAAAGACCCCGGACCGCACACACTCACTTTTATTTTGTAGCGGGCTAATATAAATACGGTGATCATATTATTACCGCGCTGGTGGCGGTGGTGGGGAGAGTGGGTAAAAAATGTAATGTTTCAATTAATGTGTAATGACTGTGATATGTACTGAAAACTCCTTTATATATTTAAAAAAATTGAATCAGAATTAATAAAATATAACTTTGGCTGATTTAAAACTAAGGTTTTTTCATTTATGTACAACTAAATTACGGTCAGTCATTTAATAAAAAATATTTCTTGAATAAATATTAATTAAAAAAGTTTTTGACCGCTCTCAGACTTTATTCATAAAACAATTTCCAAAATTTTGTAGTAACAATAAATAAAAAATAAATTTTGTAAAATGTTTGTTTCTTGTTAACACGAGGTTTATCAATATTTCTCCGCAGTATATATACCTGTATGTACCTGGACGTTGTTTCCATATTTTTGGTAATTGTTTTAAGAATAAAGTTTGAAAGTGGACATATATTTTATTTGAGTTATTACATAAATCAGACGTAAAAATACAGCCTTTGAATAAATACTATTTATTTATGAATTTGTAAATTTGAGACTGATTTAAAATCCAAGGGGACCATATCATATTATTGTCTAATTTATAATCAGGCATATTAAAACTGATATTACTTATTGAAAATTGCAACTAATGATGATATTACGAAAAGCTAAAAACAGAACTTTTTTCACAAATGTTTCTCGCCGACAAATCCGATTCCCAATGTTTCATCTTCCCTAATTCTGTTTTGACTGCAGTTTTGAGTCAGGGATGTAACAACAGCTTCTCGTTCTGTTGAAAGTCACAAAATATCATCTGAAGTCTTGGTACAGTGTTTGAAAATATGAATTTTAAAATGTATTTTTTTAGCGAAAATTCTCCTAATTCGCCGAACATCGTCAATAAATTAATTCCTTAGACTCACTTTTTATAATATCTCAGGTTTGTTACCAGATTATAAATTCAATGCTTCAGAAATGTTGGGAAGAGGAGAATTCAACTTCCGGAATCACAGGTCGGACAATTGCTGCTAAATCAGATTGGCTGGGAGATCAGACCAATAATTTTAAATTATTATTATTCCCGCTAAAATAATTTGAAAATAGAATGTTAGCTGTTTATTTTAATTTCATGCATCCACGAGTTGAAAATCTAAGAAATTATTCTTGACTGTGAAGAATTTATGAACTGTAGAAGGAATGAATTTTATTGAAATTGAAAATTTTGTGTAACTTCATCATTCCAAAATTTTTGCCGGTTCACCCGTCTTAGCGATATATCATTTTTAAACAAAAAACTCGGCAACCAACAGATTAAGTTTGTATTAAAATCACGCTAGGTAGGCAACCGTGATATACTTTTCCGCGCGCCCTGGTTCCAGTATTTAATAATGTCTGTTTCTCCGACGCAAAGAAAGAAGTATGATGGGTGCTCTGATCCAAAAATTCCGCGGCTGATCTACAGACTTCTGTTTTGTCACCGCCATGCCAGCGCAGTAAAAAGACGTCGACGCGTCCTGTTGCACAATTCAGCCTGGCGTCGAAGTTTTGCGTAAACACGGACGTTGCATAAGACTGACTCGGCGGCTGTTCGGGAGAGGTCATCAACCTACCACGTGGTGAACACCTCACTTGATAACTAATTCACGTCTTTCCCTCAGCCACATTGTGGTTATCTGTGTTTCGTTTTACGGACTAACCCCTGCAAAGATCCGAAAACATTATCAATTTTGAGAAGAAAATCTCTAAGTAAAATATTATTCAAGTTAATATGTAAAATCATTTTGTTTTTTTAAATTTCATTGTACTTTCTTTCCTCATTAAGGAATGTCAATACCGACTCAACACCAATTTGCCATTAGGAGAGAAATAAAATTAATTGTAACAATACTTGAAGGAAGATGTCATCAATTGAATACTTGATAGCGCAGTTACGTCCCTGGAGGTAATTTTAATGATATGTAGGGGTCATTACATGTCAAATCACCTTATAATATATAAGGATACAAATGATTAGATACTTAAACTAGAATATGTGAAATTGGGAGAGTTAGAATAAATAAAGATATGCAAAACTACATGATTATGACAAGTGTTTTAAGAAACCAATATAATATAAAAAATTCACATATCACTCTGTAATTCAAATAACAAATGTTACCAACCATAAAATAATTATAAACGTAATTATTAATATTGACTTTTTATTTAGGTATCATTATATGAATTTAGTGTTTTTATTCTGTTTTAATAAGTAACATGCCTGATAAATGACGTTTAAGTAAAGTCTTTTCAAAATCTTAAACTTGAATAGTATTACAAACAAATTCATGAATTTCTTCGGTGGATATTGACAATGCTAGGGGTTTTATGATTATTTTTGCTTCTTTTAACCTAATTTCATAAGTATGTTTAGCTTCCCGTATAAAGCAGTATTATAATAATATAAAATGGAGCTATTTTAATCAGACAATAATGTTAGTGAAATAAATGAACAAATATCGCAAAATGTTTCTGACATAAATTGTTACAACTTATAGGAAGAATGCCGAATATACTTGTTGAAATGTGCAATTTATGGCTGAAACATGGTGTAATATTTGTTTATTGCCTTTATAATCATTGTTTTTTTAAATGTATGGCAATGAACTTTTATTATATTGAAAATTAATCCAGTATAAAAAAATCCCAATTTATGACTGCTTGAGCGACTTCTGAACTACAATAACTGAATCTCCATTCATTGGCTATCGAGTGGAACGATTGGCCTCAGTCACCTTTCCACATACGAATGATCATTCATAAAACAAGCTCCACACCTGCTCACACTGTCTCATTAGTAACCATACCTAATCAATGGGCACTCGGTTAATTAAAGTTATAGAGAAGAAATACGAACTAAAAGACTCTTCTCTAAATACATCAAAGACGTCAGCGCTGATGCCAACAACATTATTTACTCAGTAAGCTTTCTTCAATCTAGTTTATGGGCGACAAATCTTGAAAGTGGAACAACTGCAACAAGCTCTTGGCTAGAAATGCAAACAACCAACATTTCATTATGACCATAACCTCACGTCCAAGTCCACAGCCGTCAGTCTCAAGTTCACTGGTCCGGGACGTTGAGGTTGGAGGTCGTTAAGCGTTATTATTAAACGAGAATTGACTGAAGAAAATAAAATATAGCTTACACTTTGCAAAATCCATGAGCTCAATTACGTCTTAATATTTAACCAGTAATCATAACGGCTCACGTAGAAATAATGTGGACCAGCAAATGGATCCGTTATATACAATTAATTTCAAATACGATTTAATGAAAATATTCTCTGTACCTATTGTCTGAACTACTTTCTGTGACGTTTCCGTAATACGTCTGTTGATAACTCATTATTAATCTACGTTTAGCGACGTGTTGATTGGAAAAAATATATTTTTAACCGAGGAATCGGAACACTTGACTCCATCTGTATGCGTTCGTATAGTTACCGTTCCAACAGAATTATTTGCTAAACCATAATACAAGACATGCTTATAAAATTTAATAATTTTTTAAAGCCCACTTAATCAGTTCTTCTCTTCAGATTCACGAGAAAAATTATTTAGGGGAAGTCGGGACAGAACGGGATAGCGGGGTAGAATTGGACACCCTATTTTTCTTTTACTGGATAGTGCTGGAGATTTGTAAATAGGGGTGGAACATAATAACTGGTCAAGAAATAAGTCCTGACAGCCGACTTGACAAAGGTTTTACTCGACATAGTGAATGAACTCTTGTTTTGGAGTCTTACATCTGTTACCTTATAATTTTTTCAGAATTTCGACAGAAGGTAATCTACAAAACTCCTCTCTTTTAACTCTTTAATAATGGCTTTAGCTGCATATAAGTTACGTATGAAGTTTAAATCTGCTTGTATTAAGGTTCGGTGGAAAACCAACTAAAACTTGCGTGCGGGGGCGGAACGGGATACTATTGAATTAGGCAAAATGTAATGTGTTCCTCAAGGGAAAAGGTAAACAGGCAGACTCCCCTCATAAGAACGATTTACAGGATGCTGCACCCAAAACGAATAAATTAGCTGTGTGCGAGGGGGCGTTGTCGTGCTGCAGAATCACCTTGCCGTGCCTTGATGCCCATTCCGGTCTCTTTTCTTCCAACGCACGCTTCAAATTAACCATTTGTTGATTGTAGCGAGATGTTAGCAAAGACTGTTCAGTCGCAAAAAAATCTCTTTGCGAAAAGAAAAATTGATAAAGCTATCAACCGTACCCTAAATCGGTATAAGAAAAAAACACACTAAAGGTGTTAATATTTTTCTTAAATTAAATTAAATTTTACTGAATTAATTGTATATACAAAACATCCTATCCCTTTCTGCCCCCGGCGAAGGAGCAGAACGGGAAATTTGTTTATTTTTAAAAATTCTTCAAAAATATAAATTCGTTGTTTTAAACTACATTTATATTAGATTAAGTGATTAATAGAATAAACAATTTTTTTATACGTTTATGAAGTGATTTTTCTTTGTCAATAATTTTACAGAAATTGTTAAACTATAAGGTATCCTATATGTTTCTTTGCTCCTAAAGAGGTGGTTTAATTTTTTTAAATTTCAATTAATATTCAAATCTTCCTTAATTGGTTGTGTTGTTTATTTCACTGATATTAGATAAAACTAACTGTTAATAATTTTTTTAAACCTTACACGGCGAAAGATTTTTTTTCCAGAACTGTTAACATACCTGACTGGCTATATTTATCACGATAGACCTAATCGAATGTATGTTTTTGGATCATAAAAAAATATTGTGGACAGCACACTTAAATACAAATTTAGGAGCGAAATATAGTGTCTATATTATATAAGAAATAATAATCATTATAATTCTTTCATTGAGCAAAATACATAATTGCAGACTATTATGTTTACATTAGTAACGACTTATTTGAAAAATTTCAAACATATTAAGATAGTAAGCAATGGCTGCAGACATTGTAATTATATTTACACACCAAACATTTTCTGTATAAATTCATAAAGCACAGATAATCAGAAATTATTTAAGTCTGACAACTTTTACAATTAAAACGTTTTGGACTTATTTTCAAGTCAGTTTCTTTAATTAATATTGGGAGAAAATTGCCAATGTAATGAGGGAGCTAATGTCAGTTTTCTCATTAATTCTTATTATATAATAATTTGAACCGCATGCTGTGTACGTGTTGAAAGTATCCTGATTAAAAATCCGTTCCTTGCGTTTTCCAGAGCCAGTATTACTTACAAAAATTCAATTAGGTACTTAGTGAGTATCTGAATGATTGTTTAAAAAACTTTTTAGAGTTCATTCACCTTAAGAGGTTTATTGACAATGAAGAGGTTTGCAGTACACGGGGCGTGGGCGACCGAATAACGAGACCCATGTCTGCAAAACGTGGTTTCTAATTCTAGGACAAGCTGTGAACCTGTCTGGCCTGCATGAAGATCGTTTATTTGTCCTAGAGTCCATTAACCCTTGGCATTGGCTCTGTCTACACGAAGTATGCGCTATCTCGCCTCGCTTGCAAGAATAGCACGTTACATAGCGCCCAGGTTCAGACCGGCAAACAAACATTGAGGAGCGGGGTGGGGTGGCATTTAATAATAATAATTTGTTGCTAAAAGGGTAGCCTCGATATCTGTTATCGATTACTGTGACTTTTTGTCCAGGTGTTATAACTTTAAAAAACCGGCTAATTGCAAACCCAATAGAATACTTTTAATACTTATATATAACAATAAAGTATTTAATACTTCCAAGTAAGGCTTTTAATAGTTACAATTTTTATTTTGAGTCAAGAGCCTTGTTAGACCACAGTATTTGCAGAAATATATATTACTTGATCCCAACTCTTTTTAACACAGATTCAACTAAACCAGTAAGTGCCACGTTTAGTGGGCTCCAAAAATTTTTTCTCTCTGTGTCCATTTCATCTCAGCTCCAAATCTACTGCCTTTCCGACATTCCAAATGTCTGCGTTTCACAATCTTGTACTCCACAGTCACATTGGAATTTATTCACTATTTAGAAAATCTTATGAGTAACAGTTTTCCATTTCAATTTTTCCGGCTAAACGTCGGAACCCCGTCGTCCAATGAACCCTGTCTCACTTTATCTATCAGTGCCCTATAATATGCAATCTTATGTTATTCCAGATATGTAAATATACACTTTCACAAAAAAACATTTTGCTCTGCTTTTAATTTCACTTCACTTGCAAATACTCCTTTCGTCCGCAGTAAACTTTAAATTTTCTTAAAATTTTCTTCATTCTTGGCCACGATCCCACAGCTAGTCTCTCTTCCAATATTTTCCTCAATTATTACATATTGATATATTAATTCGTCCGTCCTCCTGGGACAGCATATGACGACTCTGGAAATCGTAAAACATACTGGTAGTTTGGTGTCCGCTCTGCTACTGTTGTTACCGGCCACAGGGTCTCCACTTTGCCCCGACTTTAAATTCCAAAACTTGTCTCTGGCCTTCTCATTACAATATGATTAATAATATAAATATTTTGAGATGTTTCTGGCTTTTGAGTATTATACTGTTAATAACTTAGCTTGTGATCCCTAATTGAAGCTTCTTACAGTCCGGGTATTTCGTATCGTAACAACAGCAATGAAATAAACCAACGGAAGTTACATATTACGATTTTCTTCCTCATCGGCCCGCATCTTATTATTAAAGCGTTGCTGAAAATGCTGCGTGAATGAGATACACCACTCTTGAATCACGAACAGATTGGTAAAAAACAGAGGAACTTGGTTTCTCTTTTGTTGTTTTGCAGTTATTCCATGTCAGGAAAAAGTTGTGTCACCTCTATAGTGCCACTATTAACAGAGTTTTCTTTTGGAGGAAGAAGCTTGAGGACATTCTGATATCGTCAGCTTATTTTCGTTTCTTGGTTTAAAGCTAACAATTTGGCTTGGGATCGTATCAAGTAAAAACTGTCATTGAAATGTTATTCTTTAAACTTTGGCTCTATTGAAATACTATATGCAGTAAAAATTGTGGATAAAAGCCAAACTTCCTCCCACTGGGTGATTGAAAGCGCGAGATGACCGGATTCAAGCCTTGATAAATAGCCTCATAACGAATGTGGCTCAAGTATTTTTCGAGAGCAAGCAGTCGGCTGCTAGAGCGTGTCTTTTTAATTAGCCCCTGTTTACTGTCTTGGGGGATTTATTTAGTTTGCGTCCTCGTGGAGCAGCGCCAGACGCGGAAATAGTCTGCAGTATCCAGTAACAACACAGTGCGACTTATCAGCTTTAATCGTCGGGCTTGGGGCCAGAACCCACAGGTGGCTCTCAGCTCTGTTCAACTCAAAAATATTAGCATGCAAAAGGTACACGAGGTAGATTAATCTCAGATTCCATGTCAAGGATTCCTGGAGGAGTCGAGAGGAACACTTGATGAGATGGTTTCGTATCGTTCTCAAAGCTGGGATGTAAAAACGTAAATTTAAATACAATTACTGGCCGTCAGTTTGAACGATAGGCAGAGGCGCTGCGGGAGTTTTCTCGCAGACGCTTCAGCCCAGAGTGACTGCGGGGCTCACCTGATCATGTCGGGGATGCCTCGCACTCTCTCTGGGTATTTTTTATCAAAGTTCTCATATGCCGAGACACCTTCACCTATTTTAGGAGGTATATGTACTGGGGTCAAAGACCTTGGGCATATGGCAAGAGTTGTCCGCTGATCCCATTGGATCAGTCGGCCAATTGCCTCCTGAAACTGGTGGAGACACGGAGAAGGGAATGCTGCGTCCCCACAGCAGACTCGTCTCCCGTCATTCGGAAGGGCGTGAGAATAGTACCCAATGCCCGACCTACCTGATGCAGGTTTTCTAGGGTTTTCCCTGCATCTCTTTAGGTGAAACACCGGGTAGGATCCTTAAACCATAGCCCGGGGGCCCTAGTTAACCCTGGGCTACCTTGCTCTACCTTCCGCATCCCCCCTTTTTCAATTCCCTTCCTATGCTATTAAAGGGGAGTTGCCTGTTTCAGGATCACCCTCATGTAGCCTGTTACCCAAAAAAAAAAAAAAAGTTTGAACAGAGACATAGATAGATAGTTAATCTTCTCAAGGAAACCACCAATACTGAAAATCAAAATTTTCATACTGGGGCAGGTTTCGAGAACTAATCGTTCGGATATTAAATTATGAAAATAAATACCCAATGAAAGAAAAGTCACCGATCGCCTCCATCACACATAAGAGCCTTCATGGTAGGCTTAGTTTAAATTACTATCAACTCGTTCTTTGGAATCACAAAGATTGGTACAGCACAACTGAAAGTGGAGGTACTTGCCTGCGAAAAGGTCGTTCATTGTTCTTCGTAATGTTTTACTTTTTTATTTGGTCCAACTGTAGTGAGTTTCTAAGAAAAAAATGAAAGCAGTATTTAAACTATCGCAAAGAAAATGTCAGTAACTAACTTTGGTTCACAACCAACGTTTAAATATTTTCGGCTACCTCAAAATAACCAAGTAAATGACGGAACGCTGGATTGATCGTCGTATGTCGAACTTTTTCTCACTATCGGTATGATGAACTTAAGATTTGAAATGTTAATAACCGTCAACTCAAATGTAATCTTTCCTTCCCTACGAGCTTAAATTGAAGAAAATAGTAATACCGTTTGTACACTTCATATCAAACAAAACTCTGCAAAAGTATTTATTAAATAATTGGGTAAGCAGATTAGTGAGTCAGAAATAAAATTAAAAGGAAAATTTAGTACATCACGACGTTGCGTTCATTTCTTCAGGTGAAATAAAAAAATTAAATAATTTAAAAAAAACGAAACCCAGTATTTTATAATACAATCATATGAAACTTTCATGGAGAATTAATTGCAAATTCAATAGGTTTATTTATTATTCTAATGAATTTTGCAAACTAACATATATTGCTTAGTTTTCATCAGGAATTCATAGTTATTACTTCGTTAATCAACTAAATCCGGAATTCATTAATAATAATTAAACAAATGGACTTTCGATAATGCAATCAGTCTGGAATAAAAGAATAAGTGGTACTTCTAATTGTATTATGATGATTATAAATCCATGATTAAACATTCAATATATTTCATAAGATTACCAAGTCGGAAAAAATATGAAATGAATGGGTTTGATATTATTAGACTTAAAAATGATTTTATTTAAATTTTTAGTAAATAATAAAATATACATCCATGAGATCATTTCGAAAATTATTTTAAATTTCATAAATAGGCGTTGAAATTTTCGGGTATTAAAGTAATGCAAGATAAACGAAATTATACATAAAATAAATATGTAATTATGAAATTTAAAAGTAATTTTGAATTATCTCATTACAATAATACAAATTTTTACGACACATGAATAGTTCTATAATATAAGGGACGTAATGTTGTATAATTTACATCCTAAATGAAATATTCAGTTGTCACTTAATAAAATTGTTTATGACTTGAATGGTCATACTTTTCTATTAATTTATTAGTGGGTCAGATAATAGTTAAATTTCAATGAATTCATTTGTTTTGTATGAAGGCGAATTATAGATAGAAGAAGGGTATTTGGAATATATTATTTTTAAATAAACTAATCGGACAAGTAAATTTGAGACGAGCAATATTTAAAATAATATATTTCGGGGAAGGATGGCTAATAAATAAATGTGTTTTCACTGGGATTTGTGCGTTTAAAACTAGAAAAAACTGCATTAATTATTTGTACGTTAAGTATCATTAAAAATTATTTATAATTTTATTCCCGCAACAAACAGACATTTATAATTAATCAAAATGTCTGTTCATTTGATTTGATGCATAATACAGATTGTGAACTATCTTTTCTGAGATCATCTTTGAACGAACCTAAACTTTGTTCTTTTCCGTGCTGTTTGTTTTCTGTTCCAGTAAACGATTTTAGACATGTTTGTTCCTCTTTAAATATTTGGCGCCAGGATCCGCAAAGACGGTTCACAGACAATACAAACAAATGTAAATGGATTATAAAGTGAAACAATGCATATGATTCGCGTTGTGTTTAACTTTACCCCAACTATATCTCCCCTAGTAATAATACGCAGCATTTCACTCACACTATTTGTTACCAAATAGGTCCGTAATTTGTAAGATGTTTCTGCTACGTTGTGTCTAACGTCAAAAAATTTTAGAATATGGAAACTATCAAAATATAAGACAACTTTCAATCTTTTGTCATTATAAATTAATGAAAAACTGCACACAAAATTTGATAATGCAATAGCATACGATCAAACCATTATTGTCAATAAAAAAGTAAAGTCGGATAACTGGCAAAATAAATTATAATAACAACTGTAATAGGATGTATTATTAGCGGTATCTGCATGATTTAGACTCTATTCCCAATTCCTGTGAGAGGTTGTAAAAATAATACAGATATAAATCAAAAAAATTATTTGAATGGATAAGGTAAAAATGTAATGCGAGGAAAACTTTAGAGAAACTTCATCAGGTATGTGGGACTCTCGGCACTTCCGACGAATGGACTAAGATTTTGTCTCACTCAGTGCCAATGTAGGGGAAGTCGGGGCGAAACGGGACACTTGTTTAACAATTCTAAAAATAAAAACAGCTTCATATTAGCTTATTCTATTATTTACCTAATACAATATCAAATTAGCTTAAAACAACGAATTTAGATTTTTGGTGAATTTCTGGAAAGAAACTTACAAATTTCGCGTTCTACCCCATCCTAGGGCCATATATTATATTTATTTAGCGTGCGGTTGATTGCTTTATTAATTTTTACTTTCGCAAAGAGATTTTTTTGCAACTGCACGGTCTTTGGTAGCATTTTTTCCCTTTTCCCCCCAATTATTTTCTTTCGTTACCTATTCTTTTTTGGTACAGCATCCTGAAACTCATTCTTATAAGGTGAGTCTGACAGTTTTTCCTTTCATATTTTGCCTTATACAGTAGCATCCCGTTCCGCCCCGCACGCAAGTTTTAGTTTAAGGTTTTTTACAGAGCCTTAATACAAGCAGATTTAAACCTAATAAGTAACTTACATGAACATAAATACACCTAATATACAAATATATACCTTTAAAGAGTTAATTGCGAGCATTTTTGTAGATTACCTTCTGCCGAAATGCTGAAAAAATTATAAATTCACAGATGTAAGACGCCAAAAAAAAAGTTTATTCACAAGGTACAGTCAGTACTTGGTCAAGTCGGTTGCCGAGATTTCTTCCTTGACCAATGACCACGTTACATCCCTATTTACTAAACTTCAGCGCTTTCCAAAAATGAAATAGGGTATCCCGTTCGGCCCCCGAGCTCCACTATGTATTTTCACGTACTTAATATAAATTACTTTTTTTTCAATTATTTAACATATTCGAGTCAATATCTCTAATATATTTTTACCCTCTGAAGGCTATCTATCCTCTTGCGAGTTTCAACTGTCTATAATTCACTGTTAGTATTTTGTCATTTATCAACAACTGAAAGTACATTTTTTCGACTGCCTTTGATGTTGGTTTCGTCGCAATAATATAATTCGATAATGCCTGTTTTACATCAACCTTTAAATGTTCATTATAAATGAACGAGTTCTACAGTTTAATTAATCAGAAATAAAATTAATTTTTATGAGAAAAATTTGGTACTTTTCCGGCCACGATGTTCAGGTATTAAGCATATCAAAAAAAATTCTGTTATATCTCATGAGATAAATGTTTTATAATACTGATATAATACATTGATAGAACCATCACGTCGTAGTATTGTCATACTATGTAGGCTACTAAATTTTTCTTGCAACATTTTATTTTGTTTCATACTAATTAGGTCGTTTCATTCTTTTCGATTGTAACTGACGTGAGTTTAATTTCATAAGTACGAAATATTACAGCTGAGCAAGCAAGAAATTTTCGATCACTTATTTTTGTTTCTAGAAAGCAGTAAATTATGTTACTATGTCTCCGTTGTGCTTGGTGGAAATAACTTCATTTCGTCATGTTGTATTTTCTTCTTCTCCGTCTCTGAGAGCATTCATTTATCTATTCGCGCGACTCGGAACGATTGTATACAACGTCGCCTTATGCATGAGCGCCCACAACGAGGTCGTAATCTTTAAACACTCTTAATGAAGCTGTCGAAATAGCATTTGTTTAAAGCGACGCCATAAGGTGACTTTGAAAGACAATCCGCGCCCCCGTCGTCTCAAAACAAACCAATTGACGTCTGATGGAGTTGAGTATTTTCGTTCCAAGCACTGCACAGTGCATGAATGGAGATAGCAATACGATATAGGCGTATTCGAAAATAGAATCCATTGCGATTGTATCACACTCGGGGGAAAATAAATTAAATGAAGAATAGAGAAGCAGATACATTACAAGTGACATAACTGGAAAAACCGAATACCAAGTATTATAAATTTTGATACAATAAAGGACACGGTTAAATTATGATAAAAAGATGATGAAACAGGTGAATAAAGAGAGAACGAACACTAGCTCAGTGTTGGCATAAGGAAGAGAAAAGTGGCATAGTGCAGAAAAGGGCGACAAAATTCTGCAAATATTCCCAACATGGATTCATTTGACCTCTAGTGTTCAATCCATGTGTATTTGTATCCATTCGAAAATTAACTTCAGAAGAAATCAGTCCACGTATGTCTGCACCTGAAGAATTTAAAAAATTGTGGTCGAAATATTATAAATAAACTTTTTAATGTGTTTCATATATAGTGGTTTTCTCTGAAATATTGTTGTCAGATTAACTGAATTATTGAAAAAACGCACAGTTGTAGTCAAAAATTAAACGTACTGTTGTTTTGTTTCTGACTTCTTCGTAAGAACTCTGACGAACGTCGTACGCTTTTTCCTGTGACGTGTAAACATAGGTTTTCCATCGCTTTGAGGAAATTGATTGTATTTTGTTTGTCTTCTGTAGTAACAAAAGCGTATCAAATGTATCATATGTAAGAAATAATGATAAATAAGACTGTTAACAGACAACGCTGAATAGAATTATCAATTTATTAATTTTTTTAATTAATTTAATATTTTAAACAGCTGAGATATGAAGGCTGAAAAAACATACTCTTGAGGATTCGTAGATTTTTTTTTATCAAGAAGGTTAGAACGTTTCAGTCGTGGATTTGATTAATCCCTTTACCAACGAAAATATAAAATGGACAGCAAGGTCACGAGTGAAGAAGAACTCAGAAAATAGATCTATATTGAGAATGTTGAATGAGATCGGATTTATCCCGAGGAGGAGATGATTACTACGTGATGTTGAAGGACAATATTTGAAGAGAAAAAGGTAGTTGACGATAGGATGAAAATTGAGAGCTACAACTTGATCTAGTCGGGATACCTAAAAATGATAAAATAATAATAATTAAATAAATGAGTCAGAATTTTTCTGAGTTCCTTCAATTTGGCACCTCATCAGGTGTATGTTTAATTTCAAACGAAATAAACAGATTAAAGCGGATGAAAAATTAAATATGCTCGACGCACAAACATTGCGGCCGAAAATGTTTTTTATTAAATTAATTTCTGGCGAATAGGCTAAATGACCTATTTTTTATCTCTTGGCTTAATTTAAAATTAAGTATACACCAGCCGAGGTTCCAAATTGAAGGAACATAATGTAGTCTAACTACTTTCTATTAAAAGGTTTTAATCTGACGAATTGGATGAATGACATATTTTGTGTTCAAAGCTTCAGTAATGTAAATTTGTCACGTTAAGTGATAAATTTCGGTCGCTTGTTCGTTGGGCACGCATAAATTTTGATTTTCTTTAATCACATAATTTCATTTAAAATTAAACATACACCTGACGAGGAACTAACTATTTCGTAATAAATGTTTTTTATTATTTTATTCTGACTAATAGGCATAATTATACCTATACCAAAGAAGACTGGCGCTGATAGATGCGAACTGCAAGGATAATTAGTTTAGCATCCCATGAGTGCAAAATATTAACGAGAATTGTATATAGAAGGATGGAAAGTCAAATAGAATGCAAGTTAGAAGAAGATCACTTTGGTTTTAGGAAGAACGTAATATTGACTCTGCGTCTAATTTTAGAAGACATGATAAGAAAAAGCAGGCCTACGTTCATGGAATTTTTAGATTTAGAAAAAGCCTTTGATAATGTAAACTGGAACACACTACTAAGGATTTTGAAAATGAAAGCCATAAAATATCTAGAAAGAAGAGTTATCCATAACGTCAGTCAGTAAGAAAAGAAAGCAGAAATCAAGAAATGAGTAAGACAGGAATGCAGTCTGTCGCCCATGCTCTTTAACATATATAAAACGGGCGATGAAGAAAGTTAAAAGGAATATGGAAAGGAAATCAAAATGCAAGGAGAAGAAATGAAAACCCCTAAGGTTTGCAGGTTATATTGTGATATAAGGAGAGTCAGAAGAAGATTTGGAAATCGTAACAAATGACATGAACGTGATCCAGGAGAAGAGAACAACATGAGAATTGAGGGGTAACTAAGGCAATGAAGTGTAGTATGGGAAACAGAGGAATATTGGGAAATTAAGGAATTATGCTACTTGGACTAACTAGGGTATAGTAGACATAAAGAGTAGGATAAGACAGGCAAGAATGGCTTTCCCAAAAGAAAAGGATGAGAATAGGAGCTTTTTAAATGTGGTGCTATAGAAGAATACTGAAAATCAGATGGGTGGATAAGGAACTAACTAGAAAGTTACAAGCGGAATAAGAGAAGAAAGAACTATATGGAGGACTTTGACCATGAGGGTATTGTAAAATTAGCATTATAGGGAAGTGTGTGGTGTAAGAACAGAGGAGGGAGGCTACGGATGGAATACGCTGAGTAGATTAGGCAGGACGTGGGATGTGGTAGTTTTGTAGCAATGAAAAGGTTTGCATGAGTCCAGTTTAAGGACGGGATACTATTTAAATAAAAAAGTCAAAATAGTGAGATATTATAACTATTAATAATAATGATAATGAAAAAAAGCAAGCAGTTAAATGAAAATGGGTCACCATATTGTTGAACTGACATCGAAAAACACAGTAACAATGATAGCTTCCACACAAGTCGCTAGCTTTTTGTATTAGAAGTGAGGTTAGAGATACGTTTGTTCGTCCAATATCAGCAATAAGGATTATGTATTTTAATAGTAGATTAATCACATGTTATGAACTGAGAAGAGCTACGAGTTGTAAATGACATGATGGAGGGTCTCTCATCCAACCAGTTATCCGTCCAGGTACGTCGATGCTTTTCGTCGGGATTTTCTGCACTTTCTCGAGAAACAGATGGCTTCATTTATTAAACGCAGACACCACTCGAATGTGCCACGCACTGCATCAAATTGGCCAATGGGTCCTGCCCGTCTATTTATACAAAGACCGTGACGTCGCTTCCAGTCGGTCGGCGTCGCGTCGGCTCCAGTAGTGCCGGAGATGAGAGGAGGTCCGCCGGTCATACTTCTCTGGCCTGCGGTACGTATACAAACCTCCCTTCCAGCCTTAACGGTCAGTTGTGAAGCTTTAAATGAACGGCAAAATCAGCAAGCATACTACTGAGAAGATCGTATGAAAGCAACAAAATCCTTCCTGCTACGAGCTTTACTGAGTCATGATAAGCAGTTTACGTATTATAATCGGTAGCTAAAATAAATATGCAAGTGTGCAAGCATCGGGGAAGATCAAAAGAAGTGTAAGATCGTGCAAAGAACGGGCATATTTGTTGTGTCTACCAAACAGTCCGTGAAAATTAATGAAAGTATTTTTGAGAAGACTGCAGGATGAAGACAGTGTGTTTTGTTGATTTCAAGAGTATTCACAATCAAAAAAAAATTTGGATCACAAATCTAAAGTAGTATATCATAAGCACTTCACATGCCAGTTTCTTACATAAAATCGACGCCCCTATGTATATATCGGCCTGTGTTTGACCAGTAAACAGAGTTATGGTTATGCAATTTGATAACGAATGGACTAAATTACAGGAGGTGATAAAACAGTTAATATTTAAGTGAAGCCAAAGCATTTTTCAAACAAGTATAAGAAATATATACCTACATTTTTGCTATTAAACGGCATGAAGATTTTTTTTACTAATCAGTGCTTGTTTCAGAAGTGTTGGTGTGTCCGTTAATGTATTCTCCGTTTCTCCTAACATGCTAATTGTCTGTCCTCTCATTGTTCCACTATGTTCCTGAATTGATTGTATTTCTGTTTTAAACTACAACAAAAGTTTACTTAGATGAAACAAAAAATGATGTTGGGACGTTATTAAAAACAGACATCTCTTCCGTAGTGAATAAATTAGTGAAAACTTAAATGTTATTTTTCCGTACCGCTTGTCGAATTATTTCGCACAAAATATCCATGAACGAAATTTCACAACGAATAATGACCAAGAAACCAGTTAATAATTAGTTACAAACAAACATTATTTGTACAGCATACTGTCAAAAATGACTGTTTCTCGTATAATATTTACGGGGCACACGCGAGGAGGTACACTAGTATTTTCTCAATGGTATGTGCAGTTAATTTTTCTTTATGATTAAGTAATTAATTATTAACGGACTTCCTGGCCTTCGTACGTTGTGAATTTTCTACGTCGGACACAACAATGTAAATAAGAATTTTTACAGAAAATTTTATGGTCATAGTTGTTATTTAAATCTTGAAAATGTAGTCCTCACCCTCATGTAGCCTGTTAACCTAAAAAAAGTCCTCGTATTAAAATTAATGTTGGGTAATGATTGTCATCCTTTTAGGTATCGCATCAACTGCAGTGTGGAGAGGAAATATTTCTACGATTTAATAATTCACATCTTAAAACTGATCTTTTCTTCACGAATGGGAAATTTGTTGCGGTTTGCCCGATACAATTAGTGAAAATAGCTGTTATTTAACGAGAAGTTTCAAAGAAAAGTATATTGTATGAGCTGATAATCAACATAGAATCGTACTCAATTATCTTGCGTCTTCATTGTTACCTTTATTACAATACATAATCTCGACTCCTTATTACTTTATCAAACACGTGAATTATAATAGCTACCAGGGATATTGTTTTCAGCCTTACAGTTTAAAATCGTTTTGAGGAACCTTTTTTTACATATATAAGAAGAAACTGAACAAGAAAAACTGCGAGCCACGTGTAGTCCATTGTTGGAAATTTGTTCTCTCTCGACGTGAAACTGCAATGGAACAAGATTTGATAATGGAAGAACTTGTAAATACGATATGATGAAGATAGATATGGTCTACTGTGTAATATAACATTAACATAGCTTGTCACGTGTTTGTTTAACCATGTGTACGAGAAACATTAATATAAAATAATCAATTTAAGAACAATAAGCTTGATGACAATTTACAATTAGTAACCTTGCACTGTATAGTCTGTACATAACAATTTAAAATTAGTTTTGTTCCAAAGCCAGCTTTTATTTTTTCATTAGGATGAAAATGCAAGCGATGGAGGTCAACAAAAACCCATTGATTTGGAGAAGTTATTTACTCCCGCCTCTGATTCTGGAGAAGTTACACCTTCTCGAAATAGTAAGTGCAGACATACATTACTATTTTCACTTCTGAAAGAAATAATAAATTAGCCTTTCACTACTCAGCTTGTAATAAATCATAAAAATTAGTAATGAAATTTAAGCATTTAGAGAATTCTTTTAAAATTTTGTACATATTTAGCTTTTAGCCAATTAACATAAAATTATATGTTACATTAAATTTAAACATTCCACTTGGTTAGTGAGTTTTTAAAATAAAATTTTTGTGTTGTGACATTCATGAATATATGGTGTGGTGTTTGAGCACTTCCTGTTTAATACCTTTTTTAGTACACACTGCCATTGAATAGAAGCTTTTATCATTAAATTTCAATAATTAAAAGTGTTATGCATTTCCACATTACAGTTTAATTTTTTCACTTTCCTTTTATTAAATTTTTTTATCATATATTTATGTTCAAGTAATTTTAATTGCTTTGTCGTAGCACTTATGATTAAGTTAACAACAATTATTTCACTATTGAAATGGAATAAACAAGCAGTGTGTGAGATAATAACAAAGGCCCACATTTACCATTTAAATAAAAAAGAAATTGCCAAGACCTCCCACACAGCTTGTTTTATTCCATTTCAAAATTGACCTGATCTGTTAAAAGCACCAATATTTAATATTATTTACTTAAGTAATTACATGTTAGACTGTTAGATATGAAGTATAATGTTAACAAATACAGTC
This sequence comes from Eucriotettix oculatus, assembly GCA_034510155.1. Classification (NCBI taxonomy): domain Eukaryota; kingdom Metazoa; phylum Arthropoda; class Insecta; order Orthoptera; family Tetrigidae; genus Eucriotettix; species Eucriotettix oculatus. Next base: position 39,212,139 of record CM067382.1, read on the forward strand.
TACATATAAATTCTTATATGATTTGGTATTACAACCAGGAGTTATTACCAGATACCTATTTATTTCTGTTTTCTTTATATGACATGATTTATTAACAGAAGTCTCAAAGAATTTGGTATATTTACATTTTTACCTTCAGGGAAGATGTACGCTTCATCCAGTTTTTATTCGCCACATCATCCAACTGTTGAGGACCAGGTGGAACTTGCAAGACGCATTTCCAACTCACTCAGTGACATCAGTAACCAGCAAAGCAAAGGGCAGTCTATGTATGTGAATCGCATGAAGCGCTCTGTCAAGTGGATACATGAAGGTGGGTTTAATTAGTGTTAAAATTTGTGTGCTAGATACCATTGCCCGCTCTTTGTCCTAGGAAGTATATAGTATGTTATGAAAACTTCTGTAAAAATGTATGTTATAGAATAAAGTATCCCTCATCCCCCGTGTAACTACCATTTATATGAATTCTGCTAAATGAAATAGTGATTAACATAGTCTTTATCAGGATGCTGATTTTTGCCTGATATTGGGATTCTCAGCTTTGTGCTGTTGTCAGGTATAAGCTTCCACTCTTGTCTATGTAATGGAATAACTCATCATATTCATGTTCTTGGAAAGAAAATTACCTGCTTGCTTTGTTTTAATTCATGACCTTGAGTTTTGTATGATAATCTGAGTATTTCTTAATCACTGGAGCTTTTCAATAAGCAACAGTATGAACTATATTTGTAGCTCCTGTGTAAGGTTTCCTGGCATCAAAAACATTCTGGCCACGCTCGATTAATTGCTGATCCTATTGCTGGCGCTTAAAGATAGTGTGATCTGCCCTATTCCCCAAAGGTCACTGATTGGAAGCCATGGTAGCCACTGTCCTTAAAATACTGTAAACTAGCTACAAGGCTGCCAACTGGGCAAATAGCAACACTGCAAGTGAGAGGGGGACAGGGGTTTTCCCCACTGGGTACTAACCAGCATTTATAGCAAGGCTATTTCAGATAGTCCCCTGCTTTGTCTGGGCCCACAACACACTGGTCCAGTCAGTGTTAAAGGGGACCATGTAGCAGGCAGGCAAGAATGACCACGCGTGTAGGCTGGATACCCTGCATTGGGGCGCCTCCTCCACCAGGCACCCCTACCTACTTGCCGAAGAAGAGGCGTTCTGTGGTGGAGGAAGGTATGATGGAAATATAATGTCATGACATCTCTTGACTTGTGCTTGTCAACAGGCATGGCCTGCCAAGAACATGTGTGCATAGACTGGCAGAAAACTTGTTAGTTGTGAAATATTTTCATTAGTGTATTAGTCAGTGACCAAAATGCTCAACAGTATACCAACAGTGTAATATATATTCAAAATAATTTAAATCTCTATAATCTGGTGTTGCATTTTTTTAGCAGATTATCCACTTGTTCGGCCCAAATATATTTACAATCAAAATTATCTGTTTCTTCTTTAAAACATTTGTCAACTAATATATTTTATCAGTTTTATCATAACAAAATGTTTAATTTTATTGTTTCCTTATGTTTTTGGCCTTACTGTTTTCAATTCCATACTACCTCCTCCCCCAAAATATACATTTGATGCCTATTTTAGATTAATATTTTCATGAGTAAAGGATTCCACAAGAATTTTTCATTTCAATCAAAGCATTAATAGTTGGTGGCAGTTATTTTTTATTAGTCTGTAGTGTTTTTCTCTGTATAATAAATTAGTAGCATATGGTTTACAAAATGAATAAAAGAAACCACAGTTTAAAGCAGTAGACTATGTGGTATAAATGTCCTGAGAATAAATGGAATGTCACATAAATGCCAAAACATCTTACCATTCTTGCAAGAATTTATGCATACATTTGTGATGACATAAAAGTTTTTCTGTAGGCATTTTATAATTTATTTTCAAATGATGAACAGCTGTGTTAAATATTGTTATTCAATCAATTTATCTTTATTTTCATGTATATTTATATCCATATCATAAATGTATTCAGGTTTTATTATAGTAATGTCTATTTATTTGAAATATTTCTTATTTGTAATGAACATATATCGTTAGCTTTTTATTAAAAGCAAAATACACCACTATATTTTGCCAATACTGAATTAAAAATTTGCCCTTTCATTGATTTTGTTTTACATTATATTAAAACTGATAATTAAAAGAATAATTTAATAAATAGTTTGAGTATAATTTCTAATTAAATACTCTTATTATTTGTTAGGCACTTTTAAATCAAAGACTACATCAAATAGCTTTGTAATTTTTATTTTCAACACATTACTTTTATTGATATCAACAATAACGTTCCATTCATTTTGTGTCCTGCATTTCATCCAAACTTTTTCCTTTTCTTTATACATGAGGACTTTATAAATTGTTAAATAATAATTTTTACAAATCAATATTCAAAAGTTTAGTTAAAAACCTTAACTTCTATATGTAATTCATTCAGATTAATATGATATCCATTTTCATTTAGGTCAAAATTTAACAAAATATGGATCAAATGATGAAAGGGATTATCCAGAGACACCTCAAGATGATAAAATGTCATTTAAGATCCCAAACATTGGCCCACAGGTCAGTAAATTGTTTCATTACTTTTTAACTATTTTTTTTGTTTGATTCATAATGACATTTATCATCTTCATATGATGTTAATACTTCTTTTTATTCATGTATATATCATATAATCCATAGTTTTACTTCATTTATATGTATTTACATGAACATTCATGTTTTGTTGACTTGAGTTTGTACTGCAATCATGAAATAATGTATTTATTTTTTAGATGGTATTTAAATATATTCTGGCATAAAAATGAATCTGGTTTTAAGTATATATTTTACCTATGACTGCATTTATATTTGTTTTTATTTTTAAAGGATTATTGATTATATAAGAACAATTGATGCAATTAATAAAGTAAAATAGCCATACTAATAATTTAATTAATAATTTATAACTGAAGTTAATGTTTAATGCTTAGTTGAATATTTCCTGTGCCTCTAATTTAGCCTGTGTTTAAAATGTAATTTGCCAGCCTCATTAGAATTCAAAATGTTTTATAGTTAAGTTAATCACCAGCTGCCTAATTTTCATGTAAGACACATTTCTGATACAGGAAATGAAATTCCATGACTCATCCAAGCCTCCACTGAAGCTGGTAATGGATCCTAGAGGCCAAATCCAGGACATAACCAGCTTACGACAGCAAGGATTCAACATTGAACCTGGTGCTGTTAGCCCAGACATTTGTTTCGATCTTGTTCGAGACCTCAATGCAACAAAAGGGAAAGGTATATAACTTAAAAAAACATACATTTTATAGAAAATAAAGCAAGTATAAAATAGGCATAATACAATATTAGGCAGCTCTTTATTTTGAGTTTAATACATGCTTGCATTTTCACCTGTCATGTTTGTTCTATTTATGGCTGACTGACATCCAAAAATAGTTGAATTTTGTTATGATGGAGTCCTACTTCAGTTTATTTTCTCTATAACCATCTAAGCCATACCTAAATTAATCATAGGTTTAATATGATTTATTGAAGGTGCTGAGTTGTTTGCCAAACGACGTAAGAAGTCTGAAAAATGGGTTGTCGATGAAAATACAGTGAAAATGTCTTCCACCGGTAGTTCATCTGCCTCAGAATTTGTGTCATCTTCATCACATGCAATGCTTCAGCACCAGACAAGTGTTGGACCTACAAGCAAACTTCCTCCACCTATACCCTCCTACCTTGATCCAAAACGAACCGAACATGCACAGAAACTGAATGAGATACAGGTCAGTAGTTTTTTGAATATTCTCTTTGAAGCTTAAATTTATGACTTTATATTAAATAATGAATAGTAAATATTAAATAGCATTTTACTAACACTTGGCTACATATGCTGAGTAAAATAATATTATTAATTAATTACACACTCACTTAAGCTTTGCAAGTAGACATTGTTTTGTGATAATCATTCATGATGGGCTTGAGCATTATAGGTATAACAATTAAAAAAAGAAACATTAGAATATTTTCAATTATATTCACCTATGCCAATATTATCACACCTCCATTTTTGACAATTAGATAATTTCATGGCTATGTTTTTTTTAAAAAAAATTTTTGTGATCGTTGCTAACATAAAATCTTAGTTTATTACTGTTGTTAGAGTATTCTAATATTGGTTAATCTAAAAGACAGGACTGTTTCATATGGTTTTATCCCTCTAGATTTTAACAACATTTGATTTGCTACTGCTCCAGCTGCAAACCTAACATCTAGATGGTAGCTAAAGAAATTCATTACAAAAAAAATGTTCTGCATAATCTGAAATATTGTTTTAAGTGTCAATGAAATTTGATGAAGTAATGAAATTGGCTGTATTAATCTAGTTCTGCCACATTTCATGAAGAAAACATCCATATTCTTTTGTTGGAAAAATGGTGCAAAATGTCTAGACTTAAGTGGAATCACTTTCATGGTCCAGTGTAGGGGATTTTATAACCCTTCATTGAAGCACTGTAGTAAATGATTTCTCAACTTACGTGAAACATTACCTTGTCTCCAAAATTTACAGCTGAAAATTTTCAATTTAGTAGTTTGGGAGAATATGCTCTCAAAATAGTTTTTATTTTATTCATACCAGCTGTTACAGCTATCGTTTAAACAGTAAAATGGCCTCTTATCTTGTCACAGATAATTTTTCAGTGGTTTCTTATTGATTTTAACGTTTACTTTACCACATTCCAATTCACAGAAAAATATATGATTGGCCCAGATGTTTATCTTTCTACTGAGGACCAGTTTTATTGTATTTAAACAAATGCCCTTAATTGTTTAAGAAGGAATGATGAAACATTGATATTAAAACTGCATTGTAGTCATTGATTTGATTTTTAAAAAATCCTCTTCTAAATAGTACATTTTTAATTCAGTTTTTAGCAGCCTGAATGTTATTATTTTTGCAAATATAGGGGAGGAGGGATTGTTGGCATTAATTTCTTTTACACAAAAATAATATGTTAATGGAAAATATACATATGGGCCAACATTTAGGCAACAAATTATGGTTAATATTTTCTTTCATACAGAAAATCACTTTTATCTCTGGATAATTAAAACCACTTTTCATTCAATTTATTTTAAACATTGTAGAAAGTGTTTAAACTCTCAAAACCCCACTTTCAGTTTTTTCACTGTCACATTGTAATATCTACCTTTCCTGGCAGGAGCGATTCACACAGCCAAGACTCCGGCTTGTTAAATCTCCATGGGAAGCTGCACTGGAAACTGGATCAGTGGATGCAGCTTTCCAGGAGTTTAAACCCCTGCATCCACGAGGGTATATCTCAGTACCGACCCCTGCTGCCATGGAGTCTCTCATGGGTCTCAGTCTTGAAAGCACTACTCAGTCAACGCCAAACATTAGCCAGTCCCTAAACCAAAGGGTTTGTGACCAGGAAAAAGGTTTCCTCTACAAGCCTAAGGTACCACGTGGTTGGAGCACTGATCAGAAGCCTCAGCAGACATATGGTAAGTATTCTTTCATATTTATGGAGAATTAGTTTTAAAGTACAATAAAACTTACATTGTTAGCAAGCTATTCTGGAGAAATATTATAACATTGATGATAACTGTCATTTAAAACAATACCATCGGTCAAGGAAAACAGTGCAAAACCCCTATTTTGCACAATATGTTTTTACAAATCATAGTTTACTATCTTAAGTTTTAAAGATAATACCATTTATTTACAAAAAATGAGCTTCTTCAACTTTATTTATTTATCTCTAATCCTGAGAATGAAATGGTTCAAAATAGCAAACAATAAGGAATGAGAGATTTAATTTACTTTCAAAGATTAAAATAATGCAAACAACTAATTAATTAATTTAGTGTTTATAAAAATGCCAGAACACTATTACTCTCTTAGATTTTTATTTCAATTAATTTCTTTGAGAGATGGTTTTGTCAGCTGTATAAAAGCTTAGCATTAGAAAATTCAGGCATATTGATAGTCTATATAGAATTGGTTTGTCATTCTTGTCTTGTGTGTGAATTTGTAATTCACTAGTCAACAGTACAAAATATAAACTTAAAATAAAAAGACAACAATTATTTAATTTTCCAAACCACATATGAACATGGTTAGTTCTCTTGTTTTTAATCTTCTCTGCTCAACTGATAGCTGCTACAAAATTGTTCAGAAAAAGTTGCAATGAATAGAGATGCAAAACATCTGTTTTTATATCTATCACTTGGTTGTATGGAGCATATGGATTAAAAGAAGAATTTAAAATGTTTTGTGTGCTTCACATACTAATATATACACTAATTGAAGTTGAAACTAAAAAGAGCAGATTGTGTGATAAATGCCAGATCCTCTCAGTTTCTTTAATTACATTTTAAATTGGAATATTTTAATTTAACTAAACGTTGTTGCAATTGTTCAATAATAAGCATGTGCTGCAACAAAAGCAAAATAAATCTTGACAGATAATAATAGTCTGTTTATAAACTGATTTGTGAATTTTAAACTGGAGGATAAGTATGGTAAACAAAGTGTTTTGGCACCTTAGGCAAGAAACACTGTAATGTGATGTTATTAAGATTAAATGGTTGTATATTTTAAAACTAGCTTATTGAAGTAACTTCCACAGGTTATAAGGAGTTTAACTTGTCTGCTGAAACCAGTTCTTCTGCTGCTGTTTCTGCTGCTGAAACTAACAGCTTAGCTACTGGAGCTAGTACTTCTTCCACTGCTGCAGCCTTCAGCACTTCGTTCCGTCCATCCACTCCTTACTCAGTTTACATACCTGGTACTTCCCCTATCCCCATGAAGGGTGAGCCAGCCTCAAGCAGTGTTTCAAAAATTGAAAAGGTAGAGTATAGCACTCCAGCAGGGCAAGGCACTGTGAAAACTCAGGAGCAGGAAGCTACTTTTAAGTCTATAAATGAAGAGCAGGGCAAACAGACTATTGCAAGCGAGCGGGAAAAAATATGTGAGGAGACACTTGTTGAAGCAAATGAAAATACCAGAAGAGAGGTGATGACATCAGAAATGCAGAAACAGTATGTTTCAGAGACAATACAGGCAACTCCTTTCTCACAGGGTGGTACAATGCAGGCTTTAAATGTAGGTCAAGAGTTTTTGGAACAGCCTGCCACAATTCTGCAGTCTCCACTCAAACCTCCTGAGCCTTGCTCTCAGGAAATTGTTTCATCATCACAATTTTCTTCTGAAGTAAAAGAAGCTGCAAAGGAAAACATCATCCAATACACACAATCCCATCAACAACAGGAAATTGAAAGTGGCGTATTTTATGAATCCAAACAACCTGTACAAACATTAATTCAATCATTTGAACAAAATACCAGACCTCCATTGAAATACAAGCAAGTTCAAAAAGCGCCTCTTACAGAATTCACTCCTCCAAAGCAGGACCTCCAGCCTGTACCAGCTCCTTCAGAGAATGCTGGAAACGTTTATTATGTGGCAAATACTGTAGTACAGTCAAGACAATTTGATGATTCCATGCCAGTATTAGCACAGCAGACTTTCCAAACTGGGACGCAAGTGCAAAAGGTATCCTCATTTTCATCCTTTCAGCAGCAGAGTTCTATGCAAACATTTAGACAAGAAGTATCATCTAGCCAAAAGACTTTAACTAGCAGTAAGTCTATGGAAACAATGCAGGCTCAACAGTCTTTCAAGTCCAGTACATTTCCCAGAGCTCAACCTCCAAAACCTATGCCCGTACCTAGTGCAGCAGGATCTTTTCAACAGCTTCTAACAAATTCAACAGGCAAGACCTGTTTTTTTTTGTGATTTTGAATTTGAATTTTTGATTAGATGAAACTTTGTAGCACTTTTTTTGCAACCAATTTTTCCCCTTAAGACCACAAAAAATTGAATCTCTGTTTGCAATAAGTTGGAAAACAAAAATATATATTTTTTAACATAAATCTGTACATAATTTACATTTGTTTTTGAAGAATTGTGATAGTTTACTAAATATTAACATTTTACTATTTTTTCAGAAAATTTATTTTTGGTTTTGTTTTTAATTCAAACATTTCTTGTAATTAGATAACCCATTAATTTATGATTGTCTGTTATTCACGTATTTATGTTTTTAATAGACTGTTTACAGCATGGTTTTGTTTATGCCTGTAACACTGATCCATAAAATTTTAATAAAAGAGTTACTTTATAATGTATTCATTGAAAATTGTGTAGCTGCTGAACTGAGTTACTTATATCAATTTTTTATTTTATGGTCTAATTCAATCATGAAGTAAAGCCTTAGTAGTATATTGAAGATTTGTCAATTTACAGCCCCTGTTTTCTGATCAGACCCTATTTTTTGCTTGAAAAAAATTATAAATACAATTTTAAAATTATAAGTGCTAATTGTCATCTTTAGTTTTTTAGAACTTATTTTTTGTCATATTAAAACAAGTTTTATTAGCACATGAATTTGGTATATTACTACACTTTGATACAAATTTATTGTCTAATGGTGAATAGAACTAGAAATACTAATCAAATTATAAATAAATAATTTATTTTTTAAATTGTGCTTGTTTCTTGGAAAACTATGTTGTTAGGTTTATTAAACATATTTTATGTTGTTTGGATTTGTTGTGTGGATGTTACAAATCAAATTCAGAGTTATAATATTATATATTTATTTGTACCATTTTAATGGAAAAATTATGGGTTAAAATTCAATTTTACTTTTGTAGAAATAAATCAAAATTGCATCATAATTTGTTATTTTTATCACATTACTACTATTGACTTTAGATTTGTTGTCTATAGTATACATATTTAATACTAATAAGTTCTTAAGAATCAGTGCACGTTTCAGTTTTAAATTAAAACAAGCATTATTTTTTGAATTGGTGATTACCTGAGAGTTCCTTTCTTTGTAGCACCTCAGACACCTGCTCCACCACCTGTTATGACCTACAACTATGAGCCAGTGGCTGAGACGGCTCAACAGCCTCCACCTCCAGCAAGGTTTTCTTTCAGTACACTCAACAACTACAACACGGCTCCCAGAGGATGGGGCCAGGGGCTCGACTATTACCGCCCTGTTACATTTACACCTACAAGGATAGGATAATGTAAAGTTTAAATAAAACAAACACTGAAACTTGAATAATTGTTGTACTGTGAGCAATAATATGTAGTGTACCTGAAAGAAAATATATTAAAATGCTTATCACATTTTGAAATTAAAAAAAGTTTATCTGTTAATTGCTCTAACCTTCTTGTCTTTGGATACACATTTCAAAGCCCTAAACAATTAGAAATTTACAATTTGAATTTGAAGTATTAGTTTAAAATTGAAAGAACTCTATGTAAAATGGTAATTCTGTTCATGTAATTGCTCTGTTCAAGTATGTTAATGATTCAACATTATCTTGTTATCTCAAGAGGATAAGTTGAACTTAGTAAATACTTTAATTTAACACCTACAAAACATATTTGATTTCCTTTATAATTTGTTAATAATTTGTGACACATTTGCAGTGTAAATTGAAGTTGATGATACAGCCTTGTGTCTCTTCTTCAAGGAAATGATTGCTAAGGCTGTGAGTAAAATAGACTGCATGCTTATTTTTTTTATAAGTTAATATCATCTTCTTCTGTGAATAGTTGAAAACAAGTACACATCTACTGATGATTGAACTTCAATAATTAAAGTCAATATTTACAAACAACTATTAATAGTTTTCAATAAAACATGACCTAAAGAAGTATCATAGTATATTAAATATTATACTAAATAACAATGGAGAAATGTCAGCTGTCCCAAATGTGGGTCATGACAATTTAATTGTTATAATCTTATTCAATGATTACTAAGACTAAGTATGATCTGCTATATCAGTTTATTTCTTTATTTTTATTCTACAATTGCCATCTTTATTAGCTTCTCACCTGTCATTTTATGTTTCCTTTACATTTTTCCATCCAAATTATCTTGTATACCTGATGACTGCTATTAAATTTCAGTGTTTTGAATTTTACTTGTTCTATTTAGTTATATTCTGAATATATAATGCTTTCTAAAATTCAATTAAGTGTTCCTTTTTGTTCAAGTCCCTACTTAGTTGAACCTTATCTACATTTATTTCATACCACATTATTTGTATTGAATATTTGTTTTCTCTGTCATTAATTTTCTCATTTTTTTTTAGTTTCCAATGCTTACCCTATTAGTACTTTGTGCAGAATATAGACACCAGTACTCACAATTTACTTGTTTATCTTCAACTAAATATACTACTGACCAATATGCTTCTGCTGTAGTATATCTTTCAAATGTACCTTTCACTTCTTTCATGATGTAATCAGACATAATTGTACACCTACATAGCGCTAAATCCAGTATTTAAATGCACAGCAAAGAGAGTTGAATATTCTCATTAATATCAATTGGCATGCATTGAATACGTTCACTGTATGATTTATACCAACATTTTTTTAGTTCAAAGTATAAATATCAGGTAAATTTGAACAAATCCTAAGTGTTTCCAGATTTTTTAAATTTACTCTTTACAAAAGGAAAATATATTTCTGCCTTTGTATGCATACAAAATCTTAGCATAAAGCAAGGTGCCTAAAATCTGTATAAAAATGGTCCAATTTTTCTACATTGAAGTTGACGACATAAATAGTCCACTTGTTAATATGTAAGCAATACATAATTCAGTAAATATCAGAGACATTAACAATGACCCTGATCAAATATATGTTGTGCTATTGATAAATAATGTTGCACACTTAACATAAATAGGAAAAAGATTGTTTCAAACAGTAATCCTGATTTTTTTTTATATTTGTTTTCAAACTAATGTTATAACAAAGTAAGCTTTGGTCCCAGTTGTTTGTACCATGCTTTATTTAAATTCTTTTTCTTTGGATGAATGTGCTGTGGTGTTAAAATCGTGTAAAAGATTATACCTTATTTATTTTTTATAGTCAATTTTTTAATTTGCCATTTAAGTGTTGCTGAATGGCATGCTTATTTATGTATAAAGAAAATTATTCCTTGTATATTATGTTTATAAAAATTATGTAAATAAAAATTAAACTCAGTTTAAATTTGGAGAAGTCATTTGTAACATACACATGTTAAATAATTTATTTCACACAGATGTTTAGACTGTCTTACTTTGTGTTAATGCAAATAAGAAATACTTGGAAAAGTGGGAGTGAGAGATAATAATAAAACATTTGCATTTTTCTTCTGATCGGTGAACATAGGTAAGGGTAAAACAAATCTAGCCTTGAATGAGTGCAAAATTGCAACTTATTTAAGTAATAGTGATAAATGACCTAGTATATTATCATTTCCTGCCATTAAATATCATCCACAAATTGAAAAGTTCTAGCCATTTCCCTATGATTGGAACTAAATGGGTCCTTTCTTAAAAATTTTAATTGAATTGATTGAGTCACTATCATTATAAAACGAATTTCAGTTCTTCGAAATATAAATTAAGAGTCTAAAATCGTAGTATCTGGACTATTGTTACATTTTTATTTATTTTTGTACTGAATAATTTTTAAAAAAATGAGATCCAAGAAACACTTTATGATATCCTCTGATGTATGTGCTGCCTGTCCATTAGATAAAGACAATTATAAATAATAAATTTGTTATTATCTATTGAACATGCCACAAATTTTAAGTCAAGGTCAAAAGTTATTGTTTTTTGTGAAACTTTGCCGCCCCTAGAAAGTGTCACTACAGTACCCGCCCCTCTATGCCTATGCAACCAGTAATAGTATAACAAATAAATCGTGTATATAATTTATTTGCAGCCACATGCTGACCTCCAAGTATAAATAGTTTATCGCTAATTAAATTTACTCTACTCGTCGATATATCTGTTATTTAATTTCTCAGATAATTGATTAGTAGGGCCGCTACTTGAAGACAACCAAGCTGACGGAATTGCGGTTCCTGTTGTTCACACGGAACTTGATGTTATGATTGACGATGGACGTTGTAAACATGCTTCGTGTGGGCGGCGTGGGGTAGAATGGTCCCCGATTTTTAATTTTGTACATTGGTTTCTTTTTCTTTTCTGTGGCATCGTATGGATCTGATGAGCACGTAGGAAAGGGTTGGAACCCGCCCGCTTTACAGCCTCCATCCTGCGAGAAAGCAACATGATAAATACGACTTTTTTTGTCTATAATAATGTTTTTTAAGACTATCCCTTAACTATACTTCATTATAAAATATCAATATTTGTACCCCTTATGACGTATTCAGACCCACGAAATTGGAGTTCAGTGACGGCTCTCTTTTTATTGTTATGCGAAACAGTCTGAAACTGACCGTTTTAGCGAACGAGATGACTAATGTGGAAAGATATTGAGACTGCAACGGTGCAAGGAAGACGCAAGAAGAATGGGAAATCCATAAAATGACCAGAAAGAATCCCGACTTAATTAAATGTTCTTGACACCTGAAGACTTAATCCGTATTTTAAGTGAACTGTTTCACGTTAATTTTCATGACCCACCTAAATCTTCTAACGAACATTTTTATATTAAATTTATTTTACTTATATTTTGTATATTTTATTTTAAACTGAATTATTTTCTAAATAAAGCCTAATTACAAAATATTTTGTTTTAGGTAGCAATCACTAAGATATTATTGAGAAAAGACAATCAGTAAATTTTCACAACATACAGTAGTCAACAGAAATCGACTAAAAAATAATTAATATGAAGGAGTTTTCTGTAATATTTTTATTTATAGTAATTTCCTCCAAACAATAAATGCCCCCATGTGGAGCGTGGGACCCACGTTGGAAAACACTTTTTTTTATCAGTAACAGGCTACAGGAAGCTACATATCCTGAAACAGGCAATTCCCCCTTGATAGCATAGGAAGGGAAATGAAAATGGGGTGTGTGGACTGGACTAGGCCTCCCGGTTTAAGGATCCTAGCCGGTGTTTCTGCTAAGGAGATGCAGGGAAACCGTATAAAACCTTAATTATTTGGTCGAGCTATTGGGAACTTGTCTCAAGTCCTTCCAATTGACGGGAAAGGGGTTTCTGTGGGGTCGCAGCATTCCATTCTCCGTGCCTGCGCAAGTTTTAGGAGGCAGTTGGCAGACTGATCCAATGGGATCAGGGAAACACCGACTTAAGGGGAATTTTCATTAATAATGCCAGAGTCGTAGCTGTGAGCAGCCAGACTCGGTGGGCTGAACATCATCTTAAACAGCACGATGAACGCCATTGTCAACTCAGCGAAAAGCGAATTAAACACCTTTTAATCGCAGAAACACTCATTTGCGCCAGTTTGGACTATTTCTTCCCTTCTCACCCTCAGTCCTCCACCTACGCCTGTTCTGCCAGCCTGGTTGATTTTAACCTTTAGGAAATTATTTATTTTTCGTTCGAGTCTCCCACTCAATATCGAGGACATATTGAAATCCAAGGCGCTCGACCTTTGGCATACTTTTATTTAGTATCCAGGTACTTGCAACTCGTGGATTAGAGTTTAAGTACATTTTGGCTGTCGAAACCCGAGTTGGGCGTTTCACAACCCCGTAGTCCTAGTTGAGTGACCGCTGGCTTATGTTTTTACACTAATAAAGTTTAGATCAGTTACGGGCAGTTGCCGTACACTCCTTTAAGTTAATAAGTTTGGAGTTTTAGTTTTATTACAAGCGTGAGGGGAAGTGTTTGCTACGTTGCATTTTATTTCCTTTCTTTACTGATCGGAGACTGTTTCCTCGTTGGGCTAGTTGCGTGGGGTCTGACGAACAGATGTGTTGAATTTCAACGCTGCGAATTCAACACTAATCCTGGCGTTTTTGAACTTTTCATAAGCAACCCCTCCTCACCCCCACCTCCGTTTTAAAGTGGTTAAATTCGGACGTGAACCGGCATAATGAATGTCAATATTAACTAATGACTTCAAAAGCATTGATCTTGATTGTTTAGCATTATTTTTATGGTATCCCTTAGGGGTTCTCCCTTCCCTTATCATTTAGGAGTATAAATTATGCGTACATTTTTATATATCTTATAACAGTTATTTTGCCCCATTGAATATGTAAATGATAAGGGGAAGATTGCACTCACCCATTTGGCAGGACCCGTTGGCATGAACGGACGTAAGTAATCCTTCTTTTTCTTACCGGGTGTCGTGTAGGTTGGACCCATATCGTCTTCCGTAACCAAATAAGGATCAGGGCCGAAGTACCTACCCGAGTAGATGGTGGAGACGAATGGTCCTGCAAGAATCCCTTTCAAATGCTTCGCATATAAGTTTTTGCTCAGGTCTTTGGAAGCTGTGAAGGGACTGCTCCTGATGAAAATAAGAAAACGTGTCACACTGACAGCGGTAATTCGTTGAGTCGGGATCATCGATAACGAGAGGCCTTACTTGTACTCGGGATACTTGTTGAGTGTGATGTCGATGTAACCTGGGCCACCCTTTTTCCCAGGGCCCACCTTGCAATTCGGTAATGGGCGTTCGGCACGCGGTTTCTGACGATCCAATGGACTGAAAGCTGTAGTGACGTAATTAAGGCACATGACCTTACAGAATATGCAATATCAAACTTTCCATACGTGACTCATATTTGGCACTTGACATTTAAGGGGTGCTGTCGTATCTTAATGTTGAGGGAAACTGGCAATTAAAATCACTTCTTCATTTCTAATTTGTCTATTAATGCAAACTGTTGTGGTGAATCATGACCCCTACATTTAAGCGGTAAAGCAAAAAGAATTGAATTTTTGGTATTCCCGTACAGCAGAACGAAAAACGAGGGTGGTTTGGTGAGGCCGAGTAGGCGGGAAACGTCGCCGTTTACAACATTTATTGCCTGGAGTGCATTGTATTTACACAGTTGGTCCGGGGAGCTGTCCTGAGAAAGACGGGGTGAGAGGGCAGTGGCTGAGGAAACAACATGCGTAAAAGTTGAATTCGGCATGTTTTGAGAAAGAAGATTCATTTGATGGGAGATAACATTTGATGGATATTTAACCTGAAGAAGAGGCGCTAGAGGAGACGTGTCCAGCAAAGGAACCTCCGGCAACGGCAAACAAAGAACGACGTCACCACGCAGAACATCTGGTAACGGCATTTTTACCCGGCTTTCCACTTAAACCATTCTCGTTGATTCGCGATTTTTATTACAATTATATCGTTCGTCACCCGCGTTCCCGGGAGCAGCCGTTTAGAAGCTGAATAGATTCTTTTTGCTTTACCGACTGAGCCAATTTGATTATACATTTTACTCGTAAATTAATATTTTTACTTAAACTTAATTTGAGTTATATTTCTTTTGGAAATTTTATAATGTAATATCATCATAATTAAATGGAATATATTCAAGTTAAATATAATCTTTTTATTATTTAACAATTCCTTCTTATAATAATATTTCTGCGGTGTAAACAAAGACAGAACACCACACTGTACATGAAACTTCTTAAGTACAGCTATACGAAAGATTTTCTGATACGTTTTACCAAAAACGATTATAATTTGCTTTTATACCTATAGCAGTTAAATGCAGAAATACTTAAATAAACTTGTGCATTAATTATAATCTACAGACTTGGCTACTCACCTGTGTACTTCGAGAAGTTACCGTAGTAGTCGCCGGGACAGGCGTGCAGCTTACCCGGTGCTGATGGGTATAATTGCCCATCCAGCATAAACTGCTGCTGTCTCTTCCTATTCGCAAATAGAATTATACAAATATCAGTAAATTCTGTTCGCAGTTGTAATTTTAAGACTTGTAGTTGGATACTAGGAATTTTTAAATTGTGACAAAAGGGAGATGAACATGGGCCAAAGTTTAAAGTCGGGAAAAATTCATACCAAATGTTTAATTTATTTACTATATTTGGGTTTAGCAATCAGACTATGCTTTTACCAACATCACGAGGAATATCACACACCTATATAAGCATTCTGCGATTCGATACGCTAGTCTGATCTAACATGATGCATATCATGTGTCTGCCAGTCACGATAATATTTTTTAGAAGTTCAGGATTGAAAAATCTTTTAAAGGAGTTATTGCGAACTTCCTCCACTCATTGTAGAGACCTGAAGATCAGGCTCCCCTAGAATTTTAAAAATATTTTGGTCCCTTAGTAAGTAATGAAATCTTGCCCCATTATGTATGGACTGACTTTAATTAAATTGTGGCCTTAGAAATGAAAGTATTGCGCAGTTGAGAAAATTTATTTGTTCAGTGACGTATGGAGAGATGTTACCTTTCTCCAGCGTCAGCTGAAAATTTACTGTAGTACGCTTCTCCAGTGAAAATTCTGTCGAACTTTTTGGAGAAATAACCGTCCATG
Organism: Eucriotettix oculatus; assembly: GCA_034510155.1. Taxonomy (NCBI): domain Eukaryota; kingdom Metazoa; phylum Arthropoda; class Insecta; order Orthoptera; family Tetrigidae; genus Eucriotettix; species Eucriotettix oculatus. The sequence continues at coordinate 39,228,518 of CM067382.1, forward strand.
GTACCACACTTTGATTTAGGATATTCGTTTAGCATCTGAGCACCTTTCAGCTCATTAGTGGATCCTGCAGAAAAATAATGGAATCAATGGTAACTAGTGTAGCGCCATTGGCAAGTCAATATTTAAGTTAATCTAACATTTATAATATTAAGAACCATTATATCAGAATTTTTTATATTATTCAACATATTAGATACGTTACAATGGGTCGGAGCCGCTCCGTAATGTGTGCTACCTTTTCGACTCTGAAGAGTCGTTCACTGAAGGTCCAAATTATTTTTCTGATCCTCGGTTATGAACTTCCGTCGCCCGAATAAATTAATGTGTTTGCGTGTGTGTTCGGGCATTTTATGGATATTAGGCGCTTATGTACCAACAAGATTATAATGAAACCGATGCTTGAGACTCGTGGATAGTTTAGTGTGTTAATTTAATATTGTTTTCATTTGACAATAAATAATTAAAATTATATACTGATCTACACCGATTATTTTAATGATCGTTGTGTTGACTTTAAACTCAGACCCTCATGAAGCGAACCGACGAAATGAGAGCAATACAACTGCAATAAAAAAATATTAATGTCAGCCGCTGAATCATTGAACAATCTCATGTCTCCATATTTTGAGAGAGCAGAGTATTTGATTCGCAAAATGAGGCAGGAGTCACAGCCGAAATAAAACCAGTTTCGTTAAAATATAAGTATTTGCAACAATTTAAATACCTGAATACCAGAAAAAAATATTATTTATCTTTTACCTGAAGAAGTCGCATTAACTTGTAGCATGTCTAAATTATTGAATAATATTCTGGTTTTGAACTGTTTTGATGGCTATTTGATATTAGATAAGTTTATAGTTTTATAACGTCTTTATTTAATTTTGCAAATATTTTGACATGAGTTGTCGTGGCGCCGATTTGTCGAGTCAGTGTTACAGAATTTGCGGTGAGGCATGTATGAGACTTTATGAATATAAGCATAAAGTTCAAGGGCCTTTGTTTTCATAAAATTTGGCAGTGGAGCCTAAGACACCTTCCAATCACGTGATTTTCTAGACCAATGTAATTTCGTAGTGCAGGAAGATCGACAGTATTTAGACTACTTGTACAGCCGTCGAGGAGTCCATGTATTATTTTCTCTGAACAATCGTCGGCGAGATTTGAAGGTCTGTGAATTACTTTCCGAGGAAATATTGATAGATGAGGCCATATGGCTTGGAACAACATAAGAAGTTGCTTTCATATCAATAGGCTGTGGGGAAAACTAACTACATATGAAAGCTATTTCGAGGAATCGCCGTTTTTCTGAGAAGAATGACAAATTAATATGTATCTCTTTAAGTTTCTCACCTCTGATTGGCGGGGTGTAGACACCCAGTAAATATGGCATCTCGGCGAACAGACCCAAACGATCCATGTCATGATGGCCGTTGTGAACTGCGAGAGGGAAGGGCTCCATTTTGGACATCGAATTTATAACGAAATCTCTTTAAGATAAGTTGCTCGTCTTCCAAAATTTAGCCGGTTGTCGTGGATATGAGTGGAATTGTTACCCCAGTGCCTGAGAAATCCTAACGCTTTAATAAAGAGCATGTAACAAATATCAGGTACATTCAAACGCATTTTATAATCCTGAGCACTGGAAATTTTAAAAATTATGATAGTATGGCATACAGAAAAGTTAGTTAGATCTTGGTTAGTCATTTGTGCCAAGCCGTCTTATTTAATTGCAATTCGCTAATCCGGAGACAGCAATAGTGTTATATTGTATATTTTATAAGCACAAAAATAACGAAAGTGACTATAAAATATGCAGTTATATTTATGTCTTCATTAAGATAAATGAATAAATTTTTCAGAAATAAATTTTAATAAAAACAATAATTTGGAGCTCATTAATAAATATGGTTCGTTCTTCTTCAGGTGCAAATATAAAAATATATGAGAATTTAATAGTCATTTTGACTGAATCATACGTTTCATGAACAAACTTAAAAAAATTTCGCTTTTATATTTCATGAAATAAATAATTTATGTTTGCACCTGAAAATATACTTCGTGCTCATTTATGAAGTATTTAAGTGAACGCTGAATTCTAAAAATCAAGAGACTCCTTAAAATACGCATTCTTTACCAATAAAACATCAAAATAAAGTTCTCAAGTATTATTTAAAACTAAAGTCAACAGTTAAGTACTAAAGCTTTCGAAATTTCTGTCGAAATCATCGGGAATGAAAAATTCTACAGATATCATATGCAAAAGAAGTAAATTGAAATAATACTAGAGAGAATAAATGTTTGTTATATTGTTACAAACAATGTTTTTGAGGATAAGGGGAATTGTTATAATATATGGAAATTTTAATAAATATTGTAATTATTGCGACAAAAAACATGTTATAAATATAGAAGAATTTAGTAGGCGTTTCCGTGACTTTGTGAATAGAACCGCACCTTAGTAATCACTTCTTTGGTCATATGAGAATCTCCATGCTGAATTATCGACATCCTAATTAGTACTATTCGACGATCTTACAGGTCGAAGTCTGCTGCGATTATTTCTGTGTCAAACTCCGAACACACCTCTAAGTACACGTGCTTTGCTTGAATTGTTACTGACCTTTGCTTAAAGTATAATGTACGAAACAAACTATATTTTTTTGTGAAAAATGAAGCTGGAATTATAGCTAGCTTACAATACATGGACTCCTGTATAACTACCCTCTAAGTATTTTTTTATTTTTAATTACAGAGTAATAATGCTATTATGATTTATTCGACTTGTTACTGCTATAACCATGGTTTCTGTGAAACGACATTAACAAAAGAGAACGTCTGTAATGTGAAATAACGAAAATGTAAAAACATCTAGTACTTGTTGTTAGGAAACACAATGAAGTACTGTTTGGAACGATAATGGATTGGTTGTGGTGGTCTTGTTCCATGGTTAGCTCGACACCAATAGAATTCTTCTTATGGTGGAACGTTATGAGCCCAGTTTACACTACTTGCACTGACATGGTTGGTAGGATTATCGCAGCCGCGGAAGCAGTACGCCAAACTCCTGGAATTATTGAGCATGCAAGACAGTCAATGCTGTGTCGCTGTCCACTCCGCCATAATCATAGCAGTAAACATTTTCAAAATTACCTGTAAGGACACAGTTCTGTATTAGTCACAGACTGTACTGTACACTGACAGAACAGAATAGAGTGAGTATTTGTGATGAAACTGTACGTTTATTGTCTGAGTGCTGGTGCAGTCTTGTATCACATTTCGTTTGAAGCTGTCCTTTTAGGCTGTCAGCTTTGGATTTTATACATTTGCCATCTTTTCTTTATTAAAATTTAACATTACTCGAGGAAGTCTCAAATATGGTGACGAAATGTCAATACAACTAAATAAAAACTTTTTATATGGTTGTTAAAATTTTTAAAATTAATCATAATTATTTAAGAGGTTGTTCACGGATACCGTATGAGTATTTTGGTATATGGAACCCACGGTTTACGATGACTTATTAGCACGTGTTTGACATGAAGCGCTTCAACTGTCGCAGCGATACGTACCTTCTGGTTAATCACCAGCATGGTTGTGAGCCCCTGCATATTTAACATTTCTTAATTATGTGGCCCGTAACCTTTTCATCGGATCGCATCGAATTTGCATGGCAACAGTTGGTCATCAGCGAGCCGAATTGCATTGATTTGAACCGTCACAATGTTCCGTAAATGTGATTAGTGGCGCTGAATAGTGCGGTAACGAGACATTTCACGTCGACACTAAAATAACGCGTACCCCTCTCCGTCCCTGCCAAATTATCGCCATATCGGCGGCGCCAAATGCACGTCACATCCGGCGCGGCGCGAGTTACGGGCGCGGCGTCCGGCCATCGTGATTTGCAACGTGCATGGATAATGTGCATCGCAAAATATTCTTCAACCGGTAGAATCTTTCAGTTAATTCCATAAGACGCCAGGAGCTGTACTAAGCAGAGAAATATTCATTGCAGAATATCAGGTGCGGTCCAGTGGCTTCGATCATCCCACAGGACGTTGTATATTTAATAAACTTTTTTTCCAGGGTATCGTAAAGTATTTGTTTAGTTTAATAATTTTAATTTCTATAAATGTGAGTACCAGTTCAGCTGGCTTTTATCATGGATGTTTGAGAAGTGCGAGTAAACGAATAGAGTTGATAATTACTGACTGGAAGGAAGGGATCCCGGGTTCAGAGATGGCCCTAATCATTTAGTGAGAGATCTACTGGAAATTCTTTGCGAGTCGGAAGTAGAGGTTCGGATTGTAAGAGAAACGAACCGTTTTGTGAATGTTCGCAGGGTGACCATATTCTCGCGGATGAGCGACGTAACGAGGGTGAATTAGACATGGCGTGGGAGCCATAGCGGCGTAATCGTGTTCAGTGGGGCGAAGGCCCTGCGACGCCTTGTTAAAGAACTTGTGAGCGGCTCTTTGCGCCTTCGTTTGGAATGCATCTCCTGCGATTTGTAAGTAGCGATCGCGTGCTCCGTCGAGCACGTAAGTTTCTCCTCGACGTGCAAATTAGCAAACTCACACTCATACTTTCACAGAATATCGCAGTTTCCACGCATTCCATGATTTATTTATATTTTCAGTAGGGCACAGAATTTAGAAAAACTGGGTTCATTTCTGAGAAGTTATCTGTAAAGTAACTATTTTGGAGTAATTATTTCTTCTCCTACATTTCCAAAACATTTTACGATCTTATGAGTTTATTGGTATTGAAGTACAATATATTAGTTATCTCATATTTACTTAATTGGGAACTTTGATTAATCAAAGATATGTATAAAAGAACCGATTAGCCAAAATTAATAATAACACAGGCCAAAAAAAGTTTTTTTTGGTGCCTAGGATTTTATAACTGATTTTAGATAATTTCGGGGCGGTGAACATAAACATTAGTTTTACTATACCAGCTCTACTTTTTTAGATACTTGAATTTTTCTTTCTCTTCACCACGATGTTCGACAGATTGATTCGCTAATCTCCCGACATGATTGAAAGACACGTACTCTGAATGTTAACACTAAATATCGGCCGGAGGAGTCCTGGAGGATAGCTCATTGAATTATAAATATATTAGTTTCCTCAATGTTGAATTTGTTTTACAGGGATATATGTATATATGTCCTAATGCGACCTAATGAAGCAGTCTGTTCTGCTTTGCATATATGCAGGAAAAAAATGTTTCACTTGAGATCAGAAAAAATTAAAGCAGGAATATTTGATGATCCAAAAATTAAACATTGAATTAAGGATGTTTCTCGAGAGTTTATTCTTCTACGACAATAGAATAATAGTATAAAGTAAATCTTACAAGTCAAATACAAAATATTTATCTTCTCACTTGATATAAACCATATATTTTAAAAATATATTAAAATAGTTCTCTTTAAAAATAATCCAACACACTAATCCACTGTCATCAATTGAGCATATTAGCCAACTTGCTGTTTATATTATTTATACTCATTATATATTTACATATATTTAGAATATGTGTTTATAATTTCTAGTGTTTACTAATTTGTTAAATAAAATATTTATGCAATTATAAATTATAAATTCATGACAGAATGCCACTAAAAGTGATCTATAATTCGTAAATTTTCTTCTGTGGTTGAGAATTTTGATGTATATTTCTACTGTACTCTGATAATATTACATTTCTGATCTCTAGAATTATGGTTATTCTTGAAAACTATATTGAGACGGTTCAGGAAAATTTTTGTTTATTACTCAGTCTCAGTTTTATAGTTATAATGCTTGAGAAGCATGCACTGCTGTGTTTTATCGATAATTTTACAACTATTCGTCTTTGTTTCCTACCCTTAAATCAGTCATTATTTTCTACTTCACTACAATTGTCCCAATTACTATGCTTAAAACTGAAAATGGTGTTTTTTCGGTAAATATCAAATCGCAGCTGAACTCCCATTGCACTCCGATGCTACGGGAAGAGTTTCAGGAGGCTAATTGATTTCGAGTGTTGATGCCAACCGCAATGCTGTTTGATAATTCATGGCAGCATGTGTCGCCCACTCTGCGTCGCCCTGTCACGCGTCCAAACAACAGCGACTGTCGCCCTCTCATTGTTTCGACAAAATGTCAGAGCTCGCTTGTCCTGCGAATGAGATTTCCAATCCCGTTAGAAATGTTTTCGTAAAGCCTTTTACCTAATCGACTTACGCTCCCCCTTTTTTACATTCTCTGGATACACTTTAATTAAGCTTTCCATTTTTGGAGTATACAGTGCAACGTTTGCCGTGGTACACAGACAAAATATTTTACACTCTCAAATGTATCCAAAAGGTATATCAATTAATCAAATAATAATTGCATCGATATTATCTAAGTTTGAACGATATTTTATTTATCATGAAATATACATCTATATTTTATCAATTTAATGAATCCAATAGTTAAGCTTATTTTATTTCAATGAAATGTATTAATACACAGCCAAATAGTCGGAAATAAAATTTTAATGAAACAATTTGAAACATAGTAAAATACTACAGCGTATTGTTCCTCTTTGGGAAGACTGATGCAAATAGTCATAAATAATTTATCTAATGAATCTAAATCAAGAAAAAATGTACTTGTACACATATTTCAGAAAAAATCACTGTTTTAAAGTCGAAAGTGAAATTTATTTAGTTTGATATAAACAATACAATGAAGGATAAAAGTAATCCGGAACAACAGGAAATCATAAATTATATTTAATCTATTGGTATCATTCTTCATAAACGAGCCGAATCATTAGATTTAATGTGGAACATTTAAATCATCAATCAAGACTAACATTTACATTTACAAGTTTTACAATTTGCCAATAATAATTATGATAAATAAAAACGCCCAAAAAAGTTACTAAATATGTAACTCTTTATTAAAAAAAGCGACGTTTCATCTCAATTGTATTTATTAAATGGTGACTTTTTTGTCCGTTTTTATTTTTATTAAATATTTGAATCAGGAAAATATGATGTAATAATAATTATGGTTATTTACTTAAAGATACTTTGACACGTCTGAATAATGTTGAAAGTTGGATTTTAAATTATTTCATATTTATTAATAAAAGTTTAGTTTGACCGATGTAACACGACTAACAATCGCAACAATTAATTTTATATGTAACAATTTTCGTTTCTTAAGTGTTAGTATTGTCTTTAATATTTCTGACTAAAATTAAATTATTAAAAGATTTCAAAATAACACAAATTCCATAAACAATGCTATATATTTTTTTCAAAAAGGTAACATTTTTTAGCAGATAAAGTGTCAATTCCTTAATAAGTTTTCATAACATTTGAGAAGGATATCAACAATTTATGATGCGACTGATTTTATAATTTGACTGCCTTATCTAGGTGATTAAAAGGCCATAGAGTTCTTTGGCTGAAACGTGTGTACAATAAATGTACACTCTGTTTTCAAAATAATGATACATTAAAAGGTTAATATGCTATAAATGATTTTTTTAACATTTGATTTACGACTATTTGGCTGTTATTCATTTAAAAGAATTTAATGTTATTATTTCCCCTATTTTAATTAATTATATATGTGCGCATTAAGAGCACTTTAGCGACTAACCTATTTTATGATTATATATATATATATATATATATATATGTATGTATGTATATATATTGTAACGGCCCCGGCCTTTACAAGTATTTAAAATGCCGGGAAGAATTCATAATGCATTGTATTATGAAGTTATGATTTAATTAAAGTATTCTATTTTAATTAATTCTTTTTACGTGACGGGTCAACGATGTCAATAGACCGATGTTGGCAACCGTGACTTCAGCGACCTTATCCAGAGAGCTTTGGGTATCTAGAAGTAAGTTTTTTTTCCAGCCAGATGGGGAGTAGACAGGGTTGAAGGCCGACGACAGGTGGATCGTATGGGGAGCAGACAGGGTTGAAGGCCGACGAAAGGTGGATCGTATGGGGAGTAGACAGGGTTGAAGGCCGACGACAGGTGGATCGTATGGGGAGTAGACAGGGTTGAAGGCCGACGAAAGGTGGATCGTATGGGGAGTAGACAGGGTTGAAGGCCGACGAAAGGTGGATCGTATGGGGAGCAGACAGGGTTGAAGGCCAACGAAAGGTGGATCGTATGGGGAAAGGAGCGAGCGGCATCGAACGCCGAGCTCGGGAGCTGACAAGTGAAAGCCTTGTCGGATTGGTTTTATTTGACTATAGAAGTGGTTTCTTATTTTGAAGTTTTTCAAGGTGGTTTGTGGTGGCCAGCGAGGAGCATTCGCGAAGGTTTGGTTCCAGGCTACGAGGCCGTCATTTAACCCAGCGTCGGATGCTTCTTCCCGTATTTGCCGAAGCGACTCAATATTGCTCGTTTCACCTTGGTGTCCACCATTCAACAAGGAGGCGACCACGTGTGTGTGGTGGCTTCACTAGTTATACGTGGGAATTGCCGAACGCTAAAAGATCGGTTCCATCGTAAGAAACGTCGGATGCACGTGCACAAGATGCACTAGATTGTGAGGTACGTACTGTTTCAGTGTTACGGACGCCGAAACACGGAAAGTTGAAGAGACTTTGATTGGAGTGTAGCATGTGTATAAGATAAAGAAAGTTTGTTGATAGTTTGTGCAAGTGGACACGTAGCCAACGTTGTCTAACATTCTAATATTAAATTAATGTAGGATTTATTGTAAAAGTTAATGTAAACGGAATATCTTCGGTTTAACCGAAAGTGAGAAACTTTATTAGTTGTATGCAGGGAGCAATTATTTATTTTGTGTTTTTATTTAACAGTTATATTTTTGTAACTTATGAAAAGGAAATAATGTTTATTTGGTATTCAATATTTCCTGTGTTCGCTCAGTTTGTCCATCCTGTTGTGACGCCCCGATACTTAAAGCTCTGTCCCTGTACCTGGACGGGCAAGCGAGAACCGTTACAATATATATATTTAAGTTTTGGACTTACTGTAATGAGGATTCGTATTGTGGTAACTATATTAAAATTTCTTTTCGGGATTCCTTTTAAGGCAAAAGAGAAAAATATTTTTCCCATTGGTTTTAGTCTACATGCTATTTGTGTTTATAGTCCATAATGTACTTAAATTCAAGAACAGAAGAAATACTTTCAACGAAGGTCTGCTCTGAAAGTTGTAAAAGTCGATTAACGATTTCAGATGCTGACAGTATTTTTCCATATTACTTTGTTAGTGCCTTAAATTAAACTTCAGCTCGTCTTCAACTCTTCCCCGATTAAATCATGAGTCCGCTAAATGTGTTGTCCTCCAACAACTTCGCTAATTTCCCATCCAATTGCAAAATGTGTGCTTCCTTAATAATTTGTGATGATTCTATACAATTATCGTTACCGAATGAATTGTTCAATGTTCTTACATTATTTCAACGATTTTTCAAAGGCTGAATTTAATTTTTATTTTTCAACGTTCCGAATTTAATAGATGCTGTTGTCTCTTTGAGCACCTTCAGTTCTTCGGAGGTATTAAATATGCATTTCATGAAATTGGAATTTTGCGACATGCAGGGACTAAGTTTAAAGGAATTTATAAATATAATTTTCTTACTTTAAGTTTAAAATAAATAAAAAGATGCAAAATAAGTCAGAAAATAGTTTTATTACTATTTAATTAATACAAATACTACGTCTCATCCAAGGTTTTACACTGTATAATGTAAGTCTGTTATTTATTTTGCTTTATATTGAATATTGAACTTCATATTTTTTTTTACAAAAATGGTGTATTCGAAATTAATTTTACATTATTTTTTGGTGAATAAACATGAAGTAGTAAAGAAAATAATTTTACAATTTATTGGTTGTCTTTTGATTTATTTAATGCAATTTTCATCACGAAATACTCATTGTGGTTTTATACTTTCGGAAGAAATTCAATTATTTATTGCCTGGGAACAATAATGAAGATATATGTTCCATTGAGGAATTCCTTAGGTTATTTGTTTCTGTTCAATATTCAAGACGATGAAAGCATTCCCTTTCTCAAAGAAATTAATATTTATTTTAATTTTGTGGTCAGAATTCCCAACCACGTCATGATGATTTGACGACGAAAACACCAGTCAACTAATCCAGTTGGACACTCGGAAGATTTCTTTTACATAATCTTTTTCGAGAAATCTTACTCTTGCTTAGTAACGAATATAGTACACTAGTATTTTTGGCTTGCGTAAAACTTTATCATAACACAGTAAAATGAATTAAAGTGACGATTGCCATTATATTCCATCTGTGGCGATACTCAACACAGTATGGTTGAGAAATTCCTCAGTGGGGCCATTAAGGCGGGAATAAAACCCCAAGTCCAATGGAAATAAAATGCAGCAAGACCCCAGCAAGGCGAGATATCAGCGAACCGGGCGTGAGAAATTCTCAGTTTTGCAGATTAAGGGTTTTTTACTGCGCAGGGCGTTAAACCCTCGGAAATTTCGTCGACCACTTCTCCCTACACGAAGTATGAAGAAAACCTCGGGCCAAACCCGATATTTGTTTGGGGCTGTTGGTCATGTGAACCACCACCCACCCCATTGGGGAGGCATGAGCAGAGTCGACCTGGAGAGGTGAAGTGACAGAAATTGGTCAGTTGAAAAAAATCTGAGGTCAGTTGAAAGAGAATCTTAGAAGGAGGAGATCAGTTGGAAAAGAATCATGATAGAGAAAGCAGTAAGTCAGGAAGGAACTTTGAAGTAGAAAGGTGTAGAGGAGTAAGAAAAGTTTGTTTTTAAAATTGAGGCAAACTAAGAGGAGACAGCGGAAGGTGAAATACCGTTCACGTAATTTTCTGGAGTTGAGGAAGGAAACATAAGGGGCGACCAGTCGGATTTTTTTGGAAGCCATCCGCAGGTAACCGAGGCCGGAGACAACAGAGGAAGAAACCGCCCTAGAAACCCGGAGACCCGGAAACAATGCATCAGCGCAAATTAATTTCCAGCGCCTGTCTGATTTTCCTGCTGCACGACAAGCTCACATAAATGATCCTTAAATAGATGGAGTCTTGCTAAACTAAATTTGAGCTAGGCGTGGTAATTTTAATGGACCCTAAAATTTGTATTCATTGTAATTCCAGTAAAAAATTTAATTTTTTAAAATTTAACTTATTAAATTGGTCATGAATTGAATTAAAATTCGTCCCCCCTAAATAACATTAAAACAATAATATACTACATATTGGAACATACATACTCGAACCATAGAAAATATTTTAAGAAGCTTTACGAATTCATATCATGTAAAACTTTCGTCGGATTCGAACTCAATGCTCAGAATTTATGTTTTGTATTTTGATATCCGTACATCAAGCTACGGAACCATTATTCACTGCTAAGCCATTTTTCGTTCCCTAGCAACACATCGGTTTTTATTATATCAAGTCCAACAACCGGCATGCGTTTCGGATAAAAAGAAAAACACATAATTAATGACCGCCATGAAATGTCGCTGGTCTGAATGGCGATTGAGTATCAGGAGGCTTGAAAAGAAACATCGAGCGACTTGTATTGTATTCCGTTGTATTGAATTGCTCTCCAAGGAGCGCCAGAGTTTCAAAAGAACCCTGCTTTCATTAGCGACTCGACAAACTTTCTGTCGACATTTTATAACACTCTAACCCCCGTGCAATCGGACTCCAAGTTGTCTACTCACAGATTTTTCTCTCGTCAGAGATACGCCATTGAAATTTTCTCAACAGTAATTTCGTTTCTGTAGTTGGTGTTTCCCCTTCCTCAAACTCTATATCCGAATAAATAAATGCTAGCTGCCGGAAGAAGAACACATTGTTATTTTCACTGTTTAAATTCCTACAGAAGTTTTATAAAATTAAATCCTTTTTCTAGAATCCGAATTTCGTTTCAATACTCTTTCAGGCTATCGTATCTCTGTATATAATAACAAATTAATAAACATGTTCATTATCATTTTATGAGTTTCTAAATTTATTGGAGTGCTATTCCCCATTACATAATTATCTAAGAATTGCAGTGTGTACACGCACTTATGTTTTTTATTTTCCACATATTTAAATAAAATATTCATTCTGCAATGAATCTAGAGGACGCTGAAATAAAAATTTCGACAAAACAGCTTAAATTTGTCACTTGCAGGCCAATTATCCAGTATCTAAAAATGTTTCGAGTAAATCTTTCTTAAAAGCTTCGAATCTGCAGTAAAAAATAAATAAAGTTTATTGGTTGTCGTTCTCCCTTCCTGGAAAGAGTTGTTGAGGCTTTTGGATCTAAGGGAGATGTCACTATTTTAAAATCGTAACGTAAAAACGTACCGGGAATGTTGATAAAACCCTTATATTTTCGTTTTTTGAGGTAATGGGAGTATTTTTACTTTAAGGTACAGGGTATTTTGAACTTCTTTAAAGCAATGTACCGCTGTTATTTTGGACTCTCCTAGGGTATTTAAAGAATTTTTTAAGAAATGGTAATATTTATAATTCTTTTAATGCGTCTACATTTGTAGTTTCTTAAGTAAGACTGCTAATTTAATAAATCAGGAGAAATATTAACACAGTTAATGTTTAGCTAACCGCGTTGTACCAATCAAGGGATTAGTGGTTCAACATTTAGTAATCTCAATACCTTTTATATCGCCTATTAATTATTCTTGTGGAATTAATGTAAATGTAAATAAATACCCGCGCAACGCCGGACACCCAACTTGTCGCTTGTAATAATGCGCTGAACACATAAGAAATCAGTCACGAAGTAGGAACATTTACGTTGCTTAGTATTATTTTGTTTACTGTTATTAGTGGTTGTTCTATGGGTTCCACGAATCTCGTGCATCTTCACAAAGACTTTTTCTTAACTCGATTAGTAGAGATACTTTAATCCTTTATTTTCCTCATGCGTTGCTTTTTGAAAGAAGGTAAAGAATTATTTAATTTATTTTAATCATACGTCATTGTTTTACGTTGTGAACGGAGTTGGATAACAAACCTACGCTAATAAATGTAATTAAGATAAATAATTAATTAGTGGTTAACGAACAGAAAAATGGATATTACCAATATCTTATTTTGTAAATTCATAATTGTAAATAAATGATTGTATAATAATATGTAAATAACTGTCACTGTGGTCGCTAATGACCAGGCAGTCGATGCGAACTTTATAATTTTTTTTAAAAAAAACGTACGCTGCATATATACATAACATGAATTTATAGTGTGATTAAAATTAGATGGACCTTCGCTTTGAATCCATCAATTTGAACGGTTGTAATGATGGGTGGGACAATCAGCATTTCCAAACAACTTTTGGTTTTAGCAAGCTTATAAATACTATAATTATATTAAATATACGTTTTTCTCGAGGGAACTGTTAAGAATTTTTCGTAATAGTTTCAGTGACTATCTGAAACCCTATTGTATTACACTATAAAGATGAAATTAATGAAAAAAATACAAAAAGTTTGCAATAATCGTTAATGATGTAGACGTGCTGAAAACATATTTGAGAATAACGTGGATGTAACCGACATTGGCTCATCCTGGGGGACGCATACGGTCTGGGATGGAAACGTGAGAGGAAAAACATAAATTTTACCTGCCTCGCTGAAAATTAAACGTACGTGAGAGGCAGTATTTAGCTGTAATAGACTGAGGAAGCGGCATCCAAGTTGCGTCATCCCGGTGATGCATGCGTGGCCGGGAGATGGGGAAATATGTCGTCGGCAAAATCGTTCGCAAGATTGACTGCTAATAGCGAGGGGCCTGCACAAGCGACAAATCCCCCGTAAAGCAATTACTTTATAGGATAGAGCTCGTAAATACGGCAGGTACAGCACCGACGAGGCTGCTGACTGTCTTAGGACCTCGTGCTTTGATTGACCATACGTCACCATGGAAACGCCTAAGGACGTATCATCTCAATGTAATGACCGTGTTAATTAATATACCTTGACTACAGATGCTCATTGATGCAATTAGATGCTTTTAGGGACAAACAAAATACCGCGACACAAATTCACTGCTGATAATTAACCTGCAGATACATTATTATACTCAATACGAAAAAGACACTATTTATTATCTAAAAAAACAGACAATTGTAAACCATCGCATTTAAAGAGGATAGTCAAAAAAAGCGTGCATAATGAATGGAAGTATAAGGAATTCGATTCAAATATTTTTGGTAAAAAATTCTATTTTACAATAAAATAATTACATGAGATGATTGTTAGCTCTGTTACTTATCTACATTATATAGATATAAATATACAACAGTAGTATTAAATTAATAAGAGAAAACAGCCTCCAACCATTATTCATATGAAGGTTAATGATATGATTAACTATTCCCTTTATCGTTTTCTTTTGACCGTTGAGGATAATCTATTCATTTTTAAGAGAGCTTGTTTTGGTTAAAAAATGAATATGAATTATGGTACATATCTGTGATGATTAAATTTGAAAAAAAAATTGGAAATGTTATAATTTTAAATAATTCACCTTCAAGAAGACCTAAGTGATTTATATTTTAAAAAATTGTGTTATCTTTATATATAAAACTCTGGTGCTCTGATGTGCGTGTGTTCGTAATTCTTCTCTTCCTAAATGTCTTGACCGCCTTTGATGAAATATTTTTCCTGTAAAATATTTATAAAGTTACTTGAATGGTTCTCAGCTATAGTTGGGCATGGTAGGTGGCTCTATTGACGCGATTCCATTTTTTTTCAAATCTCCGGCCACTTCTTTTATATTTATTTCATATAATCCCAAATTTTTCAGTCTGATTCTTTGGATAATCTGTCTCTTCGCCTTATGCATTGTGCGAGGTCGTTGCGTCGTAGCTTACCATTGTTTTGACGTTTCAATTTGGGATTGCTGATGTGTGATATATTCCGTATTTTGTAATTTCGTGCACAGTGAGTGAATCATTTATCGATTAATTAGTTTATAAATATCGTAACGTTTCTGAAGGATCGTAAAATACAGTAACACACACTGCTAGAGGTTATAGACGTTTATTTAACTGGAAGTGCTGTACAAAGGCTTGTACTGCGATAGACTGCCTCCGCTTCGAGATCCAGAACAATTTATACAAATTATACATTTATAGAATAAAAAGTAAACAAAATAAAAAAATGGTTTCTTTAAGTGGGACTCGAACTCACGACCACATTTCTGCAGTCCAGCTTTCAACTCCTGGAATATGGCTGCAGGCTCTCAGATGTGGCAATATACAAATTGTATTATAAGTCGCAGTGCAGATTGATTATATAAAGACCACTAAATTTTATTTTTCGTAGACATTTATATTTTACCTATACACATAACGTCACGATAATCAGATCAAAGGGATGGTTCAAGTATCTTCAGACACTTAATTTGAGTTTCATTTTTAATAATTAAGATGTTCTATGTATTACAATAACAAGATATGTTATATACGTAATTCGCTTACAAGAATTTTGCAATTGTATAACGTGGAGATTAATATAGTCAGCCTCGAGCTCTGAAATGTAGGTTTTGATATTGCATTTGAAAGTAGCATGAGTACGTGCTACGTTGTATGTAAGATTTGATATTGTTCCCGATGCTTGTAAATAGTTATCTGCATTTCAATAACGCTACACAAGTGATCGAAAAAAATTCACACAATTTTTTTAAAATTAGAAGCGGTGAGAACTTGTCTAGTGAGGAGAGAGGACGTAATACGCATATTCCATTTGTCTGCAGTTCACTCTACGTAAAGCCGCTTACGTTATGGGTCGCATTACAGCTTGGTTATTTCATTAACTTGAATTAAATCATGGACGCTTCCCAAATAGGATTAGGAACGAAACAGCTGCATGATAGTTGAACTTCAGCAACAGAATCTGGTATTGTATGCAACTGCTTCAAGGTAGATCGGAGTGTCACAGTTGGAGTACAGGGAATTTCTAGAAATTTCAGGTTACATTTAAATTGAAAATAAAGGATCGTCCAATTTAAACTAAAGAGAATTGTATTGTTTATAATAATTGTAGACTAGCTATGCCCGCAACATCGTTCGAGCGGAAATAGCTCTTTTTATTCAATCTATTTTTAAAGTTGAATTCATTAAATATATAAAAAGTACGGTGCCATTTATTTAAGATCGCTTCAGGGCAAACCTTATAACTTGCAGTTGGTTTCGAATAGGTCCCGCTTTCACAAATTTCGGAGCCAATTCAATACAAACTTCCAGACAGATAGAAAACTCAATTACATTTACAAAATGTTTGTGATTTGCCACCAGTGAATCCTGACGTCACACTGAATCTAATCTTTGAAATTCCGTTCTGTCATGAAAATAATTCTATTTCATTCTGAAGTTTAAAATGATTTTACTCCACAAAAATAGGTTTGTTACCAGACTTGATTTTAAAATTTTGCAATTGCTTTTGGCATTATAATTAATTGTAATGAATTATATAGATTTATTGCATTGCGGCTTAATAAAAGAATAAAAGAAGAAAAAATATAAATAAATGAGACTATATTAATACTAATAATTATTCGCTATTGATGGCGTCGTACTGCTCTGTGCACTTCTTCTCTTTGCCCTGCACTTCTCTGCAACGACTCGAATACAAGATTTTTAAAATATGATTTTAGAATAGATTGGTCCACTTTTAACGTTTTCAAGCAAATAAGGTTTACAAAATGACGAGTCCTCTCTCTAACCTGCCGGAAAAAACATTTAAAAATATTGTTTTCACAGTAAAATAACAACTTGCACCATACCACCTTTATAATTAATGTGGAAAATAAAGAATAACTTGATGTATAATGAGACAGTAATGAGTTCTTTCCATTAATTACTAGATAAAAGATAGCAAGGGAGTGGAGTGTTATTTATGTAAGACGTGTGTCATAGTCCGCTGACATTACCGTGCACATTGGTTATTTTATATTTTCTGAAAAATGTACTAAATTATTCTGTATTTTTTCTTTTACACAGGAAGTTGCATACGCATCTTTCTAAAGGTCGTCTATATTTTAAACGAATGAAAAAGTGAAATAGACGTGTATGTTACAACTGTGTCAGAAGGATATCAGTAATAAATTATATTAAAGCCTGTAAATCGTCTAAAAGTTCGCCATAGTTCACTTGATAACGGACAGGCAGGTTGACTACAAAATTGTAGACAGGGAACGAGAAGCAGACAGACATTTCCTATCTGCGAATGTTCATGGTGATGCTGCTGCATTGACCACGATGCCAACTCAGCTCCGCTTTTCTGTCGTTGACAGGCGAAATAACTTTGTGTCATCTCTGTCCGCGGATGTCAGTCATCGTCTGTGACGGGTCCTCAGGGACGAATCGACTTCGTGGTACATGAATAACGCCGTTCCCGTAACAAGTGGGGCACGCCATAAATTCTATTTTACGACAGACGGCGCAGAAAGTTGTGAATTCCTCAGGGTAGTCGCTGCCGCTTCCTCACGATGGGTATGTTCGTCGCTAAACAGGATTACACAGTTTGTTATGGAACCCAAGGGTTGTGCTGACCTGTCAAAGTCATTCCTTGTTTCGAAACTTCCATTTGGTCTATAACGACTTATTTGTAATAAGATTTCCGCTTTGACTTGAATATTAAATGTCTGATCTTCTAGTGTTCGATGATGAATTTTCATCAACTTTTATAACCATTACACTTCTAGATATTTTTATAAAATAAATCAATATACAGTCTCTTAATAAAAATTTTATTATTTTCAAAAATGGATTACCATGAAACTTTCATTTTATAGGTAGGGGCTGTATAGTGGCAGAGATTAGTAAATAGGGGTGGAACACTATAACTAGTCACGGCGGCCGGCTTGACCAAGTTCTGAGTGTTCCTTGTGAATGAACTCTTGTTTTAGCGTCTTACATCTGTGACATTATAATTTTTTTCAGCATTTCGACAGAACATAATCTAGAGAACTCCTCACTTTTAACTCTTTAACGGTATATATTCGTAAACTAGGTGTCTTTAAATGCATATTAGGTTTAAATCTGCCTTTATTAAGGCTCGGAGGAAAACCTTAAACTAAGACTTACGTGTAGGGCGGAACGGAATACTACTGCATATTGCACATTGTAATGTGTTCCTCAAGAAAAAGGGGGAAAAAACTGGCAGACTCGCCTTATCAGAATGAGTCATAAGATGCTGTACCCAAGAATAGATTATAAAGAAAACGGTAAAGAGGGGAAAATGTTAACAAAGACTGTACAGATACAAAAAAATCTCTTTGCGAAATAAAAAATCGTTAAAGCGATCAACCGTATGCTAAATAAGTATAAGAAAAAACACATGAAGTGTTAAGATTTTTCTTAAATTATATTTAATTTTATTGCGCTAATTATGTATACAAAACAAACCCCGGGGCGCAACTGGGAATTCGTAAGTTTCTTTTTAAACATTCATCAAAAATATAAATTCGTAATTTTAAGTTATATTAATATTAGATTTTTGAAGTAATAAACAATTTTTTTCTCTTTTATGAAGTCATTTTTATTTTTCTATAATTTTACAAAAATTGTTAGTGTCTCGTTTCACCCGGACTTCTCCTAAATATAAAAACGAATCGGTCACACTATTTATCTAAAAAAACATAATCCACGCAATACTATATAGAATATCAATGCATGAGTTTATTTTTTCACCAGATACGTGAAAAAAAATGATTTCAACCCAATAATTGCAAATAGACAACAAGATCATAAATAATTCTCCATTGCTCAAAAAGGAACCTACACCATCATACACTTTA
This sequence comes from Eucriotettix oculatus, assembly GCA_034510155.1. Lineage (NCBI taxonomy): Eukaryota > Metazoa > Arthropoda > Insecta > Orthoptera > Tetrigidae > Eucriotettix > Eucriotettix oculatus. The sequence continues at coordinate 39,247,331 of CM067382.1, forward strand.
ATTATGATAGTTATTTTCTCCATACAAACGTTCATTATGAAGATGTTTTTCAAATACATTACAGTTAAGCTGTCTTTTCCTTAGTGGCAGAAACTGTCTTTCTCCATGAAAAGAAATATGGATAAGATCAGAATAAAAAAGACTAAATTCTATTTTATCATTGTTGACTCAATATTTTTTGTAATTATTAAATAACTTTATAATTTTTGTAGTTTACTGAAATAGATAACGATTTAATTGCCTTAAAAATAGAATTGTGTTAAAATTTAGAAATGGATCATTTGGATTGAACTGGGAAATTGTTAAATAATAACATCCCCTAACAAACCTATTAGAGGAATTTAAGTCACTTCTACAGACTGAATTTGATCTGCTATTGAATGAAAATTATTGCACGTATGGTCAGTTTACATATTATTTCTATTCTTTAATGTTGCCATAAATATTACGGAGGGATTGTGATTAAGTAAACTGTTGGCAAACTTGAGCCTCAGGTCTATACAAATGGATTCAGAAAGCTTGATTGGCCTGAGGAGTCGACTCGGATAGCTCAGATGGGAGAGCGCCCACCCGGTCAGGTCGAGATTTTTTATTCTTATCTAATTAAGTTTAATAGCATTACCGCTTGAGCTTCATTGCAATAATTTTTTATGTTATTGAACTTATTATTATCGATAGGATTTAAAGGTATAGGGTTTTTAAATAAGGGCGTGTTGACGTTGAAATGGAATAAAACAAGATGTGTGTACGGTATTATCAATATTACTTTTTTACTTGAGAGACCCGTGTATGCCTTTTAAAATGAGAGAATAATTTTGTTAATACCTTACACACAGCTTGCTTTATTCAATTTTAGAAGACTCGCTTTTATGTGCAACACGATATGTATTACTGTTTCTCGATTTAGATAGGGTAAAAGTTTCATAATGTAATTATTATCTTCACATGAGAATTTCTTTTGCTAATCCACACGTCGGAGAATATCATGGTTATATTTTTTAAATTTACAACGCTTTGAATTTAAGTATGAATCTGATCTGCTATAGTCTCATCTAAATATAACATAAATTCTATAAACGCATTATTTAGAGTGGCATTCGCCTTTATCAATGAAAAAATATTCTTTACCAGTTTTTATTCACTGATTTAAATTAATTTTTTTCTATTTCTGTTAATACAATCGCAGAAATTCATTAATTTTGTACGTGTTAGATAAATGATTTCCATTTCCTCGTGTTTAGCAATGAGCTGTGACGAGAAACACGATTGTCTAAGAATTTTAGAAACCGTACTGAAATTATTATGTGAAGTCGATCAATGTGAACCCTTAATTAATATTTTATAAATTTGGTGTTTTGAGACGGAAATAAAATATAATTACAGAATCCATTAATTATTATTGTGTATCTAAGCGTCTTTGTATATTTAAATTTAGCCTGAATATTGTAAAGATCAGTAAAATTTACCTAATCTGCCGCTTTTAAGGCAAATGGTAGGAAACTGCTGCTTGAGATGTGAAGGAACTTGAGGAAGATTCACGTAACTAACAGGTGGTTCCATCAGCTGTCCAGAACTTTCAGTAGCCTTCGGGCTTCAACAGGTAACGAGTTAACCAGACTCGGACAGCAGCCAAGTGAAATAACTTTCGCTCAATACTGTAGGATCCAACGAACTGACTCGGAAATGAAAGCACGAAACCGATAAAAGTTCACATAAAAATCGGAATCTCGAATAAATCACTTAAATAATTTAATTAACCTTAATTTTCGTCCGTTGACAGAATAATTTATCTAGATTTTATATTTAGTATTAAATGTATTTGTGGATGTTCAATAGAAATATATGCGATAAATTTAAATCATAATTTCCGTTGTAAATTTAGAAACTATGTGTTTATTTAATGCTGTGGGTTAGAATGATCAGGCAATGGAATTACTGTTGAATCAATAACATTGAGGTAGGAGTCTAACAGTACACAGAGCTGTAATTTTGTTTGTGTTTTGACAGACATGTTCTGGCTGTTAATATTCTCCTTTGCCGGAGTGCCTTTTGTCGAGGGAGTGATTCACCGCTTGTGTTGCAGAGCCTGTAATGGGGAATTCCCCGCTGACTCACCATGTATCATCATCTTTGCCTTCCACAGGAATCTGATGAGTCTATTTCATGAAACAAGTAACACATGGTAGTCAATTTTATGTGGAAGCCGTGGATCATCTCCTCAATGAATGCCAATAATTAAATAATTTAAAGAGCATTAAGTACCACATAATTAAAGTACAATGAATAGCCAAAAGTAAGAAATAAAAAATTAAAATCCATGGATGTTTTGGTAACAACACAAAAAATATGTTAAGGTTTTAATTCAAGAGTTAAAGACAAACCGAAAGATGGGGATGAAACGCCTTTTATTTGTAATTAAAATTCTCCTATAGCTGACTTTTGGCCGTTAATTGTATTTTATTTCTAATATTAAGCTCAATATTTTATTTATAAATAATGAGTTACATTAAAAAAATTCGATATTTTAAACTACTTCAGGTATTTTATGAATAATGTTTACAAACGTATAAGTATAAAGAAAAAAATATAAACACAAATTGTTGAACGAATAAAGTCAGTTCGATATTGTGTTTATTAATATTATTAGAAATTGTGTTAAATGAATGATTGTCTAATTATATATTAACAGAAAATAACTCGATTCTTAAATAAACATACAATCATGATCCTTGCGTAATACAACATGGGTTTTCAATCAGTATCAATAAAAGTTCAATAGTCCGATAATAAATCCATTTTTATTAATTTTTCTACAAGTTTCATAAAAGGATCTTTTGATCTATATTGTTGCCATGATCATCCCTAAAAAGTACAGAAGGCTTTGAAAGAAACATGGAAATTAAAAAATTATAAATATATGTACAGTTTCATATTTGACCTAATGATTAAAACTTATGTGTATAAGATTTCTTAATTTTAAGTGTTTTTGTAAAGAAAATATTTTTTGTAGGGATTGGTCAAAGGCTCCTTTTTTAAAATTTACAACAAACATACTAAATGAACATTTGTTAATAAAGTTTTGAATAACAGAAAATCCATGGGGGATGTACTACAGAAGCTTCAACATTAAAAAAAGTCACGAAATTATGATCGTCGAATCAACAAATAATTTAAAAAATATATTTACGTTGTTATATGGGATGTATGGAAAAAATTGCATGTAAACGAATGTAATAGAAGGAGTCTGTAATAAAATTGTAATTTAAATGAGATTTTTGAATATATAGATACTTATTTTATTTATTGATTAATTAAAAATTGTATTGACGGAATTATTAAGAATCCCGCACAGCAAATTACGAATATAACGATAAATAAATGAATATATATATTTATTTATTTGTTTTCGATTTTATTTTGCTTCACTGCTGAAATAGTGATGGATAAACTGAGCTTCTCTCTTATATCTCAGATATGTTATTCTTCTTGTTACTGTGAAACCAATTTTGTAACACCCATTTTCCTTATATGCCATATAATTCCTTTTGTCTTGTATGTTTGACTTGCCTTGCACTCAGATCGTGTAGCTGCAGCGGATTATCCTACTTGTTTTCAAATCATCACCCGAATATCAGTTTTGGCACTGTTGTCACATTTATAATGAAAGTTTCGCTGACTAATGTCCCTCAGAATAAATCTCTCCCTTGACTTGTCATATGTTCCAAAGTTTTATCTTATTTTTTTTCTTTTCCTTTACTCGAAACCTCCCCTATGTTTATCAGGTTATAAAAATATTCCCCGTTTTTTATATAGTGTTATGGTTGGGTGGAACAGTCGGAGGAAACTTCTGCATTAAAACAAGTTGCCTTTGGTTGTGGGGGTCGTAAAAGCGGCCTGGCCGTAAAGTCAGCCGCTTTAATACGGAAGGCAGCGGTTCGCTACCGCATTAATAACTTTGGCTACTCGTGTCCTCGTCTCTTTGAGGACAGGGAACTCTTACCAGAAACCTTATCGCCTAACGTCAACACGTCAAACTCATATCATGAGGCGAAAGTACCTTTCATATGTTGCGCTTCTATAAATATAAAATATATACTATACGTTTAGTCAGTAGAACAATGTCGATTATTCTCAATATTTGTTTGTGAATCATAGAATAAACATTTCCTCAGCTCAGTCAAAGCACTAAGTAATTGTTAAGTTATATTTTAAATTACTCTTAATATCCAAATTTCACTAGGGGGTGACGGGGGTGAGTTTACCCAGAGACAGTGAATCAAACTTCAAACGTATGTGGATAATAATTTAAAATCAGCTAAGTATTTGATGAGCTAATGTGGGTATCCAATTCATAACTAAAAGTAGTTTACGTAAAACCTCCCTTAGACTTGATAAGTTTTAAGACAATAAGTGTATGTTCCAAGAACTACTGAATTCAGCGTGAATTGAAATTTAAACATTTTCCACCTTCAACATATCGTGTCATAATCGGGGTACAATTTCAGTAATTCATAACCTAATTGTAGCTAAACAGCAACATACTTGGACGCAATGACTGATGTGTTAATCATTTTCCCATTCAATGCAATGGTTGTATATTTACCAGTTAAGAAAGTTAAGCTCTGGTTTTGTTACCAGGTCCAGATTTTTTTCTCTACAATGTTAAAGGGTTTTTTAACAGACAATTACACTTTATGCGGTTGTGTTACTGATAATTACTATATATACTTGAAAAAAAAAGACAAAGTAAAACAAATCAACAACTCATAATGTAATGGAAAAAAATATTCGTCTTAAAGCTTCAAAAATAAAATGAACATATGAAGGTCCATCGTGTAGAAAAATTAATTTTGTATGATTTTGAATAGTAACGATCTTCGTGAAAGCTCGGAACACGTCGGGTACGCTCGGCTTTAGCTTCGTCTAAGAAGTTCAGAGTAGTCAGATATACTTCTATAAATTAACCTATTTTACAAACTGAAACTTAACTGTATCGAAATAAATATCAAGTATAAATTTTGTTCTATTAAACCTAGCAACGTTAACTCAAAAGATTCTCAATGAACTTTATAAACTTTAACGTATTATTTCAAACTATTTTGGAAGGATAATGATAATAAATACTGAAGAATTTCTTAAATCCTTAAATTTCTCCCACATTTTAAGTAACCACGGCAGAATTCAAAATAGACTTGTCCAATAAAAACTTATAAAACCAAAGCTTTTATTTTTTAGTCGTTATAATTTAATAAAATTGTTGTCAATTGCGTAAGTGAAAATTTTTGATTGAGTTGGTTATGGGTTTATTTTAAAATTTATTGATTTTTAACTGTATGATTTTCACGTAATAAAAAAGCAAAGTTGTTTAAAACAAATTTTTAGGTTAGCGGTTATATTTTGGTTGAGTGGGAAATATGGAAACGGCTTGAAATTGCAGTTGGACATCACAGTGATTACGAGTAGGAATCGAAAAACAAATTACGGATATCAAAATCATTGTGAGTATATACAAATGGTAAATAAGAAAATATTCAGATAGATAAATTATATATATTTCTCTCTGTTAATAAGACTTTCTAAAATCGTTATTAGAACCGGGGGATTGGGACAACGCGCTTTATACCCCTAAATTACATTAGTGTTGAATTAAATACTGAACCTGGGCATGGCCGGGTATCCAGCTAGTACATATATATGGGAAAAATTTGAGGAATGAATTCATAATATTGAACGAAGAAAATTGGTGTAGTACAACATGTGGCCGGCAATGCATATTTGCAATTCTATCCGAACAATGGTGAACCCATTGTTTCCGGGAGTTCACAAACTCAATTATAATGTTATTGATGAATACGAGTTCAGCTTTTCGTTCGCCGGGCTACTGTATTGCATCCTGTGGCTTACGCAGTGTTGGAAGGTAGTCTTAAGGACAAAGCCTTCGGGGCGGGGAAAACACTGCAATTAGAAGCAGTCCCGAGGCATAAATTAGGCGATTCTTGGGACGCAATTCGGGCGCCGATAACTCAGAGCTAGGAAACCCGGGGCTTTCCGTGCCTAATTGTCGGCGAAGAGACGTTGTAAAACTGGGACGCCGACGCCGTTAAGACGCGGGCGTCTTATCTGACGGGGCACAAGTGCGTCCCCCGGGGGGGCTCTGTTTACACCCTCTAAACTACCCTGTCCTCCCGTAATTGTAGGCAGTCAACAATAGTGCGGAGACAATTGCACCCGGACCATGAACTAGCTATTAATAGACAGTGCTGTGCTGTCCGCGCAAACATCTGTGGTCTAATCGTCTATGTGTTGCCAGGACTCCACGTGGACAATTCTCTCTGAGCGTCCCTCATTGTTTACCTCTCGCATTAACCAGAAGTCATTTTAAACGCAGAACTGGCTTTCTGGGGTTCTAGCTTATGAGATAAACGCATAACAGTGACTTGAACAGCACAATAGTAACAAATAAAACAAATACCACTAATTAAACAAGCAAAAGCAAAAAATATATATTTTTGAGTATTGCCGAAGATTGAAACTTTTTTACGAGATAAGCATGAAGCGAGAAGTTTATGAAAAGGAGTTTTAATCAATTAAATACCTTTTGGTTGTAATTCTTAGGCTTCCACCGGGGTCAATATTGGGTTAAACTACATCTGCCAAATGATAAGAACAATAGTAGAAAGAGGAAAGGAAATTCAAAAGAATATCCATCTCAAGAAGCCATTGAAGTCAATGCCGAACATTCATTACATACGGGCCCCATAAGATTCGGTTTGAGGACACTAAGAGTTCTTCACGAATGTAACAACTACTGTGAGAGCGTGGTAATGGAGGCTCTTCCTATAAAAGCAAGTTCCAAAGTCTTGTTTAACCGTGAACAAGGCTTGCGGAAAAGCAAAACATGAGATCGAATATTAACAAGGCTGTGCGGCAAACTGCGCCCCCGCTTCAAAAATCAGGTTATAAATCAATTTAATAGACTGAGAGATATTGATGGCGAACGGCGGAGGACACGAAGCGTGCAGATATCACCTGGGACTGAGGACCAATCAGCGCGCGTCACGACACTCGCTTATAAAGGGAAAACCTGCGATCATTTCTCTATTATCGGACGTCGAAACATTGATTTGTCAGATATGTTGAATAACAGAACTAAGATACACTGGGGTGAAACTTTTTACAGTATTAGAATAATATCTTTGAAGGAATTTGATATACGCATATCTTGTTTATGAGTTCCCAACGTATATTAGTTACATTTTTTACACATTTAGAATTTCATAGAAAACATTAAGATTATTGCTCAACGAGATAGTCAGTTTCAACGATGGTTCCCGAGAGTTGGAGAAGTTTGCTCTTCGGGATGAAGAGCAGCCTCCTTGAGCAAGTCATGGGCTTATGCAAACCGAGCCTTGTCTAATTTTGGGGCGCTGTTGACTTTTGCCGCGGTAATTGGCTTATATCCATGCGATGCTGTATTCCCCTTCTCCTTACTAACTGCTTCTCTCCATGTGTGCAACTCCTTCGCCGCCTTTACGACAGCTGTAATTAGCAGAGGCTTGTCTTCCTCACCACACGACACTTCAAACTCGAAACAACGCTTTCAGTGTTACTGGCACCCCTCGCAAGTCGCCCTATCTGGGAAAGTTTAAGTCAGGAAAAATGAGGAAGAGGGAGCGCCTACTGATGGCAGATACTCATTAGTCAAGAAGGTTCTTATTAAACGTGAAGTCTTCAGAAGAGTTTGCATAATATTATAATAGGCTGCTTGGAAATATCATATGACCTTTACTCACAAAATGACAATTGGAAATAGTCATTAGATTTTGATTTATAAAGTAGGACAAAATATTACTGAGAAAAAGAAGACAATTTTACTGAGTGACTGTAGCTTGAATTAATTCAGTTCTAGAGTCTTGGACAATACAAAAATGGTAATTTCAACAAAACATAATTTAAAATTAATCTCCATTGATTGTAAGCTGTTATACCAAACGTTAATAATTTGGAATGCTCATAAAAATGAAAGAAAATAATTGTGTTGTAAATGAGTAAAACTCGGGGATATTTGAATACCATCTTATAGTTGAACCACTTGACTAAAGTCTCTAATTTTTTACGGTGTCAATTCAGTAACTTTCAGACAAGTTTTGTTCCATATATATATATATATATATATATATATATATATATATATATCTGCAATATGGAAATTATAAGAAATCATTCAAAATATACACCAAAACCTTTGTGTGTATTCTTTTTTTATATAACGTTAAATGTTTTTAGCATTTAACATGACATATTAGAATTTGGTAAAACCCTTGAAGCAATATTGGATTTTGATAAAATTCTAGTCATTATAAACACAAGTAGTTTAATAAACGTGATATTTTGGTGTATTATCTATCCTGTCGCCATTCGTACTCGAACGTATGGGGCCCTAATAGATGTGGCTTTCGATCGATATATCAGTTCATTGTTAAGTTTTATAATGTTGAACGTAGACTAAAGTAAATAAAATTGAAAAATTTCAAAATACAAAGGCTTTGTTATATATTGTGAACGTTTTCTTAAAACTTTGCAGATGAATATGGAAAATTGTTCTGGAAGTGATGGATTTAGTGTCGTAATACAGTTGGAGACTGTAATAAAGGCCGTATTATTCTTACAAGTACAGTTTACCATAACCAGTATTTTAAATACGTAATGTATAAATAGTAAATGTAGTGGAATTGTAACTCTTGAGATTCACTGTATAGGCAACCTTGCGTCACACGTTTCTTTTAGTGATACGCTATGTATCTGACTCCAGTGTTAGCCTGACTAATTTTTTTCATCAAATCCATAATAGGCAGCAATAATTAATTCTCAAAGTTATTAGATGAATCTAGGCTTAAGACGTTGACAAACAGAAGCACGATTTAGGTGTCTGGATGGCTAGATTTCTAGCTATGTCTTCTTATCTCTAATATTTTGTTGGATTATTGCTTCCCAACAAATATATTAATTTAATTCTAATTTTGTTTCTGCTACTTATTTTTTGCAGTTTTATCGTTCACTGGTGAAAACATTATACTGGTCGCGAAATCTTATTCCTTTCCAGTATCTTCTATGAAAACGATGAGAAGTGAGTAATATGTGACGTTGTTTAGAAACCGCAGATGTAGATATTGCTCCGCCGTCGAAATCTGAGGGTTATTGAAGTGTATCCGGGGTTGTTTGAGGTGGTAGCACATGGCCTGCAGTGATGGCAGGTCTTCAATAATGCAGGGTTTGCGGATAGCCACAGCTAGGGGAAGGCCAGGTGCACCATTTCTCGCCCCCCACCCCCAGGCTTCTAAACTGGCCACGACAAACTACGAGGCCCAACAGACGAGTACGTCATCCTCGCCGCCGCCGCCTTAATCCCAGGTTAAGGGTTGAGCCATTTTCGACGCTTTCTTCCAAAGGCCAATTGTCCTCGCCCACTTCAGCGTCCAACGGCCGGTATTTAATTTCCATTAGCGGGGGTGGCCCTCAGGAGAGGACGTGTGTGTGTGTGTGTGCGTCAAATTGGAGGGTGGCTTAACCTCAGACCTTCGTAATAACGCTGCTCTGCCTGCCTGCAATTTAGAAAATTGCCATTTGTAAAATTACTACTTTCTCAAGGCATTGTTGTCTCTGGACTTCATATTGAACCCTTCATAGAGTGAAAACGTCCTCAGGAGCTTGCTCATTGGCGTTCTTCAATTCTGAGTAAACGATAATTCATATCGGGGCACGTATTCAAGCAATCCCCTTGATTTCCTGAATACTGAATCTAGTCAAGCGTGACAAGCTCCCAAAAACGTGTATTAAAAAATTACGTAACGTTAATAAAATAAATATTATGTGATACAGACTGTGTGGAGAGAGATATCATTTTACTTTAAGCTCACACAATGCATCCATCCAATTTGACTGGCATCCATCTGAAGGAAGCAGGGTTCATAATTTTTGAATAGATCTCAGGATGCAGGATTCATAATTTTTGAATAGATCTCATAATTGCAATTCCAAAAATTATTGATCGTAAAATTACTATTACGACTCAAGTGGGTCTGGATAGTCATCCATCCATACCCTAACTTAAATAAGTACTAAATAAAAAACAGTTTTTAAATAAAGCTGTAACGTTTCAATGAGTTAATAATATTGTTGAATTATCAATTAATTAGTCTTTAAACAACCCGATTTATTTTTCAGTCCAATTTACATATCCTCCTCAGTAGCTTTCGACTATATTGTCATTTTCAACCGTTATCTAATTTAAAGCAGCATTATAATTCTATTTACAGCATTGAAGCAATCTTGCTATGTCATACTTGAGACACTCCACATATACTAAAATTAGGCCCAAAGGGTCTTATTCTATTAAAGGTATATGTAAATTGGACTGAAAAATAAATCGGGTTGTTTTAAAGACTAATTAATTGATTGATATGAACCAGTCCTTTTAAATTAATTTAATTGACTACAAAAAAATTGTTTAATTATTTTCATCACATGATTGTACTTCATAGAAACCACATTTAACCTTATTTTTCAATTAAACAATAATCACATACAGCGCACTGGTCTTTATACTAATAGTTTGGAATTCCTCGAGTGTGGTTTACTTACTGTTTAGGACAGTTAACAAAGGTACATACCCATACTTATGTTGTAGTCACACACACACTAACACAGAGTAATAGTGACGCTATCGCTATTTAGTCTCAATTGTCTTATATACAGTGATAGCGGCCGCTCTCACCCGCAGTTAGACAACTCTGAACTATCTCATTGTCGTCCTCTGACGCACTGTCACAGCAATATCATTGTCGTTCTCTAACGCGTTGCCATTTCAACATAACCAAATAAATTACATAAATTGTTGGTTTACTTATCGATAAGCTGCCACTCCTCACGTAAGGGACTTAATCAGGTCTTTAGTATTTTAAATTTAGAGTATGTAGTTACAAATCTTGACAAACAAATAGAGATCGAAACGTATAAACCGAAGGGATACAACGGTCCTTGGAAGAAGTACAATACATTACTTTATATATTTGTACCTCTTGTTTGTGGCAAAATTTGTAATTATACATTTCAAAATGGAATATATCGAAGGATTTATTTTATGAAGTCCCAAACATGAAGGACGAAAAGTCGTATGGATTAAATAAAAATCTTGCTGTCTATAAATAGTCGTTAATTTAATTCTATTTAAACGCTTTTTTGTTTCGTAAGCCTTTTATCACGAGGGAAATTCGCGGGAAGTGGGCGGAGTTTCCGTGCCGCTGTGAAATGTAATATTGAAGTGCGAACGGCCTGAATAAATTACTAGTAATTTTAAAGTGCTGCCTTGTGGAATTGACAGATTAAATGTTCAATTGCCATCGAGAGATTCGAGTTTGGCTCGATCGAGTTGAGAAGTAATCCTGCCAAAGATCATCAGGAGAATTTTAACTCTGTTTATTGTTTCGGGGCACAAAGTAAAGTGAATTTTTATTGTATTATGGGACTGGTTCTCAAAGACAAGGATAAAAGAAACTGTAATGTATATTAAATTATTTTATTTCTAGTGAAAAACTGAGAGAATAGTTGATTTTTTTATTAGAAGAGGGTATACATTTGATGCAAACATAATCTAGATTTATTGGATCACTACACATTTTGCGTAGATGAATTTAAATAATATTTGTTCCCATTTCATTTTGAAAAGCGAAGTATACAGTCGAGCCTTGTGAAGTGATATTAAAGGTATAATTGTATATCTCGTTGTTAACTGTCCATATAATAATTTATTAATTAGAATTGTTTGTCTTTCATATTAAGGAATTTGTCAAACCATTAAATAATCTGACTTAAGTTTTCATTTCAACTTATTACCTAAGTTCAATAATCCAAAAATTTTGGGAATCTTTTGGCCCGTACGATATGAGTAACGTTGTTTCGATTTTTACAATACCAAAATTTGTAAAAAAGAACAACTTTCACTGAGGTGAATGTGTTATTGGTTTTTAAACTACATTTTTGTTCGCTATCAATAAATATACTGCGCTGAGCACAGAGCGTCAGACAGAATAAAATTATCTATGCAACATGCATTTGAAATCCAAACTGTATAAATAAAAAGAGCAGTGGTGTGTCATGGTTCTATCTGACACCAGCCTTTGTGGTTTCAATTAAATGAAAAGGTGTCCATGACATTCCCACCACAATTACATTTTTTTCGACTATTGTGGCAAGTTTTAATTTTTAACATTTTTACCGGCGATGCTTGCTACCGAAAGGTCTAACCAATACAGAAAACATTTTTGGCATGAGGGTAAAAAATAATAGCGACTGTTGGAACAATATGTTAAAGCTACGAATCCGCACCAATTGACTTAGCAGCAAATTTACCAACATTTATGTTAGTGAAATGCTTTTGAATTCATTATTATGTCAGTATACCTTAAAGGCTTATTGATAATTAATTTACACTCGTCGATAAGGAGAAATTTTACTTAAAACACAAACATTAGACTTAGGATGATTTAGTTTTCCTTTTAAATGAAAGTTAAAAAACCAAATATGGCAAATAAGGTATACGTGTGATACAATGAGTTTGTATTTTAATATCGGAAAATACTATTTGTCGTTTTGAAAAACCTCTACGTAAAGTTTTTTATTAAATTTATATATAATTTATTAATTGAATCGCTGTACATAATGATATGAATGAATCGTAAATGAAGAGGCTTGTGACATTCTTAAAACCTGTGTTCAACTTCAAATTTGTAGGGTAAGATCTGATAAGTAAACAGAAAAATGAGATAAATAGGTTTTACTGTTACTTTGTAAATATATACAAGGAATATTTCCTAAAAGTTTCAAGGAAAAATATGAGAATGTGAATCGTGAGTCATCAATAAATCTTCTCAAAATATTTTGGAAATAACCATACACTTTTATTTTAAAAGATTGTTTTGTCCAGTATGTCACTTTACTTTATGAAGACTTCAGTGTAAGTACCTATGAATTTTTTGTCATTTTACATTGTGATATCTGAACAAATATAATCCTTAAGTTTCGACTAAAATGTAAATATTTCTGCTTTAGCACCACTTCCTTTGAAAAACTCAAAAAAAGTTAACGATTCTAAAGATGTATCGCTTGAAAATTTAATTACAGTCATAAAGAAAAATATTATTTCATGTTATGCCAGTATTTATATGTAAATTTAATACAACAAAAAAATTAAATACGACCTCCACTTGTCATGCTAAATTAATTAATATGTCTGATGAATTATTTGACAGTCTTAATTATGTCACGTCGTTTTAAAAGAAATTGTTTTTGTCAGTAAATCACAACGAGTCTGTTTCACCGAGTTTACATATAGCTAGCTGGGCGCTGGACGTTACCTGGGAATTCAATTATATTAGGGTGACCATCCGCTCTCGTTTTCTGGGATCAGTCCCCGGTTTCAAACCTCTGTCCCCGGCTGTGAGGAGTATTCTCGTCTTTGTCCCCGGAAACGTGTAACAATCTATTATAAAACCATTAATTTTATCTGATTAGTGATTTCATGGAGCTCAAACTAAAACTGAACACATGTTGACAGTCCTGTATCTGAAATAGCAATTCCGCATCCCCCCTTTTCAATTCCCTTCCTATGCTATTAAAGGGGAGTTGCTTGTTTCAGGATCACCCTCATGTACCCTGTTAACCCAAAAAAATTGCAACCTGCTTTGCGAATTATTAAACATTTTTATTATTAATTAGAGTTAAACGTAAGCGTTATTTCACGCTTAGCAGCAATTAAATTATCTCGTTTGACAGGCTTAACATGTGGGCATGATCTATAATGTTTCAAGTTTGATATGACTTTTGCGTAGGAACTTTTGTGGCCTGAAAGGGGAGAAGGAAAGAATATGAATTTTCAAATGATTGACAGAAAACTTTTCTGGAGTGATCAGCGATAAATACCAAAACTTCAGGAATATCAGATATATAGTATAGGAACGCCTAATAAGCCTTGCAGTTGGTTTTGAACAGATGCGACGTTCGCGCGGCAATTAAATTGATTTAAAAATATTTATATTAATATCTACTGAACCCTGCATGATATCAAAAGGAAACAGACATGAAATTTTAAGTTAAGACTTTCATTGAAATCTGTTGCACCGTTTCGGAGCCTAATCGAGACAAAATTTAATTTTATTTATTAGTATAGATTCATACTTGCCATCAGTTTGCTTTCTGAATTATTTATGTTGAATCATAGGGTGATAGACGACGCTGATAAAATATTTTAGATGCACATCGAGCACTGTTGGTAGGATCCGTGTAATTGAATCTATTGCAGTGTTGTCTTGTACCTTTCACTAAATGACTGGTCGCTTGTAATCCGCGCGTAATTCGGGAGGGGTTAAATGCTTGTTTCGGTAGCCTTGAAGCTGGAGTTCTTTAGTAGCTGCTCCAGTTGTGTTTAAGTAGAGCAGAGGAACAATTCTCGGCGGTCTTATCAGTCCTGAGACTGTGTAGCGGGGAGCCAGTCTTTATGAAAAGAGCTTAGCCACTTCGGTCGTTAGCGCTGGCTGAGTTAAGTTTTAAGTCGCAGTGAATGTGTTTTGTGATGGTGCTGTAGAAATTAGGGACGTGGTCTACTTCTCGCCTCCTAGAAAGGGCTCTGGCTCAGAGCTCTACTAGAGAAAGAGGCAATTGTCTTCACACGGCGGATAATTTAAGAAGCTGACACGAAGGGAAAACTTCGTTTAACTGGAGAACATTGCCTGTATTATGTCCCTCCTCCAAAATTTGAATCACATAATTATTATCAAATATTAGCTCATAAAAATACATTTTATGAGATAAAATTATTGAAACATGTCATTGCAGAATGAAATTAAATACATTTATGAATAAAGTAATTATTATTTATTAATTTCAGTTGCTAGTTATTTGTGGAAGCACATTTTTGTGCATTCATCAAATATTTCTGCTCGAAATTAAAAATTTCAGACACCGGTTCCATTTATTCAATTTTAATATTATTGTACAACCTGTTCACGGCACAATTCTCGTCTTCTAATAAATTTGGGTTATCTGCTTTACAAATCTAAGCGCGTGGATTAATTTCAACAAAAATTTGTACACATGTTCCTTGCGTCCCGGATGAAACCATTCAAGTACCATACCATTTTGGAAGATGAGAACGTTTGAAAATTTTAAGATATGTATTAACGGCTGATACTTGCGTCGAAGAAATATTGTTCGGAAGCAATGAGAATTTAAATGCTTCTCCCGATGTTGTTTATGTATAACTTCAAGCACAGTGGGGATGGGACGGTAACACTTATAAGGGAGGCGGTGGAGAGACTTTACATAAAAGTAACCGACTTTGATTCTGATTTTCAACATGGCGGGTATATACATATAATTTTTAAGTGAAAACTCATTCCAAGATTAATGATTGTCCCTCAATTTTAACATACATGTGTCTGAATTTTTCAGACAAATCGATATAACCTCTGTGGAACGCTTAATCGGGTAAACTCGAGGGCATTTCGTGACAAACAACATTATTATTGGGGTTACTATTACAAGTTAACGATGACTCTCATCAGGCGCTGCGGGAGTTTTCTCGCAGGCGCTTCAGCCCAGAGTGACTGCGGGGCTCACCTGATCATGTCGGGAATGCCTCGCACTCTTTCTGGGTATTTTTTTTTATCAAAGTTCTCATATGCCGAGGCACCTTCACATATTTTAGCAGGTATATGTACTGGGGTTAAAGACCTTGGGCATATGGCAAGAGCTGTCCGCTGAACCCATTGGATCAGTCGGCCAACTGCCTCCTGAAACTGTTGGAGACACGGAGAAGGAAATGCTGCGTCCCAACAGCAGACCGGTCTCCCGTCATTCGGAAGGGCGTGAGAATAGTAGCCAATGCCCGACGTACCTCATGCATGTTTTCTAGGGTTTTCCCTGCATCTCTTTAGGTGAAACACCGGGTAGGATCCTTAAACCATAGCCCGGGGGCCCTAGTTAACCCTTGGCTACCTTGCTTTACCTTCCGCATCCCCCCTTTTCAATTCCCTTCCTATGCTATTAAAGGGGAGTTGCCCGTTTCAGGATCGCCCTCATATAGCCTGTTAACCAAAAAAAAAACACGTTAACGATATTGTGCGCCTCATAGATTATGATCATAATAGTGATGTGAAATTAACAATTGTCGGCAAAGTTGTTTATTAATGTAAGATATACGTTGTCTTGTGAATAGAAACATTTATTGGACTTTGTATTGTACCAAGTACTAACAATCGCGGATTATTCAGAGGAGAGAGTCTGTAAAATTTTTACATATACAATCGCTACTGTGTTAACAAATAAATTTTTTCAACAACAGGAAAAATAACTCAGTATCAGTTGTCGAAATTTTTACTGTTTCCTCCCAACCTCCAAGAAAGGATTACAAAATATTTTAATCACCAAGGACAATAATTTATTATGACTGTTTATTAATTGAAATAAATTAATGGCATCCACTTAAGTTTTAAATCCGTCTCCAATTCAAATTAATTAATAAATTATGTTTATTAATTTAGTTAATTTTAACAATATGAGCTTTCAGTCAAAGTGAGTCATATTCGTCTGTTTACAGGAAAAAGATTCAAAATAAAATATATTAAAAATTTTTGAAAATAGATCCCATATAATTTTGCCAGAAAAGTATATATTTAATATACAAAAAATTGTTTGTTGTGCGAAATTATAGAAGCATTATTTTTAATGAATTTATAAAGTCGGAGATTGGTTTAAAGCCAAGGGAATTTTATTAAAAATATGTGGATTTTCTATGTTCCTAAGTTTAATATGCATTATCGAAAAGTTGTAGGTTGAGTTGTATATCAAATTAAAAATATTTCTATCACGATGATCAAATATTTTAGAAAACCGAGTTTTAATTTTTTTTCGTCCTTCAAAGTTTTAAAATATTTCTTGGCTCATTTTAATTAGCCTCTGGAATTATTTTGAGGCACTGATATTTTTCCCCCAGTGACTTAGTTTTCCACTGTCGTATTCTACGCCCAACAAAGTGGTTATCGGTTTGGTTGAAGGCTCGCGAATGTTGCGTATTGAAGTGAAGGCACGCATGCCGCACGTGGCTGCCTAATTTGACCACTCGAGGGCAATCACACACTCGGGACCATAAGACACGGCACTTAGCACAGTGGCAGTCAATAGGGCACGAGCAGGGTATGTGGAAAGCTGTGCGTGTGCCATTAAGGGGAACAAAGGGTGCGAGTACAAGGAGAACCATACGCATCACGTCACTTCAGGTAACTCTACCACGCCATTGCTATCAATACTTATAATTTAGGGTGCCCTTCATATATTTCGCGCAAAGAGACCCTTAAATTTAATAAATATAACGCATCGACATTGAACTAGCTGTTATTCCATGTTACTGCCGTCTGCTTGGCCAGTTTTCAATAGAATTTTTTTGTTGTTGCGTAAATTGATGTAAATTCCATGAAGACAAAGAAAATTTATTTGTGTTCAATGACTAAGTTAAGTTGAGCAATATATATAATTACAATCAAAGAATTAACATTAAAAGACATTAAAAAATCTTGTTATTATTTATTTTCATTGCACTTTTTCAGCAACACATAATCATACTTTTATTACCTCAATTATTAAATTATGAGGTGATTTTTTCTATTACCTTAATTATCAGTATTAAAATATACAAATATTAATTGCAGAAAAAATTATACAATTTAATGAATTAATTTACGGGGATCATAACATTAACAGGTTCTGTAACACAGATTTTATATTAATTCTTCTCAGGCTCTGTAAAACATGTTATCACAAAATTAGGTAAAAATAACTATTAACAACACAGAATTAATGAAAATTAAACAGAGTAATCCATTTCACTTAAGAAGCTCAGTTTTTGTAATAGGTTCATTTATCTTTCGAATCACATGTGATACTGAATAAATAGTTCTTGGGTTTCAATCCGAATCATATTAGAATTGAAACACGACGTTTCGATGAATATCTCATTCATCATTATGAATTAAATTAATTTTACTTGATAAAGGTGAATGCGATACTCATCTAAACGTCGTGTTTCAATTCTAGTATGACCCGGGTTGAAACCCAAGAACTATTTAAAAAACAAATTCACCTGGAAAACCTACTATCTACATGTCATAATGCTTTACAATTTTCGAGTTGAATTATTATCTTATTTTGAAGCTGCGTAGGCTACTTATTTCATTACTCTCTAAATAATTTTAAAGCGTGGATCATTTTATCAATGGAAAAATATAGCATGTTGTAGTGACACATAAAATAATTATATTTTTAAATTATGTGACTGATGCTGCAGATACCTTCACATATTTGATAATGACTCGTTTATGACTAGAATAATTTGTTTATAACTTGAATGCTTAAAACATGTACGTTAACACTGCCATGAAAATTTTATTGGAATTTTATAGGTGAAATGTATTATTTTATTGTTTTAGCATTATAGAATGCATCAAATTAATTTTTAATTACAATTAAATTCTATTAATTTGATAATTATGTTGCGGAAACTTTTATACTAAAAGAATATTTTTGTTAAATGGATACAAAGTTTTATTTACAAGATTTTTACCTCATTTTATCTTGCTAAGAAAACCGTTGTTGCTATATATATATCTTTAAAAAACTGGTTTTGAGGTTCGTGAATTATTGGTATGTAATATGAACTGTGTATTTAGAATGTTTGGGACATGATGCAGTCGGAAATAATTTATTATTTGACAAAATAAGATACGACATGGTTTTCGGGCTAAGGTAAAAGGGCGGAGGGAAGATAAAATCCGGAGTAATCCGCCGGAAGGCTGGAACAACTTTGCCAAGTTTTACATTGACTTCCGAAGAAGTGGCTCGTGCCAAAGGGAATTTTATAAAGGTCAACATAGTATTTTTCACTTTCTTGTAAACAACTGTATCGCGTGTCCTTCGCTGTTGAATCTGCGTAGGTTTGTGACGTCGGATTCGTCGACCTTTAGTGTTTCGCGTTAGAATGGTTTTATGACGTGTCTTGGAAGTGCTTTTCGCGTGCGGCCTTTGTTTATGAGAGGGAAAACTTTCGCCGAGATGCGAACGGAAAGCAGCCCAGCTACCCCGTGCTTGCGCGAAACAGCCCTATAAAAGTGGCCTGACATAATTTACGAGGGGCCGTAAAGGGCTCGTGTTTGTTGCGCGATTTCGCCCACCTGGGACAGCTTTCCCTGTGCCTCGAACTCAACTCCTAGTGTGAGTAATTAAATCACGCGTATCTCAATTAGAAATGCCAGTGCCCTTTATTCTACCCTTCGGCAACATTTAGGGACCTATTTCCTGCATAAGAAAAATCTCCGCGAATCTTAAATGTTACATTCTTCTGACGTTTTGTTGTTAGTCATAAATTGGTAATTTATTCTACCTTATTAAGTCAGTGTTGTCTTTATGAATGGTTGAAGGAAATTCGTTATCACCCAAAAATTTTACTCTTGACCGATTCAGTAGTTATATTAATACCTTGTTTTGGGCCAGTTGAGATTTATTTTAAACCATCGAACAAATTAAAGTTTCTCAACAACAATTTAACATTAAATCTGACAATTTCAATACGACAGCACTTTAATATTGTTTTTGATTTATTTCATTTCAATGGGCATAGCCGAGTGGCAATCTTTAAAATACATAAAAAATTAAGAAACACAGAAACTTAAGTACAAAAGTTATATAAACTAAGAAAAGAGGGAAAGAAAATAAACAAGGAACATACCGTTCTATTACCCAACTATATGTAACTATTAAAAGTAGTAAGTCTCCTACTGTTCTTTACAGCTTATCCCTTGCACTTAGCTTTACTGTAATGATTGAAATATTATATTTAATATATAAAAGGCCATACCATTTTTTAAATATTACTTTATATTCCACATCACCCGATTTTCTTAATACTAACCCTAATACTATTATTATATTAATCTCTGTCATAAATAGTTAATCTTTTTTTGAATTGTTTCAAACTCTTTGGGCAGGCTGCTATAATGTCAGCAGGTAGACTATTCCAGTTCCGACTTGTTCCATTTAGAAATGAAAATTTTCTTATATCGTTTCTCTGTTTTCTGTTAAACTGAGTCTAATTTTTCACGTGTGATCTTTCTTTAGAAAATTAATTGGGACGTAAAAGAAAACCATTCAAATTTCTCTAGGTCGATTTGTTATGTGCTCTGAATAATGCATGATGACGTTTATAATTAACGCATGAAAAGAAGTATCTTTAGAATTGATAATATTTGCTTAAAGCGCTTTTATACAAAGTAATTTCTATCGGAGTGAAAATGTTGCATTCTCTGAAGTTTTCATTCGTAGATGTTGGTTTATGTCTAACCTTGTTGTGACATATATGTAGCTTAATCTCATATCAAATGGTATCGATCCGCATTTTAGTGACGAGGGTAAGTAATACATGCGTGTATATATAGTTGGTCTATCCTTGCTTGCATTTCGATTCACGAAACCGGATGCTGTCTAACCTACGTCAGTGATGGCTCATTCCAGATTACGCTACGATTTATTGATCCGAAGTTGGGGGCCTTTGATCTGCCGCCCGCGGCGATTTCACTTGTACCATGTAAGCTCGGATCTCTCCCGTAAAAGCCCTACACTCTTGATTTCGCAGAAGTCTGAGTTCTGTTTGTTGCCCTACCTGTAGGTGGTGATCTCTTTACTCTCTGCCGACCTGACAGGGTACATCTCATTGGATGGGGGTCCAATTAGGTGGACTGCATTAGGGGATGCACGGCGTGTGGTGCTGATAATCCAATCACTAACTTCCCGTAACGTGACGACAATCTGCGCCGACAATTTGCCACCAGCTGCTGCGTGCCTTCTCTACCTGCACTCTCCATAGTCTCATGTAAAATTCACATATTTGGTAACCTTGAAGATACAAAGAGGTATGGAAACGTCGGTTTACGCAATAAAAACGTGTCTGTTAAAGGTCGTCTCGTCTATTAAAAAACTTGATAAATTAAGAAATCAAAACAACGAGAAGAGGGATATGTGTAATGTCAGAATGTTGAATTAACGTTTCTCAAAGGCAAAAAAAAATATATTTTTTTCATTCGGAGTTTATTTAAATTTAAGACTTATTATTAATGTAGTAACAGCGGGGAAACAAGGAACACGGGGCGAAACACAATTAATATAGAAAAATTATCACAATCCAAATTACGAATATTGAAATAACCATGACAATTGTAAGAGCTCAATATATTTCACAAGACTATCTTTAGGTTGAATTTTTAAGTTAGTTTTCGTTTATTCTACGTAACAAAAATTTGTTTTAAGGTGAAATATTATGTATCACCGAATTGTACTTATATTTTCTGGTATTTTATAAACAACGTTAGTGAGCTAATGCATTTTTGTATTACGTTAATGTTATACGATTAAGAAAATTCCACTAATTAATATTTAAGGAGAAATGCATGGCAATAGCTAAGATACATGCGGGAAGACATTTAATTATGAAGTTGGATGGAAAATACTTGTAGTTTCCATAAGAATTGAGTTATTGTATTTTCTTTGAAAACTGTAATTGTTTGTGATCTTTCATTGTTGGGTAAAATCTACCAAGTAGACAGTGTCCGTCAGAAAACGTGATTTCTATTATTCATTAAATTAGATTTTTTCTTATAACGAAGTATTTAGATTTTATTAACTGATTGAAAACGTCATAATATAAACCTCAAACATACTCAAAGTATCTCGAGAGAATCAGAAATACTCCCGGTACAATAGTGTGACTAAAAATATTTTCAGAGTAAAAATTCTCCCTTTAAGGGATAAATAAAACACGGCTTTGAAATTTACTTGTAATTTATTTATTTAATAATATTTATCGGACCATATAATGGAATAGTTTGGTATTGTGAATCAATTATTCATAATACTCCACTACATAGAATAAATATGTATATATTTTATGAAATAATTTACACTTGGTGGCGTCCTATCTTTAGGAATGAAAAATCATATTAATTAATTTGTAAATGTTCTATGTTTTATAATTTATTGACATTATATTTATTTAACGTTTAATTGAGCCCAGAAACACAAAAATTAACAAAACAAAACCAAATTTTCGGTCCCGATCTAAAGTTAACAACGATTTTAGTTCAAACTGAAGGGGATCCATATCATGACCGAAACATGTTATATAAAATTAATTTGGTTTTCTTTAATTAATTTTTGTCTGTTTTTGACCTCATTTAAACATTAATTTAAACTTACAGACGTTAATAATTAGTATATATATATATTTATTACAAAATTTTGCAACAATGAAAAAACTTTTCAGTCTCCAATTTCATATTAAAAGCTTCCGATTTTTAGTAAAATATTTAAACTTTAAATTTTTTATTATTGAAACTGTAAATTCTAGTTTTCTAGCAAAATAAAGGTAACGTAAAATTAATTATAATAAAGTAAACAAACATCGCCGTGTGGGTTTCATGTGACATGTTAGATAACATTCTCACTCCAAGGCACCTTGAACATGAGTATTTTGTGATTATTGGGAATATTAATAATTCTAATTCTTTTCTATGGGTATGCTACCCTGTATTTCTGTTACTTACTTCAATTAAAATATTTTGTATTCCTTTAAAGTATTATTAGATTTTTCTTGGAATTTTATTTCGCGTTAATGTAATACTGGGATTAGTCTTTTTTTTAAACATCTCCGCATCTTTTCCGTACTCTTCTCTTGTTTCAACTCACGTGCATCTTCATGATGGAATCTATCTGACGATAAATATTATAGGGTATTTTAATTAATAATGTTACAACTTCCGCAGTGTTTCGAGATTGTTTGTGGAATGTTGAGATGATGCTGAATACAGGCCCACCGCTTGAGGCTTACTAGCGCGTTGCTGCCAGGAAACAGTAATGACGTTTGTGAAGTCGGCAAAGGACGAAAACTGCTCACACATGGAATTTGCCACTTCAAACAGCTACCAATCAGGGCGACTTGCCGCTGTCAGCAGCCGCGAGGTAGCCTACATTCCTCTAAACTTTCACTATTGCTTCATTAATTGTTTCCATAACCCGATTCCGAAATCACAGTTAAATTTATTAATCATATAAAACTTACTCGCGGGTCCAAAGAGAGAGGCGACGAAGAGCTTCTATGCCATACGAAGTAGAAAATGGGTCTGCGACCCTTAACGTTTCGGATGCTACGTCACAAAAATCCGTTTCTTCACTGAAAATAGTCTTACTGGTATTTTAAACCATTATGAATAAATGGAAGCTCGAAAAAGTTTTTCTGACACGAATTTTAGAAAGAACTGTTTTACAGGAACCATTTAACTCAGAGCAGTTTAAAAATATTTTATTTAATTATCTTATCTTAACTCCATTCACGACTGCTGCTTTCCTTTATTGCCTTTCAATTATAATTACAGCTGAGTGCCTTCTGTAGACGTTATGAATAATTTTTGTGTCTCGATATTTTACCCTTCTCATCTTTAAAAACCTGGAATAGTGTGTTCCTAGTTTTATGTGTTGTAAAATCAAATCTTTTTCATTCAATACCATTTTTATGAATTAATTATATTAAATATAATATTTCATTACTTAATTACAAGGCTTTATTTGAAGTCGATGTTGTTTTAAAACTTTATTTAATTTTAAACGAATGTAATTGTTAAATAATATTATTTGGTTTAAGATATATAATATATGAAATGAACAATCAAAACAATTGCATCTGTTTAAATAATTATATTATAATTACATGTACGTCTGTAAAATACATCTTGTTTCATTATATATATATTTTTTTCTTTTGACAGTTACTATATTATTATTATAACTGCAACTAGAAACGTGGCTCCAATTGTGAGTTCTAACAAAAAATTTAGCGTGAATTTTGAAAAAGATATGTTGTCACGAGGTCAATATACAAAGGAGGTTGGCGTCCCTGGGGTAGGTTAAAGCAGGTGATACACAATGTAAAGAATGCCTTTCCTTTGCTTATTGGATTTTATCTGTATGTTATTGCCAATAGTAACGCCAGCATTTAATATAACACATAGTTTGCTTAGTGTATAAGAAAATGAGAAGTATTAAAATTATTTGTTTAACACAGTAGAGGCCTCATATTAAAAGTCTACTGAATATAGAACTATATTCATACCTTCAGATTGTATATATTAACACGTATATCACGAACTTGACACGTCCCTAACCAGATCCTGTTTAGGGTGTAAAAGTTCAGGGGGATCGTAATAAAAAACAATTTAACGGCTTAATGAGTGGAAAGTGCATTGTTTTAAATTTTAATTTAGGAGCTGTGTACCGTAATTTAATGGGCGTGTTCCCTCCCCCAGCCCTCATGAATCACTCTCCGGACCGTATATTTTGTCCCATTGAACAACAATTTTCACGTAGCTTCAAATCGCTTTCCAAATTATCCCTTGTTACGTAGTTATATTGTTTTCCCTACCAGTCTGTCTAGTTGCTGTAAATCCTTCGTTTATTGATAGGGAATTTCGGGGCTCAGCACATTTCTCATAACAACTGGGATATGTGGCGAAATGACAGAACATATTTAATTTTAATTAAAGCGAGTTGGACATTCCTTTTTCGGAATTAAAATGTCGGACAGAAGCAAACCTCTGCACTTTGTATCGTATGGGGACCTAAAAGCGATGGACCGATGGAAAAAATCGGAATAGGTAGGAACGAAAATTAATAGTTTATGCACAACATAATGCCGAATGTTTTTTCTGCTTACAAAGAGAATATTTAACATTTTTCGTTATGAGACGAACAGGTGAAGGTTAATGTTAATTTTAAATGGAACGGGGGTATTAATAATATATATTTAAAGACTTTTACCAGACAATTTTTTTAATTTTCAAAAATATAAAGTAATATTTATTTAGGATAAAGTGTTCTCGGGTGTCAACGTTAGTTTCCCACTTCCATCTTCTTCACCTGTAGAATCCCGAACACACTACATCCAATTACTTCACCGGAAAAAAAACTTCGTTAATTTATATCTATCTAATACGTTTTGATACTTATTTATATTCCCTTCAAGATGTTCTGACCTGAAGGGTTACAAACTGTTTCAAAATTTTAAGTCTCACCAACAGCTAAGGTTATTAACAACTACTTTACTATTTGAGGGATTTTATCTTCCTTGTAAGGGTTACTCGACGCACACAAACATCCAAGCCCTTGAAAGGAATCAAATCCGGGACCTCTGAGGTACGAGGCAGTGACGCTAGCCCCTAGACTACAGAGCCCGGCAAACAGTCATTTACTTAGCCCTAAATTTAAATATTGGTAAAATAAAATTGATCCTGGTAATTCTCAGTTTTTTTCCCAGTAAAATATATAAATGTGACCGTATTAAACTATAAGCTACGTTGAAAAATTATTACTATATTAATAGACTGTTTGTTGTTTAAAAACATTGTTATTAATTGTAAATATAAATTTTTTAATTGGTTTTTATTACACTATATTAAGGAAATGTGTATTATATTATCAAATATTTTAACGTATGCAATTTTTAGAAGAATGTGTGAATTGTGTGCATTTTTAATACGAATTTGTGGGGAACACGGGTAATTATTTTCCTGTAATCATAACTACCTGTCGAAACCCGTGTCGGGCAATTCGCAGTCCCGTAGTCCTAGTTGTGTGGCCGCTGGCCGGTGTTTTTACACCAATTAAGTTTAGATCAGTTACGGGCAGTTGCCGTACACTGATTAATTATTAGTTTGGGATTTTAGTTTTATTATAAGAGTGATGGGAGATGGTCCACGTCCGCTTCTATATTTTTTTATTGCTGAGTTGCCTTTTGCCTCCTATTTTTTTTAACAAATCGGGGATAGTTGGGCCAAAATATTTTGCGTGGTGTCTGACAAACACTTATATTAGTTTCCTATTTAAATGATATACGTAATACTCTTTATATTTAAATCTAAACTGTTTAGCATTTTATATAAATGAGAAATTGCTTTTGTTCAGCGCCCACTTTTAGAACGAAATTTCTGCGTGCTGCATAACTAGCCGTTAGAGCTGGAAAAATTAATTAGAGATAAGTGCATGCGTTTCAACAGTACTTTGATGTTGAAACTTAATTATTGTTACATTTTTGCCATTGAGTTTTAAATGGAACGAACGATTGAATTATTCGATAGCAACCTGGTGCTTTGTGTCAAGGGAGTGAATGCGCTCAGAAATTTGGTTGCTTGGACGTTTATCACTTTCCTGGCGGTGGCAAAAATTAGGTAGCGTGTGAAGCAACAGAGCGCCATCCCCGTTCACTAGCAGCATGGCCGAATATTATGAGCGAGGTAGATTTAGTGGCAACATGGCCCTGCGGCCAGGCTGATGGCCCGGCTGATTGGTGGCGCAA
This sequence comes from Eucriotettix oculatus, assembly GCA_034510155.1. Lineage (NCBI taxonomy): Eukaryota > Metazoa > Arthropoda > Insecta > Orthoptera > Tetrigidae > Eucriotettix > Eucriotettix oculatus. The sequence goes on from CM067382.1 coordinate 39,273,828, forward strand.
GACCTGCGTGTGGTGTCGTGGTCAACCCCCGCCTCGTGTCATCCACATGGCTACAAATGGGGTCAAAGGGGTCGTTAACTTTCCCTGCACACTATATTCCTCTATTGTTACTGATCCTCAGATCGGTAACTCATTTGCGTTAAATACAACACCCGGAATATTATTCTTCCAAATTGACATATATTTGAATAAAGTTGTTCGTGTAACATAACTTGTAATATAGGATAATTTTATTTATTTTCTTCAATGACTGTCATTACGTATATAAACTATACTGAATCACGTCATATCAAAAATTCAGTAACCATTTTTCATCCATTTAAATGTATTTTCTGTAAGATAACCAGAAAAATGAATTATAATCGGATCTGCTTAACATAGTCTTATCCCTACAAAAAATTCGAAATGTTCTTTCATTTGCAAGACAAAAATGTCAATTATGAACATAGTCATGTATTTCCTCGTTTTGTATTTTGAATTCTTTACTTTTCTTAGTAGGAAAAAAATCTGTATGTAGTGGTGATAGAAAGTGATCCCTCTGACACCCATTGTAATATGAGACTGACTCTCTTGACTTTCCGCTTGCATGGAGGTTAATTGAGAGTAGCGAGTTTTACGGGTACGTCCAGCACGACTGGTCACTGCGTCAGTGACGTAGTCGGAAGTGCAGACCTAGTCGCGTCACGTCCGGTCACGCTCGACCGAGTGGCAGCCAATCTCGAAGCAAATTGCCCGTCCATTCGGTGGTCGCTCCGGCTGATTGAGGGAAGGAAGGAACCAATCGGCCTCAAAAGGCCTTCCGCCATATGCAAAGTAGATTTCACTCTCGTTATACTGGAATTACGAACCGCCCTCAAGTTCAACATCAGAGAAAAATGCAATACAAGGGGGAAAGGGGTTGGGGGGACCAGAAACCGAAATTACCTAGCAGTGATTCCCAAACGTCGCTTGATGGCATGTGGTCAATCTTGCGCTATTGCTAAACGGAAGAGCGCGCCAGGCTGATTGCTTTTCCTGAGGATAACATGAAGTTGTAATTGGAAACACTTTCTAAACTGAAGGCAAGTTGAAAAATTTAGCTCTGAAAACCAATGCGAATAAAGTCTGCATATTTCAGGGTGATTTAATAAATCATGAAACTTATCATCACGTTGACATTGACAATCATCCAAATTCAGCACTATACTATAATTATTTTAAATGGGAGCTGATTTGATCTTGAATCCCTTCCTTGGGCTTTCCAATAAAATTATTCCTACGTCAAGAAATAAAATTCTCCACTAAGCTTGTAATCATGTAGCCTATTAACCTCCCCCCCAAAAAAAACCGCCGATGACGTCATAGGTCACGTATCCGAGATAAAATTTCTAATCTTTTTTCTCGAAACTTATACGTGGTTTCACTTGCAACCAAATGATATACTAACCTTAATGAATAAAATTTACAAAATATATTAACCGACTTTAAAACGTCCAACACCGATGACAAAATTTAGGAATCAATTGTTTTTGCCCATGGGAAGTGATATTTACCCAGTATTCATTGTTATGTGCGTCACAATCAATTTACATGAATATATTTTATTTTTAAATCTTCTCTCTCCTTATACTATCGTTTCAAAATCAAAACACTTCGCTTTTATAACCTCCACCATATGTCCAGAAACGACACGCCTCCTCGCCAAAGGTGATATTCTTTCTTCTCGTACTATCCAAAGATGTTTACTTTAGCTTGTAATATGATGATAAAGAAAATAATAAAAGTTTTGTTGAGGGGGAAATTAGACGCTATGGTAACGTTTGTCTATTTCCCTCCTCTCAATAGCTGAACGCCTAGTTGAAAAGCGTTATAATAATTATGAAATCTTAAACAGTCGATACTAACAATCTATATAACGATTATAATTTTGTATCAGAAAACCGTCTTTTAGTATAGATTAGGCTATCTGAATCATAATTCTAGTCATCCTGATTTCTTTAATTTTCTAAATAAAACAATTCAACTTTAACGTTATTATACTACCGTATTAAGTTATCAGCGGTACCCAGATGCTATTAAAGTTTAAATAAAATTTTGCATAATAATTATTTGCGTTTTTCAATATCAACAATCACTATTAACGTGGACTACAAAATAATACAAATTTTGGTTTTTACTGCGTACATGGAAATTTTTCAGAATACCTGTATAACGCTCTATTTTTAAAGCTGTAAACAACTTTGAAGATATCTTATATTGTCATACACCATTTTAAAAAATTGGTACCGGTCTTAGCCCCCAATTCCCCAAATTGATTCTTAATCAACAATTCAATTTCATTAATAGAAATACCTATTATTGGTATTCTAATAATATTATTTTCGTGTCTGCTTCAAACTATATGATTTTTATTTTCACTATTCTTATTAATAACCAAATAAGTCTCATAATGGAGTTTTTTTTTTGGGAGGGGGAGTTTAACAGGCTACATGAGGGTGATCCTGAAACAGGCAACTCCCCTTAGTTACCATTACTTTTTATATTATCTGTAAAAGGAAATTTAGGATTTATTCGCTATTATTGTTTTGCAAAATGACTCGTTTTACATAAAGGTAACTGACAACAAAAACTTGACAATTTTAATAGAGAAAGGTTCTGGTATTGTATATGTAAACATAACTGCTTTTTGTTGATGTAATTCGGTTGTTAGAAATAAATAAAAAGTCGTCAGTTAGGGATAGAAATGCCTCATTATTTCTTCTCGACGAATAATGTGCTTATTACCTGTGATAAGCTACTTTCCTTTCATTTTCATAGTTTATAATTGTAGGTACGCTCGATGGATTTATTAAAACCACTTGTTGCTTTCGGTGACCTGACGCGCATATTCTTAGTGTTTATGTTTACTGTTACGGTGTTGTAATGTTTCCAGATATTACTGCAATGAGCTCAATCTACTCATTTATTGTGACACGTGGTTGCAGCGTAATAAATACTTCCTTTATACCCCTTGTTTTCTAAACTTAAAATTCAAATTTCCGTATATATTCCCTGAAACGGTATACATTGTGAATAGCTGCCATAATTAACGTGAGCTGATGTCACGAACAAGAAGCTAGATGTCGCTCACGGTAAATTGAATTATATTCTATATATGACGCTTTCGTTTTAATAGCGCTGCATTACCGTAATGAAATAGTTAGATACCTTTTTCGCACTTTTAGGGTTAATTAACAGGCGAGTTACACGTTTCAGCTCAATCTGCGGTCACCGTGTCACTTTTAATTGGAATTACTTTTGGCCGTGGGCAGAGCGGCCTAATGGCGTGCTTTCAATGACGTTTTATTCTCTACTCGCCGAACAATAATTGAGTGCAATGGGCGGGTCAGCCGATGCGATGATGGCTTTCCCGAACACAGAATCTTTTTTAACCCACTCGATGGCTAACTATGAAATTTCGGAATACAAAAACTAATCGCAACAAAAGAAACAGTTGTCATGGAAACATCAGCGAATATTGAGAGTCGTCCTCGTATTGTCGGGATTCAGTGGCGAATAACGGTCCAATGACTATGCAGAACGTGGAAAATCATTATGAAGCAAAACAATTCAGATTATGGAACTCTGAAAAATCTTTATTTGAGACTCGGTGGTTCAATTTCCATTTTATGAGAGGAATAAAAATTGTCTAAATCTACTTGCATGTAATTCCAAATTTAATGAAATTATAATTCACAAAAAATATATATATTTCTTATATATATGTTAAATGATGGTAGCCAGAAAACGAATCTTGGAATTATTTCTGTCACGTGCCATATAAAGAAAACTTCGTTTTTGTTTCGAACTAGCGCAGTGCTATTTACTTTACTTTTTTTCTTTTTATTTATAAAGGTACCATCGGCTGCATGGTCAATAGCGACCAAAGTGACCATTATTTACAATTATGAATTTTCAAAGTGAGATAAGTCATAACTCTGTTCGTTAACCACTAATTTTTCTTCATTACGTTTGATTTTTAAATTTAAAAACACAAAATACAATAAATTTAAATCAAATAAATAATCTTACTGTCCTTACAAAACTTAATGTCTTTTTGATATTGATGGGAATCCAAGACAGATTTATTATTTTTCCCCTGTATGTATTTTAGTCTGTGCTGGTGATATTTGGGGCGTTGATTGATTACATTTTCTATATTTAAGGCAGTATTACACAGATCACATGCCAGTGGTTGGATCTATTTTACATCTGGGTTTTCATTTATCTGTGACGAGTATAAATGGCGGCTAACAACCACAAAATTGAGACTGGTCCAATCTGCCTAAGATTGAAATCAATAAAAAGATACGTTTCTAATTACCATATTAAAACCACAATTACAACTTCCATTTCCATGAGTTTTATTAATCAGCTCAGTTAAAATAATATTCAAATTGCATCTAAATAAAATATTTAAACTGCTTCCTCTTTTAAATGATGTTGAGCGATTCTCGAGAGGAGTAGTTGATCCATTGCAATAAATAAACGGGTTCCTCAGTCAAAAATATGTATCTTATTTACTCTCCATACAAAAATTACTTTATTTATTGTTACTAGCTGAGGACGTAAACTAATGATAACCCCACCTAGCAAATTTATCTGTCACATAGAAATCAATGCCCAAACTTAATAAAAATGAAATACAGAACTTTCTGCGTTTTGAACTGTTACACCTGATTCTGCCGCTTTCCTACCTTTGAAGACCAGGTGGACATTTTTATATTAAGGGCATTGAGGTGGTGTCTTTTTCACGTTGTCAAACTATTATGATCTTATGCAAAGTACATGATCTTCAAGTAGCCCTACAATGATGATCGGTGAAATATTCCTTTGCCATCGCCAAGTTTCTGTGAATTGGATAGACAATGGTTTTTGCAGATCTAATCACTGTGTGGAGAATTGAGGGAGTGGGTTTACGTGGTAGGAGGGATGTTTACAGATTAAAATCCACACCCGCCTCCCTCCCCTATCTCGTATTAACGACTCGCAAATGATTCAAATATCGCATTAATGTAATTGCAACGTTTTATGCAAACACAGCAATATGAAGGCTTATCACGTTACACGCGCTTGTACATATTAAGCCGGGACATTAATATGCAACTCCCCTCACCCTTTAAAAATACTCCCGTCGTCCCTCAGGGACAACAATTCAGGTGGCAACGAACCCAGAAATGTTAAATATTGATTTACATCGAAGTTCATTCTTTGCGTATCTGTGCCTTATTTAAAGTCTCCATTATTCAGCTGCGAAGTCGGTCAACAATTTCTCTTTCCTTCTACTTATGCTGTGCTCCAAACCTCTAACCAGAATTAATATATTTCCTTTTGTTCAATTCTTTCTCGTTATGTACGTCATTATTCCTCGTATGATATTAGGACTTTGATTTAGCGTCTGGATTACTGGATTATATTCTGGGAAAACCCCTTATTCAGTTCCCACAGTGCCTTAAGTTTAATTTCCTATAAAGGCAATCTTAGAAACTCATATAAATAATTTTCGTCTTATTTATTCAACTAATTACAGTGAAAAAATAATACTATTTTAGATTGAATGTCAAATGAGAACGGAAGTTTTATACTTTTAGAAAATGAATCTCATCAGTATAAAAAATAAATTAAACAAAATTCAATTATTTAGAAATTTTACGCAATTTATACCTGTTGAAATAAAATGCTTGCTAAATATTTTGTATTGTCTTATCGTTTATTAGTATAATAAAATGACTCTGCGAGAGTGGAATGATAGAATTATTTTGCCATTTTAATATACTTCAAACAATGGCAATTATTGGCAACTCAGAAAATTATGATTGAGGAAAATAAGTATAAAAAATTACAGAAATGGAATAATTTAATTTGAACGCCTTCGACCCATCTGTTGTTTAGTTAAAATATTATAAAAATTTATGTTCTGCTGCAAAAACAGGAGCCGAATTAAAGAACTGAGGTGTCTACAGATGGGGGACGAAACGGTAGAAATTAAATTAGTCCATTTCACACTTTTGGTTATTCTTCGGAATTTATTTATAATATTAAGTCCGATAGTTTAATTACTTTATTTATATTGATAATGAATATAGTCGGACCGTAATATTGACCTCTGGCATTTATTTGTTTAGTAAAATCATTTCTCTACTAGTAAAATATACAATGTTTTAACCACTAATAAAAGGCAAAATATAACTTGTTCCTCAGGAAAAAAAAGTAAAAACTGACAGACTCATCTTATAAGAATGAGTTGCAAGATGCTATGTCCAAACAGAATAGATAAAGAAAGAAATGGACTGGGAAAAGGGGAAAAATGCTGGCAAAAGATGTGAAATAGAAATAAAATCTCTTTAGAATAATAAAAATTGATGAAGCAATCAACCACGAGCAAAATGAGTATAATAAATAAAACACAAAAGATGTTAAGATTTATCTTAATTTAAATTTAGAACGGAAATTTATATATATATTTTTTTCAAAAATTCACCAAAAATCTAAATTCGTTGTTTTAAATTATATTGGCATTAGATTAAGTAAATCATAGAACAAATTTTTTTATACATTTATGAAGCGATTTTTCCTTTTTTTAAAGTTTTATTTAAATTTATTTATGAATGGGTAAATTCTATTTACGCAGAGTCCATGTTACTGCCATAATGATTTTCGTTGTCATTACCATTTAGATCGTGGTTATAATTAGTAGAATAAAGTTGTTTCTAAGGAAAACTCATAACAAGTCTTAATCTAATACAATTTTAAGCAATTTTGCAGATGTTACTTGAAAGCATCTGATGAAACTTCGTGCGGTTATATCAATGTTTAAATATGACAATAAACTAAAGAACCGTTAGTTGTGTTTTTATAGTTTGGTATAATTTAATTTTAGTCTATTTTAATGAAAAGCATTCATGAATGTTTCATATTTTATAGTCGAACCATTTGGCCGACATTCCACACGAGACTAAACACTCGAATTTCCCTGTACGGAACAACAAAACTGAATACTGTATCGACTAATGATTAGAGATTATAAATATCTATTTTTGGAACTGTCGTTAATTTTTTTCTATTTAGTAGGTGTGTTTCTGTGAGTTAAGGGCGACAATCCTTGTGGGTTTTCCAGTCGGTTGGGTTGCATACTTTCGAATAATTTAAATTATAAAATCGTTACGCTCTATTGTATTGAATCAAATCTATGAAATATCCCTGAAACGATTACCAAATCACTTTAACAATAATATTCAAAATATTATATCAAGCTTGTGGAAATCTAGGAATTAATTCCTATTTATAATTTATAAATTAATTTGTGGTGCTGAGTTGTAAACAATCATTTCCTTTTCAAACTGCGTTTAACCTGACAGTTTTGGAAACACGGTTTTGTAGAGCTCTGCATGAAATATCAGGTTAGAACTGACTGCAAAAATTCTCCCCACAATATGAAAACATCACGCGCCGCACGCATGCGCTGATCCTCTATATTTTTTTTAACAAAATGTGAGGGTAAAAAATATGGACACCGTTGTAACATGTACTTTTGCATTCGCGGCTGGGGTAATTATATTATGGAAATTTTGCGTGATGGAAGGCTTTCTACCGCGCTCAGCGGGGGTTGCTTGTCTAAACTAATTTTACGTACAACATTTGGCAGTATTAATACCACCATCAGTCGTGTCGGCTGCCCAACGCGATTATCGCCTGCATGTTTCAAATAACTACGCTGTGAATCACTCTTAATAGCTGGACCGATGTTGCTACTGGCCTTCTACAAACTTTTATCCACCTCCATTTCTGTTTCAAGTTTTGGTAGGGTTCTATTTGAGCTGGTGCACCAGGTAACTGATGTTGTTTGATATCAGAATCAGCCATAATAAATTTTATCTTGAACCCTTATCAGTAAAAGACATGCCAGTAAATGGGTAAAAGTATATTTGAGATCTAGTCTAGTTAAAGTTGGTCATTATGTTTATAATGTCACAAAATTGTTACTGGTATTATTTATTAATCAATTAGGAGAATGCTTTTGATCTAAAATTTTTCATATCTCTTCATACTAGTCAGCATCAAATAAAACATTCTTTTTGAAAATTTGCAATTATTTGAATTTAATTTTTTGTGAAGAATTGACTAAAATTATTTTTACGAAATTAAAATTGCGAAAAAAGTATCCTATCTGCTAATAATTTTAAAACCAAGACAATACATTAACGTCGTTAATATTCACAAAATGACGTTTACAATACGTCTTCCATTTTTTAGTGTTTGTCCATAAGAAATATCGATTTACGTCATATATTATCGACAGAATATGATTACAACCGATATGATTTAATTACTCTAACCTAATTTAAGATTTTTTATATTAAACGAAAATATATGATTCAAATTATTGTACTCTACGAAAATATCTTGGCACTTATTTAAATCATTTTCATTCAACATATTAATTTAAAATTACTATTTTCTTTGAGTCAGTCAATCATTACATTTCAAGTGTTGTAAGTTGTAATTTAGACTATTTCTTTAATAGTATCATTTTCAAATAAGACTGATTCATAAAATTAACGATGTACTTTCCGTTAAAGATTATATAAATTGTTTTAGAGAAATCAGAGTCTTATTTAAAAAATAATGCTATAATATCTTCAAGGAATTTTTTAACTTTTTTTAATAACTGATTTTAAATTTAGATAATAATTATGGTTTATATAAGTCACTCATTTTTGAAACCAAAACTATATTTTAATTTTGATTACAGTTTTTATATTTCGGCATATGCCACAGTCATCCATAATTTAAAACACAAATTATTGATACATTACAAATTATATGGATTTTCTATTATTTAATAACAAATTTGATATTTTGTTATCAATCTTACATTTACTGTACATACCCGCAGTTTTCATTTAATAATTGAGGTAATCGTTTTAATTATCAGCGTTTTCGTTTATAAATTCTTGTTTTTCATACGTATTTTTGTGTACAGTTATTATATGGAGATACGTTTACTAAGTTGTTATTCTTGTTTTGATACGTTTTCAGTAGGAACTGGTACACTGAAGAAAGTTTTAAATTTTACGTAGAAACAGTTAGTGGTTGATTTAAATTTTTTTCAAAACAGATATTTTTGTGTTTTAAATAAAATGCTTCAATTTAAAGTATATAATGTTAGAACAAATTAATATGGATGTTTGTAATGAAAATGATTTAATATAATTATTTAGTTTCTTTACACAGATGAATATGGCATATTATGCGGAAAGAGCCTTTGGAAAACACTATTTATCTATAAAATTGTGAATTGAGACTTGAAACCCAATTGAATTTTATAAATTTATATTTAACTTTTTAATTGAAATTTATTTCATAATGTTTGAATATCTTTAATATTTATTTACGAGTTATATTTCAAGTTAAAATATTAATATTAATTTAATTTACCTTAATGACCCAAGTAAATAATATAATACGACTATAAAATCTATTAATTTATACAACGATTATATTAAGAAATATACTTGCAAATTATAGCAATTCGTAATTCGAAAATGAATAGAGAAATTAAAAAATACGTGTGATCTAAATAATATAATTATTTTTTTAGTTGAATATTTAATAAATATTCTTTCACAAATCAACCAAATGTAGAAATGATATAGCTGATAAGGATAGGTCAAAGGTAAGCTAAAAATGTAAAGAGAGAGAAAAAATAATTATCTTGAAAGTGAAGTAAACTAATAAAGAAAAATATAATCTAATACAAGTCTGCTAAGTCTAAAGCCCCTTGGTTTCTGTACTATAAATTATTTTCAAAGTATGTAATACGGAGATTCGTTTCATAAATTATTCAAATGATAAAATTCGAAAGTCTATATATATATGTTTCGAGTGTACACTTACTGGAGATTGATTATTACAATTCATTTCTCCCTAAAATTTCCGATTATGTTTATACATGTATCATTTCATCCGAACCGTTTTAAAATTAATTTTCCCTTCTTTGAAACCAATTATTCTCAATTTGTATAAATTATTACGAAGTATGTTTTTTTTCCATGCAGGATCAACAAAATTACACGTGATCAACTGTAAAACGAGCGAGTGAAAATGCGTAATTAGCTAAAAACGGAAATTTGATTTTCGCTGGAATCGCATGAACAAAACCCACTTGCTAAACCTGACATCAATTCGTGATCTGATTTATTTAGCCCGGTAAATAATCTCTCATTTCATTGTTTTTATGTTGCTGGTGATTTTAATTTCGTTAGGCTACAATATCAATAGCTCTCTCAACAATACACACGAAACTAGACGTTCCTGGAACAAACTACAGAGGGATTCTCAATATTGCTTACCCGGAATTGTCAAAATTCAATAAGGAGTCGGAGTTTCTGGAACCAAGTAAATTGCATACATGCTGAAATGTTTTAATCTACTGCGTTTGTTAATGTGAAATTAATGAAGAGAGTTGAAATTGTAAAATGGGAAGAGAAATCAGAGAGACAGTTAAAAAATTTAATTTGATGCGGGGAAATGTAATAAAGACAGTTAAAGTTGTATCTAGTCGGAGAAAAGTTGTACGAGTTGTTGAATGTTAGTTGGAGAAACGATAATTGAAGACGACCGATGAAGAGAAGTTCGTACTTCCAAATTATCAGGTTGCAGTAGCAATATCTCGATAGGTCTGGGAGTCTAACACAGTATTATTGAAATTGAGCCAAGGAACGTAACAATTGATAATGTCTAGAATGCTTATAGATCTCTTGAGAGGATAGAAGAAAATGCTGTACATGCCATTATACAAGATTAGCATGAATATCACGATAAGTTATTTGTGAAACGCTCGAGACACATCGGGTAAGCTTCGTCAAAGAAACCACGGTGCAGAGAGTACGCCTGAGTTTGAAGCAGTTAGTGTTACTTCTACTTTTGCAAATTATATACTTCTAAAAATTAACCTTCTTTATGAACTGAATATTAATTTCATCATCAAAATAAATATCAAGTATAAACTTTTGCTTCCATTAAACCTGATTCAATAGATTATTAACTTATTTTACGAACTTTATCTTAATATTTCAAACCTAAATACGAACGTATGGATAGTTGTTAATGATAAATACGAACGGTTTTCCTAAATCCTTAAAAGTTCCCATATTTCAAGTAACAGCGGCAGATTTGAAACTACATTTGCCTGACACCAACTTATGAAACCAAAGGTAAGATTTTTTAATCGTTATAATTAAATATAATATTTGTCAATTTCATAAGTGAGAATTTGCATAAACAATATATTTTATATTTCATGTTTTTTAAAACATTGTGTGATTTTGACATCATAATAAACTTTATAGGTTGTTTAAAACAAAAATTTGAGGTTATAGGCTATCTTTTGCGATGAGTGATCATCTTGCAAACGGCTAGAGTGGTGACGTCACAGTGAGATATCTCTGTAATTTTGAGTAGGAATTGGAAAAAAAATACAGACATTGGAATCATGATAAGTATCTACAAATGGCAAATAATAAGAGATTAACATAGTCCAATTACATATATCTTCCTCTGTTAATAAGGCTTTCTAAAATCGTTCGTATAAGAAGGGGTAGACAACGCTCTCTATACCGCTTAAATCACATTAATTTACATTAGTGTCGAAATAAATACTAAACCGAGCTAATACAAATAAGTACCCGGGCAAGGCCAGGTAATTAGCGTAATTAATACTCGATTGGGGGAGATAATGGTGAAGTTTGGAAATTTAATTTTTATTAATTGATCGACCGATCTGAATTGTGATAATTGGAGAAGATATATTTTAACGTAATTTTTGCTGGCAGTATCCCTCTTCCCTTTTGCCACGTTGACGGTTTTTGAATTTTGGCTTGTGATGCTGATGACGTGTAGGCGGAGATTACTGGAGAGCCGCAGAATTGCAGCCGAGCCGTTGTTGGTGAGAATTGCAGAAGAGTTTGAGGAGGATCCGTTGTTTACTGCGCCGTATGAATACTGGAGTGGCTGGCTCCAGGATTTGACTTGGAAATGTTGCGCGTGATGGATGCCCTCCTAATGTGGTAATCGGCGTTATCTCTCCTTGGCGAGTGAGTGTATGTGTGTGTATGTGTGTGTGGTGTCGAGTGCGTAGTAATGGGACGCCTCTAACGAACTCCGCTAATTGCTGTTGCTGCGATCTGATTTATGCGATACCTCGCATAGCAGGTGAGATACTCTCCGCAATTAGAGAGGCCAGCTCTCTCGTTATCTCCTCTCAGACTGGAGTATCCCGTACAACATATCCTACATTGGTGAAAATTGAGGAGTAAACCGATATTTATGAAGACGAGTTCTATATAACACCAAGTATAAGCAGCAGAATAGCAATTTTCAACAGAAAAATTGAACAAGTACTGAACAAATACTCGTATAGAAAGTAATTGATTAGCCAAAACGGAATGGAGGGTTTTCCGTTAAAAATGCTCTAGGTCTAAACTCGAACGGTTGTTACAGAATTATTTCGTCTACGTCTTCCGCAATCATAAAACGGTAATACTTATATTTATAATACTATTTAGCTTTTTCAGTGCAAATCTTTTAGGTATAACACCGGGTAGGATCCTTAAACTACATCCCGCACTTGATATTTTGTTGAAGATTCACAAGCACGCAATCAGGGAAATCAATTCTTTTAATTTTCTACCCTACTTTGCTCAATGCAGTGAGCAATTCCATGTATTATAATAAATTCGTAAAGAAATGGAAATTAATATTTGTAATGGTTCGCAGTGTCTTATGTTACATTTCTGATAGAAATGAACTTTTCTGCTAGTTTTTTTTGACAAACAGTAGTCTGCAAATGCCTATTCCAGTTGCTTAGTCAGGTTAAAATAATTCAGGCTCTGCGAATCGCATCGATCGATGCAGCTGACAATACTGATGACGCGTCTTTAGTTAACAGCGAGACACGCGGCCCAGTCAGAGGGAAGAGCGAAACGGCCGTGACGTTCCCCAGGGATCTAATACGGGCGGCAGTGGTCGGTATTATTTTCTTTGTGAGATGTGTGCAGTGCTTTGAGACGCGGCGCGCTTCGTGTTTATTACGCAGCTCATATCCCGAGGCAATATGCGGTAAACTGTGCGGCCAGCCGACCATGAGATTGTTCTCACAGCACCTGCGTCCCTAGAAATAGCAAACCTCCTTCCTTCCGTTAGCCGTCCCATCTCTCCGAGAAGGCGCACTTTTGCTCATAAAATTTACTAAAATTACCTAAAAAAACATTCCTGAAATATGTAGCTTTAAATCGATGAAACCTGATATAATTTACCTAAATTAAACCATAGTCACACACACGCACTCATAGATCTGAAATAAGGACCATATTTCGATCCAGTATTAATTTTAAACGTCTTCAGAACTGTATCGAGCCGCAACATTTTGTATGGTGATGGGCCACGGAAATTTTCTAATTACACGTAAGTGTTCGATCAACCTCCCTTTTCAATATAATAAATAATTGTGATGAAATACTGAAGTTCGTACGAAACCAGAAACATTGCTATAAGTATACCACGTATTCTGCAATAAATCCTCCGGAACATTATTTTGGAGATTTGGATTACGATTTTCGTAAAGATACTATTTTAAAAATTCTCAACTTATGATTCATTACAATATATTGAAGTAAACAATAATTATTATAATTTTAAAAAATTGAGTGTATTATTGTTATACAATAATAAGAATAAAGAGTAATAAAGTTTTTATCGATTAAAATTATTAAGTGTAGATGAGAAATATAGGGATAAGTATTATAATGCTGTAAATATTTTTCGAGCTATACCACAGCACTCATTAGAATTCAATGAAGTTTAAAGAAATAAATGCTACATTTCATACTCCAGCAAATTATTGCTTAACGAGTCTGCCAGTGTGTTCTTTTTTTAATACATTGTATACTAGCTTTACAGTAGCTAACGGCGTTACGAGTCCATTTTTCCTCGTCAGGAAATTTTTGCAGCGCTCACCGAGGCGCGATTCTTCCTCGAAATTGTCACTTTCTTTGTCCGTCGAGCACAAAGCCGTTGCTTAAACAAGGCCGGACCGATTGCATTATACGGCCGGTGGTGCGTTTACGCTCCGCGGGCCGAAAAGCGGAAGGGGGACGTGAGGGTGGGGGTAATTTTCCTGAAGATAACGGGGGCGTAATAGCTTTTCAACCCCAACTACCTCTGGCTAGTTCCGCCACGTCACGCTGGGCATTTCTCTGCCACTCCGTACAGAAAGCGGACCAAGAAAGTTGCCATCTAATTCTCAAAAATACAGAGCTCTAACGGAAATATTAACTCATTATTATTTAACATTATGGATAGATATATTTATTAATTATATTCGAAAAAATGGAATAGAGTAACTTTTCATCCTGATTCACTCCCGACGATATTCATTAAGAGAATTTAGTTCTTCTTCTTCTTTGACACCACAGCCCGTTGAGTGCCTGGTCGACTGCAGACAAGACAATTTCAACTACAAAAGCGAAATAGCAATTGAAAACCCCCTTTTTTTTTATCAATAAAGGCTTCTGATCAGTAGTATTAATGTATTTAAAAACTACTCAATAAATTACTATATAAAATTGATACCAGAATTTTCAGCCCAAAAAAACCTAAACATAAAATTAAAATTTTTAAATACATATACATAACTGAAACAACTAAAATAAAACGAATTTAAAACAGTCCCAAACTCTTTAATTCAAACTTACAAAACACGAGAGCTTTCGGCCTTAGGCCATAATCATTCAAAAACACCAACAGAAGTAATGAATTGACGATTTACCTCAACAAAATGAATAAATTTACATTTCACGACAATCCAATTTACATAATATTTGCCAACATTAATACTTATCGTATACAAACCTCCAGTTTCTTGAAAAGAATTCCTATTTCTCGACATGGAAATCTCCGTGTATCGGTGGGTCATTCTCATGAAAAACATTAATGTTTGTCAATATGACACTAATAGGATTCATGTGAAGCTGTAAATTATATTATTTAATTATCAAAATTAATTAAAAAAAATTGTTTCTTTATATTAATAGTTAAGGTCTAATGGTATTTTTATTTAATTCAATTAATTTTCACCTAATAAAAAACACAACTTAGGGACGAATAGTGGATATGAATTGTCACTTTGTAATCTTTTTTGTTTTATTTTATTTATTTATCATATTCCAGATTAATACGGATATTAACCCGTCTGTTGGAAAATAAATTATTTCAGCATTAAACCACAACCATATTAATTAGAGTACCTATTTACGTGACGTATGACCTGCTTTGAGTGAAAATTCATTATATTTACCTAACAATGATGAATAACCTAGGTCATATCAGTCACACCAATTTTGAAAGAAAGAAATATATTTTAATTTTGATCACAAGTTTTATTTTGCAGGAGCTTTCGGCATATTCCATAGCCATCTACAATTTAAAACACAAATTATTAAAACATTTGAAATTATATGGATTTTCTATAATATAAAAAGAAATTTGATTTTTAAGATGTTATCAATGTTAAATATACTGCACATACCATAGTTATAAACAAAATAAACTCACCAATAACCTTAAAACTAATAATAAACATAATATTACACATTATTTTAAACCAATAGGGACAGATAAAAATTACCTGAATTATATGACACTGATGATACTGAAACAACAGTTGGACAAGGAAAAAGTAACAACACAGATAATTTTAATAAGCTATATGATAGCTTATTTCAAGTTCTTTGACATTTTCCTGAATTTGTTTGGTTTTTTAACTTATTTTTAATTTCCAGCCATTGAATTTCGCCTTTATATAAAGAGTCTAAGTGGGTCGAAACTTATGGGAATGTTTCTCAATCTAAAGTTTGTCTCCAGTAAGGTATTCCTTATTTTTAAGTTGAAATGTGTTTTATAATATTAAAGGTAAATATGAATTCAAGGAAATTGTTAAAACAAAATTTACTATTTTAGGTGTTAAATTTTATATGTATGTTAAGGAGTAATACCTGATATCATATCAGACCAGTCAAAGGACTGACAACTACTACAACTACAATCTTTTACAGTAATGTAATAGATGCCTTGTCTAAAATAAAACAGTGATTACATTAAATACAAACAGAGTTGTGTTTACAAAAGCCACCCTCAAATTAATTTTATAAACAACAATGGCAGTGGAGAACGAACCTATTAGTAGGTTCTTTGAGTCCTTCGATAAAAAAAAAACAGATTTGAATTTTATTTTATCTGTTTTGGATTTTGGCGTCTTTTTTCTTAATAATGTATTGTTAAAAGTTTATTATATATTATTTTGTTTTAGAGCATAGGTTTTATTTCCAATCCTCACGTTTTTGGCGTTTGATTAAGACGCTGCGTCGAAACGTCGGACAGTTCTACATTTCTTTTAATTATTTCACATTCTACAAGTTAGTCTGCAATAAGGTCGCATTTCTTATTATTAATTATAACACGATAATATCTACATTTTAATTTTTCGATTCACTTAATTTCAAATGCTAAAAATTGATTATACCCCTTATTATGTTGCACTCAGGAATACTGGTTATTTTACCTGCAGCATACATCGTGCCTCAAAAAGAAAAGGTGCTTCATAAGCTGCCTGAAAGTTTTTACCCAACCTACAGTATTATCGGCACTCTCAAAACATAATGTATTGGTAGGATTTAAAACACTTGGAACAGGCGGTCGCACTTACGTCTAATTGGGGGCTCGTAAATGCAAATCTGGCAACAGCTGGCTTCCAGAACAGACGGGGCGGCACATAACAAACACCGCACGGTGTTACATTGTCGACATTGTTGCAAATTTGATCTACAATGCGATATGACAACGGTACTATCGGAAATAGATTTTACAGACTCAAAACCCCAACCTGTTCGGCTAAAGTAGGTTAATCAAACGGATTAACCTAACCTCATGTAACCATGTAAATTATATACAATATTTTATTTTCATGTTTTTTTTTGTGTTCATATTGTATATACTATATCGAAATTGGCACAACTGAGAATCTGTAAAGATAATAGTTTTTATATATTAATAAAAAAAGACTCAAAACGTAGAGAGAGGGGCGTATCAAAACACGGCGGTTATATTGAACAAGACTTGTACGCATCAGAACACGTGTTACTGTTTAAAGAAGTCTCTCCGCCATTGTTTACGTATTTTACATTATTACTATCTGACTCTTTTAGCAGTGTCAGAAAATATTTGCTGCATTCTAATCTTAGACTTGTATGCAATCAGACGGGGTTCAAAATGTCGAGTGATGAGTTTCACAATTCAAACCCCCACCTTCCAAATTCATTGCTAAATTAAAGTTTGAAATGAAACCGAAAATATTCGCAATGAGATCGGCGAATGTGGTACTCCTTGGAACTTGACGAAAGGGAGAGACATTCTTCCACGTACGAATTTAGGACGACTGGACGCTATAAACTCAAACAAAAACACCAAGTTAAAATGCCGCGGACATATTAAAAAAATTCCTGCGCCGTCTGGTGTGCTTAGAATCATCGATCCCTACTTCATACTCTGCAGGTCCCAACTTTCCTTCAGAGAACCTCAAGCTGTCCCTTTTGAGCGTCTGTAATAACTCAAATTAACTTTACTGAAGGTCGTAACCGAATAGTCGAGAAAACACGTACCAAGAGTTACAGAAGAAAAATAATTGATTGCCTAATCATTTCAGAAAATTTTCATGTTATATTGGTGCATTAAATTATATTTATTGTAGCTACAAATATATATATATATATAATTTTTTTGTGTCCGGCTAAAAAACAACGGGTAATTATGTTTCATGCGGCACTTTCAGGTATCTATGATTTACTTAATTGTTCACCACTTGGTTCTCATTTTAAAACTTTAAAATAAACTGTGTTGTGTTCAGTTTTCGTTTACAAACAATAGTTTTTTTTCATAAATTTATGAATAAAAAATTAAGAAATTTCAACTTTCTTATCCTGATTTCTTGAAGAACGAACACTTCATGGACCGAATTTATTGTTACTTTTACGGTATTTAAAGTAATACCTATTAGAAGTTACACCCATTTAAAATCCTTTTTTTTAAATTTTCACAGTTTGATCTATTGTGATACCAGATAAAAATCATAAAATTGCACGTATGGAAGGTCTCTATAGTATCAAACTTCAGAACTAATTTCATTTTTGAGATTAAATTGTGAAAAAAAGATTTCCGCATTCTGGATAAGTTTCAGCATATTACTTCAGTTATTTAAACTCATCGAACAAATAAGATACAATATCTAATGTAATTATACAGTTTTAGATAGAAAAGTGAATGTTAAGAAAATATAATTTCCTGAAATCTTGTATATTAAAAGCAAGAAATTTACTGTCAATATAAAACATGCCACTTTGCAACTACTGTATTATATGATGGTTTATTAAATTATCTTGGTTAATTTTACGTTTGGATATTCTAATTGTGCTTGTATCTTTAATTGGTTTTATTTATTTGTAAGGACCACAATTTATGGTTGAAACGTGTACTTTATGGTAATTATCATATGAAGCACAAAAATCTTTGAAAAATTTTAACAGCATCAGATGATCGGAAATAAAATATTTCAACAAACCATTTTATCATAGAATTAACAATGAATTAATTGACAACTATAAAATGACGTCTGACCTTTACTTCACAGAATTTTTGTGTATTAAATTGCTGATTTTATTTTTGAGATGGTATAATTCAAAAACATTTCTATAAATTATTAATCAATTTACTAATCAAAATTATAATATAATTATGGTTTTTATTAAACCAATGGGTTTTCATCACTTCATTGCAGTTTTACTTTAATGTTTAATTAACAATAAGCTTCAGTGTGATAATGAAAGTGTCACGATTCAAATGTACCGTTTGTACTTTTCATGTTTTTGGAATTAAGGTTTCGTGTTTTTTTTGTCATGGGAACAGTAACTGCGATGAAATTTTTTAGGTTTTACAAAATGATCCACGGCCATGGCTAGTTTGCAGGGGCCTTAGAAAAAAAGAATTCTGACACCAATTTTGTGTTGAAACTGATTTTAAAGTTTGATGCTATTGGGGCCTTTATCGTGTGTGCAATTTTAGGGCTTTGTCTGATACCCTAAAAATATATTGGAACTCAAACTTTGCAAAAATTTGAAGCTTTATTTTTTAAATTGGTATAACTTTTAAAGAGTGGTGGAATTAGCTATGATAGTTTACAAAAGGCAACATTAATATTATATGTTAAAGAATAAAGAAATTGAGACTCACACATCTTTCCTTGTTAAAGTAATTAGCTTACAATAATAGAACTTTGTTAATCTGAAATTGATAAATTTGCGTTACACAGAGTACACGAGAAAATAATATTAGTTTAAAAAATAGGAACTTGATTGATAGCCTAAAATGAACGAAACAAAATGCAGTTTATTTTAAAAATATAGGACAATACAGTGCCAAGTAAATAAGAAAATCTGAAAAAGAAAAAAGAAAAATGCCATCTGCAACAGAAATGGCCACCACTTTTTATGTGGACACAACGGAAATTTAAAAACATTATTTTGAAGTACCAGAACATAAGGGAATGCACCAGCATAATATGATTTTTTTCTGAGGTGTTTCCACGTGGAATGCATTGACTCAGTTATCACTTTAAATACATTTTCTTCCTCCAATCTGTTACACATTATCAAAAATTAAAGTAAACAGCATTTTAGATAATAAATAAAAGACGAATCCCAATAATTGTTTGCATAAATGCTAAGCACACTAAAATGAAATTCAATTTTCCAGCAAGTGTTAAACATATTACTCTATTGTTACAGGTCACTTAACATTAATTCTGCTACATTCACGGATTACACGGTTGAAAGCAAACAAATATCATTTATGTAGAATTTATTATCCCATCTAATGAAAACATTAATTCTACAATTAAAATTTTATTTATACTATGTATAGGAATGTCCGTAACAATATTTAACTTTTCATTACACAAAACATGTACATTTTTGCAACCTCCTACATAGCAGCAATTAACGTAATCCGCTATATATTGAAATATTTTAATGAATTGGTTTGATGATAAATGTGAATATTTTTTGGACAGTACACGAAAATGAAATCATACAAGAGAACACCGATTTATATTAAGTATTGGTTTTTAGAACACACAGAAAAAATTCTCTTAGTTGATTTCCCTTACATTTTATCTTTTCAATGAGTTATCGCAAGGAACTAACTATTCGTTGAAAGAATTTAATGGTACTGGATTACAACAATGAAATTATTATAGAGGTGATATCTTCAGTCTAACTGATATTGATAAAACAGCAAATTTAAAGGACATAAAAAATCTTTGTTAAGTCGATTTAATTTTTAGAAAAAAAAATTTCTTTAGTACTGAAAATCTACATGGGTTTTCAATCCCATAATTTTAGTTCGAGTAGTATGCATGCAGTTTTAAGTTTTATAACTCTTGAAGTTTAATGGATAATTTTTTAATAAGAGGGAGTAATTTTATTATATACACACAGAATATAATTTTGGAAATGAATGTTTGACACCAACAAAGTGAATGAAGAAGTTCAGGAAAGAGGCATCAATATTAAGATCGTAGTTTTATAAATAGAGTTTGAACTGTTACCAAATACTAATTTAAATCTGTGATGCACCACTGTTAATGTCTCTTTAGAAAATGTTGATGATTAGGGTTGGAGATCTTTAATTTTGGACGAACGTGGAATATTAAAAATCTGATATTATGGTTTTTATCGCATGATCTACTTGTTTTAATATATATCCAAAATTAAAGTAAACAACATTTTACAGATTTAATTTCTTCCTTATAAGTTTAAATTATTATTTACAAGTTAGTGTGTATTATAATATGTTTATACTATGCTATGGTGTTACATATCAAATTATTAGGGAAAACATAATTAGAATGTGAACCACGTTCCTCTCAAGATTGCTCAACTTGAAGAAGCCACCGTTACCGTTTACTGAATTAAGGATTCCCTTATTGTAATTCTACGTTGTGACATATTTTATGAACTGATACTTTTGCTTTGGAGCAATATTCCTCGAATAATAAATGTCATTAAATAATTCTCCCTCGTTAGGGAACTTTTTATGGAGGCAGGGCTTAGAGAAATTGTCTAAGGGGATGGAGTCTCTTTTCCTTTAAATCTGTCTTAAAGAGAAAAGCAATCTAGAAAAACAGCCCCCGGGAAAATGAAGAGTTTGTGCGTCTGTCATTTTGGATAAATCCCGCGAAATGGGTGGCACTTTGTTTTTTTTTATTCAGAATGTGTGGTAAAAGAAGGTCCTTGACAAGGCTCAGGGAATCCTTGGTAGGATTAAATCACGACGGGCAGATGGGCGCGCGAGCTAATTAACTCCTCGTGCAATATCCTCCGCCTCAAACGAGGCCTGTGTTAATGAAGTGAGTGGCTAAAAGATTGCACAAGGCTCGAATATCGACGAGAAGGGAGTTGGGATCGTTCCGGGCGAAGCGTTCGCGAGGGACCGGGAAATTGGACCGCTAAAGTCTTCCTTCCCACTTGGCAGCTCGAGGAGAAAGCAGAATCTCCAGGCTAAACGTGGTACAACTCATTTTACGATCTGAATTTGGTTCAAGAGACTCATTGTTCTTTATCCCCATACAGACGCCTGTGTTTTCGTTCCAGAGAAACCTTAATAATTTCGTTTCATTATCCTCAAAAGGAGGTTTCAACTGTTATTCATCGTTGTTTACTATTTTAATTTGATTTTGAAAATAACTATCAGATTGTTTGAGACTCAGTGTTTCATCGGTGGGAATATGAGTCTCACATTTTGTCCACCAAAAATACAGGATTGAATACAACTATATATTAATACAAAATTTAATATTTTCTAGAATTGCGGACTATCACTTTGTTCCGTAAAAACTTGAGAAAAATAACGAAAATTTCCAAACGTACAGTTTGATATTTACATCACAACGTTTCTATGACTAATGTAATTTGAAAAGTAGAATTTTTTAGGAACAATACGAATTGCAGTTTTTAGAACGTATAGGATCATTACTTTATTTAATCAGGATTCCATTGATATAGAATTATAAATTTTCAACGACGAAATTGAGAAGGCGTTACTGATGCAGACAGATCATGCAGTGAGAATCGAATTATTCGGAGCTCCAAAGCAGACCGAAGGTCGCCAAACAATGCAACTGCATTCTTCGCGGGTATCGTTAACTTTGATTTTCTAGAGTTCACTTTGCCAGACCTATTTGTCAGAAATTACGTTGGTTCCCTTTCGTTCATCTCTCAGGTGTCCCTGATTTTAATGAGTCTCAATGTAAACTTATTATTCCTACTGTTTTTCATCTGTATATCATTTAAGTCAATTCTCTTGTTTAAATTTGATTTTGGTTAAATTCAGAATTATAAATTAAATCTTTTCTTTTCTCTTTCGAACCCTTCATAAATTTATCCGTCATATAAATTATAAATTAAATTGCCAGACAATGAAGGAGCTCAATATTTAATCGTGTGAATTAAGTAAACCTCCACATCCATTATGAATTACACTCGACATTTTGATTGAGAAACCAGACAAGACAGACACTGACAGGCGGGCTGGGATTTGGGTCAAGGAATTTCGTAATAGGTGAACTGAAAGGGTAGATAGTGATAGAAAAGTAACTTTGAAATGCCTCAGGGATGAATAATTGGGTATTTATTGTTCCTTATAAATATTAATGGTCTTCCAGTTTAACAATTGAAATTTTTCCTGACGATTATATCACCTATAGACAGACTAAGAAAAGCTTCGAGTGATTGCGTAGTATAAAACGTCTCAGTTGGACTTAATTTAAAATAAACAAAACAAAGACAATTGGTAAAACAATGGTTCCTTGTCCACCAAACCAGTATTCCTTTCTTAGTTATATTTGTATTTATTGTTAGTCTACAATTGAGCGTAAGCCCGGTGGCAGATACATAAAAAATTACTTATCCACAATACTCCTAATTGCCCTTTAAAATATCTATACCCCTGAAAGAAAGAAAACATAAACACTACAAGAATTATATTAATTTAACACTTCACTTTGACTTTAAAATTTAAATTCAACTATACATTTATATTATTGAAAATAACCACTTGACTTTACACGTTTTCTAAGATTTGTCCTAAATTTATTTTCCTGAAGAGGATTTCCTCAAACACTCCCACGGTTAAATTATTCCAGTCGTTGATGGTTCTATTTCGGTTTGAAAATTGACCAACATCTGTTTTTTTAATTTCCACATTTTACTTGATGATCCTATCAACCTATATAACTGGGCTCTGCATTTTGGAGCTAATTCCAATCCTAGGTTCCCCTGTATAAATTTTGAATAGCAAATGCAGCCTTGCGTTTTCCCTCCTTTCTGATAATATCCCAACCTAGTTGTTCAACCGTTCTGTTCGTATGACCCGGTCATTATTAGTAGTTAATTTCTGAACTTCCCTTAATGATTCTATTTGATTTTTCTATAGGGATCCCACAAGCATAATTGATCTAAGGTTAAATTTGCCATGTCCTTTGATTTTGAACTTCCATTTTTTAAGTTCCTCTTTATGAAGTGTAAGGAATTCTACGCTTTCCGGGTCGTGAAAATAACATGTTCCTCCCACACAAGTCTATTGGTGAAATATATCCCCAGATATATGCAGCTCGTTACCACTTGAATACTCGCTAATACGTTTTGTGTTTGATAGTTGACATGTATTTTCGACCCCGACCTTGAAGTCGCTTCTTCCAGAAGCTCTTTGCATTTTTATGGGGTCATAATATAGTCCACAACGACCTCTGAATATGTATCGGGCGAGTTGTTTTCAACTCTCTAGGTGTTGAGGCGTTTTTCCGGGACGTTAATCGTCGCATTTCCACCTTGTTCTTGTTCCCGTCGTTAAGATCAATTACCCTCAGTGCGTAGTAAGGCTCCATCTCATAATGCCCCGTAATCTTCGCGTTTGAGAGAGAGAGTTGAGGTTCCCGTGGAATGGCCCATGTACGAGAGGTGAGCTGCACTTTAATGGCCGAGGGCTGTAATGGAGAACCATAAAACCATACAGAGATGAACACAATTGTTAAAGGCTCCATAAAGCCCAGCCATTACCGCCTGTTGTACTTCGCCATCGTCTTCCCTTATCTGCGTAAATAAAGATAAACTTTTGTCTCCACTTCGCGAGAAATCGCTGGATCCTTTCCTCATATATTTAAACAAATAATCTCAAGTGGAGGTGACTTTACCACAAATTTTGTAGTAAGTATATTACGTAATCATTTGGAATTGGCAAAAACTAATACACGTTGTAAGGGATGACAACATCAAAATGGACTGCACAATTAAAATAGTTGATTTTCAAACATAATATCACTTTCCGATGTTAAACTATTTGTTGTTCTAAAAATCTGCTAAATTAAATTAGTTGTCTGAGGAATAGAAAAATGTTTCTCCTTAACACTTGTGCGGAAAAAAATTTGTTTGTAGTAAAAGGAAAATTTTATTAGAGTACTATCTGTGTGCCCGGCGTTGTCCGGGATATTACTGCTTAAATATAAAAAAAAACATTTTACTTCAGTTATGATACTTTTCGTTTCTTTGAAACGTCATCGTCGTCGCCGCAGCACGCATACACGCAGGTTACGTAAGGGCATAATGCGTCCTCTATATTGGAATTATACAAATATTGTCGCGGTAAATATCGGCCGATTTAGCATATTTTAAAATTTCAACCCCCTCTACCTCCGCTCCGAGAGTTGGTAGTTTTGTCTTACCCGAACCGTCCTGATTTCCAAGTCACAAAGAACATGTGTTTAGTATTTGTTTGAAATGTCTGCAGGTGTGGAATATACATACACACAAATTTGAGCCATTTTTTTCAGATATATAATGAATTTCATTCATAATAAGAATGTTGTTTATCCATCTGTTTGATCTGTTGAAAGCGAAATAACTTGATAAATATTACTAAACGTTTTATTTAAGTAACAATATATTTTATCTACTTAAAATTTTTAAAATTTTATTTTATTAACATTATCATTTCGACTTTTTGAATGTAATATAAAAACTAAATATATTTCCTGGGGCAATATTCACAGGTAAATCTCTGAGATTTAGCGTCTTGATAAAGCTGAATCTCTCCAGACTGTCTCTGTTTTTCTGTCCGACCGACTGGAGAATCTTAAGCGGATTAAAGGCTTTACCTGGAGTGTATATTCACGGTCGCACGGGAATTACAGTTGACCCTGTCTTATAAAAAAAAGTTGAGGGGGTGGGTTTCTGCTGTGTAAATTAATTACTTAAAACCTCCACTGCGAAGGAAACTGAACCCTTTAAAACAAGATCCCGGCCCGTGTTAGGGTGTTTGCTTAGGGGGCCTTGTTTTATTTAATTAATTATGCTTCCAAGCCACGTTGTTTGGCTAAGATTATTGCAATAAAGATCAAATTTGGAGCAATAATGAAAACAGTCTCCCGAGTGCACGGGCAAACACAATTACCTGAATTACTACTAGAAGACTCGGTGGCTTGGAAACTTGTCGAGAACTTATTCCCTCGGTGCAACTTAGTTGAGCGAAAGTTTGTGCATACTGACTGAGACTTCAAAACATCGGCGGTTGCAGAAGCTCTCACTAATTCACCCGGATTTAGAGAGAAATCTATTCGGCCAAGCAACAAACCTAAACCAAAATTCGTTACGATATTCTGTCATGTGTGGCGAAAACTTCCTTCAATCTGCGCCCGTAACTGGAACGCAATTATTCAACGCGATAGAGAGGGAAAAATTGGAAATGAAAGAGAAAAATTTAAGAACGACAATATGACTGAATTTTAAGGTATAGTAGAAAATTATTCAAACTAGACAGAGCTAAAAAAATTGTTATTGCATCTTATAATATTATCGTTTGAAACGTATCTTTTTGGTTTAATTGATGTGAGAGGAAAACTGTAAATTTCTGTTCGATCTACAAGATGATTGGTAGCGAGAAAAACAAAAGAAAATAGCAGGAACTCTGGGCGGAAAGATATAGCAGGGTAGAACGGGAAACCCTATTTCTTTTACTCAGTAAAACTGGAGTTTTAAAAAATAGGAGTGGAATATTATAAGAAATAAATTTAGAAAGCCAACTTGATGAAGTTCTGACTCAGCCTTGAGAGTGAAATCTTCTTTTGGCGTTTTACGTTTGTGAATTTATAATTTTTGCAGCATTTTGATAAAAGATATACATCATTCTCGCTTTTAACTCTGTAATGGTATATATTCGTAACTACGTGTTGTTACATATAAGGTTTAAATCTGCTTGTATTAGGGCTCTGTTAAAAACTTAAACAGTTGCTAGCGTATGGGGCGGAACGGGATACTACTATAGAAGGCAAAATGTAATGTGTTACTCCAGAAAACATAAGGAAAAACTGGCTGACCCATCTTATAAGCGAGTTACAGGATGATGCACCCAAAAATAATTTAAAAAGAAAAGGGGTGGAAAAAAAGGGAAAAAAAAGCTACCAACATCTGAGCAGCTTAAAAAAATATATATTTGCGAAAGGAAAAATTGTTAAAGCTGTCAACCATACGAAAAATAAGTATAAGAAGGAAAACACAAAAGATGTTAAGATTTTTCATAAATTAAATTAAATTTTGTTGCACTTTTTGTAATATAAAAAAAGTCTCGTTCTGCCCTGGGAGTGGGGAAAAAGGGGAAGTTTGTAAATTACTTTTCTAAAAACCTTAAAAAATATAATTTTGTTGTTTTTAGTTATATTGATTTTATATTAAGAAAATAATAGAATAAATTAATGTATTATATTTTTTAATCGATTAACGTCTGCTATTAAATAACAATAATTTGGTGAGTTGTTAGTTTATTCCTTTATATACATGTATATGCTATATATAAGTATTTTCTAATTGAAATATGTATTTCACAGATTATAAAGCTGAAGAAGGCGCGAATATGTGCAGAAAAGTCGTTTAAATAAAAAGTAAAAACTGTCTGTAAATATCGGTCGGAAATTATTTAATTTGGTATTATATTTTTATTATGTGACTTTTCTTTTTCCATAATTTTACAAAAATTGTTAAACAATACGTGTCCCGTTCCATCCCGACTTCCCCTATTACTGCCATTTATTATTATGAATAACAAACAGTATTGGAAATTAGAAAATGGAAAGGCGGGGGGTGCCGGGGGGCGGAGAGAATAAAGAAACCCCTATACAGTTTTGAATTTGAAAATAATTTACGTTAGGGTTTTACGTATATCGGAGTAATAAATGTCTGAAAGAAATAAAACGTGAGTTTGACATGTTACCGCTGACTTCTAAAGCTTTTTGATGTTGTTTTTGAAACGTACTGTAAAATATTTTAAGAGTCTGTGGACGGTAAATACACCATTTATGGTAAGAATAATAGGCAACAATTATTACTTAATGAAATAGTTGAAAATATTATGTGTGCGGGCATGAAAACTGTAATAAAAATAAAGAATAAATTATTAACTTAAAGGACGCTTCTTAATGTTTAATTGAGCAAAAGTATACGAGGGACTTTCATTTTATTGTGTTTATGGATCAAATAAAGAAGAAAGTGATTATATTTGAGGTAAGAATCTGTTTATGTTTCTCCATTGAAACTAATTATTTTATGGCATTAAACTGGAAATTTGGTACTAAACACCGCTTGACTGTACTCGGTTCCCAGTGGAGCATGGCGAAGGAGAGTGCCTTTGATGATAATTAATCGGGCAGAATTTTCAGTCGTTCCGCAGGACTAGCTGTCCGCTTTCAACCCTCTGGTCAAGTTTTGAGGGGGCGGAATGACATTAACAAGCTGGGCATTGTCCGAAATTCCCCGAGCAGCTGGATCGCTTGAGGCTGCTTTGCTGTCTTCGCTCCTAATTCAATTATTCTAATATCGGGGGGGAACCTAACTGAGTTTGTTGGTCCCTCCTTAATCGAAACAAGATACATCTCCTTGGTATCAACTGGCGAAGGGTTGCAAGACACACCACTTTCCTTCGCAATCGCTCTACGGGTAATCATCCACCCTCTTCCTAGATTAATTCCAGTCGTAATGCAACTACAAGGGTCAGACTCATTTCTTATATCAGTAAAAACTATTTTCTTACTGTACGAAAAAATGATTCCGTGGTGTATTTTTCTACTCAACTAAAAATAATATTTAGTCTCGTTGCATTCTGTTTTACTGCTACTAATAAATCGGTCCGCAGAAAAAGAGATTACGAATTTAAGTGGTCAAAAAATATATTATCTAGAGTTCATTCTTCAAAATTATATGCCGTCATAGAATACATAAATTTATATCCAATATCTTAATTACAAATGACGTAACTTAATACAATATGACTAACGATATGATGAATATAAAATGTAAGAGAATTCAGGGCGGAACGGGGCACTTATTGTTTAAGAAATTTTTGTTCCACCCTGCAGGTTAGTCTCAGTTTAAGCTTTTTCACCGAGCCATAATACCTGCAGATTTAAACCTAATACGAAACTTATATGTAGCTAAAGGCACCTGGTCGAAGAAAATATATACTATTGAGAATTAAAAGGGAGCAGTTTTGTAGATTTCCTAACGTCGAAATGCTGCAAAAAAGTAGATGTAAGATGCCGAAACAAGAGTTAATTCATAATATGCAGTCATAAATTGGTCACGTTGGCTGCCAGAAATTCTTCCTTGACCAGTTACAATTTTTCACTCCTATTTATTAACCACCAGCATTTTTACAGTAAAAAAGATGGTATCCTGTTACACCTGCTATCCCGTTCCACCCCAACTTCCCTAACTACATATTTTTTCTGCTGCTATTACGTATCTTTAAACTGTAAATTAAAAGGGAATCTAGGAAAGTATTATGAGTACAACGATAAAAATATTTGTCAAAAATTGTGGTTCATTTGAGACATTAATTGATAGTACAACAAGAGTTGAAGGTGGGGTATGAATTCTTGCTCTTTAGTGAGTAAGTGTTGACAGCAAGGAAGGCTAGAGGGGAAAAAGGAGGAAAAACTGAGTTTTCCTCACTCATCAGCTTTACCAGGTTCATTCCACTTTCCACCGGCAGAGGGAAAATCTACAATCCAACCCAAAGAAAGAAGTAAATTCCGGTCGCCCAGTAACCTGCATCAAGACACGAATGAAGACAAAACACGTTCGTCAAGTGAACGAAATCTCTGCTGCACATGATTACCCAATAAGTTATTAACCCTGAAATTTAAAAATCGTCTCCTTGAATTAATTTATATATTTCTAATAGCGCGCAGGACAGTGATTGTTTTTTATAAGTAAATTTTTTTTCCTGAATCGAAAATAATTTCATTAAATAATTTAAATAATAATACCCCTATAATCATTACACATGAATAATGTATACGTTTCTGCTGTAGTTATACATGCCTCCTTACCGATTGATTTGGTTGTGAAGTTGTTAGCAATTACAAACGCACAGCCTACCATGACTAGGAGACGTCAGTATAGATGATCCTGGGGTTAATTTAGTTCCTTCTGGAGTGTAGAAAATTCTTTTTCCCAGATATAATTGTTTCTAAGTTTTGTGTCACTTTTGAGCAGATGTAATGAAGTTCTATGAGGGGACCCTGAGGCAAGAGTTATGGTTTATGATATGTAGAGATACACTGTCAGAGGATACCAAGTCTTTGAGGCGCAAGAAAAGCCTGACAATGAGTAATACTAGAGAATCTTGCAGATTAATACTGAATAATGATATTCATGGTCCAGCGTTAAGGTATCTAAAGGTTTTTCTGCTCAGTAAATTTTTATTACAAAGCCTCATTACGAACCAGTTTGTAGTGAAAATCACTGATGGTAACATATTTTATATATAGAATTAATAATCGCTTTTTTGTCTTTGTGTTTATCTTAATTTATAATAAGTCCAACAGGTCCACAAGTTTTCGCTTTTTAACTGTGTGTACGTAAACTTTACCTAACTCATACGTGAGAGCAAAGTTTACCTGCCAGCCAAGTAAGAGAGGCAAAGTAGCCACGGTTCCTTTCTTTTTGAGGGAGAACGGAAAAAGTGAATGAGTCGCATCTGCAGAGTAAACAATCAGAGGATGACAAGAAAAAGTTGGACTCTCCAGAGCTCTCTTCAGAGACTCGCCGTGCAGGAATATATTTAGTTTAGAAGTTAATTTCGCAGTTTCTCTCTTCTCCCCATCCCTCTATCCTCCGTAGTAGGCTTTACTGTGCTCGCGAAAATATAAATATATACGCACACCCGCAAAAGATCTAATGAAATCTGCCCGTATGCTTCACTTTCCGCTACTTTTTAATTTAGGAAAGAGGAAGGCCTCACCGAAGTTGGGTCAAGATACACAGTTCTTTATTTCCTTTACGAGAGGGAGGGAGAAAAAATAAACTTTTATGGAAATTGCAAGAGCAATATGAGATGAACAAAACAATTTATTAAGGAAATCATCAGTTCCTAGAGGTTATGTACAAATTAGAGAATATTGTGAATACATTCATTGTCGCTAAACAAACAAGAATCATAAACCTTCAAGTGGGGAATTCTGCTTATTACGCTGACTGAATATCAATTTAAAGGAAAACAATAGCCAGGAACATATGTAACAAAATCTATCTTCAAACATGAAATTTAAATAAATTACGTTGAATCCTCTTGGTTCGCTCGACGAGTGTACCTGATTTTAATCAGTCTCAATATAAATTTATTATTGCTGCTTTCTTATTTGTGCATTATTTAATTCAATTCTTTTGTTTCAATTGAACTTTTATTAAATTTAAAATTATAAATTTATTCGTTTCTTGTATCTTTCCAATCCTTATAAATAAAATTGTCACTGAACTGTGGAGATCAGTTATCTATAATAACATTTAATCTTAATAATTAAATATCCAACAAACCTCTTTAATATTACATGTAACATAATTGTTTTGTGATTAATAAATTATAGTGCCGTAAAGTTATTACTATTTCCTAAAACACTTCAAAGTAAATCAACTAATAAAGATACCACAATAGAATATTGCAATACCTAACTAAATGATATTATCAATTACCCGTTTGAATACAGAAACAAATATTAATCAAGATTTATTAATGTACGGTATTTTGATTCTTCTTTGGAATTCAATTTTCGTTATGGATGAATACTATCCATATAGAGAAGTAAATGAAATCACGAACAATTTGGGAATATTTCCATGAGCACTGTTCTGCTAGAACATTTATAAACTGATGTAAATGTTAAATATTTCACAAGACCATTTTTTATATTTGTCATTTTATCCTACGTAAGTATTTTAACTCGAAGAATAATTTAGATTTGACTCAAGAAATTCACTTAATATAGCTGTAAAATCTGTCGAAAATGGGAAAATTTCAGAGATTTGATCAGTTTATAAATGTATTTAAATGGGAAATAAAAATACATAGGGATAGTGGAGAAGCTGGACAACCAATACTGCATTCGAGTACAGCGTTTCGTTGGCAAATTTCATTGTTACGGTCAAATGATCTCTCCGATGCCTATTAATTCAACGAAGGCCCTCTGCATTCAATACTGACAATGCAGACCCTTATTCAACATCCCTCCATGTATAAATCCGCCCTTTAATAGGAACTGTATCCATGTACACGACCCCTGCATTTTTAATACAAAAAACTAAGTTGCATGCTTCCTGCATCTCCCCACTAAATGTACGATTAATGCTTTTTAAATATCCCCGTCCTTTCTGAGCATTGCTACCCCAATACGACAGTCAGAACAGTGTAGTCAACTTTCCGGGAGTCCTGTTTTCTGCTTTTCGCTTCCGGGATTTTTTATAGCGGAAAGAACAATGTGGCACGGGCGAGTTATTCTCTCATATGCCGAACGGTGTTCACTCACCTACACAATTCCCAGTGTGAGCTTTCAAAAGGCAGCCCTTCATAAAAAGGGGATTCGTGGTCGAGGGTGAACAGGTGTCTGGGTGAATTAATGAGCAGTTTCGAGCAGGTAATATGTTTACGCTAACTCGGGCGAAGTTCCCCGTCAAAATTAACAGGGTTGTTTGGTGGCTTCGTAGAAAACAAAATTGACGCAAAATGCATTTATAAGATCTGGTTTTTCTAAGGATTACCTCACATTTTCCCAATCCTGCTTTGTGAGATATATTTTCAAAATTTATTGTTGTTGCTCCTCTTTTAATGAAACTATTTATAGGGCTTTACAATTAGAGGGGCTCGTTGTTGAAATTGAATAAAACAAGCTGTGTGTGTGAGATATTAACGAAAATCTTTGTTTTTTGAACTCGAGGCGAAACGGGATAGAGGAATAGGACGGGATACCCTATTTTTTCTGGATAATGTTGAAGTTTAGTAATTACGGGTGGAACATGGTCACTGGTCAAGGAAAAAATCCTGGCAGCTGTCTAGATTAAATTAAGACTGCACTTTTTGAATCAACTCTTGATTGGCATAGTTCGTCTAAAAAACCGATCGCTATGGTATATATTCGTAACTGTATATAAATTACGTATTAGGTTTAAATATGATTGTATTCAGGTTCTGTGCAAAACTATAAACTTAAATTTGCGTGCTTGGCGGAACGGGAAACTACTGTGTAATGTAAAATGTAACATGTTCCTCAAGAAAAAATGTAAAATAATTGATAGACTCACCTTATAAGAATTAGTTACAAGACACTCTGCCAAAAAAGAATACATAAAGAAAGAAATGGGTCTGAAATAAGGAAAAAATGCTAGCAAACACAGTGAAATTGCAATGAAATCCCTTTGTGAAAAAAATGGATAAATAAATCAACAGTACAAAAAATAAATATAAGAAAGAAAACACAGACTATTCTAAGAGTTATCATAATTTAAATGTATAAATTGTAAATACAAATTTTCAGTCCTGGGGGATGGCGCTGAACGGGAAATTTGTAAGTTTCTTTTCAAATATTCATCAAAATTCTAAATTAGTTGTTTTTAAGTTATATTAATATTAGATTTAGGAAATAATATAATAAAATAATATTTTATAACATTATTGAGCGGCTTTTCTTTTCCTAAAATTTTACAAAATTACTTAATTCTCGACGACCCCTACATTATTTCAAATAGAAAAATTAATTTTATTAGATTTATTATTCAAAATATTAGTTCTCGGTTGAGGAAATAGGATACGTCAAATATAATATTACAAGAAATATACAAAATTTTAAAATTAGAATTTAAGGACAAAACAGAGGAAAGATAAAATTCAGTCGACGGAGAGGGCAGCAGAAGATCGTGCGTAGGTTCCCGTCGAAAATGAAAAAGAAAATGTCAGCAGTTAATACCTCGCAAACTGCTAGTTTTATTCAAACTCAGCATCGACCCGCAATTAATGAAAAATCCTACAGCCATTTGTTATCTAAACGATTTATAAAAGAAAATGAATATTATATCCGGTTGCGATGTATGTAATGCAATTTTCTTTGAACAGAGACATTGGGTTAATAACTTCTGTAACTAGCATGTAAAATAATGGCTATTTAAAAAAGGTACACGTTTGTGCTAGAGGTTTTCGCCCCTATCTCCCCCCTCCCTCCCTCCCTGCGTGTCATCCCTTTGACTTTTAAGAATATGTTTACTCAGTTTTGTTGCAATTTGTCTACTCGTTTAAATCTGTATAATGAATATACCACAAGTATGTAAACATACATATTTATTTATTATGTAAATATATATATGTTGCCTGTGGTGTGTAGAGGTTTTGCAGTTATTTATCTTCTTTGAGTCAAACGAAATAAATATTAACTATGATTCGCATTACTTAGAACGGAATAAAAGAGATGTTCAAAATATTCTCAGAAGCTGCTACAATATTTAATTCAAAATAGAAAGTAAGGCGAGATAACTGAATTGGATTAAACAAATGAAACACGAAAGAAGCGCTCTATTATAAATCCGACTAAATATCAGGAACTATTTATGTAAATATGGATTGCGAAAGTCAAATATAATTTAATATTGACGACGCTGCTCCTTTTTGCATTGAATGAGAGGAGTCATATAAGGGATATATGGGAAATTGGACACTAAAATGATGTATGTGTATTATTTATTGATTTTATTTAAAGTCGCCAAAAAGAATATATGTAGACTTGACGCTAAACAACCCAATAAAAAACTTCATAAAAATATAAAATACCTTTATAAAGCGTTACTTCTAATTTGATTATATTTATAAAAATATTCACGTTAGACTCTATTAACAAATTCAAAATAGATTATAAATTGTTTAGCTGCTCTTCAGACTCCAGTTTCCTGAATTCAGGATATCAGACTGTCTTCCCCGGAGACTAACCTGTCACCGGATCGCGTTTGTCGACCCTAGAACCACACAATGCATAAGTAAGGAGAGCGAGACTTGGGGATTCGGATCCTTTCTCCCGTCTCTCAGTGGTCAAACTTAGTTGCTCCTAATTGAGTGCGTGTCACGAGCAGACACATCTACCGAGCACGGTAGGATTGGGCTGGGGCGGGGGGTTGAAAGTGAAGGGAGTGTTGAAAGTGAAGGCGGATGGATACAACCCCTCAACTCAAGCTCTTCTTCACCGGAGCTCCTTACGCTTTCTTAAGTACCACTCCACCCCTTAATTTAGACTAACCCGAGCTGCTTCTTCATCTTTAGAATACTTTACAAGCACTTCTCCGGACAAACTACTTTACAGCCATCCGTTATTTAACTCTAATTTAGCTTAAAATCTTCTTCGAGCAAGTTCATAGGAACAAAGTTTCAAAAATTAGCTTAAATCTTATATTAAGATAGTAAAACGCCAAAATAAATACAGAATAAATTACCTTGTACTTGAATATTTGAAGTCCTGATATATCTACCGGAATATTTAAACTGTCCCTCTCTACCACCAACATGTTGAAGGTGAGTGAGGCAGCCTTCCAAACATTGTAAAGGAAACAGTATTCTGTGGTCCTACACAAAGGTTTTCTTGGATAAAGGGGAATATGATCCCCCAGACGTATACATCAGGATTTTCCCCTCATTTTATACACGTTAACAAACTGTGACGTCTCTATTTGGCAGAAATCATGAGTTAGGGGCGTATAAGTGGGGGACATAGCTCCACCAGTTCCGGTTTTCTTAATAAATACATAATTTTTGCTTAGAGACAGCTGTTTTAAAATATAAAATTTTTTAAAAGACTTAAACATTGAAAGATATACACACGTCCAGTTGTATCACTCTCTCTGACACACTAGTTGGGAAAATTGTAGCGTTGTGAAAATTTTATTTTAATGGGTGAATCTAGACTAAGTAAATAATTTATTTAAATGTTTAGAAAGCACATCACAATGTTAGTATAATTTAAAAGAATCTGCAACAGACGCTATTTCTATATCAAAATATTACACTCCACATAACCTTCTTTATCCAATGGAATGTTTATTTACGCATAAAAACAGTCAATATGTCAGCTCCTTTTATTTAACTTTATTGGTTAAAGAATTCACGACGTATCATTTAGAGTTTTGTACT
This sequence comes from Eucriotettix oculatus, assembly GCA_034510155.1. Classification (NCBI taxonomy): domain Eukaryota; kingdom Metazoa; phylum Arthropoda; class Insecta; order Orthoptera; family Tetrigidae; genus Eucriotettix; species Eucriotettix oculatus. The sequence goes on from CM067382.1 coordinate 39,309,492, forward strand.
TCTTCAGGTACAAAAATATTAAATTTCCAACAGACTTTAAATTGAAAGGATAAAAACAGTACTAGTATTTACAAATTAATTATTTTCATTTGCAATAACTTTGTTAGGTAACAGGAATTTAGCGATTTGGGGGAGGGGGGACTTATTTATTTTCAGTAAAAATAGTGTAATGAGTATTATATAGTTTGAATTCATTTCATTGGATGTTTTTAAAAAGCTGATAATAAACAAATCTAAGTGTTAAGATTGAATTGGAATTGTCAGGTAGTAATTTGACCATTGATCATTAACTTTACTCCAATCCAATAATATATTTTTATTGTAATGAATATTTGTTAGAAACATATTGGGCGTATTATTGTGTAATTTATTTTTCGGGTTCACGCATTTTAATGCTGCAATACAGTTATAAGGGTTATCTCATCCCTCCACGGTAACGTATCTCTTGGGCAATAGAGGCAATATAGCCGCAACTGGGTGAAGGGATTATCTCAGGAATTTATTTCAAGTGAGATCCACACCCCTTCTGCAATCCGTCTGCTGCAACCCTTAACCAAACAATATTGTTTACCATTCCTTGCCGCTGCCGTCTGTTCCAATCAGCGAGAGGGGTTTTAATTAACTTCAATTACTTAAATTACTGATTGCCTTACGCAATGAGAGAGCGGACTCGCTCCACCAACCCCCTGTTACCCACCCCCTACCGGTAACTTGGGAACTCGACTGATCCAACTAAGTAAATTGCGAATCCGTGTCACCCGAAAAAGCTCTCTCGTCGTGGGACTGCGCTGCGTCATCGCCTAATCTCTCTGAATAAGCTAATCCGATTACATAGCAGCAAATATTACACGCTCATTATATAATAAGGGCGGGTGGATAGCTCCAAGCCAGTTCCTGAAAGCCTTTTAATAACGCTCCGCGTTATTTTTGCCTGTCCCAGACTCGGAGTCTTTTAATAAGTATGAAATTTTTAATACAACTCAAAGTTCGTAGCACATCATTCGTCAATTATCTTCCATAAGTTTTAAATATCTGTATAATTAAGTAACAAATGAATTAATTTCTTGATTTCTAAGAATAAAGACAAAATAATAATATAATATTATATACATATTTAAGATTTGTGATTGGCAGACAGACACTTGAAGTGCGTTTTGGACAATTTAAATGAGCAGGACACATTGTGATAATGTGATAGGTAGAGAAAGGACACGATTATTTTATGAATTAGACAGAGAAATTTAGAAACTGGCACGATTTTGAAGTATTTTGTTAAAAGAGACTGGCATTTAATGTGTTACTATGAATAACCTCTCCAGTCTTCAAATACCCCTGCTCTTATTTTATTTACATTTATGTACATGACCCAATCTTCGACGGATTCCTTAAAGTCACACTTATTCTTTGTGTGCATAGTGGGGAACCTCGTTGCTCTTCTTCAGTACTTAAATATGTTATGTATAGTTATAAAATTTCTTATAAACTACTACTATTGTCTTATATCACACCCCAGAGGTCCCGGGTTCGAATCCTGGCATGGGTTTGGATGTTTGTGTCGTCATGGTCCCGAAGACAGTTGGAGGATCGATACGTTGACCACGTGTCACTCCAAATTTGGAATGTGTCATGTAAGATGACAGTCCGCAGTCGACTCGGTAGGCCCAGGCCCTCAATGGACTGTAGAGCCAAGGAGGAAGGAAGAAATTGCCTTATTATTAGATTTAAATAGTTTCCATACATACAGGATGAACCAGAACTTAATCGAGAAACTTGTTCTGGAGTACCTAGTGAGTAGTTTGGTGTAAAGACCCTGGCGTCTTGTTAAAGAGTAATGATGCAATTATAGTAAGACGAAACAGGTACAGTTTTATCACAGTATGTTCAATCTGCTCTGTCAGTGTACAGTATACCACGTAACAAATATAGATCCCTTGCAGAAATTGTTCAAAATATCGACCACCTTAATCACAGAAGAGTGTAAACTGAAGCACCATCGGCTGTTTCACAAGCTCGAGAGTTTGGGATACTGCTACGATAATCGTAGCAATCAAATATCGTCTGAGTGTTATTGTGTTGTATGTTCTCATTAAATGCATACTTCTTACATAAGAGAGGGTGATTGTGGTAATAAAGTATGACTGCGACAAGAAAATGAATAAATAAAATTACATTGATCAGTGCTGCGAAATCTCTAAAAATATACTACAGTGAAATATATTTCCAGTTTTTTTTCAGGCAAAAACAATACTCTTTTTTTATTTAAAAAAATCATTCCTAATAATATGATTCCACACTTATTTATTTATATTGAATATAATTATACTTTCAATTATAAGTTAAATATGGTCCTTACAACCAGTTTATTAATTATTGTTTAACTTCTATGTATCTGCCACCGGGCATCTGCCCATTTTTAGATTTAATAAATACAATACAATACTGTGTAACGACTCGCCACTCTCCGTGTGACCCGTGTACCCTAACATCCCCTAAAAGATTATCAGTGGAGTTGTGGTTCATCCTTGTTAAGAAAATACCCATGTTATTTCCTGTTGTTGACGTCTTCGATTGAAATACAATGCACTTTATAGATGAAGGAACACATGATGCATAAGGAATTGAAGTAGAATTTTATTCGTTTTTTATGCCTCTCTGTTCTTAATAGGAGCCTCGAAAATCTTCCTTGTGCCACCCATTGTAATTATTGGTATTTTAGCACATATTGTCCACACAGCTTGATGAGGGGGAAAGTGAGACGTTTCTCTGCTCCCATTTGCTGAACTCCAGAGCGGCTGCCATTAGAGGTATACGAAGTCAATTCTGGCAACGTTTCATGAAGTTGGATTAGAGATGAGAAAAAAATCGCGTACTGTCCACTGGTAGTGATTTGGTCATCAGGGCGGTTGTCATCAGCCCGGAGTGTTTTCCAGGGAGAGTAAGAGGATGGACACGCTTGGAGCGTGTCTTGTGACTCGGTAATATGTCACTCCCCCTCCCTCCCCCACGAACAACCAATCCCACCACCCTGCACTGTCACGAGCTATTAATCTCGTTAGACCCCCGTCGCCTGGATTCGATTAGCACTGGACAGCTTGTCAGGGTGCGTGAGTTCGACCCCCGTTACCGCCAGCAACAGCGGCCCGGAGATAGACATCACTTTGACGTCTGCCTCCCCCGCTCCGAAACCACCCTATCTCTGCTCGGCACAGAGCCGCAGATAACAAAGGGACTGCTCAAGCAACAGTCCCCTCTGACGACACACGGGAAAATATGGGAATTTCGAGAGGATAATTTCACAGAAGCGTTTCACAAAGAGCACGTTTCAAAGTCTTCTGGTAATTATATTAAAAATGGTCATATTCCGTATGCTAGTTTCAGCATATTAATATACAAAGTAAATAACAGTTTATTTTACATATTCTTCGCCTTTCTGTAAAAAACCATGAGGCATCGTAGTGTTAAATAACGCCTCATGGGTACACTGACATTTTTTACAGTCGCATCTGACAGCAATTTATGTTACCCCAGTGCGGTTACATAGAGATGTAGGACTACTATTGGGTCAGAGTTGTCTTGTATGGGATTGTCCCAGGACAGTTTTAGGCTAGTATTGGCAGAGAAAGCCGTCCTCTGTGTGTGTGTGTGTGTTTATTTGGCGTCGTTCTCCGCGCCATCCAGGGCCGATTGCCGTAACCGAGGCGCACTTTCTCGACGCCATATCGCCGTCGCTCGAGTTTATTTTCATAGCGCACGTGACTTCGCGGCTATAACGCGACGCTGCTGCTAGCTATCGGCGGCGATAAGACTGCCATCACGTAATGCTTTGATTGCTCCTCTCAAGTCCGCCTGCCAGTCTTCCGCGAGCCGTCAAACCAGGGTGAAGACAACTCGTAACACGGAAGCCATTCAGTTACATGATCATACACTCATTGACTTAGCACCAGAACTATATTAATTTGTAATTTAAATTAGAACAGGTTATTTTCTAATAATTTTCAGGTTAAAACCGTTTACACAACAATTAATTTTACTTTGGAAAAACTTTCCAAATTTTGTAAAATCCCTATAACGTGTAATTTACTCCAAGGAAAGAGAGAACAATTTCGAAGACTTCGACCAAGAAAAATGATAGGGCACGTTTTGAGACATGAGACATGAGGATCTTGTAAAATTAGCATTAGAGGGATGTAAGGCCAAGAATGGAAAACGCTAAGCAGGGAGTATTTGGATATGGAGATTATGCGTAAATGAAAAGCACAATATCATGAAGCATTGCATCAGACCAGTCTTAGGACTGAATACCACAACGAGTAATTACACTAAATTCTTGTAAAACAAAACTATGTTCAACCAAATTTCATAATCAGATAAATCATCCGACGTAAAATATAATTCTGTGCATTTTGTTTCCAATAAAATGCTTAAGGCTTTAGTAATTAACGAAAAAATATTCCATTTTTCGTTGGTTCTAGGTCACAGAAACATTTTTCGAAGTCATCACTGGTCACAACATATATACAACACAAAACATAAAATAAAATTCCCGACCTTTTGCGAGGTTAAATGTACATAGGTACATTTCGTGAGAAAAGAGAATGGGGAGTATTGTCCTTTGAGAAGGAACTAACCCTTTAAGCGTGCCTGAGAAACGCTATTCTCATTGGTCAAGTTATGTATTACACTCTTACATACGGGATATACAGACTGAGGCAACGACTTTCTACTTATCAACTCTTAGTGGTTATGGGCGAGTTTCCTTTCCTTCAACATCTCCTGAACTGAAAGCAATTCTTGTCTCAACAAAGCCTCGAGGTAAACTGAGCACCGGACTGCCCCAACTTCAATATCGGGGAAGGTGCGCATCATCTTGACAGACGATTGGCTAAATCTCCTGAGTTATACTGGGCTATATACTTCACATCTGAAAGTGATCAGGTCGTTTTGCTTACCTGACGGCGCTAATAATGGAAATAAAATAAAAATTATTAAACACACTACTATGGTTGTAATTAATTCCTTCTTTCAGTGATCTTTATCTCAGCTCAACCACATAAATTGATGCACAACGTAAAAATTACTTATTTGATAAATATTGTTAGATACCCTTTTCTTTGCATATTAACTAATCATCCACTATAACATAAACTAGTGGTCATTACAGACGATTTAGAACTAGTGTTGATTGATAAACATTATTTGAAATTGTATTTGATGGGAAGTGAAGCGTAATTAATTATTTAATTGAAGTGTTGCTCAAGTAAATAATTTTTACCACATTAGAAAACCAAGACTTGTGTTATGTAAATTGAAGAGAACTACTGGTGGTGTTCAAAGGAAGGGAACGCAAAGTAGCACTTTGAGTTTATCAAATTATTACTTAAATCTGGGTTCTTTAGAAGTTGTTGGGGTGGTTGACTAAAAGGAAGAGAGAAAGTGGCGAAAGCAGGGATAGGAAGGGAGAATCGAAGAGAGGGAGACCTTGAAGCACTGGAAAGACGTTTGTAGGAGCTAATCAAACGTAGAATCGGAGTGAGGGAGGTTGGAGATCGAGTATCGCGCTGGAGGGAGGCTGAGAGGGAACGCCACATGAAAGGTTCAACAGTGTAGAGAGGCCCGAGACAACAATCGCCTCCACTCGAGGCAAAGGTTGCTCCATTATTACCTGCTGCGTGCGTACAAAAGAAGCAGGCACGGGAACCCGGCTCCATTGGGCTCCAGAGAGGTTTATTGCAAACTACACACACACACACAGCTAGTCGGAAATCACTGCGGCGCTCGTCTCAGAAAGCCTCTTTCCATAGGTACTCACGCACTTGCTGCTCAGTTAAGAGCTTCATATCATCCCGCACGATTATTACCAGCTACTTCGACCACTGTGTATATTTGGTGCAGTAAAAACTACTGAACAACGAAAAAAACGACCTTGAACAAACAACAATTAAATTGAGAGCATCGCTGAAAAAAATAGGTGAACCGGACGTTTCAATGAGATATAAGCCACTTACTCTAAAATATGAAGTTTTATGTTCAAATTACAATCTTAAGGTTTTAGCAGTTAAACAGTAGAGGACCAATGAAATTAAATAATAAATTCTTCAACTTATTAAGATTATAAGCATCTAATTTAAAAGTAACCCTGTGTTAGTTAAAGAAATAAATAATAATAGATGAATGTGTCAGTTCATTTGATATAATGCCACAGAAAATTAAAATAATGAATTCGCTAATTACAACACTTCTTAAGACATTGTTAAGTTGTAACAGGAATTAATTTTAGATAATATAACGTTCATTTAAATGAAAAAAAAATCAGTGAGATAGAGGTCCAGTAAAACATTAGAATACCCCAAATAAGGGGTAAAAATCTAGTTTGCTAAATTATTAATTTTAATTCAAATTTCACTTACTGGCATTTCCATGTACTTTGGAATCATTGAAATGTCAGATTTAGTTTATAATTTTTTTTGGTGATGATTTTCTCGGTCTGCTCTGTCATAAAAGAGTGTTTAAAGTAATAGAGTACTGCGGTGTTCACATTTCTGAAATCTAGATTCTTATTTTATCGTTAAAATAAAATGAATAGTATTCAGTAGGCTGTACATAGTTGTTGTGTTCTTTAATCTAATTCGTTCTTTATTGCAAACCTTCATTTGGCTCACTTCCGCCAAAGAATTACTTGCGCCAGTACAAATGACGCACTAAAGTTTTCAATTGCCGTGCAGACAACAAGGGCGAAATAAAGAAGACGCAACTGCGGCAGCTAATAAAAGGAGAGAACACGGCGCTCTTAAATCAGAGAAGAGCGCATTTGCGACGAATGGAGTTCGTACACAAGGCAATTAACTTACATCGCCATAATTCGGGGAGACATAAATTGCGTTTATTTACGAGCGCTAACATCCATGATCGCCAGTTCGTTCACTCGACTTTCTTTTGCTTCGACAGGAAGGAATATTCCTTGTTTTATGTAGTGATCTCGAAAAGACGTGCCTTGACTGAATTAACGAGGGAAATCATTAACCTCTCAGCAGCAATAAAAATTGTGTCATTTGGAGAAAAAATGGTCAATAATGTGGCTTGTTCTGAGAAAATAACGACTGTGTTAAAAAAAATACACAGCGTTGTGATTCGGCACGAATAGATTCACTTTAACAGCAAAGAGAATCGTGATATGTAGGAAAGGAAAGGAAAGGACACTGTAAAAAATTTCAATTATATCTATTTTAAAAAATAATAAAATAATCTTAAAATTATTTTCATTTGTTCTCTCTTTATATTTTTTATTGTCACTACACTTGCGAGAATTCTTTTCCAGTATCTGGATTCAAAGACTGAGGACAGACAGTCTTCATTACGGTAAATAGATATTTATCTGTTAATCTTGATATGCAGGCCGTTTTATTTAATTTCATGGATGAAAATAGTTGCTCAAATAAGTTTGTACTCCCAAAATAGCACAAAATTTGTGCAGAAAATTTTTTAACGTCTGGGTATTTTTCACCTAAATAAAAATAATTTTTGGGTATTTCTACTTCTCTATACTTGTCTTTTAAAATAGAAACATTTTGAAAGTCGGTTACTCCAGTTGTACTGAACTGGGAGCATTTTAAACTTCAAGGGAAAAAAAGACCAGTAAAAAGTGACCTCTAAAAAAAACTCATAACGGTTATCGAATTCGTTTTTGATTCCTTCAATTTTACCACTTTATTGTGAAGATGTGATTTTAACAGATCTCAAGCAGGAAAATACGTCAAAACATTTTTTTGTAGATGATTTTTAAACAAAATCAATTTTCGTTCAAAACTTGCCATTGTATCGTAAATATTTATTAATTGATGAATGAATGAATTTATTAATACTGCAATTGAGTAGCACTCGGTGGCAGTTACAAAAAGATAAACTTAAAAATAAAATATGTTACAAATAATAATTACAGTAATATAATATAAATTAAATTAAATCGTAACAAAAAAAGATAAAAAGTACCCATTATTCATTGCCCATCATGTAATATTAAGATTATTCAGATGATGTGCAATATCTGTTGAAAATGGTATATCTTTTACGGACAAAGGCTCTTTTATAATTGACATATTTTCGTTTTTTCATCTTTATCTCAAGAAATGAAATTATTTCTTCCAAAAGTTAATATTAAGTCTTCAGAACTTTGTGAGAGGACAACAACGAAGTGCTGTTTAATAAGGACGATCTAATTTGATATATAGCATGTAATTTTTCTATCAGTCTTGACGCAAATCCTTTACTTTTACCCGTCATGGATTTAGCATCGTCATCTGTTACAGAAACGAGTCTATGAAGAGAAAGATTATAGTTTCCTAAAATGTTCCATACAGCGTGGAATATGTTTTAATCCGTTGTAGTTCCATAAAGAGGGAAAAATTCCAACAATTATGCAGTAATCTTCATTTATAATGTCATAATAACACAGTAAGTGGAATAGAATGGTATAGGAACGCCTAATAGGATTTATGACTAACAGTTGATTTTCACGCCGCCTTTCGAGCGGAAAATCAATGGCTTTATAAATATTTATATTATTACATTACAAACAGACGCTTCAATTTTATTTATTGGCCTAGGCAATCAAGGCCCAAAAAAAATCTCTTCACGGGTAGTATGCGACCCGCAAGCCACCAGTTTGACTTGCCTGATATAAAGGAATTGATGAAGATGATTAACATAATCGTGACGAACGCTTAATAACAAGAATTGGAAACAAAATTTATTCATAACCCTTTTTATGAAGATTTACCATAGCACTGAATAATTTTATTCTGTTAGAAGCGGAATCTGAACTAGTATATTAAATATTTGCACACATATATTAATGTAATAATTTAAAAAGATTAAATTCTTTATTGCAGTATATGACGGAGTTAGAACCGTATTTGGAATGTCGTTTGAATGTCCGTACGTGTTTCCCTTTGTCAAAATACCACAAAATAATAAGAAATATTTCTCCGGGAAATAACTGCATCACGTATGGAAGAAAAGGAAACATAATAACGAAATTATCACATTCGAGAAACACGTACACAAAAAAGCCTGTTGGAAACTTCCCGTCAACGCCGCAAGTAAGAAGGGGTGAAAGTACGGCAATATTGTTTAAATATGAACATTTGGATGCCGGAGCTGTTCTTATTGGCTTGCATAAATCTATGTGTTCAGCAGAGGGATAGTAAAGGGAGAGAAAGGGTGTTTTATGACTGGGGAAGGGGGTGAGATAAGGACATAAAGCGCGGCGGGAGTTTAGTGTCGCTTGGAACATGTGTAATGACAGAAAGCGTTAAAGCGCTGCTCTCTGCTGGGAGGAGCATAACCCACGAGCGTGACTCGCACCATGCACAAATATATTCTAGGACCATATTTTACGGTTACATGGAACTTAAGAGTCATTAGTTTCTTTATAATAATCGTTTCAATGTAATGATCAACACGGGAACTGGAGCATGTTTTATTGATTCACTCAAGAAAGCGCACATCGCCATTAACGAATATTATACGGAAGCTAAAAACGGACGTAAACAGAGAGTGACTGTGTGTGCAATATTCGATATTCTTATTTTACACAGTTAAATAAAGAAAAAAATAGCGTTTTTACAGTGGCGCGTCAAGTTCCTGTCAGCGGGTGTTAAAAATTTTGCCCAAATTCCTATGAGCCACTGTTGAATAATCTCTCTTAACTCACATTTGGATACCACCTTTCTTATCAGAAACCACACAACACCAAACAGACGGTTATTCTTTTGTATACCAACCTTTATAAATAAAATTACGGTGTGCGTGTTTTCGCAATTCTTCTCCTCCTAAATGCCTCGACCGATTTTGTTGAAATTTTTTTAGTGCTCTTATGGGTGGTTCTTAGCTATATTTGGACCCGATTGGTGACGCTGTAGTCGAGATCCAGATTTTTTTAATTTCCAACCAAATTTTTTGAAAATATTTATTTGATTTCTAACATAAAAATAGTGTAATCGGAAAAATTTCAGACTGACCGATTGAATAATCTGTGGCATTTCACTTACTCATCAGCTTCGCATTGTTTTGAAATTTCTATTTCAGTTTGCGGATTTCTCATGTATTCCATGCATATTGAGTGAATTATTTGTCGATTAATTTGGTATTCATATTAACAATAATATATCATGAATTCGGTTTTAATAGTTTTTTATCGTGTTTTATATTAATAGCAGAATTATGTGGAATGATACGTAGCATTTCACTAATTATTTTTAAAGAATATTGATTTTTTAATCCAAATTATTTGTATGAATTCAATAAAAATTGTGAAACAGCTATGTAGGTCGAAAAGATGTTTCAGTGTAATGATCAATAATCAATGTTGAAGTCGTATTAGGGAAGTCTTCTAGAACTCTAAAAGAGATATTTTTCTGCTGGACGGATAACATGACCATGGCAGCGCGTTTGAGAACTGGTCCATATTGGAATATTACGAAGACAATGAAAGTCTGGTTCGCCGCGGAATCTACACCCAACCCTCTAGCACAATGCGCCATGAATCTCTATCAGGAACCCTGCCACCTACTTTTATTACCTCCTCATCTCACCCCCTCCCACCGTACTCGCTCTTTCCATCATTCTCCTCGGCAAGATGGCCGCGTTATTATCTGCTGAATCGGTGAGACGCGATCGGCCGTCGATAAAGATATTTTAGCATCCCCACCCTGAGGGATGCAGCTCGTGTGGCTGCCACCCCTTCTAATACAAAGAGACGGCCTTTTGTCACGCGGTTGACGTAATATCACGTTAGCGTATAAAATGACTTTCCTTTGAGCTTCAGTTCAATTATAGCGAGTCGCGTTACGATCTAACTGAATTCGTAGGGAGTGGAATTCTTCCCAAAATTGTAGTTAGGCTTATCTCTGGTTCGGTTCACCGCAGGTATAGGGCGTGTGTGTGTGTGCGTTGAAACCAGGCAGAGTTAAACAATTTTCAGCGGAACTCGGTTAGCGGGGCGTAATTGAGGGATAAAGGGGGTAGCAATTTGCCTGACAGCGTTCTCGTCCCTATGTAACCGGCTCAGTCGCGGGCGGAATGCTTTCGGTGAAATCATTAGTCTCAGAAAGTCAGATCATCCGCACGCAGCACACGAAAGTAGTGCGGAATAGCCGGCTGCAGAGGGGCTACTTTACTTTAGGCATGACGACCAGGCCATGTTTAACATTTCGTATATATTTTTCATATATAGTCTGTTATGTATGATGTAATTATATTTTCATGATTCCTAAATTAATCAATTTGTGTATAGATAAATATTTATTTAGTGTGATTAGTAAGTTTTGTTACAGACAAAGGACGAAGTTAAGTTAGAAATATGGAAATAAGACAATAGAAATAATAAAAAAATTAATTAATTTAAAAACATGTTTGTCCATATTTTATTCCTCATCAGGCTGCTAATATCGATATTAAAACTAAAGGATCATCAAATATCATAGAAGCATAGAATAAGGGAGACAAATGGCATAACTTTGAAAGATTACATATCTGGATCAGAAAAAATTTATTCTGACATGACTGTAATTAGTATTATGTTTAATGTGAAGCAATTTGGAAACTTATCTGGACTTATAATTGGAGTCTATCTAAAATTTGGAAAAGATCCCAATCATTATACGTACCTAAAATGTATTTAGAATTGACAGATACTAAATACTAATTGTAAGTACAAAACATCCAATGGGTGGGGCAGAACGGGAAATTTTTTTCTTTTTAATAATTCTCAAAAATCAAAATCCGATGTTTTAAGTTATATTGATATTATATTAAGTAAATAATAGAATTAACTAGCGTTTTATGCTTTTATGAAGTGATTTTTATATTTCCATAATTTTACAAAACTTTTTAAACAATAAGTTTCCCTTTCCACCCTAACTTACCCTACAGGCCTTTTTTGAATGTTCCATCCCATCTACCCGAATCCTAGTCGTCTCTTATTTCTGCAACGTTTGTTCCCTTGTCGCAAGGAACACTTGTACAAAATTTGGTCGAAATTGAGCTCTGCGTTTATACTTGTACGCGGAACATAGATACATTCGAATATAAAGGAACTCAATTTATCTTAAATATTAAAAAGTAACTTATAATTCCAATTTAAATTATATTTTAAATTAAATTTGTACTTTGTAATTTTATTAATTTAGGCTCGTATTTTTTTATGTATATGTATCACCTGATGCAGTCCATACGTAGGTAAAAGCGTCGTGTATCTATTACATAATTTCACTTAAATATCAATTTTCCGACAGTTTGACTAATGTATTGTTATTTAATGCAATGAATTATCATAGAGTTATAAAAATATTTCAACAATTTTAAGGTATTTAACCCCAAAATGCTAAAATTATTTTAATTTATTTAAATTTTCTGTGTGACAGTAATAATTTCTTGTATTGACAATGCCAGTTGAATATATGTCGATGAAAATGCGTATAGCAAATAAACTTTCGCGTTTACACGTGACATGATGAAGCATTACTTGAACACTGTACTTTTCTTACTTTTAAATTAGAAGAGATTTTTTATTTTGGGGACATAACTGTAGCACATCAAGATGGATTCATACTTTCGTATGTATCTGAAATACAATTTATAAAACGGCCTGGCAGCTTGATACAGAGATCAACATAGTAATTTTGCTTATAAAATATTGAAATATTGTTGTTTTCCCAGCAATTTAATGCAATTTTATATGGACTTCAAAAATTTACATGCAAGTTCTATGAATATAAATATAACAACCATAAATCAATACCCAAAAGTATAATTCATTGTGCAAAATATAAAAGAAAAATCGTTGTAACTTCAGTTTGTAGTTTAAATAATAATTTATTATTACATTCATAGCGATGATAATTCGTAAGCATTTTCAATATATTTTGGACAATTATTACTGTAGTGCAACAAGAGACTCATTTAACAGTTTATAATTACATTATTTTTTAGGTTATTCTAAACATCCTTTATTCAACAAACAACAATTTTAAGCAGAATATTTTATACGATAAGGTATCGCTAATAAATCTGAATAAATGTAAAGAAAGCGAACATATTAATTTCTGATGAAATTCAAAAGATCGGCAATAGGCAACAGTACTTAATTTTTGAACACTCAACGACGGATACAACTATAGAGAATAAATAAAACTTTATCAAAAGACACAATTCTGACGATTGATATATGATTGCAGTTTGAAAATCAGTAAAGCTTGTCAACTATATAGGTTGGGACTTGCACAAATTATGGCAACATGGCGAAAATTAAGTTTTGCAATATTTGCTCGTTAACTTCGTGTGGATTTTCCAAATACGAACGTAAGAGTGAAAATGAATATCATAATGAAGCTTTGTTATGTGACAAGGGAAACTAAATTTTCTAAACATAGGAAGTTCCAGAAAGTTCCAGAAAGTTCTAGTTTGCTATGCCAGAGTTAAATGAACATTGGGAGGCAAGGATTCGTATGAACCACGTTCTGGTTTTAGTAGGACGTAAGCCAATTGAATTTATATAATATATTTAATTAAAAATTCCAGTATTTTACTACGAGACAGATGTTTCGGGAATAAACGTTTGAACGAATCATCCGGCGTCGCTTTCCATGCTTTCACTATTCTCGTCCAAGGTGTTTCATAACGGCGTCTTTTTTTCTGATAAATTTCAGTTGGCACCGGAGTCAGTGATAAATGACGCTGGCCAGGGGAGACAAGCAAATACCTGCATGAAGGATGGGCGAGGATAAAGACGCTGACGCCGCAAGAAAGATGGCGACTTGTTGCAGCCGACGCCACCGAACTGCGTAAGCAAATTTTCGTGGGCAAATTGGATATTAATGCAGCCAATTAAGAGGGGTGAGAAAGGGAAAATTAAGCTTCGAGGAGGTTAGTTAACGGCGCAACTGGTCCTGAGGACGAGGAAGGGGAAAACCAAAGTGCTACGGCGTACACACATACACGCCCTCACACGTACACAAGGTTGTCCCAGAAACCGAACATCCCTGGTATCCTCATGAAAGACAATAATTATCACGCTCAATAACATGTGAAAATAATTAAAAAATTATTTAATAGACTGTGAAAGGCTCAAATTTGAGAAATATAGCCATTTCTTAAAAGAAACTTTTATTTTCATTTCTTATATAAAATTTTATTTTTGAAGCTAATTATTAAGCTGAATATGAAGATAAAATTTTTAAATAATTATTATGCAATTTAATATAATCTATAGACAAAATGTTATCTTCCGGTGTGCGAAAAGAAAATTAGTTAAAGCTTTTGAATAAGTAATGCCACAACTAAGTGACGTAGAATGAGAATGGGCCAAAATAGAACAGTAAAAATTTAGAAGTAAATAAATATAATTAAATTAACGATCAATTACAGACAAAAAATTTTAATTGATACGACGTTTCGTCCTCATATATGGGATTTAATCAAGCAATTTCTTCAGCACAGTACTACAAAGAAAGATAAAAGAAATAGGCAAAAAGACGTGTAACCACAATAAATTTACATTGGAAATTTAAATAATTTATTTCTTATGTGTAAGTAATTCTTGGCTTAGGCCATCTTTATCAAGTGACAAAACATAGTTTGAATTAAATAAAAATTCTAATGTCTGTAATTGGTCGTTAATTTATATTAAGTGATATGATGGATATAAATGGTTGAAATAATATCAATATAAGCCAAAATATAATTTAACATTGTATTATTACAACTAGTAATTGAATTAAATATCATTCTTCATTACTGCATACATGTCTACTACTTTTTTGCTGTTTTAATGGCTGTACAGATTATTTAGATAGAATGTATCAACTGAAAAGTACTGAGTTATTTTTAATAATTGTGTAACAATTAAAACATACTAAAAATTTTAATCTTTGATGAAAGTATTAAAGTACTTTTTTGCAAAGAATCTAAATTATATATATGATATTAAAAAATAATATAATGAAAAGAATAGAGTATACCAAATCAAACTTTTCATAGTCTTTTGCTTCTTTTCCCATATTATTTTAGAATATGTAGTGTTACGCATGTAGAAGAAGTATTCCTCGAGCTTCAATATTGACTATTTTAATTATAAAGTAAGACAGAAACTATCAAGAATAACAAAATTTAACTATGACAATACACATTTTAAAATTTTCAATACCCCAACGTGGTACGCATTTGGAAAAATTTAGCTACCATCAAGGTCTTATACATGAAATATGAAATAGTTGGCTTGTTATGACGTAACGAATATAGTTTTGGCTGAGTGATGCAGTAAATTGTAGGAGAAGTTATAAAACCATTAAGGAATGATCAGTTTACGTCTGAGAGGAAAAATGGGCAAATTAAATGTGGAATAGCATAGTTGTACTAAAGAAGTAAAGAGGTTTAGGATGTGTCTGACGAAATATAAATATAAAAATACAACAGACCCTCTAAATTTTCTAATAAATATTTATAGTTTAGACGATGTGATTAGCAATTCTATTACAAGATGTAATGGAGTGTAGTATTTACAGGTCATATTTAAATTTTAAATTATATGGTCATTGCAAAATCTAATTATTCAGAAACACAATAGTTCATCCCTTATCAGATTTTTGTTTACTCCTCCACTTCTTTCACACAATTTACTCCCCGTGTCACCCAATTTGAGTTTTTATCTGTGATAAACTTTTGTCAGTCGCTACAGTTTTTCTTTTTGTTAAAAAAGTAACGTCTGGCCGTATCTCTCTGGGAAACTAATTTATTCGTCATTTCTTTTTTATGAGCCTATGTCTCACTTTCACCCTCGCTTCTCACTTTTTTCATTCCCTTCTTTTTATGTATCTATCTGAATGAACTTGTTAACAGATTTAATTTTGTAAAAAGGTAAGATAAAACTACAATGGGAACCTAAGTATGAGACAATCTAGTTTTTTGTCGCTCTCACAGAAAAATAACTCTAGTTCTGTTATCACAAAATTTAACGTATTGCAGTATGTTTCTACAAAGAAAAATATCTTTGTAAAATGAAAACAAGAGATCTACCATCTTTGGAGGGAAAGTAGTCATCTCTGGAGAACAGGTCGTGGAGTTGGTAACGATTTTTTCTAGCTACACACGAATTTGGATAGTACAGCATATTACGTAATTATTTAAATTTTTCTTTATCATTCACATGTATATATAATTATTGAAATGAATTCAAACATAATTCATCTTCATATATTATATTCCCTTTTAAGTTTTATTACGGATAGCTAAATATTACGTTAAATGTACTATGAAAGTGAAAAATATTAAAAAAATTAATTTAATGTTTGTATTTATAAACGAAGTAAGTTCTCCATTAAGTACGAAATTTATCTTTGAGAATATAATTCGATGATCGTTTTAGAACAATATACAATACAAGATGAAAAATAATTCCTTTTTATTACTAAAAAAAATTTGTTATCAAATTTCCATACATCATCTTCATTAATTTGTATTGATCATAGCACGTGTGGTGACTTCATTTTGACTACACGTTTTGTTTGACCAATATAATATTTTTGGGAGTTGGACGCATTCCAACGAGTTGCATAGATCACGTTATGTTGTGAATAATTTTCAAAATCGTGTTTGCACTTTCTGATAAATTTATTGGGCTTATCAGTAACCAAAAATAGTAATTTCTTTAATTTTTCGCTAGCATTACATTCTGTATTCCTTAAATTACTAATTGAGAGCGAATTAATGTGAATGTGTTTATGAATTTTTAGAATATGTTTGCTAATGAAGTCCAACGGATACGAATTACTAATTAAAATAAAGACATTAATATTTTTGCACGCCAGTGTTATGTCTAATTAAATAAGAATTCAATTTTTAACATATATACATTTTATTCTTTGAAAGGAAATCACAAGGAAATGTACAAAGAAGATGGTTTGAATTAACGAAAACATCGCCGGCTTGCCAACATGATACTCTTTCCCCCAAGTTACCACGTTTTAGTATGGAAATTTGAAAACAGAATTTTGGTAAAAAAATTAAACATATCGTCGTAACACTTCAAGGAAAACGGTTCCGAAAGGAGTACAGGAATAGGATTGCTGCCATAAAAATTTAAGAAACGCCCGGTCCTTTCAGGCACGTGATCATGTTGTTCTAGGATTCTCCTTCGTAAATCTCCACCAAAAAAGTGTCTTCCACATTCCTGAAAAAATTTTGCCTAGCTGTTTTCTACTCTCGTTTTTTCTTAATTGGCGGAAACTGGCCTCAGCATCACCAGCCAAATCTATTAAACATTTCCTGGTTGGTTGGTTATGAAAATGCTGCTTGACTCTGTAGTGGCAAGGGCGGTTTACGTGAACCTGATTATTTTTATAGGAGCCTGTACAGGAATTTTCCTTCTGGATGTAGAAACACATCGTAAAAGTAAACACTCAACGCAGTTAAGTATATTGAAATAAAAAAATCAAATAAAATGTGCGCTATACTATTGAATTAAATACTGTAGTAGGAATAACATATATGAATTCCCGGGCTTCGACGGGCACACAAATTCTCGTATTCATTTCTTACAGCAATGCGTAGAAAATTTTGTGGTAATTCTACGGTGTCCTATTTTGTGAAAAATATTGTTCATGTGCGGAAAGTGTTTAATATCAGTGAAACTGAAGACTGTCTTTCCAATATTGCCAAACGTTATATTGCCATTTTTTCTTCCGTGTTCGCCAAATTGCACGGAAGGAAATCTGAGATTTACGGACAGCCATAAGAGCTCGCGCTCGTAGAAAGAAAGTCTAATACTTCTGGTAATGGCCGCAATATATATATAAAACACACACGTTTTGGCTTTAAAATTGAACGTCAGTTTATCCCGGGAAGACAAATATCTGTACCGAAACGGGGAGGCGAGCAGCGGAAAGCATGGAAACACGCGCTTCGTCGCCCTTCCCAATATCTGGTGACAGAAGGACCAGGGTGGAGAAAGACGAAAAAAAAATCAGGACGGAATTTCGTATGCATTGTGTGCAACAGGTGTGGAGGCGAACAGCAGCATCCCTGACTGCAGAGTAGCGTGCATTTTACGGGGGGGCTAATGGCTCCCAGACTTCCGAAGCCGTAGAAAAGGCGATGGCTCGTGCTCGGAAGGGCGGCTGATATTAATACAATACTTTTACTGTAGCTCACATGGGTCTGATGGAACAATTTCACTGTTATGTTACTAATAATAAGCAAAAGTCGTGTGTGTCATTTATCATTTCCCGGTTGGAAATGCTGTGGACACATTCCATTCCGAAAAAATAAACCGCAAAATAAACGCTCATAAATCTTTTCAAAATAATGAAATCAATACTTCAAAGTCAATGAGATCGGAATCAGTAAATAAAAACAGTAATTCATTTCTGCACAATTTAAAGAAATGGGGCAGTGACCTCTAAAATGGGTGGATAGCAAATAAAATAAATCGTAACTCATCCTCTGCTTGGAAACTTTGACATACTTTCTAATCATTCCACAAAAATCTACAACCGTATCCTAAATAAATAATACGATACCTATGAAGTTTCGTTGAAAATGGAGAAATCGACATTACTTTGGCAATCCTGAAAAACAGACGTAGAAAATGTGGCCTAGATAGAAATATAGTAACACTAGCGAGGGACCCGGCGTTGCCCGGGTATTTATTTATTTTTTCCCTGTTTATTATTTAATTCTTCGACAAAACATGATTTAAACGGGCATTTAAGTAGTCACAATATGAACATAAAAAATGTACTTTCAGTATTGAGAGAGTAAAAAATATTCCCAGTACATGGCACGGCTAAGAATATTTGCAGTAAACTAAATGAATAAAAATTCTATTAACAGTTGATAAGAACACAAAAATACTCTCTGTACATTAAAGAAATAAAAATTGCCACCAGTAATCTAACAGCATCAAAAGTATTTAATGTAATGGAGTAAGTTACACTCACTGTTCCTTAAGTAAGGCAAAATTATGTCCGGAATTTTAATATGGTAATAATTAGTTTCGGTACCATAAGACAGTAAGGAACTACGGGTTAGTTTATGCCACTTAGGTCAACTTTACATATTTGATGGGTAAAATAAGTTGGATAGAAATTGCTTCTGTTGTAACATAACTTTAATTACCCCCATTTAATCACTAAATTAAACCTCCGCAGAAATTTCTCTACCCCGTCCCACCCTTTATCAAGAAATTAACTGCAATTTAAATCGAATGCTATATGTCACAATAAAACTCAAAGACTAGCTTAGTACCGATTTCTTTACCAAACTTGACTGTTTATTTTCTATTTTCATACGACGCCCCCTACATTTCTACTTCTAGGAATACTCCACCTCGCCTCTAAATCGGATTGAAATTATACGCAATAAAATTAAGCAAAACCGCTATCAAATTAATTGCCCTATAAAATTATAAATTAGAAGAAAATAACGGCTTTTATGGATATTAAAATTTCCGCCCCTCCACCCCCACCCCGATGGTGGTAGCCGTGTCTTACCCCAACAGTAGTGAGTTCTATTTTACAATCCCTCTTAGGGTATGAAATGTAACTTAAAATACTTTTTTTTGTATTGAAGTCGAGATTTTTTCTATTTCATTGCCTTATGACTCTACTTTGTTTAAATAATTGTATTCTTGAATTTAATTTTAGTTTACTACTCTGTATTCTTATTAATTATGTGTTGAGAATGTCTGATTATTTACTACATAGCTAAACTTTAAATATTTACACTCAAACATACATAAATTTGATATTAGTATATTAATTTTTTTATATTTCAAGATATAAGGTACATAATAAAAAATCAGCTTACTTAATTAAATTTTGTCGTATTTCGTGTGCCACATTTACAGGGTTATGCTCAATGATAGTATGATCTCATACCGTACATTATGTTCAGAAATAATATAAAAAAATTTCAGATGATAAATAAGTGGTGCTACCTTGAAACTTGATTAAAAACTCATTCAAAAGAACCGATTCAGAACAATTGGGTCACCCGTAAGAATTTCTGTTTTTTTCTTAAAGTTTGATAGCGACCAAACTTGTGATTGAAACGTGTTTGATCTAAATAGGAGAATTTTATAATATTTTATTACATTTTTGTATTTTCTGGTTACAACATATTGTACGTGGAGGATTATAATTATGATATAATTTAATTTTAAAATATTTGGAGGCTGATGAAATGAACACAAATTACTTATTTATTAGGTAATATGTTGTTTAATATTGTATATATGCTCAATATGTGGATAATTTAACAAGGCACAAATCAGGAAAAAAATGTTTTACTTGTATGGCGTGGTAGAAGCATCGGTAAGTAAACTGTTTGGTAAGTGTACTGGTGCAAGCCTAATGGAAGTGATCGTTCAGACTTGTTCTGCTGACTCTGCCGAAAGGTTCGACGGTCATCAGCAGGTCAACGTCTCGGAAGGCCAATGGAGTGGACAGGCACAGTCCGTTAAGCTTGGATACAGCACACACTGTGTCGACAAACAGAGGCGAAAGTTAGGGAACGTCAAGCAGTGAAATCAACAACGTGCGCAAAGAACGTGGAACAACCAACTACGAGGGAAGTGTAGACTAGTGAAAGGGACGGAGTCAGCAAAAATAAAAAAACGAATTGAACGGACGTTTGTCTTCAAGGTCAATTTACTTGCCAACTTGAAATGAAGCATAATATTATAGGTTGACAATATATAATTATTGAAATCCTGAAGATGAAAAATTTACTAGATATATGGAAATGTATTTCGCATTGAAACTTTCATGATAAGAGACCGAAAATTTTGTCAGTTAAACTGAGAAGTATTTTTAAACGCTAGATAAGTTCTTGTATGACTTACCGGATGAAGGTTTCTCTAAATTTTTCTCTGCAGCATTAGCAAAACCCTTGACTACCTTCCTCCCCCTTCCCCTTTCAGTTACTTTCTATGCTATTAAAAGTGAGACCATAATGTAGAATGTCATTAAAAAATTATAGTTACTAAATATGACGACAAATCCAATAATTTTCTCACAACTTTGGTTAACAGATGAGACTACCAAAAATCGTCATCTATAAAACTGGAATCCGACTATCAGATTGACGCATGAGAAGCAAATGTGTTTTTATAAATGTGCCAGCCATTGGAAGAACCGAAATTTTTTCACTTGCTTCACGAATAAGATTACTGCAGACTATAATAAAAGGTGGCACCATGTCAAATTATTACGTATGATTAAGAAAAAAAACTTCCTTTTGAGGTTTGGTGCTTCTTGTCGATTAAAAAGTCAAAACAAAACTTTCTGTGAAGAAGTAGCGAGACTTACGAATTGTTCTATTGTATAACGTGAAAACGTCCATAAGATTATGTTTCCATTTCAGAATATTTTATTAAATGAAATGTAAGCAGGCTGGCCGTTCAATGCATACTGAGAATAAAGACGGAAAATCGCGTGTGTTTGAAGTGAGTTGAAGATATTAGCGGTAAGACCTTAGCAAGTAATTTTTGGGTCCTATGATGGTAATAACGGGACGGCAGGACTGATCGTTTCACATTGTTTAGAGTATTTAAGAAAGTTCACTATTATTGCTATTAAAAATATTTTTCCACTTCCTCAGGTAACTACAGACCAAGAAAATATACAAAGCAATCATAAAAGTTAAACATTGGCGGAATGAAATAGAGGAACATGACGGTATACCCATTTTTTACTGGATAGTTCTGGAGGTTAGTAAATAGGAGTGGAACATATTTTACGTAATCATTTAAAAGCCTACCGGTGTGGAAGTGATTCTGAAGATTGCGAAGTGCGGGAAACGCACGCGGATTTCAACAGCGATTTGAGTGGTACGCGTCTCTGGAGTGCAGCTGTGAGGGTCTAGCTAGGAAACAACGGCCTCCGCCAGACGTGCCGGGGGCTTGAACCTGTGACCGTTAGTCCTCATCAAGGACGTGCTATAGACAAATAATTTATTTATAATTCAGAATGTATTTGTAAGTAGTTTCTTAGAATAGTACAGATTTAAGTTCTTGACGGTGATTTAAGAGCAAAGATCATCGATTGAAGAGCCTTGTGGCTGCGCTAATGGGTGTAAATTAACGGTGGCCAATCTTTTGCATGCCAAGCAACACTGACAGACGAGTTCAGATGCATCATATGACTCGAGAACATTTTATAGCGTCATACGTTCTTGGTTACGGGTTGGTAAACAGATATGAGGATGGAATCTCCTTAGCTCAGGGCACGAAACGGAGTAACTTTGACGCAGTTAAATTAAGTAATTTGCGTCAGTTTAATGAAGCGACAATTTACAAAACTCAAGAATGATGTTTCTTTACAAGAGTGTGATAGCTTCATGATGCTCGTTTGGTGACGATCTCTCGACTACTGTTGCTTTCACTTACAGCGAGATCAGCATGGAACTGGGAATTGTCTGTTTCCTCTGTTTGCTAAAAGAACTATTATTTTTGACTTTTTAAAAATTCATTGCATTAATTTATAATACTTGTCTAACTGTACACTGTTTCCTAACAGCGTAAAAGGACTTCTCGTCCGAAATACAAAAAGCTAAAGGATCCAATGCGCCTCTTTTAATCGTCCAAAGCGCCACGTTTGACGTAGGTCGTACATATTTTTTTTGCTAATCAATTTGTTTTTTAAAATGCTAGTGGTTGCCATACTTTATTACACCTGAAAAATTTAACAACGCGAAAATTCCTGAGAGTTTCATTCTCGGCTCACGTACTCAAGAGACTTGGTAAGGTACTTTCCAGTTTTCTGTTTGGATCATTTCTATCGCGTAATTTGAAATTTTAGAAAACGATTGTCATATATATCAATAATTAAATTAATTCTGCATACGATTTTGACTAAAAAAATATAGCTAACCTATCCAGTTGTGCAATGTACTGTTCCAAGATCCTCTACATCAGGACTGATATTCGCTGCAGTAAATTTAACCGCTCTTTTGGACACTGGAGCAAGGCTAAATATGATAGCATAACGGTCCACTTCTCTACTTCCCTTTTCCATTGGGGAAAATAGGGAGTTCCCATCCTCCTCTTTTTTTTAGGGGCGCTTCATACGTGAAATGACGCCGGCGTTCTTCACTGTGGAAACCCCCTTTACTGCGGTACAAAGAACATATGTAAATGTTTTAAACGGTTGCTTTTGGCGAGGAAGGCAATTAGTCGCCAGAGAGAGGCTCTAAGAGTAATGGAGTTCGATCATTCTCTCTGATCAGATGACACAAAGGCAAAAACCGTCTCCGAGCAGGCGGACGACGGGGCGTTTAATCGAAACCTTGTGAAAATACGTCGCCTCTCTTCGAAGTTATAAAGCCACAATGACCGTTCGGTTTTCGTGTCAATAGAAGAGGCCAATTAACTGTCGCGAACTCGCTACCGCGCGATTACGTTTGCATCATACTACAAAAGGTTCTTTAATACGAATACTCCCGTCTATCAGAGGAGCTGTTTATTATCTTACTCAAATAGACTGGAATAAAATTAATAAAAAAACTCAGGCAAGTAACGTTGTTCTACCTTCAAAACGTTAGAAATGACGCAAAACACCGACGAGTAATATTGTGTACTATTACCACTAATTTTCCGTTAACATTTGACATGTAGAATGAAGACTAGAAACAAGAATTTATTAGGTAATATATCAAAGTTTAATATTTCTCATATATCTAAGGAAAATACAAAAATCTGCACACTTAAAAGGAGAAGCATATTACGCTTAATTCCTATGTCAGTATCTTAAAAAATATTTAAATGCGACGCGTGTGGCCGCTCACACTCAATTTTATGTTGCCATACCCCGAGAGATAAACATTTTTGGGTATTTTTGAAGTACTTAAAATATATTACTACTTAACTAAAACTTTCACAAAAATTTACAAGTTATTTCTCGCTAAACAGACCAAATATATGGATCAACTACCTTATTCTAGAAATGCAATTAATTGTTTATGTGTATAAAGAGCTCAAATTTCGTCCGTGCCTGTGTTTGTGTGTATGTATGTTTCGCATACACATCTAAATGCGTGGAACAGTTACAACAAAATTTTGCACACGTTTCTTACGACTTGGAAATAAGCACTGCCCCACAGGGGCAGGGGTGGAGGGGGCAGAAAATTTTAAATATGTAAAGTCGGTGGATATTTCTTTCGAATAAATACTTTTTGGTGTCAATATATTTTTACGGTGTTTCTCGCAACACTAGCTTTCCAATCCTAATGGAATATAGAACAATATACATTACACCCTTACGCAGCATGCGTGTGTCCGTGTGGCGACGTTCGAGAGAAATATATCAAACATTTTACTTAAGTTATGATACTTTTTGTTTAAGCATAAACATCTCAAGCATCGCCGGGCACCCAGTTAGTAAACTATAAAAATGTAGGCGGTTTGTGTGACATTCCACATTTGGGTTTTTGGTGGTCGGGTAAGCTCGAATATTGCTTTAAAATTTGTTTCAGAATAACTAATAAGGTATACAATCTTAAGTATCCCACAGGAATGATTAGGAAGTTTTTATATTACGCTATTACGGTTCTAATTTATTTATTCCTGTGTAAGAGTGTACTAGTATATAATATGTCATCTTCTTCAAACCTTCAAAACGTAAGAGTATATATCTTCGCCAACGATTGACAATCACCTTTAAATCTTTCGCAAATAAATATAATACAGAAATAATCCCCAGAAATATGATCTCGGACAATTTATTATTTCAAATACAACACAATACATTTCAGTTCTGTTTTACGACCTTCCATTTGTCAATTAATTGCCCCATCATTTAAAGTAATATTTTTTGTGAAGATATATGAATAAATTTAACAGAAAAAACAGACTTAATACCTTTCATAAAAGCTGTTAGAAAAATTTCGGATTTATTAATCGGATTAAAACAATATGCAGCTGAAAAACTTGTGACGGAATTCAAAATAATTTTTAATTCTTTCTGCCTCTGTTCTCCGTTCATTCCACTCGTATAATAAAATTAATTTCATCGGCTCGTGCGTGTTGCGGACGCGATGGCGGAAGCCCGAGCTTCATTTAGCGAGCAACAAATGCACGTGCGGCTCATTTTATATTATTATATAAAACGGACATAACTCGGTGGTTATGAAAGTGAGAGGAACAATATTACGCTATAAAAGTAAACGTTGAACAAACAGCGAGGTGTTTGGGCCGGAAGAGGGTGAGGTGGAATAAACACGCTTAAATTAATCGGTGCAACTTGTAATGGCCGGGTCAAGCACCCCCACCCCCTTCTCCACCCCCGTAAAGCCTGAGGCGTAATCCAGGGGCGGGGGACATCAATTCTCATCCCGGACAGATCCCTTTAAGAGCTCCGTCGATAGCTTCCAATACCATCATCAGCCATGAACTGCCATGATGGGATTATTCCCCGTACCCACCCCCTACCCTGATAATTCCGATGCCCCTTTTTTATTACGTGTTAAAAATCGTCCGTGGTAAAATCAGAATGCTCTGTTGAAAGCGATAATGTAATATGAGGTGATTGTATTTTTTTTTGTTTCAGTGAAAGGCAGGAGGAAAAAATGTATTTTTAATAATAACAATAACACCAAGAGCCATTACTCTATTTACTGACTAAATGCAAGGGAAATGGGTTAATTAAATTGTATTAAAATATACTGAAAATTCATTACAATTATTGAAAATTTCAAATTTATTTAATGTAGTTGCGTTCGAGTCAAAATGACTATTACATATGCACATCTGCTGAAGATATTGTTGAATTTTGAATAAACATTAGGGATACCTTTTAATTTAGAGAAATAACAATAATTCATAGATTTAGATTTATTGTTGTTTCCATTAATCCTCGATTGAGGAAATAGGATACGTCATACATTAAAGATTAAAAATGAACAAAATAAAGTACATACTTAAAGACAAATAAACTTAAAATAAATTAATAAAAGAAAATGTATATAGACAAAAGTCAATATAAACATATTAACAAGGAATCGAATATTAAATATTTAAAGTCAGACGAATTATTAGATCTAATTTGCAACAGTTTACTCATCAATATTAAATAATATTTACATTTTTCATACTTTTTTACAGATTGTAATTTAACATTAAGGTTGTTTAAATCAGTATGGTTTTATAAGACTAAATAATTTTTAACCTTGAATTTTGATATTCATTAGTACATGATAATTTAACAGTTTTAAGTACATAACATTGTTTGGTAATATTTTCAATTTTGACTTTAATATTGTAGACAAAGTTTAAATTATTGGAAAAATTAAAATGACAAGAACATCTATTTATGCTTAATATTTTCAAAAATGGTAGAAATATTCTAGATTATTTTTTCTGTAATGATTCAAATACAATGAAAAGTTTCAACCCCTTTTCAGTTTCTGTCTTTCGTTGCTGATAGGTTAGTAGCCATCATTTTCCAAGTAAATAACAAACGTGTCCAGAAGCTGAAAACAACAGTTAAGAGAACTTGGAAAACGTTGAGTCAATTGCATGGCAGATGAATTTAACATGTGAAAAAAAAATATGAAAAGGGGGCAGTGCGAAGACATTAGCATAACGACCGACATACAGCCCGATATCTGGGCGAAAAGTACTGATGTCTTCCTCTGGCCCTGTACAGTGAAACATAGCGGAGACTTCCGCGAGAAAACAAATTAGGTCTCAGTTCGATGGCGGCTTTATGCCCCCTTCTATTGGAATTTTATTCGACTCCCAGCTATACATTACTTTTTATCTGAGTTCCAAGTACTTTGTTTCCGACTATAATATTCTCCAGCCTCCAGTGCTGAGGAGGGTGAGTATGTGTGCTGTAGGGGGGTTGAATCACTTTCGAAAAGCGGCGGACCCAGACGTCGTAACAGCGTCTCTCCTATGATAACCCCTAGACGAGAATTTCTTTCCTGCACACCGCGGTATTATCTAAATGGCCTCCGCTCAGATATGATGGGAAGCTAGTCACCGCGTCACTGTACTCTAGACGACACTATTTTGCGATATTCTCAATAGGAGCAGCCGAATTATGTGCAGATTTCGTGGGCGCTTTCCTGACTTGATATTCAATTTAGCAAGAAAACTTCATAAAGATCTTCAATCATAGAACTCGTATAGCTACGATGTTGCCCAACCTTTTGACTTTATAGAACTCAGAACCCTCCACATAACTATAACATACCAATAGTTCAGGAATATTCTACTAGTTTCCTAAATTAAATAAATATGAACATGAGATGAATGTAGAGAAACTTGACATGTGGAAAAACCTTGAGTGCATTTTCATAGATGACACCTTTCTAAATCCATTACAAATTACTTCTACAAGCAAACAATCTGCTAGAGTAACTTATCATTTTCTAATGAGAATTTGAAGGATGATGTTCTCACTGCTACTATCGAAAATTAATGGGCAGGTCGTATTGTGACCAATATTTTCCGTTTTCTTAACTTTATGTATTCACACTTCTGTAATTTTCGATTAGATAGACAGAAAGGTGTAATTTATGAAAATACCGCCATGAGAAATAATAATGGCGTATTGTTTCAAGATGACATATGCAGAATTAAGGTCACGTTCGGTTATAAAGATGGAATTGCATAAAATAGGATTTAAGTAGTAAAGTAGGGGGACAGGAGTTGTAGTTGGTAGTTTGATACTGGAGATGGACCAGCACCTAACCCCGTGTATTCCCTGGGGCTTTACGGGGCGAATGTGCATTTACGACGTGTGAAGTCCTAAAAGAACCCCTCGCCTAAGGTGCTCATGCGTCTGTTGAGCCGGACGAGCGGGCTCAGGTCTACGCGTAACTAAATTTTAGAGTGTGATTAGTTATTTTCCCACTTTATTAAATTGTCAGGATGGAGAAGGGTAACCGCCGACGCTTATCAAAGCTCTAAAGAGGTCAGTCCAAGTTCGGACTTCCTTCTGGAAACATTGCTAGGCTCCTGGGCTCTCTTTATCTCAGTACTCTATTTATAATTCATTATATCAAATCTTCAAAAACATTTTAGCGTCTTTGATTCCGTTCACGTTTAGACGTCTAGTGAAACAACCTCGGCGACCTCCTGTGGTGTAGTGGTTAGCGTGGCTGCCTAACAATCCAGGGGTTCTGGGTTTGAATCCTGAGATGGGCTTGTAAGACGAGATTAAGACTGCTGGAGATTCGATACGCTGACCACATGTAACTCGAAATGTCATGAAAGATGACAGGTGCGGTCGATCCAGTAGGTCCAGGCTCTCAATGGACTGTAGAGCCAAAAAAGATAAAGTAGGTACGGAATCGTCCCTATTATCTATCCTCAATTCTCATTACTTCGATCGCCGAAGAAGAGACGACGATGAATACTTTCCTTAAGTCCAACTCCCTTTAATTTCAACACACATCTTATTGTGGTCTTCTCAAGTTTTAGACAATATTTCGAGCGTAACTGTACGCAACTGTGGCCTCGACTAACACTGCTATTTCTACATAAATCAAACTATAAATATTGAACCACGATATGCTTTGGTGGATATATGCTATTTGAAGTTTGAACGCAATAATATGGATAATGATATCATATAATTCAAAGAATATAAATTTAATTCTTAAGTTCTATGTGAAATTATTTCAATTACGAACATTATACAGTGATGATGCGTAAATAGGTAACCATTAAACTTTAATTAAGCTTGTTCAATTATCAGGACTTTTAAAATGTGTTATAAAGTATGTCATAATTTTTAGCTTAATTGCGTAGAGATTGGAGATATTAGGCATTAGCTGATTTATCGAAACTAATTCTTAGATGTACCCTTGCACCCTTCAACTCGAAATTTTCTACGGGTCTACGTCTCTGCACATAGAAGTCAAACAATAGCTTGATTTAATTCCCCCCTTTTAAGGAGACTGGCCGACTAACCAGTGTCCTGTGAAGCTCATTTCCAAGGAATGTGTCTGAACTGTAATTAAAATCCCATAAATTTTACTCAATATTCTTAATTTCCATCTTTAGAGTAAATAGTTTCGACGAAAAGGGTAACATCAGAGACTAACGGACATCAAAACAGCTTCATTTTCCTGCATCCTGTGCCCAACTATCGTCGAATTTACGCCTACGCGGGGTCATTATTTCTCTGGGTTGACCTTCTTGAAGAAATTGAAGGAGCCTACGTGCGGGCATTAAAAACTAAATTGTTTCTTATACATGTAAGAGAAAAAGAGATTACAGTTTAATGCAAGAGATACCTGTGGGAGCTTTCTCTCGCAGATATTTCACTTTTGTGGTTCTGGTTTTTTCAAGTTTCATCCATGCCGAGGCACATTTATCTGTTTTAGAAGGAGTATGTACTTGGGTCGGTAAGAGTTGTCTGCTGATCCCATTGGAACAGTCGGCCAACTGTCTCCTAAGACTGGCGGAGACACGGAGAAGGGAATGCTGCGACGCCACAGAAAACTCATATCCGGTCGTGAGAATAGTACCCAAAAACCCGGCCTACGTGATACAGCTTTTCTAGGGGTTTCTCTTCATATCTATTATGCGAAACAATGGGTAGGATTCTTAACTAAATCCCGGGGTTTCTAGTCATATAATGGCTACCTTCCTCATCCCCATTTTCAATTTCTTTCCTATGATATTAAAAGGGGAGTTTTCTGTTTCGGGATTACTCTCATGTAGACTGTTACCCAAAATAAGCTGCGGTCAAATACTGAATAGTTTATAAAAACGACATGTTTATGTAATGATGTGGACCCTCATTAGGTTTACAATTTAAATATTGTAACATAAATATGTTAATGTACAAAGACGTAACAGTAAAGGAACCAAGTCAAGTAATATAAATTTGGATGCTTACATATAGTGGATCCAAACATTATAGCTACTGCTCAAGAAATTAGTGTGTCAATTAGTATACATTCAATGAGAATAATTTTGAAAATAAACGGAGTTTGTAATTAGTATCTTTATCCAAATTCCGTTCCTTGAGGACCTGTCAAAGAACCTCAATAAACATTTGCTATCGACGTGTATTGAAGTGAAAGTTTGTTTCAATTTTTTTCTTCAGCAAAGGGGTGGTTGTTGAAGATTTGCCGCATAGCGTCTGCAGTGCTGACGGTTTAGTCACAACTGACTTTTGGGGTGGCAAGCGCAGACAGGGTTGTTTAGAGGGACAAACACTCACTATTATGAGAAGCAAGCATCGCTGTGGTCACGCCCGCCTCTAACCCAATAAAGAAAGATCGCGTCCGGCGTAAGCAAGTGCCACGGATTGACTGACTGGTCGATATAAAGGAAGCTAGAGCAAGGGCCAAGGCGAGCCGAGGTAGCGAACATTTGTCAGTCTCTAATTGGCGTAGCGAGCTTTGTCCGCCAGGAGCTCATTTGGGTGCCGAAGGTAGGCAAGCCAACTTCTTCACAATTCAGCGGCTACTTCATGGAAACGTAATGAAGGCAGGGTCTGGTTGCTGTGCGGAAAAGGGCGCAAAATATATGTACACATACATGCACACAAACACACATACACACCGCATTACATTCAGGTGGAATTTTCTGGACTATCCAATTAAAAAAAGCTACCGTAACAAGTGTGGCCTTGCCAATTATACCGCTATTGGCTTTTCTGCTTCGTCGTGTGTTACAAGGTTCTCTCATAAACTTCCACGCTGTGATTGGATTCGCTGATACCGTTGAGACTCAGTTTTTCATTTATTAGATTTACTCGAATGCCCCAGTCTTCAACCACAAATTACTTTCAATGCTATAAATCACAAGGAATAGTTCATTTTTCTAATTCTAAGCCTAAGGCGATTATTTTATTTTTCAAATAGGAGAAATGGAATTGTCATTCAAGAAATAAAGAAAAAGACGGGAAAAGATAAATGCTGCACTTGCTTTACTAATTAACGTAATGTAGCTGTCATTCTAGAAGGTTTCTTAGTAAAAGTAGATCATGGCTGAAAATTCAATTTACATAATATTAGTTAAAGTACTGAAGAATAATAAGGCGAAAATCTTTACCGAACCCAGCTTCGAAGCCGGAACCTCCCATTGTTTCTGGATACTTTTTCGAACTGAACTAGCAGATTCGAATACCCGTTAGGTGCCAGTTTATTATTTTCGGTAGCAGTTATAGATGAGCACTGTATTTTTCACAGCTTACTTTTAACCTCTTGGCACGTCCCTGAAAGAAGAATTTGAGTTATTAGTTTTAGATACAAGGACTTCTATGTTTTTTTTCCACAAAATACAAATCTTGATACATAAATTAGTAATTAAAATTATAATTGTAAAAAATAATTTATTCTGCTTCTGCATATTTTTTAAAATAATCTGTGAAAAATTCATATCCAGGGGCAAGATAGGTCCAACCGAATCCTCTCAAATACTGAAAATGACTAGTTCTTTCAAAATTGGAGCCGATTTGACCTTGCGGTCGAATAACATTCACGTGACGATGCCATATTATTGTCCACGAAATTACTCTGAGGGCTTGTTGTCTTAAGTGATCGAAGTGAAAAATGATTGTCTATTTCTCTGCTCTCATTCGTTGAAAGCCAATTTGAAAATCCTTATATAAAGAGTTCCTCTACGTTTAATATGTAAGATGCAACCATCTATATAATTTCCAGTTTAGTGTCGAACAAATTATTCATTATTTTCTAACTGGAGTTCCCTTTTTATATTCTCCTTTTTTATTCGTTAAAGTACATCTAAATATCAAGTTCGCTCACTGGACAACTTGAGTGTTTTCAAAATAATTAAGGACAACCAGAATGCAGATTCAATATCAATGTTCCTGGAAATAAATGTTTGTTTAATATTTTCAGTTACTGAATACTTGCACTATTAATTTAAAGTTAATTAAAATAGTTGGAATGATATTCTAATTAAATAGTAGGCGGAGCATTGAAATTCAATTAAATAATATAACTGAAAAAATAATTGGTAACGGGAAAGGACTTCCAATCACAAAAAATCGAGCTTCGTGATTTCTATTCTGAAAAATTTGTTCGTGGGAATAATACTGTTTCGTTAGTATTCACTTCTTCAATGATTGCTTCGATTTTACAAGAAAAATTATTTTCTGGGATATACAAATACTTAGTAACAATTAATAAAGCCATTTACAGTCTTCGTACGCTTCATATCGATCACATCAACATCACGTCGTGAACATGACGTGTATAACTGTATAAGTTAACATTGAACAGTAAAATTGTCTTCTTAACTCTAGGAATTTAAAATTTATGTAGAAGACCAAGTTATGACTTCACGTTGTGAATGAACTCATTTTTTGTGTCTTACATCGGTGAATTTATAATTTTCCCAGCATGTCCCGAAAAATATACATTCATTTATTATGTTTGGTCAACATTACAATTACTGCATACTAGTTTCTTTGCTACTGTAAAATTTTCTGTTCTGCAAAAGAATTACTAACCTTTTGTTTAGTTCTGTACTGTTTTCTTTGTGTTGTAACAATAAAAAATACACAATAAATAAATAATCTGACAACTACTTGTAGTATTTCGACAAAAGATAAGCTACAAATTCCGTTTTTAAAACCCTTTAACGGTATACATTCGTAAAGTAGACGTACTTAGCAGCATTCAAGTTACGTATTAGTTTTAATTCTGCTTGTAATAAGGCTAGGTGAAAATTCTTAAACTGAAACTAGCAATCTAAATTCGTTGTTTTAAATTATTTTGATGTTCGATTATGTAAATAATATTGTTAACTAACGTTTTGTACCATTTTCAAGCAATTTATCGTTTTCAATAATTTTACAAAAATTGTTAAGTGTCTCGTTCCGACCCGATTTCCCATACTATGATTTACTGAACCACTATATTCGATTAATCATTCAAAATATTAAGATGATACTTAGGTTTGATATTTATTCAACTGAAATAGGGATTTCTTGGAAAGGATAATACGTCTGCTCTTAATAAAGATTAGTAACCCTGTGGTAGCCGGATGAGACACAATATTAATTGTAACCGAGGGGAACAACGACTACTGGAACAACATTTATTCAAAGTATCGTTTTGCCAGTGTTATTTTTACCTTCGCAGAAGGGCTGCAACGATTTATATTATTTGTTCTGTTTCGTAAAGTCAGAAGCAATTTCGTGTTCTTTATGAAGCCTAAGTGACTTTAACATGAGTCATTCAGATAGGGGGTTGGGGATATTTCGTTGAGAGTTTGCGAATTGTCGTAAGCGAAAGCGGACGCCCTGACAGCTCGCGCGCGTTTTGCGCAGAAATCCATTCAAAACTGGTTGTAGCGACGAGGATTGTCGCCCTGTCGAGTTACGACGCAAACTCAACTTTTAACCCCCACCCCACCGGTAGTGAGACTATTGGAGAAGTTCTCTCTCTCTCTCACCCTGTTATGAATACCGACCAACTGCGGTTGACAGAGTCCACAGCTCAGCTTCGTTGCCTCAAGAGCTAATTATACGCCGACAACTATGGCATATGGATCGATAATGGAACAGCCTACTGACTGGCAAAAAAAGTGAGAGAAAGTAACTCTCGATGGAAATGGAAAGCTGGAAGTATTGCAAGAAGTGGTTGATATAGTAACAGTATTTTCTTCCAGAGAATAATAACATTATTTGCAAACACAGCAAAAGAACATTACTTATATGTATTTTTGTAAAAGAACATGAAGTGACTTAATATCTCCACAGGAAAAATAATTTCAGATGCTTCTGCTTTTTAGTACCAAAATAACAAAGAATCTGAAACGAAATTCATGACCGCAAACAACCTATAATCCTATATCCATTCAAATTATTAGAAAAATTTTACAACGTAGCTGATATGTATTTACAAGTAGATTTAAAAAATTGTCAGTTGGTTGAAGTAAATTTCCCGATTTGAAAATGAGATTTGTCATCTTCATGTATCATTAGGGTTTTGTAGAATTAATATTAGAGGGAAGTGTGTGTGGTAAGAGCAGAAGCGGGAGGTCACGGATGGAATACGCTGAGCAGATTAGAGAGGACGTGAGATGTGGTAGTTATACGGAAATGGAGAAGCAATATTAAATTTTGTAATATTCTAATTAATAAAATGAGGTGTCGAAATTTGGGGGACGAAACGTATACAATATTAATTATTCTATTTATGACGTTTGGTTATTCTTTGTATTTTAATAATAACTATATGAACTATTTTTTTCCTCCTCTGATATATCTCTGAGATAAAATGTTATATGAAATATCCTCAGCGATGTTTTTATTTTTTTTTGGAATCTTATGGAAGAATTCAAGTTATGAATTATGACTTTGATACATCCCATGCCCCAGCATGGAGAGATGAAGTGGTTTGGCCGAGGGGACAGAAAGGGAGACGTGTTGCAGGTGTCGAGGTAATCGCCGGAACGCAAACAGTTCGAATCTGTTGCGTCGCGGTCAGGTTTCCATGGCTACGTGGCGAGGCGGCGTTTCCATGGAAACAACAATTACCGGGACAGATGCCTGCTTTATTTAGGCTCAACAATCAGCATTGGGTACTCGCTGATCCCGTTATTGAACTGAATAATCGATAGCTGGAAAATAAGATAAAGAGGTGACAATGTTACGCCATTTTTACGTCGCAAACTATGGCGGTCCGATAAATACAAAGAACAAAGATTGACACAAAATTATAACATTTCTTCAAATAAAAAATTGGCGGTCACAAATTTTGATGAACCCGTTATACTAAATGCGGAATATATCTGTGTAATAAAAATTAGAATGACAAGGAGGAATAAAATATGCTAGTAATGGATCACCGCGAGTATGATTTGAAATCAGTCAAAGGCGATAAATGATAATTAATTAATTATTTGCCATTACCAATAAATTTACAAGCGTAATCTGAAATGTAGTTTATTTCAATTTTATGAAGGGCCGCCAATGTCTTCTTTATAAATAAGATATTAAATTATCTAACGTTTCTAGTGTGTCATAGATACAGCATCCGAACAAGAATTCGTAACAGTGTACATTAAAACGTGAATGGTTGGGCTGTGGTTATGATCCATTGTGCAAGCTTCTTTACGGAAATGCATATCATAAATATTATGTTTGTAACAGAATTTAGCGCAATGTTTGTGGCACACAACCACAGCAGCTCCCACGAATGTTTTGTAACCAAGTGTTGGTAGGTCTGAGGAGAGGGGGGGGAGGGTGGATTTTTGACATACCTTGCGCTGAGGGCTCTGACACATCGCTAAACAATCACTGGCTTTGGGGAGAAGCGAATACCGAGTGTTTGCTCTACGAAGCCATTGTCCGCAAATAATGCACGCCGGACATCTCGTTACGTCACCACAATGGAGGGTAACGCCTTCGCATTAAATACAGAGTGTCCACTGGGAAACGGTTGTAAAATGTTGACAGGGGACATCGTGATGAGATAGGGCCAACGGAAAAATTATTTGGCAGATAAAGATTACTATTCTGTTGGTTAATTTAGAGACGAAGTACATGAAGTCTGATGAGGCTTCAGAGAGCGAAACTTTTGTTTTGTTGAATAGAGATGGAAAATATCATTTATTAACCATATCCCTCTTCTTCTGCAAATAAACCAATGAAAAATTATAAAAATATTATCTCTCAATATACATTCCAATAATGTCGTAACGCGTGATCATGACGTCGTTAATTAATTTAATCTCAATCGTTTAATAATATTTGGGAAAGATATTGGATTGGCCGTGAGCTTTTATTCAGAGGAAAATTCTATGTAATCGTATTCCTTCTTACTTTTTGGAAAAAAAACTCACAAAAATTTAGAAGAGACTTTTTTTATATCGAAGATCAGAGCTCTTTAAAATATCTTAATTCATAAAAACGGATGTTTGTTTCTTTACCATTCACCCAATTGCAATGTAATTTTCATGAATTGATGTTTTTACCCCCGAAAAAGTTTCTATGGATCTTTCAGGCTAGAGAAGACCGACCACCTTCCTTAGATACCGTTGCAATAAATTTAAACAAATGTCATTCAAGGTTCCTAGATCGTTTACCATTTCAAGCAGTTTAAGATAGGAGGATACCGAGCCTTTTCAGCAAACCTTTGTGTCATAAACTTTATCAGCTAATGGCTTGTCAGTCAATTGTGATAAGACTCATTTCGTGCAATTTGAGACAAAAAATAATTCATTAAACTCTGGAACACTAACAACAATCAATTGTGAAATAAGTGAAGTTGAACTGTTAGTTATATCTTTGGAAAATAAATTAAATGGTAAAGATCACAATAATATTCTCCTAAGTAAGTAAGTTGTAGGGACCCAAACAATAAAATTAGTTTATTTTGCGTAAATTTACTCTTTAAT
This sequence comes from Eucriotettix oculatus, assembly GCA_034510155.1. Lineage (NCBI taxonomy): Eukaryota > Metazoa > Arthropoda > Insecta > Orthoptera > Tetrigidae > Eucriotettix > Eucriotettix oculatus. The sequence goes on from CM067382.1 coordinate 39,345,877, forward strand.
GACATACGGTATAATATCTTGGGACAAAATTTTTAATCTAAAGAAAAAAAAGTTGTCAGAATATTATGTCAGGTTCCACCAAAAACTTAATGCAGGAGACTCTTCAAGAAAATGGGAATACTCTTACTTGCCAGTATATCCAAATACTGATGTTATTTGTGATTAATTACAGTCGCCTATTCATAACAAACTCAAATGTTCAAGCTTAGATAGCAGAAATAAAAGTAATTTATATATATACAAGTAAGAGGAGTCTCTAACTATAATAGAGAAGGAGGTACATTATGATGCTATTAGTATAATTAATAAACTTCCAGCTTCAATTGAACAGTTAAAATAAATACAAACAAGTGTAAACATGAACTAACTTTTTACTTAGCTAATCCTTGTATTATGTTGAAGAATTCATGGAGTTGCACTAGTATAAGACACTTAGTATAAAATATTAGCAATATTTAAAAATTATATATATATATGGGGTACAAATTATATACTTATGTTCTCTGCAGTACTTAAGCATAGCTACATTATCATATGAATGTAAATAGTAATTAAGCAATCATAACAATTTATATACAATCTCTGACTCGTTCCACATTCCTCAGGCTCTACTTTTCTATAGGATAAATAGGATACGATTTGATACTAATACTACTAAGAAGATAGTATACTTTACCTTCCATAATTTAACATAGGTAATCATAAATATTTTTTAAGAAAATTTATATTCAAAGAATGGCCGAAAGTCATAAATATAATTTCTGTCAATTTTAGTTTCTTAATATAAATCATATTCAAATTTCTTGTTGCTACTGCAACAACCGGGGTTATAAATTATTATAAATATTTTTCAATCCTTAAAGATACCGAGAATATCCATGATTCCCGGGATTTTTCTGCAGTTATTTCAGATATCATTGTAATTTTTCTCTTTTAATTTACCGGGTGTATTGTGGACTCCTTTAGCAACATGCATGGTTTTTGACTTCTCGATCAATCGTGTATTTTGGTACCTGGAGAATATTTAACTCCTATAAATTCCCAGGAATATTTATCATTCTCGGTGCACCCTTAAGGTAGCCTGCTAATTTAATTCACCAAGATTACACTCGATTAAGGTACCGACAGTTATTCCCCTCTTAATTTGATGCTAACCCCGGGGTGTGCCTACCAAGGCGTTAATGGTCTACAAATGTAACAGTTTGGATTACAGTTAAATCACGTCGTTGACTATGAAATTAAAATGGAATTATAAATACCCTGACAAAGCTGGGAACCCAGCTCGTTCAGTCTTCGTTTAACATCTAAGAAAACTTCCATATCTTACAATGGAAATATAGTAAAAATAATGTTGGCCGTGCCTTAAATTTAATTGTAATAGCTAAGTGTAGTAATTATTATGTCAACTATTACGACGTGAATAGTTCAATACAGAAAGAAATTAGACTGTTTTCTGAGAGATGTGCCAGTATTTAGAAATTAAATTAAAATCTCGACAATCGAATTCGAAAAAGAAAAATAATTTTATTAAGAAGAGAATATCTTTATGAGAATATATTTCATTAATCATTACAGTTTATTAACATTTCCCCTGTAATAGTACTTAGAAAGGTTTTTTTAGGTATTCACCATCTCTGAATCAGAATTTCATCACAGAATATTATTTTCAAATATTTTAAATAAAGGTATAAGTAATAACAGCATTTAAATTGTAAATAATCATTACTCTCGTTTGCTGAATGTATTTGTTACCTTAATCCACCTTCCGCATCCCCCGTTTTCAATTACCTTTCTATGATATTAAAGGGGAGTTGCCTTTATTACTTGCATTTTTCAAAATCATATCAATGTATATATATATACATTGATATGATTGTGAAAAATGCAAGTAATAAAGCCAAATACATATTATGTAGGCCTATATTAAATGAGAACATGGGGCATCATTTAATTTCACTTTACTCTTGCCGTGTAAAATTGACTTCATTGTTATGTAATTTTAATTATTTTTAGCTTAAACGATATAATATTTCAAGAGGACTGAAGTTTATCGTAAATTAAGATAATTAAATTCAACGTGACTCTGTAAATTCGATTTACTAAAAATAAAATATAATTCAAGGAGAAATGGAAAAATAAATTTTCTGCCATTAAGTAAAATAAATAAATAAAAATACGGACAAATATGCCAGCAAACAAATTAAATTAACTTTCAGCTATTATAAACACGTCTTTGTGGACTTCTTAATATAACGTTTAATAAATAATAAATAAAACTTGGAGGCGTGGACATATTTGGTCGTGTTTTTATTTTTTAGTGAGAAATGTTTTAAGTAATTTATAATCATTTTTGTATAATTTCTTTTAAACTTAATTTCCAGCTTTTTTTGTAGAATTCTACAAGTAAGCCTTAATTTATGGTTATATAATTTGACCATAATTACTTAAATATTATGAATTATTTAAAATACAGCCTGATAGATTTTTAATATTAATATAGCTAAATATTTCATAAGAATTGCTTTATTAAGACTTAAAATGGTCTATTATTTGCCTCATTTACTTGGTTAAATAAGAGGGTAGTGAATGTTTGACCCGGTTTCTCCGCATATTCCGAGGGCAGTTTTTCTTAGGGGGTCGCACTCGAGTTCCTCCGAGTTGTTAGTGATAAGGGACAGCAAGTGTTTGGCTAATTTGGCAACGTCGAGCGGTACCACAGATAACGCGGCCATTTTCCACGGGGAAGATAGCGCAGCGGTCGCGAGAAAAGAGGGAGAGGGGGGGGAAGCTTTCTTTGTGGCACTCGTGTGCGCCGTAATAATGAAAAATATTTCACGACACGCCGTAATCAGCGGCAACCAGCCTCCGAGTAGGAGAGAAAATCCCACTTGACGAACGCTCCTTCGCCTCTAGCTGCCGCAATCGGCGAAGGAAAAAACAAGGGAAGCGAGAAATACGGACCACTTACAGCGACAGTAATGTACTCGGCAAAAAGACCGCAAAGTAGAGCAACAATGGCACCCCGGCGCCAAACTCTTACTTCCAAATTGCTGGGAGGATATTTCAGAGCGGCAAGTGAAAGGTTATGGGTTGTGTCTCGACGGCATATATTGCTGGTAAATCTTTTTCGTTCTCAGTTTCTCTCCCTCTTCGTTTATATCACAAACATTAACATGCACGGTTCATTACTTACTATTTGTGTGATACATTTTCAGTTTTCTTCTTTATAACATGCTGATTTATTCATTTTGTCGGAATACATTCTCTCACTTTCCAGCAACATATATGCAGACTATTAAATAGTGACGCATTTAATTACGACAAAATGATTACAGATTTTTATTATACAAATTTTAGCTTAATTCATTACGATTGTGAGGTACACTGTATAAACAAACAAAGTGCATATGAAGGGAAATAAAGGTAGAAATTAGCTCATATGAATATTCAATGTTCTTTTCCTAACGGATCCACCGGGATATTGCCAGTTTTTGAAGATGACAGGAGTGACATATCAAGAAAGAAGAATTATCCATTACTTCTCCAGATGACATTCAGCAGTAATTAAAATTGAGGGCTAGAAAAGAAAGCAGAAATCAAGAAAGGAGTAAGACATAGATGCAATTTTTCGCCCATGCTTTTTAACTTATACATATGAGGAAAGTAAGAAATAAATATGGAAAGTGAATCTAAACGCAAGGAGGAGAAATAATCATAATGTTTGCTGATGATATTGTGCTATTAGGGTAGTCAGAAGAAGACTTGGAAACCATAATAAATGGGATTAACGTGATCCTGGAGAATAATAGATGGAAAGCCAAGGTGATGTAGTGTAGTATGGGAAATAGTGGAATAACAAAGGGTGATACATTGGAAGAGATATTTTGAAGGAAGTTAAGGAATTCTATTACGTAGGCAGCATAATAACTAGGGATGGTGAAGTATAGTAGACATAAAGAGTAGGATAGCAAAGGAAAGGGAGGTTTTCGCGATACAGAGAAATTTACTTACGGCTAATATAAGTATGAATATTAGAAAATCATTATTAAAAATGTTGGTATGGAGTGTGGCGAATAATAATAATAATTTAAAGTCCGCTTCCCTTATAATCATATGAATGCTGAACATTTCTAGTTTTCCAATTTTCCTTTACGTCTGTTTGGCCAAACTGCAATATCCCCAATTATTGTTGTTTTACCAGATGCTTCATACCAAATATTAACTTATATAATTATTGGTGAACTTGAGATTAATACCAATTACTTCACATTTCATCACTTTTACAAAATAAAGTCACAAATTCTTTATCATTTGGTTTCACAGTTTAAAAAGTTCTTAGTATTAACTGGAGATTTTTGTAGTGCTCAGGGCTCCGGGTTTGAATTTATTCATTCCTTCTGCCATTTCCGTCATTTACGGTCAACGAAGTTATTGGCAGTTATACATTAATTGATTTATTTTTTTGACCAGGTGCCTTTTATTTTCTGTTTACCAAACGTTATATGTCTGTTTCGGACCAAGCTATGTCCAAGTTACATTCAGAAAAAGAGAGTAACGATTATTTACAATTTAAATGCTGTTATTACTTATACCTTTATTTAAAATATTTGAAAGTAATATTCTGTGGTGAAATTCTGATTCAGAGATGGTGAATACCTAAAAAAAACCTTTTTACTACTATTTACTACTATTACAGGGAAAACGTTAATAAACTGTAATGATTAATGAAATGTCAGATTAAGTAATATAATTTAATTAAAATTATAATTTACGTTACTAATGTAAACAAATAAAATTACTATCTATCTGCTCCTAAGATGGCTGCTGCTACCTGCTATTTGGCCTCTTGTGAGATGACCCCAAACAAAGTTATTACTGCAGCGTCACTACTTCCAAAATTGGCGAATTCGCACAACTCTCCCAATGAAGAAAACGAAACACAACCGTAGATGAATGCAGTGCTTCTTGTGGGTCGATACAGAAATGTATATATAACTTCCCAAGTCCTTGGCGAACTGTACGCATATATATAAACATTTGGTCCCGCATCTTTTATTAAATTGCCATCCACTTTTGAAAACGGAAAAACTGAAAATTGGGTCATCCCAATTATTTTTTGGCAACACTTGGTGATAACATTGCTAATGAATAATTTTACAGATACAGATACAGAAAATAAATATTCTATTAAGTAACATGATACTGGAGCAATGATGAGTAAATAATGCGTTAAAGGTTTAATTGACCCAATGCTTATACTACCATGATAAACACAAAAGAAAAATATTTATTCCATAGCCAGCATGTATCATCAACAAAGTTGCACTGAAAAACAGTCAAAATTTTATATTTTGCTTCCGGTACATTTAAAAGTTCATGACCTTTTTCGTAATGAACGTTCAGGTAGAGAATTAAAATGTAATGATTCATTCAGCTTCACTATTTTTGTTTTTACTTTTACTGCTCTTTCTCTTTTTCTATGAATATTAAAAAAAACCTACATGAACGGAAAGTTACATTTACACACGAATATCTGTTTACATTAAAAAACTTCCGTAATATTAGATTTTTATTACGTCAGTTATGGAGTAATTTTCTGGAATAGAAGTTCGGTTTTCATTTAACTCAGCAGTCGATTTAGAACAGGGAGCAATCTAAATGACTTTAAAGTTGCGAGGGATGTTAAAACAAAAGCACAAGCCGGATGTATATGGTTTGTGTCAAGTTCCGGGAAGAAATAGAAGCGAACTGTAGTGGGATTATCGTAATAATATTTCACGTTAAAACCAGTGACGTTGTTCTGCAATTAGACCCCGATATTAGATGTTAACTGGTCTTTTTAATTGCAACGCCGCGGGGAAGTATCTGGACCAGTGTTTACGTATTTTTTATTACGTTTTCCATTTCACTGTGCCGTTATTTTCCACTCTCTCCTATCGTTTCTCCGTCTGTTTCCCCACTGTTTCGCTGTGGTGATATCGGGACTCTATCGGAGCGAAACACGTGTTGCGATCCTCAAGAGATGGTAACAAAAACATTCACATCTTGGGCCACAAATTGTTCTCGAATTAAACGGCCCGCCCTACCTCTCTGTCTCATGGGAAACCCTCCATTTTATATATCTCTGAAAAGGGGTTGGAAAGTACGGCAGCTGTTTTATTTGGGAGTTGGTTTTTTAAACTGTGTTCTGATAACACAATATCCGTCGACCGAAATAAAATATTTCGCGGCAGTTTGCAACGGGAAGAACGATAATTTAGGGGATGCGACTGGCGTATTAGGGGAAGGGGTTACTGATAGGTCACCCAACCCTTTGGAAACACAGATAGCAAATATTGCTCCGTGTGCAGCTCATTGCTTCTGGGTGGAGCGATAGGCGGTTGTAGTAACTCAGAAGGGATGTGGCTATCATCCCCTGATATAGGGCGAACAACCCTCGGACACCTTACGGGTCTGCGTTTACGACCAGCCAAGTGTGGGGGTGGCTGTAACTTTGGTGCAAAGCTTTGGTCCAAAAGTTTCTCATTAGCAGGCAGTGCGAGGGAGAAGAATATAAGGACACAATGTAACTTCCTTTTATTAAACGCAAGGAAACCCCTCCGTGACTCATGACTTTGATCTCCACAAGTGACAATATATTACATTCCCTGTAATTATGTAACTTAATATTTAATGTTCTATGAGTGAAATATGTTTTACTGTGAAGTTAAGATATTCCGTATAACCTGGCGCTTTCCCAAAACATCGGTGGAGTGGGGTGTGTGGCTCCTCCCAAAGTTGGAAAATAAATAAAATAAGGAATAGCAGATAAATAAATAAGATTTTATAATAACGCCTATCTCTATAATTATACTTTTGATTGAATAGGCTCGGGTCCGCCGCCAACTTTAATGAAATAATGAAGTGGGGACAAGAAGTTAAAAACCGAGGAAAAATTGATTTTCGGAGTTTCAGCATTAAAACACTAAGGATTTTGGGACGATTTAAACTAAGAACGCTAAGTATTAGGAGCTTACGATATTAAGCACTAAGCAGTTGTCATTAAAACCGTAAGAAAGTGGAGTTAGTAACTGGCTATGAATATTTGACTGACGCGCAGATGTCTTGCTCTATTTCGTGGTGGAAAAGAAGAAAACTAAATGAGCAAGGTGCTCATTCTTCAAGTTTGATTGCACTGAGCAGCGGGTCCGGTACATCATCTCTGACTAGCGGCACGTTCCAGGCTAAGCTGAAAAAAGGGTAATCACACCGTTAGTCTGTACAAGGAAATTGTTAGAAACTTACAATTCCGCGTAGGAAATATATATTTATGAGACGGCCCGCAAAGACGATTCTAGAATAGGTCTTATGGTTCTGGTTTATAAGATATATAATGGTTGTAAATAATGAACAAAGTTTGTAGTATTCATCATAAAAAGTCCGGATTTTTAAAGTAAAATTTATTTAATTAAATTGATAAATGTTGAGGAAATGGATTTTTCATTTTTACATGATATTTTTATTTCTTTATAATATTATACCCCGTAATAAACATCTGATATTCATTTAAATATGTTATCGATTATTAACTTAATCTTTACATTCAATATCTTTTGTTTATTTAACTCTTTTTCCAATAATCATTTTTATTTCATTACTTTTGCAAAAGCAGCACAATTAATTCCATATAACTTATTTACAATAGAGTATAAAATAAATGATGTATTAATAGTTATTTAAAAATCGTTATCATACGTTTACGATATTTTATACATCAAATTCAACATTATAATAGATAAGGATTGTTTTCTTTTGCATCCAACAGTTTATATATTCATATAAATATATGCGTATAAAAATAAAAACGTATTGAATATTTGTAGAGGAAATATTGAATGTATAGCTCAACAAATTTTGACTTACCTTAACAATTAAAAAAATTAATACTCTTATTGATGTAATGATTTAAGGAGGTCAAAATGTTTAAAATTAATCCTAATGCCTACGCATTTTTATAATCAGCCACATTTTTTATAATCATTTTATTGAGCCTGTCAGATGAGCGTTTAATTACAAGCACTCGAATGTTCAGTTTGTCGGAAAGAGATTGTGGAATGGGGTGTTTTCGCTCAATCCCAACCCCCCACACTCTCGTTTCGCTTCCATTACCACTTCATTACAACGTTAAAATTTAAAAACAAAACAGAGCGTTAAATGCGTTAGTGTCACTCTAGGGTAAACTATTTTTTAATTAATATATGCAGCAACGGCATCGAGAGAGAAGTTGCGTTATTTTTTGGGTGGCTGGAGTGTTCAATACATTTTCGTGTGTTAGGCAGGCAGCCTTCCCGACTCACTCTCTCGTATAGGAATACACTTTTCAGCATATTATTTTTTGTTAACCCCGACACACGCCGAAAATAGTATGAAGTTAATTAAAAACAGCAGCAAGTTTGAAGGTATTCTATTATTATGACGGGGTCACAAAAGACAGGGATTGCTCGACGAGACTTTCTAGGGATGTGATGAGTAAATATGGATTTCAATAGCGGAACACGAAACTCGAGCGTTGTAATTAGGGTGACTATTCGCCCTGTTGAAAATACATATTCATTGACTGCCTCGATTGTTTAAGCTTGAACAATACCTTCTTCTGGGAATGAGGTGTTTGCATTATGGACGTATACAAATAAAATTATATTACAGTATTCTGTGGGAAACATTATTCGCAATTTTATTAACTTTTAATTAGATATTGTTATGCGGGGACTACATTAAATTAATTAGTTCAAATTTACTCAGTTCAAATTTAAATTACCTTACTGAAGTATTTTTTGGGATACTTTTATACTCTTTTATGTGAAAGTAGGTTTGCTTTTAATATTTAAGTATTTATATAAACACACTATATCTTAGTTTCATGTATTCTAAACATCCTCAGGTGTGTATAATGAGATTATTTTAATTATTCTAGTTGTATGATTGATATAATCACTGTTTGTCGTTTGTATCAATTTTATTTAAGTATGAATTAATTTAGTAAGGTGACAGTAAAATACATTTCTCCTCAAATATACTTATATAATTTAATGGATTCTGCTTGGGCTTTAATTATATACATTATTTAATCAATAACATGTAATTGGCAGTTCATTTATTGTTTCATTATTGAGAGAGACATACGTTAATTCATGTAATAATTAATAGCTTTTTATTTTTTCCAACAAGGAGGTTTCTGCTAAACGGTGCCATATTAATCTTAATACAGAGAAAAAAATTGTTTTAAATTTCAAGTACGATCTATTTTACAATTTTTAGAGACGAAAGTGAAGGTTTGTTACAAGTGCAGAGGTTATTTATATTTTAATAAAAATACGGCCAATAAGTCAGCTTACAGATTTATTACTATTTAATTAACATAAATACGACGTTTTCGTCTGATGAAGTCTCAAAAAGGAGACGAAACGTCGCATACTGATGTAAAACATATGAATTTTCACTACCGTATTATTAAATTTATATACTAATAGGAGCGTAGAGCATTTTGTTTTGTATGAGAAAGTCATAACATGTAAATTTAGACCATAAGAGTTCAATTATACGTCAGAAAAATTCTCAGAGTTGATCGCGGTTGTTTGTTGTTGATGCCGATGACGTCACGGATGTATTTATTATTAACGCGGGTACATGTCCCGGTGTGGTTTGCTGGTTACACTTTCAGCTAGAGGGCGTGATGCTGCATCAAGCTCTTACAAATCCCCGCTACCGCATACGAATCACAGGAGTGCCACTAAATATTCCACGTATGCAGTTGGGACTCTGGGATTCAGGTAACGGAGATTACCAGGTATGCGATGAATTAACTGCCCATCAGAGTTTCGTGTATTCATCTTATTTTTAAATGTTGTGTGTAGAAGAAGAAGGAAGTGGTTACTTAAGCTAAGGAAACAATTACCGAAAACCAGCGTGGTAAAAATACTTCCTGAAGATAAAAAACTTAAGTGTGACTTCCTTGACTCTGATAAATAATAGGTATTGGTAGTTATTCATAAAAAAAATCCCGGCAGTAGAATTTGATAAATACGAGGGAAATTTATTATTTTATTTTGTATCTTCTTCAGATTCCAAATTTTTAATTTTTACTGTATTAAGCTGCCGTGGTAAATACAGTTTATTTTCTTAAGTGTACTGACTTGGTCAAAATACATTAATATTGAATCAAGAGCTTTTGGATTACAAGCTGGATCATATTTAAATTTAATCTCGAAGTTTCGAAGTAACACAATTAATCTTTATCAAGTAAATGTCTAAATTAATGTTCAGACCTCCTTGTATACACTCTCATCTAGGATTTTATTTTGACTTCCCGTGTTTTTGCGTTTCAAACTCCGGGGGTTATCAGGCAATCTCATCTGACATTCTAATATCACGCAGATTGTAACCCAAGAACTCTTGATTCAACAAATTCACAATCTGCATTAATATTATTATCTAAACTAATTTTTCAGAAATTTATTTAGAATACTGATAATATTTTTGAAACTTAACCTATTCAGCTTAAGATCTTTATCAAGAACGAGATTGGATGAACTTGGGTTTCAAAAATATTTTCAGTACAATTGCCAATTTTTATAATTAATACGCAAACGTAAATTATATAATATGTTATATACTGTTGAGCAAACAGTGTGGAATTGAAACGAATTCAAGGCCAATCAGAAAAAAGAATATTACAATTGCCAGGAAGTATTTTTACCACGCTGGACAAATATAAAAAATCACTTTCAAGTATTTAGAAAACCCTCTTAAGGAATGGCGTTTGGAATGTTTTATGGGGAAATTTTGATTATACTTCAAATTAATAACCCAGGGAAAATAAATTGTAAGGAAGCTTAAAATGTTATAATATATTGTAAAAAAACAATAACAAATAAAAACATAATTCATTTCCTAAAATACATATTTTTCAAAGAGCAGGAAGATAATTAAAATTGAAAAATGAACGCCTCGTCTCGATTACGCGTCCACTCAACAATTTAACTAACTGTCTTAAATATTACTAGCCACTGCCCTTTCGGAATTATTCATCCCACTCCAAACAGATGCTACCTTTGAAATTCTCTGAATCACACACTTAAATGCGTGGCCATACTTCGAAAATTGCTCTTTCTAAATTCCTCCTCCTCACTTCAAAAAACACTCTTCTCAACAACTACTCAACAAATAACTCCTGAATCTTCTTCCACCAACTATTTGACTATTTTTCATGAATATTCGCTGTAATTTAGAAGAAATTTGAATGGATGCCTTTTTGGTACGCCAAGTATATTATGTATATAAATTTTCGTGTTATTTTGGAATATATAGGTTCTAATTTGGTTGGTAGCTTAAGATGTACACTTGAGAAGTGAGGGAGAAATATTTTGGGAGCTGCACCACCTTGTGTCTGTCCACAGAACGTGCCTCTGAGTTCGCGAACTGGATTTTACTGCATGTGGGTTGAAGTAAAAGCGAGGGGGATGGGATTTATTGAAGAAAGTTCCGTGCACACCAAAACCTGCTATAAGAGAGTTTCGATATAGACAAAGATGGGAGTTAAACTTACAATCAGTAAACATATACAAGCTATGAAAGAATAAGTTTTCGCATCCGTTTGATTCAATTATTTTTGAGAATGAAACATGGTAGGGATCCCTGTAAGTGATCAAATAACGTTTTGCTCTTTTAAGCCACATCTGCACGTACAAAATATTCCATGTAAAATGTATGTTGCAAAACTATTGGTGGTTCAGCAATTTAAAAGCTACAGAAGCAAGGAGAAATATATGATTTTATTAAAATTCAAATGTGAAAAAGCTCAGGGGCCGTTCATGGACTTTGTATATAATTCCGGATAATTCTAAAGTAGTATAAATGAGTAAATTGAAGCCCAGGTGTAGCGTATAGCTAATTTGGGGGAAGGAAAAGAATGTAATACGGACCCAGGACTCGAACTCAGGACCTCCCGCTTTCCGGGCGGGTGCTCTACTACTAAGCTAGTCCGTGTCGACGTCCCGAGGAACTATTCAACATCTTTTCATTCCTGTAAACCAAAGTTAGGCTGACCTACAATTTAATAATCACACACTTCACAACCCGGAAATCGGGAGGTCCTGGGTCCGGTCGACATTTTTCCATTTTTGTCTTTGTTCCAGATAATTGATTAGATACAATCCTGTAATTTCAGGTAAACGTTAACTATAGAAAAATAAAAGACTATGTTTTGGAATAAGAGAGAGTCAATTCTATATGTAACTTAATATAAATGAATGCGAGGCGTATAATAAGATTCACTTCTCTTTTTATTTACTGTTGTAACTCTTAAATTAAAATTTATTACTCATCCATTAGTCATCGGTAGAGGAAATATGGGTCGTCAAATATAACATTTCAAGAAATTAATAAAATTTTACTTATGTTAATTATTATATTTAGTCTACAGAAATTTATACTCATTTTAAGTACACTGCAACTTTTTGCCTTTCAAATTGTATTAGCCTTTTGATTCTGTAGAGAGTGTGTGCAGTTGTAATAAATTGTTATGAATTTAAAACAGCGTTAAAAACATAATAATAATATTAATCTTCAATTTTTAAGTCGATGGAACAGACAGCAGCAAATTTTTCCGTCGATTCTCGTCGAACATGAAAAAGAAAATATGTTGGCGGTTAAATTCTAGTAGATTATAATTGTAAAATAATAATTTTATTGGATATGAGCAAACTGGCAAAGAAGTTAAACCGAACAATGCTTCAGAAAAATGTATAAGTGTCTGCTAATTATAATTATGAATTAATACCAATGCATCATTTACCCCCGTACCTCTCAACTCAACAAAGGTTACATGGAATTTTTTTTTCACCTCAAAATTTTAGTTGTAAGATATGAGAGCATGAATATTAATAATAATCGACAAAGCATATATTGAAATGAATTTGATTAAAATAAATGTAAAATACTTACATAATTAAAATTATCACTGCTATTGCAGAAGATTTTGACTCTGTATAATGAAATTTTAATAAAATTTACCAACTAGCAGTTAATGAACACGGCACATACTTTCATACTATGATCATCACATTTGCCTTGAATTTATCGTATATTTACTAAGGCAGCATTTTAATGATGACAATATTATAATCACTTCACATATCACTTATTGGAAGGGAACGCGTAGAGGTTATTGATTGGAAGCGGGAGTGGGCGACCGGCAAGGAAGCCACACAACGGTAGCCGTTGGGCTGCTGCAGGCGAGAATCGAACCAGAGGCTTCCTGCTACAAGCCTTGTCTCAAATTACCACCGCCACCATCGTCGCCAAGAGTTTCCGCAAACAGGAGACCCTCCGTTCGTATCTCGTTTCGCGAATAACCGTTACACCTACTAGAGCTTCCGTCAACTATTTTTCGATAAAATTTCATAGAATCATTCACCCGCACTATCGTTTAGTTTTTGAGACATAAATTAATGAACTATAAAATCCAATGAATTTTGAAAAGAAAGCAAACGATTTATATAGGAAAATATTTCCTCTGAAGGATAAGAAATGAAAAAATTTTCAGTAATTATAATCGCAAAGTTTTATTTTATGAGTGAACAAAATAGTAATGGAAATGAAAGAAACTTTACTAAAGTATATAATACTTATTTTTTCTTGTTTCCGTAGACCATGACGCTAAAATAGTAACATCAATTCAAATAACGTCAAAATTATGAGATAATGAGCCAAATTTTCTCCGAAACCCTATATCTACTGAATGAAATATATTAACGACCGGATACGGAAAAGGTTCCATTAGGCTGAATCGACATTTCGCTACCATATTTGCGAATTTTCTAAATTTTAAATTACCTGATGAAATCCCAAATACAGTGACGAACGTTGATTCAACTAAATACAAACTTTATTAACGAGGTGAAACCCTGAAAGAAACGAAACAAAATGGTACTTTTACATCGTTGACAGTGGAGAACATGACCAGCATTGTAATAGTTAAACGAGTGTAGTGTAGAAATGACCAGAATTGTGTGGAAATAATTTTAGATAGAATTATAGAAAGCCCACCTGGACACTTAAAAATAAATTTAAAGATGCCCACTGGTGTGTTATGGAATAATAGGCATATTTACATATATTTGTTGGACCTTGCCAACTGCCTTGACGAAAGAAATTAAAATTAAAGCTTTTCACAATAAGAAAAGTAACAATATAATAATAAGAATTAACGGGCAATAGAGACATTCAAAGATTTTTAATTTTATTCGTGCGACGTTTCGTACACAGTTTTTAGATCTCAGTAGACACAGAAAAACGTAATCAAATTCCTTCCGTAGTTAGATTATAAATGAATGCAAAATCAATTAAATAAACATTAATGGTACAAAAATGGAAGAAATGTCATACAGACGATGGAATTATTTGAGTGCGTTCAGTGACGGATACGTCCAACACGTTGTGTCGTATGAATAAAATAAAATAACTTGGTTTGTCTGTCAATTTTGGCGTTAATTTAATTTTATTAAAAATTATAGATAAATAAAATATTATTTATGAATACAAGTGCTAATACGTTAGAAAAAATTAATCTTATATTTAATATTGATTCACCTCTTCCCTTTCAGTGCCATAAACTTATAAATTTTCATGTTTTTAAAAAAATTGTTTAATTTCGCACCAACAGCTACGGTCATTAGTGACTATACACAATTATACGGAACTTTATATCTAATTAAGGTAATCATAGTTGGGTGATTGAAACAACACAACAGCCAAGTCCGTGTCAGGATTTCAACTCGGGACTTCTGTGGTGTGAGGCAGCGATGCTAAACGTTACACCACAGAAGGTTGGCTTCATCATTTTAATTTGATGATTCCTAATTTAATCACACCGGATGAGGTTGTAACTTTCGAAACGGAACGAATAATATTGTATGAATTTATTTCTGATGTAACTTTTCGGTAACAGACTACATGAGGGTGTTCCTGAAACCTTTTCGATCCCCTATTAAAGGGGAGTTGCCTGAGGGACGTGGAAGGTAGAGCAAGGTAGCCAAGGCTTGACGACGACCATCGGACTATATTTTAAGGAGCCTACCCGGTGATTCACCTAAAGCAGACGCAAGGAAAGCACTAGAAAACCTACATCAGGTAGGTTGGGTTATTTGGTAATATTCTCACGCCATTCGGAGTGTCGGTAAATGAGTTTGCTGTATTCCCTTATCCGTACCTCCATCAGTTTTAAGAGGCAGCTCAGAAAGTTTGTAAAGCGGAACACTAATTTGTTTCAAACAAATGGCGAGTTTCATGAATACGCGACCAGAAATCGTTCAGCTCTAAGGTCGGACAAGCATCGCCTTGCTCTACACCAGAAAAGTATTCACAATACCGAGATAATTTTATACAACAGCCTTCCGCCAGAGGTTAAAAATAGTACCTACAAAAGCTTCGTGAAGCAGAGTAAAACTATTCTTTAAATGGTGCGTTTTACTTGGTACAGGATTTTCTTAATCGTCCTTCTAGTATTTAAATCAAGGTTCCTGCAAAAAAGTGTTGAATGAGTTGCTGCCAACTTGTAAAATAGCACATCACATATCTTTAAAATTTCTATTCAGTTTTTTCTGCTCTTTTGTTTGTTTTTGTTTCATGTATTGCCTGGAGCTACGACAGAGGGAAGGACAGTTTCCTGGTCCAAGTAGTTAAAACTCCATTGCGTGTTCCTCAGTGTGTGCTAGTTTGTGTTTCCCAGTGTGTGTGTGTGTGTGTGACATCGTGTGTCCGTGTTGTGTTTATATTGACTTTTGTCTATATACATTTTCTTTTATTAATTTATTTTAAGATTATTTGTCTTTAATTATGTACTTTATTTTGTTCATTTTTAATGTATAACGTATCCTATTTCCTCAACCGAGGATTAATGGAAACAACAATAAATCTAATTTGTTTTATCTTATATTAGACAGTGGTCTACCTCTTCACTTTTGTGGCATTCGTGTCGAAATTGTCCATCCCTTTTTTAATTTGTTGGTTCCAGTTTAGATCTCATCTGATGAGATTCCAAATTTTTGGAACGGAACGTCGTGTACTTTTAAATGTTAGATTGTATGAATTAATTTCTGACGTACCATTAATTTATTTCCAAACAGTCATATAAAGTTATTAAAGGGAATTACAAATGTGGTGGATTAATAAATTATAATCAATTACAGAACGGTAACGAGTTCGAATTCTTGTAGTACAACACTCGTAGAACAAATATTCCTTTTTCATTTAATTTCTAAATTTTTTACTTATTATTTAATTCAGCATTTACGTTATGCAATTCGCTACTTCATTGAATGTAGTAAATATAATAATACCATTGGCAATAATCTGTTGGTTTTAACGCCCGTGCCCGGTGTTACATCTGCGAGTTAGGAGTAAATAAGGAAAAGAAAGTCGGAAGGTCGAGGGGATGTTCCTGCAATCAGGACGTAACGAGGTCACCAACCGAGCGACTGCAAGGCCTAGTGGGTGCCATCAGCTCTTCTTCCCCCTGCCAAACAAATCAAATTACAGCTCCCTCCATTGCCCACTGCTCCTAACGTGTTCCTCTTATTTCTCGACCAAGGAAACTCTTAGGAACCAATGAACCCAACGTCAACCGATCGAATTACCTACTCGTAGCTTCCTTTCATTCTGCATACATTTTCCATGAAGACTTAATATGCTCGCCAGTCATATTAGTATCTTCTTCACCACCGTACTGAATATTTTACGCTTTATTTTATCCTATTCCAAAGATTTACTTTTTAAGTTGCGAATGTGTCTCATCGCAACATTAATTAAAGTTAATGGATTTGCCTTTTCAATTAAAACAGTCCTGAGATTTTTTTGTGGAAATAATATACAAATTTTGTGATGACGGAAACATTTAACTCTCCCAAACGTTTGGACACGATTAGAAACTCGTGAGCACTGGGAATATCGTGCTGTGGTACTACACACTTCATTTCTAGGCTCAAACACTACGTTTCTAAAATTAGGAACCCCACTTCTTGAAGTCGCAAATAGCCACAAAGCTTCACAGGATTGTGTAATGCGAAAAATAAAATAAAAAGATCCGAGGCAAGATCAGCAGATCGTAAAGACTCCGGTAAAAGATTTCTTTTTATCCTTCCACGGTGGATGTTGAACGTCAACGTTTCAGGTCCTTGTCAACTCTTCATTTCCGTAGCAACACACAAAGTGCACGAGTTATCATTGTGGCTGTAATTAATCGAAATTACTCATTGAACCTCGTTTGTTTCATATATAATAACAATACAGAGATAATTACTACCCAGGTAACTAATTATAACTGTTTACGCTATTTAAAGTGTTAATGCCTTTCAGACACCATACGATTTCTATTTTTACAGAAATTCCAAAAATATTCAAATGTTTAGATTCAATATTTCATGTATCCCTATAATTGAATATATATATATATATGTTATAGATGTAATTAATAAAAAGTCCCCTTACTCGCAGACGCAAATTATAATCGCTTTTCTGATTTGAAATAATAAATATTAATATTTAAGAAATGAGGAAGAGGCGCTGCGGGAGTTTTCTCGCAGGCGCTTCAGCCCAGAGTGACTGTGGGGCTCACCTGATCATGTCGGGAATGCCTCGCACTCTCTCTGGGTACTTTTTATCAAAGTTCTCATATGCCGAGACACCTTCACCTATTTTAGGAGGTATATGTACCGGGGTCAAAGACCTTGGGCATATGGCAAGAGCTGGCCCCAGATCCCATTGGATCAGTCGGCCAGCTGCCTCCTGAAATTGGTGGAGACACGGAGAAGGGAATGCTGCGTCCCCACAGCAAACTCGTCTCCCGTCATTCGGAAGGGCGTGAGAATAGTACCCAATGCCCGACCTACCTGATGCAGGTTTTCTAGGGTTTTCCCTGCATCTCTTTAGGTGAAACACCGGGTAGGATCCTTAAACCATAGCCCGGGGGCCCTAGTTAACCCTTGGCTACCTTGCTCTACCTTCCGCATCCCCCCTTTTCAATTCCCTTCCTATGCTATTAAAGGGGAGTTGCCTGTTTCAGGATCACCCTCATGTAACCTGTTAACCAAAAAAAAAATTAATATTTAAGAATTTCTCTGCCTTCATTTGATAATTTTGCTTAATAATTTAGATGTTAATTATTGTTTTTGTTCAGAATTTTGGTGAAATGTGAAAATGGAGTCAGAGTCTACGATTGAATTTTTGTTCTCAAAGAAAAGTTAGGTAAGTTTCACTTTTTTAGGTGAATTAGTTTATTAATGATCTAGTGCATGTTATTGATTCGTGCACCATTCAGCTCGGAGAAATTGCCTGTTAAACATTTTTACAACAAATAAAGAACATGCGAGATGCTTGATGTCAGGATTTTCTAACTTGACACTCAGAAGTACAACAGACTATTAGCTATGGAAATTGTTTCTGAAGGCTTTTGCGCAATTTCCTCTGTCTGTTTAGAAGGGACCGATTCCATTGTTCGCAGCTTCCCGAGATGAAATCCGAGCGCCAACAATTTGTTGCATTTGAGAGCCGCGCTCCATTTGGGAGGCAACAGTCATTAGGCCCCGGGGCCATCATCATCATCATCACCAGCACGAGTAGCATAGTCATCGTCATTAAGCGCGAGTGGCCTGACCGGGCTTTGTAACTGGCGGGATTTGGCAAGTTTATAGGGCCGTCGCCCACACTAACCGTAGGGGGATAGCAAACATTTTGATGGGTCATGTACTGTAATCCCGCGAGCTGATTAACTCTCGCTCAGTTGCAGCTACAAATACAGGTGACACCTCCGTACTACCAATAAGTGCATTTAAACAACCGTGCCAATCACAACTCTTCTCCTTGATAACTATTTTACTTTAATTACTGTGCTATCGCTTTGTAGAAATTTAGAATGCATACTTTATTTCCTTGTGTAATATGTTAATTTTTTCTTACACCAAGAATCACGCCCCATTTTGTAAGGTACGAAATTTATGAAACCCATAAATGAAACAACTTATCAAAAGAACTTTACAACAATATTCCGTCATTCTGTGAGGAAATTTTAACTAAAGTTTTACTAGTGAAAGTGCAAGCTGCAATAAATATTAAATTAATAAAATTTTCTGACTTAATTATATGTCCAAACACCCCAATTTCCAAAAGAAAGCCATGGTTTATTATCTGGTAGATAAGGCTGTCACATTCTCACATCACAAATACCACAGTGAAAAATTTAAATAAAGTTACTACTACTATTTTACGAAATTATTACCTAATTAATATTATTTACAAACATATCAAAAATTAGATTGAATAATTATGACAATAATTTATCTGAATTTATCAGAAAAATTAATTTCATAATTTTACCTTAAAAAAATAACATACAATTAACTTGTGTCATAATTTGTTGTGTTGCAATAAATATTATGTTAATAAAACTTTCTGACTTAATTATATGTCCAATCATCCCATTTCACAAATGAAAGAAATGGTTTATTATCTGGTAGACAAAGCTGTCACATTCTCACATCACAAATACCACAGTGAAAAATTTAAATAAAGTTACTACTATTATTTTACGAAATTATTACCCAATTAATATTATTAACAAACATATCAAAATTAGATTGAATAATTACGACAATAATTTATCTGAATTTATCAGAAAAATTAATTTCATAATTTTACCTTAAAAAATTAACATACAATTGACTTGTGTCATAATTTGTTGTGTTGTTATTAAATCAATAAATAATTTGTTTCGTTAAAAATATTAAAGACAAAATTACCTTTCTGGAAAGCCATAATTTTATCTACAAAATTGTTTACATTGTAATGCAATGTGTATCGGGGAAATTAAAAGAGATTTAAAAATTCGCATACAAAAACATAAAAACATCAATTTATATATTCGAAATTACACAGTTGTGTCCAAACACATACATCTTAAGAATAATAATTTTGATTGGTAAAATGTGGAATTTTTAGATGAAGACAATAATTACTTTTCAAGAATGAGGAGTTTTGTTTTGTTTACTTTTCTGGCTTTTCATGTACATTTGTTAGATTTAATTATTTATTTTTGTTATTTTATGATATTATGTAATATATTCGCAATTTAATTTACAAAAATCGGCTATTAAATGCAGTAGTTGTTCTTTTTAGCAAAATCCTTTCTTTTGATGATTTAATAATAAAAGAATTGAGAAAGTGTCGTTGCAGTTGTCAGTCCTTAGATTGGTTTGATGCAACCTTCCACGCTAACTTATTCTGCGCAAGCCATTACGTTTCTACATAACTAACACATCCCACATTTTCCCTAATCTATTTAGCGTATTCCATCCTAGGCCTCCCTCTTCTGTTTTTACCGTGCACACTTCTCTCTAATGCTAATGTCTCAAATCGTGGCCTATTAATCTATCCCTTCTCTTGGTCAAATTCCTCCATGTTGTTCTCTATTCTCTTATTTTGTAAAACATTGAGTAACTAATTTCTTTCAATTGCCCGTTTGTTGTTACACGGCTGCTCTACCACACTATTAAAGTTGCCTGTCACACCCGGACTTACCCTTTCTAAGCAAAAACGAACGACTTTATTGCAAGAAATAATAATAAGGAATTATCTTTCTCCGCGAGTCCAGACTTCTCACTCCATCGCCTAACTTCAACACTGCTGAAAATGAAAAATTACACGCCCTAGGCATCCAACCGGCAGCCAACAGCAAACATTTGGCGTCGCTGACATTCTTCACTGCTCCTCCATTTGCGAGTAGAAAAGCAATAAATTTCCTGGATGGAAATGAAACACAATTTTTACTACTTCTTGACACTTACCTGAATTGTAAAAGGCCAAGTATTTCAAATTTAAATATTGCTGTCGCACGTCTGCTCCACCAAAATATTGTCAGTGTTTGACCTCAAATACTTTGCCTCCGTCACAACCACACAGAACTTGATCACTTTTATTTCGGGGACATCAGACATATTTGATGGGCTTTGATTAAGCATAAATTATCATTTGTCAGATTAAGCTCCGCATTTTATTTAAATAATCATGTTTCGCCAGAAATAACATTGGTAATCTTTTTATCTATAAAATACAGTAATGGTCAATGGGAATAAATGATCACCTTGAATTCAATTTAAAAACGTAAGTATTAAATGTATGAACATTTCTGATCTTATAATTATTCAATATAATTTTGATATGTTTGTTAATAATATTAATTGGGTAATAATTTAGTAAAATAATAGTAGTAACTTTATTTAAATTATTTAGTTTATCTATTTACTAAATTAAGCCTTCAATCGTTCAAATTGACCATATTAATATTTTAAAATATACAATGATGTTCTTGAACATAATTTGTATATATTCATGGGTATTTTTCATGGTGTGCTTGCGGAATTTCTTCCGTTAATAAAACTGTCCAAAAGAAAATGGGTGCTTTTTCGTGATATTTGTGGTAGCTTTTACCCCTCTGAATAAACTGCTGGGATCCCCTGTTTCTGTCCCTGTCTTTTAGTCCTTGGCTTGATTTTCACAGTGGACAACACCCCTGGTCTTGTGACGACGCCATTGATTTCAGCCCGATTACCGGAGGGACTTCTTCAGCACTCCTCCCCTTCTTCCCAATTATAGAGAACAACGCCTGACTGCTGCAGATTCACTCTGCTCCGCTTCGCCTGTGTTTTGTCCAAATAAACTGAAAGCAATCACAACACACCTGCGGTATAAAACTGCTTCACCCCAAGAAAAAAATATGTAAGTTCAACAGAAAAGATCCTATTCAGTATGAGATTTAAAAAAACATAATTCAATTTCACTCTACTTATCATGTCTGAATTAAATTTTTAACAGTATTAAATAAATATTTTCTGAAAAAAAGTAGAGCCAATTGCAGTAAAGAGAATTAGCTCAAAGATTTGTGAGAATTTGAAAAAGTGGTTAAACTGATTCTTATTTTAAGTGTAATAAATTCAAATTTGGATTCAAACAGGGATATCTGGTGGCATTACCGACTTAGTTTTTGACTGAGAATTGTTTGCAGATCACTGTACATATCTATCTACTTTCTATAATAACTGAAATTGTCCAATTAGTTGCTTGTAATTTATATGACGACATTACTAAAAACAAAATAAATTATCAACGTTGATTTCAATTATTTATAATAATAAAAGTGACGTTTATACATTTAAAAACGTCATTCGTATTATGCTCCCAACTAAAAGATTTAGTATCGGCAGCGTAGGACAGAAAATTTCTAGGATTTATATTAATACTAGAAATATTATTAACATATATTAAAAACCATAACATTGAAAAATTTTAATAATTACAGTTTAGATTTCATACTTTTGTAGGCGCACTGTTTTATTGAGTTGAAATCTGTATACAGAGTTTGATGGTTGAATATGATTTCACTTGGTGTCTGTCCACCTTTTAACAAAGGAATGCAGTATTCTACAGTGGTAAAAAGCGTGGTCTTGTTTCCTAAGCCAACGACGCACGGATGTTAAAATGACGAGAAAGCAGGCGAGCAATGTTGTTCTTGAGTTCAAAGAAAGAGTGAGAAGAGAAGGCGAGAAGTTCGGTCTTGCCTGGAAGTTGAAAGGAGATGGAAGTATCATAGAAAATAGGAAAATGAACAATTTAATAGTGAGTTGAAAGGAAGTGGGAGTAAGTGTGTGATGGCATTTGGAGTCAAACGCCGGGCAGCACCAGGTCCTTTTTTCGTCATTAGAGGGCAAATACACAACCCGAGTTGGAAGACAAAGAATTTATAAGAAGATCTAACTACAGGATAAAAATTAAACCAGGTGTGTGAATGCTTTTCACTGTGGCTTATAGAACCGGAAATTCTGCTATGCTATGTACCCACCGATAAGACCCTTCTTTACATAATTATTAATTGATAGTCTCATACTTTCATTTGATAAATTATATTATATGTAAAATTTTAATCATTGTTTAAATTTAAAACAAAATAAATAGTTACAAAATTTACATTAATCAGATTTGTTGGGCAATCTACTATACCTAATAATTTATGTTACAAGTGATAATACATATTTTTATGTACTCGATGTAGTGCTGTTTTATTTGGAGGTAGAATTTTTATGGTATACTTTGAAGGCCTTAACAGAGGATTGCCAGTGCTTCATAAAGGGGCGGTTGCATTAGGCGAAGAGGACGCTTTCGTCGCCGCATATGGACCTTACTGTCACAGAGCATCCTGTGGCTCGGGTTATATAAATACCTTGCCTCATTGACCTCACCACCACAGGCGCGCACGCGTGGAATTTAGCCGCAAAACCACCCTCGCCCTTCTCCGAAATCAGATTTCATCCCCCCGCCTCCACCTCCCACTCGGTACACATTGCTCTCACTGCGGCCCCATTTCGTCCGTACACACACACACACACACTCACACACGAGAGTGTGCGTCCCATTACATTAGCCTTTAGTACGCCGATGCACGCTGACAAATTCTGTTAGCTAGTTTCTGCGTGCTAAATCAAATTGCGCGGCTTTATCAACCCCTCCACCCACGCCGGACAATGTGCGACGAAGTATCGGCCGGCCGGATGGATGGATGGACGGATGGGAAGGCGGCTTTTAGAGCAGGGAGTTTATCATCTACTCGTTGCGACGGCTTCGGCGAAGGAAAAACGCAACTAATTGATATGTGTGGCCTGGCGACTCGTGATATTCGATTGATACAGCGGACGGGACTCAAAATCAAGTTAAACTGCCGACTCGGTAATTAAGGATGCTGCAAGCTTTCAACGGCTAATTAACGAGACTTCAGCTCGTGTTTATCTCTCAGATTTATGGGCGTGGTAGTATCAAGGTGAGTAGTGGCACTCATCTCTACATCGCGAAAAAGAGGAAATTAAACATATTCCGTATTACGATAAAAGGAGGGAAAGAAGTTGATAAGACATTAGTATTAATTTCACTTCGCCACTCGTCTGCGCAGTCTCGGAAAGTCAGAGTCCATTGATACATCACAATTATTTATATAACCGTCGTGATATGCTTCTTTCTCTGCTTCATTATTATTAGAAACTGTAACTAATCATTTAATTTGTAATTAATCATTTGATTTAATTTGTAATTAATTGTGATCTTTAAATTATAATGATTGAAATGTAAATAAAATACCATTCACAGGTTAAATGATTAATCACAAATTAAATGAAACGATGATAAACTATTATTTTAATTTATGAAAATAATACTTTTATTTAAATAACCACAATTCAGTCATTAATTATCCTTCATATTTAATTCGTCATTTTGGCTACAGAAGCCTAAGACTTTTGAGCCATAATCGTCTTCAAAAACAAAAAAAATCCTACTCACATGCTATTTACATCAATACAATCGTGAGTACAAGTGACTTAATAAAAGGAAAATTGACGGATGAATTGTATTTAAAAAAAACAAATAAACATTTATTACCAGTCTAATATATTCCTGAAATAAAAGGAATACAGTCGTATATACAGATTGTAATCTTATTTTTTTTGCACATGTAAATTTGAAATGAAAATTAATTTGTTTCCCGGTTCGTATCATAGAAAAAGAAAATAATTTCTGTATAGCACCTAAAAGGCTGTTATTAGTGAAACTGGTGGAATATAAGGGGTTAAAATTAAAAACAAATGAAGTAACTATACGCTCAGGCTTGAATGGTGTTTAGTAAATTTTCATAATTTATCGCCAGTTTATTTTTTGTTATAATACTAACTGGATGGCCGGCGATGCTCGAGATATTAATGCTTAAATATGACTAACATTTTACATAACTTATGGTATTTTTTCTTTCCCGCGAGCGTTAACGTCGTCGCAGCCACCGCACGCATGCACGCAGGCTACATAATGGTATACTATACCCTCTTTCTATATGCCATTAGGATAGGAATGGTACAAATACTGTCCTGGGAAACACTGTAAAAGTCATTGACCAAGAAAAATATTTATTCGATGGAAATATCGGCCGATTTAGCATATTTTAAAATTTCTGCCCCGCCGTATCTTAACCAAATTTCCGAGCAGTGTGTGCAAAATTTCTAAAATTGCATCACGAGTTAATATTTGTTTGCGGGACATACATAACAAGACACGTACGAAATTTGAACACATTTTACATGTAAACAACAAATTTCTTTTATAACAATAAGGCAGTTCATCCATCTGTTTGGTCTAGTAAATTTAATGAACGTTTTATTTAAGTAACAAACGATTTTAAGTACTTAAAAAGTATACAAAAGTATTTATCTCTCTAGTGCGACGCATAAGCTGTGACACTCATTAAAATTTATTTTTTGTTTAAATTAAATGTAATGTTTTTTGCGAACTATTAACTATGTGAAATGTCAAGTTTTCTTCACTATGACTAATATATTTCTCCTTTGCAACTTATATACATGTACCAGTAGTGGTTTATACAATAACACGATTGATGAAGTTTTTTAAGTATTAAAACTATATAAAAATGTAAGAAGGAATCAGTATAAATTATTGAAACTGACTTTAGTAATGTTTTTTATTTTATTTTAATTATATAAAATTATGACGCTAAGAAAACTGAAGATGTAGATTTCGTTGTTAAACCTCTGTCTGCACTGACCGAATTCTTGGAATGAATGGAATACGAAACGCCTTAATTTAGGCAGACAGTGTGGTCTATAAGTCGTGGGTTTTCAGCGTATCTACTTCTAATAAACGCAAATTAATTCATATGATTACTTGAATATGTCACTATTTGTTCATTGCTTATCCCTAAAGTTAGTTGTTAAGTTATATTTCGTAAACCTCCCATGGATATGGATTTCAGTAAACTTGACAGATCTCTAGTAACCGTAGTCATTGTCATTAATTTTTTTAGAAACCAAAAATTTAGTTCCAAAGTTTCTCGTTAATTTAAAAAATCCCTAAACTTTTATTTCCTTCAGACGTTTACTTAATTAAGTTTTCAGCTATACGCCATAATCATCTACTATAGTCTAAATAAGAAATTTTTAATCTGAAATATATAATTTGTAAGTGTATGCATTGTATGATCAGTCTTCAAATTATATCAGAATTATTAATTATATTAATTTAATAATTAATATTAATAGCATAAATTTCGGGGTTTAAAAATCGTTTTTTGTTTGAATATTGGCTAAACAAAAATATCCTTATATTTTAAGTATGTGTTATGTTTGATTAAGACTCATGCTACAACAGATAATTAATTGTTTGGAGTTAAAGAACTAAATTCAATTCTTGAGAATTAAATAACGGTATAGAAATCAATTCAAATATAACTTTTATATTACGAATCTTTTTACAAACATTTAAATATAAATATTTGTTGACATTTTACGACAGATAACCATAATTATTATAAGCATTATCACAGTCAATATGAAGTTTTTTTTATATATTTCAACACAGTAATACGTAAAAGCGTTTTGTCCACTTCTTCAAGAAAAATGACAAGTAATCAAATATCTACTGGTATTACCATAGAGAAAAAAATTATGTTTAAATTTAATATATGTGAATTTGTAGAAAATTAAATAATTACGTTAAGATGCCTACAATCTCATTTCCGTTTCAACTGACATTGGACGCAGTCCAGACTGCCAAAATTATGTAATTTCATTATTTTTTATACATAATAACCTCATTGATTCAAATCTAAATAATCGGTATTTTAAATTAATCGCAATTTAAATTTATAAAATATCTGGTCCCCTAATTGAGAACGGAACGTTGTAAATATCTAACATTTGAATAATATGAAAAATTCTGGCTTATTGTCTGTTTTGACCTTTAATTGTTAAATAGAAGTAATTCATTTACGTGTAAACTATAAGGAGCTGAAATATATCACCATTATGAAGACATAATGAACAAATTATTAAATATGAAACATATAACTACTGTCCAATTTCCATTTATCGATCAACAGCGTTTAAATTAATTTTTCTTTACGATCAGCAATAGCGTGAACACAGAAAAATAATCTAGACTCAGCTCTTTTTCCAATTGCTTTTTACCTATATAAAATTCTATTCATACTAGAAAAAAGAGTTTGAAAAGAAATTTGTTGCTCCTTAAAAATTATATGGATTTTCAAAATATAAGTAACTCGTAGTATGAAATAATCAATACCAACGTACTTGAGTAAACTAAAAGATAATTTAATTCGTAAAATTAATTATCTAAAATATTTCATATTATAATTACATGTATTACTTTAGGAATTATTTAGAGCAGAATCACCTGAAATCCTGCGCCAATTATTGTATAGTTACCTGTAGAAAAATTGATAGTAATTTATTTTGAGGTTTGGTTAATGAAATTTTAATTAACATATCTGAAAAACGTATGTATACTTATATATGTGAGAGAATATGCCGCTTGTTTTGTGAGAGTTCGTAGTGTTAAATTTTACATTGGATTAATTGCACTCATTAAACGCTCAGGAGTTCCAGTAGTAAGTTATAATTATCTTAGAAAATACTTACAGAATTGTTCCTTTCGTTCCTCCTAGAAGTGTATCTATTTTGTTCAACTGTGAAATAGTTTAATTGTTCCTGCGTGAGCCTGTCCGTGGCACCTGTCGCGTCGTAATTGGGATGCGTCCCGACGGTAAATGGGGCCTGACCACACTTCAGCGACAATTTGTGTTCCGTCACAAACATGGCGGCCTTAGGCGCGAATATTGCGCCTAAATTAAACACTCTGATTGTGAAATTGTTTCCCGCGGACGGCCGCCGTTTAGCGAACGGTTAATGCCACTCACCCGTGGATTATTTAGCTAACCGGACCGTATGCTGCAAAATGATTTATTAAGTGCTGGTGACGAGGTGAAAGTAAACCTGTCAAAACTTCCAAAAATGTAACAAGATAATGAATTATTCCGGTATGAAAAATTAGACGCTTAGAAAGACTTTAAAGTTTAGTGATAAGCCGTAATATCATTTTATGAATATTCATAGTTAAAATCCCGGTATATAATCCTATAGAATATTTTTACTATAATTCATACTACATAAATATAATTTAAATGACCGTTTTACAGACACTTTAAAATATTTTATACAACTCAATGACGGTACAGTTCATTTTTGAAGTTGCAATAGTTTCTTTGTGTATTTTGTACGGCAATTTACTTCGTTACAAATTTCTCATACATAAATTTATTAAATCTAAATAGGATAATAATTTAGAAACATAAATATGTAATTTCTCCATAATGAAAATTGCGAGCGCTGATACCAATGATGGAGGAATTTGTTATACACTAGAAACAATATCAACAAACTAATGAAAGTACGAAATTGAACTTAAACGTCGTTAACTTGAAAAAATGTGTTCAAATTTATGTAAAATAGTTATTAAAGTATTCATTATTTTTGTAACTAATCTGTATAAATGAAAATAATCCGTAAAATAAATGCTATTTCTTTTTGAGTAACAGACTACAAAAATCCGCTTTCAGTTTTGCCACAATATCCATTTTGGTGTTCTATATAAAACTTCAAATTTAATAAGAAGAATGGAATATAAAAAGTTAATTATCATTTGTTTTACCTTTAACTTGGTATATTTGGTTCCGTTGATCTGGCGAATTGTGATGGTAAACGAGTATACATAGGTACCTTATCTTCTAGGGTACCAGAACCGAGCATTTTCGACTAAATCGTCAAGTTTCATGTTATCATACTTTAGTGATTGCATATATTATAATCAAAACTGTAGTTATTTTACTGAATATTCTAATTCACATGCAATAAAACTATTGCATAATTTTCTTCATAACCATCTTTTGGTCCAGTTCTTTTGAAGTATTAGTAATTATTATTGATCGTTAATGGGTGGAAAACATGTTTCGAATGTCCAAATGGGTCAGAAATGTAGTTATTTTACTGAATATTCTAATCCCCATACAATAAAACTATTGCATAATTTTCTTCATAACCATCTTTTGGACCAGTTCTTTTGAAGTATTAGTAATTATTATTGATCGTTAATGGGTGGAAAACATGTTTCGAATGTCCAAGAGGGTCGAGAGTTCATTTACTCTCTAAGTACGCGGCGGTTTATAGGTTAAACCAAAAGAAATTATCACAATCGCAAAATAAAAATTTAAACGCGCAATTGATGAAATGTCAGTGCAAGTCGTAGATATATATATTTTTTAAAATATATGTAGTTTGAATTGAGTATTTAAATCTATGTAATAATAAATTTTTGTGTGAAATATTTATATTTATGGGTGCCTTAAAATGTCTTTCTTTTTTTTTTGCGCAGTGTGGTTGAGGGAAACGTAATCTTTTGTCAGTATAGCGAAAGAAAGAAATCCGGGGTCACTTTCGTTCCTCCTACTGATGGGCGCAATTTTTTCTTCCATCGGGGAAACAACCCATTCTCCCTGATCCATGAGGCCGAAGGACAATGACGTAGAGGCTTCCCTGTTTTACAAATGCACTCCAAAGCCCCCATCATTTATACTTAACCCTCCCCATCCACCGCACAAAACCACCACCCCCACCACTCTCATGCTCTAATTATCCACGTAAATTCCACCTGTAAATGAAAGCAGCAGCCGTGCGTGTGTCAGAGTTTGGTGGGGTGTGTGTGTGTGGTGGGGTGGGGGGGTCTGATTTTGCCCATTATCCCCCGAGGGTGTGGGGGTTGGGTGTGGCACTACCGGGCCATAGGCATAGGCGAGTGGCGTTAGTAAGATATTCGTAGCCCTAAAATGCACCGTGCAGAAAACAACCCCCAAAGCTGACCCCTTCTCCGGCTTAATAGCCCTCGAAATCCAGCGTCACTCGCCGTGTCCGTGCGAGCTTAACTTGCAAACCCCCTTCCGCGTACTTTTAATTTCATTTTACGCCTGACGCCCGTATAAAGGGTGGCCTCCAGTTTTATTGCGTTTTTAGTGTTTAGAGGGACGGAGGTTGTTTCCACCCTTCCGCAAGATAGTCTTGCTTCTTGTACGGAGGACCGCAAGTGAATAGACTGATGCCATAAAGTCTTCAGTAATTAAAACGCCCGGTCTGGAGTCCTTAAGGGTTACTACCCTCCGACACCCCCAACGGAGTAAATAGCGGCTTGGCACAATAGCCGACTTATAAGGACATAAATTCTTGGGAATTTCAAGATATTAGCAAGAAGCGAAATGAAATTCTTGTTTTATTTAGGTTTATTCCCAAGGCGGTCGTTGAGCCCAAAAGACTTAAGTCAACAAGATCACTTAATTTACTGAAATTAGTAACCAAAACTGTAGTTTTTATCACTTTTAACTTAATACGTAAAGAAAATACAATGTCGTAAAAATTGATTTTTATGCTAAAAAGTTAAGATACGGATTTTTAATACGTGGCCTATTAATACGAGGATATGAGATACATCAACATATAAAAATTCATCACAATTCTTATCTTCCTAATTGATGTCGTATTTGAAAACCTCGGTTGGTTTAAAACATCTCCGTTATTCGTATTATGTCTGAGATGTACCAATAAGTAGACAATGACCATCAATTAAAAAAAACTAATAAATGAACTGACAAAAGTTACACAATTAGGGACACAGTCTGGTAGAAGAATGACTAAGCTCAAGTCAGAGCAGAAGTAATGCATTGTATTATGAAAAAATTATATTACAGACGTAAATAACAGAAAATGTGTCACTAATATGTATTAGAGATTCTCCATACATTTATGTTGTGAAAAAATATTATTTGATTATTTTTGGTCTCATCAACATGTGGTGTCGCTTTTTCTGATTATTTTATTTAAATTGTTTCATATGAAATATTGACATTGCCACCGAAAGCTGCGGTTATAATAAACTGAATTGAGTGACTAAAATTTTTTAATTTTGGTATTAAATTGAGGACAAAATTAAAACTTTAATTAATCTAATATTCTAAGAGTAAGTCCAGTGAAGGTAAATTGTGAGAATGCTAATTATTTGAATTATCAAGAGTTAGACCTTCCGCGTCCTTTTCTCGTTGATGGTCTAAAGACTACGCCTTAGTTTTACAGAAAAATACTTTTTTAAATCAATTAACGTCTGGTATTAAAATGAAATAAGAAAAACTGTCTGAAAACGCCGATCGAAAATTATTTTTAATCAAACAACGTTTTGGCGAATATTCAAACCTTTTTTTTCTCTCTTCCCAATCAGTGCAATACATATTTCAATTTGAATTGAAAAACGTGTACATAACAAATAGAATCTTCGTTGTTGGATTAAAAATAAAAAAAAGCTATCTGAAAAAGTCTATCGAAAATTATTTCATTTTAATATTTTAACATCAGACGTTAATTGATTTAATATTTATAAGGGACACAGGGCCGAAAAAAGTGTCTGAATTCATTGTGAATGGAGGAGTCGTTCTTCAGATCAAGGAGAAATGTGGAGCTGAAATTAGAAAGACAATATAATTTTAGATTAATAGATCTCAAAAAACTTACAACTATTTAGCGTTGATATTTTTTTTCTCCATGGCTCTACTGCCCATTGAGGGCCTGGGCCTACCGAGTCGACTAGGGACTGTCATCTTGCATGACATATTTCGAGTTTAGAGTGACACATGGTCAGCGTTTAGAATAATTAGAATACTTCAGGTATATATAAATATATATATACCTGAAGTATTCTAATTATTCTATATATATATATATATATATTAAAAACTAGGAATCGAGAAAAGCAACTAAAATAACTTTGGTTTGCGCCCCTTGGAAATTCTCATTAATCCACGAATAAAAAAACATTTAATTAAATAATTTCAATAAATTAGAATCGCACGCTACTATGCAATTATTAATCATTAATTGAAACTCTGTATCAAAATCCAACAGCAAAATTGCAGGAATGGATTAGCCATATTGACAAAAGCAAAAATTTTATTACATTTACTATTAATATTCAATTTATAATGTGGATCCCAAAACAACTGAGCCGTAGATGCATACAAATTTTTAATCATTTTATTAGTATTAGAAGATTCAATGTGTTATGTTTAAGTAATAGAATATTAAATTAAGAAGGTGCGAATATGCGTCGAAACGTTGTTTGATTAAAAATTAAAAATTGTCTGAAAAAACCGGTCAAAAATTATTATATTTTAAAACACTTTATCCTTGTTGGCATTTAAAGTCATTTAATTGGCAGTGACATCTGAAGCCTGAAATTGAAATAAAGTTAAATTGAAGAATAATATAATCTTTAGTTGGAATCATTTTTATTTGGAAGTAAACGGTTGGGCGTGATGGCTTCATAGTTGGTAAAGGAAATCCTCGGAAGAGTTGAGTGTTAGTTTGAGGGTCCTGGTAACTTGTTCCACTCGCTGTGCTCGCCGAGATTACCCCGGTCGGCTAAGCCCGAGCCCGATCCCGAGCCCGATGCGCGTCTCTAAGCATTTCTCACTACCTCACACCGCCGCGCCCCGCCGCCGTCTTTATAAAGCTCGCCGGCAATTCTGCCGCCAGCTAGCTCTCGCACTAAACTCGGGAATGAGAGAAACACCCCCGCGTTCCAAGAAATGTATGATTATGTACTTTTAATGACTCCGGCGAGGAATTTTCGTACAATGCCGGCGCAGAGAGGGGAATAAAACACGGCCGCCACGAAATCTCGTAAAGGCGTAGCCCGTCTACTTAGAAATGCGATAATTACGGCGGCGTGTTGCTTGAGGTGGGGGTGGCTTATCTCGCCAACCCCCTCTCTGAGAAACACACACACAGGGCAAGATGTAAACGCGTGGCATCTAGGGAAGTGTATGTATATATATTGTGCAGGAAATCTCCGAGCTAATTGCCACACTGTCGCGAGGGCGGGTGCTTAGAAAGTGGCTGCGGTTGTGTATCGCGTCACCACGGGAAAATGCGAGTTCTCTATGAGCTCACACTTACAGCGCGAGAACACAGGATAATATCGTGTAGCACACATATAACTTACAAGTCAACATAACGGATTCAAACAGGAGTAACTTAAAAGTTAGCGAGCTCCCTTAACTCGACGAAAGTTGAGGAGTGACATGTCTGACCTGAATTTCCTGTAGCAGTAACAACATTTGCCAACTACGGAGAAAGATATCAAAATACCTTCATAAACATATGACGGAAAAAGTTTGTTTTCAACACGGAAGTAACGATTAATGAATAAACTGTACTACCAAACAAAATAATAACAGGACTAAATAACTTGCAGCAATCTAAAAACCAACTATAGGAATTAAAGGTTTCAATTGATAAAATATAAATGTAGGGAAAATCAGGGCGGAACGGGATACTCTATTTTTTACTGGATAGTGCTGGTAGTTAGCAAATAGTGGTGCAACATTGTAACTGCTCAAGGAAGAAGTCCTGCCAGCCAACTTAAACAAGTTCTGACTCCTCCTTGTAGATGAACCCCACTTTTGGAGTTTGAAACACTATAACTTTGCAGCATTACGACAGAAGGTAATCTAAAAAAATCCTAATTGTTTTGGTATGTCTTCTTAAAATAGGTTTATTTAGATCCATATAAGTTACGTATAAGGTTTAATCTGCTTGTATTAAGGCTCGGTGAAACACCTTAAACTTATACCACCAGCGTGCTGAATTAAACGGGACACCATGGTATATGATACAATGTTATGAGTTATTCAAGAAAAAGAGGAAAACTGGCAGACTTACCTTACAAGTTACAAGGTGCTGTATCCTGAAAGTAATTGATTATGAAAGAAAAGGAACGGAAAAAATGTCAGCAAAGACTGTGCAGTTGAAAAAAAATCGATTTTCAAAAGGAAAAACTGATAAAGCGATCAACCGTATGTTAAATAAGTATAAGATAGAAATATTAATTTTAAATACAAAACATCCTATACCCGGGGGGATGTGCCAGAACGGGAAATTTGAAAGTTTTATTTTAAAAATTCATTAAAAATATAGATTAATTCTTTTAAGTTATATTCATATTAGATTATGTAATAGAATAAACTAAGGTTTTTTACTTTATATGAAGTTTTTTTTCAGAATTTTACAAAAATTGTTAAAAAATAATTGTCTCTTTCCCTATTGGTGGAACTACGGGAAACAGAAGATTATAAAGTGAAAATTACTTGACTATTTTCGGGTTTGAAATAAATTTGACCGAAATAAGTGTTCCAGAGTTTCGTTATATTCTGTGCGGAAAAAATACTGACATTCAATTGGTGTCAGTTATTGGCCTGAATATTTTGGAAACTCCTCCCGTAGAAGATTCTCTACTTTCTTGATCAGTCCGTTCTATTTGGTGTACCACCAAATTCGGCATGTAGCTGTGTTTTACGATTACAACACGATTGTCTAAATTTGATCCCTGGATTTCAAATTATGTTTGTGTTCATTCATACGAGTCTGTAAAGAGCGTTGTTTTTTTTACCGATGTAACAAATTTTATAGTGCATGCAGTTAATTTTTGTAAATAATATTATTTTTGTCTTAAATGCTAATTGTATATTATTGGACAAGTTTAAATTATTATAAGAATAACAGGAATATTAAGGCTTCTGTACGCATTTATTGTCATTGAACTCAGATTAATATAACTGTTTAATATTATATTTTCTACATTAATGATCTGGCCTGTAATAATGTATGTTAACCTCTCATACATCCTTAATGATCTTCACAAAATAGACATTGGATGTCCCGAAAAGGGTTATCAATGTCATATAGTTATTTATCATAAGTAGATGCTTTGTTAAAATTTCACGACTATGGTAAGTGTCGTACAAAGCACAAATCAATTTAAACACAACCACCACGAATTAACGTAACTGTCGTGTCATTTAATGAGCCGTATAGTTCCGTGTCGTTCATCTAAGGCTTATCTAATTCTCAGTCCATTCTCTGACTTGTAATGCTTGTTGTCGCCCCTGACGGAGTGAATATAATAGCAGTTGTTACGACTATTTTAGTGTCGCCGTTGACTGTAAGGCGACATCAGCAATATCCTCGGCTTTTACTACGCGCATCTTAGCGTGCAAACGAACAAAAACTGTTTTCACAATCCACAAATGCCTTGGTAAACAGTGAGATAATCTCGTCTGCTGGGAATCCTCCTTACACGACTCGGAAAGATTTTCCTCTTCTCTCCTTCCCGTCATTATACGATAATGACGAAATTAAAACGTGAACTTGCCTTTTCAAAGGAACTGGCAGGGAAGTTGGAATCGTTATCTTGACTAGTCCAGATAGTGACTGCTAAACAGTTACCTCCATTCAAGATCAACACTTTGCAAGACTTCTTAAACACATTGTTTCCAGGGTTATGTAATTAAGGATATAATGTTTTTGTCATATGTATTGCAAGAATTTTAACTTGTATACAAATTATTTATATCTATCTTTAACATAATTCTATAATTAGCAGTGATACAAGGAACGACTTCCAATAATTACGACTATACCTTACGGGATATTGACCATGGTGTCTCATAGAAAGTCAACACCGGACATAATACTCAAATTAGTTGTATTATATTTTTGT
The DNA here is from genome assembly GCA_034510155.1 of Eucriotettix oculatus. Lineage (NCBI taxonomy): Eukaryota > Metazoa > Arthropoda > Insecta > Orthoptera > Tetrigidae > Eucriotettix > Eucriotettix oculatus. The sequence continues at coordinate 39,381,460 of CM067382.1, forward strand.
AATTAGCTCAGTAAATTTTCTCATTTACGTTTATTATAACTAAAATATATTAATATTTAACATTTTAAGCTCTTTATGAATTTATACTCTGGCATATAATTAGGACTGATAACTTCAAAATAGTATAGGTCAATTATATTAACGGTGAAATAAAAATGATTTGGTTCTGAATATAGAAAAATTCACATGTTTCATTTATATTAATCTGGAACTTAGTAACAATAATATTAATACATAAATAGTGCCACGTCCTATGCATCAGAAAAATGTAATATAAACTCGTATTTAACTTTAAATTACACTAGATGAGGTTCCAAATTTAGGAACGAAACGTCATGTACAAACCACTGTTAAATATTAATTTATAATCAAATTTTCTGAGGTATTTCTCGCTGTAATATTTATTTACAAACGTCAGATATTGCAACTAATTAAAAACTTTAATGTTTTCTTTGATAAATGTATGAAGTCTTGTGTGTTATATTTTCTTGTAAAATGAATTTTTAAAAATCGTATTGTGACGTGTAATAATATGTGGAGTCATTTTTAGGATTTTTAGGAAAACTTATTCATATTTTTTACTATAATACTCCTAATAAAATGATTAAAAATTTGTATGCATCTACGTCTCATTTGTTTTGGGATCCACATTCTAAATTGAATATTAATAGGAAATGTAATACAATTTTTACTTCTGTCAATATGGCTAATCCATTATTGCAATTTTGTTGTTGAATTTTGATACAGAGTTTCAATTAATGATTAATAATTGCATTATTATAATTTTATTGAAACTATTTAATTAAATGTTTTTTTTATTCGTGGGTTAATGAGATTTTCCAACAGGCGCAAACCAAAGTTATTTTAGTCAAATGAGAGACAATACGTAATATAGTCCATTATTTAAGTAAAGTAAAAACTGACAAAGACGCTGTTATAACTCATTTAATATTCATTTAAATGTCAACTAAAGTAATGGTTTAAAATATTACTAATTGTTTAATATACTACTTTCCCGGTATGTACAAACTGTTCTCGAAAATAATAAATTTAATTTTACAGTCGAAAAAATGTGTGATATTTGTCTGGTTATTTTTTACATTTTATATAAAATTGTTGCCCCAGTGGAGTAATTTTTAGTGCAGAAAATATTTCCGATTCAAATTTATTCATAAATGTGTCTGTGGTGAGACGTGAAGTATGTTTGTATTAAAAATGAAACTATGCTGTGACATAATAGAAGTAGAAATAAAAATTTGTTTAAATAATCGCTGTGTTGGTAAAAGTTTTGATTTGCAACTGTCTAAACTTGAATACAGTTTTTAAAATAATAGTTTAAGTGATGCTTCTCACTAAAATAATTCCGATGTACAATCCTAACTAAATTCTATGATATGAATAGTTTTGTTACTTTTATCTTATATCTTACATTGAGCAGTCCGAATTGACTTCCAACCCGGTGCGAGGTTTCTCCATCCTATAGACGTATAGCTCAGGCAATTGGAAACATTTCTCCTATTCATGAATTAAAAACTATTTCACGTAGCATCATATTACACATAATATAAATTCTTCACGGAGGTTTTCAAATTAGTCTGTTAAGAATGTCAACTAGTAATTTGTAGGTAAAACTGAGCTTCCGGAGAAACTTCGCATCAGTTTAGGAGACGAATCGGACAGCTTACATGGTTGAGCTACGTTCTGTTTCCAGTCAAGATTTTGCATATCGATTTTCTAATTAATACTACTTTTAATAATGAAGTAAGAAGGAAAATATTTGAATGGAACTGGGTAACGACTAATATTCTCCATCTTTACAATAAATAAAACAGCCAAAAATGCCACCATTAAATCATTTCAGCCGTAACCGTCGCGTGGCTCCTAATTCTTTACATAAATTCAATAATCTTTACGACTGAGGGAATCAAGGAGTAAATAGAATGTATTGCTAAATTTTAAGCTTGAAGAAGTCTCAAAAATGGAGTTGAAACGTCGCTTTTGCTAATAAATAGTTATATATTTAATGCTGATTATTTTGGAAGTTTTATGACTTAAATATTTACATTAAATAAAAGCTATGATGTAATTTTCCATCTTTCTTCATAAGTAAAGGTAATGTGTAGTTTCATAGCTATGGTTCAGCATAAAAGCTTCAAACATTTATATATGTTATAAAATTATTTTTGAAAAATCTGAATATTATTATGAATTGCAAACATCAGAAATTGAACGGCGTCTCTCTAGTAATCTGAAACTGAATTCTTACTAAATTTTTATTATTATTTTTATTTTAAGTCGCATCAACAGCCCAGGTCATTAACGAATACTTTACCATTTTGGGGATCTTATGTTAATTGTAAGGGTAACTTGATTTGGGAACACAAAAGTGCACACAAACACCCAAGCCCTTGCCAGGCATCAAACCCGGGACTTCTGTGACGCTAACCATTGAACCACAGAAGCGGGCACTAAGAGTTCTTGTTTACATAAACCGCATTACATTTTCCCGTCCAACAATTTTGCTCTTTCATTTTATCTTGCTTGATAATTTTCTTCTATTCGAAAGATACTTCTTTCTGGCATTTTCTATAAGTACTGCATTCCCAACTGATCGCGGATAATTAATTTTGGGCATTAAAATTATTTTTATTCTTCTCTATCAGCCGTAGTGGAACTGTGTTGCCAACTGTTCGCTGATAACTGAATCATAAGTATCTACGGTCTTATGTTTGCGGATTTTCGTAGTAAAAAAAATACCGTGAGGATACTTTCTGTAGAGAATAGTCAGCCTTTGCGCTTCTTTTAGGGGCCCGTCACTTACTGAAGGTAAAGCCAATGGAGCTTTCCTCTTTCGGGTGACTATACGACCAGACGCCGTAAAGAATCCGGCCAGTAAAAATGAGACTTAGCGGCACGTCAATCAAGGGGCTTTATTGAGTCACATCCCAGCTCCCCTCGGTCGTCAGGAATACGACCTTCCTCTGCACGGGGACACAGAATGAAACCCTGCGCAAATTTTAGCTTGCACAGATTCACGGTGGCCGACAGTCAGAAGAAGCGGATTTTCTACGTATCTTTTTTCTTACAGACCGTAAGCCTTCCGGTGCGAACTGGCAGTCTTCTCCTTTTCCACCGTTCACACAATATTGCAGCTAATTTTCTAAAACTCAAACTGAATTTAACATACCAACATTAAAGTTTAGTTCATTTATTACTCACTCCACGACCCCTTCGGCTTATAAAAATAAACAGCTAAATTTTTATACCTGGAGAAGTAAAAGACGAAACGTAGAATAGTTAATTATTTAAATTGAAGAAGATGTTATAACTCATTTAAGTAGTATTTTATTTTTAGTCTGTTTTTAATAAAATCTATTTAACAATATTAAAAGGGAGTTATTAAATATCGAAACATCTTTTTCCTATGTAACATTTTATAATAAATAAAATTAGCCCTGAGTTATAAAAGTGTTTGTTACTGGGTCGTTATATGTTTATTATTGTTGTTGTGGTGGTATTCAGTCCTATCTTGCACTAGCCTTTTCATTTCCACATAATTAGGCTATCATACATCCTCCTAATTCCATCCTTGGCCTCCCTCAATGTTATTACCTCTAATGCTAATCTTATAAGGTTCTCATGTCATAAAATGTGGCCTATTATTCTATCCTTCCTCCATATATTTCGCTCTTCCCCTTTTCTAATTAGACCTTCCTCAGTGATTCTATCCACCCATCTTATTTTCAGAATTCTCCTATAGCTTCAATTCTTTTCCTCTCCGCAACTCCTATCGTCCACGTTTCGCATCCATATAACGCCACATTTTTAGCATCCATTTCCTAATATTCACACTTATATTACCCGTAAGTAAATTCCTATTTTTTTGTGAAAGTCTTTCTTGCATGTTCTATCCAGTCTTTATGTCTACTATACTTCTGCCATCCCTAGTTATAACGCTTCCCAAGATAGTAGAATCCCTTAACTGCGTTCTAAATATCCCTTCTGAATCTAACATCTTTTTTTATTTGACTGTTTCCCAAAATACACTCCATTACTTTGGTTTTTCCTCTCTTAATCCTCATATTGAACTCTTTCTCCAGGACCATGTTCATGCCATTTATTATAGTTTCGAAGTCTTCTTATGATTCCTACAATATCGTCGGCAAAGCTCAGGGCTTTTATTTCTTCTCCTTGCAGTATGATTCTTTGTCCATATTCCATTTTATCTTTCTTCATAGCCTGTTCTATGTATAAGTTAAACAGCATGGGCGACAGACTGCATCCTTGTCTTACTCCTTTCTTGATTTCTGCTTGCTTTTGTTGTCCTTCAATTTTAATTACTGCTGACTGATTTTATTCCGTATTTTATTCCTGTGATCTTCAAAATCCTTAATAGTTTATTATAATATTAATTTATGGGAATTATAATAGTTTATTATTAAAAATTATATTTTCTGGACCATTTAAAAAAATTTACGTCATAATTAATATATATTATAGCAGAAGGACTATTCCAATATTTTTATGGGTGTTTATTATATCACGACGGTTTATATAAATCTACTCCAAATCGGAAATTCTTGACAATTGAAATGTATGAGTTACTACGTTGTTCTACGCTACAGGACAGAGATTTTCAGTTTTAAAAATACAAAGTGAAACTAACAGTTTGTTTTTACGACATGGAGCTATTGTGTAGGAATAGTTATTCCCATTGGATTTCCGACGTAATTTTGTATTTTACGGTCGGGGCGTTTAAAGTGTACAAATATATGGAACCCGCAAAACACAAACTCCTCTTTTGCTGTTTCCCCTATATATCGCTTTACCTGCGATACTATCAAAATTTAAACTACTTTTATCTCTGGGATGTATGAATCGAACATCGATTTTGATGAAATGTCTGTCATGGTTGTCAGTTTCTCTAATTTAATTTCAGTTTTTGATTTGCAGTCGGCCAAACCTGTGACAGGAAAAAATAATTAAATCAATGTCATTGACTTTCGCGGAAACTACTGCTATGCAGGGCAGGTATTGTTGGGGTCGTTATGGGATCGGGAAATGTGTGTATAGGGGTGAATTTATACTGTCAATAATCGCCGTTAGGGGTTGGAGAGAGCCGCTATCTATTGGCTGCCCTCAACAATTACACTGCGTCACAGTTTATCTTCATTTGCGACGCTGCTAAGCTTTTGGACCAAACATCCTCCCCCCCCCCCGCCATTGTTATCTCGTGCACAACCACCATTACTCGGTTTCCATTTCGAGGACCAATTAGTCTAAGCGGTGGTGAGGCTAAAGTCGTCTCATTCACCTTGCATCTGCATACGGTTTATTGGACAGTAGTAATTTCATATTCCTTTCCATCCGTCTCCCCCTCCTTGTTTTATAATTGCCTTTTACTTACTCCACACGGCGAGCAATAATTTACTTTCGTTAAACTCACAGTTGTAGTACCTCTGGCGAACGAAGCGTTATATCTCTGTTTCCAAGCGTCCCGTATTTACTTACCACGTAGAATTTAATAGCGCTACCATTCGCAAGATATTCCTACAGTCGAGTGGAAATTCTCTTGTAATCTCCTTACCCAACAAGTGAGTTAAGAGAAGATCAGTGTACCTGATTCATTTACCATTCATATATGCCAAATTAAAGCTAGATTATTTTTACTTGTGACACTGTTCTCCAACATTTTCTATTCTACTTTGTTGCCTTAATTGAATCCATTTCTTTTTACAGTTCTTCAGCCTCACTCATTTCATTATCTGTGAAGTTAATGAAAGTATTTCCCTTTTCCTCATATATTTCTGGAAATTTCTAGTCATAACTAAATATTTGCGATTAGCGAAATGAATCTGTGACATGGTGTTAAATATTTTAATTCATAAACCCTTCCCTTTAAATCTTATATATCAGAAAGAATAAGTAACCAAAATGGAACGCTACATTTAAAAAAAGAAAACTAGTGAAAATAAAAATAATTCATTAAAAAACTATATTTAAATACCTTACAATATTGCACCATTATGGTATAAAAAATTAAAAATATATTAATGAAATTTAATTTTAAGGAAATGTTTTAAATTCATAAGCAACTATAATTGATAAAAATAAGTAAAGGCAAAATGAGGACAGAAAAGTACATATAAATTTGTATATTAAATTGTTTTAGGAAAATGAACATAGTGCAATACAAAAATTGTAGAACTTCATTTGGATAAAGTTGAAGTTTTAGATTATTAACATAATTAATTTACACGTTATTTTTGGAAATGTTATATATTAAAACAAAAGGAATCCTACTAAATTCACAGAATGGTACCTTAAAATTCACTTATTGTTACAGACCTTTACTTTTAATAAATTTTATTGATTTATTTAAACAGTTGTTATAATGTTTTAATTTCCTGTCTTCAATGTATTGATGCTCTATTTTTAAAACACTTTTACGTTAATTAAGGACGGAACAGTGTATATTTTAGACCTTCAAGTTTCGTCAAGATTAATTAATGTTATTTATTTTAATTAATCTAATTATGAAACTTGAAGTTTGAATAACTTGTGTCTGTACGAAAATTTGTTACTTCTAGCATTTTTGTCCAATTTTTTGTTGTTGTAAAAAACATGGAAAACATTTATTTGTACCAGTGCGACGCCGAAACGTATTATTAATTGAAAAACTTATATTTTGTCTATAAATTGGTAGTTTTATTTATCATTATGATACTTTTGAAAATAGACGTGAAATGAAGTGTTACTGTTGAACCAATTGATATAATTACGTAAATCACCTGGCTATAAAAAAAACGTTTTAATGAAAAATTAAAATATGTCAGCGCTAACGGTAATCCTAATTAGCAAACATGAAATTCACTTAATTTTCTTTGAAGTTTCATTTATTAATCGCAATACATTTTTTTCCAAGTAGTATGTTTCTAAATCATCAATTAACTTTATTGTAATTAAAATTATATTTATAATATCCCATATAACAATCTACATACTTATAATAATGCATAGCATTTAATTCTGAAATAATGGTGAAAATATAAAACGTCGGTGTTACAATTTGAAAAATGCATATATGTATCAAGTGATAATATAAATATCACACAACCTTTCCTTGCTTTTTCAGGCGATTGTAGAACGCTACAACGTACAAACGACGCAAAGATAATATAAATGCAAAGACGTTTGATCAAAAACAGCCGCCGTTGAGTTTCAAAGCATCAAATTGTACGTTAATTGCAGTGATGTCAGATTTAATAATGTTGCAAACAATTATTGAACTCTTCCTGATGTCTACATCTAGAGTCGTTTCATTTTATAAATAAATTTGAATTGATTATATTTTTGGAGTCAATCTAGAGTATGAAATTGGACATTTGTTACTTTATACGGGAAGACGTATTTAATGTCCTATTGGTTTGCCAATATAGCACGACAGTTTTGTACTTATTGTTTAAATTTGTTTTAATTGGATACTTCTTTATGTTAAGAGAATAATATTGGATACCTTGTGCATATTTTATGATCGTATTTCAGAAGAGATGGCTGGTATGAAAGGCTGGAAACCAAAAGCCATTGAGAAGAAGGAAAAAAACGCACATCACCGCTTGGAGAGTGATAAATTAATATTTCTTGTTATATCCTCACCAAAAATACGCAAAATATCCGCGTAATATACTTGGTGATGCCTCTTAAGGGGCCACGCAATCAATTAGAGAAATTTCCGTTGACCTGGAACGCGTAGATTCAAATTGAATTGTCTCCTGAAGTGTAATGGTTAACGGTATTTCCACCAGCTGCATTGTTAGAAGAAACTCGAGTATCGCTGGCGAAAGCAAATGTGTATCGGACGCTCAGGAATCTCGCCATTCGCTCGTTCATTCATTAGTGAAGTGGGACAGGCGTATTCAGCTGGGGTTGTTTACCCTCGTAACAGGGTGATCCCATTCACTCGCTAATTACTGCAGGGAATATATCGATACTGAAACTTAAAACACACTCTCTCCCACACACACACACAAACAATAAAAAATATACAGTTTGGATGCAGATCAAGTGAGTGAAAATTGAAAACAAATTTAAGCAGCCTCCGGTGATTTCTGGAATGAATTCATATACACACAAAGAACCTCCATTCGCCTCTGGAGTAATTAAATTGAGAAAGAAAGTATAATTATGGCATCACCAATTACTTGCAAATAATCAGAAAAATCTTTTCAAATTAAACCTTAATTTTAAATACGTATTTGAATTTTAACTGGGGGTTTTGACTAATTTCCTTTTCAAATCCTTTTATTAATATTTCAATACGGGAAGAACCCTAATTTTAACAAATTTAATGTTTATTAAGATTTGGTGTAAAGCCATAAAATATTCAATCAATCAGGAATTCAGAACAATTCACTTTAAACAATTTAAAAGTGTGTTTCTGTATTTTTCAATTAAATTTTACAATTTTTACATAGGGAACATATTTTTATATTTCTCCTATCACCTTCATGAAGCCTGTTTACCCCCCGCCCCCCAAAATATTTCTTCATAATGCATGCTGTGGGCGTCCTCTCATTTTCACAGAATGTTAATGGATGTGAAACAGTATTGACAACACTTTAAAACTTAATAAAAAATTCAAATGTGTCCAAAAAAGATTATATTTAAATATTGAGTCTACAAAAAATAAATTGGTAAGTAAAATTTTCTTTTATTGTCGTGAGTGAAATTAAAACTATAGTGATAGACGTAATCATGTAGAATATATTGAGGTTCTAGCATATTTGCTACTGTTCAGGAAGTGAGCAAAAGTGCATTGGCCTGCGTCATAGAAATATATTCTTTGAGAGGAATTTGACACCACGCTCGTCCTTTCCCGATGAATTCACGTCATTAAAAGACTGACCGCAACCTGATACTCGACCCGTATATAACGACGAAGATGCCAAACAACGCCGGATAAAATATCAACCAGAAGGCAGTCGAGCCACGTGGAAAAACGGCAGAAAGGGTCACGCCCATATTTGTGGACATATTGTAATTTTCAAGAATATCGGCGAAATACGAAAACTTTTATATATATGAAATTTATAGCTTGCTAAGGGCACTGATTCACAGCTGACAGATGTTACCCGGTTAACTTGAATTGATGTAATTATAATTGAAGACCCTTGCAAATATACAATTTAAACAGTATGCAAAATAATGGGGTTTGAAGATTAGAATAGAAAATTGTAATAAGGATTAATTTAAAATTTATATAATTATAATGAAGATGCAGTAAGAAGTTTCATATCCGCCGTGAATATTAATTGGTTCCTAACGTGAAGGTAAGGAATATTGAAGTCCCATTTATTGTAGTTAAGCCGTTCAATTTTCAATACAAATAGCAAGTCTATAAGGTATGAGTGACTAAATTTGATGCGTTTGACGGAAATAAAGGGTTGAAAGCAGACAAACGCAGAGTAGCAGTATAATTATAATAGCAAATAAATGATCTCAGAAACACAAGGTGAATGGATCAAGCACTTTGTATCAGATAAGACTTTTCAACGTAAAATAAAAAGAAATATGTCCAATTTCATCCCCTTTACCAACCCACGAGAAATACCGCCAGAAAATATCTTGCGAGAATTAGTAACTTAAAAAACATAGTAGTTTTTTTTTGAAAATGCACGTATTTAAAATAGTAAATACTTCAGTTTTGCATAAGTACAGTATGTGCACTCAGAAATCATAAAATGTATCATTTTCTGAAAATAATTTGTTAGAGAAATGCAAAAATTTAACGAAATAATATGGGAAACCACAGACATCATTAAAAATTTTCATGCAAGTAGAATAGCTGGACCGAATTAAAATTAAATAATATACATTTTATAAATATAGTTTTCCTTCCTATATACGTATTTTATGTTAATTCTATCGTTTTAGGGTTATAGCCATCGATCAGTAAACAACAAAATACTTATAATACTCACATGTTTAAATTATGCTAATTTTATGGAAAGCCGTCGTTCTTTGTTCTGGTGGCTAGCGTCAATGCCTCACAAAACTGAGGTCCCGGCTTCAATTTCCGGCATGGGCTTAGATGTTTGTGCTGTCATTGTCACGGAGATTGAGATTAAGACTGCTGGAAAATCGATACGCTGATAATTTAGCACTCGAAATTTGGAATGTGCCATGTTATGACAGACCCGGAAGGGCAATGGCCTAAATGAGCAGCCGAGCCGAGAAAGAAGAGGGATTTTTTTTGGAAATACTTCTATATTTATAATTGGTGCTAAATTGCTAAGTTATTGTGATTTTAAACATATTTTACAATTATTTATTAATATAAATAACATGACTAATACAATCTCTTGAATTAAGTTTTATGACCGATTATGAATTTCAAATAATTTAATAGTTACTCCTTGGATTCTAATCAGTCCAAATTTTAAAAACAATTTTTTTTTCAGCGGAAACCTTTACGAAACTGTGCCTTATACATATATAATAAGATGATATTAAATATGTTATAAATCTTATAATTTTATCAAACTAATTATATATTTAATTTAAAATATAATGGAAACTGAGAAAATTAAAACCAAAATGACGTCTGAATATATTCTACAATATCTATTTTATTTCTAAATATTTTCCTGGTATAAAAACATTAATTTTCTGACATCAAAAAAATTAATAAATAAGAATACGGCCAAATAAGTCAGATAAATTAAATGAATATAAATACAAGTTTTAGAGAAGCTGGAATTTGGATGCAACGTTGTATTTTTAAATAATATTTACATTTGTTTTCTGATTTATTTGGCCGTGTTTTTATTTATTAATTTTTCTAATATAGTTTTTACGTTTTCCTTTGATTTTCCATGGGAAAACTGTTGAAGGATCCAAGCTGCATGTAATAATTATATTAGGAAAAAAATAAAGACAAAACTGAAGTATTCAGCGGAAAACTTGATTATATTCTTTGTCTAGCAAAATTTTATGAGATTTTGTTTCGATAATGTTAATTATATATATTTTTTACCGAAAGTTACTGTTGGATGAATCATTGAAATTATTAAATATTATTTATTAATGAATTTGTAAAATAGGGGATAGTTTTAAAAGTCAAGTGATTCCTGTCAAATTATTTAATTTTTCGTTTGATAATAATGAATTCCGCAGAAACTCTGCGTTGAGATGTGAATGAAGTGCTTTCTGTGGTTCTTGACAGGAGTTTTATAAATCAGAAACTCGTTACTTGTCACTTGATGTGTAATGATATTGTTTCATTATTTGACCTTGTGAACTTAGTGAACTTGCCATCGTCATTCCTGTTCGAGAACCACTAGGCTGTCCGACATTTTCTTACATATCTGGGTCAAGTATTGTCCACAGAGGACCTTTCAGTTATTTTATCACTTGCCTTGTTAAGTTCAGCTTGGGGGGATTTCGTTACTGGACGCGGTTATTAAATGATGGACGTCATTTTCTTGGAAGCAGCGGTAGTTTCGCCCAAGTACCGTGACGTAATATCAGCCGTGGCCATTCCAAGTTATCCCTTCATTAGAGAGGGTAGGGAGGAGGGGGATGAGCAGGGTTGCAGGGCTCAATTAGCGTTATGCTGAGCTGGGAGCAGTCACTCAGCCACGTGACCTCGGGGATCGCGGCTTCGAGTCCTGGACACGTCAGCACAGCACCCTCGACCCACACAGTGGAATCTAATTAGCCACCCTGAAATTAGACCACCCTTATAACCATCTCAATTAATAACTAAGGCGGGTGATAATAATCAAATCATGTCTGATGTTACGTCATCGACATCTGGAACGACGAACGTTTTATGTTCGTCATAATGAAAATTACATACCATTTCAGCATCGTCTAACTTAAAAATGTGGAGCCAGCGGAATCGATAAGTCTCTTCTTGCAATGGAGTATACGCACCACTGTTCTGATGTTACCGATAATGACTGTACTCAAGTCACAATAAAAGTCAAAATTGAAAGAAAGAAGAAGTACCAGACCATTGAAAGCAGACAAAAGCAAGAGATCATTTAATGTGAACGAAAATAAGCAGCAATGAATATAAAATGATTGCTTGATGCAATAGTTCCGTAGTTGAACAAAGACGAGACCCCGATCATAACATGTACATGGTAATTAAGATGTTGCTGAAGATCTTTTTTTTGGTTAACAGGCTACATGAGGGTGATCCTGAAACAGGCAACTCCCCTTTAATAGCATAGGAAGGGAATTGAAAAAGGGGGATGCGGAAGGTAGAGCAAGGTAGCCAAGGGTTAACTAGGGCCCCCGGGCTATGGTTTAAGGATCCTACCCGGTGTTTCACCTAAAGAGATGCAGGGAAAACCCTAGTAAACCTGCATTAGGTAGGTCGGGCATTGGGTACTATTCTCACGCCCTTTCGAATGACGGGAGACGAGTTTGCTGTGGGGACGCAGCATTCCCTTCTCCGTGTCTCCACCAATTTCAGGAGGCAATTGGCCGACTGATCCAATGGGATCAGCGGACAACTCTTGCCATATGCCCAAGGTCTTTGACCCCAGTACATATACCTCCTAAAATAGGTGAAGGTGTCTCGGCATATGAGAACTTTGATAAAAAATACCCAGAGAGAGTGCGAGGCATTCCCGACATGATCAGGTGAGCCCCACAGTCACTCTGGGGTTCTATTGATGACATGTTGCTGAAGAAAACGACAGACATTTATTAAGACTCGCGTTACTTTACCTGCCACGAGTAAAATTCTTATAGATCCATATAGTTTGGGCAGCATTTTCCCCAGATATTCCTAAAAGTGACAAAATAAAGTACTGCCACTTAATTTCGTAGTATCTTAGGTTTAAAGTAACATACTTTAGGTATTTTTAGTTTTTTAGAAATGCCATTTTGTTTTCTTTGTCGTGTACGCTTATTTAGGGGGGCTATTTTTTCATTTTGATTTAAATAATTTTTTTTATTAAATATTCAGAGCCGCTGAACTCGTGACGGTCAAACTGCTAAAGGGCATTAAAAATAACCATTAAAGAGGCCGTATGTGAAAGGGTTGGCAGTCAAAAATTGCATATCGACATTTTCTCATGAATGAAAATTTCCCACAGAAGGGTCAGTAACCTCTGCTGCATGAGGCATCACGTCTTTGTATCAAGAAATGTGAACCCCGTATTGGGAATTCGAAAATGTAAAATAAACTCCTATTGGCTAAAGTCGTGGATCTTTCACCGGGAGAGGGGAAGTGCGGAAGTTTCGAGGTTGGTGAAAGCATATTGAGGAGTTATTTGTTGAGAGTTGTGGAGAAGGGTGGTTGTTGAGAAGTTAGGAGGACGAATTCAGAAAAAGCAGTTGTCAAAGTATGGTTAGTATTTTAAGGGAATTTCAAATATATCATTTATTGGAGTGGGATGAGCAATTCGGACAGGGAAGTGCTTAATGAGATTTAAGATAGTTAGTTAAATTTTTGGGCGGACGTGGAACACCTGGTGGCAGCAGAAGATCTACCTACGAGTTTTCCTGTGTCGTTGGTTAAGTACTAAATCAAACCATAAAACCCTAAAAACCATCAAAAAAATGTCACAGAAGACATTGCCACCATCAATTAGTGTTCGGAATATACAGACCAGGTATTTGACCCCAACATTACACTGAGGAAAAGAATCAGCTTGTTTTCTCATTTATGAATTTTAATTGTGGATTAATTTTGTAAAATGCATGTATTTTTAAAGAGTGGGAAGATAAGATTTTTATTTTATTTATTGTTCTGTTTTGTTAAATATATTAAAACATTTCCTATTATTTATTACCCTTGCTGTCTTAATTTAAGCAGGATAAAATCAATATCCACAAAACGATACACCCTGTGTCATAATCTTACCTTTACTATGTTAAAATAATCCATTGTAACTCGAGCAGCGTATAAGATTTTTTTCAGAGAGAAATAAACTAATGATACTAACAAAAAAAATTTGCGCTTCATGATTAATATAAATTTATATGTTGATATAATTTTACATTTAATTATATAGGCCGAAAAGTGTAAATGTGTAATTATAAAATTCCTTCATATAATTAATCATAATATTGACTGCTGTTCAGATTTTGAGAAAATACAGTGGTTTGTTTCTTTCTCCCTACACGCCTATTTTCGTGTAAAAGGGAGAATTATTGAAGCTCAGATGAAGAGCGTGTATCTATATATTTAAAGCACGAGGATGGAAAAATATCGAACGTCCCCATGACTCGAAGACCGGAGCTCCAGTTTTTCGGGCAGTCACTCTACCTCTGAGCTAGAACCTGGGTTCGAGTCCTGGAGCCGGTAGGAATTTTTACATCATTATCTTTAAGACATTCTTGTCATGTAAACTGCTTTAAAGAATTGTTAATATATTTTAAATGCCATTAATAAATTAATTGTTTTAATACTTTACGCGTTTCTTTATTAATGAGCATTAATTATTTAAAGAGTCATTATATTTATCATTAAAATATTACTCAACGAAGTTTCCATACATTTTTCTACTTTCATCAGTTTGGTTTTGTATAAACATAAATTAATTTTAATTTTTTATAAGTTACTTTATAATGAAAAAAAATTAAATATAAGCCACATCAAAGTTTCATCCCGGCAATAATATTCGGGTATAATAAAGGAGAACTGACTCTATTGTAAAACATCTAAATAAACGACAAAATACCTCTTTATTAATTAAACTTTTTAAAATATTTAATTAACGAAATGAAGAGGTCCTGAAAAGCAATAATATTCGGATATAATAAATGAGAACTGACTGTATTGTAAACCATCTAAATAAACGACAAAATACCTCTTTATTAATTAATTTTTTTAAATATTTAATTAACGAAATGAAGAGGTCATGAAAAGCAATAATATTCGGGTATAATAATGGGGAACTGACTGTTTTGTAAACTATCTAAATAAATAACAAACTACCCGTTTATTAATTGATTTTTAAATATACAATTAATGAATTGAAGAGGTTCCGAAAGTTTAGCAAAATGTTTTCAAATTAAACTATTCTATTTCTGACGTTTTTCCATTAAAGTCAGATTAATTAAATTATTTTATTTATAAATAAATAATAATCTATATCAACAATATTTGAATTATATTAAAGGTGGAATAGAAAATTATTTCTATTCTATTTCCTGTTAGAAGCTTGAAATTAGTTGGCCCACCATTTATGCTCTGCTAACTTTTCGGACGGTTTCATTGACACCAAACGGTACACAACGGAGTAGATTGGTTATTTTTTTCTTCTCTTGCGGTTTTCTCGGAGGCAGTAAAATTGTGGAATTCATTATTACGGTGGAGGCCATTAACCGGACGAGTAGGTTATGCGTTCGTTGATTGGCAGCCCTGGCTGTTTTACGACGCTATCTGGAGGCCAACAAAGAGTTGGGGGTCTTACTTCTTCCACACAGAAAATAACGACCTCTGCTTGACCCGACCAAACCCCGCTGACACTTCTGAGAATGTTCAAAACTGACTCGCCCAGGCCCACTCCAAACAAGAGATTCATATTTCCGGTGCTCTTCTCTTACGTAGATTATAATTAAATATCTCGTTAATACGCAATTCCACGTAGTGTAACTACGGCACACAGGATCACATGAATTTACATTAAACTAGCCTTCTAAATGAATGACACTCGCCTGAGATCAAATCAATAAATCGGTTTGTCTCAGGTAAATAAATTTTTGTAGGTAGACAAAACACCACTGAGATGAACTAGGGTCTGTTCAAGGGATATAAAATTCAGTGCTCTGTGGAAAATAATTGTATTAGAATTTTCTTCGTAGAACTCGCTGTTAACTACTTTTGACATGAACTGACTTAAAAACAAGTTATAGAGCATGAAACACAAATATGTGATATTTTTTCCACTGAATCGAGTCCAACAAGTTTTTATAAAGTAATTTAACCATTTTTACGCCTTTGCTTTGCAGCTGGGACCCGTAGAAAGTATAGGTACCTTACTTGTGTATGGAAATATTTTTAATATAATTTATACCATTTCACTGCTTACATCATTCAAATAATGGCCACAGAACCTAGTAGAGCATAATAATTGTTATTTTTAAAGCCAGTATGGAACTGTGATGGATTCCAAACACACCTGTAAGCGTATATTTATTAAATGTTTTACAGAAGAAGAATTTTGCACATTCCATAAACGAAAACTCTGTGGGCCTGAGGTCAAAATGTTTGGAAACCTCTGCATTAAAGCACTTTATTCTGAGAGAGGGAGAGGGAGAAAGGGAGGGAGAGAGAGAGAGAATCGAAGCATTCCGTGAGAATCATGTAGGAAAACAAATTAAGAAACAAATTGAAGGAATGTAAACCATAATAGTGGTCGTTTCGATTCAACTCAATTTTTAATTACATTTCAATATATTAAGTTCTAACAAAACTATAGGCTTTCGATACAATCACTTTTAATACTCGATACATTTTCTTGCGATACTTACGAGTATCGATCTGTTTACTTTGTCGAGTGCGTGTTGTTTTGTTTTATCATCATGGGCGTGTTTAATTTGTATGTTGTGTACTTGTACTATGTGGTCGAGCTCCAAGGTAAAACTAAGCGACTGGCGAAAAGGAAAACATCAGCAAAACGTAAGTTTATATTATTTTTGATTTCCGTATTACATGAAACACTTAAACAAACGTTTATTTAAAATGAATTGATGTTCTCTTGGTCACGTTGAAAATTAGTGGTGGAACTCGCATGCATTCTTTATCTGAGATTCATTACATTTAATCCATTGCGGTCCTTGTCAATATTGACAAAATTTTGTGTAAAAAATTAAAACGGAAATAATACAAATAAAAAATAGACGAAGGAAATTATAAGACGAATGAAGTAGAGGTATCGTCGAATTATTCCCTCAATTAGGACCACATTGTGGCCTAATTCATGTTCTAACTAGCTAAAAATCAGTCTTCACAGTTTATTTTGGTAAAATTACTCTTGAAACATTTTATAATAATAAAAACATTTGTGCTTGAGGCTGTTATACTCGTCGTTGATTCTTCATATGTTTTTTGTTATTAACAGACGTTAATATGATTTACAGTATAAAATTTGGTTGCGAAAAAGTATAATTTAAAAACAGAGAATCAAGCATTTACAAAACACTCGAGTGTTAGGATATTCATAGAAACTTTAATAAAACCACGGATCATAAAAGAAGTGTCCTATAATCCGGATAAGCACTGTATAACAATCTAATTATAGGGTGTAATAAAAATAAATTCATGATAGAACTTGAACTGTTTTGTGGACTGTAACTGAATTTGTAGGAAAATCGTTTATTTTCTCTCATCTTTGTGATACGTGATTCATCATGATCATTGGTCGGTCAAAGTGTTACATATTGTTTTCTCTTCTCTTACTCAAAGGTGATGGAGTGTAGTATGGGAAACAGTGGAATAACAAAGCGTGCGAGTCTGTGAAGGGATATTTGAAGGCAGTTAAGGAATTCTGCTAACTTGGGCAGCATAATAATTAGGGATGGTAAAGGTATAGTA
This sequence comes from Eucriotettix oculatus, assembly GCA_034510155.1. NCBI lineage: Eukaryota > Metazoa > Arthropoda > Insecta > Orthoptera > Tetrigidae > Eucriotettix > Eucriotettix oculatus. Next base: position 39,399,020 of record CM067382.1, read on the forward strand.
GACATGAAGCGCAAACACAATACAGGTTTTCCCAAAAAGAATAAAATTACTTAGTGCCAATATAAGTATGAGTATTAGGAAATGTTCGTATGGAGTGTGGCGTTGTACGGGTGGAAAATATCGACGGTATAAGTTGCATAAAGGAAAATAATATAAGCTCTTGAAATGTGGTGCCATAGACGAATGATGAAAATCAGACGGATGGTTAGAGTAACTAACCAGGAAGTTAGAGGAGAAGAGAGAACAATGAAGGGATAACTTAATAGACAAGAATAGACATGAACGTCTAGTAAAATTAGCATTAGAGGGATGTGTGTGGAGTAAGAACAGAAGAGGATTAAGGAGGATGTTGGATGTGGTAGCTACGTAGAAATGAAAAGGCTTGTGCGTAACAGGAGGGTTGCATAAGAAAATTCTAAGGACTGATTACTGCAAGCCTTGCTGTAGAGTTCGAAAACGTAAGTTTACTTAATTTAGTCTGATAGAAATGGTATATCGGTTTTCGCATCGGAGTTAGAAAGCGCTAATTATTGTTTCACTTTTATTTTCGATCTAAAATGGGTTTCTCTAGGAAACACTTCCGTTTAGCGCAGTCAAGTCAATATCGAACACATATTGGTTGGTACTGCACAATTACCAGCGAGCTTCCAAATTGGAATTCCAGAGTGAAATTAATATTTTTTTCCCGTGAATAGGGATCGGTGTGTGTGAGGTTTTGTTTGTATGTTATTTGAGAGCAGCACCTCCCCGCCGCCTCTGCAGGCCTGGCAGCGTCGCGGCGCGGGTGGGCGTGGGTGGGCGGCGCGTCGGGGCGTGTCCCCACGTCTTGCGGGCCGCAGTTGGGGTGCTCAGTGCGCAGGGTCCGGACCCCTCCCCCACAGAGAGGGGCGATATTAATAGACATAGAAAGTGACGCTTCCATCCTATTTCGCTTTCTCGCTACGATCCCCGCCCCCGCGCGGCCGCAATAAAAATTTCAGCTTCAGCGTATATAAGCTCGGATCTTCTGGAACAGTGTGCCTTATTGCACGGAACAATAACTTTCACGTTAAGTGTAACCAGCTGCAGACAAAATCGAACCAAATGCAACTTACATTTTGTGACGGTCCGAGTGAAAAAGCTAAAAATGAATAATGAAATATTTGCTGATCTCGTCAGTGCTCTTTATCACCCACAACAATACACCTTTAAAAGTAAATAATTTTAAAGGTGCTTCCTCGTTACTTTACACCATTTACAACAACATAGGAGAAATCAAAAGTAATAATCGAAGTATAAAGTTATAAAAAAATTAATGATCGTTGGCCAAAACAAGGGGTTAGGAATTAATAACATCATGTAGTTTATACCCCAGTTTTCATTAAGTGTTGCTTTGTATTTTATTCATTTAAAATTATTTTTCTCTACTGAAAATCGTTCTTAGCGGAGGTAAACGTAGTTGGAATCAACCGAAAACGCTGCGAGTAATTTTTAGGCAAAATTAAAAGGAAAAACGACGTCAAATCAGGTACACTTGAGAATCATGACTCGTTGTGGGGAAAAAAATTATGTAATCAACATTTTACATAAAAAATGCATATTAAATGTAGTAGTCATTTTAAAATATATTTAAATCTGTTCCATTCATTATTTTAATTTTAATTTGTGGAATGTTTTCAATAAAAGTTTTTTCTTTATTCATGTATATGAATGATGCTTATTGCCGAAAGCTACTTGAATAATATTATATTCTGTGGTAAACAATTGTCAGCAGATAAATAAAAAAATTAATATTTAATAAATTATGACCTGTCATACAAATGGGTACTTGATTACATTAAATATTATTAATTTTGTGTTATGAATATATTTTGTCAGGATGAAGGCGTAATGCGTCATTTTGACTCAGTTTTACGAAGCGAGAGTTCTCCAAAAAATTTGTGAGACTGTTATGCCATATTTTAAAAATTGAAATTACATTAATATTATACAGCTTTATTACAGTTTAACTACAATCCTTAAGGTTGATTCCTTTTCTTAAATTACTTGTAGGAATATTCTTTGTTATTTCATGTATCTTTCACCAGTGGGACTTACCTTTTCTAAATTTGCTTTTTTATTTGTATTTTATTTATTAAATCTTTTTACTCTATACGTTTTGATATTGGATTTTATTATTCGAAAAGACATTCTCGTTGTTTTTCATTGATGTACTAAGTTGTATTTTAATAAGTATTAATATAAGCACATGATACTGTGACCTATTCTACTTTCTCATGGTAGACTAATGGAATCGAAAAATAATTGGAATCGAATTTTACACGTAATTGCAAAATGGAGTAAATTTTATTATTTGTAGAAGAAATACTATTCATTGTCCTATTTTAATCATTACTTATTTATTAATATAATTTCGAATGTTCCAACATTTATTATAACAAATTCAACTAATAAATCGTAATTAATAACTTTTTGATGGAACTGTAACCAAATACGTATTAAACTGCTTGCACGATTGAGGCAATTTTCTTTACCCGTTATCTAATTTAAAGCAGCATTATAATTCTATTTACAAACATTGTAGCAATCTTGCTATGTCATACTTGAGACACTCCACATATGCTAAAATTAGGCCCAAAGGGTGAATCTTATGTTATTTTACTGTTTATTTAATGTAAATTTAAGCTAATATGTATCTGTTTTTAGTTGACAATGACAATATAGTCGAAAGCTACTGAGGAGGATATGTGAATTGGACTGAAAAATAAATCGGGTTGTTTAAAGACTAATTAATTGACAAATTATTATTTTTAAAATGGTGATAGAAAATTTTGACTAACAGATTTTTCTGACTTTTCTAAAATAAATAAGTACATCAGCCAAATTTATTAAAATTTAACAATGTTAAGAACGTTGTGATAAAAATAACGCTAGGTATCGTTGGGACATTTTAAGTTGCAAAATATAATTTAATAAATCTAAGGATTCATAGAAAACAAAATTTTAGATACAAATCAATTAATATACAGTTAAATAAAAGTTTGTGGTTCATTACTAGCAAATTTATATATTTAAATTTAAAAGAAAAAAATTATAAGTGCGCTCATTACTCCCACATTGTTGCCGAAATGGCTGCTCTATTCCCAAAGCTGTAAAACGATAATTCTTACTGTAGTCCACCGCCGCGGTAAGCATTTTCATGCTCATACTTAGAGTAAAAATGTTGAATGTGTTTAATAAATTTGCGGTAGGTTTCTTACTACATTTCATCTCTCATTTGAGACTTCTTCAGGTATAAAAATTTATCTGTTGGACTTCCACGACTCCTTCGACTATACTATACTACGCTTCGTCTCTCACTTGAGACTTCTACGTTTATTTAAATAAATTAAAACTACCAAAGAGACTGTTATAACTCATTTAATATTTATTTATGTGTCATATAAGTCATATAATTATTCTCTGATATTTTATTAGTTATCCACTGTTTCACCTGTCAAAGGTTTTTCTCAACCGGTTGCCGAACTGGAAATTCATGTTCTGAAATTTACTAATTTTTTAGATGAATAAAATCAAATAGTAGTATTATAATTCTCGTAAATAATCATTTCATAAGGAAGTGAGCATGCTCACACAATTTAATGTTTTAATCGTTCTGATTTGTGGAGCACTAAAATGACTTGTTTCGCATGCGGAGGAATATTCCGACCACGGACATTAGTGGGATATATACTACCGTTAACCTCGTGTGTAGCTGATGAACAGTGAGAACTTGGCAAAGACTACCCTCCCAAGGACATTTGTCCTGCTTAAACAACAGAGATAACGAGACAACGCTCACGCCCTTCGTAATTGCCCAAACCTAAAGGATGAAGGTGCCAAATTACGCCCACATCTATTAATTTGCTGATACGAGGAATTGAAGATATTTATGATGCAATTGGTCCGAGGGGCACTAACACAATTTATAGATTACAGGACATGGATTGGAACGTAGTGAAAACAAAATTTATACTCATCATCGTGTAATTTGTAGACGTAGCCAGAGGCAGTGGATTTCATCTTAAGATATAAACACAGAAATACACGAAAACTTTAAGCATGGAATGGTTAAAAGTTTTGGTTGTAATATGCCTCCAATATCTAAACTTTCTTGCGTCACCATAGTGCTTCATAAAACTCAGATGTCAGAACAAGATCGGCGATGCTTCAAAATTCCCTTGTTATAATATCAACAAATTGTAATTGTACATCCTATTAGTAGCTCGTTTAAAACCCTGCAAATTATTTATTTTGACAAACATTCCCCATTAGCCAATTTTATTTTCTCTATTACCGTTTGAGATGTCAATATTATTTTTCGCTTGTTCGCAAATAACATACTGACGATGACAGCGCCATGAAGTGAATTTAACAAAAGTCGTAAGTTCACGGTGAGTTGGATGGCGTATTAATGATCTAAGTAATTTATTCCTTTTACCCTAAATCATTTTGTGATACTGAAAGAGTTCTGTATTGTCTCAATGTCTTACATTTAACCTAACTTGATTATTTGTTGGTAAAAGACAGCTGCAATGAAAACGTTCTGTTCGATGCTTATTAAAGAATAAAATGTATATTATTTTCCTTAGGAAAAAGCGAAGCTGTTTCCTCCGTGACAAAGATATATATTTGATCCAAAAATGCCATACCAAATTATCGTTTTTCAGCATCACTGAAGCTATAGAAATAAAGATATAAATCTATGTGCCTCAAAATGACTTTGGAATAAATAAACTGGTTCCAAAAAAAATAATTATAATAATAAAAAAGTTACGAATCAGCGGTATATATGATTATTCTCTTGTAAAATTCAAAAGCCGGTGGCATTTTTATCCAGACAATAGATAGGAAAAATATTACACGATAATAATTGTGCCTAGAAGGAATAAATGTTCCATTATTTCAGTAACTCTTCTGAAATTATACCTTTTACTTCAAATGGAATATGTTTACCTCAAAAATGTATTATAACAAAGAGAAGTGAAGAGAAGCAAATTTTACCAAATGATCATATACATTATACGTTCCATACACTTGATGTAGGAGTCTTTCTCTGAAGCCCGATCTCTGATGTCCTAGCAGAAGTCAATGAAGAGTCACTGCCATACATGAGAGTAACATAACGTATACGACGTTGCAGTAAACCCTAGAAACCGGACCTCAAAAAATATTTTTATAGCAGCAATCACAACAGTTTCAGTTTGAGTATAAGGTTTTTAAATTGTAAGGGTGCTTCAGTTCCAAAACCTACTCTCAAAAACTAACTCTAATCCTCCCCATGTCCTTCAAATTTTCCTTCTGTCAAACCCTCATAAATACTAAAACTCCTACTATTGACCTATCACCTGTGTCACGCGCGCGAGTTATGACAAGTTAAATAATGTAAATTATCATGAATTTCTTTAAATTTAGAGGCAGAGCAAACATTTCATGAAAGCTAAAAGACAAAGGAAACATTGGGAAATCCTCAAAAAGGGTAGATAGCAGCTGAACTTCAAACAATGAAAAAATATCGGCGCAGCAGGAAAACAAAATTTTCTGTGACGTAGTGTGTTGAGCAGGGAGGAGAAAAATTCTGGGAAGATATTAAAGATTACCTGACGAGAAAAATAAAACTATTTTCCGTATGTATCGTATCTACGATCCACTGAAGTTGATTAATTCTCAGAGATTTAGCTCACTACCAACGATTGGTTAATTCCGTCGCGAAACGTTTTTCATTTAAACCTCGATGCGTGCGTGGGGCACGAAAACATTTACGTAAATTTTATGTTACTTTCTTTTACATATATTACTTCAGTATAATTAAAAACGTAAATACCACAGGCAGCTTCGGATCGTGAGGAACACGTGTGCAAAATTTGGTGAAATTCGTGCCAGTAATTTGGATGCCTATAGCTCGACATACATACTGAAAAATTGGTTTAGATAAATAGACTTTGAAGTGAACGTAGCACTAATAACCACGTTGGTTGATATGGCAGTAATAAAAAACAACCACTTCACACGAACCTATTTAATTTACTCTTAGCAGTTTGTTTTTTGAGGACTAGCTTTGACATGTACTTTCATTTGTAATTTTAAGATTTCGAGTGTTCTATTAAGATTGTAAATTTTTTATTTTGGCACGAAGAAATATTCTGTTTTCTTTCATACCAATCATGTGAATATTACCGGTATTAAAAATAAATTCGTGAAGCATAAAACCATGACATCCACTGTTATTCAGTCACTCACACAGATCCCTATTACTTTAAATCTTTGAAATCCAGAGTGTTAGTTGTAAAATATTGAGTAGATTTACATATCAAGAGGAACTGTGCCCGTTGTTTGAAAAGTAGTTTCCTCACAAAAACAATCATGTATTCAGAAAGATAACAAACCAATCTACAAACTCGCAGCCCTGTTATCGAATAGAACACCAATGTGGTTTTCGGTCCATTTTGCCGGTCCACGGCTTGTATTATCTCGGCGATGGAAGGGAATTGATCACTCGAAATTCGCGTTTGATGTTGAATCTGTTTTGTGGATATTTCGGCCCACTCCGTCCCGCCCCTTTCCTCTCTCTCTCTCTCTCTCTCTCTCTCTCTCTCTCTCTCTACTCTCTCTCTCTATCTACTCTCTCTACTCACTCTCTCTCATACACACACACATACACTCACACTCTGTCTCTGTCCAATCCGAAACGTGTAGTGAGTGTGTGTATATTCGGCGACACATAATGTCCTTCTAATTACGGCTACATAGGTGATTTCATTTATCTCAAGGGGGCAGTTACATCAGCGTGAATGCCAGCAGATGTTCTGATAAATGTTGGTTACAATAATTACTGGCGTGCGTACTTATGTGGGTTCACACTATGTGGAATAATTATGGCCTTTTCCCCACAATGTATAACTGTGATAAATCTAATCGGAGATCGGGTTCGTGTCTCGTATTATAACAAATGTCCTCGTCAGAACTCGGGAACTATATACATGCCTGAAAAAAGGAAACATGCTTCAGTGAATGTTTCACCGACTCCAAAAAAGTGCAGTAAATTTCACTAAAGACTAGTTTTTAATTGATTTATGTACTGCTAATAATTGATTAATATAATGAAGAAAAGCCGATATTTACTGCCAACTGAGAAATAAACTTTTAGAAGTAGAAATTTTATATCCAACAACCAAATCTTCGATTTTGAAAGTAAACAAGCATTCTACTAATGTAAAAAGAGATACCAACGTATATATGAGTTTATTTAATTTAAATTTAATTACTGCGTAAAATGTACGTCTTTTAAATGCGTCGCAAGACGCAGGTAAGAAATTACCGGGAAAATGTTCCATGCACGAATACCCCACAGGTAAACAGTTTCCCGAAGGGTCACTATAAAGGTAGAGGAGGAAAACGTTTCCCCCAACCCATTCGGAATTTCGTAACAGATTTGTATGTTTATGATAAGACCAGTTTTCCGCAAATGAAAAAGGAAGAGGGGAGAAGAGTGAAGCAAAAATTGGCAAAAGGATCAGAGGGACGCCTTCGGGCTATAATTGACGCAGCAAGGATCGGGGAAGACGGAGACAGAAAGCAGATGGATCTCCATTAGGCAGAATGAACCGGACTTTGCTTCCATCTTGTGGCAGAAATCCTGCTCTGGTAAACCGTTGGAAATTTCAATATTAAAGTTTTTGCGACATTAAGTTTATTAATTTTGTTACATCAAAATTTCCTTTCAAGTTTCCATGCCGAAACACGGTGGGGATAGAACCCCATGTTCAACTTAGCATATTTCTTTTGAATGTTTAAATAAATGTAGGATTGTTAAATTATAATTTTTATTAAATTTGTATTACCACGTGGCACGCTATAAATGGTCTCAGCAACATCTATGATGTAATATTCTCTTCCTCAGTTATTCGTAATTTATTATACTCACGTCGTGCATTTGGGACTGTCAAAACTGTCGTTGCGTGATAGAACACCAAAAATTTATTTGAGTATTATTTTTGCTTCTTAATTATTGTAGTGGTTGTATTGACCATTAATGAAAATCTGTTTTAGTTTATAGGGTAACTGGTTCTGCATTTACAAACTGTAAGCATTGTTTCTGACAATATTCGCAAATATTTCACCGTTAGTTGTAGGAATGAAGTAGGCTAAAGTGAAACATTATAAAAATGGTAGGCCGACCAAGGAAATCGGACGGTTTATAGAAAATAGTTTTTTCTTATATTACTAATTTTATTGGTGTTTTTGTATATTAAATTACACATTAATAGTTTCAGTATATGAAAATAATTAAAATCGTGAATTTAACGCCAATTTTTATTACTTTTCATTTATGCGCATAGAAATAGAAGGAAAAATTGAAAGAGACGGAAATGAAATTTATAAAAATAAAACAAGCTAATGGAAGACGATGGAAAACTAGTGACCTGGAACGACGCAGATCTGGCACAAGGGCAAGGAAGGGAAATATCCGGCCTCAGCGGGAATTCGAACCAAATACATCAAACGCGTCTTTGAGGCGTGCTGGCTTTGTTAACTTTACCTCAGACTGTAATTACGGAATAGTTGGTTACACAATACACTTGAGAGTTACACTCCGCAGGTGGGAAGTAGTATTAACACCATTATTACTACAAGGCTTCGCAAAGCCGAATCTGAAATAACTTTGTAACTATCGAAATACGGTTCTCACAATGTCTTAAAATTACGCTTCTATGTGCAGGCTACTTAAATTTACGACTACTCTAGTTTCACAAGTCCTTGTAAATATTCTGGCACCTCGATTTTAAATACATAATTTTTTGTTGCACGGCATTAATTATATATTTCTAATTGCTGGTGAACAACAGTACAGTACAAAAAAAAATTCGACTCGCTTCTTTATCATTAATACATGCCTTATAGACCTTAGATAGTATGAAATATATGGCTATATCTTGAAAAAATATATTTTTTTAATTTTTGTGAAAATACTGACAATGGTGTGTCGTTGTTTTCCTTATCGCCAACTGTGGCTTCACCTTCTTACTTTGAAACGTGAAACGTCAATCATATGACTCGACGGGAATGAGTAGGCTTATGGAAATTCATCCACATCATATTTTCATCGCCATTTTCTCTTTTCGAGCCCATAGAATCTGCACAACGATACGGTAATATTTCTGTATGTGTCGATCCCAAGAGGAAAATACATGCTTCATTCTTTATGCAGCTATTCGAAGTGACCATAAATCCTCTAATGAAACATTTTTATCCGCTGTAAAACAAAATACACTTGATTGCACAGTATATATATACTTTTTTTCGATATATACGTCTTTATTTTTCATCTACTTTTCTACTCGCTCGCTTTATCTTTCCTTTTTCCGAGTCATCAGATGTATTAAGGTAAAGACGGACGCTCGTCTCATTCCTTTCCCTCTTTTTCTCTTTTTTATGACCGTTCTGCTATTACTTTTTACGAGTTTTAGAAGCGAACGGATGAATGATCACAACTGATTCAAGTTTTATTGTCAATATAAACTGAAGCCTCGAGGGTAGGAGGAGAACTTAACCAACCGAGGGGGTGGAAGGCAGGGTGGAGGGGGTGGGTGGGTGGTTGTTGGGGTGTGGGCTCGCTGGAGCGTCTTTGTGTCCAGGCAAACAAGTGAAATAATAATATCGTACCCGGAGCTGCTGACCGCACTTGCAGGCTGCAAACCCCTTGTGCCTCGGATTGTTGCCAGGGATGGGGGTGGCTGAGTTTCCAAGCACTTGCCACCCTAAACAGGCAGCCAGGGAATTACACGCCTACTGACTCCGGAAATACGTAATAAAATTGCACAGCTTCTTCAATTGTCGTTTCTAGCCTGTTGCAGGACGGGGGTTACACGCTCGCACTTGGACACACAAACGCAGGGAGAAAAAGATCCCTTTCACGTCAAATGAGGATAAAGGTCTCACGATCCAAAGGAAATTACGCTAGAATTAACTTTCACTAATTGTTTTAAGTTACGTTTCCCCTATTTTCCAGGAACTTCGTTCAGTCGCTGAATTAACACACACACACCGAATCTAAAAAAAATTCTATCCCGCTAATTCCGGGTTCCAATAAACAGAACTGATTTACGAGCATATTTTTCATATACACGTTTCTTAGAGAGGAAAATATCATACGTGTATTTCTTTAACCAACTAAATTCATAAAATTAAACGCGTTAAAACAGCCTCTTTGTCAGTTATTATTTTACTAAATATTGAACTATACTGCGTTTACCTCTCATTTGAGACTTCTTCAGGCATACAATAATGAAAATTACAATGGATTACATTAGGATTTATATTATAAAAATTTGAAACGCTATACTTTAAACTTACAAAACTTAACTCTTCATGGAACCTCACTCTATGACTCTTAAAGTTTAAAACTATGCATAATATTTCAAATTTTTATAATATAAACCCAAATGTAATCCATTGTAGTTTTCATTATAGTATGTCTGAAGAAGTCTCGAATGAGAGATGAAACGCAGTATAGTTCAATATTTAATAAAATAAAATACTAACAAAGAGGCTGTTTTAACTCATTCATTGTATTTTTAATTGTCACATAAACTATTTACATTCATCAAACGCGGTTCATGTTCAGGATTGTGGGAGATATGAGAGTTCGTTACTTAACGTTTGAAATAAAATATTGTTAGTTATTAATATTTTACATTATTTTATCCATCATCTTAAGTATTATTGTACAATTCTATTTTTGGAGGGAAAGGATTAATTTTATCAATTACAGTCTTCCCCTCTCTTATTATTACATTTATATTTCATTATGATATTAAAAAGTGATTACAAAATATAAATTTCGTTTTACAATTTTAAAATAAAAGGGACCATGGAATATTTTAATGAGGGTAAATTACTATGAATTTATTTAATGGCAAATTGCATTTTAGTGATCTAGGAACGGTGAAATTTTGTGCGAAAAATGTTTATATAGAGGAAGTCAGGGCGGAACGGGACACTTATAGAGACAATTTTTGTAAAATTTCGAAAAATGAAAATTTGCTTCATAAAGATATAAAATATTATTTTATTCTATTTCTGAACTAATCTAATACCAACATAACTTAAAACGGATTTAGATTTTTGATGAATTTTTGAAAACAAACTTACATGTTTCCTAACTATAATAGAACCACACAGCAACAAATTTAAATACTTTTAGTAATGATATTCTGCATATTTAAAACCGTGAATCTATTTTTATTCAAATCTTTCTGATCGAAGCACCCGCAGCTTCCTTGTAACTTTTATCTTGTTACTCTGAGATATTATTCCCATGAATGAGGTTATCATTTCTGACATTTATAATTAACGCGCGATAGTAATTACGATTCGAATAAAAAATACTATCCTACAACGATGTTATTTTATTTCCAAATTTATTAATAAACTTTGGATTTAAATTTTGTTCAGAATTTATTCGTTAGAATATTCATTTCATTTTTATTTTTTCTTATGTGCCGGATTTGATTATTAGAATACGTTTCAAGTAGATCTGATTTCCCCCTTACGTATTACTAAAGTTCACTCGCTGCGGAGAAGACATTAGCATTGTTGAATTACGTGGCGCGTCCAATATGTCGCTACGGTTCGCAGAGACCGAAAAGAATAAAATATAATTTCCCCGCCCCAGCAGCAAAAGGAAATTCCAAGCCTCCATTAAGAGAAATGGGGGGAACCGAACGCAGTGTGTGAGAGAGAATTTATCACGGCAATAAAATTCAAGATTAAGTTTATTCCGTTTTCAATAGGACAGATATGGAGAACGCCTCGACAGCTTCCAGAAGAGGAAGGGTCGTGAGGGGGGGGGATAACTAATTTTCTTCTCAATCTCCCCGACTTCTGAAGATTCCACCTCGTCTTCACACACACACGTTCATACGACACACACCAGCGTGTACGGGGTATTTTATTTCTAGGATTCGCTAAAGGCAATTTCATTTATCCTTACGGCAGAAAGCACTTTTTTTCATACACAGAGAGAACCTGGGAGAGAGGGTGGGGGAGGTGGAGAGGGAGAGGCAGATGAATCGAGATGCGTAATATTACCTGGGTCAGCCCACAGAAAAGAGAAATGAATTTGATTTATGACGGCAACCCTTTAAAGTATACCTCCAATCGCTACCAGCCGTTGCCATGACGACGCATTGATAAAGATGAAAGCGGACGAGTGAGCCTGCACGAGGGTAGTGACAAGGGATTTTTAGTTTATCCCCTTTTTGGCATGATGATTTTAGCTGTCGGCTACCTTCACACACTTTTCCGTATCAATGTCAAAATAGAAAACAAATGTGTGTTCCGTGTCTTGACTTCGGTATCTATTTCATACAAACCCTTTACGCTACTATATTTTTTTAACAGTTTGATATGTATTTCAAAGGAATAATACAACCAGTGAAGTCTAGATAGATGAAGTCTCTTTCAAACAACACTCGTCAGGCGGATAATGGGAATTTTTAACAAAGAGTACTGTATCATATAAATCATTTGAAACGGTAAACAAGCTGTAAAAATTATTTTAGTGATATTCTAAACGGACATAATCACTGTACGAATCATATCAGTCGGATCCATAATTTCTATTAATGGTTTCACCACAATAACGTGTAATATAAACGTTATCAGCTTCAAATTTACCCTAATCAACGCTTTATTACAATTTAATAAATTTATTGTTGTTCATCCCACGACCACACTACATATTTTCACAGTACTCCACTCCAGACTTCCAGGTTTCTCTGTCGTACGTATTGGCAGGGCCCTTTTTCTCTGTTAGCAATTCTGAGATATTAAGTATCAAGAAAATCTTTGTCATTCATAAAAGGAAAACTTAAAATAATACATTCCTCTCTCCTTAATCTAACTAAGCTCTGAATAAACCTTACTTTCTTCTTAAAAGTTAAATGAATGTTTTCTATTTTTATTTATTCAATTACTCTTTCTGGGGAAATATAAAATGTCAAAAATACAGTTACACGCATATTTAAGTAAACAATTAAGTTATTGTAAAATATACAGTACAAACGATTATATATGTATATACTAATGATGAAAACGTTTGATACCACTTAATTCCAGTAATGTATTAGATTTAAAGCAGCTTGTAATAAGGCTCGGTGGAAAACCATAAGCTAAAACTTGCGGACTGGGTGGAACAGGATACTACTGTTAAGGCAAAATGTAATGTGTTCGTCAAGAAAAAAAAAGGAAAAACTGACAGACTCGGCTTATAAGAATAAGTTACGAGAAGCTGTGCCCAAAAAGAATAGATAAAGAAATGACTGGATCAAAGGGAGAAAAAGGACTGAGCAGTTGCAATAAAATCTTTTTACTAAAGGAAAAATTGATAAAGCGATCAACCGTACGCAAAATAAATATGATAAATAAGAAAGAACAGATGTTAAGATTTTTCTTAATTTACATTGAATTTTATTGTATAAATTGTAAATAAAAACATCCTATCCTGTTCTGCCACGGGATGGGGGGAGGGGGGTGGGGGGTATGGTGTAACAGGAAAATTGTATCTTTTCATATATTCACAAAAATCGAAATTCTTAGGTTTAAGCTATGTTGTTATTAGATTAAATAAAAAAACTAATGTGAAATCGAAAATCGTAGGTTTAAGCTATGTTGATATTAGATTAAATAAAAAAACTAATGTGAAATCGAAAATCGTAGGTTTAAGCTATGTTGATATTAGATTAAATAAGAAAAACTGATGTGCTACACCTGTATAAAGTAATTTTTCTTTTTCTAAAATTTTTAAAAAAATTGTAAAACAATAAGTGCCCTGTTCCGCCTCGACATTGCAAGGATGAGCAGCTAACGTCTCATCTCTGGAACATCCAATTGGGGAATATGCAGATCAGGCCGGGGTCAGTTTGTTTTAAACCACAATTAAATTAATTCTAAAATTTTTTATTAACTTTCAACTACGATTTTATAATAGTTAAACACTGTCTCTCACGTCGTTTTCCTTCATTTTACAGTAAAAGAAAACACGTTTTTAAATTTATTTTGCGTCCAGTATGTTTCCTTGACACACACTAAAATGTAGGGAACTGTTCGTTTCGTTCCGTCACTATATATATTATCGTAAATTGAAGATGACATCCACGTTTACTTTCCGCAGATCGGATTTGATATGCTTTACAAGACCCCATATTGGGTCTTCTAACATGAGTATCATTGTTCTGAACTACCAACGTAGATCTACGTCCATAGTTTCCGTAGTCCAGAGTGAAGCGACTTTCTGAACAGTCTGCGTAATGGTGGGAATTAATGTAGTGTAGTACAACGAATACTTCTCATTTTTATGCCGTCGAATATCGCCCCAAAAATTTTTGTTCGTGTAATTTGTAGGTTGAAATTCTTCTGAAGAGTGTGAAAAATCTCTCTAACAGATTTATCCCTCACCCATCTTCTCTAGCAGCAGCTTTCTTCTTACGGTCCTTCTGCCCTTATGAAAATGGAGCTATTCTTTCCCCACGCACGAGTTAAAATTGATACGATTTCGAAATACTTATCCTCGCGAGCGAAATCGTCTTCTTCACAGACACCTCTCGCTTTTACTGTCGGGATGATATTTAAACTGTTCCGAGGAATGGGGGTGGGTTGTATAAATGATAGAAGGTTTGTGGGGTGAGATTGGTTATTTCCTGAGCCACCACCACCGCGCCTCGCGCCCTGGGGCCAGTTATTTCCCGTCGTAAAATATCAGTTTTACGATAGATACACAAGGCCTGAACTGAACACTAAAGGTTATCTGCAAATCTATCGCCCGCCCCGGGAAGGGGTGGGTTTTGAACCTACCAACCCCCGCCACTTTGTAGTTTCGCTTTCAGCCGTTAACGTGCAGAGCAGAGCAGTTTCGCATCTTTTATGGCCATAACGTATTAAAACAGTTACGAGTCTTTTACGGGCTTCCGGATGGCGGCGTACAACCAACCCCTACTCTTCAACGTGACGCTGCCGTATTTCAAACACAATGAAAAGTACCGACGCCCCTCGACAATGGACGCTGGCAAATGAAAGCATTTATACGGAGATGCGCCGGCAGATATGGCTAATAAGTACATCCTCAGGGACAACAAGTAGCATCGGGAGAATTTAACTGCCGCCCTCCCAACTTTCCCTCTGTACTGTATTTCTCTCTTTATGATTTCATATTTCACTCTATCTTACTCATTTACATGAGAAACGACTTATAAATAAAGGCCAATAAATTTTGCGAATAAAGGAGCAACCTATTGACTTGGCTACGAAATCTGTAAACTTCTGAAATTTTTTAAATAAATATTTTACATAATTTCATAACAAAGAAAATACGATAATTTTAAGTATAATATTTTATTTTCTTGTTCTTATAGTTTTCAGTCCTTAGACTGGTCTGATACAACCCTCCATGCTAAGCTACTCTGTGCAAGTCTTTTCATTTCTACATAACTACCACATCCTCTCTTATCCGCTAGCGTATTCCATCCTTGGTCTTCCTCTTCTGTTTTTCCCCAACACATAATACTAAATTTACTAGATCCTTATGTCTCAAAGCATGGCCTATTAATCTATCTCTCCTCTTGCTCAACTTCTACATATTCTTCGCTCTTCACCTGTTCTGCTTAGAACTTCCTCGTTAGTAACTCTATCCACCCATCTAATTATCAGCATTCTCCTATAGAACCACATTTCAAAGGCTTCTATTTTTTTCCTTTCTACAACTTCTAATGTCCACGTTTCGCACCCATATAACGTCACATTCCATACATACATTTTTAGTAATTATTTCCTAATATTCATACTTATATTAGCCGTAAATAAGTTTCTTTCTTATCGCGAAAGCCCTTCTTGCCTGTGATATCCTACTGCTTATGTCTACTATATTTCTACCATTGCTGGTAAACTTTAAGTTAAGAGTGAAGTGAAGGCAATCTTATCCGGGAACCTTTCTCCTCACTCGTGTGGTTTCTAACGGGCGAATACCATAGCAGGTGTTGATTGTTGTCGGGGAAGGCACCCCAAGTCTGTGTGCTGTTCCTGACAGAGCCATTACGCCAGTTGCCAATTAGTGGACGAATTTCCCTCTGCCCTCGTGTGCAAACTGCGCGCCTCTACTATCCAGTGCTTGGCAAATAGCGGTAAGAAGCTCTGATATTACACACAATTATCCTCTATTAAATTTGCATGTTATTATATTATGATCACTTTTAATATGAAAATGTGTACTCATTATAATATAATTAAAATGCATGTATTTAACGTTCCACTTTATATATCGTTTATCATTCAGAATATATTTCTAATTTACCATACAGCTGCTTTAGGCACTTATTTATATTCTCTTCAGGCAGTAACGGAAGGTAGCACTGTGAAGTAAAAATTAATTATAAAAGTTTCTGTTTTATAAAATATATCTGTGAAAATGTCTTGTTAAAGATATACCGCTTAAATTTCTTACATCGAACAGTTGAATATAATTTAATTTTTAGTTATTTTGTATTTCTTATTGTTTAATTATTTATTAATTAAGCCTCACAATTGGGCAGTCAATGGTAGAATAATTATAATAAAATGAAAGTAAATTTTTTTTATTGCTTGTCGAAAGTAATTTATCTTGTGGGGTTCAAAAGAAAATAGAATGAATTCTATATTTTGAATTTAATTGGAAAAATTAAGATTTAATTCTGGAACAACAAAAGAATGGAATAAATGAAATATATTTATAATGAAATTAATAGACTCTAAATTTAAATGAAACAAAATGAAGCAAAGTTTCTGGCAATGTTAACTTTTGAAATGTTAAGTTAAAGATACCAACTGGAGGCTGCAGCTGTTTTCTTTGGTGATGGTTGTAACGGTCTGGTTCTGGTTAACGCTACGTCTGGACGATGCATGATGTTCAGCCTAATGCGTGTAACAATGGAGATCACGTCTTGGGTCGGACATTTTCTCGATCTCGACTCATAATTCCAAAGCTCAACTCTGCTCTGTGCACCAAATGTCTTTCTATTTCTATGGCTTCGAATTTTCCTCCTAACTTATATAATAGCCTATCAGCTGGAATTTTAAGACTTCTCGCAAGCTGTACGTTCGTTTCGCAGTAGCTGTTTCTAATTGGCTATACGTAGCTTCCAACCTTCACAGAAGTAATCTTTTCTTGAATTTGGAACGGACCTGCCATTAATTTAAAACACGTTAAAAGGTAAATTATCTGGGGAAGGATCTATTTCCATTTTCCAAGGATGGGTCTAGCGCTGACAGTCACAAAAGTACTTCACAGCCCTTCATATTTTCTTGAGTAATTTTTATATATTACAACAAAAAATATGATTCTTTAATCCATAACATATACGCTGATTTGTAACAAGTGATATTATTATACTGGTGTCTAATAACATAGGCTTAACATAAGTCTTCGTGTATTTTATATTTTCTTTAGAGTCAAGTGTAATATCTTTCGAGAGTTGTTGAAATAAATTTCGTAATATATCGTTTTTAATAAGTGTGGTATGGAAACACAATATTACTGATAGTCTTAAATAAGTTAATTGGAAAATAATAGAGAATTTATTAATAAATATTTAATAATTGCGATACTCTGTTTTGCTATTATTACAGAGTATTGGGATGATTACTCCACAAAAAGACAGTCAAAAAATCTTTTAAAATTATTATAATACACAAACGTATGCTCATATTCCTTTTGAAGTAGTAAAATTATTTCAAAATATGAGTGAGATGAAAACTTTCTAAAAGGAATCCAAATTTTATGCTAAAATATAGTTTACTGACAACAATATTGTTGTTGGTCAAATTAGAAAGAAATATTTATTTAAAAGATGGACAAATTTTTAATGATTTTTAATTTAACTGTTTATTTTTAATAAAACTTCTGCATTGTGCGTTAGAATGGTTATTTGATTTATCTTTTTTAAAACTTAAGACGTTAAGTATAATATTATTTACAAATTATTTTTCATTCCTTAATTCCCACTCGAAAATTATTTGTTGTAGCTGTGCCCATCCCATTATTAAAATTTTTGGAGGTTCAATGTTTTTCTTGGTTTTTTCCTGGCTTATTTTCAACATTAAATTTTTAACTTTAAACAAAAGAGAAGTGAAATATATAACGTACTTTTTAAAGATGCTTTATTTTCCGTGAAAATTTTCAGATAATGCGTGATCATATTTTTATTAGAAATTTGTTTTTAGTGCGTTTGAGACTCCAATGGTATTATTCGGAGAGTCTGAGCGGTATTTTCCACACTGTTACCTATAACACGATATGTACGGGACAGGGACGGGGCGTGGGTTGACACAGTCGGGGGTTGCTCCGGAAATAAGGCCCCTTCAGGTCTGTCGAAAGGCGCCAGGTTCCCGTTGCCATGGAGACGCGTTGGAGATTGAAAGTTTTGTCGTCGTCGCGTTGCAAGTTGAATGGCAGGAGGCGGCTTGCTCGAAGGAAGACATCCTGCGGCTTCCGAGAAAAACCTCTCAAGTCACCCTGCTAATACTCCCTCTCCAAGGAAGCAACGTAAGCCACGATCGTCTTACTTTGGCCCATTACATGGAAAACTGTTAAAACTTTATTCAACGTTACAAATAAAAAAAATTACTTCAGGTTACGAAAATTATTATAATAATCTTGTTTTTATTTTTAAAAATCCCAGAACCAACATCCATCGTCATAAACTACTATTAATACTGACAACCCTTTCTACAAGTACTAAAATATGAGAATTTTGATTAATATGCTGAGGCAGACATGGTTAAAAAAGAGGAAAACTCTTAAATTTATACCGATGAAAGAAATATAAATTATTATCAATTAATTAATCTGAATTGACGAACGTTCAGAGCTACCCCACAGATTTTCGTAATAAGCATTTAACTGTTGATAATCGAAGGTTTTCTCGGCGCAAATTCTGGACCAGCTGTAATTGGAATACCACCCGATTTACAGTTATCCTGTCGTCAATTTCACTTGAGAAAAATCTCAGAGAAACGTCCTGACGAGATTACTTGGAATCCCAAGAAATTCTTAACAAGTATTTTCATTGATTTGTTGGACATTAACAATGGTAATTTCGCACAAACTCTTCAGTTCCTTAAGAAACTATGCAGGATTGAAAGTGTTGCGAGTTTTCACTTCTATTTTCTAGGCTGCCTGTGCCTACATACTTCGTAACCCTGTGTTAGATAGAATTTTATTTATTAATGGACAATACTTATCAATTTATCAGGAGCTACTGACATTGAATATACAGAAACATAATAGCACCTACAAGTCTACAAGCTTTAATCGCTCGCTTTTGAACATGTATTATATAATTAAAAAATTTCCTATATTATTCGTATGGAATTTCTATAACTTATTCTCTTTTTTTTCACTTCTTCAAAAACATAAATCGAAGTACAAGGCTATAACATTCGGTTGAAGGTACCTGGGATTTACTAGAGAATACATGCAAAAAGATCAAATACTAACTTAAATATTAGAATTATTTCTTGAAAATTGTCATGGCGAGTTGTATCCGAGACCTGGACTCAGTCGTACAGGGTGTGAATTAGGGTAGTGATGACGTCACAGGCTGTAACGTGATTACGTGAACGCCACACGCGATGACGTCCTTATAAACAATCAGTACGTAATAGCATATTACATAAATTTAGGAAAAATTGATTCATTAAATGCCGACCTCCTGTGGTCTAGTACTATCGTCGCTGCCTCACAATCCAGAAGTCCCGGGTTTGAATCCAGACATGGACTTGTATTTAAACACGGAGACTGGGGTTAAGACTGCTGGAGAAACGATACGCTGATCAAGTATGGCTCCAAATCCGGAATGTGTCATGTAAGATGATGTCCGCAGTCGGCTCTAAATGGGCTGCGGAACCACGAAACAAGGATTCATTAAATAAGTTGACAAGAATTTTTGAAAATAGCAAACACAAAAATGAGCTAATAATATTAAATAAATACTCTAAGTTTAATTTAGAATATGAATATTTGGAGATTCCCTCTTTTGCGGATTATACTGTTATTCATTAATTCATCGCTTATGTAGTGTAATTATATGCAATCTCTTGTACCCAAATTTGGCTTCTAGATTAATATAGGTTTTAAATTTTCTTTGATGCTTTGAATTCTCAAGTTTCATACCATTTAGGTACGTCATTTTCTCGTACTTTATAGCACTTTTGCAACAAGAGAACCCAATTATTTCCACACCACCTCTGATATTTAATGAGCGCAAAGAGGTTAATAATAATTTATATCTTATGTGATATTTTTTAAGCATGCATAAGACAATTAAAAACATAACTATGCCCATACCGAAGATAGATTTTAACAGCACACTACAATTAGTTTAGTATCCCATGCATGCAAAATATTAACGAAAATCGTATATTGGGGGATGGAACGACAAATGGAATGCAAGTTAGGAGAAGATCAGTTTTGTTTTGAGAAGAATGCAGGGACAAGACAAGCAATATTAATTTTGCATCCAATTTTAAAAGACAGTATAAACAGGCCTACGTTAACGTTTGATAATTAAGGGTTTTGAAGAGAACAAGAATGCTATATCGAGAAAGAAGAGATATCTATAACCTCTATTGAAGACAGTCAGCAGTAATTGGAATTGAAGATCAAGAAAAGAAAGGAGTAAGACATGGGTCTGTCGCCCATGCTGTTTAACTTAAAAATAGAACAGACGGTGAATAAAGTTAAAACAGAATATGGAAAAGGAATCATAATGCAAGGAGAATTAATAAAAATACTACGGTTTGTCAATGATATTGTATTATTAAGAAAGTCAGAAGAAGTCTTGGAAACCATAGTAAATGGCATGAACGAGGTCAATATGAGGGAAAACCAAGTTAATGGAGTGTAGTATGGGAATCAGTGGAATAACGAAGGGTTTTAGATTAGGAAGATATATTTAGAAGGAAGTTAAGGAATTCTGCTACTTGGGAAGCATTCACTAGGGGTAGTAGAAGTATAGTAGACATAAAGAGTAGGATAGCACAAGGAATAATATAACCAGGAAGACTTGTCTTGGTAGGATAGAATAGATGACGTCGAATGTAAGTATTACGGAAGTAATGGAGGTGCTAAATGATATGGAAAAGGAACACTCTGAAATAGGGATTTTTATTTTATTATTACTCAACAGCAATGGTGTTTCTTTCATCTAATTATTCTTTACAATATGAACAGTTTTCTTTGAGAATATTCTTAGTATTGACGTATTCCAACTAACCATTGGAATGATACTGGGAATGAACTACGGGAAGCAACAAATTATTGAAATTATAAAAAACTCTGAAAACAATTATATTTCTTGATTTCCAAAAATTGTGTCCGATTTTGATTACATATAAAGCCTGATTCTACTCGGGTAAGTGGTAGGTCGTAAATTTTTTTCTTTTTTTTAATTCAGAGTTAGAGCCGCGGGAAACCGTTTCCCTAATTGGTTTATTCGGGAGGCGTGCAGCAGGTGTGACGACCAACAGTGGGTTTTTCTACCTAATCGCGGACACGATCCAGCGTATTGCAAAGAGGACGGCGTCGCCGGGAAAGCGCAGTAAAACACAGGCGTATTGTGTCGTGCGTGGCAATCTCGTGTTATAGTAGCATTCGCACGCTTTATGGACCAGTTACCTTCTCCAATAAACAATATGAGGCTGACATTTAAGGCTTTCGTTCGCTATAAATGATTTATCCCTCCCCAGGCGCTGCGATAATAAATTCACCTTACAGCTGTCACGTCCTTTTCATTAGCGTTTTCAGCTCCCCTTCTTCCCGGAATCTGCCCGCCCTCAGTCATCTTAAAATTTTCCTAATATTCGTAACAAATGACGAGGAACAGGCCAACCTTTGTAATTAACCTGCAAAGTTGTTGAAAAAGCGAGCACTCGCTTCCTTATGCATTAAATACATCTTTTAAAAAATCTATAGATTGAAATAGCTCGTTCCAAAATATGCAAGTACCCTTTCACAACTCTTAAGTTTGCAAAAAATTGAAAATGGTCTTATAATAAATTTTTTCGAGTAATGAAACGCAAAGAGATGGTTGTTGTTACAAATAATTCCCTCACTACAGTGCTAAATATTTAATTTTTACTAACTGGTTGCCCGGTCATGCCCCGGTACTTATTAACCTCGTTCAGTATTTAATTCGCGCAATGTGATTTAAGAGGTATATGGACGGTTGTCAGGCTTCCCATTCCCCTAGTTCTAAGAAAAGTTTTAGAAAGTCTTATTAACAGAGGGAAATATATGTAACTGAACTATCTGCCATTTGTAGATACTCATCATGATTTCAATACCAGTATTATTTTTCAATTCCTATTCGTAATTTCTGAGATCGTCACCACTAATTCCGCTAAAATCTCAAGCCGTATACATGATACGCACTCAACTCAAAAAATAACCTCTAACCTCAAAATTGTGATTTAAACAATTTTGAAATACACACACAACGAAGTTTATCGAAGTTGCAATTGAGAAAAAATTACATTAAACTACAGTGATAAAATGTCTTAGCTTTGATTTTAAAACTCTGTCTTGAGCAAATGTAGTTTGAAATCTACCATGGTTAAGTGAGATGTGGAAATAATTTAAGGAATTAAGATAATCTTTCGTCTTTATTATCATCATCCTTTCATATGTTCGCATTTTGGTTTGAAATATTAAGTTTTGCTTCATAAAATAGGGTAAGAATCTATTGAATTAACTCCGCTAGGTTTAATGGTCACCAAAGATTATATTTGATATTTATTGCGATGCTGACATTAAATTTCAGTTCATAAAATAGATTAATTTATAGAAGTATATTATTTACAAAAGTAGCAGCAGCATTAGGCTGTTACACTCAATTACATGGAATAAAAATAGTTATATTTTTGAAAAAATAATATAAAAAATGATAGTGGAGAGTATTACACTATATGGTTCTGAGATTTGGGAAATCGCAAAGGAAAATGAATGAAAGTTAAGAGCAATTGAGATAGATTTCTGGAGACGTAACTGTAGTGGGACAAGGACATAAAGGATGTGAAATTAATAATTCGGGAAGAATTGGGGGGTACATCAGTAGATATCTTAGGTACAATAGAAGGCAGAAGGTTTAATTGGTACGGAAATATGAGACGAATGCCAAAGGAACGATGGACATTAATATTGGCAAGGTAAATGGAGTTGTAAGCTTAAAGAAAAAAGGAAGACCTAAACTCACATGGAATAAATGAGTGATGCATGACAGATGTATGCGAAATGAAGCTAAGGAAATACTTTGAAATCAAGTATACCCTCTGTACGGTAGTTTCTTTGACGAAGATACAGCCGAGAGTACCTGATGTGAGCCGAGCGTTACTCACGGCTATTATAAATATACGGATAACAATAATTATGTTACTTTTATATACAATTTTTATCATGATCATATTTGTAATGAATAAAATGCCATTTTAATTATTTATTTGTACAACAAAATCACAGTTGTTATACAATACCTTATTACAGAGGTTTCCTTTGGTAAACCTTTTTTAAGTTTATATGTAGGTCACAATTTGTATGACTTGAAAGTTTATTTTTCCAGATTTTAAATATGTTTTTTACAAGAATAATATCCATATGTACATTACGCAATTAGTGAAATAAATTTTAACAACCCATAAATATCTGCCCTTATTTTATACGCTCGATGAGTAAATAATTTGTGGCGTATATTAGGGAAAAACAGGGACTCTAAATGAAATTTCGTAGTCGCAGCATATTTGTAAACATTTTCCAAGAGCGAACGCGACGAAACTGCTGTACTATATCGGGTCGGGCTTTGACCGTCGATGCTCATAATATTCGGCTGATTGTCCTCTCTGCCCGAAAGCTATATATTCCTTCAGTCTTTCCTGTGCAAGATGAGTGCCTGAGCCAATTGGATTGTTCCGAAATTGCATCCAGTTTACCGGCAGACAACCGTATTCGAATATGAACCACGACGAATCTGTGGCACATCACACGTTCCCAAATTGGCTGGGTTAATGTCGGTTCTGTGTAATCCGCGCTTAACACTTCGCTTCCCAAAATAGATCGCCAGCTCCACTTGAATTAACTCCCCCGTACAGCGACGGAACTTTTGTAACGTTCGACAAAGAAAGTAACCTCTTGCGAACCCAATAAATTTTTATATTTTAAAACAAAGCTCAATATGATGAAATAAATTCAGTTATGTGTTACGAAACACAATCACCATAAAGCATCTTTAAATCCCCTGCAAGATCACTGTAATTCTAGTTTCAGTGAACTTCAGTATTTAGATAATGATAAACTGGAAATTGGAACGGTTTTGGACAATAAAATCGCAATCGTATTGCTATAGAGTCAGGAGAATAATAAACGAACATAAAAATGTTACTGTACTGATAAATTCATTAAGTATTTCAACGTTCCATGTTCCTGAATTCTATTGAAATTTATTTTCAGCGCTTTCAACGTTTACCACAGATGTTTATACTCTAACGTCACTACGTAAAATTTGGGAAACAAAATTGGTTCCCTAATTATTTTCCTCCAAATTAGCCATTTGAAAGTTTTCATTTAATATGTAAGTTTTCTCGGTTATGCATAATTTTCAATATTAATAACTACAGTTCCTATTATTTTTTTAATTGATCAAAAACATGCTTTCTGACATTTATGTTGTCGATATTAAATAATACATTTTAATTTTTTTATTTTATTAAAACAAATGTAGTGTTATTATAGACCGAAATTACATAGCTTAGATGCTACATAGTCAGATAATTATAAATATAATTATGCACTTGGGCTTCCGTTATTGATTTCGGCCAAAATAGGGAAAAAATTGTATTTACCCTGTATACAAAATAAACGTTACTCATAATCATATACAGATTCATTCTAAATTGAAAGATCTTTCACAGAGTGTATCTCACTTATATTTTTTTTTATAAGAGGAGAATATTGTATGTGAATGGTAGTAACTATTGGTAGTCATGTTATAGATAATATATAAGGAATGGCCGAAAGTCAGAAATAGAAGAATTTAATTTGAAATTAAGTATTTCGTCCGCAACTTACGGGACCGCTAGTTCATTCTACAACAAGTTTTATTTTTACATACACATAGGTAAATATAAATAGAAAACGTACTTTGTAAGTTGTACTTAATTACAATTAAAATGTTACAAGATTTCGTGTAGCTAACTCAACAATCGGGAGGAAAAGAAAGGAGAAAAATGACAAAGATACGCATCGCATAACTTTTATTTCTGTAACCGAATTCCTTTAAACGAAAATAATTACATTAAAAAGTTTCAAGAATGTACAACTAGACTACAAAAATAAACATTAATGTATTAAATTTAAATTTTGTCCCTGACGTTTGTCCATTCTTTTTATTTTATTTATTATTAAGTCAGATTGATTTTTTCTCACATTGTTTTAAAATATAGTTTTTTGTGGTTACGCAACCAACCTGTATTATTTTTTGATGTGGACAATAGCAAATTGTACACTGAAAATAATTTTGCTTTCTCTGATTGTTAAAAATAGGAGAAAATAATGAAGCTCATGTAGGAGCAAAATAAAATGTGGTGACTCATAAAAGTAAACAGCCTTCAAAATATGAATGTGTTCATATTAGCAGTTACGTATTACTAATACTCTGCTGTACATTTTGCGTATCGTGGTCATTCAAAGTTTCAAAACTAGCTAATTCACAATTCTGAAAACCTACACCGCACTGACGTAAATTTATCCATTTTCCTCTCTCCTCTCCTTGTTAATCTAATCGGCTGGTTCATAATATAATCAGCAAAGGGGTTACCGTAAAGGTAACCACGTCTGTATTACGTGTAGCCGGGAGGCTAAAGTTGATACATCTTTTTTTGTTTGTGACGAGGATAAAAAATGTAAGCTTGATGGAAACCAACCCTCCAAAGCTTCCCCGCCTACATACCCTTTCTCCCATTAAAAACGCTAGTACTGCAGCAGCCGCTGCCACTCCAAAATGCTAATCTTGTTTTGACGTAAAACTTTCAATTATGTATGTTAATAGTTTTACACAAAATTGAGGTCCTAATTAGGCTTCCATTAAGGTGAGCAGAAAGAGTGGGGCCACGGAGTGCTCTAGAGGGTAACTTTCATACAACACAATTGAATTACGCCTTCCTGTTTTCTAAAAGTCTGCGTCCAAAGGGTTGAAGGGGAGAACACGGGCAAGAATCAAATTTTCTCCATACGACTTTAGGTGTTTCCTGCCGGCTGATTTAATATTTCTTGCCCTCGTCGTCGATATGTGCCCTCTTCCTAATAAATTCACCTTTATGAAGCAATTTCGTGGTACTCGATTAGGTTCATTTATCTTCCCTTTGATTTTATTGTTATTAAAAGTTATTTGAGTATAGGACAAAATCTTAAGACAACTCTAAGAAATAATATGCATACATTAAATGTTATCTATGTAAATATGTGACGGAAGAAGAATAGGGCTGATAGATGCGAACCGCACAGGACAATTAGTTTAGTATCTCATGCATGCAAAATATTAACGAAAATAGTATATAGGAGGATATAACATCAAATTGAATGAAAGTTAGGAGATCAATATTGTCTTACGACTCTGCGACTCATTTTAGAAGGCAGGAGAAGAGAAAACAGGCATACTTTGAATTAGAAAAAGCTTTTGTTAATGTATACTGTATACTGGAACAGGAATAAAATATCAAGGAAGTAGGCTTATCCATAACCACTACGGATAACATCCAGCAGTAATTAGAATTGAAGGGTAATGAAATAAATCATAAATCAAGAAAGGAGTAAGATAATAATTCACTACTGCCCACATGCTGTTTAACTTATATATAGAACAGGTGATGAAGAAAATTAAAAATATACATATGGAAAGTCCTACTGCAAGGAGAAAAAATAAAACCTGTAAGGTTTGCATATGATACTGTGGTATTAGGGGAGTCAGAAGAAGATATGGAAACCATAATAGATGGCATGAGCGTGATACTGGAGGAAGAGTACAGCATAAAGCTTAATAGAGGGAAAAGGAATGTGATGGAGTGTAGTATGGGAAACAGTGGAATAAGAAAGGGAAAGGATATGTTATAGGAAGTTAAGGAATTATACATTTTATACTCCATGGAGGGGTGTGAATATGTAGTTCCTGTCAACCTACGTTGGTTACTATTTCCTATGAGCACGAGTTTAGATGGGTCACTATCAGCACGGTCGCTGTAAGCACGGCGTCGTATGTCTTCATGTTGTATGTCTCTTTCTTTGTACATTTACTGTTTGACTTTTTCATTAATTCTTACGATCCTTTTATATTTTAGAATATAAGTATTGACGTAAGATTTTTAATGAATAAATCAGCTGATGATAGTCACAATACTCGTATGTTAACAAAAGATAAAATTAACGTCCCTGTTAAAATTTCTTTCACTTTACTGTAAAAATTCATCAAAATACAGGTATTATTTGAAATAACTAACGAGTTGACTATAGTTTTGAACTTCAAAGTTGTAAATCATCTGAATTGTAGACATTCGTGTAGAAATGCGAAGTACAAAATATAAATGCCGTCAGGATTCCTTGAAAATCAGAAAAAAATTAACGAAATTTTTATCGGCAACTTTGGAGGCCGATGCTGGCTACGGATGATACTTTTCTTTATTATTTTCGTAATCTAAGCATTAGGTTTATCCTAGAAAATAATTTTCAGGATCTATTCTGTAATATCTGCCGCAATATTAAAGCTCAAAAGAGGCATTTTTGGAACGACGTCTACTCTGACGAACGGCTGCCTTCTGCGAAAAAACTCGTATTTCAGTCAGAAATGCATATTTCGAACTGAAAGTTTTCAGATGCTCATCTAAGGTCTTATAGTACAAACTGTAAAAATTTCATCAAAATCGGAAATGGTTGCTCGGGGATCGGTTCTGAAAACTAAGCCACATGACATGGAATGACTCATTTCCTATTTTTGAAGTGAAAAAAATCAATCAAGGAGGGAAAAAACCATTAATTTTATTTTTTCATGTGGTAGTGTATATCTTTATAAATAATAATTATAAAAAACTTTTGTCGTTATCCTTTTCCCTCACGATGATATTCCGCTTCGCGTCGATAGTCATATTTCATTAAAAAAAATCATTTCACCACTTCAGAATTTTTTTCAGACCACTTACAGATAGTTTATAGATACAATTTTCTTTTTCTGGCTTTCTATTCTATTGAAGTATTCCCATAAAAAATTTCATCAACATTGGTTGGTAAATAAGGAAGATATAATGTATTTTCTATGGAAGAACAAATTTCATTTCATCCGCCGATCGAAAAAAAACACGCGATTTCAAAAACTTTAGCAGGCTGTAAAACAAAAACCATTTGTGATAGAGCAGAAATATTTCATATCATTCCTTATATCCATGAAAGGAACAAACATGCCAAGTTTCATTAAAATCTGAGACCATGGGTGTCATGGCTGGGTTGAACTGACCTCTAATTCAACTAATTCTTCATAAATCAAACATAGTACACTTACGTTTGCAAATATTATTTCATATATCTCATGAATCATGGTTTTATAATAATTCCATTTCCATTCCCTTACAATCATAAATGGGTCAGATCTTCCCTTGGCAACAGTGGCATTGTTTTGCTGGTCTCCATGTCCAAAATACGCCACTGACAACCATGAAAGATTAAAGCGTTCAAGTGCATTGATTGAGTTCGTGAAAAATTAAACGTTAAGTACGGCAGCTCTAATGAATCATCCCTCTCGAACTCGCGATACGGTCTCGGGAAAAGTCAATTTCCCATTTTATCCCACGTGTAGCGGACGAAACACGCTGTCTGTCGTTGGTGATAATAATAATTGTTGAATCCGGAGCTTGTGTCGCTAATTAGAGAAAACCACCCTCTCTCCTACGTCCCTGCCGTAATGAGTATTCCGATAGCTTAACGAGTTATCCGTAAAAGTCGGTCACCTGAGCCAAGCCCAACGCTGTCAGCAGTAATAAACCAACAAACACGTTGCCAGCTCTTTGTTGCAACAATTCAATTACAGATTTCATCCCAACACATCCCTGCCTATAATTATACGAGCACAAATCGCCTGCCTGCCATTTTCGGCTTGTTAGAAGAGCAAGAGATACGCGACTGCAGGAGGAATAATTTTACGACGGTTAATAACCACTCAGCCGAATTGTGTTCCACAAGGATGAAGCCAAGATTAAATTCCAATGTTAAATTCTACGATAACTTAAATTAATATATCTGCTGAAAATCCATCCTATAATCTTGAAATAATTTATTTTAGTGGTGAAAAAAGATACAGTGGCTTACTTCTAGATGAAATCAGTCGAGTAGACAAAAGGTTCAATTCTTCCAATTAGTCTGTAAACGAACTGTACATTACATAAAAAGGCAATTAAAGAATTTAAAGATAAAAGATTGCAAAGATATTAAAAAAAGATGGAATAATAGACTTCACAATACATGAAAAAATTCTTGTTTCTTACGAAATTATATTTAACGTTTAATTACAAAAGCGTGGATTCAGTAGGGCTTTCTATAAAACTTTTTCTCATTGTAGTATATTATTTGAAGACTAAATTACGTTATTTGGACAAAATTAAAACACTCCCAGTGAAGATTAACAGAGATTATCCATATTTATTTATTAGATTTATTGTAATATTTGAACTTAATGCACTATTACTCAATAATTTATTCATTTATGACGTTATTAATATTTTTTCACATAAATATTTCATAAATGACAGGCTTTGGAAAATATAAATTTTTGGAATTATATAATCAACGAGAACATTCTTTGGAAAAGTGAATTTATTATTTTCACGTTAAATACAGATTTTCTCCTACGCTTATAAACATTTCATTATTCTCCGTACACAATTTTCAGAAAATTTAATCTATTTTCTAATTTTATACTAAAGTAAATCTGTAGAAACTTTGAATAATAAAAATTATTATTTATCTTTTCGATACCTTTTTGTGTGGCAATACAAATATTTATTTGGTAAGATTACTCTTATATACAGAGATTTTAATTTTTGTGTGTGTATGTTAAACTCGAATACGTTGAAAATCATTTATTCAATAAATCCACAAGTATTTCACAAAGTTTCTATGAATTTAAATTAAAGTTTACTTCAATATTCACGACAGTATTTAAATTGCACTCAATCTCATTTTAGTTTCATGTTTGCTTTCCCTTTCTCTGAACGCAGCTTATGTTCCTGTGCTGATGTTTAAACATTTACGTATACCCATTTCCCCCTTTCTTCTCCTTTGGGGATCTAAATGTGAGAGGTTGGCCGCATAACGAACTGAGATTCCTTTAGGGACACTTGCCCCTTCCCCCCTTTTCTAATATGGAGCTTTATTTTCGTAGCCACACCGCGTCAGGATGTACTTACATAATTAACTAATTGGTTACAAAACTCACAACGCAGTAACTGATCCTTAATTTAGGAACTCCAATGGTAAAAAATACTGCAACTTAAAAATTTTAATAAGTTTTATAATATGTTATTTGTATTTGTTCCACAGAGTTTTTTCTAATTGTAACAATAATAGTTATAATTTCCTTGAGTTATAAGTATAATCAAAAAAAAACTTTTAGTATTACTATATATTTAACGCGGCATCATTTTCAGTTTCTATTTAGGATGGAAACAAGATCGTCCACTGGCGATTAGCATCTGTACCCAAAAAAGAAACAAAAAATTGTGACAGATAAACTTTCTGGAATTAATAAAAATACATGAAGAAGATGGGTTTATACAAAACTAAAATTAGAGACGGGAGTAGCTGCATGGAGGCTGATAAACCGTGTCAAATTCTTTGTATAATTAACTATCGGTAGATATATTACGTTACATATTTTTAGTGTCTATTTTAAGGTCAAATTGATGCGCTGCAACTGAAACCGAAAATCTCAACAAAACTTAAATTAATTTTCGTTCAACACAATATTTACTTTTAGCATCTCCGAAAATTAATTTTTGTTATGAAATGCAATTATTCAGCAATATATCAGCTCTCTTAGAAAGTTCCCTCGCAGTACAACAGTTAAACATGCTTTCAATATTTGGGATTCGGTTGGATAATTTGATTGTTTGTTCTTTTAAAATACGATTTATGCATTAGGGGAAGTCGGGGTGGAACGGAAAATCCTATTTTTTTACTGGATAGTGCTGGATGTTAGTAAATAGGGGTGGAACATCGTAGCTTGTCAAGGATGAAGTCCTGCTAGCCGTACTGACAAAATTATGACTGTATCCTGAGAACGAACTCTTGCAGCATTTTAAGTCTTTAATTGTGTATATTCGTAAATTAGGTGTATTTAGCTGCATATAAATAACGTATAAGGTTTAGATCAATTTGTATGAAGGTTGGGTGAAACACATTAAAATATTGTGTGTTCCTCAAGAAAATATGAAAACTGGCAGACTCATCTTATAAGAATAAGTTACAGGATAGATTAAGAAACAAGTGGAACGAAAAAAAGGGGAAAATATAACATAAACCGTGCAGTTGCAAACGAAAAATTTATAAACCGTACGCTAAATAAATATAAGGAAGAAAACACAAAAGGTATTAAAATTTTTCTTAAATTTAATTTAATCTCTTTGCACTAATAGTCAATAGAAAGAATCTTGTCCCGAGGGAAATTTATAAGTTTCTTCTTAAAAATTTATCAAAATTCATTGTTTTAGTTATGTTAATTATGACGGAAAATAATAGAAGCCTTTGAAATGTGGTGTTATAGGAGAATGTTGAAAATCAGACGGATGGATCTAATCATTAACGAGGGAATTCTAAGCAAACTCGGGGAAGAGTGAAAAATATGGAGGGCGTTGACAAAGAGAGCGGATAGATTAATAGGCCACGTTTTCAGACACGAGGTTCTTGTAAAATTAGCATTAGAGGGAGTGTCTGCTGGAAAGGGAGGCTTAGGATGGAATACGCTAAGCCGATTAGGGAGGTTGTGGTAGATGGTAGTTATGCGGAAATTAAAAATGCTAGCACTAGATAGGTTAGCATGGAGGGTTGCACCAGACCAGTCTTAGGACTGAATACCACTAGAAAAAGTTATGTTCATATTAGATTAAGTGATAGAATAAACTAATGTTTTATACTTTATGAACTGATTTTCCTTTTTCCCTGATTTTACAAAAAATTGTTTAAGAATAAGTGTCCCGTTCCACTCCGAATTCCCCTACTTCATAAATGAGGGATACGTTAGTTAAGAACGTTTCCCAAACTATCTAAACCAAATATTCCTGTATGTCTCTTCGCATTCCTGTCTCCTACTATACCTTAACACAACGATTAAGAGTGAAATAAAGAAAATTTTCTACTCAGTTTTTAAACCATAAATTAAAGCAGATAGGAGGAATACATCATAATTTGTTTTTAAATATTTACATTAATTAATTTGTTAGTGTTTTCATTGTAGTGTTAAGGGATCCAGTGTTCTTTACTATTGGGTTATTGTGTTGGGGATATTTTATTCCTTCGCCGTTTTAAATTTTGAGCATTTATGAATTTAAGAGGCTTCTTGGAAAAATATTTTAGCAATGACTGGTAACCTGTAAAATGCTTAAAATTATTTCAAGTTACCATTTCAGCCGAGGTAATGACAGATCGATAATCGATTAACGCTACATTCGAATCGGTGGATTCCGTGGATATGCCAGCCACGTTCTGCGTTTTGTTGAATCGCTATAACGATCTTCCACTCCTGGCTGGAGGGGACAGGTAATAATTTTGGTGTACG
Source organism: Eucriotettix oculatus (assembly GCA_034510155.1). NCBI lineage: Eukaryota > Metazoa > Arthropoda > Insecta > Orthoptera > Tetrigidae > Eucriotettix > Eucriotettix oculatus. Next base: position 39,431,923 of record CM067382.1, read on the forward strand.
CACGCTTCACGTGCATTCGGATAACTTTTCTGGTTGATGAAGCGTATGTGGATCTTGTGCCAGCTCGCGTGTAGAGCGCTCTGAGCTAAGGGGAGGGCTTAATGCGGGGGTTGGACATCACAGGGCTAGCATAAACTGGTTTAATATACTCCCACGGAGAGTTCAAACGCCCAGTGAGGCTTTTCATAACATCAGCAGCAAGCTACTAAGCAAGGGGTTGGCGGGGTGGGGGTGGAGAGGGGGAGGACCAGGCCAGTATTGAGGACAGATATGGCGCTCTTCTCTCTTGCTCTTAGACATATCGCTCGTGTGGACGCGAGCCAAAGTTATATCATAAAACAGCCCTAGGAGATGGGACCGGGGGGAGGGTGAGATTCCATTCACGCCAGCCGCTGCGGACGACGGCCATGGGGCGGTTTTCGGTTTCATTACGTGAGAAGAAGACGGACACGCTACTGTGTAAAAAGGCATACACGAGCATGACCTGGCGGATGAAAGACTTCTCCACAGATGTTACCCGAGCTTATAATAAACATCAAGGAAAATTATTTTCCCGCAGGAAATTTCGTGAACGACCCAGCATGTTCAATATTGACTTTCCATCAGATTATTTATCAAGTTGTAACAGTAACTAATTATTGACCGCGAACTACGAACTCAGACTATTTATATTGCAACAAAAGCTGTATCTCTGGATCGTTCCGCTGCGATGCCAGCGTTGTTCGACGAATAATAAGTTCTTGGAATTATTTTTGCATAAAAATTACCAAAACATCTGCCCATTTAATTCGAGAAATGAGAGAAAAACAATCCACAGGTTGTGTTCTTTAATACGATGCAACCTCCTACGCCGTCGAATTGCTCATACAAAAACACACAAATTGTAACAAGCGGCTAGATTTAGATTTATTGTTGTTTCCATTAATCCTCGATTGAGGAAATAGGATACGTCATACATTAAAAATTAAAAATGAATAAAATAAAGTACATAATTAAAGATAAATAAACTTAAAATAAATTAGTAAAAGAAAGTGTATATAGACAAAAGTCAATATAAACACAACACGGACACACACTGGGAAACACAAACAAGCACACACTGAGGAACACGCAATGGAGTTTTAACTACTTTGAGCTCTGCGACCAGGAAACTGTCCTTCCCTCTGTCGTAGCTCCAGGCAATACATGAAACAAACAAACAAAAGAGCAGAAAAAACTGAATAGAAATTTTAAGATATGTGATGTGCTATTTTATAAGGCAGCTCATTCAACACTTTTTGCAGGAACCTTGATTTAAATACTAGAAGGACGATTAAGAAAATCCTGTACCGAGTAAAACGCGCCATTTAAAAGAATAGTTTTACTCTGCTTCACGAAGCTTTTGTAGGTACTATTTTTAACCTCTGGCGGAAGGCTGTTGTATAAAATTATCTCGGTATTGTGAATACTTTTCTGGTGTAGAGCAAGGCGATGCTTGTCCGACCTTAGAGCTGAACGATTTCTAGTCGCGTATTCATGAAACTACGTAACGTAGACTGTCAAAATATAAATCAAACACAAATCCGTGTGGAATCTCACTAATCCTATTCCGGTACCGTGTTCCAAACCCAACACTTCAACATAGGGTCGCGATTTCTCGCCGGATCCAATTCCACGCTTATGTCCACCCTCATGTCTGTGATAATATTTTATACTCTATTATACCTTATAAATGGTTTGGCGCCAGTAATTTATTATTTGTTTGTGAGGTAATTTCATTACTTAAATTAGATACAGAAATAATACAATTTACAGTTCTTCGTCTTGGTCGAACCTCTGTTACCTTTATTACCTGCCTCCATTCATCTCTATCCATACCCTTCCGTTTAAGTTCCTTATTACCAAAATTATCAGGTCCTCCTCCATAAAGTTGAGCCACATTTTCTAGGCTTTACTTCTTAATGCTCAGTCTTCCATTCTCTGTACGTGACCGGAAATGAATTGTCGTGTTGCTCTACGGTAATATCTAGTCTTCAACAACAAAGAACATGATACACGTTGTAATGCACCAAGGAAAGACGAAGTTCCTAATCTTCAGAAAAATGTTGTCAGTATATTATGTAAATCTTGTAAATGGCTTTTTAAGTATCAGTTATTCAATTTATTGGCAAATAAAAGTGTTATTTATGATTAATTACAGATATTAGCAACAAGCTCAGATGTGCATAGCTTTGATACCCGAAATAAAAATAGTGTATATGAGGAAGGAAAATCTTTGACTATGATAAAAAGCGTGTTCATTATAATAATATAATAGCATATTTAATAAATTTTCAGCCTCCATTAACACCATTGAAAATAAATAAAATCAAGTTTAACTACCTTTTTAACTAGCCATTCCTTCTACTGTTTTGAAGAATTCATGGAGTTGAGTGTATCTTAGTATAGATCTTAATATAGACATAGGATATTGTTAAGACGGTAATTTGTTAGCATAAGATATTAGCAATGTTTATCAATATTATATATCAGGTACAAATTGTTATTGTCTTCTGTCTAGAACTTAGGCAGGTGAAGTTAAACATAATTATATGAATGTAACACACAGTAATTAAGCATTCCCATCAATTTACAAATAATCTATTACTCATTTTGCATCCCAGAAGTTCTATATGGGATTAATGGAATAAGATTTAATACTAAAAATATTTTTGATATTCATATAGAGATAATAATTAAAATCTTATTGCTATAGTAGGGAACAAATCTATCATATGTCTTATACAGAATCATATTGTTTACGCGTGTGGTTAAATTCTTCTGCTTCCTTGGCTCAACAGCCCATTCAGGGCTTTGGCCTGCAAGGTCGACTGCGGACTGGTGGGTTTAAATTCTATAATAATATTCGGACACAGCCGAATATCCAAGATGACATTCACAAGTACTGGGTGTGTCTACTCCGTTAAGAAGGAGTGGAAGTATTTTCACTTGAATGGTTCAGTTGATTAAACACAATGATATATAATCCACAAATACAATTGAGAGAGATCTTCTTTTTTTGAACGTGAAGGTTTGCATTTTTTTCTTTATTTATTTTTTCGTCTATTACACACTTTCTGAACCAAGTAATTCGTCGCATTTTTCTCTATAATTCTACGTTTCAGATCAACTTGTATAACATTGATCAGGCAGACATATTATTTCTGACCTTAATTTTTGGAATAAATTCCTACAACTGTATGACAATACGTGGAATCAGTTGGGACAATTGTACTATGGAAGTCAATTCGCGTTTCGTTACAAGATCAGTATTTAAAAAGAACAGGTCTATTGCTGGATTTATTTAAATTTTTTACAAAAGTTTTATTTTATTATCCTTAATGTAGTCTCTACTTAACCATTCCCTTCGTCGTTCCATGCAAATCTTCTGCGGTTGGTATCGGTGTTGCAGGTAGCTGTCTCGTAGGATGAACTTGGTTCACCCACAATTGATCCTTCCAAATGAAACTTTATATTGGAAAATAAAGTCATCGAAACTATATCATATATCCTTTCAAAATTAAGTCGGTACAATTTATGTAATCTTTTAAGTAGGAAAAAAATGTTAAAAATCACTCGCAAAAAGTAACGGTCTGCTTTAAAACATAATAATGGAAGACAGAAATTAGAAAATGACAGAAGAAAATGTTATTATATATATATCATATCTGTAGTTACCGTTTCACATGTTTTAACGAGTTATTAACAGGCCCCTTTTCAACGCCATATTAACTCCTTGTTTTACGATTGCATTAAGTTCCTTATGGCATATTAAAAGCTTAATGCTCCAGACCTAATAGAAGGGACACACGACCACCAGAAAAAAAAAGCGGGCAAGGGACGAGGTCGTTAGAGCCCCTCTTTTTTACGGTATTACCACTTACTAGTCTTTTGTGGTAGTTAGAAGCAGTTTCGGCAACTCTTTTTATATATAACCAGGAGAAAGGAAGAAAAATACTGCGGCGCTTATACGGTAGTTCAAATTTGAACCTTTAAGGTGCTATACATGACATTCCCAATTACCCCTCTGAAAATTTAAAAATAAACTTACTCGACGATAATCGAGTAACTATAGAGTGTAATTTTAATAAAGGTAGCTTAACTGTTAACAAACCATAACAAGCTTGCAAAATAATTTAGCTTCTGGTTGATGAAAGCATATAGTAGTTTGAAACATTTAAGGCAATTGTTTCCAACAAATTAGCGTTTATATGTTCCGTTTAAATATAAATTAATCATCAACTTCAAATTTGTATTCTTAATATTGTTAGAAAATAATGCCAATTTAACAAAGCCATTAAAAATGTTGAATGGGCTCTGTCATATTTAGTAAATGTATTTCATATTACCTTCTATGCATAAATACGCACGCTTCAGAAATTGAATTAAATCAATTACAAACATCGACGTTTCAGTTGGCGAGTGCTGTTGATGGTGAAATTACAATAGATAATGTATATCGCACACATCATATTTGATAATTTTTCGAGTAAGTTTGTAATCACTGTCGCGAAGCGTTACTTTCGCTGTCATATCATTTATGCCACTCAAATGATCAGCGATATGACAGTATTTTCATTAGAATAAATATGGTTATAGAGAAAGTATTTTGATATTTATGATAAAAGAATGGAAATATTAAAAATACTTTGTTTTTAAAGTAGGTACAACTTTCTAAAATAAAAGCATTAAAAATTATAATTTTTTTCTTATATTTGAGGGGAACGGTACACTTTATGTCCTATATTTAACAATGGATAACAGAAATATTATTCACCCCTTTAAGTTACCTAGTGTATGGATAACTTTTAACGTCTGTAATTTATCCGCGTGTATTTTGGTCTCCATTTACGGTACCGACAGAATTCTACCTCTATTAATGTAACTAATATTTTTCACGGAAATTTTTTTACTCATTTAAGGTACCGTGCTTATTTAGTGTATCAGGAGAGTTCTTGCCTTGATTAAGTCACAGTCAGCCATCATCCAGTTTAACTTGAAACCTGCCCGTGATCTATAAAGATGTGCCTGTTAGTTTATTCCAATTAAATCATGTGTTAACCAAGAGATAATATCTCATTAATTCATTTTCTGGGCTAATATAAATATATTCAGGAAACAATAAAAAAGTGCACAGGACATTAAAATGAGTAAACTAAAATATCTAATAATTTGAATTATGTAGATCAATTTTTATTAATTTTTTATAAATTCGATGCATGATGGTTTGATTGCTTGTTGCAATTACTCAGCGTCAGTTTTGACATCGTTACTATGCATTATAATTAATAACAAAATCTCAAAAACGAACTTTATTTATAATTGCATTATTTATCTGTAAATGGGAAATTTTCTTAATGGCGTCAATTTTTTCCCTTACCTGTTTGCTAGTCGTTATAGGGAAGTGAAATTGAATAACAGATTCTCTTTGGAATAGCTGTAATATTAAGAATTTAATTTATAACCTATATTCACTTGTATTGTTTTCAGTAAAGGATGTTTTCAAATAAGGAGCTGCAAGTAACCACATATAAACTTTCCTGTAAGTTACGGGGATTTAATATCTAGGCATTCTGTAACGAGTGTTCGTATCTCGAGACTGAAGTATTTGTTGCCAGATTTCCCGGGAATCCTCGGGATCGTCACGCGCCATTATTCCGGGACAGTCTTGCCCGGAAAGAAAAGAAAGGGGTTTGTACGGGATTGCAGACAGAGATAACAATATCTCTGGAGGGATTTCCCCTGTTTGGAATCAAGTCGTTCCGATGGTAATTACCAGTGTTGCTGGATGTGGCTGGTTCTCCGCCAAATGGTAATATTATTCACAATCGCAGTTCGCTTAGCAATGAGCATACGCATCGCTAGATCACTTATTACGCCCACTTTTCCACCCTTTCCCACCCGCTCGGCAGAATCGTCTCCCCCCTCCCCCTCCCCGTCATCGCAATCGCCCCCTCCCCTCCACCCCCACTCTGTAATCAATTGCCGTATAAACATTCCGACAGAGAAGTGGATGGATTACGGGGTGAAGTCCCCACTTCATGAGATCGTGATTTATCGACGCGAGGACGAAAAAATATAACATTTCCCATCAACAGCTTTCAATATATTTCGCGACTTTTGTGCAAAATGTTTGCTCGTAATCCATATATCAAGTATTCTTGAAATATTTAGATTAATTACAAAGTTACAATTTATTCCTACCATTAAGCTCTCCGTAATAATTATTTATTAACTTAAGTTGAGCCAACTCGATCATAATTAGTAGTGATTCGACTTAAAAAATATATTTAAAACTTTTTGTGTATTTAAAGATAAATTAACTTCGCTAACAATTATAATGAACTCTAAACTGTTTCAGAAATTTTGTTCTTATTTTAATGAATTTCAGATTTCCACTTATAATTCGGTTTTACAGTTTGTAGAGATAAGTAAAATCGTTGGCGAACAAAGGAGGGATAATTCAGGTCAGATAGTGATAGAATTTTAATTTAGGTCTTCAACTATATAACCACCTCATATTACCCTAGCAAGAACGTGGTCCTGGAGAAAGACTACAACATAAGGCTTAGTAGAGGGAAACCAAGGCAATGGATGGGACACAGTGTAATAACAAAGGGTCTAAGATAGGAGAAGGTAAACTCGAAGATCTACAATTTTAACACATGACATTTTTCTTGAAAATATTTTACATTACTATTCATGGGCAAAAATCAATGCAATTTTCCAATGGTGAAATGTGAAATTGTGCTTGAAATCTTACAGTTATAATACAATTTAGGATTCAAATATTTGTTGAGCTATAATTTTACAAAAAAATTAAAACTTTGTGGTTACCTGATTGAATTATTGTTTTAAGAAAATATATATAAATGGAATGAGAAAGAGTACAACATGAGGATTAATAGAAGGAAATTCAAGAAAATTGAGAGTGGTATGGAAAACAGTGGAATAACCAAGGGTGTTAGATTGGGGAAGAATACTTTGAATTAAGTTAAGGAATTCTGCTACTTGGGCATCATAATAACTGGGGATGGTAGAAGTATAGTAGACATAAAGCGCTGGCAAGAAAATTTTTCGAAAAAAAATATGAATTTTTACGACTAATATAAATATGTATATTTGGAAATCATAACTAAAAATGATCGTATGGAGTGTGGCGTTATATGGGTGCAAAACGTGAATGGTAGAAGTTGCAGAAAGGAAAATAATAGAAGCTTTTGAAATGTGGTGCCATAGAAGAATCCTGAAAATCAAATGGGTGGATAGGGTAATTAATCAGGAAGTTCTAAAAGAATAACAGAAGAGGACTTTGACCAAAGTAAGGGATAGATTAATAGGCCACGGTTTGAGAGATGAGGGTCCCGTAAAATTGTATTGGAGGGAAGTCTGTGGGGTAATAACAGAAGAGGGAAGCCAAGGATGGAATACTGTAAGCATTAGGGAGGTTGTGGAAGCTTTTTAGAAATGAAAAGTCTTGCACAAAAGAGGTTAGCGTGTAGGGTATCGTCAGAGAAGTCTAAGGACTGATTACTACAAAAACAACAAATTAAGAAGAAAATTTGGACTAGTTTTATTTAATGCTATGGTAAATAAATTATTTTCAAATATTAAAACTATTATTTTATATGTATACAGCTGCTTGGGGCGTATCAACTGGGATACATTTCCCAAACTTTACTTGGTTATAGATAGAAGTTAAATTTTATCTAGTACTGGCAAGGATTGTTACGACATTTGGAATATTTCTCATCTCTTATTCGTTTTATATTATTAAATTTTTTATATTTGAAGAATATGTTATGAGTGTCAATATCAAAGGATCGCATATAAGTACAACCTCTCATATCTTTTGGTGCCCAAAAAGTTTCCCTTTGTCCATCACATTTTTGGATGATTTATAGTTTAATTCTGCCAGACTGTTGCAGGTCTCGCCATTAGAGTTCCCTTCTCCGCCTCCATTCTAACATAACTTTGGTTCTCCATGTGGACCTTGTCCCGATGATCGTGAAAAGAAAAGGGAGGGGGGATGTGGGTGGGTCGTAAATAATGCGAGGAATTAGTACCGCCTTATATCGCCCAGCAGCACAAAGCGTCAACACGGAAAAGCCTCGCCATACAGAGCATAAAGTTGTTAACGACCTCAAAGATAGCACTCTCGCTCTCGCCAAACAATCCTCTGGCGCTGCCGGGAATAAAACGGGAAAGCCCTTCTTTTATGGCCCGTTTCTCCCTCATCGACGTAAACCGCTTGCTAACGACCAGGTCAGGCGTCTTTTCCGAACGCGAGGACCTTTTACCGTTGCTCCGAAGTTGACATGACTCAAGGTTTTCTCTGCAATTATCGGGGAGAAGCGGTCAGATGTTAAGCTAAATAGCAGCCAGATTTGCAACAAAACGGGCCAATTTCATCTCACGCGTCTCGAGAGACCGCGATGCTTAAGCTAGACGGTCGTTCTGAAAGTTCTAAGCCCGACGCACAAATGACTTTAGTAGGCACAATCGTAATACAGATACCATTATATACTGTAACGTTTTAAGTACCTCAATTTCATTGCTTCACTGTTGCATTTCAGAGAAGTAAATGAGCGTATTCTAAATAATGGATACAAACGCTCCGACCTTCCCTTTCTACACAGACTTTAAAATACATACATTTAAAAAGGGCCTAGCATTAATTTAAAAGAAATTTGACCCCTCTCTCCCTCCCTCTCTCCCTCCCTCTCCCTCCCTCTCTCCCCCCTCTCCCTCCCTCTCTCCCCCTCTCTCCCCCTCTCTCTACCTACCCCTCTCCCTCTCTCCCCCTCTCTCTCCCGCTCTCTTTGTCTGTCTCTCCCTCCATCCCTCTCCCTCCCTCCCCCCTCTCTCTCTCTCTGAATTTATGAGACACATACTCGTATGTCGGCACAAAGTTTCCCACTCTGCTTGTAATTCACGCCTGGGCCAGTGCGGAGACGATTCTCGGTGGTGACGACGGACTCTGGAGCCTTTCGGGGTTGACACCGTTAGTCACTCAGAGACCCACGCCAAGGAAAGCAGCTTCCGTCTCCTTGCTCTAACTCCGACTGACTGATCACCAATCTTTTTTCGTAAAGCCAGTGTTTGGTCATGTGACCATTTTTGATCAACGGCTGCCCTCAAATTCAAGGGTTTTATATTGTTTTGCCTAGCATGCTGCCTCCCACAGAATGTTTTTCGCAGAACCACGGTTAGAGAAAAGCAACTGAATATAATTTTAGTTTGCGCTCGTCGGAAATTCTGTTCGTTTCTGCCCGTGCCTTGCTGAGCCTCAAAAATCACAATGAATGTATTCCAAGAACGAATAAAATATAAGAACATTTAACTTAAGAAAGTCACTGAAATTAAATGCAATACGCACGCTACATTATTGTTAACATATTATATTTGCTTTTTGAATTTGTTCTAATATCGTTGTTGTCTCTTGCTAATATTTTTTTAAATGGATAAATCAGTCAAAATTAAAAATAATACAAAATAATGTTTCGTATGACGTTAAAATCGCTGTAAGTTAATGCATGATTAATGGTTTCATATACAGGTTGTTTCTAAAAAAATCTGCGGATAAGTAGAAGAAACTTGTATATACGATTTTATTATTAAATGTCGTAGGCTCAGTGTAATTGTTGAAGGAAACATTGTCGGGTTTCCACCTGGGTCAAATTGCAACGTTTCGACGACGTAAGGCGCTGTCGTCGAAACGTCGAGCTATTATTGCAGTTTGACCCAAATTTTATTACTCATATTGTGATTTGGTCAATTTTAAAAATATTAATTACGAAAGAGGAGATAGATTTGACAATTAAGGAATATTTTAGCTAACTGATTTGGGGTTTTATATCTATGAATCAGCAGGACGTTATTCTGAACAAATATGGAACTATACATTCTATGTATTTTCAGGGAAAGTCTTCATTCGCAAATAAATAGATACTAGTTAATATAAAATGCTTCACCCTTATAAAATGTAACTTTTATTTCGTTAAAATTTGTGAGTTTTGTCTCTGGAATTTTTCTAAGCTATTTTGGGTCATATTCATGTAAACAATATGATATAGTATTAATTGTATGCCGTTCTATATTCTAAAATTTTATTGTGTTATACTGTAACTTTTACTTAATTAATCAGAATTTTGTTCAAGTATTAAAAGTGCGTGTCGAAGTTTTTTTTATCCGTATAAAACCTCACTTTAATCGGCACTCTGGCATTTGTGATAAAGAACAGAAGAGAACTAACCACTGAAACTCACAAGGCATCATAAATAAAATATCACACCTTTCGGCAAATAAATTAAACTAATTGAAAACAAATATGATTTTTTAAAATCTATACATCAAACAATTTTGTACAGTGAATTGTTATAAATTACACAGATAAACGTCAACACAAACTTTTAATACTTCAAAATAAATGCTGACTGATATTAAATCAACACAATATTATCTTGGAATATAATTTTTAAAATTGTGAACGATACATAATTATATATTATATTAAGTTTTGCAGATGAATATGATCCAAAATAGGGTCGTAACGTCCCCTAAACAAAACTGACCACTAGGAAAGATAATATTTATTTAATATCGCAACCGTCGCTGTACGACGTCCAATACACGTAATTATCCTCATATAAATTATTCTATTTAAAATTTACCTGAGGAATTCCACAAATATAAATATTTATGTAAGATGTCTACAAAATTTCGTGCATATTTTTTGACAAATTATCTGGATTTTTATTTATAATTGTATATAAATATATCGATATAAAAATTATAAAAATTACTAAAACTATATACTTCTTGTACAACAACAATTTTAACACTATACTTTAAGTTTTTATAATTAATAAATTGAAACAATGTATTAATGATTGAGACATTTTAAACTTAAGAGATCAATGGACTGAATTCATTGGGCTGTTGGATTTCCAATTAATTTATTACTGCTAGATATTAAATGAAACATCATTTGTGTTGTAAATTGTAGAGTATGTTTAGTGTGACTTTTATTTACTTATTACTGTTTATGATATGCATTAGGCCAAAAAAGGAAGCATACTTCAAATTTCGTCAGAAATCACGTTTTCTCCTCGGGGTTTTCTTATTCTTAATTAGTTTTCATTTCTTTTCGTATTAATATCTCTGAAACCTTTTCTGACCACAAAAGCAATGCAGCTCCTATAACAAACAAGCCACCGTAAAATAATTAAATCCTAATTGTGGTTTAATCCGCTCACTATCAACCAAATACCTCTTAAAACTGAGGTTTCCTTTGGTTGAAACGAAAAGGAAATGATAAAGTGATGCTGGCTACTTTTAATGGTAGACTACGTGGTAAGAGAAAGTTACCGAAAAAAATCTAACATGTGAAATCGTCCTTCCTGACTTGGGGAAATTTATGCTAAACCGTAAAACTAACACACGTGGGCACGATGTAAGTTTTGGCTGTCAGCTTGTGGTCCTAAGTCCGTGCCTGAGCTCCTGATGGTTCCCTCCATATTTCATTCTCACCGAAATGCCTTCAGCAGACGGTATGCCTGTAAAAAAAAGAAAATATCTTTTCTAGGACTTCCAAGCATGTTATCATTACATTTTCTATTAACGTTTCTATACACAACAGCTTTTTTTTTCTGGACCGTCAAATTCCTAACATTACTTATTCGTAACTGAAAGAGAACGTAGCACATTCTTTCTGTGAAACACATCAAATTCTTTTTATTTCCTGTTTAGGCGTGTATACTGTTAAAGAACTTCTCCCGAGATCTATATAAATATAAAATTATTGACTAGACTAGACTCTGTTTTGACAAGTGGCAACTAAATTGGAATGAAAAGTAATTTCACATATTTACTCACGAAATATTTTTTACACTAGTTTCGTAGTTGGTAAACTAATAAAATTGTAGTCTTAGAAAATTATTATGGCAAAATATAAAAACATAGAAACGTCCTCCTACACTTTTCTGAAAATGCTCCAGTCATAATAAATAAATTTTAATTAATTTATTAGTCCATATTTGTATAAATTAATGTCAGAAAATTGCTTTTTTAATATTGGTTCATTATTTACAAGAAAACAGGTGTTCTTTGAGTTTACGTGGTTATTGAGAACTGAGTGTTTGTCATTAGACTATTTGAGATTAAAATTACGTTCTTTTTAAATGTTTACATGATTTCTTTAATCTTTGAAGGTTTTTATAATAAAAGAATTGTAGATGATATTGTTGAGCGATTTAAACAATTCGTTAAATTTATAAAGTCTAATATTTATATTTTTGTCGTATGTGGTCTAGTAACTAGCGTCACTGCCTCGTACCACAGTGGTCTGGCATTCGATTCCTGGATAGGGCTTGGTGTTTGTGTGCGTCGTTGTGCTTACCCAAAATGTCCCTTCCGAATCCAACACCCTTTGTCATTCCACTATTTCCCATACTACACTCCATCCCCTTGGTTTTCCCTCTATTAATCCACAAATTGTACTCTTCCTCAAGGATCACGTTCATGCCATGTATTATTTTTACCAAGTCTTCTTCTGACTCCCCTAACGCCACAATTTCATTAAAAAATCTTAAGTATTTTAGTTCTTCTGCTTGAAATTTGATTCCCTTCCCATATTAATTTTTAACTTTCCTCATTGCATGTTACAAAAATAAAAACTCTCTATAAAAATTTTTATTAATCAATTAAAGTATAATTATCATAGATATCAATGACAGTAGATTCTAACAGCGTTTTCACGTTTACGCAAATAAGTCTGGAATAAATTTTTTATATAAAGCTCATTTCTGTTAATATTTGAAAGCTTGAATAAGCGTAAATGAAACTGACAAAGGCATTTCAAGAAAATCAGTTTGCTGTTATGAATTCCGTGTGTGTGTGGCGCCCGCGCTCACTTTTAAATTCAGATTAATTAAAAAGTCGTGACAATATAGCACGAGCTTTCTCGATATCTAGTATCACAAAGGGGACTGTGCGAGTACGTGTCTCTCAACAACAATAACCAGATCTTTTTCTAACAAACAACCCCCCATAGTGAAAAATTTGGCCACGCTTTTATGTACACGTGTGTTGTAATCCGAGCTAATAAACGCGGACAATGCTCGCTCGCGATAGCTGGGGGTTTGGGATTCGGGGGTGAAATTCATATTTGCCGTGTCAGTCATCTGTGCTACGATTTCGTATCGAAAAGCAGTTCCTACCAATGGCGGTGTTGCTCGTGGTGAATTCAGATGTGCCAGGAAACAATAGCTTGGCAAATTTCTCTATGTAAATTGAGCGGCGCGCTACCAACATTCCCCCTCATCACCGCTTTCTGTTTCCAATAGAACGAACAGTCCCTCTCCGCCCTTAGAAGCTCCCTATCAATATACTGTACCAACTTGCTAATTTCCAATTTAATACTTTCCGAGGAAAGAGAGGTTGATTTACGACAAGAGAGAGACAGGCAAAAATTCTTCCTCTCAGCATACGCTATTCTGAACGGTTATCAGCAGGAATCTCGTGTTCAATTAAATTCCCCCCAGATACTCGATAAGGAATTGTAACAGTATACCTGTTCATCTCTTCTACACCTTCTGAGACGTCAATTAGATCTTTTCAATTTTCTTGTTCACATGCACCTCAGCCTCATTTTAAACGATAATAACTTATAAAAATTTCGTTGAGAGAATGAAATACCCCCCTGTCGAGATTTTTCCTTATTAATTTTATATATATATATATATATATATATATACACATATATAAAACAGCTCAGAAAACGCTCGGGTCACTACGGCTACGCTCAGCATTAGCTTCGTCAAAGAAACCACGGCACAGAGGTTACACTTGACTTCAAATTAATTAGCGTTACTTCTGCTTTTATAAATTAACCTATTTGATGAGCTGAAACTTAATATCATAATCATAATAAATATTAAGTAAAAACATTTGTTTCCATTAAATCTAACAGTATTAATTCAATTAATTTTTAACCAAATTTTGTGAACCTTAACTTAATATTTCAAACCAAAATACGAAATTTACGGAACGGTTACGAATACTAAAGCTTCTCTTGGTTCCTTAATTTTTTCCCACATTGCAAGCCTCTATGGTAGATATTATTCTACTTTTTCCCGATACAAAATTATAAAACCAAAGCTAAGGTTAAAGGTTGAAGTTTTCCTCATTGAGTTGTTTCTATAAACAGTTCTCGAGTAGAAAAGACGTTGAGCAAGTTTTATAACTGGCTCTATTATCAACTTCTGTCGAAGTTCTTAGCAGCCAGAGAACTGTTTATATAAAGCTAATATTTTTAATAATCATAATTTAATACAATTTTTCAATTGCATCAGTGAGAAAATTAAAAATGCATACATAACCAATTTTATTGAAATTTAAGTTTTTTAATTGTATGTGTTTGACATAAAAAATTGCAAAGTTGTTTAAAAGAAAATTTTGATGTATCTAAGAGAGAGAAAATATTTCAATTGGGATTCAGCCAAACGCCATGAACTAAATTTAGAAGATGAAAATGGGGAGAAAAAAGTTGTTACGACCCGAATCGATTCCGGGTTTGATTCACTTAACGTCTGTTTCCAAAACGTTGTGGCAAACCACCGCATGAATTGAAACATAACTTTTTTGTTGATAAGTTTTTTCAACTTACGTAATTAATTGACAAGGTAAAATACAAAATTAAGTTTGTATATAATGTGTCAGTCTCTATATATTGGAACGTTTCACAGAATTTACTAAAAATATGTACATGTTCAATAGGAAAAAATCTTGACGTTGGTTTCAATGTTTAAATTGAAGCCAAATAACACGTTAATCCGCCTGTTTATTACCTATAATTTTCAGAGGTGAAGCAAAAGTTAGAAAAGGTAAATTAAACAAAACAGAAGAATGTTAATGAAAGCTTAGTAAAAGAAAGAAATTTGAAAGATGGACGCTAACCCGCAAAGCTGCACTGACGAAATAAGTGTAAAATTGTAATGAAGATACTATTTTTCAATGCGTTTATCTCACGGAAATTTTATATTTGCCCTGTTATGGGCAATTGTTTGCTTTTTATCTGCTTACCTTGCAGAATTATACAAACAATGGATGACACCGAATAAGAGTTTCCCTTTCTGAAGCTAAATTGAGATCTACTGATATGTGATTTCATAGTAAGTTTTCTCATATTCTATTTCGTGATAATTTCGCGAAATAATAGAACGTTTCTTCGACAAATGGTTTCATCACAAGCGTAAATTCCAATTCCCTCTGATACTTTCGCTGGCGGGAGCAGTTTCAGGTGATTTTGTTAAACAGATTTTCTATTTACTACATGTTTACTGTCACATTGCCCCAGACCACACCTGCTCCCTTCCTTTTATTGCCTTTTGTTATCCCGATTCAATCTATTTGATGACTGCTCTTTCTGAAAGGCCTCTTTTTATTCTTTTGGAGGATTGGGGAAGCACAGCTGACGTGTTTGATCCTGTGCCGCGTGTCCTCACAGAACCCTTAGAGAAAGAGCTCACAATAATAAATCAATTATATATATAATAAAAACTGAAGAACTGTGAAGTAATTAAAATGATATTAAATTATAAAATAAAAAATTATGATGTTATTAATCGGACAGTGTTAAGTATTTATAACAGTTGCCTTCCGAAATAGTAAATTGCAATTAAAACTTTTTGAACATTTACTTACTTTGTGAGTAATTTAGAAATTGTGAAATAATTTTAGAATACTATCTAGAATCAAGGTCTTAAAGGGACCTAGTAAATATTAATATTGCCAAATTTAATTGACAAAAGTCATAACTTATGTAAATTTTTGTTTCTCAGTTTTTCATATTTAATTTATTTTCATTTCATTCAGCTAAAATCTTAACAAACGCACTATAATTAAAATAAATTGAAATTATTTATATTATGTCTCAAAACATATTGATGGAAACTAAATTAATTGTAACGCAGCTCTCATAATTAAGTGCAAACAATTTTAAAATGAAGAATACATTGCTTATTAAATCGTGATAGAAGAGTAAAATCATATATAACAACTTTCAGAAAACAATTCTAATTTAATTGAAATACTCAATTTGTTGAATTAATATCTCTATCATAGAAGCAAATTTTAAGAATAAATTCATCTGAGAATTTTATAAAATAATTTTTTCTATAGTACTTATAACATTATATAGGTTTCAATTATTTTGCAATTCGAATTACTACAGCCAAGTACATTCATTTATTCTAATGTGAGTGAATATGCTTGGATTGATTTCATTACGTGGGTAGTCCATAAATCTAATTAACCTACCATTTTAATTTATGCTTATCCGCTTTTAGTCCCTTGAAGTATTCTTGATATCCGTTTAATAATGAGTAATATTGTTCGTAAACACTATTCGAAATATTGGCAACATTTCAATGGCATGGTTTAGTGATAAAACCAAGTGTGTGTCTTGTGTTGTCTGACTGCTCTTTATTCACTTTGATGTACTAGAAAACTTGACCTTAATGAGGTGTGGTTATAAATTTGGAAATTAGAAGACATACTTACAAATGTTTTTAATACTTGGAGTATTGATACGAAGTAATTGTGATGGTCCCTTTTTAGAATGTAGGAGTAGAAAGTGACACGTCGGGATCTTTCCGCGATCGATATTTCTTGGGAGCTCGAATTTCTTACCATGGTTTTCAATAAATATAACATACGTTAAATTAACAGTTTATTATAATAAAGAATTTAAGTTTTAATTTGAGAAATCAGATTACAAACAGTCCAAACGATTGGTTATTTAAAGAAACCAAGAAAATAAATGTTCGACGACTCTAATTCACCATAAAACGGCAAGCGGAAACAGGAGGCCTGCAGAATCCACTGTTCTTTGCCTCAGAAGCTGGATCTCACATGCAGCGGCGAACGGCAACACCAGTTGACGATAGTAGTCAGCAAGAGTCTGGGACTCGCCCCTTGGAGTGAAGTCCACATTAAACAGATAAATAGCTCGCTTGACTGGGAGTAAGAGCGATGGCCACTAAATTAAAACAAGGAAATACTCTCCCCGAGCGTGAAGCTCGGGACTATATATACCGCAGATTATCCGCCAGGTGGCAGGAACTGAGGACGAGGGAAGGGTCTCGTACCAACCATAATGGTATAATGTAGATTGTCTTATACATCTGAGTCAACTTCATTCTGTGTCTTAAAAATTAGATATTGTTTATAAAATAATTACAATTCCAGAAATTCAACTCCTGTAATATGACGTGAAAATTTTTTATTTCCTATGATTAAAATTTTATGTTTTATGTTAGAGCTACTGCTATGACTACAAAATATTATTTTAAAACACAATTTTCTTTTTTTGTGAAATCAATATATATTTACGGTCTGAGTTTTAATGATAAATTATGTTTCTGGATATTTTCATAAATAGATTTAGCAAATGAACACTTCTAAATCTATATTTTATGAATAATTTACGGTTTGAATTACTGCAACGCTGAAAATATTTATTCTTTCGCTCTTTACTCTACTAAGTTATTCAGCGGACAGAATTAAAAATGCTGCCTGACAAAGTATTTTAATGAAACTTCCATGCCGGTGTTATTTCCGTTATTATAAGTCTTTTATTATTAGATAATTAAATTCTCCCCGTACAAAAATTCCTCTGCATACAAAAATTTAAGAATAAAAATAATTCATCATTATATTTTTCTTTTTAAGTATGCTTTTCATGTTGAAAGATATTCTGGTCGTAATAAATACAATTCGACGGTTCTTAAAATGAACTAAGACATTGGATATTGCACTTTTATATTAAATACAGGTCAGAACTGAACTTTACAAAAACCTGTTTGTATCACATTACAAAATTTTCCCAGAGTTCTTTTGCATGGGTATCGTAATTCTTCTGTTATTTATATCAGCAGGTAACGAATACAAAAAGTTCGTGGCTGATCATAAAGACGAAACCTTTCTCGTGCCTTAGACGTAATTAAAACTGCGCAGAATTACAGGATTCCTAATATTAAAAACAGAGTAAATTTATCTGGGTGGGGAGGGGAAAAAGTCAACCCTCCCCACCCTTTATAATCTAAAAAAATGTAGGTGGAGTTTTACCGACTGGAACACAAACAAAAAATCTCTCACACAAAGCTAATATCAGTTACAGCACAGGAAGGATTTTTTTTTTGATTTTGAGAAATTAAAACTCTCTCCATTCATCCCACCCACGCCATAATGCTTGGAAACCACAATTTTTACACAAAGGCATCCATAGCAATAACTAAGGGGAGGTAAATTATATCCCGCGCTAATTTATTCGTGATGCCATCGGTGAATTTTTTTTATTCATTATGTGCCGAGTCCGACTTCTTTCTGCCTTTCTAAAGGGGATAATTATTCTCGTATCACTTAACACACTGATGAAAATTTTTACCTTTAATCATTACATTATCCCGAAATGAGACTTCTTTTTATTTCATGTTGACGTCTCACAAACAATTGAGATAAACTTGATATGTTTAGAGAAAGGGTTGAATGAAGTTACTTTCAAAATCTGTGGCGACTAATTTCTACCTTCCTCTTGCTGTAAGCCATTTTCCTTTATAAAAGGAAAACGGGGGTGTAATAAGTTGGTTTAATTTTCACTGGCGGCCTGTTGTTTGACTGAGAGGGGAAATGGACTAATTAAGGCTTTCTATTTCATTTCGCCCCATATTTACGTAGGTTCCTCGGTGCTTTCTGTCGAATATTTACTATAGCTTCTTTTTTTTCCACCGCTTTCCGCGTCGAACTTCAATGTAGAGCCCGGCCGCTCGCATTTTTCACCCTCCTCTTTTGCTCAAGTTCTCTACTCCGCCTTCGCTTTGCCATCTCTACCTGTCAACTGAGATTGAAGAGGACGAATTGAGAGCTCGCGCAATAGGAACATAACGTCAGGGTGCAAGATAGAAGCGATTTATTGTTGACAGTAACACGTTTTTTCAGCTGTATTTGCCATTATCATTCTGTAAAACTATAAATTGTGAATGTAAATAATTATAAAATTAATTATTTAAATGAATAAACCGGCCAAATTGACCAGAAATCTATATATTGTAGCAGATCCGTCGTACTTCTGTTTCGAGGATTTCTTAATTCCTTTAGGGCGCCAGGTATTTTTCATAAAAAACACCAAAAATTGATTTTAATAGTTTTTAATTTCAATCAGAGCATGAAAAAAAATTATATCTGCAGGGCGTGGTCATTCTCTCGTCGTCCCGCCGACACAACCTGCTTCTCCCATCACCTCATGACGACTACCCCCTCCCCATGCGGACCACCCAACGTCTCGCCAGACCACATTGTTGGCCCAGGTTACGTCAGTTCCTCAACAATTGCAACTCGCAAGCTGGCCTGCAATGTTCATCGCAACTTTTCATGTTACAATATATAAAAATGAATCCCTATTTCCCTTGTTCATACCATAACTTGAGAATGACTACCGATTTCATTCATCTTTTTGTATAAGTTTTATAATACTTTGTGCAAGCTTCTTATGGAAAGAAATATTAAGAAAATAGGAAAACTACAGAAAACTTAACTTAGAGAAGACTACTTTTTTACCACAGAAGGGTGGTAATTTATAAAAATCCGTAAACTGCCGTTATTTCCTTAATTAATTTGTTAGCGTTTTCGGTTATTGTTGCATATAATTTCAACCCTATTCATCGTGTGGGTGTAGGAGGCGTCATATAAAAATAAAAAATAAAGTTTGGTATCGAAATAGGTCCTATCGGAGTCTTTATTCTGACATTTTGAATGCGAATTAAATTGCAGTTTATCCACTAACAGTGGTATTGGACATAGTAAAACACACTTCTGCTTAACACATTTAAAGGATAGAACAATTTTGACAAAATTTTGTTTCCATATACCTCGCGACCCAAAACCAAATACTTGGAGATAAAACAGGGCTACCACCCCTAGGGGAAGGGATCGAACTTTTATATGTAATGAAGTCTCATATGTGAACCGAAAAAAATTCTTCGGGTCAATAATGTTTGTAGTGTTTTTCCGACAATGTTTATGTATAATTTCAACCCCTTGCAGCATGAGAGGGGTGAGGGTGGAAATGAGTCATATGAAAATAGCAAGGAATATATCAAGCTATGTGTCAAAACCGGTTTATCGCGTGTTACATTATGACTTTTAATATGTGATTTAAGTAACGATTCATCCCTTAAATGGGAGAGAAATTATATTCTGTTAGAGTACTGAAAATATTTTTAGTCTTGTTATTATATTGGGATTGTTTTCGACTGTCGAGACACTGGGAGTATATGGTATTATGACGTTTTCGATGCCGGTTTAGTCATTTTTTGACCATGAATTAAATAATGTACCGGGATAATATAAATAAATACCCAGCTAGTATATTATAAAAATGACCAAAAATACCGTATTAATAAACCACGACGTATTTTTTACGCGGTTTTAGAAATTTACTACAGACTCTTAGGATTTCTATGTATGAAACTGAAATGTGCCAATTTTATTTATCAACGTGTGTTCTACTTTTTTATTTTATTGAAAAATTTTACTGATAATTTTAGTTAGTTCATTTATATTATTCAATGAAGTTGTATAAAAATAATATTATGTGTTTAGTAAAATCAGTTGACACATTTTTAATGCATCTTTGATCGTATGTTATACAGTATGGCTTCTCATCAACAAAAAAATCTCATCTTGATATGTACGATGCAAATATCGTTTTTTATTTTGTAAGCGTCTAAGTAATTAGTCTACACGTCCTCAGTGTTGTTCATGTTTTAAATTCGTTCCTCAACTCTGTAGCTGATGAATTATTCACGAGAACTAAACTTCCCGATTGAAATGTTCTAAGTTTATAGAGGTTCCTTAATAAACTAGATCTCGAAAAATGTTACGCTTAGAGGCAACGTCTTGTAATTGTAGAATGAATATTGAAGTTGTAAATGTGATTGAGTTAACCTCGTGTGTATGTGTGTGTGTGTGTGTTTCGTTCCTTTGAAGGAGTAAGTGATTCAGTGGAGACTCGTACTGTAGTATAAATCAGACTCACACAAGTATGCACTTGTGTAAAAGCAAGCAAATATCCGTCGACGGAATCTGTCCGGCAAATTTACGTATCCTTTGTCGTCAAATATGGCCACAATATCGGGACCGGCCCAAACACAGAGCCAGTAATAAACGGCGCGACTGTTTCTCTGTGCATGTGTGCCAGTGTGTGTACGTGTTGGCCAGGGAGCTTAATCCCAGATTTAATGATGGTTGGAAAACAGGCAACGCAAACCTTTGAGGATGCTGTTTGAGTTGCAGAATCGCTCCAAATGTATGCAAATAAGCGACGGCTACCGGACTCTCACGCCACAAAGGTTGCGTTTCTGCCCGCAGCGTGATAGTCACTTGTTACTTACGATTCTCGAAAATACTTATCGTATCATTTAAACACTGTCATTTTTAACTTTCACCCGAATAAAAGTAGAATTTCTGTATACTGCACTTTAGGAGTAATCTTGTAATAGCCGTTGATAGTTAACAAACTTCATCACCGTTTAGAAAATGTATAACGTCGAATTTTCAATTTTTTTTTACGTTGTACTAAGAAACAAAAACGTACAAACCGTCGGAATCAGGATATCCACTTAGAATATGCAACCCACAATAGTTTTTTGTACAATAAATTGCAGAATGCAATAGCTCTTGAAGATAACACAGGCACATAACGAGCATAGTTGTTGTTGTAGTTGTCAGTCCTTAGACTGTTCTGATGTAAACCTCAATTCTGACCTACTTTCCGCAAGCCTTTTCATTACGCCATAACTACCACATCCCACAACCTTCCTAATCTGCCTACCGCACTCACTTCCCTCTAATGCTAATTTTACAAGACCCTCATCTCTCGAATCGTGGCTTATTAATGTATCCGCTCTCTTGGTATTTACCTATTCTGCTTAGAATTTCCTCCTTAAACTAACCTGAAGACGATGGTGGAGTTAGCTGTCGAAACGTTGTATTTTACAAATGATACAACCCGGATGAAATCCCGAAATTTTTTTATTCATTATTAAATCATAATTTGATTCCGCTAAACGGAAAATATGACGTTTAAATCATAAGACCAAACTGGAATCTTATCATTTATTTGGACACGTTTAGGCTTTTATAATTAAGTTAGTGTGGTATGAATGATACGTTTTCTGAAACGAGGGGAAAAAGGTTTCGCGAGTGTTTGCTTATGAATTGTTGAATCACCGTTGATTCGTGATAAGCGTAATTGAATTGATATATTTTTTTATATAAATTAAGGTCAAGTTGAGGCGAACGAACGCGTGACGTCATATAACAGCGTATCAGGTTTCACCATAGGGACTAACCATATGGACAGCACTTGACAAGTCGCCACCACACAAAACACACACCTTCCCCCAGGACGTAAGACAACACCCCCTCAGGACATACGCCACAAATTGAATGTTGGACCGACAACAAAAGTGAGAGTGAGAGAACGGTGTACTCTTTCTATTTGATCACCGATCAATTTTCGATAGGTTTCTCTGTTAGTGAGAAGGGATGACCGTGACCGAACCCCTTCATTAACTCTCTTCAATAAGGCATGTGATATCACGTACCTCTTTACACCTATCTGCTTCAACCGTGCTACAAATTTCGTTAGTAAAAATTTAATATTTAGAGGAATGTTCAATATTTTACTTACAGTTATTTTTGGACCAGCTGTAGCTACAGTGACGTCCCTAAGTTACTATGTTTATTTAATGTATCATTACCTTTACGATTCGTTTATTGAAACATAAGCAGCGCCACGACTCACGGCGCAATAATTATTTCGTCAGACGTTTGAGACCATGAGACGGGTAACGCCGGGTATCCATCTAAGTAAAATAATTATTTAACGATACTCTAGAACACAAAATTTCCCATGCACAATACGACTAAGAGTACAGCGTAACATTTACAGTTAATTTATTGAATTAAGAAAAATGCAATTAAATACTTACGTTGGAACACAAAAATTTTGACTTAATATTACAAAGAGAATATTGTAATTATTAAAATTAGTATTAAAAATTAATTCTTTAAGGGTAAATAAAATAATCGTTGAGAAAAATAATTGTGGAGCAACACAGTAAAAAAGACAGTACAGAGTAACACAATACACACTAAGAAGCACACACATACATAAAGTACTCTCAAGTTGCTCCTTGAATTTTATTTAGTTCTTTAACAAGAGTCTTAAATATACTTGCAAATGTTTTGCTCATAAACTGTAAGGGTGACATAATAGTTGCTGTTACATTAGGGTTTAATCACTTTCGAAGTAATTTCGGGTAAAGAAAAGTCAAGCAGTTACAGTCAACAAAACCATACTTTTTTTTCATAACTATAAAATATTTGACACACGATGGTACCACGGCTTAAAATATATAATTTCAAATTCGTGCTGTTTTAACAACTACAACACTGTAAATAAGCTTACACGGCGTCTTCCAGAGATATGCTTTCCTTTCACTCCCACTGTGAGCGTAATATCGCTGGCCGCTCCGCATACCCCTCACTGCATTCTTCCCCTTTTTCCTTTCCTATATTGAAGCCAATTACACGGTGCGCTCCCCTATTGTATGTATTCGTACCGACCTGTTGCCCTGGTAACCCCAAAGTTCGCTCGCTAACACCTGCATATCCATCGTTCTCTGAACGATTTGTACCACCATCACTCCGTTATTTACACAGAACACCTTTTCTCTACAAATGCAATGGATTGCTAATTGTAAACGTCTTGTTCAGGACGTGAATCTTAATTTTGTTACAATAAGTAAATAATCTTTCTTCTGGTAAATTTCTTCAAGACATTACTACCGAAAATTGAACAAAAATATTTATAAAAATTACCTGACATATTTTGTAAAACAATAAATTATCTAATTTTAAATTTTATTAATTAACTTTGTTACAATAAATAATAACATATATTACTTGTTTGAAGTACTGTATATAGTTAAACATTAAGTTTACCAAAATTGATCTCTATTATTTTGAAAAAATTAATGTTAACAAGGTATGTGATGTCTTATTTTAAGGTATTTGGTTATTTTATGTATTTAATTGTGATTTTAGATCTTTGCTTTAGTTTCCAGCTCAGCTACGTAGGAATGTCCGGCCTTTTTCAATTTAAATATTCTACGGCTTTTTTGCATAGTCAGTTCGTACTTTTGGCTTTTAATGTGCCAGCATTTTTGTTTATTCTTTCTACAAGTTATATCGTAGGTAATTCGACGCCAGATAGAATCAATGACGCTTCACAATGATCTGTGGACGTGTATTCGGACAATCAATAAAATTTCAGAATGTTTTTACAAGGTACCACGAGGTTTTAGCTTTCGCAATTCGCCACCGAGGACTTTGCTCGTATCACAGGTATCACTTTACAGAGAAACCAGGCTGCGAAATGTAAACAGACATTCATTTGTATGGAAATCCCGAGTTTGGCCACATGAAGCCGCGTCCGAATCCTGACAAACGCACAAAAGCCCGATGATCAAGACCCGGGCGTCGTAAACTCACCTCTCCCCCGCCCCACCTACCGCCGCCCCCATCCCCACCATAAATTAGCGTGCGAGAGTTAGCGTTTGATAGCTCTGTCTTTTACGACGAGCTGAGGGGGATTCGCCTTCCTTAATCCTGGGGGTGCGTGTGAGCCAGCCGCAGAGCTTTGGCTTCACCCACCCACGCCGGATAATTTCTATATGCAAATATTTTACGGCCGGCTCTTAATGAACGTATTGTGCCGGGCGTAACGTGGAGAAGGTAAAATTAAAGCAGTAAAAGCCGGCCTATTTCCCCCACCCCCCTCTCCACAACCCAAACCCTGGGCTACAAAACGTGAAGTGTGCTGCTGTGGAGGACGAGAGTTGCGCTGACATTTTAAAAACCCCATTGACCCCCCTTCCCCTCCTACACGCATTCCATGCTCAACCGTACATAAACATTGTCACAGACTCGCTGTTATTGTTATTTGTCACTGCACTGCTCAGATTTATATCCATTACTCGGATCGTAGACTCCTTCCCCAATGGATATATTACCTAAATTTCATGGTTCACTTCCCTTATTTTAGGGTAGCCTCTAATCACACCTCACATCAGAATATTTTGCTTAAAGAATGACGTCGCTCATCAATCATATATCCAAAATAGGGGTTGTTCATAAAATTCCTCTCACTGACCCACATTCAAATATATTCACCGTTCGCCTAATTATTATCAAAAAAGTCCCCAATGGATATATTACCTAAATTTCATGGGTCACTTCCCTTATTTTAGGGTAGCCTCTAATCACATCAGAATATTTTGCTTAAAGAATGACGTCGCTCGTCAATCAGATATCCAAAATAGGGGTTGTTCATAAAATTCCTCTCACTGGCCTACATTCATAAAAATTCACCGGTCGCCTAATTTTATCAAAAAAGTCGAAAACCTTTCAAGAATTATTTCAAGGTAAGCTGAAAATTATGTCTATCTATTCATGAAACGTACTCTTCATGGATTCGGTCGAGGAGCACAAGATTGGTGATTGAAACATTCTTATTTTGATTACTGTACAAGGATCTCAGTCTTTTGCCAGAAACCAGCGTTGAATTTTGAATTGAGATCGTTGTGTTTTTATTTTGATGGAGAAAGGTGTTGACGCAGGCATGAAAATTGTTTATTAATATTATTCGTGTCCTTGAATGTGTTTTGTGTATATCAGCGATGGTCAATTGTTTTGGTTCGGGAGTTACTTCATTTCAATCATTAATTAAGTTTGCATTTCATAAATGATTATACGCCTATCGCGTCACGACGCAGTGAACACACTGAATAAATATTTTTTTGTATATTATTTATTGAACAAACGATATTAAAGTTCAATTTTAGGTTTTCCTTTAAGGTTTCAGAAAAGTTGAAAATTTATGTTCTTGCTAAGACAAAAAAATAGCTATCTACGGTAAGTGTTTGTATTGATGTAGCCACACAAGAAAAAATGCTAGTAGTACATACTAATTAAAATAGAGACCCTTGAAGTGTCTCCGGGTAGAGGGAGGTTTTGTTGCCACTAAACGAAACAACGTCATACTGTTTTCAAGACCGCAGCCTTCGTGGTTAAAACAACACTGCTTGGCCCGTAAATTATTCGAGTCAACTTTTCATCATCGGACTTCTTTTTTAAAACACGCTATTGACATTCTTTGGTCAAGCATTGGTGGATACATAAGTAAAAAGCGAATTTTTATGACTTTTGGTGGGCGTCAAAATTCTCTGCAGCGGGAAAAAGGATTACAAAAGTCACTTTTCAGTTCATTCTTCGATTTTTAACCAATCGGGGTGGGGAGTTGTGTCGGAGTATTGATTTTATGGTTATGGGTGATAATTTTCCTGGGCATATACGTATGTGAATGTAAGAAGAAATCCAAAACGTTTAAGATTGTGGAAGATGGATACTACTTTTGGGATTTTTAACGGACGGGTGACCGTAGGATGCTGGACAAGTTGGTAATTCAGGAGGCTGATACCATGATGAATGGATACAGGAAATGAAATGAAATAAGGAACTAAGAATTCTTATTTTTGAAGCAGTTAAGGATTAAGGGGGATGATGGCGAGCCATTTCAAGTGTGAAGGGATTTGATAAGGTAAATATTTGAGTGACGTGTTTTCAGAGTCATTGAACTAAGTGATTTAGGTGAATCTTAAGATTGTTACGTCATTAATCGTTATTAAATACTGACGATATTTGGAAAAGAATTGGAAAAGTCATATTGAAATTAATGTAGATAGTGGAAAATTTAATATTAGTGAATTAGAAGACAATATTTTTTATTCAATTTAACATTCACCACTTGTAGACTCTATTTATAAATAAGAACATTTCTAGCAGCATCGCGAGTCTGGAAACAACCTTCGTTTCAGAATTTAGTGGATAACACGCGGTTTGAGCTCTAGAAAGGGTAATAAAATCCAACATAGAGATGTTCCATATGTCTCACAGAGAGAAGTTTCCAGGCCATAATGGGGAACTTGTACGATATTGCCCTTCCACCCAACCAACACGATGAAGACATCTCGTGGCAATGCGAGAGACAGAGAATAAAACCAAAGAAGGCCGTAAACATGGCGCTGATTAATGACGGAGATTCACATCAGAATCATCCCCACAAACTCGCACGCGCTGCGGTTGTATTTTTTATGCTCTAGTTTTATGATTTCTTTACTGCGGTTTTGAGCTCCTGTTCTACAATAATAGCCGGCAGCTTTAGTGCTAATCCAGGGGGTGAATGTGTGTGTTTATATATAGCCCCGGGGCCGTTCTAACGACCCTATTAAGGGAGCCCAGAAAGAGCTGTTTCCTTTCAGCAGCCTTCCACCCACACTTCTTATGTTGTTGTAGGTGCTTCCGCGTATATTTTATCGCCTAGTTGCCAATTAGTTCCTTAGACAACTACCATCTGTCGTCCCGACTTTTACTTCTTTACCCGTAACCTTTTGTCCCTTCTATCTTCCCGAACTTAGAACCCGGTGCTTCAGATTGGCACAATGCTTCCGAGACCGAATTATGATTTCTGATAGAAAATTTCCAGTTTGCCTTGCTCAGATCGTTCTCACGACACAACGGTACACTGTCAACTATTTCTAATATTAAATTAATAATTTGGTCATAACTTAAAATAAAAATCATTGGCAAATAAAATTATTACAATAAAAATGATTTTTCATCCCCAATCTACGACGATGTCAGGCGTGCATTATATGTGAAAAAATGAGATGTTTGAAAATTTAATTATTAATTCAATAGCCACAATCAAATAAATAATTTTGAATAATTTGTGTACAAAGCCAGGAACTTCAATTACTATCGTCCCATAAATTAATATTGTATCGTTAAATTTACTGATGTGTTTTGAGTATATTTCCTTGCCCTGTTGTAAGTAAAACTTTTGAAGTACTAAAGTATTATAACAGATTTTTGTAATGACTTCTTCCGAATTTTTTCTCCTTATTTATTTACTGTAATATTACATTCTTCCAATAATTGTCAAGTATTTATTTCACTTAAAACGACGATAGTTCGTCAATTATAGGTAGGGTTAAAAGGTAATACGAAAGCACTTATTCAGTACGTTTTGAAAAAAACTTCTTTGCAGAAAATATTTCTAATTGAAGATACAGATTCACCAGAATCATAAATTTTGGTTCTCGCTGACCTCTTTGGTCAAAAAATATAACTGATCATAAACTGAAATTTTATTTCAAACAATGCTCGTATACTAATGATCTATGTGTTTCGAGAGCAAAGAAATTGATTTTGATAATATTTTTTCAACTTTCTTGAACACCAACCCCCAGAGTACTCTGTAAGAGTATACTAATATAAACTGTTTTGTGGGTTTACTTTTATCAATATAATTTTCTGAGTGTGCGTACTATTTTTATTATTTTGGTATTTTTTACGAAAAGGGTTAAATAAATTTTTCATCACCTCACTACCGTCGGAAAAATGGCATATCAATGGTTAAAACACTGTCTATTTGCTGAGGACATAAGAACCTTTTTTTTTCAAATCTTCCTTTTGTGCAAATTAATGACTTATGGTATTGAGCCTTAGATTGGTCTGATGCAACCCTCCATGCAGACCTATCCTGCCCAAGACCTTTCATTTCTATGTAGCTACCACATCCAAATCTGCTTAGCGTTTCCATCCTTGACCCTCTCTTCTGTTCTAACAACACACACTTCTCTCTAATGCTAATTTTACAAGACCCTCGTGCCTCAAAACGTAGCCTATTAATGTCTTTTCTTGGTCAAAGCCCTCCATATTGTTCTTTTTCCCTTAATCTTCATAAAGTTCCTAGTTACTGACTCTATCCATCCATCTGATTTTCAGCATTATTCTGTAGCACCACATTTCGAAAGTTTCTATTTTTTCCTTTCTGCAATCCAAGGCTCTATACGAACATTTCATACGAACGTACATATTCTACGAAAATAAAAATATTAAAAAAAATACTTCTTTAGTAGTTACTTTAAAAGGCTTAGAAATTCAAACGCAGGTTACGTATGGCATTACAGATTATAAACTAATTAAGAATTAACGACCCGCATAACAGACAATTAGAAAACATCTTGAAGAATTTTAAATTTTAACTATAGCTGTTCGTTGATTGTATGATCTTTGTTCTTGTATCCTCAGTTGGTTATAAATTTTAACAATGACCACAACTGATGGACGAAACGTCTTTTGTGAAGGTTTAAACATATTTCAATATTTTTTTTGTAATTATCTTTCATACGGGTCTTTAATTCTTAATTTATATGTTATTCAGAGACGTTACTTGTTATAACGACGCACTGTATGTACCTATGACAAAGGTTTTCCCCACTTCCGTCGTATAACGTTTAAAATTCATTAATTAAAATTCCATCAATTTTTTTCTCTCTGCAAATTCTCCAACTGTCTGCACAATTTCTCAGCGTAGGTTTTAAAAATTGGCCCCCAAATGTGAATTTCACTTTAAAATATATATCATTAGGTCTGTCCATTAAAATTTTAACATTTCCTCTTCCAAATTCAAGTTTCTCGACCATGAAGATGACGAGGAGTATTTTCCGTGTATTTTTTTATCCCACGCCGAACTTGAAAATTTAAATCATCATTGTCAAGGGGCATTTCACGACTGTCTGGCGGCACTTTATCCTGTAATTGGGAGGCAAAGAGGCCCATAAAATTTATTTTTTGGATAGATAGACCCTATATACACAATTAAAATACTTAATGAACGTAGACTTCCCGGTGAATAATTCGGATGAAATCTTCACGGTTAACCAATCCGAATTAAAATACTTGTGTGGAAAATGCCAAATCAACCAAGAAATATTAGATAGTTTGAGATAATGTAACGATATTAATAGATTAATTAAATATTAATATGTCACTAATTTTTTAGTAAAGATGTTGCGTTTAAAGTATGTATAAATTTTTAATATAAATAAACGTTGATATAAACATTTGAAGGGCAGCTGTAAAAAGAATTCTTTCACGAAAATTCTGTCAGGAATCTATAACTCACAATTATGTACCACCAGATTAGGTAGAGCGGTTATTTTTCACTCCTTCTTATCTACATAACTTCATTTGAATTTCCCCATCGTTTTGTGTACCGCCCTTACAGTAGTATTTCAGGATTAATAAATAAAAATATGGCCAAATAATGGCAAACATAATTTAATTTGTATAAATACAACGTTTCATCCATCTTTGTTGACATCTTTAGGTAAATTTTTTAATGCATAAACTAATTCTTCTTCTTCCTGGCCCATTTAGGACCTTGGCCTACCGGGCCGACTGCAAACTATCATCTTACATGACACATTCCGAATTTCGAGCGACACGTGTTCAGCGTGTCGAGGATAAAGTAATTACAGTGTGAGTAATTTGGTATCGATGACTTTCTCCCGCGTGAGTTAGTGTTTGAATTTTCTTCTAAATAACGTACCGATTGCACTTCTCGTTTCGTAGAAGACTAGCAATCGTGTAACATTAAAGGAACTTGAAACTACAAAATCAGTATTCTTGCTCCTCCGTATATTTGTGGAACACCCAACAATCTCACGTGGTCTCTGGCGACACGTGCAGTGGAACCTCTTCGGCAGATTCCTTGGGCCTGCTTCTCATATATCAGTCAGCACATACGATGAGACAAAGGCGGGTGTGCAGGACCGGTCGGGGCTTTTTGTAGGTCATTCGCGGAAGGATATGTGCGCCAGAGGTCGACGACCTCCGAATATGCATGCGTTCGCCAGTGCATGAGAAACCACTCCGCCCTCGCATATATAATACAGGCACCCTCATCGGCCCTAAAATCCCAAATGCTCATGTTTACGGACCGCTTTCAGAGATATGTCCCAACCACTGATTCATCTATTCTGCTATCAAACTAACAGCGATTTGTTACACGGCGAATAAAGAAGAAATTATCGTTGGAAAAAAAGAGAAATGAAACAAATATTAAACGCCTGTGTTTAATATAAACAAATTACAAAAGGAAGTAGCCGGAATACTTCTCACCTTGATCGCCCTGGCTGCTCTTTTTCAATCATCTGACGATTTCAACAATATTTGCCGATATATCGCTAATTTTTGTCTGTATTTAATCTATTTATTTTCGTAAAATAGTTATTTAACACTACCCGAAAGTACATTTTCTTTCGTATGGGATACAGTATCAAAGAGTAACAATAACGTTTACGAAACTTTGACTTCAAAATCAGGACGAAGAATACCACACACCACCAAATAAAACCAAAATTATAAAAAAATTAATTTTTTTACTAACGTCTAAATGCCGACTACTACAAGATTATGGGCACAATGTGAATAAAATAAATGATCCTCGGAATTTTTTCATTGCCGACCTCCGTACATTAAAAGGTCGGAATGGTGAATTTGACAAGGAGACTGAAACCCCAACGAGACTAACCAAAATGATGGTAATAGAAAAAAATAATCTTGAATCAGACGATGCCCGATTTCGAGGCTGAGAACGCTCCGGGTTGGTTGACAGTATATCACGCATTAAGAGCTGATTTTTAAATTTTGTACACCACCGGCTGTTAATTATTAGCAAAAAATATTTACACTACATTAATAATTTTTTTTATTTTTTTTAACCTAAGAGCTTATAGTCTACAAAACAAAATAATAATTATTTAAGACATATTTCCCATTTGAAATGTTATCGACATATTATTTGATTAATTCGTAAATAGATATTTTGACTCTACTGTTTTCCTCTTCAGGTTATTAGTTTAAGTAGAGATTTAACGTTGTCATAATATATTTGATGATTTAGCAGTGATTTAGGAAATGATAAGTGCTGCAGAATTTAATTTGACAGTAATCTCTTTGTCAAGGTGTGATTAAATCATTAGTAATATCGTCACATTATTAACA
Source organism: Eucriotettix oculatus (assembly GCA_034510155.1). NCBI lineage: Eukaryota > Metazoa > Arthropoda > Insecta > Orthoptera > Tetrigidae > Eucriotettix > Eucriotettix oculatus. The sequence continues at coordinate 39,463,981 of CM067382.1, forward strand.
GTTACCTTTTGACGCCCCTATCATTGAATTCGCACAAATGAACCCTAAAAAATTTTTTCATTTAGGTTAGACGGAATTCCACCTAATTATCAGGTGTATAAATCGTAATTAAAACAATGCACCTTTCTCATTTTCGCGCTCCATTTGTTCAATGTCGAATTAATCGATGAATAATATCCTCAGTACACGGTCTATATCACAACTCAGCAATCCGAAATTTAAATGTCAAAACAATGGCAAGCTACGACGCAATGAACTTGCGTATGCATTGATGCGTAAATTAAATGATTCAGATTATTCAAAACGCCAGGTTGAAAATTTGGGATTGTATGTTTCTTTATGTGAGAAATCCAAAGAATTATTTTAAAAATTTGGTCAGAAAATTGAAAATATTTTCTGGATCTCAACAGCAGCATCACTTACCTGGTCCGACTATAGCTGAAAACCATCCAAGTGACCGCAGAAATACTGCCAAAGAAAACCATCAAAATGGGTCAAGCCGTTTACCAGTTACGAATACACGCACACCGGAATAATATATATATATATTACTGATTCAGTACATTTCTCACCAGTCAAATGTTTCAAAATACTAAGCTTGTCTCAGATTAAGAAATTTATATCTAATTTTTTTCGACTGACATTATTTAATTCATATTAAATAATGTGGAACCTTCCATGAGACTGTTTCAACAGGACGAATTTATTTGTCAGTTTACAATACGTATGTTACGTAAAATTCAGCTTACGAACACAATAGAAGGTTGTAATGGAACGTTTTGGAGAACAAAGTCGTATAACGAGGTCTCGTGTGTCTGCATGTGGCAGACGAACTGTAACAGTTTCATCATACGAGGAACAAAAAGTAAACGGGGACAATATAAAGAAATAGACCTTGGGATATGTAACTACTGCCTTTGCATCGATATTACGAGAAAATGTGACGAAATCCTCCATATTTTTCTCCGCAAAATTTAGGCCATTTTTAGAGACTAATCAGTTGAAAATTTAAATATTAATTAATATGGCGCTGATTATATTTTATCGAAAACTGCTCCCGAATCTCGCAATGCCAAAGAATATTGGGCAAGTATAAAATTAAAGACTCGAAACTCCGTTAACAGCTTTTGAATTTAATCGAAGCAGATGACATCTGTTTAATTTTGAGACGGGCAGCTCTAAAGCAAACAGCAGATGTTCCTGGAACCAGAGCACAGTCACCTTCCTTCCTTCCCATCAATGGACAGCTGACGTCACATCCGTTGCTGTGCAACGAGCTACAAGGATTGTCTCTGAAAATTCGTCAGTACAAACGACAAAATAAATATTTTCAAAATTAGGAATATTATATTATTAAATAAGTGAGAAACAGTATACATCTTCACCAAATGATAATCCAGTGATTTACTTACCGTCCTCATTTTTTTCATCATTACTTAATTTTTGTATATTGTTACCCTACTAATTAAGCAACGTATCAAAAAACATTCCCTTTAGCTTACCTATAGGATAATATAAAAAAATTCCCGTTACATCAAATCAGTATTAGTATCGGCTAATAAATAAAAATAATTATTTATGCCTCAAAATAATAAAATATATATAAAAAAAGAATGTCTCTTGCTTGCGTTTTTACTATATTTTTGAATACATATTTATAACCGTGGTATAAGTTCAACTAAATTTCATGCACATGTTCGTTACAACCCTAAGAAAATACACTGTAGCGGCACCGAATTTTTAAAACCACATTATTTATTTTGCATTAGATTTCTTGGTCGTTTAATTTTGATATTTAAAAGTAATATAGAAATTTATCACATAAGCTAATTAATTGACTTTTGTATTATCGGTTGTATTTTGGATGAATGTAGTAGTTTAACTGCTGAAAGCTACCATTGAAGTAAAATAATCATTAGGGAAACTTGTTTCTGTCAAGTATTTTATTTTTCAATTATTTAATTTTAATTATATTATTTATTATTATTTTTTTAATAATTAAAATTTCTACCCCCGTCTTTCCTACTCGCTAAGGGTGGCTTTAACGTGTTGCTTACAACCCGGTGTAGGACTCCATTACCAACCCCTAACAATGCGGGTGACGAGGGTGGAAATTTTAAATCTATATTCTAATTCAAAATAAATTAATTCAGCATAAACGCTCTTTTTCCACTAATAACGATTAATATTTTATGGTTTTTTTTGTCTTTCCTTGTATATACACGGAAGAGTAGAGGTCCTAATGATTAAAGGACTTACTATTTAACTTCTTTTTCCTCTTAATGAGATCAATTTTTTAATGAAATAATCAGAATTTCTGATTTTTAGCTATCTTGTCTTTTCTCTTTCTATTTGTAAGAAGAGAAGCAGCGCGTAACCTTACAGCTCCGAAGTTTTCCTTCGAGAAGGTTGTCTCGGCAAGCTTTTGATCTCACTTCAATTTATATTTTAACGAGAAGCAGTCGTTATGGTAAACAGTTTGAAAGTAACAGTCGAAGACCTACACAAAAAAAAAGAAAACTGCGACGAAGCGGAGAAATAAAATTGAGTAGCAATTGAGCTAGGGTGAAGTTAGACCTCTTGTAATAGGAAAATAAGTAAAGGACAAAAAGCATAAGATTCTTGACGCGTGAAATAAAATATCTGAAATGAATCTCACATTTAAATGTCACGAATATTCCAAAATCCGAGGTAATAAAAGTAATACTTTCGTCTGTCGTCGGCTTAGAATCAAGTTATTTTAGTTTATCTTCTGGTTCCGTGAATTAAAGTAATCGGATCAAGTGCCATTTATAATTCCCGCAGACTTTGCCCGTCTGGACAATTTTCAATCGTACATACTCCTTATTTTGTCATTTACATAAATATATAAGATTTTTAAACCATAGGCATAGTTCCAGAAACATTTCGGATCACGTAACTCATTACATTTAATTACATTCTGGATACACTGAAATTATTTAATTTTGATCATAGTTCAAAAGAATGAACTAACGAGCTACAATTGACACCGTGATAGTAACTTAATTATGTTGTATTAATAATTATCCCTATACATATCTCTTAGTAACGCTCTTCGTGAAACGCTCGGATCACTTAGGGAACGTTCGGCTTTAGCTTCGTCAAAAAAAAAGGCGCAATGAGGAAACTGGAGTTCAAAGTAGTTAGTTAGTATCACTTCTACTTAGGTTATTTTATAGAAGTATATCATTTATATATTTCATAACTGAAACTTAATATTTGAAACAGAAATACGAACATATGGAAGGATGATGATAATAAATACGAAAGATATTCTTAAATCCTTAACATTTTTCCCACATTTGAAGTAACCACGGCATATTTGAAACTAAATTTGCCAAAGAAAAACTTATAAAACCAAAATTAAGATTTTTTAATCATTATAATTTAATAGAATGTTTGTCAATTGTATAAGCGAGAATTTTCGATAAACTTTGTTATGCGTGTGTTTAAAATTTGATATATTTTTAATTATACGCTTTTGACATCATGATAAAATTGAAAAGTTGTTTATAACACAATTTTGAGGTTAGAGATTATCTTTTGGGTTGAGTGCGCATCATGTAGATGGTTAAGATTGTAGTGGAGAGAGTTGTGATGTCAGTCCGATATCTCCTTAATTACGAGTAAGAATTAAAAAAATACGGATATTGGAATCATGATGAGCGTCTAAAAATGTCAAATAAGGAAGGATTAACATAGTTCCAATGAATATAGTTCCCTCTGTTAATTAGACTTTCTAAAATCGTTCTTAGTAACAGGGGGTAGAGGAGCCTGACAACGAACTCTATGCGGCTTAAATTACATTACTGTCGAATTAAATACTGTACCAAGCTGTACATGAATATGTACCTGCGCATGGCAGTTCACTCAACTTGCATTATATATGTATTGTTACTGTAGCAAATTGAAACAATAATGCTTTGTAATATGAAACCGCCTATTGAAAACGCTGAAGGATTTTTAACATTAAAATACGTGAAGGACTCAACATTAAAAATGCCTATGAGTTAGATAACTATAGAATTTTTCAACCCATTAGATATCCGTCAACGTTTGGTCTACAAGTATGAGAATATTCAAGTGAAATCGTCCATCATCAAACTTCTTCCGGTGTTACTTTTTGTAATAAATGCAAATATATATAATTTTAAAAATCAGTCCAATTATTCAGTAATAATGGATATATTTGCATCCATTCAAAAAATTAAACAGCAGAAAAAAATTGATAATGAATGTTTTTGTCTGACGATGTCCAAAACTTGTAGAAGAAACCCTGTATTGAATAATTGGAGATTTTCTGACTTTTTGACTGTTTTTATGTTTCTTTGTTGGCTTTATGCCACATTAATTTAAGTGAAATAATACTTTTATTATTAATTTTTGCTAGTCTGATAAAAATACAATTCTACATACTTAATAAACTATTTGTGTCAAGAAGAGTTAAGACGTAGTAAATACTAAACTAATGAGTAGACAACGAGCTACAAATGAGAAATAGGACACAATCCTATCACCCTAGAAATGTAATTATGGTATATTAGGAATAATTGGAAGTACGGGTAATAATCTCTGATAATTCGGGAGGTTTAAATGATGCAGCAAAGAGGATAAGAAAACTTTTTGAGCAAAAATTAAGAGAGATACTGAGATGTTGACTGTTAGTTAACTGGAAAAGTGTATAAATTTAATTTAATCATATTCAAGAAAAAAAGTAATATTACTGAAGGATCTCTTATACAGTGTTTTGTGTAAGAGAAAATACTGTTATTTCAGAAAAAAATTAATTTTTTTATCTGCTTTTAAGGGATGTGGTGCGACGTCACTTTATTCTTAAATAATTACTACAGTACAACTATTTTCATAACCGAGGCTACGGTAGGTGGTAGAATTGAGGTAAATTGTTTAGATGACGCGAAGCGTGGAGCGGTATTTCCCACTTGATGCAAACGGAATGTGATTTCTAGAAAGGCCAAATGGACTTTTTCTATACATCCCCTTCAATAAATCCCAGCGAATGAGGCGAGAGAGTTACGGGGCTGAGCGGCGAAGGTGGCGGAGGCGGAGCTGAAGGGGGTTCAAATCGGTGTAAATTCACTTAACCCCCCGGTAGCAGGGTGGCTACCTGTTGCTCGCTTTTGAGGTTACCTGTTCGCCAGGTCAGACCAACCCTCCTCTAAAACAAACACTGTCGCAAACACCTCGAAGGGAAATTCCACAGCGCATGATTGAGACGTTCTGCAAGTACTGAATACCAGGACCTTGAGGCTACGTACAAAAATAATACCACCAGAAATTATTAGAATCGCAATTAACACTTCTATTACGCAATAAAAATATAAATATTTAATTTCCCTTTGTGTAATCAACTCAAAACTGAACAAACGGAAAGAGGCTCAGACAGATCTCGAATCACTGTCACACAATATTATTTTGTTTCCTGGTCACTTTTTAAAGGCAACCAATGTCACATACTGATGTTACAAAATATTTCTACAAACCATAAATGAAACTGTTTAAAAATTAATTTAATTTAATCTCGACTCCGGTAAAGAAATTAAATTAAAAAAAACATTTACGTTGACAGTCACAATAACTTTTATAATTTTATTCTTTCGTCTAAATAATCCTTTTTTCCTTAAAAATTCTCATATCTGCACACAAATAAACTTAGATCATTTTATCTATTAAAGATTTATATACAACTATTGTAGCATTAATTAGCTTAACGCGTTCCACTAACTTCTCTAATTTTTGGTATAATTTATTCGTCAACCTCTATTTGGAAATTATGTTAATCACAATTTTTTAATTATTTGTAGATACAAACGTATTAGATATAGTATTGCTATGAATAATATAGAAGGGAATAGCAGCAACGCAAATCTTACAAAAAATTTCTTTGGCGTATTCTTCCATTGTGATTAATCGAAAAATTTTGAGAAATCTCTTTGTTTCCTAGAATAAGATTCAATGTTTTAAAGTTCTGAATTTAATTACTTAGTTTCTGAAGATTTATTTTCAAAGTCTTCTTGTATCGTGTCATGATTTTATTTTTACAGAAAAGCACACACATTGTGAACAACAATATCAACAGATAAACTATTTCAGTAACGTATTCTCAGGTTTACTCTCAAAAGTTTTTAGCGGGTGGAAAAAAGTTTTGCTTTCATACGTACAAGCCTATCATTTCTTTAACGTCAATATGTTCCATACATGTATCTTCACATAATTGATTTTCGGGTCTCGTTTCTCAATTTTTTTAAAAGAAATTTTGCACTTCATTTCCTCTTTATTAATTTCTTGTCGGTGAAAGTTTCTGAGTCATATTTAAGAATGTATCCAATCGTGTTGAATTTTTGAGAAATTACTTGTGGTACATGTACATCTTTTACATATTATTTTCTTAATTATATTTATTTACCCTTCAATTCAATTATCTCATCAGACACATTTTATATTCTGCGTTTTTACCATACTTCGGTTTTGAATGTAAAGTTTTGATAGTAAAACGTCCACTATTGCGCCTTCACATTTCTTTTCAATTAAATGGGATGAATTATTTATCAATATAAACATAATTATTCCTTTAACGAAAATTTAATCGATTAATTATAAATAGTTTTAGGTAGAACGAATACATGTAAAGTGAAGAGGTGGTAGTGAGTTTTGATACATTGGTTACAAACAATTGAACTGTCTATTATAACGGAAAGGGCCACTTGATCATACAGCCCTGATATGAGTTGCTCTAATAGACGAGAGAACTGGATAATAAAGCACTTCTACCTCTCTGCCCCTACCTCTTTTCTGTCTGTGTGTCGGTAGCTGTGTATAGTGCACGCCACTAAATATAGACTAATACCATTAGGTTGAAACACAAGTTAACACACAACACATTAAAATAAAAGGGACTAAAGTTGCTTTAGAAGCGGAGAGGTCCGAGGGTGGGTTGGTTTGCTTTCACTCATTATGCTAATAGGCTTTCTGTACGGATTTGTCTGAAAAAAAAAAAATTCTGCGGGCGCCGCAAGGACAAAAAAGTTGTAAAGCATGAGAAAATATAAATGTAATAAATTGTACTACAGATGAGTGATTGCTATTGGACTCAAGCTTCTATGACATGAATTATGAAACTAATTCAGCAGAGTATGGGATTTAAATATTGTTTAGCTTCTCAGAACGCAGGGGCTAAAAAGAATAAACGTATTTTTGGTCTGACTATAGTAAGAGCCTTGTTAAGAATTGAATGAGCTCAAGTGGTTGAACAATTTCTTTAATAATTGAATTAGTTCGTGAGATATACTTTAGTAGAACAGAAGAAACCTTTTCATTAAATAAAACAGTCAAGTAAGAAAAAATATCAAAATCGCAAAAACAGATGAAAATTTTTTTCCTATTAACATATCACCAAAATACGCAAACTTGACACATTCCCACTTCTTTACGCACGTTTGTAAACATTTTTCTTGGCCAACTCCGCGTTGAGCTGCTTTGGAATCCATTAAACCTAGCCTATTAACACAAACATTTCCCTTACCAACTTAATCGTCCAGATATTATCTTAATAATGCAATACCGTTAGTAAGTCATTGTATTCATTGCAAATGTACTGTAGGAATGTGACATTGTTAGATAATTGATAAAAAATCTAGTTATGTACCTATGTTAAATAAATTATTTTAAAACCTAAGACGTGTGAATAAATAAACTCGTTTAGAATTTACGAAGACAATATTGGTAAACCTTTATTGATTTAATAGTTCCTTCAAGATTTCTTATACTAAAAATTCTAATCATAAAAACAATTAGCCCAAACACAGACAAAAATGAAGGATTTAGCAATCTTTCTTCCTTCATCAGGTGATTGAAAAACGAAAAAATCCGCACTAATGAGACACCGATCAAACTAAAAAAATCTGGTATCTGTATGTAATATACAATTTCAAATAAATAACATGTTACTTCAAAATCGCTCCATTACCGTGTTACCTTTCATATACAGAGTATGCGCGTTCCTTCTCTCGTTTTTATTTCTCTGTATTTAAACTTTTTAACAAGGTTTCGTTTTCCCTCGAATCACTTGCACTCTTGTTTACACTTGTTAAATTTGAGGGCGCTCCTGTCATTTTCATTCCCTTCCCATCTCACCCCTTTAGCTTTCTCTCTCGCTCCCTCTTTTTGGAAATTGGCACCATCACCACCTCGACGAAGGTGAAATCCACCCTCTGTCCACACATCTGTCAGGAAAACGTAGGAGAGAAGGGTTGAAATTAAAAAATTTTAAAAATTATTTTACGTAAGAAACAGACATTTGTCCGCGATTCATACTTTGTAATTTTTCAACAACTTGAATTTAAACCGTGATATTTAATGAAATACGCCATTTAAATTTGGAGGCATATTATTCCTGAACATACGTAAAGAAACAGTAGCCTCTTAATAATAATAATTTATTTAAATTGTAGTTAGCAAGTAAAATTTTGAAAGTACTTGGAAAAAATACGGGTTGCTATATGTGTAATAACCGTACAATTACATTTATCTCGCCATAGGATAGCTTCTAATTTACTAAGACCGTTGATAAAGAATAGAAAAACTATAATTTAGGTAATAACAAATATTTAAGCATAAGTCATTTGTGATTTGACACCAAACGATAAACAAGAAAAAAATACATTTAAATATGCGTTCTTTCATAAAAGTAGTTCTCAATAACTTTATACATAAAATTTCGGTGTACGAATGTTAGTATCTATGTTCTTCCTAAACGGCTTGACCGATTTTGATTAAATTTTATATTTGTATTTATGGAGTCAACGGGATGGTTCTTAGATATAATTCGACCAGGTAAGTGGAGCAGTTTTTAAAAATCTGACTTTTTTTTTCAACTAAATAATTTAATTAATTTTGGGGTTGTGACATAGAAAATATAATTCCAAAATTTCAGCCTAACCGTTTAAATAATCTGTAGCAATTGACTTTCGCATCAACGCATGTGCATGTTCATCGCGTCGTACCTTTGTATTGTTTTCAAATTTGTGTTTCGGATTGATGAGTTCTGATAAATTCCGTTTATTGTAATTGGGTTCATACCAAGTGAATTATTTATCCATTAATTCGACACTGAATAAATAAAGTGTGCAATGTTTAAATTGTATTCTTTATACACGTGTTTATTTGGCAACATTCCTCCCAAATAAAACATTTTATTTTCAGCGTTCATTTGTGCGATTGAAATGGTGCAGGGCGTCGAAAGGTGAATCACCATATAGATCTCACATTTTTGAAAATTTAATCATGTGTTTACAACGAAATTGCTGTCGAATTAAATACTGCAGTGGGATAATATAAATGAATATACTAGTCAGCGCCGGACAGTCAGTACTAAATAAAATTTATTTGAAGTTATATAAAATTTGTTATAGTTCATAAACGTAGTTTCCATTATATTAAATATTTTTCTGTACAATTACATCGCCACTACTTGGTTTTAATCGTTGAATCGTCAACTACTGTACTTAAACGTTGTTCCTTGTTCAATATCATTTCAAAGTTCTCATATTTCATTTTCTTCCCTGGCTCTACTATCGCAGTCATATGAAGAAGTGGTGCTGTAATTTATCGCGCCACATCCTGAACATTATTTTCCGAATATGCTGCGTTGGTGTGAGCTATCTGTTTTCACAGACATACTTAGGAATCAAAATTATTATGATATATACTTAATAAGACTCTGTCAATGTTTTCTGTTGGAAAAGGGAAAGGTAAACGAGTGACGTTCAATTTCTTGCACTGTAGCTCAGGTGATTTTAAATTTTGTCGCCGTAGGCAGTCGCAAATCATGTCTACATCCCAGAATCAACCCTGTTGTGGGTTGTCATTTATTATTTACATTAAAGAACTAAGTTCTCTTGCTGTGTTCATTTGGCAAGATGTTTGTCTATTTGGAACCGCTATTACAATTAATTGTACCTGTAATTAAGGAATTTGTATTCATTCTACCCATTCTATCATGCTCAAATCAACTCGTCAACTGTCCATACCGCCTTTTTTGGTGACAGGGATTTCTCTCCTATGAACCGATCCGTGGTTACTTTTTCGCTCGATAAGACGAAGTACAAGAGAACGTCGCCGAATCTCTTCCTCCATGGTACGGAATGGTTTCTCCACCCTCACATCAGCCTCATCTCCGTGAGCGTAGCGTAGCGAAAATAACGGGGCGAGCTTTACTGCTCGTAAAACCGAGCCAAGCTGCCGGCGAGGAAGCCTCCTTCTAAACGCCGATATTAAATGGGTTGTTTCAATAAGCGTCAGCGAACAAAACACCTGCCTCGAGAATAATTCAGACGCGAAACACAAGCGGTAAACTTGCATTCACAATCGAAAATGGAAACCTCGTGGTCTAAAGTCCATTCAGTTCCAGAAGAAAAGTTTTCTTAAACTCCACCGTGCCGAGTGTTTTGCGATCATCCCTCCGAAATGAATCTCTTTCACTTTTATTTTCCTTTTGAATCCGTGATGACGTCATTGCCTTCTTTTCTTATCTCTCCCTCTCTTGCTTAAATCGAGGATAGACAGTTCAGCGGCGGTTCCGGAAGCGTCTTTCTAAAACTCAATATTAAATGCTCTACTTTAATCAAATCAGCATACGAAACAGCCACACTGCAGGGACAGAAGCATTCACTCTGGAATTGAAACCTCCGTGGTCTCACGCAATCCAAGGAAGAAAATGTCCTTGAGCTGAACCTCTTTTGTCATCATCTCCGCAAACTTTGCTTCTGTTTCTCAAATCATTCCCTTTCATATATTTTCAGAATCCTTGGAATCTTCCCCCTGTGTACTTTAACTGATTTGTTTATCAAGAACCCAATCCGGCTGGCTGATGGTTAGTCGTAAAAGTATACTTCTAATAACCAATCAATCAAAGCCATCATAACATAAAGTCTAATTGTTACCAATTACCATCTTTTTCAGATCGTCTTCAAAATAAGCCTGAAAATCATGTTACATCGAAGCAAGCTATAGTTTACAATTGGTTGGACAATCCTGTCTTTTTGTCTGATCACATCCATCATACTGATAAACTGAAAAATGGAGGTTGGACAGAAAAATATTTTTTGTATAAAAATATGAAAATTAGGTTAGCTAAGATTACTTCCAGACTCAACCAGAACATTGTTATAAGGACAATAATATAATAAATTCATTTCCTTAGTATATTGTGTTGCTCCACAATCATTCAAGATTTGTCTCTTTTGATTACTTTAGCTCACTTCCTCGTCTAGCTTTTCTTTGTATATCTACAAAAACTTACTTTACAACTGATCTTTGTTTCCACAATTTTTTTCCTCCCATATTTTCGTTATTAAGACGTTTAATACATATAATTTCCAGTGGCTTTCTTATATCATCGGTCAGTCTTTTAGTTTATTGTTTCTTATAATCTGATTTACTTTTATTTCCATCGCTTCTGAACTTAAATATCGCATTTTAAGGCGTCAAATTTCAATATACCTTTTCTAATCAATTACTTCGAAAATTTTCTAATTTTTTTCATTTGCCCTTGCTCCACTATTTAGTTTCCATAATTGATTTTAGAAATAGACTGCGATTGGTTTTTATTTACTCTTATTTCATTACATTATATTCCTGTTCGATATTTTTGAAAAATAAGTATTTAATACCTATTTTGTTATTTTTTAAAAATAATTCTTCATATTTTCATGATGAAAAGTTCTTGTTGTTGTCATTCTTAATAAACGAAAAATGATAATTATGTACCTTATATGTCCCAATAATTAAGAGGAAGCCAGGTACTAAGTCAAAATACTTGTGAGAGATTACCATGAATTGTTGAGCACTATAGAACTTTGCAGTTGTAATGAAATGCGTGAAGTTTGGAAACTGTTGTAATGGAAGGCACACCCAAACCTCCTTCCCTTGTGATGTCGGAGAATTTATTAAATATTAAGAGTGAGATAAATAAATAGTTTGTGCAAAACATAGTTTCAATGACATGGGCGCGTTTAAATTACAGCCAGCAAGGTTTAACAGCCAGTTAATTGGCTTTACGAAAAAAATTATACGAAAACTAAAGGCAACAGAGGAGTTGTGAGTCTATTATTTCGTCGTAAAACAGACTATCATTGGCCTAGCCCTGACAGACGGTGGACAATAAACTGGAGGAAGGTCGGCCGAGATAAGAGACCTCTCGGCGATGACCTTAGAGTGTGGTGGGTCCTACGATAAGGGCGCCGATTTATTCCCCTAAAAATAACCCCCTCCCCTTGTCAGATTAAAACGTCTGGGAAACAGCAAGTTTCGCGGATTACCGTGCCAGATAGCCTCGGGAAAACAATTAGAGATAAGGGCATAACTAGGCCCTTCTTTCTTCGTAACGACCAGTCTTGTTCAACTGGGTCACCGGATTCGTACTGAGGGACAGCCACGGTTTTCCCCAAACCATCAACTGGTGGCATAATAACGGAATTAAACTGTACAATATATTTACATCTCCATTTACGGAACTGTAGAAAACGGATACCATTGTGAAGAAAGGTATACGAAGCATAAAAAAATAGTAAATCAACGGAACCGGCAGCAGCAAAACCATTTAATCCACTTATTTAGAAATTATTTGATTAAAAGTAATGTATTATTAATTTTCTTTAGCTCAGGGAAACTATAAGCTCATTTAAAATCCAGACTTACCACGGACGTATATGTATCCTCTCAACCCATCATGGATTTAAAAAATGGCATGAAAAAACCATTCATTCGTCGTCGTACATCTCTGAAACTCGTTTTACTTATTTCTTGCTCACATTTTAAAAAGTAATCATTTATTAAAAACAAACTTATCTCCTATCTCGCATTGTATTTGTCGTTCCTTCCTCCTATATCTTATTTTCGTAAATATTTTGCATACATGCAAAAAATAGACATACAATAACGTCAACGACTTTACCATCTAATATAAAATAATAATCATAATACTGTATAAAATTGAGTTACACACATGTGCTGTATAAAGTGAATGATTTGAACTCCTGACTGAGGATTTGACTGTCATTACGCATACTCCAAATAAGAAATATTAAAAGATTGGGTAGAGAAAGTGTGCTCGAAATTCCAGATATGAAAGACGAACGCCGTGTTCCAGTGCTCGGAATTAACTTATAAATTGGACGGCCGTGGCACGAACATCAAGACACAACCGATAGCAATTCCAGATAGAGTGATTGTCGCCAGCTGCTGGAATGGCGATGGCGAGAGGCCATCGGACAAAGAAAGTGATTCGGCAAGCACAAAATTCCTCTCTTTCACGCACGTGTTACGGCGGATTATATTGGAAGGTCAAACTCCTCTTCTTCACATCAGGACTCACTTCAGCAGTCCTCGTACTCAGCATGAAACAAACGTATTGTCAACGTCTAGGGCCTTGATCGCGGTTAACTCGAAACGTAACACTTTTAAGAGATTATAATAAATATTTTAGTTCCTCGTAGGTCGTTATATTAGTCACTATTAAAGTAATAACCAAATACCAAAAATGTATAAATTTCAAGATCGTTTAGTTTAAATCTGAATAGTCTGAATATACATCACAAGGCAAATATTTAATTTACTGACGTAAGGAATCATTAACAGTTAAGTAAAAAAAAATTAAATGAGCTGATACGCGGCATTTTGGACCTTTACGGGAGTTATAATATTATTAATAAACCAAAGTACTATGCTGTAACAACTTTGTAAATTATAGATATAGCTAAGTGTAAAAAATTATATAATATAATGATTTAATATCCCTGAAATAGTCTAATTTAAGAGTCAGTAGGATAACTAACATTAAAGTAAAACACGTTTCCTAAATTTCATAGTTAAAAACTGAACATAAATTTAAACATGACGAACATGATTCAGACATTCCTACACAACGTCCATGACAGAAATTAATTTATTTTAAAATATAAAATTCCAAATAACAAATTAATTGTGAGGATATAATTCTATTTACTATATTTCCCTGATGAGCATATTATTTTTCTTCTTATGGTGTTAACAACCCAGCTTTTTCCTCCATTCTGCCCTTTCCAGCTCGATTCTCCACCAATCCTTGGCGTAGGTCGTCTTCGTAAGGGGAGACTGACATTCCTTGTTTAAATTTTTATCTCTCATAAACTTTGAAATGTGATCATGCGGTGTGAGCTTCAGATGTAGATCCGTTTCTGCAGTGAATGTTTTGCCAAATTAAAGCTACTTCTTCTTAGCTGTTCTATCCTGACTCTAGCACTCTTATATTTATTTATTCCTGCTTGACTCCTCTCTATGTACCTGACGAGTCTGTGATATATGCATAGTAAATAATTATTTTAGATGTATCTCCTTTATCTTTAGGTCAACAAAGGTTTCGTTTAGGAGTAAAACGTCAAGAGAATAAAGTCTTGGAATATAAAGGTGCTAACATTAAATATTCTAATGAGCCTTCTAAGGACCACGTCGTCCCAAGTCAGGACATGATCATAGTGTAGCGGGGGATTAGCTTGTATTGGTCGATAATGTTGTAGGTTGGAAGTGGACTTGGGAGAACGATTTTCTCCACACATAAAAGGGAAACAACGTGGAAGAATGTGCGTGATCAGAAATGCTCAAATTCTTGGCCTTTGTGTGGATGGGAGCCAAGTCACCAGTAGTTGGTGGCCAACGTTGGCGACCAATATATGGGTCTGATGGACTATAATGAAGAGGGGGCAGTGCCGGCTGGTGCATATGTGCTCATGTGCTACAGCACATGAATTAATTTAGGAGGAATTATTTGTTTTATAATTTTAAGGAACTCTAAAATATTTTAAGAGTGTGAATTTCTGCATAGATTTCAAAAACTTTAAACTGTCCGCCTTTCAGCACGCTCCTTCTCGTGTATATCTTGGCTACATTCTTCATAGCATGAGAATCTTGTCTGGAATGTGACATGCGCATTATTACCGTTTCCACCCCCTGCTCGCCTAAGATCAGGCAATAATATGAGCTACCAAACGAACAGCGCTGCTGACACAACTGTAGGCAGCCACATCAGGATACAATTTTAAATGTTTTTGACGAATTAATAAATGACTTCTGATGTGGTTTATTTGGTTAAATCAAAGTTAAATAAAAAAAATAACAGGCGGCATTATGAAGTCTTTCATAATTCTTATATGATTAGTAATTCTGAGAAAATTGCCGTACGATCCGCATGTAATATTCTCATAATACGTGACTTTTTCCTGTAATTAACTTTATTTATTTAAAATATGAAATTAGTAAAAATACTGTCGTGTTAGGATTTTGAGCCAATTTGGTTATATATTTTTACTATTTTAAAATTTCGTTTCTATTACTCGTGATGGAGACGAAATTACAAATGTAGCATTTTACAGGTCGTGGATTATTAAGTACCCTATAGTATTATTAATATCTTTATCCTCCTAAAATTTGTCTTGGGTGATGTAGCACATAACTTTAAATACTCACGAGCCGCCACTAGAACGCTCGTTCCATTTATCTGTCGTAAAATGAAATTTCTAAATCAAATATAAACCATTATAAAAATTACATACTTAAGAAATGTTAGTAGCAAATTTTAAGAGAACACCATTTATGGTCTTATGTTGGACAAGAACCATTTTTACACAGTTGCGGCATGATACATCCGTCTTAGAAAATAGTTATCGACTATCATCACCAAAAAGAAATTCTTTTTATCGCTAAATAAAAACTTATTGTTGGTGCCAAATATATTGACCCAGACATATTGAGAGCGGAGCTCAGCTTTTCCTGATACAGTTATAATACCTTGAATGCACGTTTGCGTCTGGATTTGAACCAATTACTCCTTAACTAAAATCCGAGTTAGCGATTCATTTTGTTTGCTTGGCGCAAAGTTGACGCACCTGTTACCCCAATACAAGAATCGGCAAACATCGGCCAGCCCTCTCCCTCGCTTTCGAAACGATGAATATTCAAAACTATTTGTGTTTGTGATGGCAAGTAGGTAAGGGGACTGCACTGCCCAACGACAACACAAATATTGGAAACGGCACAATACTAACAAATATTGAAGAGGACTTGCTTCAGGCTTGCTCATCGCCAGCCTCGACACACGGATTCGGAATATTAACTTTAGAGGGAACGACACTCTTTGATATAAACAAATTTACATGGGAATGACTCATACTTTTATAACAAATTTCTCCTTCTACTTTATCGCTATATTTCTCACTTCAAGTGAATATTAAATATTATAAAATCGTACGTTTTGCTAAAATATGAGTTATATTATAATGTTGGACAGAGATTAAAATATTAACTTAATTATTTCTGATAGAGTGAAGCGCAGATGAAATAAGATCGAAAAATCTAAGATAATATTTAATTATAAATATTTATAATCAAGCTCACAGCGTCACACTATTTAGAAATCACTGTTAAGAATTGTTTCTTCCAAATATTTATCTTACTTCCCCCGGAATAAAGTAATAATGGCTACCTCAATTTTCGATTTAAATACCTACTTACATTTCCACAAATTAATTCCTTCGGCGGCCACTTCGAGCGCGAAACGTTTATTATCTAGATTCATCTTAATTCAGGATCAGGAAATATTTCTATAATATCTATAGTGTCTAATCCTGATTATTCTGTAAAAGACTGTAGCCATTACTACGAAATAAAAATATTTACCGTAACAATATTTTAATGGATAAGCATAATTAGTACTACAATTTCAGAAATATGTTACTGTAAAATATATTATTATTTTATCAAGACTAAGGTAAGAGTTGTTATATGATTTTATTAAGACACATTTCTTATTTTTATTTTGCATACATAATGGCTAATTAAATAGGAAGTTTAAAAGAAAAAATTAATTGTGACTGCAAATGTTGGGAATTTTTCTGTAAAAACATACATCAGTATTTTATCAATTTATAGTTCCATAGCAAATAATTCCAAGGCCGAAGAAATTGAATTATTTCAACTACGTTTTCTTTACAACAATTTTGTTTCAAATTTTTGGAATAATTCTGGAACTATGTACATGGATATCAAAAATATTATTTTCAGCATGTACACAGGTCCGAATTTTTTATTTAATTTGAGTTACGTCAATATTATCTTAATGGATTTTCATTAAACAATATCGGATTTATTTCTGCAATTTTATATAATTATTTCTAGTATTAAATGGTAATAAGCAAATTATAATTAAAGTAATTAAATTGTCTAACTTGTAGATGATTTATGTAACCGATAATCATTTGGTTTTGTTGGGGGTGGAAACGCGTCAGAGGACGACAATAAGATGAGTGCATGAAAGACGCTTGAGAGTGTTAAGTGTTTGAGTGTGTGACCAGGCTAGAGAGTTAATATTATATATAAAACACAAAAAATGGCCAATAAGTTAATTTGAAATCATTTCGTCCAAAAAACGTTAGGAAACTCCTCAGTTTTTTAAATAAAATATTACATTTTCATGTTTGATAATAAGCAAAGTAGAATTTACTTTTTTCTTTGCATTCACAATTATTTCTTTTACCATATAATAAATTAGTAATACGTTCACGGAAAAAAAAGAAAACGATTTATTCCATCAGATCACCAAATTCTACATTAAGGGTACTTAAAAAATTATTAAAATGTACACGGTTTATATTTTGCCTCCATTTACCCATTTTTTTTAATATTACTTAAATTGCGTTTTACTATTTCTAAATATTCTGCTTTATTTATTGGAGATGAGATTGATTGATCAAGTTTTAGACAATTCTTGCGAATGTAGCAATGATGTGATTCTGTAATAAAAACGTATCTCTCGGACAACTTTGTTCAATTTTATAAGAATGGAAACTGTTAACCGTATATAGAACTATCGTTAGTTTCGTTTCCGATATCTGATACCCAACAGATCACAACTGAAGCCGATGTTTGAACTGACTGGAATCTTCTTAATTAAAAACCATGATTGTGGGATATTATTGCTTCCAATTACAGTGTGAATGGGGTAGAATGGAACGGAATTCAACAGTTGGAGAGTTGTTAGTCATTGTATTGAACATTAGTGCAGCATTCGTATGTATGTTCGCGTAAACTGATTTTGAGCCACAATCCTCGCTAAATACTACACTGCGGCTCACTAATTGTCACTGTATTATTCGTAAAGTGACGTCAGTTCCGGGGCTAAACGATTCACGACAAAAAGGTGCGTTTCACGTGCGCAGGACAGCCATTGTCGAGTCGCAACAGCCGTTCAATTGTTGTCGGGAATGAGTCAACAATTCATTTCATTTTCATGTGGTGCTTTTATGAATTTCTTGACCAGCGACAGGTTTGATAACTTCCTCAAGTTGGCTTGCTTTTGTTTTATATATTCCTTACCAGCTCCGTCTTTGTTCGTTTGTTACATATATTGTGTAGTGTCTTCAGAACCTTCTAATTCTCTCTTCACTGCCCGATTCCGTTTTAAGAAAACTTATAATTTCCTTTTCTCTACCAAACTTTATTTTAAGTAAATAAATATACTGACCAGTAAATCCGAAAAATTTAATTTTAATTATACACTTCAATGGTTACATTGACATCCATTTTAATTTATTTAATTTATCAAGAGAAAATAATATATGAAAACGATCAGACCCTAATTTATTAATAAAGCCGAAACAAACAGTTAAAAATTTTGATTTAATAAACTCAATACGATCAGACCTTAATTTATTAATAAGGCCGAAATAGTTAAAAATTATAGTTTAATAAATTTAATTTCAAGTCTTATTTCAATACCGATTAGAATTCCTCATCATATTAACAATAAATATTTTAAAAATAATAGATGTAATGGAATAAAAATATTAGTAATGAATATTTAATTGTTAATATATTTACTGTTGACCTAGTGAGATTCCTTACTCGGACTGAAACACGTCATTAAATTAAATTTACTAAATTATAATTTTAATTGCTTCTTGTGGCCTCATCAATAATTTAAACTGTACAGATGGCAGCTTGAATTATTTTTGTGACAAATCTTTCTTCATTGCTATTGCATTTTTGTATATATTTATTTTGTAGATTTCAAATAACATTTGAAAGTTAAAAAAAGAATTTTTAAAACATCAAAATGTATTATCTAACTCTGCCAGTTAAAACCGAAATTTTGATCGTAACCATTCTTCCTTAGCACCAAGTTAATCTTAACCGTGTTTTTCCAAAATTCCAAAAATACATTTCATAAAACGTTTATAATTATTATTCAAAACTAACAGATTTTCACAAAAGTTTTGAATTCTATAATTTCATTTACGACTGATATATATGTGGACAATGTTTTATACAATTCGAACTGATTAACGAAAATTTCAATCTAAATATCCCGTTGATTATTTTTATTTTCTATCACAATAACATTAGTGACCCATTCCGAAATTAAAATGAATGGTACATTAATAATTAAAATTTATTTTAATGTATAAAGATAATGTTAAATTTAGCTGTTGTTTAGATCTGAACTAAATTTATGGCTAAATACAGACAGTATAATTATTTGAAAAGTAAATAAAATCATAATAAATATATTACAATTCATTCAAAACTTTGTGGACATTATCAGGTGAAGACGTTGAGAAATGTTGGAGAAACCATCCTAAAATTTATTCTAATTTTAATTTTCTAATAATTTTACTGTCTGCATTTGGCCATTTATTTTATTCGGATCTTAAAAACAGCCTAAAAAATCAATTTTAAAATTTCCAGTATATATTGGAAATTGTTACCTAAATTTTCTTTTTCTTTTTTAATGATTATTCATGAAACTAATTAGTTCAAAAGCTTTGTTAGATGTTTTCAGGACACTAAGACTTTTTTCCTACTGACTTGACTGCCAAATCCTTGGTGAAATTAACAAAAAAATACACAAACATATATTTTCTCAGGGATTTTTGTCAACTTTCTTCACTGTGTCCGTTTGGATCTCACTCCTGTAATAGCCAAAAATTCTTTCAGAGAATATATACTTATGGTATTATCTAGACATTTAATGTTAAAGATATAGGAATTTTGTTTACTTTTTTAATCTGTAAATCGTTTTTAAATAATTTATCTATGAATTTTTGTTTATTGTATTCATCGCCTATTATTAACATAAATACCTCTGGAAATTCTCATAACGATGAAAACTATAAATATTTGTTATATCTATTGCTTATCGTGTCCAAGGACGAAGTAAGTCCAATGTCATATCAAAATTAACACTTTTGCAATTCAGTTTCAGTAAAGTTATTGTTTTGTGGTCTTAGTATTATCAATAAATAATGGCTTTGCTTCATCTGTTAAGAGTAGAAATAATCATTACGAGTTATTATTCGCCGAGTTCATTCAACTCGCGAACTACTTGGTTGAAAATTCAAAATTTATGCAGTCCAAGGAGAATAGTAACGATCCCTAAACCTGGGAAGGAGCCAAGCGTTCACAAAAAGTTCCGCCGGGGCTCTATTCTTAGGCAGACCTTTGACCTATTGAAACGAATGGTTCTCAACGGATCGGAGAAGAACGCGGTCAAGCGACCCGTACCATAGCAGAAGAACTGGTTCCAGGCATCTCGAGCGTTTCTCAGATAACAATGCCTCAAGTTAATTTCGAAGACTTTCGTTTTTACAGGCTATCAACATTTCAGGCTCTGCTCTTCTCAACAGCTTCATTTTACAGACAAACTCATCCTTTATCTGCATAGCGTATTCCATCCTTCCCTCCCTGTTCTGTTCTTACGCCACTCACTTCCCTCTACTGCTAATTTTACAAGACCCTCGTGTCTCAATACGTGGCCTGTTAATTTATCCCTTCTCTTAGAATCCTCCATATTGTTCTCTCTTCCCTCATTATGCTTAGAACATCCTCTTTAGTTACTCTGTCAACCAATCTGATTTTAAGCATTCTCCTATAGCACCACATTTCAAAGGCTTCTATTCTTTTCCTTTCTCCAACTCCAACCACGTTTTGAACCCATTTAATGCCACACTCCATACGAACATTTTTAGTAGTGATTTTCTAATATTCATACTTATATTAGCCGTGAGTAAATTCCTCCTTTTTGCCAAAGCCTTCCTTGCTTGATCTATCCTACTCTTTATGTCTCTAGTTATTATGCGGCCCAAGTAGCATAATTCCTTAACTTCCTTCAAAATATCCCTTCCCAATCTAACAGCCTTTGTTATTCCACAATTCCTCACACTACACTCCATCACCTTGGTTCTCCCTCTATTAATCTTGTTTTACTTTTTCTCCAGAAACACATTCAAGCCAGTTATTATGGTTTCCAAGTCGTCTGCTGACTCCACTAATACCACAATATCATCAACAAACCTTAGGATGTTTATTTCTTTTCCTTGCAGTTTGATTCCCTTTCCATATTCGTTTTTAATTTTCTTCATCGCCTAAACAACATGGGCATCCTTGTCTTTCTCCTTTCTTGATTTCTGCTTTCTTTTCTTGATCTTCATTTCTAATTTCAAATTTCATTTCATTTCTAATTACTGCTGACTGTGGACTGACTCGATATTTCATTCCTGTTCTCTTCAAAATCCTTAATAGTATGCTCCAAAAATTATTTAAATTTTTTTTATGAAGCATTGACACGAACGCGCTAAAGACAAAATAATACAAATTCGGATTGAATCATTAGAGATATGTTTCGTGATAAAATTTAACATAAAAATTAAGAAATAAACAAGGAATTCGTTAAAATTGCTTAAGTGTTCTGTGAGCTAGAGGACTGTTGCTTAGCATCCAAAAAGATACTTTAACTGTAAAAACGGTATATTCTAAGTGTGTTACGAATACTTGCGTCTCGTTCGGAAGAAATTTTTTAAACTACATAAACGTGCGATGCTCGAGAAAGCTATAGACCACTCTTCAATGCTATTAAAATTTTAGCATTACTCAGTGCATGAATTCTAGAAACCATTAAATATGTAATACGTAATGGTAATCTATTTGATACAAACGGGGAATTCCATGATTATAATATCAGAAACCGCACGACTTAACGGACAGATAATCATCATCTTTCAATTTTTGAGGCATGTATATACTATTCAGGTATAAAGCTATTCCATCGCCTTCCTAGGAGTTAAAGTATATTTAGTTACTACGTTTTTATTTTAAATGCAAAACTCTTCTTCTTAACGGCGCTCATTACTCTGTCAATGAATTTGTAAATCGATCTGAGCCTATCCTAGATTAAAAAATACTGGTTATTTTACGGGGTTCCAAAATAAATTTATCTTTTTGTGCATAATTGTCTGCACTGCCACATAATAACTTGTGAAGTGATGTATATATGACATAATAATTCTTATTCTTATGTTACATATAATGCCTAATCTTTCTTATTTATTTTTTTAATGTGTTAGAATTATTATTTATGTATAGTCTATGTATTTACTGTATTAATGTGCTTATTATATTTGTAACTGTAATATTTTGACTTCCCCTATTTCCCCATCAGAGGACTAACGCAGCTAATAAATAAATAAAAAAACTTTGGCTCGGATTTCGATTTTACGATCCCGAACATCATCTATTCAGGTAGATCAAAAAAAAAGTATGAGTCCTTTCATCACATGCAACTAAGGGATTACACTCTCCGTCTTTATGTTCGCCACTGCATGATGTCGGCAAAGACATGACTGGATTTTTTCAAAAGAGTCAAACCCCCTTCCCTCCCCCGACCTTTATTACCGTACCGCTACTGACACAGAAATGCGAAGTGCACACGCACAAACACAAAAACCAGCACGTGCGTATATGCAAAAACGTATCGCGTGAGAAACCTAGCAGTTTGTGTGCTCTGGGTTGCACTCTGAATTCCCTCTTCCCCCCCGCAATTGAAAACAAAATACAAAACCCGTAAAATTTACTGCAAACAGGACCAACAGCAGCTGCTCATTCGGAAAGGTTCGTAGCATAACAACACGTATTTTCAACGTATCATGGCGTCACTGAATAAAAACTTGTAAATTTAGACCTGCTGGTTCTGGATTTATTGCGGTTCTTTCTGAAGCCTAAGAAATTGTGTAGGGGATGTCACGAGAGAAGCTAAAATATGTAATAACAACAAACTGCCATTAAGAAATTTGTAACAAGATCACATTTAGAAAATATTAAATTGACCTATACATATAATATTTATATAAATACAAATGTCAATTTAATGAACGGGAATTGAACATCTCCATTTGAAAAAAGTTCTATACACATTTTAGAGACGAACATCTCTGCAGCCATTTTCCGTATAAAACTATTACTTCGCAATTTTATTTCGCCGAAGCGTCGTGTGCAAAGAATTCTTCCCTTGGCTATTATTACAAGACCATTTATAGAAAAGTCAACGCCTATGAAAAACTACGTCTACAGACACCACCATTTTGTCATAGTATGTTAAATTATTTATTTTACTTGAAGCAATGGTTAAAATTCTATAAGGAAATGTGATTTAACATATGACTACATACTAGATATACTCTTCTATTGAAATCTGGTAATTAATTTACTTTTCAATCGTCGCCATCTAATAATGTATAGAATTGATGCACGGCACTGATTTTCTCAGTTTTCACGTATAGTTCTTTTCAAATGACAGTCGATTTGTACTTGAATGCTTTCCTTGTGCCGTCAAATCAAATTCATGCAACGTTGTTATATATTATTCTCCACTACGCTGTGCTGAAGTTGTCGAAAAAAGACAACATGGCTATGTTTGCCTAATCCTCGGTTCTTATACCCTGAAGATCAGAACGGTTCCCATTCGAAAACCGTTATAATTAATATTTTACCTTGGAATTTTCTATTTTTGTGTCTTGATGCTGGTTACAGTTAAATATGAAAAATAATCAAAATTTTTTGAGATTATCAATTAATATTTCAATAAGATCGTCGAATGTTGCATCTTACATGATCCTTATAAGAATCCGAAAACCCGTAAAATATTTCATGTTAGAAGGCGGTTCTAAAAAAACTGAAATAAAAAGACGTATTTAAATTTTTTTTCTCATTATTTATCATCATCCTTTGCAAGATTTTGACCAAAAGTGAGAGTAACCCACTGTACACAAATGGACGACTTGTTGCGTGCGATTAAATACTGTCTAAATGAATGCATGATGACGTCACAGACTTTCACCTGCTGACACACTTCCAAGTTTTCTTAACATAAGATTTCCTTCCGCGTTTGTGCTTCTCATCGACCCCTCCCTCCCGCGTTTTTCGTCCGGTAAAAAGGATTATGTGTAGCAAATGTTGTTGAAATATGCCCACGAGCTTATATTTCCATAAAGAAAATGGTAACATACATCGTTTTCTGTATTATACAAACTTGCGCCATAGGTTGGAAAGAAAATGGTGATATTGAGGCACCACGCAGTTTAAATATTGTAGACATACTTTGTAATATTGGCGTCGGTTGGATCCACGAGTTGTGTCGCGGTGGACGCAGGACAACCAGTGACGTCACCCACACCAGGTGAATAAATCGCGGCTGCCTAACAAAATAATATTTGTGAATGACGAACATTGATTGAGGAAAAAATAGATTACTAAATGTAGGAAATTAACTGTAGATGATACAATAAAGTTGTGAGAATCACACTAGATTTTAAGGACTGTGAAGTTTTCAACTATAAAGGAAACGTATTTTCATGAAGTAGAATCTTTTTATGCTTTTGTTTGTCCTCTTTTCAGAAATCGCATGCACCACACATTAAATTACTTTAAATCAATCCGGAAATGGGCGTTTAGCTACGCGATATTTCGAATTTAGAGATCAATTTTCGTTTGGAATTCCAGAGGTGCTTTATCTCCGTATTGGTAATCCCTCAACTGGATCCTACCGAGCGCGTAATATTTTAATATCCCTGCGGTCAAACACATCGATAATTTGATTTCGTCCAGGTTCGACTGAGTGAGTTCTGTTTAAATGAACAATGAAGCAATGTGTGCTAGTTGCGATGTGGGTAGACAGCTTCAAAGGCTGAAACGGAATATATCATCTGCAGGTGTCATCTGGGCGAGAAGCTGGTTGATCAACGCGCGCATTGAGGACGTTATTAACTAGCAGCTTCGTCTGTGACACGCGTTAATGGAGACTAAATGTACACGCCTATGTGCACCTTGCACCACCTGCGGGGGCGGCGCTGCAGGGCTGCCAATCTACCACAGGAAATTGCACCGGAAGTAGTTGTGCTCTCTCCCTCTCTCACCTCCCTCTGCGTGTGTGTGAGTGCTCATGTATCGGCTGTAAAGACGCTGGATTTCTCTCAACTCCGAACTTCGTACTTCCTTCCTTAAATGTCAAGTCATTCTCAGATCTTACTCTCATTCTCCACAGGAACCCAAATAATGCTGAATTTATAAAAGAAGGATGTTACAAAACAAACCAACAAGTGTGGTGTTTACTCTTTGTTTTTACACAACAAAAATATTATTATAACAAGGAATTGTTAAATAATAAAAAGAGTATATTTAATTTGAATATATTGCATTTAATTATGATGCCAATGAAAATAGAAATAGTGGTATTACAATATAAAATTTACAAAAGAAATATAACTCAAATTAAGTTTTAGTAAAAATATTAATTTACGAGTAAAATGTATTATCAAATTGGCTCAGTCGGTAAAGCAAAAAGAATCTATGCAGCTTCTAAACGGCTGCTCCCGGGAACGCGGGTGAGGAACGATATAATTGAAATAAAAACAATCGCGAATCAACGAGAATGGTTTAATTGAAAAAAACGGGTAAAAATGCCGTTACCAGATGTTCTGCCCGGTGACGTCGTTCTTGGTTTGCCGTTACCGGATGTTCCTTTGCTGGACACGTCTTCTAGATCCTCTAGCGCCTCTCCTTCAGATTAAATCCCCATCACATGTTATCTTTTTATCTTCCGTACTCCCATCAAATGAATCTTCTTTCTCAAAACATGCCGAATTTAACTTTTACACGTGTTTCTTCTTCAGCCACTGCTCTCTCATCCCGTCTTTCTCAGGACAGCTCCCGGGACCAACTGTCCAAATACAATACACTCCAGGAATTAAATAATGTTCCCTCACTTTTCGTCCTGCTGTACGCAAATACCAAAAACTAAATTATTTTTGCTTTACCGCTTCAATGTAGGGGTCATGAGTCACCACACAAGATTTTAATTAAATTCATTAATAAACTACTGAAGAAATATCATGAAAATTTGTCTTAAACTTCCAGAACGGGATTCCTTATTTTTTTACTGGATAGTGCTGAAGTTTAGTAAAATTGGGTGGAACATATTCCTTGGTCAAGGAAGAAATCCCGGCAACTAACTTGAAGTTCTGACTGCGCCTTGTAAATAAACTCTTGTTTCGAAAAATATACATTTGTTTTGTCGACATTACAGTTACAGGACACTGGTTTCTCTGCTCCTGTAAAATTTTCTGTACTGCAAAAGAGTTGCTTACTTTCTGTTTAGTTTTGTACTATTTTCTTAGTGTTGTAACAATAAATAAATAATCTGACAAGTATAAATAAATAAAAATTAATATTTTTGCCGTGTTGTTTAACACATCAACGACGCTTCGTCCATATTTGTTGAGTTCATCAGGCAACCAAACAAAAATTTATAAAAACAATTATATTTTTAGAAGCAGAATAATTATTTAAAGATAAATTTATATTATAGCAGCCAAAGAGAAACATTAATGTTACAACATGTGTAAGAGAAAGCTGGATTTTAAAAGAAGCTTATGAATTTGAAAGGAAAACGAGAGAAGCTGATGGCACATTACGAGTTATGAATTATAATGAACCTCACGGGGCAATTAATCGTAAGGTTATCATCAACGTTCAGTCCCGTAGGCTAAACTGGATTGGACATGTTTATAGGGTGGAAGACTACAAACGTCTTAAAAAAAAGTTATTTACGTGTAAACCATCAGTTGATACAGAAAATAAAGAAAACTCAAAATAATCTGTCCTATTTTGTTTAAATCCAAAATATTTTGTTGACATAAAAACGAAATCATAGTACAGGAAAGTGAAATTAATTCGTAGAGGACACTAATTTATAATTAGTTATTAAATGATTGATTTACATTAATTTTGTGTAAATTAATTAATTTTATTTATTATTAAGATAAATTAATAGAAGACTTAAACGTCTAACTTATGTTTTCAAAACATATGCTTTTAGCTTATTAATTATTTAATTAATTTGTTTCATATAAGTGACACCCATGAGTTTAATGCAAAGTATCTAAAATATATTAAGGTCAAGATTTGCCCTGAAACAATATAAGGGTCTTCCACGGGCTGCTTTATGCAATTAGAATTCAAAATATGAACTGATTTAAGGGATAAAATTGAATTCCTTGGAATGGGGATTTTTTATAAAATGGTAAAATCATTAAAATGGCAATTGATATTAGTAATGCAATTTACGTTACAAAATTACATTATTTAATAACGAGAGTAAATAAATATTTTAAGTAAAACGATGAGCATGTTTTTATAAATTTGTTTTCATTCTATGATTACGCACGCTCTGTTAACGTAAGATATGTATGTAAATTCTATCCCAAATTCAAAATAACTTAAAACATGCCCGTCTCGTTGTTATGAGAAAAAAAAGTTTTGACGTGATAAAGAGTCACGTAAACAGAATTTTTCTCTTTCAGAGTTGAAAATCGTGGTTTTGTTTGCAATCAAATAATTTTATTAAATCTACATGCGAAGAATGTTAAAATACCTTGAAACTATACATTGATAAAAATTACATTTTCCGCACCAAAAAGCACAAATTTACGATTAAACAAATTTTTACCAATTTATGATACAAAAATAATGCAATATTACTACTCATTCGTCTTTAATCACAATAATTCTCTTCTTATCTCTCATTAACCAATAGTTTCCTTCGTAATATTTTCGTTTCAGCATGCAAAACTTCTCATCCCCAGGTATCAGAGCGTATCCAGAGATGCTACCTGTCTCTTTCCTCTCAGAGATTATCCTTTTTCACGTTCTATGCAAAGATGTATTATTTTTTCTCTTTTTAGTCATACTACATATACTCCTGTAAATTCATGAAGTATGTGTATTTTTTTGCGTACCAACTGAATATGGCTGAAGTAAATTGAAGGCAGATATGATTTTGTAAAATTATTATAAGTATATTTGTCACAACAGAGTGTTCCAGAAAGAGAATTATTAAGGGTGTGAAGGGAGCATTGTCAGACAAGAAACGTTTTCTCGTTTTCCACCCACCGATGTTCCTTGAGGCACTTTAAGTAGCAACGCGGAGACAACTGCTTCGGGCCATTTCCGTGCCACAGGAAGGCGAGTTGCCATTATTTTCGGCGACAGCAGACGTCAGTTAGGTTTCTGCCTGTCGCAAACAGCAAAGCAAAGTAAGAGGGCACAGAGAGCAGCGGGAGGCGTGAGGAAATAAAAAGTGCTAAATTTCCGGTTGAAGGCGACGGGAAATGTTCTGGGAGGAAACGTGAGAATCGACGAGGGACATGCGCGTCGCAATCAAGATTGAGTTACGCCAATCGTGGTTCAGATAGAAGTTCAATTACCGTGAACTGCGCCGGTAAACTTTCTCCAGGCGACAATCAATAATATTGGTGAAAATAGACATACTGTGCACAGGGCTAGAGTCTCATAAATTCACGTGGATAATTACGAAGAACGTGAAGCACAATAACTCAATCTACAGAATAAAAACGATTTATGTTTGTATGTCTGTATGCATGTATGTATGTTTGTATATCCTTTATACATATTTACACGCATGGAAAAATTGCAATGAAACTCAGTAAATATATTCTTAAAGATCGAGAGAAACACTCAGCATAAACGCGGAAGGATTGAGGACTACATTTAAATAAATATACGAATGTATGAAAAGGTCTGTGACATCACCATGCATTGTTACAGAATACATGAAAATTCGCCGCATTAAATTTCACGCTATATAGAGTCTATTTCTTCATATGTACTTAATTTCGAATTCAACTCTGCGGTACAAACTTGAAGACATTTAAAATGTTAATTTAATACAATTGTTGTCAACTGCAAAAAATGACTAAATAACTTCAACTGAGAATTGAGAACGGGAAATTTGTTAGTTTCTTTTTTAAAATATATCAAAAATCTAAATTCGTTGCTATTAAGTTATATTGATATTAAACTAAGTAAATAATAGAATAAACTTATGTTTTATACTTTATTGAAGCAATTTTTATTTTTCAAAATATTACAAAATTTTTTAAACTCTAAGTGTTCCGTTCCGCCCTGACTTCCTCTATATAACATTTTCCCCATGAAATTTTACCGTTCATAACCCCCTAAAATGCAATTTGACATTACATAATTTCACAGTAATTTACCCTCGTTGAAATATTCCATTGTCCCTTAAATTTTAAAATTGTAAAACGAAATTTATATTTTGTAATCACTTTTTTAAATCGTATTAAATATATATGAAATAATATAAGAGAGGAAGACAATAATTACTCAAATTAATCCCTTCCCTCCAAAAATAGTATTGAAGAATGCTACATAAGGTGATGGATAAAATAATGTAAAATATTAATAACTAAATATTCTTTATTTCAAACGTTGTGTAACGCACTGTCACATTTTTATTTTTACATAATTTTATAAAAATGGTTAATAATAAGGGTTTCATTCCGCCTCGACTTCCCCTATCTTTAGTCCAAATTATGTGTTATTCTAATGACACGCTTTTGCAACTTGAATATTTAAATGCTCCCGCAACGGGATACGTGTGCAAATATGTTCGAATTTACGTAAGACTTATTAAGAATCTTGGAATTCCAATTGGAACATTGACATCCGTAGTATCGTCAGTCCTCCCGAGAATTCTTGATTCTTGTTTGTGTTTCAGGTCCATTGTTTCTGGACGCACTGAAAGGGAAATCGTGTTGTCTATGTTACTGAAATGAACGTGTTATGATTATTCCCAAGGTAAATATTTTGGTGGAGAAAATTGCGCCTCGCGTACAATTTGATCACTGGAGCGAGAGTGTGAGCGGGCTATATATCCGTCTGATCTATATGCGCGGAGAGTGTCCGTGCCCCAGAGGAGAGACTGGACCGAAGAGCAGATTCCTGTCCGGACAGTGAATGGGCGACAGAATAACGACGCTGCTCCCGGTACAGAAATACGCAGGTCTGTCGCCAGTGCGTCGGTATTTTGGGAATGCAATAAATTCGCACGGCGTAGCTGTGTAGCTGGG
Organism: Eucriotettix oculatus; assembly: GCA_034510155.1. Taxonomy (NCBI): domain Eukaryota; kingdom Metazoa; phylum Arthropoda; class Insecta; order Orthoptera; family Tetrigidae; genus Eucriotettix; species Eucriotettix oculatus. Next base: position 39,494,325 of record CM067382.1, read on the forward strand.
GGAGGGGGGGGGGAGAAGAAGGAAGCAAGCAGGAAGGAGATGCTGTGCGCATATCCCCCAGTCAATTAACCAGTACATTGGCACCGCAAGCCTGCAGTTCAAACAACCCGGCCTCGCTACACCTCGGCAATTGTGCAAACAGCACAACGCAAACAAATTAAAAATTCACCCGCTAGCTGATATTAATTGATAATGAAAGTAATAAATGAATTTTTTCTACGTCATGGCTCCGCGGAGTTCAACAATATGTCCAGCTCACGGATGAAAAATGAGAGAATCCTTATAATTCGCAGTTAACAGCAACTCGGCAACTTTTTGGAATCTCCATTACTTCCTTGTCAATTACAGCTCTGTTGAATAAAGTATTCTTTCATCTTGACCTTTCTGTAAATTTAATAATCAGACTTTAATATGCAACTTTTGACAATTTCCGATAAAACAATGACGCTTCTTAAAATTTTAACCCTTTTATTGCCTATTACTATATAACACACTAGATATTACTCTTAAATCTTCCAAACCTCCATTAATAATATTCCAACTACATTCAGAAAATGCAAAAACCACGTTTTATTTCATAATCGTGTAGTCGAATTGTCAAAAAATCTTAATAAACTTTGAAGTAATTACAGTCCTAAACGTTCCTTTCGTTTAACTTATATTTATGCACTGACATCAATAATACAAAAAATTTAATGGTTAAGAAGTCAGTTATGAGATAATCACAGAGAAAACCTACTTTTACATCTCAACAACAAAAAATTACACTACATTTTATCCCAATTGGATGGAAATAGCTGACGAGCAAGTTGAAAAGCGACTTCTTTTTGCAACTTTTATATTTTCAGGCATTATGATTGACGTGTTATTATATGTTTTCAAACAGAGGTCGTTTAAATAACTTTTAATTTGAATCAGTCATTAAGTCTCCATGTGATTTTGTAAATGATGCAACGTTGAAATTTTAGCAGTGTATTCCTCACGCTTGTAATTATTTTTTCAAATATTCCTCAAAAAGAAAATTGTAGTAAGACGTGTATCTCTTAATACTATTTTTATTAGCGCTCATATGTCTTCAATTAATCCTTATAATTGAACACAATATATGCTGCTAGCGGCTATGAAACATTTTATAATACCTAGATCCTTTCTATACCATTTTAACGATGTTTCGTGTCTTTGTAAATGGGCTAAGTAATTTGCTAATATTTTGCGGATTCACGAGTCTTTATAATTATTCGTGTTTTGTTAATTTGCTACCTAATTATGTAGTCTGGAGCTTAAGCTACCTCTCCCTAGACAGAAGCGACCTGGTTACTCATTAATGCGTGTCTCCACCCCGACGTCAACGCGCCGTGATTTATTCCCTGGAGACTGACAGTCTCGTGCGTGTGTGTGCGTGTGTGTGTGTGGCAAATTTCAACCTCCGTGAAGCAACTTGAGAGAAGGGGTGAAGTCAAATAACGCAGCACCTCACGATAAGGGGAAGAGAGAGAAAAAAATACTTTAATAAAATTATGCTTCCGTAGATTTTTGTAATATAGCTATACTATGGTGAGTTTTGTTTTCTAGACAGTCTTACGATTTTTTTGAACGCAATTAATAAGTCCATATTTCTACGTCCTACACGTTGAAAAATCGAAACCTGTAGAAGGAGATTTTTACGCACTCCATCAACTCAATATCTTCCCTTAGTATCTTATCCGGTAAATACTATGTCAACCTAACGGAACAATCGGTCAAATGTGAAAAAGTAACTTCTAATGACTACTGGATACTTAAAATAAAATTTAGTAATATTTTAGAACTCGAACAAACTAACAGACAATTAGACTATAAAATATTAATCCATAAGGCATACACTGTAACGATTATTTACTAATTCCGACTATCTTGAAATATTATCGTAAAATTTTTAAAACACGATATTTCAGCGGCAAATATTTTATACACTTTTAAATAGAAATTTTTATTCAAGAATCGCATCTTAATTATATACTAAACCCGAAGATTCAAATGATATGGTTTAAAGTCTGACAAAATTATCATACCACACGAACAACAAATCAAATCAAGTTAAAATTGTCAATAATCTTGTATTAAATAATTATACCATATATTTTATTCAAAAATAGATAAAAATCAGATTTAATAGCGTTAAGTTCATAATTAAGGGTTTAAAAATGTCATTTATAAAAAATTAGCTTAAACTTTATTTTCGAATGTCTAATAAATAATTTTATTAATTAAATTAAATATTTCTAAGAAGAATTAAAAATATGAGTAAATATTCATTAAAATGTTAGTATTAGAACTTTCAATATAAGTAAAGAAATATTAAGTAGTAATATTAGTCATTATGGCCTATTTTTGTATTTTCTTTTCTTTACTATTCTAATGAGGAAGTAACAAATTAGGAACAAAACATAGTGTTATTATACTGTTATAGTTGTATTATCATTATACAGTTTTTACTTTCGCCGTTAGATTTTTTAATATTAGAATTAGTTGAAGTACAGGAAAAACTTTTTATGTCCCAATAAAAAAATGGAGCAAAATTATGCATATAAAATTTTCCTATTCTTCGTTATTTCTTTAATAATCAAAATAATGTAGTTATAAAACCAGATTAACAATTAATGACTACATAGTTTCTCGACATTGGTGCTTTCGGCGCGTTGCTCTATTCTCACCTAAAATTTTATTACAGATGTCATAATATATATTAATAAATTATTTCTACTTGTCGGAACAATGTGAGGATTCGGATATTAACTTAGTAAGTCATTGTATGTTAAAACGCCTTATTAATAATGTTTGCTATTAAAATTTTACAATTATTGCAATAATCACCCTTGGTTCAACGGGAATCAATTAATCTGTTTTGTATCTTGTGAAATAACTCTTGAAGAGCTTTATTTATCATCAATGTTCATTTGTCAATTTTTTACGAATTTTCCATTATTACGAAAATACAAATAAGCGTTTTTAATGCAGTAGGAAATCTAAATGGGTATTCGACTGTACTTTTAAGCGGCTCTCTCTAAAAATTATCGGTTGATTTGAGTTATTGACTGTTTGTAAATTTACAATTTTTTTTCCTAAAATATATCAATATTCACAGGTTACCTCCAAATTATTTAACCTTTATTACAGGGATGGTTTTAATGAATTGTAACGAAAACACACAACTCTTAATGGTATTTTGCGGCCGGAATCAAAGAGAAGCGGCGTTATGGAAGTCGTAGGCTGCAGACGGGGTGATAAAAGTTAGACACGACGGCGCAACTGGGGTTTTTCCCATGTACCGAGCGTCGATGGATATGGGCAAACGGCTTCTCCCAGGACATTAAGGACGTGGTGGTCTAGTTGAAAATTAAGCGTTAATATTGCGAAAGAAATTGGAGATTGCCCTGGCTGAGGACATTTAGATAACAGAAGGAAGGCGTGATCCAATCCGGAACTCAAAAGGGCTCTTCATCACTCAACAAGATAGTCCAGATGGAGTCCAGCGACAAGGTCCAAGCAAGCTGAGACCCCACGGTATATACCTCTGTTTGTGAACGATTTCTTCGTACTACCAAATGTCAACATTTTCGGCTATTAATGGCTCAATGAGCTTAATCATACAGGAATAAACTGTTGAGCTGTTTTTATATTAATAAAAATAGAGATTTACGATAATATGATTCCTGGATCTCGATTCCTCATTGTAAATTATACGGCGTTGAAAACAGAGAATATGTAACAATTTAAGATGCGTTGCCCCTGAACGTTAAGCTACATGGAGTGTTCCGGCCACGAATGATGGAGCTTTCCCCCTCCCGACTCTGTGGACTTGCAGGTTGCAATTGCGACTTCGCATGAGTGGCCTCAGTAAAGTCGGCATTCCTCCCCTTCACGCTGAAAACTCGGCCTGGGTAAATATGCGAAGGTGAAAGTGCACAAAGAGGAATGGAAGACATGCGGGAAAAAAAATTTTACCGTGGAAATGGCCTTCTCCATTCACGCTTTATACAAACTGAATGTAAATATATTTTCACGGAATTAAGCGTGGACAATGAGGGGGTAACAGTAATTATTTTCGGAAAGGGAAATAACAATTAATGTAATGCCATCACTATGCTGTGATTTAGATTTCAAGAAGAGCTTCAGAAACATATATTTTAATATTAACCATTTTACTATTGATAGATTCATAATTACCGTAAGATTAATCTTCAAAACACTTTAGAAATTTACATCAGGCTGGAATATTGGGCAAATTAATATTTATTATTTTACTCAGTTGTAAAACAAAATAATAATAATTTGTATTATATTATTTATCGGTTTTGTTTATTTTTTATTAAATTTAAAGTATTTTACTTATTGCTACAACTAACTAGCTTTGGACTTTTCTGTGCGATTTCCTCCTTTTTTTACGTCTCTTCAATATATTTTCCACATTATCAATACTCATTATTAAAAATTGTATTAATACTCTTGCCCTTGTTGTATGTCCTCGTAACTGCTACAAAAAGATAATAATTGGTTGAAGCATTATGAATTTAATAGGACTGATTGCCAATTTTAATACTAATACTTTACATCTCCATAGTTTCATCAAACTCAAAAAAATCCAAAAAAGGAATGCTTAACTAATTTTGTTAAAAATTTCAAAGAAGCTACCCGCCAATAATTATGCAATACTTATCCCTACAAATAAATCCTAAAACGGTATTCTCAAATTACAAAAATTTTCTATATTAATATTTTTTATGATTTTAATTTACGTACATTTAGTTTGTCAATAATAGAGGTTGGTTTTTTATTTAAATTTGTTTGAATTTTATTTTCTTAAAGACAAATTTTCTAATTTTAAAATGTTATATATAACAATCTGAAATTACAAAACATATATTTATATATATTATTTCAGGTACTGATTATTAAAGGAAAATTATTGTGATAAGTTTCTTTTCCAAATTTTTAACAAAATTAGTAAAAAATTACAAATAACTGAGTTTTTAAAATTTCCTATAATCTTAAACAAAATAAAATTTTATATGGCACAGAGTGTGCACCGCATTCGAAACATTTCTTGTATATTTTTAGTGCCTAAAATATATTTTTAGTGAAATAAAAGTTTCATTAAATTTACAAGTTGTTTCGTGCTTAACGGACCAAACAGATGTCTTAATTACAGAATTTTCGGGGGCGAGGGTGCAAGAATTGCAAAATAGGCCGATTCTTTCAGTTAAATAAATGCTTTTCGGGGTCAATCACTTTTACGTGACACTATTTGTATCCGTCTCACACTAATGAGACATATAACAGGATAAATGTCTTGCTTGTATGCGTGCGGCGGCGGCGGCGACGACGACGTTTGCGAGAAACAAAAAGTATCATAACATGTTTTTTATATTAAAGGATACCGGGCATCGCTGGGCAACCACCTAATAAATAAACAAAAATACGGCCCAATAAGTCAGGAAGTAAATTGAATTAGTAAATAGTTAATCCTTTATCAATTTATTAGATAAAGTCCAGAAAGCTGGATGAAATATATTTTTAATAATTTAATACTAATAAAATTTATTTGCTGACTTATTTAGCCGCATTTTTATTGTTTTAATTTTTGAGACTGATTAAGATCCCATGGATTTGTAAAATATCAAGCATCACATTGATTTGTAATCTGTTGCTTCTAATCATAGTAATAATTTTCATCTTTCTCTTGATTAGTAAAATGTAAAGTTTATGGATGTTATCATTGATAATTGTACCTGAAATGCTTTATAATGATTGTAAGATGTCTTAAGTTCCTAATATTATGAAGCTCAATAATGGTAATGAACCCTTATTGTTAAGATATATACTTTATATTTATTTTAATATTGTTTTTCATTACTTCGTACCGGTTTTTGCGTGAATATTAAAGAAAATATCGACAAAATTATTGTTATTTATTATTATCACTTAATGATGTCTGATAATATCGTCCTCACAGTTTGTGGTTAGACTGCACCCGCAGCAGAGTTCCTTTGTCGCCAAGTTTCCCCTTTACCGATAAATTGCGTTACAGCTTGCTACAATTTCGTCGGGTTGCTTGAGGTCGATTAGTTGGTGTAACCTAACTGCGTAAATGCGGCTGAGAGTGCTTCCACACGCCTTCTTTCCAATTCCGTTCCTATGCTATTAAAGGGGGTTGCCTGTTACTCAAAAGAAAAGGGTGCAATTGTAGGAAAGACATAAAATAAAAGAATTTATGTCGATCTCAGAATGATTATTTATCGTGCGGAAATAAATAAAATGACTTGTGGAATATTGAAAAAATTTGCGTACGAGTGAGTGTAAGTGGGATATAGGAAAAGTTATTCTGATATTTAGGGTTAAGCCAGGGAAAAGGTGTAGCTACCTTATTTGTTTCTTGAAACTTATTTTCGATTTAGCGATATAGGCGACGTGATTTTACTGAGGAAAAATCGTTCTCTTTCTAAGTATTGGCCCGGCGATCCGGAGTTGAGTGGACGCTTCGGACGGGAAAGCGTCTGCTATTTCCCCTCTTTTCCCCGTCTTTCTGCCTGTCCTACTTGTCGAAAAGAGCTCGCGTCATAGTGCGTGTGTTTTATCCACACAAGCACAGACCGTTGTTTTTTTTCAACAACGGGGAGAGGCGAGTCCGCGCAACAGTGCTAACTCCCAGTGGCTTCGGCCGTCTCCGAGCAAAAAAATTTCTCTCCGTCCTTCTCTTTCCCGCTCTTGTAAATTTAGCGTGAGGCGATGAAATAAAATAAAAAAAAATACAGTCCATTCGTGGGGATAGCGGCAGAAAGCACTGTTACAGCAGCTAAACAATCTCACAAGGGAATGGCAAACACCCGTGCTATATTATCCACACTGCTCGCGAATCCGTCACCAGATTCGTAAAACGACACTGCCACCTTGTTTCATTGTTTACGAATGACAATAAATTTATATCGTCCTTCCTGTATAATCAAGTTATCTACTTACGTTCAAAACATCATTTTTGAATTGCGTTCATGCAAAATATCGACAGTTGCTTGTGACCTGTTCACTAGGATTTTCATAATAGAAACCCAAAATATTAAAATAATAGGGTTAGCAAGGTTTTACATCTCAGAATACGGAAAAACTTTAATACTTTCTTCTCCTCACGAAAATTAAACAAATTGAAGAAATTAAGGGAATTTGGGGCAGAATGAATTTCCGCACGATAAATAATCATTCTGAGATCGACAGAAATTTTTTTATTTTATGTCCTTCCTACAATTGAACCCTTTTCTTTTCTTTTGAGTAACAGGCAACCCCCTTTAATAGCATAGGAACGGAATTGGAAAGAAGGAGTGTACAAGCACTCTCAGTCGTATTTACGCAGTTAGGTTACACCAACTAATCGACCTCAAGCAACCCGACGAAATTGTAGCAAACTGTAACGCAATTTTTTTCTGATTATAGATTGAGGTTATTAAACATGGTTAGAACATTGTAAGAGGTCAAGGAGAAAGTCTTAGCAGCCAACTTGACCATTTCTGACGTCCCTTTGTAAATGAACTCTTGTTTTGGCGTTTTACATCTATGATTAAATAATTTTTGCAGTATTTCGACTGAAAGTAATTCACAGACTCCTCGCTTATTTTTGGTTAACAGACTACTTGAGGGTAATCCTGAAACAGTCAACTCCCTTTTAACAGCCGGTGTTTGACCTATAGAGATGCAGGGAAAACTCTAAAAAACCTGCATCAGTGGAATATATTCGTTAAATATATGTATTTAACTGCATATAAGTTACGTTGTATGAATAAATCTGCTGAAAATCATAAAACTAAAATTTGCGTGTGTTGCGGAACGGAATACAACTCTATAAGGTAAAATGTAATATTTTTCTTAATAAAAACCAGGAAAAGTGACAAACTCGCCTTATAATAATGAGTTACAGCATGATATAATCCAAATGAATATGTTCGTAAAGAAAAGGGACGAAGAAAAGGAGAAATGTTATCAAAGACTGTGGAAAATTTCATTGCGAAAGGAAAATTAGATATAGCGATCATTGATACCCAAAATAGTATAAGAAAGGCATTAAGATTTTTCTTAAATTAAATTTTATTGCATTAATTGTGAATATAAAAAATCCTGTCCCGTTCTATCTCGTTCTGCCCCAGTAAGTAATAGAATGAACTAATGTTTTATATTTTTAGTAGTTGTTTTTATTTCACAAAAACGTAATAACTTGTCTTCGTGACATCAAAACGTTGGTTTCTGTGGCATGAAATAACCACAGATTTCAATCTGTCCGTCAGAAAATGGTCTATAATAATATTACAAGTAATGCGGTAATTTCAACTGTAATCTCCAGAATACTTACGCAACAACTCAAACTAATATTCTGTTAGCATTCATTACAATTACTTCGTCATTCAAATACTCTCCAAACGTCAAATAGTTTAAAATCAATTTTCTGATATTAAATAGAATAATTAAATAAAAACACGGCCAAATATGTCGACAAACAAATTTAATTAACATTTAATTAACGAAAAAAAACATTTCTTCCATCTTTATGGGCTTCTTCATGTAAATCCACGCAAAAAATTACAAAATCAGCATTAATTTGGAATTTCCATAATAATATTTATTAAAGTGATTGGGAATTAAATTACACATTTTCTGCAATTCAACAAAAATATTTATTGTTATCTTGGCTTTATCAATTTGTAAGACAAATCTAACGAAGATTTAAATGTTTTGTATTCACTGTACCCGTATTTAAATTTAACAAAATTTAGGAATGCCATATTTTAATATAAAGTATAATAAGATTAAAGTTAATTTCGCAAAATTATTGTTAACAGAGTTCAATGAAAATGCTCAGATAAATGATCATAAATTCAAAAATAAATTTTCTGACCTTAAGTAAAATAAATATACAGGTAAATATATGAGAAAAGAAATTTTATAACATTTCTTTAATATAAATAAAGCGTTTCATTCATCGTAGTGGACTTCTTCAGGTAACTAGACACAGAAATTATAGAATAAATATTAATTTAGAATACCGATATTAACATTATTTAAGTGACTGAGAATTTAATTACATTTAATGTTAAATATAAATATGGGTATGATGCACATCGAAAATTTAAATCTTTGTTAAATTTCACTTATCAATTTGTTAAGTCAAGATTTCAAGTACAATTTTTTTATAAATTGCAGAAACTGTAATTTAAAATTTATTATTAACATGGGCACTAAAATTTAATATTCATTTAATAATTTTTGTGTCTTTTTATCGTAATAAGCCAACAAGGATAGATGAAACGTTGTATTTATAACAGCTAACTGTTAATTAAATTTGTTTGCTTATATTCTTCTTCCAATGGCTCAACGGCCCTCTTGAGGGCCTAGGCCTACCGAGGCGGCTGCGGACTGTCATCTGGCGTGACACATTCCAAATTTAGGGTGATACGTGGTCAGTGAATCAATTCATCAGCCTTAATCCCGGTCCTCGCGACCATGACGACACAAACATCCAAGCCCATGCCAGGATTCGAACCCGGGACCCCTGAGTTGTGAGACAGCAACTGTTTGCTTATATATTCGGCCATATTTATATTTATTTGCACATAGTTTAATTATGGGTTCAAACAAAAATTAATATCTCGTCACCAATATACCTGTCAATGAACTGTTCCCGAAACCTGAATCAAAATAGAATTAGGTCTTCCTGTGTCTCGAATAATTACAGAAAACTTATATTTCTCTGTGACTGCCACCGTGAAAATGCCCAATTGTAGTTTAAATAGGGTACGTTAGAGGAATGTAGCAGTTTCCTCCGGAGAAATGAATATAACAGACGTTTCATGCTTGCTTTACATTAACACCCGCGGAGTCCTATTGTTTTGATACACTATTATAAGCAAACGTATTTCAACAATGATTAAAAAAATTCTGGGTTTTTATTTTACATTGCATTGTACTGTCTATAACAAAGCAGAAACGTTATCAGCTCATCTCTTGTTTTTTTTGGTCATTATAAAAGGCCACCTGCTTATAAAAGGGTTGCATTTTTATGCGGACTAAAAATCGCGATGTTTAAAAGGCACATCCTTCCGGCGCAGAAGAGAGGTTTAAATGGCTGGTGCAATTTTGGGAGGGCCAGGTGTCTGTGGGCAACAGGTGATACGCCGAAGCACATGCACCGACCGGCTCTGCCTGCAATTTAATACGCACAACGCACAGATTGGCCACGAGGTAACGGCAGGTGCGTGTGTGCTAAAAGTGGACCTCGTATCCGGCCAAAACGCTCAAACTCAAATAAAAACACCCGATAGCACTCGAGGGCCAATGAACTCTTCGGCGAAAATGCCGGACCGCGGACACCTGTAGCAGGTGCAGCGGCCATTGTCCACAGGCCGAAAACTGCAGCAGGTGTTGCAACTGCGAAAGAACATAAATGCAAAATTGCAGTCATGTGTGCAGGTGAAACAGGAGCTGAAAGCAAAAGGAAATCAACAATACAACTGTATAAAATTCAATCCAGCAGAAACCTGCTAATTTTTTGAAGAAAAATGAACGAAAAGCACAAAATAGCGAACTATATTTTTATATCCAAGTTAACTACGGTTATTGGTTTTAGGAAGAATGTAGGGACAAGAGAAGCAACATTAACTTTGCGACTAATTTTAGAAGAGAGGATAAGGAAAAACCGGCCTACGTTTATGGCATTTGTAGATTTAGAAAAGTATTTGATAATGTGAAATAGAACACACTATTAAGAATATTGAAAAGCACTGGAATAAAATATCGAGGAAGAAGCTTATACATAATCTGTACAAAAGACAGGCAGTAGTAATTAGAGTAGAAGATCAAGCAAAGAAAGCCGTAATCAAGAAAGGAGTAAGACAAGGCTGCAGTCTGTCGCCCATGCTGTTTAACTTATATATAGAATGTTGAAATGGAATATGGAAAAGGAATCATACTGCAAGGAGAAGAAATAAAAATCTTACGCGTTTCCGACGACATTGTATTAGGGGAATCAGAAGAAGACTTGGAAACCGTAATAAATGTCATGAACGGGGTCCTGGAGAAAAAGTTTTATTATTAAATCAGTTTTTGAACAATATTAATTTTTTTAAATTTAGAACTATAATTTTATGTTAATCACAGTGATAGTCAGCAGGTCAGTTCAAATTCGATACAATTTAATAAATGAATTATTTGTATAACTTTGAATAAAGTTTGTAATTTTGGTTTATAAAGTATAATCCTACTAATTTTGTTTTATGAACCTCGTTTTGTTAATTATTTTTCAACTAAGTGAATATTTTACAGCATCAATTAACGGACAGAAACTCTGCTAAAAAGCAAATTACACTACAAAAATGTTAAAATTATTAATACTCTGTTAGAGCAACACATCCACTTGAATGTCTGAAAACTTTTCTGCGAGGTAATAGGTTTCACAAAACCCTCTGTGCATATGACAACTTAATGGTTAACAGTAAAATAATAAAACAGCCCAAATCGTACAACAGTCCGTGTGAAAATGAATATCAGCGTGAGTTCCTTTCCTCGGGTGTGGAAGAGGATAAAACTCGGCTCCTGTTTACGATTTGATAAATAAATAGACATATTAAGTGTTGCAATAAATACATCACAAAGTTTCTTATGCTCTATTTTTTTTTTCATGTGATGGAAAATCTCAAGGGTCTTAAAACGATACACCGAGAAAACCAGGTGACGAACTCAGTTAATATTAGCTACTTACTATATAATTAATTTGTATATACAGAAGTTTCATATTTTATATATTGTTTTCGTCATTGTTTCTCTGGAATTCGAACTTATTTTACTTCTACAGCTGAAGAAATTAACGATGTTTACAGTAACGTAGTGTGACATTTATATTTCTCACCTAACTTTTCTTGGTTTGGAATGTTTATTAATTTATTTGTAAATTTTAAACTAATGCAGACATATATAGTTTAAAATTTATGTTTCCTTAAATACTAAGATGAAAGGAATAAAATATTGAGAAACGAGGGTTGTCCATAAGTTCTACAGAAGGCAGTCAGAATTGAAGAGAAAAAAAATAAGGCAGAAATAAAAAAATGTGTAATACAAGGTTGCAGCCTGGCGCCATTGAACTTTAATTGGCACTCTGCAAGGAAAATAAATAAAAACCCTAATGTTTGCTGATGGTATTGTAGTATTAGGGTTTCACGGTGTGGAAACACCTCTGTAATTCGACACGGTGTCGCTGACCATTACATCACAACAACTTGACCGAAAAATATTTTTAACGAGTGTTGTATGTGGCATCAACACGATAGTTCAAATGAAGACCACTATTTACGTGGTAAAGTACGTTTTCGGGTCGTTGACAAACGGGAGCCTTAAGCAGCGGTTTCACTGTACTCAAGACGAGGGGACTCCCTTAAAAAAAAAGAATCTGCAATGCAGAGAATTGTTTAAAGAGCGCAAACAAAAACAGAATTGCACAAAAGGAAAGGGAATGAGGGGGTCCTCGAGAAGCGAAGTGCGCAGGGTGAGCGGTGGGACTTGGATGAGAGGGCATGGGAAAGGGGTTAAATTTGCACGAGTGCGGGGTACAATGAAGTTTAAAGTCAAGTTCTAGGTGTACCTAGAGCTGCAAAATAGGAAGGGGGGATATGAGTGGGACGGATGCAGGAGTAAAAGTATCATGCACATGGGAGTGAAACCGAGAGACGAGAAGATGAAGCTTTGAACGCTGAAACGATACCGACTCGTGTGCTCCAGAGTTGTTATATTCTCGTTATCGGCTATCAGACACGATATTCTAGTCCCCAATACTTAATTTGTTCTTTGTAATTAAAAAATGAAAAAACCAAGAACGTTACTCAACATTCGTCGCTTTCTCCTGGTGCGCAGTTGTGAATACTTGGAACATTTTGGATCTCACACAATCCATACGATGTTAACAAAGATACTGATATTAATCTAAGACTAAAATATATAAATATAAACTGTAAAATGGAAAATTTTTTGCTAACATTCTTAGTATCGGCTTGTAAACTCATTACAGTCTAATTATATTCGACATAAATAATTTTGGATATAATTCTATAATATTGCAACTATAATTTAATCATCGATGTATCAAACCTATGTAATAAAATATATCGATCTATCGAATATTTATGCAAATTAGATTAAAGAATATATATATATAAATTTATAATATGTAATGACATTCCAATTACTACCTTGTTTCTAAATGATATTTACATAAAATATTGAGAGGTATATATTTTGAATGCTGGTTTTACAGACTTTTCAGGAATTACTTATAAAGACGTTTTCCAGTTTAAAATTAATTTACACTACCTAAAATCTCTGCTCAGTATATACTGAGATTGAAACTAACATTATGATGAGTCTGTAGAAAGTAAACAAGAATCTTACCTGAAAACATTGTGAATAAAAAAAAGTAGTCCCAAATGTGGTGGTGAAACGTCTTCTAACATTAAAAAAACCTTTACCTGTCAAATTGATGGTTTACTTATTTCATTAAAAAAAAGCTTTCTTGATTCATCATTAATTTGGGTAAAATACACAAATACTATTACTTAAAATTAATGACATGTAATTTATGAATATAGAGCAACAATGTATTTTAGAGTTCTAAAATTGCCCAATGTGCAATACATGGAAATAAAAATGAAAGAAAATCATTAGACATCAGAATGTTTAATTTATGAGCATTGAATTAAATAAGAAGACATATCATTCAATCATTAAAACAAGTATTTAGTTTATTTATTTTTGTATTAAAAACATATAAACACCCGTTTTTCGTGAATTTGGAACATTTCTGGAGTATTCAATCAGGAAATGATCAAATCTGACTGAGTGATGGCGGTTGCCAATTTCTGTGAACGTTTACAGCGATTAAAATTAGGCTATCAAATTTAAATGAATTGGAATGTATTAATCGCCGTGACTGTGAATAATAGTATTTATTTTCGTATTGGAAGAAGTAATATTTTAAGAACATTATTATTATTATTATTATTGTTACCTTACAGTTGTATTTAGACATTTAGATTTGATATAATCAAATAGTAAGTTTTAATTTATTGTGGTTAAGTTTCTCGGCGAATGTTGAAATAGTTTTTTTTCAATTTTAGAATAGAACACAATATTTTTTTATTATGGTCGCAAAGTCTTTCGACTATTATTATATTCACGTGATGAAATCGCAAATTAATTATGGTTTTCTGTTTGTATTCTTTTTAATACTAATGTAGCCAAAGATAGGGATATTTGATATTAAACTGGCTCTGGCTTCTGTAAGGCTTATTTATTTCTTATATATGAGATGAAAAATGAGTTTAAACTTTCTTCTAATAATCGACAAGTGTAAACTGTGTTGTAGTTAAATGTTAATTTATAACGTAAAAATTAATCAAAAATCTTCTTTTTGGGTTTTCATCTCAAAAAATCAAAATGTTGGCCAAAAATATCATGAAGAAATTGTTCGTTAAATTATCTGTAGCATTTATACACTTCTCAGGATTTCCCAGTTATCGTGTGTAAAAATTGCACCATTTTCTTACGATCTACACATTCCTTCATTCGTGTAACAATTTTCCACCTTGAGTCCTCATCCAATTTTGAGTTCATCGTCGCAAATTAAAGCGTTAGCCGAGAGACAGGGAAGCCTCGGAATGTTCAGGAAGAAGCGTCTCCATCCAAATAGCAATCCACGTCCTACATTCCTAGACTCGGCGAGACGAAACAGTGGTTACGATGTGCAAACTTTCGTCTTCGTACCCAGCGAAGCTAAGCGGTATGGAGGTGTGACTACAGGGATAAAGTGAGAAAGGAAGGAAGGGATCTGGAAGGGTGTCTTCATCCCCCTCCCCCCTATCTTCCCTCTCCAATTACCTGGAATTTCAGACGCTACCGCTTCTAATTTGTGCCGGGTGTAAATTTCAGTCTCGCAGATATAAGCAAGACTCTCGCAATCTGGGAAATGCTTCCCCCATCCAACCCTCTACTACCGCTGGAACGGTCGTTCAACCACCTCTTCACCCCACTATGTGAAATGTAAACTTAATTTTTTTTCTACGCACCAAGATGCTTCCCCCTGTGGTTTAAGGTATGAATTAATTGAACCCCCGACCACTCCGTACATAACAGCCTCTTGTCTTTATGACACCCTCACCACCTCTTTCATCCACTCAGAAAAGTAAAAAGAGGTACAAGCAATATGGAACTCATTTCGTTTGCTGCTCGTCGAAAATTTGGGGAGGAAATGAAACTATTGAACACTTCAGTGTTTTCTTTTGTAAGCGCCTTTGCACCGGAATTGTTATGAGACTTTTACTCTCTTTCGCAAAGCGCGTAGTTTTATTTAGTATATTGGTGATGTGTTGGGGGTTCGTAAACCATTAATAGTTAATTATATAAAAATAAATTGAATCTTTAAAAAAAAGGAAAATAATTTTATTAATTTAAATTTTAACAATTGTTGGTTAAAATGTAAATCAAATAAATAATATAATAAATTCATTAACGAAGAGCAATACTTTTATCTCGGGATCTAGTGGGTGTAAAAACGAAATCTAATTTTTAACTAGGACTCGAAACAACGGTGAATACGTACATCGCCGCTCAGATTTCAGGATGATGGTAATGATGGTAGCTCGTCTTTGCTCAGCGGCAGTCTCCGGAAACATATTCTCATACACCCACAATCAGCCATGTGGATTAAGATAATTCTCCAGATAATTGCCGAATACTCAGAAAAGATGGAGACTCGATACTCCACAAAATGAATGTCACGAAAATTCTCCAGATATAGTAATACTCAGAATGGAACAAAAATCTCCTCAGTTCCGTATTTTATTAATTTTTCTCTGCCTTCGTCTGTCTGGCAAGAATTCCATGGTTGGTCCTTCCAGTAGTGTTGGAAAAGTCCTGTTTGGTTGTCTCTTGGTGAACTTGTCTGTCAAGGATCTAACGCGACGCTGTAGGTCAGCGAAACCGGTTGCGAAAATATCCCAGGATCTTCTGGCGTGAAAAGGGTGGCTACTATTTTAATTTACTCCGGCGATTTGTCACGGACTCTTTCCATGTTCTGTACCATCCTGCTTATTCTTCCAAGGGATACTTTTTTATATTCGCGGTAGCTTCTTACGATTATTACGATATATAAATATATAAAAAATGTATAATAAAATCTCTATATACATTATAATTGGGGTAATTGTTTTTCTTTTAGATGAGTTTGAAAACCCACGCCACACTTATTTACATTGTATTTTGTCCCTTTAAGCTCATAATTAGTTTTTTTTCGCATCAATTCATATTTCCATTTCGGACCTGAAAAGTTTTTTACAGTTAAAATACGTCCATCACTTGTCCGTTCACACCATGAAATGAATCAGTATTTGCAGAGTTCATACCGGAACAGTCTTTTTCCGCGTCAGAGAAGCGGCTGGTTTTTGGAATCATGGTGTGAAAAAGTGAAAGAAATATGATGGAACTAATTTATCGCATCACTTAATTTTATACTTGAAATGTGACCTAATCTAACCCACCCACCATTAAACACCGGCACGTAGGCTCTCAGTTCGTCACTCGCGTTTTGTTTGCTTCAAATATATATATCGTGTTCATTCCAACGTATATAGAAGGGTCTACAGTGAGATTTTTAATCCATCCGTCCATTTCACTCTTGTTTAACGGTTTCAGATTTAACGCGCTCGGTAACGCTCACGTTTATATAACGCCCCCTCCCCTACCCCCATTTATTTATAAATGAAAAGTTTCTTTCATGTAGAAGGTGTAGTGTTTCAAACAACGTTGGTGATGTAAACAGTAGTACTATTCCACGCAAGATTTTAAGAATATAAATTGTGCTTCATGCATATTAAAAACTGTGTTACTGTATGCTCAATTTATAGATTAATTTTTGTGGTATTTCATATATTAGTAACCAGATCCCAGACATTTGTGTCACGAGGAACTCATTAATTACGTTTCACGAGCGATCTATTGTGACGTGGCAAAGTTCCGCCACTGAAAATATTAAGATGGAGGTTGGCGAGAGAAATTGAAATCATGTTCGAAAGTGACTACAAAATACTTCCTGTGAATAGAATGATACAAAATAGAGCAGAAATTGAACCCAAAATGATTTCTGTTACTGTTAACACGGTAGATAAATAGAGAGTTACACTGTTTGCACAATTATAGAACAACAAAGAAATATATACATAATATAGTGTTTCTTAAATCTTTTACGTAATCCAAATATGAAAAGTGAAATATACATTATATTCATTTGTTAACGCTATAAAGGCTAACGCAATTTTGGTGAAAAATGAAAGTGGAATATAAAATTATTTTCTAATAAAGGTATTGCTTTAAATTTCGTTTAATCTTTAAGACATTGCAGTAAGTTTCAGAGAACTGTAGGATTCCATTAATAGTTTTAAAGACGGTTTGATTTAATAAGTAGTAAGTATTTTTTGGGGGAATGAAACGTTTTTTTTTCATTATTTATTTTATGCTACAGTTTCATATAGTTAGTGCACCTTTATTTTACTATTTTAAGCATAACCATCCTGCTTTGCCAAATGAAGGTAATTAGATATATATTATAAATAAATGCAATGGCAAACAGAGAGAACAGACAATTCCAAGTTCCAAGCCGATCTCGCTCTCAGTGCCAACAACGGTAGACCAGAGTTATCTTCACCAATCGAGATTCTGTCAGCTATAGCAGCTACATGTTCAGGATCATCATTCTTGACTTTTGGAGATTAGTGCTTCATTAAATTGGCGTAATTTAATTTAGCTGTGTTCAAAGTTGTTCCTTTTCAACCCTAAGAGATTCTATCCTCATATCTATTCACCATCTGAACTCGTCTGTCAAAAAATTGGCGCTTGTTATACAAAATGATGGCTACCCCTGAAATACTCAAACACATTCTGTGCCCAAAAAAAAACTGAGAATAAATCTATTTGATTGGGTTTTGGATCCGCTTCAACTTAACAACGCATGTAATAATTTTCGACTATGATTGCGTGCTGTTGTATGTACAAGAATTGTTATTGTTCGTGCTCCTTGGCCACATACCGATATCGTTCTGAGCAGGGAAATATACTATCGTGGCGCATTTTTGGCGAATGTTATGATTTATTCGAATTAGCCCTCCTTCGTGATTGCCACTATGTTATACGTAAATAAAAGCTATGAGAGACTGTCCGGAATAATACGTAGTTACCGTTATTTCTGTGAACTTTAGGTGACGTAACTAACAAGTCAACTGATCATCAACGGAATTCAAATGTTAGATGCTAACTACAACGGTTGGACGCCCCGACATCTAGGTCAATGCCAACTTCGCCTTCTCGGACTTCTAAATAAATTTGTGGTATTTCAAATTTTGCGTGCATTCCCGAGTATTAGATTCAGCCGACGTCTTCGTTGTTTCTCTATTAATAATGACCACCCAGATTACGGTACCGGAAGCCTCCGTAATGCTTCATAACCTCATTGTTGAATATGTATAAACCCCAGGGCCCTCGATTGTTGCGTCGGGTGTTAAGTAACTTCCTTGACCCGACGAAGACTTCGGGCAAGTTTCACCTTGCTTTCAAACAAACGCAACCGGCCAGAAAGGGTGGAAGGAAAGCCGTGTACCGTTTAATACTTGATGGCTCACCGAAGCTCCATTGTTTGCGTCCCTCACAGCGGCTTGCGCCCGGGGAAACCGAGCGCGCCGAGATTCGAACCCGGTACTTCAAAGTTTTCCCCATATATCCCCTCCCTCACAATCTCTCTTGCAAATTGCGCTTACACATGTTGGGTTTTTTTCGCGTTGCGCAAAAAGAAATGCGTTCTCTTCTCCCATCCCCCTCCCCTTTCCCTTCTCAATAGCTTTTCTTTTTCTCCCTCCTTCATCTGTGCTGCCATCTGCTGTCGCGGAAGTGTATTACCTTCCCCTCCCTTCCACCCCCTTCAAGCCCCGACGTCGCGCTGCTCCATTGTTTTTCGCGAAGTCGTCCTGAGATTGCAAAACGGATTTTTAATGAACTAGCTAGCTCTAGCCCTTTTTACATGAAATCCCTCCGTTCCCTTCCTGAGAGAGACTTCTCGTCACGAAAACTGTAAAATATATTCCATCCAAATCTACATCTACGTTGACTTAAATTCCAAAATTTTAGACAATTTTGCGCTTGGTAAGATCTTTTAAAATAGAATCTACCTTATGACCAATAATTAGAAAACGAAAACGTTTCAAGATATTTAACAGAATTTTTTCTATAATTACGAAGTAACTTTTTTTATGTATTCAGAATTCTTTTGAGTGATAATTACAGTCTAAAACATTTATTCAATGTTTAAGCGTTTACAACTGTGGACATAACATTTAATTGCTCTTCCACTTCAAGAATTTGAAACGTTATGGGATAAGAAAAGATTTTAATTAAAAAAAAAAGTTTTATACAATCAGTATGGTTTGGTATACGTCCCACGAACTGTGCATATTGTTTCAAAAGCGTCTAATAATTACACTTCTGTGCCTCACGAAACAACAAGGTTCGTAGAAACATAGTGTGGTATTTAGTTTCATTATTAATCTTGTGGTTCGTTGTTAACACGCTCGTCTTAGTTTAAGGTTTTTCACCGAGCCTTAATACAATTAGATTTCAACCTTACACTTTTAAGCAGCCTAAGAATATATACCATTAAAGAGTCTAAATTCTGAATAAATTATAACGTTGCAGATGTAAGACGCAAAAACAAAAGTTCATCCACAAGGTGCTGTCAGAACTTGACAAGTCGACTTTTCTCTTGACCAGTTACAATGTTCCGCCCCTATTTAATAACCCAGCACTATTCAGAAAAAAATAGGACATCCCGATCTACTCTGCTAACCAGCTCCACCCTGACTTCCCCAACATTTAAATGAAAAATTATTCAAAACTTGATAGTGAAAGTTGAAATAGAAATGTTCATGTAGAAGAAACGTGGTGATATGGTAAAATAAACTTCACCATCAACACACAGAAGTGTACAATCTTTTTAATTTATTATTTTATTAGATTAAATGCGCACAAGTTTTGCATAGGTTATTGACCATAATTCGCGATCGTGACTGTCACATGATTTGACTGCGTCACGATGACACATATACTTGAATTGTTAATGCTGTGTTATATATTTATGTATTTCATCGATGTTGCAATGAAGATTATATCATTATGTTTGTGATTCTACAACTACACGAGCCGATCGTATTACTGAAAGAGAGCTTTTGAATCCAAATGCTTTGACCTACTAACATTGAACGATTTCGAACACGATGGGCGATGAATATATTTACAAAGAAATTGAATCCAAAGAAATCACACGTCATGCTTCAGTTTTCGCTTAAACCTCTTAAGTAGTGATATAAAAATTCTGTATACTTGCGTTATTAATTTTTTTCTTATAATGTATTTTAGATAATTGATTTATTTGGAGTGTCCGGCTTTAGATGTGTTCTACTGTTCTTATACGTGTTTGTTTCGAGTGTTGTAGGGGCGATTGCAGCCCGAGAATGGAGATTCATATCGTCGTGTCGGTGAGTTTCGTGTTTACGCTGCTTACTCGCACACACACATACGCGCTCGCTTTTATGAATATATGATTACACGAGCGATACAAACGCATCACATCCATCAGTTATGTTCAATGTGGGGGTAATGGGTGGGAGTCCACGTTGTGACGGAGAGTCTTCCGGCGGACGAAGGGAAATATCGCGTGCGTCGTCCGTGGTATCATTTGTTTTCGGTGTCTTGACGGTTAACATGGCCATCCACCGTGGAGAAAGGACAGACTACCAGATAGGCATGCGATCGTAAAAATCCACCCCGTGAAAGAGGAAATTAAAGGGGCAGCACCGCCTCGTAACAGCATTCAGAAAATTACAAAAGGAGGGACTAGCTTTAAACAGCAAATCGATCAGGAATACGGGGCCGAGGATAAATAGTTACTCTAACAAGAGTATACTTGAAGAAGAAAAAAAAACCTTGGTGCCTGTTCTTCATACGGAATTAAAACATTGTTGAGGTTACTGCCAGCTCGTGGCACGAAAACATTCATGTGATAGAGCTTATTCAAACCACAACTCTTAAACACGTTACCTATTAATTTATTGTTCATCTCGTCTAATTTTTTCAACAAATCTAAAAAAATTGTTCCGTAAAAAAACAAATTGATGAACTGAATTTTAATATTTTACGTTTTACAAATGATGGATAAAATAAAATAATCATATACAGTGCATCCTTGCTTCTCGGACAGGGACTGAGTCGAAAAGTTTTATATAACACTTCTCACATTAGTAATGGCTCAGACATTAAAAGGTTGCACGTCCCAATGAATCAGATCAAAACGCAGGAAATAAAAGGAAATAGGGGAACTCGAGGCTGGATAGTGATGAAGTGTAGTAAATATAGGTGGAACAATGTCATTGGTCAAGAAAGAAATCCCGGCAGCTGACATTATTATTATTACTAAGCTGCAATTGGGCATTTGCTCGGTGGCAGCTATATACAAAGAAAATACAAATGAAACACAAATACAATTACGAAAAGATTACACTAAGGAAGAAATTTGAACTGTAGTCTTTTATCTGAAAAAGAACACAAAGGAGCCACACAAAAATCACGTTACTGCACTTCACTATTATCACTTCACTGATTCCAAAAAATAAAACTACTCAATTAAGTTTTCTTAGCCTATTTCTAAACTGATTTACGCTACCCGGATATCAGTATTTCTGCAGGCAATGAATTACAATCGCGTATTGACCTATTTACAAATTAAAATTTTCCTACGTCTGTACGTTGCCCTTTTTCTTTAATTCTGAACGAGTGGTCATTTATAGAAATATAATTTGGCGCAGTTAGATGGTTTGTTATTTCTTTCCAGGCCGGTTCACCCTTATAAGCTTTATATATTGCGAACAACCTGGCATGCTTCCTTCTATTACTGAGACCTTCTAAATTCTCGTGAGGATTGTTCGCGAATCGCCCCCCAAACATTTTTTCAGCCCGTTTTTGTATTTTTTCCAACGCTAGAGTGTGTTAATTTCGATATGGATCCCAGCACGTTACCCCATATTCTAAAATTGGCCTGACCAGCGTTTTGTAAGCATAAATCTTGGTTTTTCTCATGCTTTTCCTCAATACCCTGTTTATAAAGTGAAGCGCCCTCCACCCTTTACCTGCGACCTCGCTCACCTGATTACCCCTAAAATGTCAACCGGACCAGGGAATCGAACCCATGACCTTGCGATATCCAGCCCGCATGCTCTACCAACTGAGATAATCCGAGCCGACGAGCTAATCCGAGTTCTGCCTGAAATCTGTGAATGAACTCTTTGTTTTTCCGTCTGACAACAGCGAATTTATAATTTTTGTAGCATACCTTAATGGTAGTGTAACACTTGGGTCTAACTTTTTAATTTTGTGTTACGTGCAACTCCTTGTTATATTTTCAAGTTTTTTAAATAATTTTATTCTTCTTCTATAGAATTATTGTGCTTGTATATTCAGTCACGCGATTAATAACAATTGTTTTTTTACCTACTCAAAAGAAAAATTCAATTTTTTATTGTCATTAGTGGCTGCCATTTTACATATTTTACTATTGATATTTACATTCTATCGTTTTCTTTATAACTTCGTAAATACAATTTAAAATATGATTTAATCAGGAAGTTTTATAGGTTCTTGATTGTTTCCAATGATGTGCAGAATTCCTTCTTTGCGAAAATTACATTTAAGGGACGAGATTTTAGATTTAAAATGGTAGATGACAATTCAAGGTAGATTTTTCACTCTCACAGTTCTGTATAACAACAAGGCAATGCTTAATCGAAATCGGTACCACCATTTTTTTGTGAAATGCAAAAGTTAAGCGTGATAGACGCAGTAATTTTCTTGGCATCCGATTGGCACATAAAGTTACTCTAAAAACTGCATTAGAAGAAATGTACAAACAGAAGTATAGATTTGGCTCCGAAGTGACAGATACCTTAGGGGAAGAATTCCCCCCATAGCCTGAATGTAGCAAAGAAAACGTACAATAGCACGACGTAACAAAAGAGGCGAGAATGAGATACTTATTAATACTCCAACACCAAATGAGAATGGCTGAAGAGGCTTCTAAAACTACATGTGTGAAGTGCGGGGTTGTATGGGGAAATATTCTGTACATTCGGAAATTTTGAACTGAGAACACTGGAGCAAACAATAATGTGTGACAGTTGAATGGAAATAAAATAATACGAGCAAAGGCGTGTTGGAGAAAATAAAACAATCCGGCAAGGAGTTGCAGCTAATATACTGTAAAATGAATAGTAATAAAGAGAGTAAAATTAAAATTTCACAGTCTTAGACCAAGACCTGCAAGTAAATCAATGGCGTTTCAAAATTTCAGGAAAGAACGCACAAAAAAAATTAATTTACACAAAATAAGAATGAAATAAACTGTCGTGTTTCGTATTATAACAGTTAAAAATAAAGGAAAATTTCAAAATTCATAAAAATATTTTAATCACCCTACAACAAAAAAATTAATAATTATTTTGTTACTCTCGTACATAGTATAACAAATACATAAAATGTGGCAACGAAAAGTTTGAAGGAAAATGATTTCTAACTTGACAATAGAGGATATTAAAAAAAACTTAAGTAGGGAGGGGCAAGTTAAAAAAAATGAAATAAGCTTTTCACGACTACCAAACAAAGCTATGAGGGAATAATGGATGAAAAGTTATAGAAACTAATTTTCTACCTTTATGTATTTATAGAAACAAGTAAATATTTAAGAAAACTAGAAATATTCTCCCTTTCAAATCTCTCACACTTCGACAAACTAATAGTTAATGAAACATTGAAATAAACTTAATATCTAAGAAGCTAAATACAAACGAACAAAATGAATAGCTGAAAGAATACTGTGTAAATATAGTTTAATTTCTTTATACTACGTCCAATAGACGAGTTACTATAAGAGTATGGAGAAGTCTTATACTTTTAATGGCGGCTATACTGAAGAATCATTTTCATAAATTAAAGGTAAAAATACCATTTATCAGTCATTTCAAAGTAAGCAGTGTTTTTATTTTAAGTTACGCACTTTTTATCGTGCGTTATTTAATATTTATAGCCAACGTGAACAAGATAAGTTACATGTACAACGTTTCTTCAACAAAACGGCAGAACTTCTCTATTTAAATCATTACTTCATTATAAATAAAGTCCAAAGGTAACATCTAAAATACCCATAAGAAGGTCATGAACTTTATCAGTGTTTCAGTGTCATTCTTAACAAAATAATTTTTACTGTAGTTTATTTTAATATTAATCATTTTTTATTTTAAAATTATAAGAAAGCCGTCTTTTCACACTAATTCTGAAACATGAAAGAAAGTAATGGTTTTATTTTTTAATTGGAAAAACAATCTAACAACAAAGGATTAATGTAGGTGAAACTAAAAAATATTCAATATTGAACCCGAATGAATTTTTTTTTTACTTTTTGGCAATGCATGTAATAACATTGGTAACTCAAAGAATTAATTTAAGTCCCGTGTTTAGCCCTTTATATCTAACACCTTTTGGTTTCTATTAGTATATTCTAACGTGTCACTTAAAAATTATTCCGAAATGGAATTATGAATAAATATAGATTGTGTGTTGTGGAAATCTTTCTGTTCCCTCGTGTTGTCTATTAATCTCGGCGTATATACAATGTCAATTCGCAAGATGGCGATTTCCATTCTCCCTCTACCTCCGTTCACTGGTTCCTTACAGTTGAAGCTCAAAGGATGAATGTATACTCACTCTAGATCCACTTTGGCAATGGTTTCGCCGATGTTAAAGGACGGGAAGGGGAGGGTGGGGGGGGGGAACAATCCTCGTCGTACCATTCACGTGCAGCAGGGCGGAAAAGCTTTCGCAAGTAATAGTCGTCGTCGTATTGGTCGTGAGAAATTTCCGCTGACATGAAGCGAACCCGGGACATCTGGCCGGAGAGCTTTGTCTCACCCAAGCCTGCGGAAAGCCCCAAGATCAAACAGACCGTGTTGTATGGTCATTACATACACTATTTATATCACTACGTTAATGATACATAGAGATTTAATTGAATCAGGAAAATAATTATTATCGTTTTTAATTAAAAATGGTAATTTCTTCTTTATCCGTGAATACCCGTGCTTGCTTAAGGTGCTTCATAAACGTACACATTAGGTTTCAGTAAAGACGACGCAAAGGTGAAACAATATTCTACCAAACGAATATCTCACAAAATTCACTGCAAGTTAACACGTTTTATTGGCATCCTTGATATTCAAACATATACCGCAAAAAATATTCTTTTCAGATTAGCATAGCATTGACTAAACAATTTTGTTGTCTGTTTTTCATTGGTGCCAAATTGGTTAGTGATGCAATGGGTGCGTTCTGTTTAATTACTGGAAAAGCCTGCTATGGCTTTTCCCTTACTCTAAACACCCAAGAATATTGAAGATAGTTGGTTTTCGCGGCGAAATTGTTGAATAAGGAGTTCTTGGGTTACAACCCGGGTCATATTAGAATTTAAAACCGACGTATTCATTCAGGTGTATCAATAAAAAGTTTTTTTACTTGTTAAAGATGGTTCAGTTCTTCATCGAAACATCGGTTTTAAATTCTAATTTGACCCAAGTACTCTTTATTCACCCAAGAATATAACAGTGACAAAGTATAGATACAAATATAAAATTTCTTAGAAATATTTAAGAATGATTTAAAATGGTTATAATCTTAACAGACAATTTTCAGAACTTATCTGAGATACTCATCGTTTCTTCTACCAATTGGTAGATCTTATCAAGTGAATACTAAAAAAGAATGTTATGATTAAGGTCATTTTATGTCATTAAAATAGACGTTACAATAAAATATTATTGATATAGTATTACTTTTATGAACCCCGCGCAGCTGTGTAAGTCATAATAGGAAAATGTCGTCTTTACATTGCTGATAATTTTTTATCTCTGTGTGTAGTGCCGTTGTCTCGAATAGTACGAGTTACCATTGCCTCTAATGAACTTCCAAATTGTTTCGTCTGACTTGCACCGGTTGATTGTATTACTATGCGGACAAATAATTCTGGCGAATGGAAACTGATAAGCTCTCCCCCCATTCCCCTCCACCACAATTTTTTCTGCTGACTTTTGCGCTCATTACGACGTGTGACAATCATTGTTGCAAAACTTTGCCCAGTTCTGTCGTCTAGCCATCGTCCCCAAAGAGGAATTGGTCCACCTTCTGCTTCTCGGCGTGCGTTATTATTATTGTGTTCGTTATTAGAGACGATGTCTGCTTGCATTTGGGGCATTTGTTGTGCCTCATTTGGCGTGCAGCCTTTGCAAGCTAAAAGTGAAACTACAGCCAAAGTAATAGATGGTCGTTTGCTTTAAACGCCTTCATGAATACCATTAAAGGCACTGTGTAGGAGAGGGGGGTGGGACGCCGCTCTGGCTTTTGATGGCTGTTCTCAGGGGAGACGTGATAACCGAAATACAAATTGCTCTTTGGAAAGCGCGTTTCTCTGGCCCCGACGATCATGGCGCCCTGCTGAAATAGCTATAACCGTTGTCTGTACTGTACTGTCGTAAGAGAACAGAGGACACTGCTTCAAGAGACCTGCACGTTATGAACCGAAAAACTGCTTCGCAGGAAGCTCATCGATTGTTTTTCGTAATATGGGCCGCTTCATCATCATAACATTCTCCTCCACATCTATAATACTTGTTCTTAAATAATATCTTACATGAAAACAAGGCTTAAAGTAATTGGAACTGTAGCAAGAAACATATGGAACCAGGTAAGACAATCTGGAAATGATTAGACAATAATTCCATGACGGAGGTGACAGATCTGATAAAATTAATGATTATCAAGCTGTCTTCAAATGTGTGTTTGAATAACATAAATATGGCATATTCAAATAAAGAATACAAAATAAGAAGACTGTCATTCTGGGATATTTTTATTTTATTTCATACAAGCAAAGAAATCGTTTATCAAGAAGAAAGCTGCAATAATTTCGGAAGCCTATCCTACTAATGCTTACGGAGACTTTTCGTCGTCGTATCTGACTGGACCTTCCTGACGCTCTGATAAACAATCTGACATTATTTTATTTTATTCATTTAACCGTGGAATCGACGTCATGAGTTGAGGGAACTTGACATTTATCGTTGCGTCCATCAGTCGTCGTAAGCCTGGCGGATATTCGCCTGTCTTGTAGAGTTTGTCCTCTTTTCCATCACTTTACAATATCTCTCAAATCATGACTTATCTCGGCGACTACTTTCCAATGACACCAATCTGCCGAAACTGAGCAAATAATCGTTTTTCTTTACTCTTTTGCTTTTCTCGTCTCGGCGCAGCGAATATCTTTGGTTCATGAATCACAAGATAGCTGAAAACTTGTGTATGAGGGAGGTGAGAAATGCCACTTGCATATATGGAAATATATTTATTCCCGATACGCGTGCCAGTCGACAAGGTCCAGAAATTGGTAAGTTATTTCGTGGATCCACCAAAAACTCGCCAAGTAAAATCAATGACTAACATTTATTTAAAAATATATTTCTATACAGGCCTAGCTTCAGTTTGTGAAATAGAAAAAAGATTATTGTATAGAAATAAAATGATATTGAAAATTTCTTAGTATTAACTCCGTCAGTTGGTTTTGATGGAAAGTTCCGTACTTCTACTTTAGAATGACAATATTCCGGACACCAGTGTTAATATAAAAATGGAAATGATTGTCAGAAGAAAATTAATTATCGTTACCGGGAAATTTATTTTACATATACTTCCATCATCCAAAGAAAGGGAAGAAGTAAATTTGAACAAAGACCAACTATATCCAGAAGAAAAGGGTCAAAGAACTCCTCTTTAATGGGCGGAAAAAGAAACAGGAAACGCAATTAAAGGGTCGCTCTAAAAAAGGAAATTAATTAATAATCGTTTACGAGAAGTCAGTGAACTATTTTAAATGGTCATAGCAATGGCACTCGTGCTACACTTAATTGAAAGAAGCAATCTGTTTCCTGATTTGTTTTTCGATCGGCGTATCTCGAGCAGTGGCAGGTACTATAATTCAGTTTTGAAGAACGCGGCCTTCATTTTAATGGCTACTATCTAAAACATTAGCAAATTAAAATGATATAGAGAGAAAGGGGAATACGTTTCAGTTATTTGGTAATTTTAATAATTTTCCCAATTACGTGAAGTGGTAATTTGGGCATTCTATTGTGATTAATGATGAGATTTCTTTAGGAGCTTGTTCATTACGTTCAAGCTTGTAAATGTGTAATAAAATGTAAATACTTGCCACTTTATTTTATTACGTGCCTCTGACTGAGTTCTTTGGTTGCGTAAAACCTGTGTTAAGAACTATGTTCTGCTTTATAAATGAAATTGGATGAAAATGTATGATTATGATTTGGGAAAGTTGTTATGAACGGGCTTATAAAGTAATTCTTTATCACGATTCATTTCATATTTTATTATAGGCAAATGGCAGTGGTAAGCGAATGGAGTTAGTATTAAATTTCAACCAACATGAAATTTAGACAACACCGTAGCCAAGCCATTATTCAAACTGCAGCCAAATACCATTCATAATGTGTCGTGCTTGCTCTCCAATTTGATTCAATAAAGTAGAAATGCAGCTCACTCAGTCAATAAAATGTTGCATCGATGTTCTCTAAATGACGAATAGTTCATTAGAATATATAAACCACCTTCTTAGTCAAATTTTTTCAAGTTTTCTGTCTGAAGAGCCAACAATATAATTCTTGGTAACTGCAGACGAGGTAAACCAAAGATAGCAATGCATCACCTCGAAAATTTATATCCCACAAAGGAATATCTATGGGCCAAACAAGGGAAGATTACATTATTTTATTCATTATTTAATGTTTTTAATAAATACATTTTCGGGATGGACAGACTTGGCAAAAGTTCCTGAAATACTGCTGTGGAGAAACCTATAACGGAAATCAATATTTGCAAGGTTTAAATTTAACGTGCGTTAAATATAGTTAATGACCTTATACAAGACTTTATTCTATAAATCCGAGACAGCACGTAGCGCTTAAACTCCTTTTCCACAAGTAGTTGTAGCCATGTCATTAATTGTTTAAATAAATCATATTATTTACTATTTAGACGCAATACTATTTTAGCGAGCGTTAACAACAATGTTCACTCTTTCCAAAGTTGAAATACAGCAGTCCCATGAATTATGGATGGATTATTAATAGATCTGTATCAGTTAGAAAGGGCAAAATATTATTGAGACGTGTGTGTAGTAGCGTAACACTAAACCTGCCAGAATAAATCAAATACTGGGAGGAAGGGGGTAACGCGTTATTCACAAAGTAAAAGGAGACATGTGACTTGCAAAGTAAGTACTGGGGAGCTGGTTATTAAAGTCATTAAAAATTTTATTTGGTACGTGGCCGTTGGTAGCTCCTAACCATGAATACCGCACACAGGGGTGAATTTTACAGCCAACGGAAAGGCGGCTCGGTCAAAAGACAGAACGGCTATAAAATGTTTCAGTTTTCTAGGAAGGAGGTGCTAAAGTGACAGGAAAATTGAGTTAACTCAAACCGCTAATTAGGAGAACGTATGTTTGTAATTATTATATTTGGGGAAATATGTTAGCATAACGTTATGGCCGAGCGGGGAAAAAGATGAGATGCGGTCCTTTCTTCCAGGAAAACTAATTCTTAAGAAATGGCTCCATATTCATAAACTAGCCCAGTGCGTGTGGCAAAAGTCCAGAACGGAAAAGCCACTCCGAATTTTCTGCGAAAGAATAACTACAAGACAGCAAAATTGTTCCCGAGATTGTTGGCAATCCCATACAAGTGTATTTAAATATCAATAGCATCTTCCCCTCAAATATCCCTCCATACTCATGTTTATTTTAGTTCCCACTTCTTGGAGTAACATCTCATAAGGTTTAAACTATTTCTGTACGTTTCGTAAAATATTGTAATAATTATCCAACTTAATTTGGAAAAGAAGTCTGACTTAAATTGCGATCCAGTGGCAATATCAAAAATCTTTTAACAAATAATTGGTATTAATTATATTTACAAGAAGGAAATAATAACAAACAAATGTGAAACTTAACATATCATTTCGAAAAGCTCCTTGATGATTTAATAATTTACGATTGTTATTATAATTCTGATTTAATACGTTCTACCCCCTCAATCCTTCAGAAATTAAAATCTCTAAGGGATTCGCTCATATACATATAGATAACAATTTGGTTGGAATTTGATTCTAACACTCTATTTTTTACAAAAATACATATCTAAATAATTATTTCAATCATTTTTCCATCACACATTACCCCATTTCCAAAAAAATTAATTTATCTTTTTTTTTCGGTAAACAGACTACATGAGGGTGATCCTGAAACAGGCAACTCCCCTTTAATAGCATAGGAAGGGAATTGAAAAGGGAGAATGCGGAAGTTGAAAGTTTCTAAAAATTTATACAATGAAATTAGCTTCTTAGACTTTCTAAGACCAAGCATTATTAGGATCTCGAAGAGTTAATTGTTGCTTTAACGTTTTATTGGTGAAGTAAACAAACTATACCGAGAATGTTACGTCACAATAGTACACTTGCTACAATTATCACACATTGTCTTACGTGATGGCAGTTGATTAACTCGTGCTAGCACAGTCGAACGGTAACCGTCCGAACTGAATAACAACCCAGTGAAATTTGTTAATGCTCTTATCGTCTACAAATAATACATATAACGATGTAGATTTAGATTTATTGTTGTTTCCATTAATCATCGATTGAGGAAATAGGATACGTCATACATTAAAAATTTTAAATGAACAAAATAAAATACATAATTAAAGACAAATAAAGTTAAAATAAATTAGTAAGAAAGTGTATATAGACAAAAGTCAATATAAACACACACTGGGAAACACAAACAAGCACACACTGAGGAACACGCAATGGAGTTTTAACTACTTGGAGCTCTGCGACCAGGAAACTGTCCTTCCCTCTGTCGTAGCTCCAGGCAATACATGAAACAAACAAACAAAAGAGCAGAAAAAACTGAATAGAAATTTTAAAGATATGTGATGTGCTATTTTACAAGGCAGCTCATTCAACACGTTTTGCAGGAACCTTGATTTAAATACTAGAAGGACGACTAAGAAAATCCTGTACCGAGTAAAACGCGCCATTTAAAAGAATAGTTTTACTCTGCTTCACAAAGCTTTTGAAGGTACTATTTTTAACCTCTGGCGGAAGGCTGTTGTATAAAATTATCACGGTATTGTGAATACTTTTCTGGTGTAGAGCAAGGTGATGCTTGTCCGACCTTAGAGCTGAACGATTTCTAGTCGCGTATTTATGAAACTCGCCATTTGTTTGAAACAAATTAGTGTTTCGCTTTACAAACTTTAATATTTCATAAATATATACGCTTGGTAAAGTAAGTATTTGCAAACTTTTGAAGAAAGGTTTGCAACTCGATCTAGAATTCGTGCTAGAAATTATTCTAAATGCACGCTTTTGCAACTTAAATATTTCATTACTCCTGGAGCAGTTTCCCCAATTAGAGTTGCCATAGCTCATAATTGAATGAAAATACGCGAAATAAACCATTTTGATCATTAATCAATAACATTTCCGTACACAATAGTACTCTCTTCGTGTTAGTAAAGTTTAATGATTATTGATTAATAATAATTATTAATTACAATTATTTTGTTAAAAAGGTCGTCACATTTACCTTATTAATTGAAGAGGACGTAAAAGTGAAATATTACTTAATGATAATGATGAGAAACCCTTGGTTTTAAATCAGTCACAAATTTAATAGAAACCAAATAATATTTTAAATTTTATTATAATTTTTATTAATATTTATAGGAACTTTCAGGGTATTCCACAGCTGTCTACAATTTAAAAAACAAAGTAATCGAAACATTACAAAAACACAATAGATATTATACTATATAAAAGGTTAATTTGATTATAATTAATCATTAATTTACGATACATATATTAATTTTTTAAACTGATATTTTTTGTTTATATATTCTGTAACGTGTAATATCTATTTTCGACTTTGGAATGCGTTTGATTGCAGACTGTGCTGACTCACGCAGGGCATTTGTCAAACTTCGGAGTACAGGGTGAAACAAAGGCTCCATATCTCAAAGTTTAACAAATTTTACCGCTACCGTGCTTACCGAATACAATCTGTAACATACATTCACAAGTCGACGAAACATTGCATTCAAAATTATTTCAATGAGCCTAAAAAAATACCTTTAGTCACTTCGAAAATGATTTAAAAGATATTAAAAACAAATTTCCTTGTTATATTGTATAAATTTAATATATATTACGTTTTTTATAACGTTTCAAATAATTTTGTTTTTTAAATTGAGGGTGGCTATGGCACTGGCCTAAAGTTCCTTTAATTTTAATAAAATTTATAGTCAAAACTAAAATACAATTTTGGTCTTTATTTAATATGTGAATGATTTAAAACCAAGGATTTTTCATCATTATCATCAAATTTAAAACTAGTCATTTAATACGAAAAATTTCTTGAAAATATTACGTAACTTTTAGTGTATCTTAATGTCACTTAGGGCCTAATCTAACACTCAGTCAAAGAATGTCTCAGTCCGAGATAATTATTCAAAATGAAAATTATATGCCTTAATATGATTGGAATGCCAATTCGTTTAAAAAGTAATTGTGACCATAGATGCATCACTCATACATCCCACTGATACGTGTTTTGTTATAGCATTCAGTTCTAAGACTGGTTTGCTGCAACCTATCTTGCGCAAGCCTTTACATTTCCGCATAACTAACACATCCCACATCCTCCCTAATCTGTTCAGCGTATTCCATCCTTGGCCTCTCTCTTATGTTCTTACCCCACACACTTCCCTGTAATGCTAATTTTACAAGACCCTCATGTCGCAAAACGTGGCCTATTAATGTATCCCTTCTCTTGGTCAACGTCCTCCATATAGTTCGCTCTTCCCCTATTCTGCTAATAAATTTCTAGTTAGAGATTCTATCCGCCCATCTGAATTTCAGAATTATCCTATGACACCACGTTTCAACATTTTTTGCAACGATTTCTTAATATTTACATTTATATTACTCCTAAGTAAATTCCTTTTTTCGCGAATGTTTTCCTTGCCTGTGCTATCCTACTCTTTATGATGTACGTGATGGTTATTTAGCAACGATTTCTTGATATTTACACTTATATTACTCCTAAGTAAATTCCTTTTTTCGCGAATGTTTTCCTTGCCTGTGCTATCCTACTCTTTATGATGGACGTGATGGTTGTTATTTAGCAACGATTTCTTAATATTTACACTTATATTACTCCTAAGTAATTTCCTTTTTTCGTGAAAGTTTTCCTTGCCTGTGCTATCCTACTCTTAATGATGGACGTGATGGTTGTTATTTAGACTCGTTATGGACTAAATCCATTGCCTGGTTAGTTTTAAGCGGGGCCAAAATCTCATTAAATTCTTTAGGACCTGCTTAATTATTATAATTTACTATTTTTATATTTTCGTACGACTTTACCTTTATAATATGAGCGATATATTTAATATATATGCAAATTATTTTCGTACGTAATTGTTACGTTAGTATTCTCGTCTATGGTGACTGTCACTTGTTAGTTTCTGGAATACATGATTGAATATTGCATCCCTCCTAGATGATCACATGCAGAATTATTCGATAGTGTTGCTTATAGAGAGTCTGCGTGGCTTGGCCTGATTTCGCACGGCTTTCTCTCTCCCTCCCCTTTCCTGGGCTGCCTTTGTTTTAGCACATTGTGACGTCACGGTAGCGTGCTCCTTTTACCCCGACGCTGGTCGGCCAGATGTTGGTGAGGACGATGGAGGACAATGCTTGACGTGTTTATTTATGAGCAGGGACCTAACAAGTGCCAGCCAGCCAGCTCTCGCATTACATTTTCACACGGAGACGGAGGAGATCTGCACCTGGGAGGGAGGGAGGGGGGGCAGGGGGTGGACAGCTCTTCATTCTCGTCGTACGTCCATTTCAGGGCTTGAATATGATACACTGACCGTGACTCAGCCTCCAAATACAGTGCACCTCACACTTAAGCTTCGGTATTTACTCACTGGTCCGTTTCATCATTTATTACAGAATGTAGTTACAGAAATTTAAAATATAAATATGTAACTAAATAACTCTACTCATAAAAAAAACAATTTTTCTTACCAAATTCATATAATATATTCGTTTCAAAATTGCAATATATAGCAAGTCTGGTCGTATAAATTTATTTCAATATCAAGTTAATTTTTGTCTTCAATTGCCACGAAACAAAATTAATGCAATTATTAATTGGAACTTGTTAGAATCCAAGTAATCCTTGATTTACATCTATGACGAAATTTTTATATCGGACATATTCACAAGTTTTCTAATTAATGTTATTTATTGCCTGATGTTGGAGACGAAACGTAATGTGTTACTGTTTCCTTTCTGAATATAGTATTATTAATGAAGTCATTGATAGATAAATGTGCACTTTTAGTCTAATAAAGTAAAGATTAAAGAAATTAAATACAGAAAAAAATAAAAAAATAAAAAGATAAGGAGAATAAAAGAGAATTTATAAGAATATAAAAGATTAAGATGGATAAAAAAAATATTAATATAAAATAAATAAATAAAATATAATTTAAAAAGGATTTCAAAAGAAACCTTTTAAAAAAAGAATTAGTAAATAATTGAAATTAACAAAGGATTAAGAAATTATAAAAGTAATAAAAATAAAAAAAAAATTAAAAAGTTTAAAAAAGCAAAAAAAACCCTGGCCACCACATAACTAAACCTCTTCCCTCTCCCACACTAACCCAACCTGCCTCAACCCACACTACCTAACAGCCCCCCAAATACAACCCCCCCTACCATCGTACTGCCAAACCCCCCTCCTGACGCAACGACACGCACACATCTCACCATCCAACCCCTCATCCCTCCCACCCACCCCCATCGAACAACAAAACAGACACACTCGCCATCACCCCCCCCACCCTCCAACTAGTGATAACTCATCAGAGCAGCACTACACCAAGGTCGGGCCCACCCACGCCCGCCTCCACACGACCCTTCCAACCGATACCCAGCCCCCGTTATGGACCACCCTCACAACCTAAACACGCCCAACTCACACCCCCGACCACTGATCATACCAAGACAACTACTCCACCCTCCAGCCGACCCATTCCAACTCGCCCCCCCCAACAAAGCCCGTTGAAACAGCCGCGCCCCTCCAAACCTCCCTAGCCCCCCGTCACAACCCCCCACTAGTCCACGCCCTGCACCATGAACCCCCCCAATCCAGAACGGCCCCAGCAGCCGCCCCACCATCCCCACTTACCGCACTCTCCCAAATCCGACGGCCGACAGCTCGCCCGGGGCCGTCCCCCAAACCCGCCCCTACCATTCGAAACCCTCGAACTCCACCGGTCCAACCCCTCCCCCCCCTCCCTCCCCCGAGCAACGCCACGCCCAAACCTCCCGCCCACCCCTACCCGAGCACCACAACCCCGTCCTGACTTGGCCCGCCGCACACATGAAATCCCCCCCACCCTTCCCTCCTCACTCTGCAGCCTACTCTCCACACCCCGCTCTCCTTCAAACACTATATCCCGCAATCGAAAAGCCGTCTCTGCAGTCTCCCGCATAAACCCCAATCGCTGCTCGGCGCTCTCACACTACTCCCACGTCTCTCACGCCACACCAACTACCAGACGTGATCCCCCCCACAATGCGCCCTACATCCGCCCTACCAACATACTACTCTTACACCCACACATCCACCTGCCCAACGACCCCCCAACAAACCTATGCCCGACCTTCTCCTTGCGGGCCCACCCCCAACTGGTCAACAGCACACCAAGACCCGCAACCTAGCCCCCCCCCCACGACGCACGCAAGCTCTCCCCAACTCCCCCCCCTCCTCAACCCCGCTCCTCCTCCCCCTCTGGCAATCCGCTAGAAATACACTCCCCCCGCGGACGCCCACCACTCCACTCGCCGCTCACCTCCAACCACTGGGCCCACCCCACACAAACCACACAATACACGTACCGCAACTCCTATCCGCCACGACCTCACGAAAGCACCCCCACCCTAAATCCCCAGCCCCTGCAAACTTAGCGGCACTCAGACCCGGGGATCAATACCCGTCAGCCCGCCACACCCCGCACGCAACCACATCCCTCCACTCCATCGACTACCACCTACACAACCAAACGCACCCACCCAACCAACCACCAGACGTCTGAACTCCTGAAACCTACAGCCATGTCCTCTCAGCTTGTACCATCCCGCGCAGCCACCACCAATCACACAATGCCCACCTTCCCTCCACCTCCCCGGTGTCAATCAACAAACGCCCACCCGTCCCCATCCATTACCCCTCTGGTGCGCTACTATCTCACCATTCTAACAACCGACCCCCCTACAACAAACTCTACCCCCCCGATCATCGAATCTAGCCCCGCGAGTATACTACCTAATACCAACTCCGCCCTAACGCCAAACGACCTCACCCACCCACCCACCCTGCCACTCCTACAAACCCATCACCCATTAACACTAACAAACACTACACCCTCCCCCCCCCCGCTCCCCTTCTGCGCCACCGCAACCCTACGCATGCCCATTCGCCTCTTGGTAGAGCACCTCCACGCCTGCCGTTCCTGACAGCTACACCATCATCCTCACACATTCCCCCTCCCCGTCTATCTCCACCCAACTTACGACCCCCACCACCGACCATCAACGCCCTCTCCCAAACTCACCCCCCCACTACCTCCGACAACATCCCAACCCCAGACCTCCTGAGCCAGCCACCTCACCGCGCAACACCAACGGCCTGCTCCCGACCTGTCTCCCAACCCCCCACGCAATGTACCCACCACCCACGTCCCCTCCCACCACCCTGCCATCCACAACACGCTCCTCCTCCTATCACGACCTGATACGTTCCTCCCTCCCCCTCCCCCAACGAACCTACTACACACCTCCCACCACGGATCAGCCTCATAACCCACGACCCCAAACTCCCTTACCTCGCAGCGCCACCATAGCACTAACCAACCCTCTACCCCGCACCCGCCCCCTGCCCCCACCAATAAAACCAAAAACCAACCAACAAATCCCATCAACCATCCCCCAAATCCTCCCTACCCACAAATCCCTTCATCCATGTACACAACAAACCGTAACCCTCATCCCTTGACAAGGACCAAAAAAATACCCAGTGACCCACCACCAAAAACAAAAAAACAAAAACAACCCAGAACCCGAAAACCACCCGAACGCACAAAACATACCCCCCCCAAAAAAACGTCACCATATCGAAACCAACACACTACCCGCAACCCCTACAACAACGACTCAGACAACCCTGAACCCCCAGAATCCCACCCGACCAACATCCCCACCCAATAGCACATATAAACTCCAGAATCAGGCACAAAAAAAACAAACCCTTCCCCAGAAACCCCAACCACGCACCCGCCACCTATCCCAAACAAAACGAACCGTAGGCACAAAACCAGTGTCCATAGGTAAACACAGAACAGCCAAGTTAAAACGTAATGCTCAATTTAAACACGGATACTAGAAAATGCAAAAAGTGCCCCAAAATAATTAATGATATTTTAAATAAACAAACCAATATAATTTTAGTTATCCGCTTGGGGCTCGCAAAACAATATCAAACGAATTATACCCCTTAAAAATATTCTTCCTTTCACTTTCTAGCGTTAAAAAGACACAACCAATGTAATGACTAAGGCTCGCCACGTCAAAGCTGGATCCAGATTGAAATAAAAACTACAAAATTATTCTTCACTGTCTAATTATATCAAGACGAGAAAAAGTACACCCACACAGCCCTGAAATATTTTAAATTAAAAGTTTTAATAATGCTTGCTTTTTATTGTCATAAATCGGGTTCACTGTTATACTTTAAAGTTTTATGAACTATAATCTTCAAAATATAATCTAAATGTTTGTTGATAAGTTGAATATTTATTAAATGGCGAAAACGTACATAAAAGAACAGAACTATACAATTTTTGTTCTACTTATCAATAGTTCTCATCATATATTATCAATATAAATGTCACAATATAAATATATATTTTGTTCCAGAAACCATTAAAAATACTAATTAAATTATTACTTAGTAAATATAGTCTTCCCAAACGTATACTTATTTACACAATTATTTATATGTATAACAGAAATTTATAGTTTTAATCAGCTAAAATATAGGTACAGAGCATAGAAAGAGGTAAATTACATGTATGACAGACCCAAATATTCGATTCTGAAATTATTTAGTAGTTTTCCTTGTTAGAACAGTTGTCCTCGTTTGTTCTGTTATATAGTTTTCTTCCAGACACGTATGTCCTTAAATGGCGTCATGTAACAAAGAGCTCCTTCACAGACTGATATCGGATACAGTTCACTGCCCCCTGATTATCTTTGACAATATAGATCTCTTTTCATCTTCTCCTATCAAATGATTTTCATCTGTTTACTCTGTCTATCCAAATTATTTTCAACCATTTCCCAGCTCACACCTTTCTGTGCCTTCAAGATATTTCCATATAGGAAAAATTCCCACGAAAGTGAAAAGAAGCAAAAAAAATGTATACTGCATAATTATCGTTCGCAATGAATTCTTTGTTGAGGAATATATTAACCGTGGCTGTCGCGTGTCTCTGAAGCGGATACTACTTATTATTCGCCAGGTCTTTTTAACGTACGTTTCCCGAGTGGAATGTCGGTCGGGATAAGAAAAAAAATTATCTCGATTTCGAATAAGTACAACGTAGCAGTTTGTGAGATAGTGTGGCCTATCTTAAAGACACGCCGCCGACGTAGAAATTACATTTCCATATTTCCGATACGGTACCTAAGAAAACGGGGTACGCAATTTTATTTTTCCCTCTGTTAAGGGAAGCGTTCTGTTGTAGGGAAAGGTAATGTGGTGAGGGGACCGCGAATTACATCCACAACTGCTTAACATTAGGCAAATTTTATGCAAAAGGTGTTCTCGGGATGGCGGACTGCCTCAAAGTGATGCAAATGCCTCGGTACCTTGTCCTTCTCCGACCGTTTCACCGCAATAACACGGAAATATTGTCCTGACGTGGTGAAATGCGACTCACTGTGGTGGGGTTTCATTCGATCCTTGATCTTTCTCAGTACACTTCTTTCATAGTAAATTTTCCTACCTCTCCTTTTAAAATTTCTGCCTTCAGTCTAATTTCTCTTAATTCTACCCTACTCATTGAAGATATTATTGTGTTGACTAGTATTGTAATAATTACTAGATTTGAATAGTTATATAAGAATGAATAAACAAGGTACTCTAATTTATGCATAATATATTCAAAACTATGACAGAATTTTTTTTCGTACTATCGGTATGAAACATTTTTGGTGCTGTTGATGCGCAGTTGTCAGCTGACGTCCTCCTGATGTAATTTAAAATTTTTTTCTTGTTTCAAAACGATCAGTACACATGTTCATTGGATCTTTCCCAAATAACATGCTGCAACTAAGTACATTTCTGTAGGTTGCTACGTAGGCCTATATGTATCTCTTGCTTGGCCTCCCGCCAAATGAAAAGACTAATAAATTTTACTTCACTTAAGACGCGAGAACTAATCACACTCTGTACTCATTTGTGCAAACACTCGTTTTGATCAGCATCGCTTTTGACGCCGAAAGTCATTAATCCTTCCCGATTGGCTAGTCAGCACTTACCCTTCACCAGAATTCAATTCGATTTTCTTAGGACTGTTAGTGAATTAAAATACATATTTTTTTACATAGACTAATGGCGTCCAGAAAGATGAAAAATGAATGAGAGAAATCTCGTAAGAGTTTTATTCACCTGCAAGCACCGAAATTAAATTCTAGTAAGTTTTCAGTTCTCTGTTGACCGGATCCAGGCAAACTCGAAAGAACCAAAATTATTCGTTTATGTCATACAGACTTAGATTTCACCATTTTTTTTCTATAAAAAATCTCTTCATTGGCAAAAACATTTAACATTGTACGTAAGGCTAAACAATATTTTTGTTGATGAAGAAAAGTATCACAGAATTAGAAGGAAAAGTTGTAACAAAAACCTGAGAAAATAATCAATTTAATATAGGGATTGGCCTACTCCGTTTAGTTTACGTCTTTCATTTTCCACGTTTATTCTGTTATTGTCTTCCTTGCAAATTTTCTGTCTGTTTACCCTTCTTGCTTTGAACTTATTTTGTCTTCTTACTCGTCAAATAGATGCCCCTATTAAAATTTCTAATAACAATTCAATGAACTTCGGTTTTTGTTATAGCATAAACATTCAAGTGCATGTTTTATTTGACTAAGGTGACTGTCATGAACAAAAAACCAGATTTAGAAATATTGTAGGATAATTGAAATGTAATTATAATAATACACAACAAACTTGCTATCATATCTGAATAAAAAATTAATTCCCTGTCACCAGATATCAAGGAGCTTTATTGCAAGATATAAATATACAAATAGGGTATATCTATTGTAATTATTTATTTTTTATTGTAAGCAAATTTTAAAAATGAGTTTTTAGTAGTGACGTATGGGTGTAACTATGTAAGTAGTTACAATTTGGTTTTGTAAAGTATCTACAGATGATTGCAATGTATTTGTTGTCCTCACATACTTGTAGAATGTTATTAAATACCGAAGAATTTCCGTAGAATTTGGGTTCCTAGAATTATCTTTCGACAAAAAGTAAATTATAAAATGTACATACACTTGTAAAAATACCTAATTTGAGCAACGTATACTTTCATTTATGTGATCTAGACATTATAAATCTTTATATTTCAATGTAATTCGTTTGAGAAAGATAAAAAAAATATTTTTTAAAAATACTCTTTAAATAGAGTGGTGTTTCGCTAATTACGTTATTTATTGGGTTATTAAAAAATTGGGCATTTATGGTCTTCCACGTCGTTATTCATAATCATTAATAATATTTTTGCAAAAGAATAGGTCATCTGTCCACAACCAGTTTAGTTGTGCACAATTTTTATTCTAGAAATAAATCAAATTATTCAACAAATATGGAGAAATATTAATAAATAGAGATAAAAATTCCGTTTTTGAATTACTTTATTAAATAAATTCACATAAAACATTAAGCAGTTAATATATAAATATAAATTCAAAAAGTGAAATGATTTATTTTACTATACTCAAGTAAAGAATTAACATAATTAGATGTTTGTTAAAAGTACTTCAGCTACGGATGATAATTTAATTTCAACGGTGTTATTAGAGTGTAAGGAATTATTATAATTTCTTTAAAAATTCCTAAACACCATTGAATCCTAGTTTCTTTTAGGGCCTGTGAGTTTCCCCAATACTAACTCTAATATTTTCTATATTACTTGATTATGTGCATTATTTAATATCCAGCCAGTTTAGTTCATGGTTTACATATCATTGTCAATTATGGATAAATTTTCCTGGCAATTTTTCAACCGATATTTTGTATTACATCTGCCAACGCATATCATCGTATTGTCTGAAATATATGATACGCTTTTTTAATTTCATATTTCAACTCGTCTGCATTTATAAATCAAATCATTCCTGGCGTATACTCACTCGTTTAACAGAGTAATTTTTTTATTCTGGGAAGTACTTGTGAATAATTCCACGTAGTGATTTTTATTTCTCGTGACTCGGCTTTTATTTTTAAAAATGTCATAAGCCTCTTTTAAGCACGAATTACATTCAATACGTTTCAAAGTCCTTATTTCAAGGACCTTATGTTATTACATCCAACTGAAAGGTAACTCTCAGTAAAAGTCCAATCCGATCAATGTTAATATTCTCCTCACTCCATGAATCTGATGAAATTGTCTACTCTTTGTTTCGTTTATAATTTGGGAATATTTCTCTTTTGACGTGGATTGCTTTAGTTTTTCTACTAGTTAGTAATCGTTTACATGCTTAGCTGTAATGGCACAGTTGCGTGTGTTGTTGTTAACACTTCATAAAGGAAGACAAATTGTTTCCATATACTTAAGCTCTTAAAATATTAGCAGACATGGCAGTACCTCTTTGTCCACAATCACATCACATTACATTAATGGTCAGCCAAGGTTGTTTGACAGATTTCGCCGTCCTTGTAAGATAATAGGGAAGGTAATTTCGGTGATTTGGAGGGTGATTGCGGGGTGGGGGGTTAAACCTACCTGGCTATTAGCTAATGCAACCCCCATCGTGGCCTGCTATCGGGGACGGAGGAAGATGAATGCCAACTAAGAGACAAACGGGACTGAACCCGTCAAAGGCCATCGCTTTTCGCTAAATGGACCGTAAAGTAAAAGTCTCTTACTCCCTCTCATGGAATTAGAAGACTCCGCCTTTCCCTGAACCTCAGTTTACTGTGGCAATAACTTTAATTTCTGGTCTATTTTCTCCTATCTGTTACACACGATCATTACTTGGTCCATGAAAGTTTCCATATTTACGTTTATTTTGGATTTTTCACTTTATAAACTAATCTCATAACTGTCCCCGCTCCACGTGCATTCACAGAGACTTATATTCATCTCATTACTTAAAATATTATGTTAGTCTGGTTCCAAAAAATAATGTTTTAAACTAAGATATTATTTCCAATCGTTAGAAAAAAATCGTTTTACTCTAATTATTAAACAAATATTGTTTTTAAATTAAACTTAATAATCCATAAAATAACTCACGCCAATGAGTTTTATGAAAGTGAAATTTTTAATGGACCAAATTATTTTACCGTCGAATCAACATAAACGAACTTATAAAGTACTAAAATGTACTGAATCGTCATTGAGTTAAAATATTTTAAAGCTGTCATTTAATTTATTTTTATACAATATGGAAATCAGATGTAAAGTAAAATAAATATTTGAAATAGTGAAGTGATGAACGTAATGTTTTTTAACCGGTTCAGTTACCAAAACACCGAATTACATAACGCTGAAAAACGTTTTTCTTCACAATGTCCGACGTATTTTTTATTGAGAATTTAGGGTTACGTCAACCCTGGGGTCATTTGCGACTGTACAGAATTTACAAAATTATGTCCAGATAACATAAAATAATAAAAAACAAACCATTGATTTGCGTTGACGACAAAATAATAGGTGAACAATAACATAGAGACAAAAAAGTTTGGATGATTTTACATGAAATTTAATCTATCAGTATTGTTTTTTCCATAAATAATAAATTACTCTTTATCGCTTCCGTCCACCCGTAAAATTTATTTTTTCGAAAATCTTAATAGTCCGACGAATTGTAGATTTAAATTTTTTTAGTATCAAATGAAATTTATTTTATTATAATTGTGGTTCAATTTTATTTACAATATAACATTGAGAAATAATTTATTTAAAACAAATGTTCATAATGAATAAGACAATGCTGATAATCTTTGTAAAAACAAATCAGTGATTGTTCCCTGATTATTTATACAAGTTCTGACAACTGAATTTTTGTGGTTTTGAAAATACTAATTTTTGGTTTATTTCATGAACTTAATCTTAAGAGAAATTATTACTAAACAATTTTTGGGGGTATCGGTTATTAGGGATTAGAGATATTAAATAATGAAAAGGAAATGAAAAATCATTTACCGTCTCTTCAAAAAGTAATTAGAAGTG
Organism: Eucriotettix oculatus; assembly: GCA_034510155.1. Classification (NCBI taxonomy): domain Eukaryota; kingdom Metazoa; phylum Arthropoda; class Insecta; order Orthoptera; family Tetrigidae; genus Eucriotettix; species Eucriotettix oculatus. The sequence continues at coordinate 39,538,250 of CM067382.1, forward strand.
AATATTCTTTTGCAAGTAGTTGAGAATCCTGCCTACCCCCACAACGTATATGATCCGCGCGACAACAATTGAGAATTCTGTCGAACTCTGTGATATTTTCCCCGGTTTCAGTTAAGAGTGGAGTGGCCATGTCTTATATTCTCCGAAGATATATAGCAGTACGTAGCTGTCGCCGTATGTTGTTGCTCGGGAGACTGAAAAATAAAGGTTAAATATTTGATGCATTCGTGTTCGGACTAGTAATGTGTCACGACTACTTCCTTTGCTTTTCTTTCATCCTTCCTGGGAAATCTTTCCTGATATTTGTCTCTCGCCTCAGGCATACGGAATAAAGGATATTCTAAAATATAAATGGGGGAGAGAGAGTGTTTTAAACTAAGAACTCTACCAAGCCATGAGAAAAAAACTCCTTACATGAAAATTGAATTTCTTACACCTGATAAGGTCATTTTTCAAACATCATAAATTAATTCACTGGAAGAATTAATCATATCCAATCCTATTTCCAATTTATTATCCATAATTCCTTACTTCGGTCTTGCATCTCACGACTGCTATTCCTTTGCTCTATCTTCAAACTATTTCCGTTTATCTTTAAAAAACTTACAATTAGCTCTGAATCGACTATTAATTTGTCTTAGTGTTAATATGTAAGCACAATAAAATCAAAAATAATTATTTTTCAAAATACAATTTATCAACACTAAGCACCTTATTCTGCGCTGGTATGGAAAACACACACACACGAAGAAATTGTACTCTTATATTTTCCCACCGTTGAGAATCATATAATGAAACGATTAAATTACAATATGCTCTGTCAATAGAGACAATCAGATGATTACATATCGCTGTTATCAGAAGATTGGGGTTAACAAAACTTTTATTTTAAATTAAATATATACATTAAAAGAATCAATAGATTTACTAAAAGATTACACAGTAAAATAAATTCTCTTCATTACAAGACGACGAACTGCGCCAGCCGAAGTAAATTACAAGAAGAAATAATTTACAATAGTGAGATAGATTCAACGTTGCTTGATTTTAATGATAATAAAAAAAGAGACAGTTATTAGGGATTGGTAAGATTTTTCTTACCTGAGTGAAAAAAAATTATAATTAATGGTGGTCGTATATACATTTAGAATTGTACATGGATTGCACGGAAGTTAATTAATGGATTTTCATGTAGCTTACCTCTTCTCACTTGTGTACCTTTGAAGTTGGCTCCAACAGAGGTAGATCCAAATTTCTTCTCGATCCTTTTTTCCTCCAGGAAAAACCTCTTTTAGCCTAGTTTCCCTGTAGCTCAAAAGAATTTTATTCTATTTTATAGTAGATTTGTTTTAAAAAGTTCCACTTGAGCTTGATCTCCCAATATCCTCCATTCTATTAAACATGTTACACCATCAGCTTCCCATCACGTTACGATCTTTCTCCGGCGTTGATGTGACGTCCATCTTGACATTTATATACTGATCCAATTAGAGCACTCTTTGAAACTCCGCCTTATAAATAATCGTCCCATTAGAGTATTTGCTTCAGTCAGTTTCCTAAAATTAGCGGCTGCACTCTTAAAAACAATTACAGATGCTTTAAATTGTATCTTCAATCCTCAATGTAAGTACAAAAATTTTAAAAATAAATTGAAGAGAAAAGTTGTATTAGTTAAGAAAAATGACTTATAATGCGTGTTAACCTTCGAAACACAGACAAAAGTTATAACACGGCATATGGACAGATAATAAACAAAAGTGTAATTGAACACGATTTACTGGCACGTTGAGTGGCAACCAGAATTTTAAACAATTCATTGTCGACCTTGGGAACTCTAACAAAACAGATCACAAGTGGATGTCTCCGGTCACTTTTAGTGGCTTACGTGACATAATCACTGCTTTGCTTACAGGTCAAACCAACCTATTACGATTTTTAGTGCTTTTATTAATTTACCTAATGCCCTGATACTCACTAATATATAAAATTCGTATGTACAATTTGAGTTCTTTGTAACTATTAAACGAGTACTTAATTGGGATTGATAGACGAGTAGTTTTATGTATTAGAGAATTTTTACGAGACCGACAGCAAATGGTTAAAGTAGGGAACGAACTATCCTCAGTTGCGAAAGCTAAATCGGGTGTGCCGCAGGGTTCCGTTATTGGTCCCTTATTATTTCTAGTCTACGTAAATGATTTAGCATCAGGCATCAATTCTCAGGTACGTCTTTTTGCTGACGACTGCGTAATATATCGGAAAATAAAAACTGTGATCGATGAAGAACTTCTACAAAAAGAATTAGACACAATAATAGATTGGGCACCTGTTAATAAAATGAAAATAAATTGTAACAAGAAAAAGGCAATAAGCTTTTGTAGGCGTCGCGTTGAAATAGTACTTAGTTATAAGCTCAGCGGTAGTGAAATAGTACAAGAAAGTAACTGTAAGTATTTGGGCATATACTTGAGCAGTAAGACGGGTTGGGAATATCAAATAGGCATTGTGACTAGGAAGGCATGGAAGGCACTTCATTTCGTCATGCGGATTTTAAAGAAAGCAAACTGTGAAACACGGGAACTTACATACAAATCTCTCGTGCGTCCAGTACTAGAATACGGCTGTATTTGTTGGGATCAGTTCCAAAAATATCAGGTCGAGGCACTGGAAAGGGTACAGAGGGGGGCGGCAAAATTTGTTAAGCGGTGTCCTGGTCACAGAAACGAGAAGGTTCGTCAATTAGTGTGGGATGTGTTAGAAAAACGACGACAAAATTTACATCTCGGGGCTCTTTTTAAAGCGTACGCAGGCCAACAATCCTGGGAAGATATTGCATCAAAGTTTTTAGACGTAAATTATTTCAGTAGAGGGGAACAACATTGTAAAATTGGGCAGTGTAACTTTAAAACTGACGTTGGGAAATTTTCATTTTTAAATCGGACTGTAAGGGATTGGAACAATTTACCTGCAGAAGTCTTCCAAACATTCCCTGCCAATAGAAACGTGTTTCAGGGAAGAATTAGAAAGTGTAGTGAAACAATATATGAATAATGGGTACTTTTTTTTATCTTTTTTGTTAGGATTTAATTTAATTTATATTATATTAGTGTAATTATTATTTGTAACATTTTATTTTTAAGTTTATTTTTTGTTACTGCCACCGAGTGCTATATTAATAAATTCAATTCAATTAATTTCTAAAGCCAGATACCTTAACTGAGAAAGTAATTTGAACTCGAGTTATTCTGTATATAGTGACAATCTATGCAATTTTATTCTGATTTTTTTTTATTATATTGTGTTTGTTTGTGTGTGTGTGTGTTCGTTGCAACCAGTCGGAATGGTCGTCATCTACTGAAAATATTTAACTTGCTGGAGCTAAGGCTATGAAGTTATCACTCCGGTCCAGGAAGAGCCATGGTTCCCTTTCAGGAATGCACAAGTGGATGTCAAGGAGGACACAAGACACTTAGGAGGTTGGCAGACCGTTGGATGCTCGAGGAAGAGGAACACCCGAGATAAAGCAGAAGGAGCGACACTTCACGCCATAAAAGCCATTACTTGTATATCATGAATTATCTCCACTCTTTCGTTGTTGATGATCCATGGTGGTGGAAAATGTACTGTCTAATATAAGTTTAGAAGCATAAACTTCAAATGGGTTTGCTATCGTGAAACTGCTCTTGACCTAAACTTCAGTAAGCTACTCAACATAATCTATGGCACTTGTAGCTTACAAAAAAATTTTATGCCTAACTCAATATTCTACTACAATTGTGGAACATTACATGAAATTATTTCAGGATTTCAGTGGGATAATCATAATAGTAATTTCAGGTAATGTTCCACAATTGTAGTAGAACATTGAGTTGGGTATTATTTTATATTATTATAATTTCAAACATTAAGATAAATATGCATAAGCCCACTGTTTAGATTTTATTTCACATCTTAATCGTTTCATATTAAAAGAATATAGTCAAAAACGTGTTATTAGAGCAATATGTCAGGTTTCCTCACGAACTTCTTGCAGAACTCTGTTCAAAAAGTTAGGCATTTTCACTTTAACGTGCCAATACATTTATTCATTGATGTTATTTGTAATCACAAATAGGCACTTATTTTTGAATAATACTGATATTCATCCCTTCAATACAAGGAACAAAAATAATCTGTATAAAAAATGTAAAACATTGTCAATTGCACAGAAAGGTGTGCATTATTCAGGGATATCCATCTTCAACAGACTGCCGCACAGAATTAAACAGTTGTCCGATAATCAAGGTAATTTTAAGACTGAATATTGCTCATTTTTGCTTAGCCACTCCTTCTATTCAATAAAGGAATTTATAGAAGAATCGGAGAAGAGTAATTTATTATAGTTTATAATACAAAACTTTGTTATAAGTATATTTTCTTTTATACAATAAAATAATGTAATAAATGTACACCCTGACCCATTCCACATCCTTGAAGCTTAGCTTCTTTACAGGATCTACGGAATATGATTATTATTATATAAGAAAACGAAAATGGTCAACCCCGGGGAATATAAAATAGGAAACTAAAACGTGTCTCGTGTAAATATCTCGGTGAAACTTTTAATAAGAAATTAAACTGGGGCGAACACGTAAACTTAGTAGCGCGGAAGGGATGGAGGTCGTTGCACTTAAACAGGATATTGAAGAAAAGTACAAGACCGAGGCAGCTTCTTGCACTTCTCTAGTTAGACCTATGCAAAGTTGGAATCCTTACAAAGCGGAGCACATTAATGCCCTGGATAAAATTCAGGAACGGACTGGGGTTTTGTGTGTGGACGAAACTAAATGGGAACCACTCGTTGATAGGAGGAAAAAGGCTATACTAGGGGAATTCTACGAAGCTTTACTCGGACGTTCAGGCTTAGTCAGAAATAAGGGAGCGGCTAAGTATACCTCCAAATTTTTCTCTAAAAACGACCGTGATTCAAATTGAAGAAAAGGGACCAAAGAACGTATGTGGAAAATATTCCTTCGTAAACAGGGTGATCAGGGACTGGAATGCTTTGTATGCAAGGGTAGTAGAGGCTTTCCCTGACAATACAAATGTCTTCAAAAAGAAGTTAGAAAAACTGAAAAGTTATTTAGTAAAAAAAAGAACGTGAAATATTTTAAAACTGTATTTTTTCTGTAATTTATCTTTGTTCTGTTAGTTTATCAACAATTTATCTTTGTATTTTAATTTTATCAACAAACTGCCACCGGGCAAATGGCCACCTGTAGCCATAATAAATACAATACAATGTGTTTTTGAAAAAGTCGTAATAACCCAAGCGGCATTAAAACAATAGAATACCGTGAGATGGGTTACTGAAGGGAAGAGTCACATAGTACCTAATTTCTAAACAGCTCTTACGGTTTTATAAAAGCTAAGAAAAAATAAAAATGAGAAGAATTTTGATTTTAATATCGTGCTCTCGTTGTTTTACACAGAAATGTCCGCTTAGCAATTGAGGTTTCTTGATATATAAATAAAATACTAAGTTCGAGATTTAAAGGTTGTCTCAACTAAAGTTTACGTTTATGTCGAATTCGTGTATTGGGAAATGGTAGTATCAGAAAACTGTCGTCACCTCCCATGTAATTTTTGTGTGCTTCTGAGCACGTGATGGTAATGGAACCGTGTTGTCGGAGTTTAGCGATTCCGCCACCCTCTGGGAACAGCAGGACCACGTCTGATTTTTTTTTCTCCCCCCACTCTGTACTCTGCAAAGTTTTAACACGCGCGTTAATGGGCACAAGAGGTACGACGATTTCTTGCATTTATCCCGAGGCTGTGACGATGTCGCGGTTGCAAGCAGACTCCTGATGACACGATGGTCCAAGAGCGGACGTAGAAGGCGAAAAAGAAAAAGCAAGAGTAGTGAGTGAGATTCCGTGTCCGCCATTAAAGCAAGACCTTAAACGGCCTCGTGTGGCACTTTGCTGAATTTCGTAATGCTGCCTGTAACCTTCGTGAGTTTCGCAGCTGAAATTTCATTTCAGACAAAATTTTTAACAACAACGACAGGTATCCAAAGAAGAAACTGCGCAAATTTTTAGACTGGTGCATCATTTTTTTTTTAAAAGTTCACTGATAGTATTTTAAACTAGCGAATCGAACAAACAAGTTTAACTTACAAAGCTTAACGCGAGATTGGATGTTTGGTACCTGAAAATGAGTAAAAGAGACGTCTGGAAAATATCACGACTTTTATTTAAATATTGTTGCAATTGTGAGATTTTTTAGCGGAGTTAGAAATGTAACTTTTTCCAATAAAAATCTGACTTACATATTTTTCGTAGTACATAAGATAGTATTCGTACGTATAGAAATTACTTGCAGAGAGATATTCGATAAATACTTACTCCTTCAGGTCAAATAATTTTTTTTAAATTAATTAAATATAATTTATTTAGTGCCAATATAATAAAAATTAAAAAAAGAAAAAATTATAAAAAAATTATAATATTTTACATAAAAGATATAAGAATTGACAAAATAAAATTTTTAAACAACTCCCTTTAAACGGAATTACACTTCTTATATCTCGTATAGCCAACGTCGGAGCTCAAAATGTAACAGAAATTTTGAAATAAGATTTTAAATTTTAAGTAGGAGAATAAAATTGAAACATAAATGCTATTTGGTGAGATATGTTTTTGAAATATATGCAACACAAAAACAAGAGCCTGGTATTCCAATATTCGAAGAAACAGTGAAAATCTAGGGATTTTTTGTAACTTAAATTTTTACGTTTCTGCCAGTAGCTATTCTGTTTATTAGAAGTCAATAATTATATTTGATTATAATTAAAATTTTATATACATGTTTTTTTCTTTCACATCAATGTAATTTTTTTAAGTTTCCTTTCTTTTCGTTTATTTTAATAAAATTTTCTCTTACGTATTCTCCAATTTTAATTTTTTCTCATTAACAAATTATTCACTTTATTTATATCTTCATTTAATTGCCTATTATTTTATATTTTCGTTTATGAGTATTTAGCGTAATTTTCTTTGTGTTTTGTCTTTACATTTCACTTATGTATTTTTATAGTTGAATTATTCATTGTTGTCTTATATTGTCTTTTAACAGTGCTTTGACTTGGCGTATTTCTTCAGCAGCGGACTAATGGAATCAATAAATTTGAAACCTAAATTGTTTCATTTAACGTGTGATCAATTCAAGAGGCCCTCTTCTGTGAGATATATTCGCTGCTTTTATGTAGCACGGAGCTTGATTTGAATGGACACTCGCTGCGCCAAGCAAGGTTTCCAACCCTTTGCTGTGTGAATCCCCTCACAATTGACTGGCCTTGTACGTGCATTTTGCTAAATGCCCACGATTTACGAGTAATCCGTCAGCCTGTACGTTACGGGATCCCCTTTGCTAAGCTCCACTGTTTATGGTGTCTTCCACGTCTTAACTCTCTCTATGACGTGCCTGGGACAGCCGCGGATGGATACAATCTCACCTGCCGGATCGAATTTATAATTTGGATCTCCCCCTCCCGCCCCCCCCCCTTCCCGCGACAACCGCCATGCAGTATAACGCATCCGTTTAGCTGTGAACCGCACATTAACAACACGCTAACCAGCCACACGCATTTACTCATCCTCGCCACGCACTGCGTGAACTAAGAATTATGAGCTGCTATACTCCCCTTCAACCCTAAAACACTCCATAAATGACAAAACGGACAATATCTTTAGCACATCTGATAAATACAGTCTCCAGCGCAGACCTAAATTTTCATTTTTAATTACAGGAACGACGTTACAATTAGGAGAACATTTCGTTACATTAAAAAACCAATCCGCCATCCAGATTTAAGCCTTTACTATTAAGGCCAGCTATTATTAACTTTTTTTTACAAAAGTTGAGCGCATAGGAAAATAATTTATTCACATTGAAATGAATATGGGGGAACGTTACTGATTTTTTAATTTTATTTTTTAAAATTTATATAAAATTGAAAATTCATTTACTTAACATTCATTAATTTACACTATATATTTTTAAAAAAATTTAATTTCGAAAGTCGACCTTGTTTTCTAACTATTAACACTAAATACTTTATAAACTATTTACAACACATGAAATATCTTATAAACTAGAAGCACAGACCGCCTCTGACTGGCTAGATGTTGACGCTGGAGCGATGGCGCCTCCCATTGGTCCACTTACTTCCTCAAGCTCTAGTCTCCGGAGGCTGTTAAATTGTATAAAATTGTTAATTTAAAGAGAAAAATGTATTAGTAATTGTAATTTTTATACGTCGCTAATGACTACTTTGTTGATGCGACTATAAATAATAATAAATATATCTATTCTAGGGTCGTCTTAGCGGGCTTCTCATAGAAACAGAAATACATACACAAACCTAAAATAAATCCATATGAAAATATAAAAATTTTCCATATCTTAATAATATACGAAGGGAAGGAATTTCAAAGATATATTATTTAAAAAGTAGAACTTTTACAGCCCACATCAAAAACTACTTAGATTACGTTTAAAGCTTTAAATAAAAGAAATTAATGTAAATATAATTGAATCTAAAACAAATACCAATAATTCATTGGAACACAACTAATATTTTCTTCTGAAAAAAATCTCAATTTAGTTGAACTATTTGCCAAATGCAGGTTTGTTTGTCGATCAAATCTACTGATCGCATATTTGAAGGTGCGCAATAAACAATTTAATTTAATTAATTATTGTTCTATTTGACAAACAAACATATTGAGTAGTTATAATCACACTAAATAGACGGCAAATATTACGCGAATTTCCGTATCGTTACATATGTAATATTATGAAACAAACACACGTAATAGTAAAAACTACAAAACCGATGATTCGGATATTAATTTAATTGTTTACCGTCAAAGCAATGTGATTCCTTGTGCTTATTAGCAGCGACCTAATATTAGAAATCAATTAGCTGTAGCGCACAGAGCAGTGGAAATAATATGTACTCATAATTAAATAGATCATTTAAATTGACATGAGATATTATTTTTTTATGAGCCTTGTAGGTGATTATTCTTTCCTTGGATCATAGAAACGTATTTCATCAACATCAATTAGCTAATTCGCTGCGAATAAATTTCTCTGCTAATTAGAATGAAAAGGTGTAGTGGTGAATTTATTGCTCCTCTGAGATTTTTTTATAACTGAAAACTGCTCTTCTGCTCAGTAACGTGAAGGTAAATTAAATGAAAGCAAGTTTAATATAGTGAAATAGTAATAAACTACCACAATATGAAAATAAAGAAGACCACTCAATGTTAACGGAGTTTTTAATGGCGTAATAAAATAGTTCTCGGTGTTTCGGCGCAGTTCATATTTGAATTATTACCGTAATATATTAAATATTATGATAGAAGGAAAGTTTAGGACTAGAGAAGGGTTTTCAGATTTACATTTCTCAACGTTTTAAATATAACATTTCCCTCTATAGAGGATTAGTCAATTCAATTATATTTGCGATTCTGATAATACACTCAGTAATATCCTGATAACAATTTTTCCATTGCCTACGTTTACCTTTCTACTTTCCGACTTCCTCGTTAAACTCTTTCTTTTCCCTTTCCCCCGTTTCAGATCCTTCCCCTCCGCTCTCTTGTCCCTTTCAACTTGTTGTTTAGTACTATTTTTCTTTCGCTCTCACTTTGCTTTTTGCAGCGTAATTTACGCTTTAGAAAACCAAATCACGTACTTGAGCCGTCGCATCCAGACTGATGACGACGGTGATGATGGTGATGATTACGATGACTGCACGTAGCGCCTTTCTGTTGCCGCTTAAATGCATTTATCGTCATCCAGTCCTCGTCTTCCCTTCCGTACACTCACACCTGGAAAATGAAGTTAAAACACTTTGCTCCGTTGAGTCTTGATGCAAAAAGGAGGGAGGGACGAGTTGGTTTTTAACGCTCGCAAATTACAAAGCGTATTTTGTACGCCGCTTAATATGTCTCCACACTCTCGCACACACACACACACAAACAGTCGTAATCCGACATATATCACACAAACACACCAACTGTCTCTCTGAAAGGGTGGAAAACGATTCTACTTGACTACATAATACACACAAAAAGGCGCCCGTACTTGAGCCGCATCTTTTCTCTGGGTCTTAACATGATATCACACCGCCTTCTGTTACTGGGATTAGATGGTGTTATCCGTAGAAGTCATTAAGACAACACGTTCTCGTTTATTCTATACTAAATGGCCTGTATAGGAAATCGATAGGTTGTAGAGTTCAGTGGTGTTCCTTTGGAAGCTCTTAAATTTTGAATGATATGCCAAGTTTTCCCTAAAAAAACCTCATCACCTTGTGTTCAATACATTACGCGTACAGTGAGTTACATTAAATCTATTATTTACTGTACTACACTCAATCAACCAGACCCAAAGAACCGAGTACTTGCGTAGACCCTGAAAAAAGGAATTTATCTTCAACTTTCTGAAACGTACATATTTTTCTTTGATGTGCGATTTTCTTTCACCTAAAGATTTTCGTTTTCATGTTACGGCCAACAGTACCAGATAATCCGTATATTGTCATGTGCTACAGCAAATAAATTAATTTAGAATAAATTATTCCTTTTGTAAATTTAAGAACCTTTAAGAGTTTTTAATTCAAACCTAGTTTTCTGACCATAAATTTACAATAAGTATAAAAAAAGCCCAATAAGTCATCATATAATTTTAATGATATTTAATTAATATAAGTGCGATGTTTCGTCTCTCTTTCGAGACTTCATCAGGCATAAAATTTAGCAATTCATGTTCGTCACTCCTTGACTCCCTCGTCCGAAAATATTATTAAATGTATTGACGTATTTACAAAATCTCAGGAATAGCTAAATTTTATACCTGATGAAATATCGTAAAGTAAACGAAACATCACACTTATATTAATGAAATAGTAATAAAATTATATTGTTAATAAACGGTCTGCTTACTTTGTTTTCATTCTGTAAATTATTTAATTAATTTATAATATATATATATATAAACCTGTAGCAAATATTAATCTATTCTTGAGTGTAGCTTGACTTTCAACAATTCAAATTTATCGTATTTATGATCTTTGTTTGCCTCATGTTTTAACTGTAACAATATTCTTAAACAGTCTACAATGTCTATTTTCTCATGTTCATCTGTAACAGTTTATATCTCGCGAAGATTGTCCTCGTTACTATCGACCTTATCAGTTGATATATTATGTGAAAATATTACAGCCTACAGTAAAATAAAATAAATTATTAAACAATAGATCATAAAATTGATCCATTATGCTATGTTAACTTCAGTAATTATATTTACAGAGAACGTATACAAACAAAATAAAAACAGGACGTTTCGTCCCGATCTTAGGATTTTATCGAGTGAATCATGAACATTAATGTGAAAAAAAGGAGCCAAATATTTAAAAAAATACATAGATTAAAAAAATTGACATTATTTAATTTAATTTAAAGTACAGTAGGATATTCTAATTGAAGAAAAACATATTTAACATTAATAACTCTTAAATAAAAAATGCGCCCAATAAATGAACATATAATTTTATTACTATTTAATTAATATAAGTGCGATGTTTCGTCTCCCTTTTGAGACTTCATCAGGCATAAAATTTAGCAATTCATGTTCGTCACTCCTTGACTCCCTCGTCCGAAAATATTATTAAATGTATTGAAGTATTTACAAAATCTCACGAATAGCTAAATTTTATACCTGATGAAATCCCGTAAGGTAAACGAAACATCACACTTATATTAATGAAATAGTAAGAAAATTATATGTTCATTTACTGGCCGGCTTTTTTATTTAAGAGTTTTAATTTCCGCTGTGGCTTCAAAAGCTAATTTAAAAACGTAACTATGCATGTACTACGCAAGGCTGTAGCACGCGATATCAGTCTGGAATGACAAACACACATACATGGCATTCCCCTACATCACCCGTAAAGCTCGACAAATTCTTTTCGGTGCATCACGTACAAAACCTGGTCATTCCTTTGCAATGGAAGAAAGAAGTGGCCGTATCAGACCACTGTTTCCAATATTTTTGATGAATTTATAAAATGTTTACTGTTTGTGGTGTAATGTTTTCTTTTAATTAATCTAAGTTTATTTTAAAAAGAAAACTTTAGGATTTTAGAAGCATCATTATAACCGCAGTATCCTTTATAAAATATTACCTTCATTCGTGGCTTGTTCTAGAAACAAACTTTCTGTATTTAAAATATGTTTCAAGGAAAAATATTTTCGCGCTAGATATTTGGGCCAACTTGGTTTCAAATTTTTTCCCGTCAGACATTAGTTGAAATAATACGGTTCAGGTCATTTGAGACCGAATATTATGAACAATATCGCTGTTTTAGTATTTTGGAAACATATCCGCGTAAAAGTTGCTTGGGGAGATGTAGAACGTATCTTTAAAATCTCAGTAACTGCCACTATGCTTTGAAGTGCAATTTTCCATTCTATCTTCGCTTATTGCCAATTATCTCATTCCTCCTACTCTATGCTCACTCTTCACCACTTTAAATACTAATGAATTAAACTCTTGGAAACGGAGTAAAATAATATATTTATTTAAGTAATAATCAGTCAATTTAATTTTTTCCTGTTTCCCACCATTGTGAGAAAGTACAAAATTATTATTTTATTAATCATAAATTTTTCACTGCGAATTTTATAGAATCCATTTTGATTTTTAAAATTTTTCAGTACAGGATTTGTTTATAATCTATGGCATTATTTTCCTGTACCGTTTCCTATTTACTTCTCGGCTGCTGTCAATAATCCTCCAAATTTCTTCAAGATTTCCGGGAGGAATTTCTGGTTTACAGTAGAAAATAGTTGAAACCTCTGTAAAAAAATATGAAAAGAAATAATTTTAGTCCAAACTAGGTTATTCCATTTACAATTCCCTATAAATAATAACGATTTATTCCAAACATAATTTGTTTTATAATGATTCAAATATTTGTTTTCATTATTGGAGGTTTCTTACAATACAAATCTCTCCAATTGAAAATTGTTTCCCGTCACTTCCATTACGGATTTAATGTAACATGGACTCCTTATTTTTCATCACTCTTAAATTAAAAACTCAGATGAAGACAGACCATATGGTCGTCGACCGTTTTACCCGTGTGAAAACTGTTTCTAAAACTACTGCAACATAAAAGCCTTCGATCTTTAAGAACTTTAAATTGTCTCATTTTGGTGCAAGTTATTAAAAATATTTTTTCCTAAATTTGCATTTTTCTTAAAAATTTAATCTACATAAAAATTTTATTTACTCTTGGGGTATTAATATTTTATTATTTACAGATTAAATAATTTTATAACACAAAGATATTCCAAATATATAATGTAAGAAACTTACCCAAGGAAAACATTCATTTAATAAATTTTCTTCTGACTTGATTTCCCACACATAGTCTTGTTAATTTTCTCGAAACTGAACTTAGGAAATTGTGTATAAGTTACAAGTATCACAATTTTTTTGCTTCAAACATATTTGATATTATGCATAATCAGTAACCCACAAATATATTTTTTAATTAACCTATCTGGTTTTATTTCCGAATAAATATTAAGGATGATTATTTGTTTTTCTTTTCGTTTCCTAATTCAGAACAATTTTCAAATCAGTTCCCAATTTATCATTTTTGTATATGAATGACTTATATTTTCAAGAGTCTTTTTATGACTTGCCACATCATCAGAAGAACTGTAATACTCATGGCTTTAGCGAGTTTTATTTTTTATTTTTTTTGCCGATATATGTTGCTCGGATCAGCTTGTTTCACTGCTTATTTTTATAGAAATAATACCTGCGTATCACTTTTGTTTTTAATGACGTTAATTTGAAATATTTCTGTATTAAATAATGATAATAGAGGTTAACTGACCTTGTTGTTATCTGAATGGAAAATACCTTGGATTTCCGTTACTAGATTCTCTCCAGCGTTACTGAATCTCGAGTAAAAAAAAATTAATGATAATTTCTGAATTCATATGACGGTCTCGTTCAGCAAGCTTACCTATATCGAGAAGACAGAAGTGATCTATGTACACACACATGTTGTCCGTGTAGACAATGTTACGATTCCCGCTGACTACAGGTCCAACTGTAAGAAAGTTACACGTCAGTGAAACGAATCTGGTTGACCGCACATAAGCCTGTTACATAAAGTTACAATACATACGTAATCCTTCGTATTGCACGCACAATTGGTTTCCCATTAGTTTACCGGTTCCTCGAAGAGTCCTGTAAAAATTAATGTGTTAAACGTAAGAATGCCACGATAGCCGTGAAAAAAAATTAAATTACTATATAAAACTATGATTAACATATGTATTGTCACGATTTAAGAGGTCAAAGCAATTGATACAACACGATTAAGTAATATATCTTTTGTTGCTTCACTTAAACTGCATGGTTTAATATCGAGAAATTTAATACTTTCTGTTATTATGTTACATTATCTTCTACAGTTGACGCAAAATTTTTGTTAAACAGACTGCATTTTTCGATTCTTAGAAGTGAATTTAAGATATTCTCAAAATGAATTGCTGTTACAGACATTAAACAATTCGGCACATTTTCTGTAAACAGAACAAAATCCCTAAACTAGTAATTAAATATCGTTTCGGAAATTCTTCCATATTATCTCCAGGTGGCGGATGACAAAATACTTTGATCACGCCCCACAGTTATTATTTATTTCTATATTTACAATGCTTTCACTTTCCGCTAACTATGGTTAATCATCAAATAACCTACGCCACAAGAGCCTCAAAACCTGAGAAAATATCATTTTAAAACGTCAGTTGCTGATTCTGTATCGCCGGCGAGAATTCGGGGGACACTGTTTTTGCAAAAAATCTCTATTTTATTAACTTTGGCGTTATTACTGAGCAACGAATTTGCTTCCTTGGCTCCACAGCCTTGGCCTACCGGGTCAGCTGCGGACTTGACACATTCCAAATTTGGACTGATATGTGGCCATCGTGTCGATTCACCAGCAGTCTCAATACCAGTCTCCATGACCATGACGACTCAAACATCCAAGCTCATGCCAGGATGCGAACCTGGGACCTCTGTGTCGACGCTAGACACTGGGCCACAGGAGGTCGGATCCTAAAAATTTGCTTATTTGAAAAAATTTATGCAATTGGGAGGCACGTTTCCCCACTTCCAAGTCTACCGCTAATTTACCTTCTGGAAGCACCAAGTCATTGGCGTAGAATTTTATGACCCAATTTTTTAGTTTCTGTTACGTGCTCCGCTGTAAATTCCACAGCTTAACTAATGCAACGATTAAAACTGGCCAAGTTTCATTTCCTGCTATTGTCATTTATAAAGTAAAATTTAACTTATTATAACAACTAAATGTTAATGTATGCCTAAACTATTGTGTTACAAACCGTTTGAGAACATTTAGTAATGAATATACTCTAAATAAGCAATAAAAAGTAATTTTGATGTTGCTGGAATTTTTTCCATGTCTGCACATATCGAAAAATGTTTCATTGGAACCAGTTCAAAGACACATAATTTAAGACGGCAAAGATTTCCGAGTTCTCAACGTACGAAACGAAAATATAACCAAAATGTCGGAGTATAGACATAAATATGATATTATCTTATTTAATTGTTGTGGCTGTGTTAAAATTTCCGTATTAAAAGTAGATCTGTTAGTTGGAAATAACTGAAGTATATCATCTCGAAGCCAATACTTACATCGGGTTTCTTGTGAAGTTTGCCTGGACAGATACTCCGTTTGAGGAACCTAGAGGTTGAACGTTTACGGTCATTTGTCCGTTCAGGTCGAGTAAAGGATGAGGGTATCTGTAAATCTCATACCAAATGAAAGGTCCCTGAAAATAAAAGTGAAGGAACAGAACTCTTGTACTACAAAAACAGGACACAATTTACTCAGATGCGTAATAATATTAACTTCCAAGTTAAATTTCCTTAAAGTAAAGCAAATACACTAGAACTATAAACAAAAGCTTGCTGATAACCGTAGCTTCCTATTCTCACTATTATATTATTTGTCTCTCATTTATTTTGATTTTAATTCTCAATGGATCAATATTTGAAATATTAATTTTAAACACAGTAAAACGTGTATGAATAGAAACCAGCGAAATCAGCAAGTCTTAAATTCCTGCAAAAAGGACGCTCAAAATCTACTGCTTATATTAATTCAGATTTTTTTATTACATGTTTCAGGTTTCCGTGATGAAATTTACATGTTTTTTAAAAATTTTATCTAGAACCATTGCCATTTGCCATTTAAGTTTGTGGTGGTTTAGAAACCAACAGTAATAGGCTACGTAGTGCAATCATTAAGGTGCATCAAGGTGAATAACATTAAGACGATGACTTACAAACGTATAATATTAGCCACGAAACATAATGAATTTTCTATGTCTCGTTTTGTAGTAATAAAAGTAAGACAATTTTTTATCAATTTTATTTTTAATAATATTTAAGTTCATACTTTCTATTTTTCTATTTTGTAAAAACTAGGACTGTAATTTTATTTATTAATATTTTAACCATGACTACGAAATCGTTTAATTACTAGGCCAAATTATTAATTTATTTTCAATCAAATAAATTTATGAATAATTTACTATTATAAAGTTCTTTTTGTATCCATATATCGTTTCTTAATTTCAGGAACGAAAAATTGTTGGAAGACGCCAATTTATAGAAGGTAAACACGTGATTGTCTCTTCAAATTTATTATTCATACTTCATTTTACTTTTTAAAAAATGAGATTTACTCACACGAGATGCTCCAAAATTTTGTTTGCTTGGTGGAGGAATCCTACACATAAGAGCTTCACAGTGATTAAAAATATGGGTTGATGCGACGACGAGAAGCAAAAGTAACTTCATCGTCCTGAAAATAATACGAAAATTAATTTCTGTATGTAATTTTTATTTTATTTCTTATTAATAATCAATTTAATATTTTTAATTAATAAAATATATAACTAAAGTCAGCACAAGAGAGTAGGAAATCTACAAATAATGTTAAAGGTGTTAATACCTTAGGCACATTGAATGTTGAATCAAAGAAGCAAATATTCAATATTAACAGCAAATATCAGAATTATCTGTATAAAAACTATAAAACTGAATAGTTTGAATTTTTATTATGTTGACAAAGAATTATTTGTTTTTATCCACTGAACACACAAAATATTCAAATTTCAATTAGAAACGAAAAATCTATTCAATAATTATAGATTATATGAATTATTAAAATTACCGTTTAAAATTATAAAATTAAATTATAAAATAAAAAATTATGCAATCAAATTAAACTTAATATAATATCTTTGTACAGAAAAAAGAGATCAAGTAGACAACATAGGAAGGCTTAAAATATGGTGCTGGATGATGAAAGAAGAAGTAAAGTAAAAAAGACGCAGTAAGAAATGAAGTGATGTTTAGAAGAGCATATGGAAGATATCTAATGAAACGAAAAAAATCCTGAGACGAAATTGATTGATAAAATACGTAATTTAAGGCAATACGAACAATTAAATTGAACTTTGAATGGAAAGGGCTCAGAAAACTCATGATTAATTAAAAATATAGTGATTGAAAATAATAAGGTGAAGATAATTTATAATAGAAAAAGGAATTTTATAATAAACTTTAAGAGGCGTGTGTAAAAGTTTGCTTTCACTACTCAACTATTTTAAACACTTTTATTTTGTTGTGCGTTTTAAAGTTTTGTAAATAATATAATTTTACCCGTTTTGAATGTTTTTTTGTTGTGGTTACGCTCATTCAATTTTTGTAAATAGCTTAGGAAAAAATAATTTCCGGATTACCAGATTTTAATTTTTGTTAATATACACGACGTAGGTGCTTTGTTTCGTGGATTTATATTTAATTACGTTTATCGCTTCAATTAGTTCATTATATAAGAAGCACATATGAATAATTTCCCATGTGCACAGAATTTACCTAGAAGTTACTTTAGCATCCATACCTTGCGTCCATGTCGGTCTAGAGCTCAATGCAACGTTAGAAAGTTTTGGCCGTTTTATATATATATAGAAGGGAGTGAATAATGTACACTCATCTGATATAATTGAGGTTTTGTAGTCCCACAGAGACTCGGACAAGGCCACAGGTCAGATGTTTGCAATTCATCCACTCGAAGTGCCGCTACACAGATAGCCATGGCACGTTTCTACTCAACACAAATATTGTTAATAAACTGTCTGCTTACTTTGTTTTCATTCTGTAAATGATTTAATTGATTTACAATATATATATATATATATATATATATATATATAAACCTGTAGCAAATATTAATCTATTCTTGAGTGTAGCTTCACTTTCAACAGTTCAAATTTATCTTCGTTTGCCTCATGTTTTAACTGTAACAATATTATTAAACAATCTACAATGTCTATTTTCTCATGTTCATCTGCAACAGTTTATATCTCGCGAAGATAGTCCTCGTTACTATCGACCTTATAAGATGATATATATATATATATATGTATCAATTTTAGATCTATTGTTTAATAATTTATTTTATTTTAGTGTAGGCTGTAATATTTTCATATATATATATATATAGTGTAGGCAGTAATATTTTCATATATATATATATATATACACTAAAATAAAATAAATTATTAAACAACAGATCATAAAATTGATCCATTATGCTATGTTAACTTCAGAGAACGTATACAAACGAAATGAAAACACGACGGTTCGTCCCGATCTTCGGATTTTATCGCGTGAATCATGAACATTAATGTGATAAAAGGAGCCAAATATTAAAAAAATCCATAGATTAAAAAAATTGACATGATTTAATTTAAAGTACAGTAGGATATTCTAATTGAAGAAAAACATATTTAACTTTAATTCAGAAAAATTAGTTTTGTTACAAAAATCAATATAAAATTAAACTCTTTTTATTTTTTTTCTGACTGGATAGTCAAGAGAGAAGGTAATTCACAACACTCTTCGCTTTTAACATTTAATGAATTATATAGGTGTCTTTAGCTTCTTATAATTTACGCATACGGTTTAAATCTACTTGTATTAAGGCTCGATTAAAAACCGTAAACTGAAACTAGCGTGCTGTATAAAGGAAAATGTTGTGTGTTCCTCAAGAGAGAAGTAAAAACTGACAGACTCAAGTTATGAGAACGAGTTACCCAAAAAGAATAGACAAAGAAAAAAAGTAACGAAAAAAATGGGGAAAATGTTAGCAAAGACAGTGCATTTGTTAAAAACATCGTTTAGCGAAAAATTGATAAATCGATCAACCGTACCCTAAATATGTATAAGAAAGACAATACTAAAGGTGTTAAGATGTTTCTTAAATTAAATTGAATTTTATTGCAATAATTGTATATGTAAAACGTCGGTAAATGTGTAGGCTTATTTTTTTAATTCACCAAAAATCTAAATTAGATGTTTAATTTGCATTGATATTATATTACGTAAAGAATAGAATAAACTTAAGTTTTTAAAGTCTTTTTTTCATTATTTTACAAAAAAATTAAACAATAAGTGGCCGGTTTCGCCCCGATTTCCCATACAAGAAAAACATATTTAATATAAATTCTAAAAAAAATTGTGATTGTGATAAAATTAAACTTACAGTTGTATGAAATGTAATTTAAAAAATTTATACCCAACATATTTCTCACGATAAAAATGTATGTCAGTGATATAGCAATGGGTTTCGTGAAAATCAATTTGACGTTTAGTATTGAAACCACGGAGGATTATGAGTGGAACTGATTAGCATTAAAGAGAATAAAATATGTCAAATAGAGTGGAATTATTACGTTAAATTTATAACGCGTATTTGATTTAACTTATTTATACCGATCTGTACATTAATAACAATAGCATTTGATATTGTATGTAAAATGTCATTAAACAGTTGTGTAGATATATTTATTTTACTCATTTAAACATTTTAAATTAATCAAACAAATTACGTTTGGAAATCACCGAATGTTTTGGACAGGTCGTTTCAAATTAATTCCAAATTGCTTATCATGGTACGTTTAATATTTTTGGCAGTTCTTCTGGTACTTAGATATTTAAAAATAACTCGTCTTAAAATTATTCTCTGGAATATTCCAGAAACAGAAAATACTATAAATTAAATTTATACTAAGTTAATAAAGGAAATAAAAGATAGTTGTGTTGTGTCCACATTTCTTCAGTTAAGCTCTCAACCTCTGAGCTATGGCTGCAGGTTCTGAGACGGGGAAATATTCACTTTGAATTAAATACACTTAGTAGAATTTAAAATTACAATCGTCAATCACACATCTGATGAACTGTGATATCACCCGGCAGCTTCCATCATCCATTATTTTATAACATTAAATTATAATCCTAAATTAAATTCTGCTACTCTTATATGATGCAACATCTTTTGTAGGTCACAAATGATCATTGTAGGTGACGTGACGTTAATTAATAATAAAAATAGTGTGAGGAAACAATCGGGGACCAACATTTATATTAACGGAACTAAAGGCAACGTTGTCGGTGAAGATTACGACTCGCAACAGAGGTGGTTCAACTTTCCCTGGTGTCAAAACATATATATAACCTAATTTTTATGGGTACGAAATTTGATTAAAAGTAATTTTAGCATCCATACCTCGTGTCGAAGTCGTCCTAGAGCGCAATGTAACGCTAGAAAGTTTCGACCGTTGTATTTATATAGCTTTCCTAATATTTTTCAAATACTTTCTCCCCCAAACTAGAACCGTTAGGTCCCTCATTTTCCAATGGCTACTCACTCAGATAATACACAAACTAAAATTAAGATGTTCAAGCTTAAGTCAATGCCCAGTAGCTTTCTTCTCTTACTAAACGCTTTTGACGTCACAGAAAATGCATTTCACCGACACAACTTTCTACTATTATCTTTCCCATGTTGACATGGACTTATCACAACCTTTCTTCCTGTGATTATTAACTTTTCCTTTTCTCAAATGAAGTAATATAATTATATTAAATAATTGTTAATCCCTCATTTCTATTCAGAAGTAAACCTTAATTGATTCTTAGGTTACAAATTTAGTTTTCAGAAGAGCGCTGATACTCTGGCGCTTAATATGATTTATAATGGTTGGATATTTTAAACTCTTTTCCATAAGTGGTATAGTGGACTTAATTTCAACAAATAATAATATAAAATTCAAACCTTTTATGTTCTGGAGAAAATTCTTTACGACTCGACGGATATGCGAACTGAAATTTTCGAGTTTTCAGTAGAGCAAGAATAAAAATATTCCTATACACTATTTTTTGAAGCTACCTTTGCATATCTTACACGATTTACGCTTCAAGTAACTTTATTATTACGTTCTTTTGTGTTTGAAAAAATTACCGTGGCTTGGGAACATTTACTCATACTGATTGAAGAAGTCTTATTTGAAAAAACTGAAGACAAAGGCAGCCTACGTAATCCTAGGTGTCCTGTTTATAAATTGACCTTGCAATGACAAAGAAAACAGGTCTATATCATAAGTGTATGTGAGAGAATGCTACTAATGTAATTCCCGATGGAAATTATTTGTATTCCTGTATAACAGATAGATATTTTGCGAGTCAAGGAATGTTAATCTGAACACGCCTTATCGCACAATTAAAATTTTTCTTCGACTTTAACGGATTGAGCTGTATTGCTGGAACACAGATAATACTTCAAGGAGGAGATGAAACACCAAATTGGAGAGTCCATTTCATGTTCTAAATACGACAAGTTTATTCAATATAGTTACAGACATACCAGAGTACGTCTTTCTCTTTGTCTCTCTGTGTCTGTTCCTCTCTGTTTCCCTGTCTCCCTATGTTTCTATCTATCTCACTCTGTCTCCCTCTGTCTTTCTAACTCCCCCCCCCTTTCTCTCGGAAGATCAAATTGTTTTTATTTTCACCAAATTTTCCATCATCGAAGCTGCTCGCTGATATTTTCCTCGAGCTGTTAGCTTAAAAGTAGAAGTAATCAAATGTTTATAGGTATGCAACCTTTTCTCAACTTTTTGTATGAAAAAATCTGACCTCTCGTTTATAACAGAATATTCAGATCGCTTCCGGTGATTTGAACATAAAGAAACAAAGAAATAACGTGCACTGAAAACCTATTTATTCACGCAGACTGAAGACAAGAAATTCACAACGGAATACAATGCATTGCATCTGGTTAAGAGAAACAATGGAAGGACGGGCCAATGGAAATTATAAAGTAATATATTGTACGTACCTGGAAACTAAGTGCAATAAATTATGAGATGTGATAATTATCAAAAATTATTATTATTACTTAGCTGCTATTGGACATTTGCCCCGTGGCAGCTATATACAAAGAAAACACTAATACAATTACAAAAAAAATACAGTTCACACTAGGGAAGAATTGTGAAGTGTATATTTTGAGCTGAAATAGAAAAGAGGATAATTGTCAAAATGTTTGGATTTGTCAGGTGTGTTGTTTAGTAGTTAAAATGTTTGCAAATCAGATTATCAATTAATGATTTATCAAAAATTTGGTTATAGGTTCAAAGAAACGAGGAATTTCTGAGACAAAAAGAAGACGCACTTTGTCGTCTTGTTAGGACTGAATTTTGCTGTAGCTGCGGTCCGATGAAACGTAATGATTCACCTGGGAGAGGTCAAGAAACGCTGTCTGTTCTGCGAGAAGACAATGGGCATAGCGAATCCCACGCGAAGTGAGTTTAAACGGTTCCACCGCTCAGAATGGAGACACACCCCAGCGGAGGCGGGCCATAAACTTTCAGACTTAACAACACACATGTGACCTCCAGTCCTCCTGTCTCCCTGCCCTTCCAAATACGTTCCGCATTCTACAAATAGCACCGAGACGTACAGACTCCGCTTCCACGCTGCCCAAAAGTCGGCCAAGATGAACAATTCTCACAGGCATTAACCAACGACCTCATCCATCATTTATCTTTCTTAACGCCTCAATTGGTTTGCTGTATAAGAAATTTATATCAGTCTGTCTGACACTATACTTGTACTCATTGATTTACAAACATTATTCTTCATTTTTTGCCCAGGAAACTCTCAGAAAGAAATACAACCACTTGAATACGATTCTAAATTAATTTCACTAAATATTCGCCCCGTAGACCAATTTTTTACTCTCTCTAACGTTTTATTAATTATTTTTAAGTTATAAATAGGCCAAGTCTGAATAGATCTTTCCTCCGCAGAATTTTTGAATTCAAGCGTCGAATATTTCATTAGTTTCACTGACGTTCATTTAACACGCTTATAAATATTAAATGATTTGAATTTACAAATGATTAGTACCCTTCATTGAGACATACGCTGGGAAAAAATGTCCTTGTTTATGGAATGTATTGTTACGACCTCATCAGGTCAATTTTGTGTCCTGCATTCAGAAAGTCTTCAAGGAGTTACTAAACTAAATAAATTTTGGTCAAATTCGTAGATTAATTTCCAAACATTCAGTTGTCATTAATTTTCTAGATTTGAGTTGGAATGTATGAGAGTTTTAATATCAAAGATTGATGAACCTTGCGGCTAAATTGGTAGTCATGAATTGTACATACGCTCTTGTGACAATTGGGTTGTATTTTAAATCTTTACGCGTTTTGGTCAGTAAATAACCCCCCTACCTTTCACAATCGACTAACGGCAAGACCCCTGAGAGTTTCACGTTCGGCTCAATTATTCATCCTATTTGGATCTCACGGATCACCTAAGTTTATAGACGATTTTCGCATTAATACCTATGGTTAAATTTATTCTACATAGCTAGGCTTTCGCCTTCGATCGCATAGAATATTTCCGAGTATTTGTAATTAACATAAATTAATTAGCCAATAAAGAAAATATTGTCTTCAGGTCGCCTTGCGTCATCCATAAAGCTTTACTACTATTAACACCCGAAGAAAGCCACAAATGTCGTGACATTAGTTTTAGATAATTATTTAATAATAATTTTTATGAATAGAAGTGACAATCACAAAAATACAGTGACCTCCCAGATATTATTTTTTTCGTTATGCTGTTTTTATGAGCGATTCATATAGTCATTGATAATTATTTTTAACAGTTTCGCGATATTTTAAGTAGGGTTGCTTCTTTGATGAGTACCGTGGAGCCTAATACCTCTGATCGGGATCTGACTCGCTGGTCCGGAGTGAGTCACCATGGATCCCGGCCTAACCTGAACTCCTGATGGAATTGTCGTTAGCGACTCTGCGTGTCACACGGGGCGGACGACCTCTGGCATCACAGCTTCCCAGCGGGGGTGGCAAGGAAATCGATACCACACTGACCCCAATTTCACTCCCTCCCCCTCTCTCTCTTTCCCTCCATCTACCAATTCACCCTTCGTACATCCACAGATCACGCTGAGTCGGCAATTAGATGGTTAAGGAAGACTCTTGCACTATCTGCTACCAGCTTCGTAATTCACGGCAGGGAAGAAAAAAAGTATTCGTGTTCCGCCTTTAGAATATAAAATATATCAATTTCCAATTTTTATTGCATTTATATAATTCGCATACCATAAATAAATATCAATCACACGACTAGTCTCTCATGTTAATCATAAAATCCATTGCCCACCAATTGCCTCAAAATCAATTCACATCCCTTTTTAATAACATATCCCTACTCAGTTTCTTATCAGTTTAATGTGATTAAAGGAATTAAATAATTTAATGAATCAAAAGCACTTGTAGAAAGTAATAAAAACAAATAAAACCCTAAATTTGTAATTTTCAATATCTATATTTGTAATGAGTACAGATAAATCTATTGTTTACCTTTGACTAGCGGAGAATAAAAATGAAAAGGGTTGAGTTACTTAAACAATCAATAATTGCCGAAGGTATTTTTAGTTTTCGTGTTATATAGCTGTGGTATATAGAGTGGCCTATGTTAATTAATTTCCCTATAATGGAAGATGATTAGCACAATAGAGTTCCGGAAACTGAAAATAGTAGTTTATGATTTTGTTTCCGTATTTAAATACACTAAAGTTGTTTTTCGTGTCTCACAACGAAACTGAGGAAACTTGACGCTTTACACGTTAATTTACTTTCTTCTACGCGTTTAAGTCCATATGAGAAATTCGTGACGTCAAACACACTGCATTGTACTGACGTTAATAATCCTATTAGACTATCGGACTGCTCCCTTAAATAATTCCGCATGAAGATAAACGTTGATAGTGTAAAAACGTTCTAGCCTGTCACCATTATTATTATTATTATTCAATCCATTAGTCCTCGGTTGAGGAAATAGGATACGTCAAATATAATATTACAAGAAATATACAAAATTTTACAACTAAGAATTGACAATAAAGGAAAGATAAAATTCAATCTTCAATTTTCAGTCGACGGAGAAGGCAGCAGAAGACCGTGCGTAGGTTCCCGTCGAACATGAAAAAGAAAATAAGTCAGCAGTTAAATTCTAATAGAGTATAGTTGTAAAATAATAGAAGAATTTGATAGGACACCAGCAAACTGTTTTAGTCCTTCCTATCTACGAACTCTTTGAGTGAATAATACGCTCCATTCATTAACAAAGATTTACAACTCTTTATAAATGATTTTTGAACCTTTGAAGCTTTTATTTCTTCCGGGAGAGTATTGTATAGATTTATACCGGAATAGTGAATGCTTGTTTCAAAAAGACTTAGACGATGTTTTTCAACACGAAGCTGAGAGCGATTTCTTGTGTTGTACGAATGGCTTGAACCGTTTAGATCATATAGATTGATGTTTCTCCATACAAATTTTAAAATTTCTAGAATATACGTACAAGGCAAGGTTAAAATTCCAAGTTTGCGAAACAAAGATTTGCAAGTGGTATTCCACTCCGCACCTGATACTATTCGTACGGCCCGCTTTTGTAGTTTAAATATGCGAATCGCGTGATGTGTGATTAAGACTGTTTCGTATGTTTTAACTAGAAACTACTCCGGTAACGTCTTAGTTGGTTTGTGTAATTAATGATAAAGCTGCTACTCCTACGGGAGAGCTCTCAAGCTTAGATTTCGCAATGGAAGGGATCTGCGTAGCGTCTTCAGGGACACTGCGTTGCCTTTTTCTTTACGATTCCCTCGGCGCATATCTCAAGAGGGAGAGGGCAGTCCAATTGGAGAGAAGTAGTAGTACTGCGCGTGAGGGTGGCTAACAAGTCACGCACTCTTTACGCACATACGCACGCACAGAGCTGGGCGTCGGAGGGAGTGAAAGGTTTAACGACCAACCCCTCCCTTTACCTTGCTGCCTGCCTCCTGTTTAACGTGTGTTTTACGACCGTCCGAAAATTTTCGTTTTACTGCCGCAGCCGAAAGAAAGGAGCCGCCGGTCTTTCTCTCCCAACATACACACACACGCACATCCATCCATACACAATAGACTCAGAACTGGGAACGCACCGAGGTATTTATTCTTCCTCTGTCGCTTTTGAGATATGCATCACAATGAATACTACGTGAGTAGAAATAACGGTAAAGCTACTGGGCCGCCGTCCGCTCTCCATCTCCCTTTCCCTTCGCGCAAACATTCACAAAAGCTCTCGCTCAGGACACTCACGTGCAAACATAATAAAAAAACATTTTCCAGAATCATAAGGCCAAATCTCAAGTCATACACTGGCATCTGTGTATTAGTCACGCCAATATTACATGAACACCTTGTCCCCCGACTCCTCTGACGTCGTACCTTCGCAATATATGCTTTCATTTACGAGCATTTGAGACGGTGGATTGAGTCGTGTTGTTGGTTAAGTTATGGAAGTATGGAGCAATAGGTGTGCCGTATGTGTGGTTCTGCAGTTACCTGTCAAATAGAAAGCGGAAAATCATAATAAATGGAGGGGAGTCAGAGTCATTAAGCTGTGATATTAGGGTTTCACAGCGAAGTTTGGGCCTTACACTATTTAATTTATACATAAATGATGTGTACTGTTATTTTCAAAATTGTGATGTCAGGCAGAGGAACAGGAATCTCACTATGATTAGCGACAACAACGCTACATCATAAAATATTACAATAGTTACCTCGAGAGAAGTAGCTATTTTTTTTTCGTTGGCAGGTGGAAAATCTTCAGAAAGACGCCGTGAAGCCCGTACTTCACGGTGTGTGGGATTTTTACCCACTAAAAACCACCTCCGTCACTAAAACTGGTCTGTAGAGACCAACCATTAGTTTTATTTTGTTAATTCTTATATTTAGTTACTTATTAGCTAAATTAGTCCAATGACATCCTTTAGTTTTCATTGTTGTCCTACGACTGTATTTCACGCTTACGCAGCGTGCTTTATTTTGTTATATGTCACTCATACTAATTCAAATGGTTTCCTTCGCTTGGGTCTTCTGAACAGGTATTTATTGTCCGAGAGCTGAAGAACTTCTGTGTTTTCATGCCGGCGAAGCCTTTTTTCGCGCTTGCCCGCAAATCTTTTAATTTCTTCTTTGACAGTTGGAATAGCTAGGTCTTTATGGATATCAGCGTTTCTAATGTACCATGGGGCATTCACCATGGCACGTAAAACTTTATTTTGGAATGTCTGTATTTGATTGATATTATTTTCTTTTGCACATCCCCATAGTTGTATACCATACGACCAGGTTTGTTTAATAATTTGGCGATATACCAAAGTTTTTTTATACAAAGACAGGTTGGAATATCTTCCAATGAGCCACCTATACTGTCGATATTTTATGTTGAGTTCTTCCTTTTTCTTTTTTACGTGTTCTTTCCATCTCAACTTGGTATCTAATGTCATGCCAAGATATTTGGATTTATTTTCGTATGGTACTGTGGTTCCGTTTATGTGCAGAGATGGAGGGTCAATCATTCTTTTATTCGTAAAGTTAACATGAATGGATTTTAATTCATTCAATTTAATTTTCCATTGTCTGGTCCATTCAATTCCCATGTTATTAATTCCCATGTTTCAGGATCACACTCAAGTAACCTGTTACTCCCCTCCCCCCAAAAAATTTTTACTCTATTTAGAAAACTACGAATACTGTCATTGAGGGAATGAATTCATCAAGAGAATATATATATATATATATGTAATTTCCTAAATATCTCTGAGATTGAAGTCCTAACGTTTTCCTGACACATTGTCTCAATTACACCTAATTCTCGAAACTATTGCTCGAGTTAAGTGGTGTATTGTAGGGACGACATTGACACTTTAAGTAATGTGTTTAAACTGTTTTCTGAAACATTAACGGCTATATAAGAGCAGAAATATTTTACACGTGTTGTGCGAGGGATTGAGAAGCCGGCCAAAGAAAAGTTTATTTGGATCAACGGAAGTGAGCCTACAAGTGAAAACAAGCTGAAAAAAAACTTTTCCGGGGATTGTAATTATCGTGGCAGGAGGGAGGGAGGGAGAGACTGCCGCCAGATTACGATATATATATACGCACTGTGGCATTTGAAGAGCGAGAGAAAAGTTAAAAATTAATGAAAAAATAACAAGAGTTTTTGACTACAAGTTATTCGATGCTAATTAATGTTCCCTATCAAAAAATATGTAAAAAAGGAACAAACTTTCTCTCCGCGAAGCCATTGTCTGCTATTTGTCACCGAATAAGAGAGAGAGAGAGTTTTACATGCACTGTTGACATTCTACAGTTAAGCCCACCCACTCCTAAAACCAAATTATTATGTGCTAAACAATGGACTGTACGGATAGGATGTTAATTGGGTTGTTAAAACTTTTTTTCCGAAGCAGGTGCGCTACAGGAGGAAGGGTGGGTTTGTTTAATTTTGTGGTGGGTTCTAAAAAATAACACACTCCATTGAAATGTCTAACATTCCACATTAGTCATTTCATTAAAATATTCCATGGCAAGATATAAATATTTATAAGTAAGAAGTTAGAGTTAGAATACGACCGCAAATACTGTAAATTTACAGCAATACTAATGTGTGGGAAGAAAAAAGCATAACAGAGAGAATTTATAATATATAACGCCTTGTTTGAATACTACTAAAACATGAGTTCAAACCATGGACAAACTTTGGTTCCACTGCTAAATTGCAAATTATGTGTACAGAAAATTTTGCGTCAAAACATTTCATTCAACCGCTTAAGGAATATTATATTTACAAGAGAGGAAGAACAATTTTTCAATTGTTTATTGCATATAATACAGCAACCAGAGAAGAAATACATTAAGAGGATAACTTTTAGTCAAGCGGAGGAGGAACAATACAAAAAAACTGTTGAAAGAACGTGATCGAATGTGCTAATAAATCTATTTCCATTAATAACGTAGAAATTACATTTCATTTCCGAAGGTTCTCACAATGAATAAACTGTGGAAAATGTTCTGAGGTGAAATTTTACAGGATTTTTCACCTATACGCATCTTGAATATCTCACTACAATTTAGATCTTGCGTCATCCCTTTGATACTTTTCAAGTGGAAACCGTCCTGGCGTTTCAATAATGAGGACAGAGAAGTAGACAAACGTTGTCCAATCATCTCATTTCTCCTCAACAAACTTCAGCTGAGTGGACAATAATACGAAGCGTCACAAGAATTTTGATTGTATGATTGTAGAGACATTTTCAAGATCAAGTCGGCTCCCATTTGAGAAGAACTACAAACTTTGAAACCGTCACAATGCGGCTGAAATCCAGAGAAAATTTTGTACAGTTAAGACATTGTAATATTTTTAATATCTCGCAGTTATACATATGTATACTTGTGCCCGGCTCGGCCTGATTCAGAATCACACCCTCTCCCCCCCCAAACTTGCAACGATAAAGCAAAACTCACCCCCACCAAAAAAAAGGTGCAACGTTAAGCAAAACTCCGATTACGTCATAATATCCCTAAAATTTCTAATCTTTTTCTCAGGGTTAATGCGTCGTTTCATTGGCAACCAAAGAAACTACTATGCAACAAAATAAATAAAGTTTACATACATTTTCACCAGATATATTAACCACAGCACAGGAATAAAATATCGAGAAAGAAGGTTTATACATAACCTCTACCGATGGCAGTCGGCAATAAATGGAATTAAAAATCAAGAAAATGAAGCAAACATCAAGAAAGGAATAAGACCTGGATTAAGTCTTCAGCCAAGCACTTGAACTCATATCTAGAACAGGCGATGAAGAAACTTGAAACGGAATATGGGAAAGAAGTCATATGCAAGAAGAAGAAATAAAACCCCTACGCTTTGCCGATAATATTGTAGTATTGGGGGAGTCAGAAGAATACCTGGAAACCATAATAAATGGCATAACCGTGGACCCGGAGAAAGAATTCAATGTGAGGATTAACAGACGGAAAGCCAAAGTAATGGAGTGTAGTATGGGAAACAGTAGAATAATAAAGGGAGTTACGTTGGGAAGGGATATTTTGAAGGAAGTTAAGGAATTCTGCTACTTGGACAGCAAAATAGGTAGGGGTGGCAGAAGTATAGCTAACATAAAGAGTAGGATAGCGCAGGCAAGAAAGGCTTTGTCTAAAAGTGGAATTTACTTACGGGTAATAGAAGTGTGAATATTAGGAGAGTGCTGAAAATCATAGTGGTGGAAAGAATCGCTAACGAGGAAGTTCTAAGCAGAAAAGGAGAAGAGCGAATTATATGCAGAATGTTGACTAAGACGAAGGATAAATTAATAGGCATGTTTTGAGACATGAGTATGTTGTAAAATTAGCTTTAGAGGTAAGTGTATGTGGTAAGAACAGAATAGGGAGGCGAAGGATGCAAAACGTTAAGCAGAATAGGGATGATGTGGGAAGTTGTAATTATGCGGGAATGAAAAGGCTTGCGAGGGTAGATTACATCAGACCAGTCTTAGGACTGCACTTATTAACCAACTTTAAATTGTTCAACACAAATGAATCAAATTTTTTGCTCGTGGTTTTTTCTATGAATACATTGTATTTATCAATCGTGTCTCTCTCTTTATATTATGAGCTCAAAATCAGAAAAATTCGTTCTCCAGAAACGACATTCTTACCAACAAAGGCGATATCTTTCCTTCTTCCTTCTTAGGCAAAGATATGATTCCTTTGTAGTCATACTACAAGATGAAATTTCATTTTTTTATTAAAGGAGAATTGAATTATATTCCGGGAAGTCCAACGGACGTACGTGATATACACGATAGGAATTTATAGAGATTTAATAAGACTAACACTGTTTTTGACTTTTTAGTCTGCTTTTTATTACATGTGAAATATAAAAATATATAGAGGGGGAACAAAGGCAGAAAATTGTTTAGGAAAAAAATCCGTTTAATGTAGCCATTCGGATCCCGTTTTTACCTTCATTAGGTTAAAATTTGAAATTTCAACTTTGCTGTATAATTTGAATGAATGCACGTTTATAATTTCTGGTTTCATTAATTTTATTCCTTTCTTTTCATTTATGTCAATAATTTGCAGTTAGAATTCATATTAGCTTAATTTTCTGAATAAACTGTCGGTTACGGGTAATAAACCACATTTGAAACTATAAAATTAATTAAGAGCAATTATTCTAATTGTTTTAAGTAACATTCATCTGAGCAATTTAGAGAAATTGAAAAAGTGAGAATAAGGGGAATAGCTCTATTTGTATAATCTTTTACTAATTTAGAGTAACAAATTATGATTTTTCTCTTAGGTACCTATTATTAATAATGTCCATTAAGGTGGAGTATTTTAATTTACAATGTGTTATGAAAAGAATAAAAATGTTCGCTAACAGAAAATTAAAACTTAATTTCCGTAATTCATTTGGATGCCTCTTGTTATCAAACGAATAAAATATTATAGTATGAACACAACCTAACACGGAACGTGTATTTCTCCAAAGAGAAGTTTTGCCAGCCTCCCTAATCCAGGAGTGCTTACTGACGTACTTGCAAGGAAGAGAACCGGGATTTAACCGGTGCAGGAAAAGATTGCGAAGAAAATAAAGACATTTGGAGCCAATTGTCCGCCGGAGGTTGTTGAAGCCCACCGCCGAGAGATGGCAGCACGAAACACTTTCGCCTTCACGTCCAGCAACAAGTTTTACAAGTTCTAGTCCACTGCGCAGATGCAACACGAACGGTTCCAAGCGATTGTTTCTCTCTATAATCTTCAAATCAGCCCATAAACAGTAACACTACCTCATTATGTAGACATTAGAAGATATAACAAAATTTACATAAATTTACGAAGTTTACTACACATAATTTAGGACAACACGAGTTGAAATGAGATAGAAGTTGGTAACGATAACAGTTGGTAAAGAGCACCGATATTCAGCACCACACAAATAACGTTTAGCCACGATGAGTAAAGAACAATAAAACCTTTGCATCATCTACATTTTACCCCGAAATATTAAAAATTCTCAATTATAACTTTCAAATATTAGCAAGCACACCAGGAAAGCGGACGGGAAGCCAATTGTGGATAAAGAAGAAAACGCAGAAAGATGGAAGGAATATCTGGAAAAACTGTATCACGATGTAAATTTAGATCTGTCAGTAAAAGAAGAAGTAGAGGAGCTAATGAAGAGTTGGGAAAAAAATTAAGATTGGACTACAGATCTGAGCAATTGTAAAGAGCCAGGAATTGATAACATTCCAACAGAGTTGAAAAGATCATCGGCCCAAGAAGCAAAATAGTGGCTGTTCTGCATTGTTTACTAAATCTAACAAACAGGAAGAATACCAGAAGAATTTAGTAACGACATAATTATACCCATACTGAAAAAGACTGGCGATGATAGCGAAGAACACAGGACAATTAGTTTAGTATCTCATGTGTGAAAAATATTAAAGAAAACGGTATATACGAGGATGGAACGCCAAATAGAATGCAAGTTAGGAGAAGATTAGATGTGTTTTAGGAAAAATTTAGAGATAAGAGAAGCAATATTGACTCCGCGTCATCTTTAGAAGAAAGAAAAAGAAAATACAGGCCTACGTTCTTGGAATTTGTAGAGATATAAAAAGTATTCGATAATGTAAGCTACAACGTACTACTAGGGATTTTTAAGAGGACAGGAGTAAGATCTCTAAAGTTGGCAGTCAGCAGTAATTAGAATTGAAGGGAAAGAAAAGTAAGCTATAGAAGGATGAAGTATGTCGTCCATGCTTTTTAACCTATATATATATATATATATGAACATGCTATGAAGAAATTTGAAAAGGAATATGAAAAAGGACTCATACTTCAAAAAGAATAAATAAAAACTATACGCTTTGACGATGATATTGTAGTATTAGGGGAGCCAGAAGAAGACTTGGGAACCATAATAAATGTGGTCACGAAGAAAGAGTTCAATTAGAGGATTAAAGCAAGGTAATAGAGTGTAGTATGAAAAACGGTGTTAGATTGGGGAGGGATATTTTGAAGTAAGTTAAGGCATATTTATACTTGAGATGCATAATAACTATGGATGGTAGAAGTACAATAGGCATAAATAGTACGAGAGCAAAGACAAGGAAGGCTTTCGAAAAAGGAGAACTAAGTATGAGTATTAGGAAATCATTATTAAAATTGTTCATATGGAGTGTGACGTCATTTGGACGGTAGGAGTTGCAAACAGAAATTGAATAAAAGCTCTCGAAATGTGGTGCTATAGAAGAAATTTGGAAATCAGATGGGTGGATAGATGACATGATAATAGGGGAAGAGAGAAACAATTTGGAGGGCTTTGACCAAAAGAAGGATTAGATTAACAGTAACATCCACAATCCATCCTTTTATTTTGATATCTCTTGTCATAGTGGCCCAGTGTTTATCATCTTTATCAAATTTCGGTAGGTATGGTAGACTTTGTACATACAGTAAGGTGTCTACCAGTCTAATGTTCTATTTGAATATCTTCTTCCTCCTAGACTCTACAGACCATCGAGGGCCTTGGCCCACCGGGTCGCCTGCGGACTGTCATCTTAAATGACACCTGCCGAATTTGGAGTGACACGTGTTCAGCGTACCGATTGTCCAGTAGTCTTAATCCCATTTTCCGTTACCACTTTTCATATATCACTCCATATAAATAAAATAATGGCCCACTCCTATTGGAAGATAATTTTCACGTCATTTCATTGACCAACCAGATATTCGTATTTGAAGACAATTCCACCCAAAACTTATTTATTTATTTATTTATTTTCTTTGGACTTCCAGTCGGGTGGCAGTGCACCAACACCATTTCCGTATTGGCGTAATAGTACAATCTAATTGGCTGCTGATTATTCATCTCTTTCTTGGGTGGACAATTCTCGGCTTCCAATCGGGTGCCTGACGTTTCTTGAACATGATGGGGGAATTTCACTAACGAATCGGATTTCGGTATTCGAGGACGGCTCCATTCAATACTAAGTGGAATATATTGTTACAATCTTATTGACTGCTGATTATTCATCCCTTTCTTGGGTGGACAATTCTCGGCTTCCAATCGGGTGCCAGACGTTTCTTAAACATGATTGGGGAATTTCATTAACCAATCGGATTTCGGTAGTCGAGGACTGCTCCATTCAATACTGAGTGCAATTATTATTACAATATAATTGGCTGCTGATTATTCATCTTCTTCTTGGGTAAATAACTCTAATGCCACCAATCGGGTGGCTCTAGTTTCTGGAGGACGATGAGTGTCGTGTCTCATTTCATTAACCAATCCGATTTACGTACTCGAAGGGGTGATTTAATGACATAATCTCTTTCAGAAACTATTGGCTACTTATTTCGTCTGTCATTTGGCGAACCAAGCAAATGTCTCTTTCTGATTATCACACCATCCATTTCTACGTGAAATATTTATTCACGGATTTAATTGCAATTATTACATTTACATGAGAATGTTGAGGAGGAAGATACATTTTGTGCATAAATGATGTGAAATATATTAATGGCTGTAATAATTAGATAAGCGATCGAAATGTTAAATAAACATTATGTTTCTGTCATGAGGATTGAGGAAAAAAGAATTGATTTATAATAAGTAGCAGCAAATTAAACGACGTAAACAAAATGAGTCTGTTTTTAATTACTTACATCAGATATGGCCTGCAGTTTTGGCTGTTCTATCAGTTAGTAGGTTGCCAATATACACAATATTTTCAAAAGAAATGTTTAAAACGAGGTGAGCTAAAAAGAGAATTAAAGGAAGAGATCGGAAAAGGATGAAATGATCAATAAAAGTTCTGAACTGGAATCACTGACATAATCAGCAAAAGTTTATTTCAAATAATTTTAGTAGGTTTATTTTTGTTTTTGATATATGGTTAAACAATCGGAGTGTTATTCTCCATAGTTCTTAACCGCTTGTAGAATCCATATAAAAAATCTTGTTTTTGCTGCGGTATATATATATATATATATTCTCCCTTTTTTAAATAGGTTTCAAAATATACAGTGTGAGAATTCAATTCCCATAGGCATGTAAAATTCCGTTTTAGCACTCGAGTCACTAAGTGGAAGAACTTCATGCTTCACCACTTAGCAACTCTTTACTGCTTAAATATATTTGTAATAGATGTCTCTCGAGTTTGCTGTGGCAATTAACTGATAATTATTTATACACTTGACGGTAATCTTTCATATCTGATATAATTATAAATCTTACTTATTTTAGAAAGCACAAATTTGCAGGTCGCCTTCCCATGTCATTTAGATAGTGAAATCGAATTTCCAAAAACTAAACCGACTAACAAAAATCAATTTACGGGCATTAAATAAATATATAAATAGAAGAACATACAAATACGGTATATAAAAAATTAGTTAACATCTAGTTCATATAGGTACAACGTTCCATCCTTATTTGTAGACTTCTTCAGGTAAATTTTTAAATGGATAAAACCATTGCAAGTTCACAAAGAACTAAATGTTAATTAAAATCGTTTGGTGATATATATGGCCGTATTATTATTTATTTAAACCGATGAACATTGATTAGTATTCGATAATGTATGACTTTTAGCCACCTAGTAGTTCTCAGGTTTTGTTTGATATTTCACTGTGAAGTAATTGAATTACTAGTTTTTATAAACGGACGTGATGGCGGATGGGCTTTGCGTTTTGTGATTCTGCCGGTGTGAGTCTGTAAGATATGGGAAGGTAAGGGAGTGGGTAGGGAGGCTTTTCATTCCGCATTTGTCGTGCTGGACCTTTCTGGGAGACCTTCAGCTGAATACGAAGGAGTTTGTGACCTTGGCAAGGACGTCCGCTACCAATGGTACTTGTAAAGCCAGGATTCTGTGATCGTTCTCCGTAGTTCCGTGCAAGACTCATACGTCCACAGTTACAGTTGAAGCTCACATTCCTCACATTATTTATAATAACAGAGAGAAGTTCTCTTTTTTTTCCAGCTTTATTTCTGAGATGGAAAAGTTAAAAAAAATGAGGAACGAAGCGCTCTTTTTTATCTATATGTAATTAATTTATCACTTGCTGTTTTAAACTTTATCACGGTTGTACACGAGCCTCGGGGAACTTCAGACAATCGTGTAATAACTAATTAAATATATTGTATGTCATAGTGTTACCGTATGGTGACAATTAGAGAAAAATAATCTCGAAGAAGGTACGAATGAGTAGCGAAACAGGTTTTCCGGGGTTGTTTTTGTTAAATTTATTAATAGTTTTTAAGAAAACATTATTTGGCCTTTGTCTCCTTGATGAATGAAACAAGAAAATGAAGTGTCAGACTTAGGCTATGGTTTACACGGGCTGTGACCACTGCAGAGTTGTCAGTAGCGTATAAACACGCGTCAGTGCTGCACTGCCTCAGTTTTCTTGGACCGTGTGGACAGAATGTTCTGTATTGAAGGCAGCTCTTGCACACGGTTGTCAGCCCACCGTATAAACGGATGACAGTGCACAGCCAGCCGAACTTGGACGAACATCACTGCCCGTGTAAACCTGGCTTTAGAGGACAATGATGCGCAATGTGGTTTCGATTAAATTAATATTAAATAATCTCGTGTTCATATGTTAAGGAATAAAGTCATCATTGTAGTAGACGGTCAGTAAAATACTTTTTTTTTAACTTAAAAACGATTTGTTTATATCGGAAATTGTCTCACTAATCGATGTACGGACTTACAGTTTCGATAGCGTGTGTCGTAGTTTAAATGAATGCCTTTATTAGGTTATAATGGATGTATCAAGTAGCGTGGGACCGCAAAAGCTGCTCGACTTCTCTTGCTTCGTGTGCTCGAAAGCTCCAGCCGGCGAGCCAGGAAATGCGACGGCAACTTGTATGTTTCAGATGAAGGTTGTGGGCTTATTTTAATGATTATATCCAACTTTAACGAACATTCTGTGGTGTAACTCAACTAGTTGTTAGCTTGGGTAGACTAATTAGGCCACAAAGGGAAGTGTTTGCGGTAGGAATAAAAGATGAAAAATAATTATCACACAACAGGTCAAGTGCATTAAATCAGTCAGTGGGCCGACAGTAATTGTCATTTGGAAAAGTGTTTTAGAATGACGTATATTATGCTAATATGTGGGTGAAAAAATTTGAAAAAAAAAGTTTCCCTTCATGAAGACAAGCCAAGTGTAGATGTGCATGTAGAGGCTTAAAAAAAATTACATCCAATTTTTCATCCCTTTTTATAATTTGTTGATTACAGCTTAAATGACGCCAAATAATGTTTCAAATTGAGGAATGAAACATTAACAAGCCACTGTTGAAATGAAGATTGTATTGATTTTTTAAAAACAACATATAGTCCGTTGTACCATTTATTTATTTCCAAATAGTCGCATATTGTGGTGCTTGATCTGTGAAATCTTATGGTCCATATATATGCTATTTATATCTTACAATTACATATTTCCCGTGGTTTTCAAGGTAATGTGTGTGGCTTGTTCAATGTACAGGTCAAACGGCAACCTTCAAATCATCTTCAAAATATTAACTTTCTTCAGCTTCTGATATTATTATTGCAGGAAAAGAAATTATAATTTGGGTGCCTAGTTTGAAAATTTTAACAGTCCTTCAAACATGGGCGTTTTAGTAGTAAAAAATTGAGATTTTGAACAAACTCATACATGAATTTTGAAGATCAAATACTAGGAAATATTTCCAGATAGAAACAGCATAGGGCTATCGTATGACGCATGTTGCTTGATCATTGACATAAAAATTGGTAGGACTTACTGTTTATGATCAAAGAGAAATTGGATTTATTGCCGCAATAAGAGCCTTTTATTTTGATGATAGGAATAAGTGTGAATTATACGGTAAAGAAAATGTGACACGAGTGTTACATCTTCATTGATAATGCAAGGAAACAGTAAATGTAGGATTTTACAGAACTGAACGTGCTCAAGTAAGAGTTTTAATTGTGTTTCAATTTTTATATCAAAAGGGAATGGAACCTTATGTTTACTTGTCACAAATAGTTGTATTATGAAATGTGTATTTTATGTGCATACCAACTGCTTTAACTTTTTAAAGGCCCTATACCCGGCTGATATTTTTGTTTTAATTTTTTCAGTTGCAAGAAAATCCGAAGTTCAGCGGAGAGGAACCGTCCGTGTCCGACGTCACCCTGGAAATGAACCCGGGGACGCTCGACTCGTTGCTGGAAGGGATGAGGCGGATACGGGACCAACTTTCAGTAGTGGCGAACAGGAAACCGTGATCTGTCGAGCGCAGACTGTGTTTGCAAATTATAAATTGCTAAATCTTTCATTAAATCAGAGAATATGAGTACATGTAATCATATGTTGACTGCTGGAACCGTCAATGAGTGCTGGAGTTTGATAGTCGAGACCTGGACGGCAAGATACAATGGAGAACATTGCAAAAAATCCATGAATAAACAATTCTATTGCCCATTTTTTCATTAAACTAATTACACAAAGACACAGCCACTTTACAGACAACAATATCACACAATGTTCCTGCACAAGAGTGGTATTTATTTGTCACTTATTTTTATCTGGATTATTAAGTTATAAACAATTTGCCATCCTTCCCTACTAACAAAAATTATAGACATCCTTAATGACACCCACTTCAAAATACTCCTAAACTACCTTTCAAACAGAACCTTCTCTCTCAAAATAACCACCTCTCACAACCTCACCCAATCGCGGCGGGCGTCCCCCAAGGAAGTGTCATTGCCCCCTTCCTATACAACATCTTCTCCCATGATATCCCACAACATCCTAACACCAGCACAATCTTTTTCGCAGACGACATAGCCATCTCCTATGAAACCTCCTCTCTCACCTCCGATTTCCAACCACCACAATCAGCGCTCAATAACCTAGAGCAATGGTCCAAACAATGGCGAATCAGAATCAACCCCACCAAATCAATAACCATCCCATTCACTCTAACAAAAAAACCCTCCTCCCCAAATTCATCTCTATCTAAACAATTCATTAATCCCTACAAAAACGGAAACTACCTACTCAAAACTATCCTGGAAACCTCACATTAATTTTCTCCTCTCCAAAATAAACCAAAAATTCAGAACTGTATATTCCCTCCTAAACAGAAAATCCCCTGTCTCCACCAGCACAAAACGCCTCATATACCGCTCCATTATACAACCCACCTGGTCCTATGCCTCCTCCATATGGGGAACAACAGCCAAAACCCATTCAACCAAAATTCAAACCAAACAAAACAAAATACTACGCACCATTACAAACTCTCCCTGGTACCTAAGAAATTCCGTCATCCATCATAACATCAAAATTCCCAATGTAAACTCAGTAATCTCCAAATCCATAACAAACCTAATCAAAAGCACACTCAACCACCCAAACCCCACGATCCAACAATTTCACAACTATCGTCCTCCACCTCCACGCTCCCGTCGCCTCAAAAGAAAACTTCCAATTGACCTCATCCTTCCCCCTGATCATTCAGGCACACCCTAACCCACTCTACCATCATGTCCGCAGACCACATCCTCATTAAT
Source organism: Eucriotettix oculatus (assembly GCA_034510155.1). NCBI lineage: Eukaryota > Metazoa > Arthropoda > Insecta > Orthoptera > Tetrigidae > Eucriotettix > Eucriotettix oculatus. Next base: position 39,578,277 of record CM067382.1, read on the forward strand.
CCTCCAAAAATCAGTTCACTGTCTGTCAATCCTCACCCACCTAAGTCGTATGCCCCTCAGGTACTCGCAAAAATAAATAAACTTAACCAATTCTCCTAAAGTAGGTTAATTAAATGGATTAACCTATCTTCACGTTATCATGTTAATTATATACCTTTTTTAATATTGTATATACCGTATCGTTATCGTCCTAACTGATAATCTGTACGATAAAAGTTTTTAAAATAATAATAATAAAAAAAACAATTTGTCTGACAACAACGTCTCGACGCCTGACTCGCGCGCAATCTGACACGGATGATTTATATTTGTGCACTATTACCTGTCATATTTGTTTGTAATTATTTTCATTTGGAATTGTTCAGAAAGAAAAATATGTATATATATATATATTATTAGTAAGTTTCAATTATATAAAATAAAGTTTCAAATAATCACAAATGTGCCATTATAATCAATACGCCTGTAACCACCATGAAGCTGTCCAGGGCATCCAACCTCTGCAGCTTCTCCTATTTAAAAATAAAGGAAAATTGTAAAGATATAAACTGTAGTCTTTATTCCCAACAAAAAAACTATGGTTAGGTTAGCAATAAATCAAACATCAAGTAATTTAATTAAGCTTGAAAGTCAATGTTGAACAAAATATCGTAATGAAGAAAACTTTGCTCTTTGATTAATTATGCAAGGAATGAGTATATAATTAAAATGGAAGGATAATTCCATAAACAACTCCACAGTATTTAGTAATACTAATTACAAAAAAAGGTTAAATTATGTACAAAGCAAAATTTGTATTTTAGGTTCCAAATATACGCTCCTTTTCCCAGGGTTTTTGGGCCAAGTATCAGAGACACGTTTTAAAAACAAACCAATATTTTCAGAGGTGAGATCCTGTTTCCCTGGACTCGCCATGACAGCCTCCAGAGGTGTAAAGCTGTCCAGCAGCCACCGTGAAGGGCTCCAATACTAACTTGCAGAGTTCATCTTTTAATTTATACAAGTCCGCACTCGCATCTCTCTTGAGGTATTCTAATGGAACCATGATGCGTACAGCACGGTGGCTGAGAGGTCAGGGCGATGGTCTACAGATCTCAACGTTCCGGGTTCAAGTCTGACCAAAGGTAGAAGAATTTTTATATTTCAGCTAAAATCCTAGTGTGCAGCTTATAAGGGAAATTAAAAGTTCGAACCGGATATCAACGATAAGAAGAGGAGAGAAGGAGATCTCAATATTTAAAAATTTACGAAGTCCCAACACTATTCACATGTGACTGACATTGAAGACTCCGTTGCATGTGAAATCCTCGTGGCTGAGGCTGTAAAGGCACCAGGACGTGGAGGACTTGTTCAGGGGTTCGGAACCCAGCCAAGTCAACATTTTTAATTGGAGTAAACTACACCCTGAGGAACTGATCTGACAGGTGCAAGTCCAACGCCATCTGTCCCTCAGTGGTGGAAGTTCACTTTAATTCACAAAATGTGAAATGGTGAAGGTTCTTCAGAGGGATTAAATAGTGTTTCAAACACCAGGAGCTGGTGGCTGAGGGCGTTAAGGCGTGAGCCTGCTGTGGAACGCGACTCAGCTACGGGTTCGGGTCCTGTCAGGAGTTCAGTTTTGAAAAATATCATCAGGTGGAGTCCAGCCAATCACCACGTCGAAGATTGAAGGTAAGTGGAACAGAAAGAGAAAGAGACAGGGCAGAGGAAGGGAAGGAGGAGAGAGAGAGAGAGAGAGAGAGGAGCGTGGCAGAGGGCCGCGCAGCAACCGTTTTGCTTTTTAAGACACCTGGGAAGGGGGGTCGGTGGTAGGATGCAAGACACCTGGGAAGGGGGGTCGGCGGTGGGATGGTTTATATATATATAAACACACGCACTCACGCATTGTCACGTGACCTCTGCGTCATCGTGACGTCATCATGACGTCATCGCGCTGTAAAATTTCTTCGATTTTTGACCTCTAGTTTCTTGATAGACCAGGTAGGGTTTGAATTTGGCGGCTGGATGACGTAGGCATCACGTGTCTGTCGCTCTTGTTCTCCAATTTCGCTATGGTCTCTTGGTGGTCCAGGTGGATTTTGAATTTGGCGGCTGGATGACGTAGGCATCACGTGTCTGTCGGTCTTGTTCTCCAATTTCGCTATGGTCTCTTGGTGGTCCAGGTGGATTTTGAATTTGGCGGCTGGATGACGTAGGCATCACGTGTCTGTCGGTCTTGTTCTCCTATTTCGCTATAGTTCTGTAGACGGTAGGTTTGAATTTGGCGGCTGGATGACGTAGGCATCACGTGTCTGTCGGTCTTGTTCTCCTATTTCGCTATAGTTTCTTGGTGGTCCAGGTGGATTTTGAATTTGGCGGCTGGATGACGTAGACATCACGTGTCTGTCGGTCTTGTTCTCCTATTTCACTATAGTTTCTTGGTGGTCCGGCTGGACTTTCAATCTGGACGTCTGTTCTTGTTGGTGTCTTGATGGTCCTGGCGGAATTTTGAAGTTGGCGGCTCGGATGACGTACGCATCACGTGACCAGAGCGTCCGACCTAAAATAGTCTATTATTCCGACCCAGCCCAAGCCACCCCTCTCCCTTTCACCCCCCCCAACCCCCCCCGAACGGGGAGAGGGGAGGCGAAGAGAGGGGTGGAAAGGAGTATAGGGATGGCATAAGGGCTGGGTAGGAACCGCCCGGACTCGTTGCCAGAGACTTGCAGACATGCTCTCCCCGACATGCCTGCGCTCTAGCCATTGAGCCACGGACGGACTCCCAGAATCGCCTCTTAATATCCCTTATAAGCTGCACATTCACGTTTTACCGCAAATGTAAAAATACTGGGTAAAGGTGAGGTTTGAACCGAGAGCCTAGTGTTCACCAGACCCTGACCCTGACCACTCAGCTACGGTGCTGGTTGTCTGGTATCTCCATTAGATGACTTGAAGAATGGAAGGAATTCGGACTTAGCCGAAAAACGAAAGCGTGATTTCTTTCCTATCTCATCCCTCAAATGGTGATTGGATTGACTCCACCTGATGATATTCCTCAAAATTTAGTTCCAGTCGGGATTCGAACCCGTGGCTGCGAGTCCAGACCATCGCAGACTCACGCCTCAACGACGTCAGCCACCAGCTCGTGTTGAGGGAACAACCTTAAGTCTACATCAAGAGCCTTTATTTTACACACTTTTGAATAAATTAACTTCTTCGCCACTGCGGAAGTTGGTGAGTTAGGAGACAGATGGCGTTGTTCCTCAGGGTTGTTTAGTCCAGTTAAAAATTTTTACCAAGGCGATTTCCGAACCCGTAACCGCTGCTAGTTGAAGTCCTCACCGTGATGGCGCCTTTACGGCCTGAGCCACGAGGCTCCATGCAGAACAGGGCCTGAATCTCGGTGACATGGGAACGACTACGGTAAAATTTAAAGAGAATTGAGATCTCCTCCTCTTGTATTGTGGATATCCAGTTCCAACATTAAATTTCCACTATGAGCTCCAAAGAAGTTCCTGAAAGATAAAAATTCCTGACGAAGGTTGAGTTGGAACCTTCACCAGTCACGCTGCCAGACAGTGACCGTGACCCTAACCACTCAGCCACGGCGGTCCTTGTCAACTGCCTCCATTAATACACCTCAAGAATGCCAGAGAATTCGGGAAAACGTGAAGGTACTTTTCTGTTTCCTCGTAATGGAGTGAGGCGGATAGATGGCGTCGCTGCGGCTCTCAGAGTCTCTGCAGGAGCTTCAATGGAGAGAAAAAAAATGATAACTTCGTCAGCTTCCGAACCCGTGATCGGGGAAACCAAACACGACGCCTCAACAGCCTCAGCCACGAAATGGAAATATGAACCAGGTTGTTACCAACATGTGATGGTCTCTATCACTGAAATAATGAGGGCCACGTGTATTGCTGTTGTCTGGAAATTGCAGCAGATATTGATGAAAAAAAAAGTAATACATGGTGAGGTTCCGAACCCAAGGAAAGAAGCGACGCTGCGCAAGAGGCTCCTGCCTCAACAGTCTCGGCTAAGAGTTCGTCCGACTCTTCGGGCCTCTTCATTACAGAGAAGAAGAGTCAGGAAACAAGAAAACTTATAACACATGACGTGGAGGGACCGTGGTGCTGGAGCTGGCAGACAGATGGCCTCAGGGTAGTTGCCTGGAGTGGCTATAGGGAACCACGTGATGCTGCCTCAACAGCTTCAGCTACACCAACTCCTGCCCTGACACCTCATGCTTCCACCCCTTGACTGTTGCTTAATATTTAAAAATAACTGAGCCCTTCACGGTGGGTGCTGGACAACTTTACACCTCTGGAGGCTGTCATGGCGAGTCCAGGGAAACAGGATCTCACCTCTGAAAATATTTAGGAGCCCAGAGCTCGAGGACTTGCTGAGACCAAAATGGACGCCATGAGCCACAGAGGCTGCTGTGACGTCACGAGCCCTGGACAGGGGTTCACAAGCCGCTCGCTCATGAGGAATCCACTCAGTGATAGAAAAGTTGGGATGCGCGCGCAGCTTATTTCAATTTTTTCGTTTTTACAACAGATAACATAAATTTAGGACTTTGTACGCTGACCTTTCCCATAGCCAAGTCCTCACCGTAATGGCGCCTTTACGGCCTGAGCCACGAGGCTCCACGCAGAACAGGGCCTTGAATCTCGGTGATATGGGAACGACAATGGTACTTAGTAAAATTTAAAGAAAATTGAGATCTCCTCGTCTTGTATTGTGGATATCCAGTTCCAACATTAAATTTCCACTATGAGCTCCAAAGAGCTGTCTTTCTGAAAGATAAAAATTGATGACGAAGGTTGAGTTGGAACCTTCAACAGCCGCACTGCCAGACAGTGACCGTGACCACTCAGCCACGGCGATGCTTGTCAACTGGCTCCATTAAAATACCTGATGAATGGTAGAGAATTCGGACTTTGAAGGGGAAAAACGTGAAGAAAGTTTTCTGTTTCTTGGTACTTGACTGGGGCGTATAGATGGCGTCGCTGCAGCTCTCAAACTCTCTGCAGGAGCTTCAATGGAGAGAAAAAAATGATAACTTCGTCAGCATCCGAACCCGTGATTGGAGAAACCAAACACGACGCCTCAACAGCCTCAGCCACGAGACTTCACGGGTAAAAGAACCATGAACCGGGTTGTTACCGACATGTAATGGTCTTTATAATTAAAATAATGAGGGCCACGTGTATTTCTGTTGTCTTGAAATTTCGAGAATTATGCTGCAGCAGATACTGATAAAAAAGTAATGCATGGTCAGGTTCCGAACCCAAGGAAAAAAGCAAAGCTGTCCCAGAGGCTCCTGCCTCAACAGTTTCGGCTCAGAGTTCGTCAGACTTTCGGGGCTTTTAATTACAGAGAAGAACAGTCAGGAATCGGGATTTGAAACAAGAAAACTTATAAGACATGACGTGGAGGGACCGTGGTGTTGGAGCTGGCAGACAGGTGGCCTCAGGGTAGTTGCCTGGACGAAAAACAGGAACCTGTCTGGACTCCGAACCCGTGGCTACAGGAACCGCTTGGTGCTGCCTCAACAGCTTCAGCTACACCAACTCCTGCCATGACACCTCATGAATCTCTCTCCCCCATGCTCCCACCCCTTGACCGTTTCTTAATCTTGAAAATAACTGAGCCCTCCCCGTGTCTCCTGGTCAACTTTACACCTGGAGGCTGTCATGGCGAGTCCAGGGAAACAGGATCTGACCTCTGAAAATATTTTGGAGGGGTCAGGGGTCAAACCCAGAGTTCGAGGACTTGCTGGGCCCTGAGACCAAGATGGACGCCGTGAGCCACGGGGCTGCTGGACACGGGTTCACAACGCGCTCATGCGAAATCCACCGAGAGAAAAGTTGGGATGCGCACGCAGCTTATTTCAGTTTTTTAGTTTTTTCAATAGATAAAATAAACGTGGGACTTTATACGCTGACCTTTCTCCTAACCATGGTCGTCACCGTCAAAGTCCACGTTACTCTTAATAATAAACCAACATTATAATAAGACAGAGGTTACGTAGTAATGGCGTCCAGAGTCGATCCTCATAGTCATCTGGCGGGATTTAATATGATTGTGTTGTCACGTGACAGCCTCTACTTCATGTACGAAATATAATATTAAACCATTCACATCTAGTATTAACGTACAATAAATTGTGAAGAAATTTATGAATTAAGTTTTACTCTGATCCTCGCAGCTGTTTACGTTCAGTAAATAGGGAACGAAATTATTGAGTAAGCTTTACTTTGAACGCCGTATTTATTCTCTTCTGAAAAATAGTGGATAACATTATTTAGAAAGCTTCACACTAATCACCGTACCAATTACGTAGAATAAATTATTGGCAAACCTTCACTTATTTCACTGTAGTTATTTACGGACTACATACTGTAAATAAATTTATCAATATACTTTTTACTTTGTTCACTAGAGCTATATTCATACAACATTTTTTTAGAAAGTTTCACTCTGACCACAGTGTCTTATTTTCTTCCTTTAAATTGTGAATAAAATTATTTTCACAACAAGTTCGAGGCGAGTAAATTGTGATTTTATTAAATTCCTGCAATGCGGTTGGGAAACCACACATACACCAGCTTCCAGTTTGGAAACCTGGTTCAAAAAAAACCGTCATAGAAATAGAACATACCTGCAGGCGCACCCCTGGTAGTTGGTGGAGGTAGAGCCGCAAGGGGATACTGGTCACTACCCACTGTGTCGTCTTAACACAACTGGAAAAGAAAAGGAAGGAATACTTTGGCTTCGGGTGACGTCACGGGAATTATTGATCAAAACAAGTCATAAACTGACGAAGACGTTTCGTCGAGCGGTTAACGCGACATTTTCAGGACGATATTTGTCGACAGCCGCCGCTCTACAGTTGACTTTGACCTTATCCGTCGAGGGACACCTCAAATTTTTTTATCTTTTGCTATGGCGTTTATTAGAAGACTGTGTCTGCTGTCCTACTAAACGGTTTATTCCCACCCCGATCACACGTCTACAATGCTGTGAATCTTTCGACTTGTGATGTTCTTTAAAAATTGGATGTATTTTCTAATAATTATCGCAGCTTCCCCAACACAGAGGTCCCTGGTTCCGATTCTTGGCATGAGCTTGGACGCTCTTTGTCATCAGGGTCGCGAAGACCGGGATTAAGACTGCTGGAGAACCAGAAGACCCGGGCCCTCCATGGGCCGTGGAGCAAAAAGAAAATCCTCCCGAAATGTGGAAGCTCACAAGCGGCACTTTTGAAACGTCGTCGACAGGCTTTTACGAGAAATACCCCTCCCCCCCTCCCGTGTCTCCGTCAAAATTTCATCACAATCCAGAATAATCGCCATGAATTTGATTTCTGTGATTTAACCAAATTACCCTACTCTTGTAACCTGAATCTGTTTTTTACATTTCAGTTTGTAACAAGGAGCAGCTCACCTGGTGGCAGCCATCGTCACTTCACCGAGGTGATCCCCGTCGTCACCTCCAAAGCTGCAGCGAGATCCTTCTATTTTCAACATTTCATTTTACCTTCCCAAATTTTTAACAACATAGTTCCTTTATTGCATAAAAGATATTAAGTTTGAAAAATATCCAGGTTACATACATGCTAACTTTCCCTCACATACAATAATAAATGACTGCAAAACTTTTATTACACAATAAAACGAGCAGCAGAAAAGAAACTACCACAATTTTTCAAGCAGTCTTGTAATTGGAGGCATAATGGTTAGGTTCAGTTGGGAAGGAATTTATATAGTAGGATAGAACAGGCAAAGAAGGCTTACGGCTAATATTAGGAAATGTCGGTATGGAATTATATGGGTTCAAAACATTGACGATAGAAGGTACAGAAAGGAAAACAATAGAAGCCTTTGAAAGGTGGTGCTATAGAAGAATGAGATGGATGGATGAGGTAAATAACCGGGAAGTTTTAAGTTGAGGAAGAGAGAATGGAGGGCCTTAAAGGGACAGGTTAACAGGACACGTTGTGAGACACGAGGGTCTTGTAAAATTGGCATTAGAGGTGAGTGATGCAATACGCTAAGCAGATTAGGGAGGATGTTGCGGAAAAGAAGAGACAGGTTAGCAATGGAGGATTGCATCAGACCAGTCTTAGGACTGAACACCACAACACACAATTTGAAGAATAAACAGGATTACCTTTGCAGAGGGAGAGGGAGCCACAGGGTGTAAATTAAGTTTTTATAAAGATGAATAAAGTCGTCTACCGCTTCTTTAGAAAGTTTTTTATTCACAACACACTTTTGTATAACAAGAAACATCAAGCTTTGGTCAATAATTAAAGCAATCAGTACATAATGAACAGTAAGACTAGTCACAAATAGAATGTAAAATTAACAATATTGTGTGATATAAAATCATCTAATTAATTATAATTAGTATTCTGGGATTGGATGGCCATGCCTGGCAGGTCAGAAGGAAAGACCGAAATTCTCTACATTTACACAGAGAAGATCGAAAAAGAATAGAGCATCAAGTGAAGAACGTAACATTTTCATCTGCATGTTAGTAAGTACTAATGAGCAATGTGTAATCTTTTCAAATAAAAAAATCATATGCATATCTTTGCTAATGATGTTATACAGCAATATTAAATTCAAGAAAATAAGGAATTAAAGAAAGTAGTTGTGGATACTGGAGCATTATTAGTTGTTTTTATAGTACTCAGTCCTTAGATTTGTCTGATGTAATCCTCTATGCTAATATATTCTGCGCAAACATTTACATTAATACCACATCCCAACAACCTCCCTGTTCTGTTCTTACCCTCCACACACTTCCCTCTAATGCTAATTTTGCAAGACCCTCAGGTCTCAAAACGAAACCTATTCTCGGTCAAAGTCCTCCATATTGTGCTCTTTTCTCTTATTCTGCTTAGAAATTCCTGGTTAGTTACTCTATACACTTACATGATTTTTAGCATTTTTCTATAGCAAAACATTTCAGAAGTTTCAATTCTTTCCCTTTTTGCAACTCTTATCGTCCACGACTCACACCCAATAACGCCGAACTCCATACGAATAATTTTTAAAGATTTCATAATATTCATACTTATATTAGCCGTAAGTAAATTCCTCTTGTTTCCGAAAGCCTTTCTTGTTCTATCCTACTCCTTATGTCTACTATACTTCTACCATCCCCTGCTGTCCAATTAGCAGAATTCCTTAACTTCCTTCAAAATATCTCTTCCGAATCTAACACCCTTTGTTATTCTACTATTTCCCATACTGCACTCCATCACCTTGGTTTTACCTCTATTAATCATCTTGTTGTATTGTTTCTCCAGGACCGCGTTCCTGCCATTAGTTATCGTTTACAAGTTTTCTTCTGACTCCCTTATTATTACAATATCGTCGGCAAACCGTATAAGTATAAAATCATATTCCATAAATCCTATAGAGAAGCACAAGCTTCAAGGATGTGGAACGAGTCAGAGATTTTACATAGGTTGCTTTATTAATATTAAAATATACTGTAACTACTCATTATTCATTTTTTACTTATAATAAGATTTTCTTAAGTTCTATATAGAAGACATACAATTTGTACCTTATATGTAAAATTGATAAATAATTTTAGATCCTATACTAAAAAATTAGTGTTCTAAAAATGTTCTTTCATAATTTTAAATATCTCTATGATACATTCAGCTCAATAAATTCTTCAACAGAGTAGAAGGAGTGGCTTAGTAAGAACTTAGTTCATATTTGAACTTGTTTGGATTTATTTTTAATTGTTTAATGGAGGTGGGAAGTTTATTAAATATGCTAATAGCATTGTAATGTACACCCTTTTTGATTACGGTTAGAGACTTCCCTTCCTTGTGTAAATTATTATTTCTTCTGGTATCAAAGTCATGTATTTCTGAGTTTAGTGTGAAGAGGTTACTGTTATTAATAACAAATAACATGAGTGATTGAATATGCTGGCAAGTGAGTGTCAGTATTCCAGTTTTCTTGAAAAGTCCCCTACAAGATGTAGGGTATTTATTTATTCTCCCGATATTTTATTCCTGTCGTCTAATAAATACTTATATATACCCCAAATTGGCCTTTTCCATTCGTCCAGGTTTAATCCCAAAAGGATTGACGAAATATTTCATCGTAAGATTTTTTCTTAGACTTTCACAGCGACGGATTTTGATTGATGACCGTATTTGATGCAACAGAAATGATACTTCAAAATGAGAACTGTGTCCGATTAATCACCGTAGATACACAGAAAAAATCGTTCGCCTTTCACTTCGCAATTCTCCGATTCCTAATTTGATGCGGTTATCTCTCTCTCACACACACATAAATAGGTATCTCTATATATTTATCTTTCCTCTCTGTCCTAAACCTCGAATTAAAGTGTGTTGAATTACCTGCGGCAGGACCAAGCGTCTGTGAAATTTGCCATTAGGAAGTGGTTACGAGAGCGGAACATGCAGTCTGATGAGAAACGAAGCAATCTTACGTCATAAGGCTCTACAAGAGAAATTACCTACACGCAAAATTGTATCCCGTTGGCATGAAGCTTTCAGATTTCCTCACCAAGCGTCAGCCAAATAGTGTAACAAAAATTACACAACGACTTCAATAAAATAAATGTCCAGATCAGAGCACGATTTACCGGTTTACCAAGGTGCAGCAAAAATCATTTGTAACTTCGCCATTAAAAAAGTTGAAACTAATAGGACTAATCTATATTTTATAAAAATTGATTTAACCAAAGTTTTATTAGATCTCAACCTATTTTACGCATCTACTGTATACAACACAGTCTATATTGTGGAACTATAGACTAATTTATTTAAAAAATAGCAAAATATCTCAATTTAAGAACATTACACGTAAAACTGCTTCTGAAACTCACTAACTAATATATTTAAGTGTCCAGGAACTATTGTTACTTCAAAATGGAAAAAAAATCTGCTGTTCCTAGAGACAGTTTTCTATATTAGAAAAGTCTATTAGATTACAGTTCTATGCACTGTACACTTGACATTAAGTGACTAAAGTATTATTTATCAACTCTATTTACGCAAAAAGTGTTCTTTCCTATTTAAACATTTGAACGCTTCTACTGATTACATAAATAATGTCCTTTCTTCTAAAGTATTTGCATTGTAGAATAACTATTAAACTTTCTAATAACGATAAATTAAATGACCATTTTACGGACATTTTAAATATTTAACTTAACGACGTTTCAGTAAATTTTTGAATTTCCATTCTGTGGTTTAAATTGTTTCTGCAGTAATGGAATTTAGTCTATTTAAAACTGCTCCTTCATTGACGTGAGTCATATTACTAATTATTCGTCAAACCATCAGTAGGTCAATTTTGTGTCTTGCGTTGAGTAATTATATGTAAGAAAAATAAATTATGTCAACGAATTTTATGACAGAAAAAATTGTAGCAGACTAAATTCTGCTACCGCAGAGGAAACATATCCTGTTGAAAATTTAAAAATGTATTCAAACATCGTTGAGTGAAAGAGAATATTTTAAAATGATCATTCCATTTACCTTTATATAACATAAAAAACTGACCTAGAGTAAGATATTATTCAATTTTATTTTCTCTGGATCCCCAATTTCACCTGTTAAGTGTGTCTTACCAAAAAAATATTTATTTCGTTATTCCTTTCCATTTACTTTTAGGCTTTGTAAGTGTTGATATGAACTGAATAGTCTAGAATATTACATTTATCAATTTAATTTTTGCAGCAGTTTATATATTAGGTTTATTTACAAGGGAATACTGCTTTCTCTTCTTATACGAATTACAAGGTGTACGTTTCCTTTTTTTTTGTTGTAATTTCTGTTTCCCTCCAGCTGTTTCTTAAATCCTATTTTCCATTTACCCTTCGCTTGAGCTGAGGATTTTATCTTTTCTCGTTTATACTACTGCTGATGTTACTTGTATGCACTCAGTATTTGATACGTGCTCCATCTTGAATTGATATCAAAATATTTGTTTAGTAGTCTTTCAGTACTCTGTCTAGAGCAGAGTTTACTGTGGTATAATATGCGGGTTATGTTCAAAGAACGTCGAAATTCAGTTCGTCCATGACAGTAGTAAATATCTACGATCATCTTCAGGAAAATTTGTACGTTACGAGTACTTGTTCTGTATCATCAATGGCTGTCTTTCTCATCACAACGGTATTTTCTAAGCTTGTCCTTGGCTTGTGCAGTTTACTTTGTTGCCGGAAGGGAAGCAGATAGGCGCACTTCCGATCGGATTGGAATCTCGGTGCCCGGATACGCAGCACCACACACACACACACACGGCCCCTTTAATGCCCTTGTCCAGTAACACAATAGCTACCTGCCCTGGACCAGGTGATAGGATTACAACACGCCGACAAAGACTCTTCTCTCCATAGTTCCAGAAAAAACTGGGCAACATTTTGTTTAATAAACACTGGCGTGAAATTTTAAAAAAAGAACGTAAGTTATACATTGCTTAACTAACAGTATTACTACCAAGTCTATGAATAAATAAATGTTTAATTACAAATTCATTTTAATAATAAAAGAATGGCCTTCCTTTTATAACACGTGACACCTCACCAATAAGGTCATATCATAATTCAGTCATCATTTCTTCGAGGAAATTACATAAACAAAGTATGTAAATAATTTTAACATCCATTACTTATTTTAAAGGAGTTTAACGTATCATTCGTCCGTAATATGTTGCCGAAAGGTAAATAAGATGATTTCTGTCAATCATATTGTCTGCCTTACTGTCCACGTTACTTTTAAAGTTATGACTTCTTTGTCCTTTTAATTGGTAGGCTGGTCGTGATGATAGGTACTGAAAATTGAAGCCCCAGCTATTGGTACATTTCGTGAAAACATCAGCCGGTCAATTTTGTGTCCCGCATTAGGTGGATCATTGTCCAGAGGGGAAGAATACCTGTTACGAATTTTTGTCCTCTGTTCGGAACTTGATACTTCTGTAAATGTGCAGAAGAAAGAAATACTGGCATCCAAACATCATTTTAGGATGTTCTGCTGCAGTCATTCTTGGGATCCCGGACAATATCGCGCTCGGCTCAAGTATTTCTTCAATTTGGAAACTCATCAGGTCACACTCCAATAACTTTGGTTGAAAAAATGTTAAATATATATTTGTTGTTGTGTTATTTAGTCCTAAGACTGGTCTGTTGAAACCTTCCATGTGAACCAATTCTGTGCAAGCCTTTTCATTTCTACGTAACTTCCACTTCTCACAGCCTTCCTAATCCACTTACCAGATTCCGTCTTCCGTTGTTACCCTACACACTTCCCTCTAATGCAAATTTTACAAGATTCTCATTTCTCAAAAAGTGGCAAACTATTCTATCAATTCTCTTGGTTCTATTCTGCTTAGAACTTACTGGTTAGTTACTCTATGCACCCATCTGATTTTCAGTATTTCGAAAGGTTCTATTACAAAACGTTTTCATTAATTGAAAACAGTCATATATTATAACTACTGAAAAGTAAATAAATTACTGAAAATTCATTACCTACCCATTATAGATCCTCCACATCAGACAGCTTAAATCACCAATATTGTCAGTCAAATCTTTATTTTAACAGAACACTTCAACGCCTTTGGTCATATTCATCTGTAACTATAAGAATAAATAATCAGGAAGGAAATTAAATATATTGGAAAGGCTGACATAACATCGAGAAAGTTGGTCTGAATGACTTTCACGTTAAATTAAATTTTTGTCAACAAATAAATGATATTCGAAAACAGTTTTTTTATACAATCAGTACGTGCGAAGTCTTTCGTTGACACGGCTTCCTAAACGCATGCATGAACAAGAAAAGTAGATATCTAGTGAAATTATCTCATTTTGTAAAATGAAAATTCAATTTAACTCGTGTATATTTTTTTTTGGTGAAAGTACAGCATGAATTTGTGGAAGGGAAAACTGACTATCGTACAGATTGAACCCATATTTGAGCGATGTGTTCCGTACAGCTTATTCCCCTTTGTTTTCGGTAACAAGGACTATTATATGGTTTATGAGTTGGCGTTGTTACTGTTTTAGTTTGGAGAACAACAGGTTCTGTGTCGGAACGAGAAGCAAGTTTTACGGAACGCTCTGATATTTCGCCGCTGCAGTTGGAGATAATGAGGCATTCCCTTTCATAGCAGAAGCATGTATTTATTTTTTATGCAGTGTTACGGCAGGAGAGAGAATCTCCAGACATGCAAATACGAGGGTGAAAGGGGGAATTTCTTTTGAGGTGTTCGCGGGGAAATTTTCCTTACCGTCTAGTTTTAGCTTCATGAATTTGAAATGTACGTATTATTGTTTCCAATTTGGAGTTTTCACTTCGTCTTAATATTTGAACAACAATTCGCCGCCTGATTTTTCTTTTCTTGTTTTTCAAGTGAGGATTAAGTAATACTAAATGTATGAGTTCTGTCTTTTTATACACTTTCGAACATGAAAGAAGGGGGTAATATTTTCATGATATAACAATTGCGTAAAATATTATTTAAACGTTTTGTTCTTAATTTGAATTATATGAACGAACATACTTAAAGTAAATACGTTACGAAATAAAAAATGATAACCTTCATTAATTCTTGTCAAATGGTTTAGATTACTTAATAATACCGTTAATTCACGGTTGAGTAAATAGTAGGGCTAAAGGGTATATTAAAAAAATGTTACATAAAATATAATTATAATTAAATTACTTCTGGGAATACATTTTTAACAACATTGCTACGTATTAAAATTTCTTGAAAATATAAAAACATCCGTATAAGTTTAAAATAAGCAATTAAATGATAACGTATCAAAACAGCCCGAATTACTTGAGGAAAACAAATTGCACATCACGTTTCTGCAAACTTAATCGCATTTTTAGGTGTAGATGTAAAATTAATAGTTTTTAAAATCACATAGCATAACTGAAGCGATCTGAGTCCCTTCAGTGAAGTCGTGTCAGTCTTATTTTCCGTAGATAGCAGGTAGCAGCAGCTGTCCTAGAAGTAGTTCTAGTCACCGCCCAGACTAATAGACTTCTGTCGATCATAGATCGTTTTTCATATTTGATATTTTATTTTAATATGTTAATCATATATTGATATCTAATACAAGAAAAATGTTAATAACAATATATTAATCAATTAAATGGCCAATGTCGGATTAATAGCTAATCAAAATACATGAACTGAATTCGTAATATAATTTATTTAAAAATCAACTATGTGATTTACTTTAAAAATACAAACAGCAATAAAAATTTGGTAGAATATACACTAGTTGCATGTAAATTGTATAAGTAATAACAAAAACGTTAGCTCTGCATCAAACATAGTTGACTTGATGCGCTCAAGTTCTCTAATGATGGTGTGTAGAATTGATATATGTGAAATAAATTAAAATAAAATATATAATAAAATAAATGGAAGTGTGGTAGTAGTTCACTAGCCAAGTAATAACCCGGGTGACTGCTCGCTATATGCTCCTGGGACAATCGCTGCTACCTGCTATCTACCACAAATAACACCGTATCTGCAAGACAACCGAAGAAAGCCGCAGGTATTTATCTCTCACGCCTAACCTTATCCGTTTTCTTTTTGCTATGATATCATTTAACTACTGATATTATGACTATATTAAATGAAACATTGATTTTTTGTGGATACAAAGTTATATTTTAAAAATTCAAAATAGTAGGCAGATAAAATAATTACTGATCCAAATATATTGTTACTACAACTAATTCTGATACACAAATGAGATGTACTCATTACAAGTCACAGGCTACACTAGTGTATTTTTGAGATTTAACGACGATAGATGTCACGCTGTAATTCCATGTTTTATATGAAACAAGAAAATAAAATATAGGAGATATAAATATTGATATTTATGAAATATATTGGTTAATTCAAAAAAGCATTCGAATCACTTTCAGAAAAATATTAATTAATATTACAGGAACGATCATGACTATTGTGTAAAATTATCCCTGAATGATTAACTACATGTAGCTGTGGTTTGAATGCGCTAAATGCTCAGTGTTACATACTTCAAACTTTCATAAATGTGTTAACCAGTAGAGTTAATATTTAAAATCTTTAGGAGATATTGAAAGATTGATCTCTTATCTGCACTATATATGTGGTTGTGCTTTAAATATTTTAGTTTTTCTGCAAGAAACCAAAAATAAATCATATGTATATGGTTCAATAACACTTCTAAAGGGGAAAAATGGATCTTGTTACTCTTAAATAAACACCTGGAACAAATTTGGATTAAGGGTGCTGTAGTATGAGCGCAAAGAAAATAAACACGTAAAAGAGCATTAATATTTTAAAGAGCGATCTGTGGAATTAATTGATTTCGAGTGGAGCGGATTTGTAGTGGGACTGCATACTGATTTTTTTAAATATAATTGGCAAAGAACTTTTATGGTAACATTTATGTACGGTGATGTAAAAAAAGTTTACTTTTCCAATATATATTGTTAAAAGGTATTTTTGGGGGTTACTTGAGGGTGATTCTGAAACAGGCAACTCCCCTTTAATAGCATAGGAAGGGAATTGAAAAGGCGAACTAAACTTTATTCATTTACAGATTTACTAATTTTTTTGATTGAGAGAAAGAGTAGAAATTTTGTTTACATCACCCATCGGCGTTTTATTTATCTTCGCCCCCAAAATTATGTCTCTCTTTCCGATCTGTTCCAAAAGTCGTTTTTATCTAGTTCCTAATCTTCACTTCGTGAACAGGACATGAATGAAATTTAAGCTCTTTGGATACCCGCAATTTTCAGGTATTAAGTTTTCGTTCTCCTAGGAGGCATAGTAATATCCTTTTCAACTGACAGAACTCAGTCACAGCCTTTTACGTTTATGTTGAATGTTTCCCTTTTTGCACCACTCGAGGTCTGCTTTAGTTTTATTCACAATAGGATTTTTCTTTGCAGTCATCAACTTTTTTTTTGATATTTAAAGCGAGACATTCTCTCAACTGTAAGTACAATTCAAGAGATTCTAACGGTACAAATGATTCATTGTAAGAAGTGAAACTGTTTCGAGAGACTTGGTTGCTGCTTGTCCTTGGAGCGCCGCTGCTGTTGTTATTATTAGAACTGCGGAATGCCTATTAAAGTGTTGCGGATTTAACTGCAGAACAGTCGTGGCGTGTTTTAAAGTCTGTATCGTGGCTGCCATGGCGGAGAACCCAATGCGCGTTCCTCGACGTGACTGGAAGACCAAACAGCAGAGCCAAGATGGCGCTCAGGTGACAACGTTCAAGGTCAAGTCAATGAATCACACAGCTCGAGAGGAAACCTCTTGGATGGAAGACAAGAAATATCACGCGCAAATATAACATGTAGATGAACTGACTCACTGTCAAGCGAAGTAGAACTAATCAGATTATAGCAAACTTCAGATGACTCCGGATTTGAATTTAGATTTGCTTTGCGCCGATGAAACTTGGATTATGAGGGAGTCGATAGAGGAAAGGAACTTCTGAGAGTAATGTGTAAGAGATACAGAAGATATTAGTTCAAATTTGAAAACAACTAATTGAAGTGAGATAAAAGATGACAAGGGTTTGGCACAACGAGGAACTCGTTATATGGTTACATGGAAGGTTGTATACATTTAAAAACCAGTCATAATTACGCAGACCACAAAACTTTCATTACCGCTGGTTTCACGTACATGGCATTGAAAAAATATCTCAAGAGTAATTAAATTAAATACAACTTATAAAATCCAAACATCGACTTTGTATTTTCATGAAAACTTAGGTTTCTGAACATTAATTCATTATAATCTCAAAAATAATATGTAAAATATTTTTAAATTATAAACCACAATAGTTAACTATTTTGCTCTTATAATTATAGTTAATGTATTTTCAATAATTGTTAGCAGAAAATAATTTTTTTAACTAGGTTTATGAATATTGATGAAGGTTAATACAACAACAAGTATCACTATGATAGGCATGAACTTTAATATGTAACCATTTTATTTTAAATAAAATGAAATATAATTTATCGTCAGATTCTAGAATAAATCTAAAGAATATTTAAGGGCAATATAGACTATAAAAATGGAATCGAAAGTACCTACTTAAACTCGTCACACCTTTATTTTCGATTTTTGATCTTGCTATAGGACGAACACTGTTTTGGAACTGCCAGGGTTTTATCGTGGTACATTTAATTATATATTATATTCTCCTTTATTTCCATAGAATACATAAACACCGCTTACCGTTTAAACATTAAGCGGGTTGGTAGAAAACAAAAGAATTAAAAAATTAATTCGATAGATTTCAGTAGAATATATAGAGTACTGAACAAATTTGTTTATATTTTAAAGTTCGATACTTATAAGTTATGCATTAATTGTCATTATTATCATTATTTTTCACGGTTAGTTTTTTGCATCTCTCACATTTAATTATATAATATTTTAAAGCTCTAATGACATTGTTACAAAAACTCAATTTTAATATTAAATTCGGTTGTGTAGCTATTATTAATTTTTTACATAAAAATTTGTAATTTATAATAAATGCAATTAGTTTAGATTTATTTGTAACAAGATTAGTTTTACATAAAATAAAGTATCGTCAGACCCTAGAAAAAATATACAGAATTTTTAAGGGCAGTATAAACTTTAAAAATGGAATCGAAAGTACCTACTTAAACTCTTCACACCTTTACTTTCGATTTTTGATCTTGCTATAGGACGAACACTGTTTTGGAACTGCCAGGGTTTTATCACGGTTGTGACGTCATCACAAAATGTGACAAACACGTCCATTTTAAGCCACGGTAATAACATATTAAAAATAAATATCATACGAATTACTAAAACCATTACATTGGAAAAAGTGATCCTTAATAACATATAAGTTCTTACGACATGGATGACTTTACACGCTACCCCATATCGTAAATTACTCTTACACATATCATCTTTGAACTAAATATCTAAAATATAGATGTCATTAATATTAGAAAATGGATTAATGTTTTCCACTCATGCATCAATATTGGTTCATTCGTACAAACCGAACTCTTTTCAGTTGAATCGTGACACATCTGAATAGAATAATACATCGCAATGTTGTTTAAATGATAACTTTTTAATTATTTTTGGAGAGAAGAAATTAAATTCTTAAAATTACGTAAACTGGTACTGAATTTTATTTATTATTACTATTAAATAATATTATATTATGTATTATGCTTCGGGACGATTTAAAAAAGTTATGAGACATTATATGTTGAAAAATAATGTTTCTGCTAATGGTCCTAACTTATCCGTTTGAGGGTGAATGAACTACTCGTAGCGAATGAATTCTGCTCGTATTGAACTATTTCTCCAGGACCACGTTCATGCCATTTATTATGGATTCCAAGTCTGCTTCTGACTCCTCTACTACTGCAATGGCAACGGTAAAGCATAAGATTTTTATTTCTTCTTCTTTAGTATGATTCCTTTTCCATATTCGTTTTTTACTTTCTTCACTACCTGTTGCATTATTTGCAATATGTTATTTATTTTTCGACGCATTGTTTGTGTGTTTTCATATTATAAGTTTTAAGAGTTTATATCTCAGAAGTTAGCTTTTCCACATGAAAATAGCGCAGTATCGTGATGTACTAAATTTTTCATATTGAATTTAATCTTATTTACGACTAACGAGGCTGTTTACTTATTTATTTTTATATGAAGTCGGATTAATATAACTGTAACTTAGAATTGTGAACGTAAAATAAATGGGAAATGTCCAGAATGTGAAGGAAATTTATGTGCATCGCCCGATTGAAGATTGAATTGTTGTATCATAAATATGTAAATTCATCGAATATGTACCCCGATCAAAGGTCAATGTAGCGGAAGGAAATGGCTTGATGTATCTTAATATAAACGAAACATTAATAGACACTCTCAATTTTTTTTGCATTTCCAATAGGGTGGCTGTCTTGTACGAGTATTTCGGTTCACTAATAGCGTCCTGGCATATGCACGTTTCATCCCCAGATGGGATGAGGGGGAGGATGTAATTAGAGAGGGAACGTGCAGTCGAAGCTGCTGCTACATGCCGATCGTGAACACGCTCCACGCATAATTTGACCCTTCTCCTGCCAAACAATATCTCTGTGCTCGAGCCATTTAAAAGCTTGCCTCTGCTAATTAACTTTCTCCAGCGAAGCTCTGCATGTGTGTGTGTGTGTGTTGCTGTGTGTGCGCGCGCACGTTCGCCGCCCTGTAATAATACATCACCAGAATAAAACTCGGATTGCAAATGCTACTGCCATATTTGGATTCGAACGGAAAAATATCCGTATTTGGGGGGAGTTGAGACTATTACTTCTAGAGACGTGTCTATTGTAATCACATACTTGGATCATTTTCCGCGAACAACGAATAAAGACATCCAGAAATGAAAGGAGAATGTTAAAGCTTGACGTTGACTCCTTCTACTCTGTTGAAGAATTTATGGAGCTGAATGTATCATAGAGTAGATATTTATAATTATGAAAGAACATTATTAGAACACTAATTTTTTAGTATAGGATGTAAAAATATTTATCAATTTTATATATAAGGTACAAATTGTATGTCTTCTGAATATAACTTAAGAAAATCTTATTATAAGTTAAAAATTAATGAATAGTTACAGTATATTTTAATATTAATACAGCAACCTCTGTAAAATCTCTGACTCGTTCCACATCCTTGAAGCTTGTGCTTCTCTATAGGATTTATGGAATATGATTTTATAATTATACTTAATGATACGTTTGTTCTTATAAAATAACATCCCTCTTGTAAACTAGAATATTAAGAATAGTTGAGCAGTTCTGGTGTTTATTGAGCGAGAAAATTGCTCCTTGGATCCCTGAGGTAATTATTTTCATGTCAATCATTGGTGGTCAGTCAAAGACTAGTCTAAATCCTATTTCATTGCATGTATAATCGTAATTTTAGGGTACTTTTATTAAATTTACTGAACCTGTTGTGGTATTCAGTCCTCAGACTAATCTATTTTGCACCATCCTTTTCATTACCTCTTAAATACCACAACACACATCTTCCATTATCCTTTGCCTCCTTCTTTTGTTTTTTCCCCACCCAATATTAACATTATGTTTTTGTGAAGTAATTTTTCTCTGTCCTTAATTTTACAAAAATTGTTAAACAATAAGTGCGCCGTTCCGGCCTGATTTATAATCCTCTGACAGATTTTAATTTGACAGTACATAAATTGCGCTTGGGCTCAATTAAAAAAACAACTAGTAAATGATAAGATATATTTTGAACTGTTTCGTCGTCACGTTAGGACTTCGTCATTAAATTGCTGCCTTCCAAAGTATTATGTAAACTCAGTAACATTACAAAAAGTTTCTGTAAAATAGTAAAGAGGAACTTGGACTTGTATAAAAATTATTTTAATATTCCAAGTTATATCATGACAAAGTCATAAAATATGGACGAAAAATTATTAAATCATATATGACTATGGCCAATTACAGTAAAATATTTGCGTATTTGTTAAAATGACATAAAAAATTTTATTCGTTCAGAAAAAATATTGTTTTGAGCCATGAATAATACTGGTTTAATATATGCATATAAATACATAAACGACCATATATATCGGCTTCAGCAGCTCATGACGTGGTTAAGTGGAAATAGAAAAAAAGGTATGGTCATAGTGGAACATGTGAGAAGGATGAAGAGCTGAGAAGATGGCTGAATACCGTTTTTCTTATCTCCAATACCTTGCTTCGGATTTTCTTAATATCCAGTGAATAACTTTTATACGCCAGTTGGCTTTACGGAACTAAACGTCCTTCCCTTCTGGTTTGACATCCACAATATCGAAATATCGTACAGGACGGGCTTCCTCTTGCTTCAACCCTCTCCGCCCCCACATGGTTGCCTGCCTGCATATTTGGATACAGAGGGCAGTAATAACAATGAAGTTAATTGAAATTCATCACGCGCGCATATTAAAACGTAAACACCATTATTCAGACAATGCAGTCTCCATGAAGTTGACCCTCAATTTGCATACAGGTCGCCCGACCAGTTGTATTTCGCTATTATCTATGTTTCTACTACGAGCAAGGATAGAAAAGAGCTGTATTTTTCATGACTTCACTTCGTCAAGGTCTCTTTTTATGTGCCATGTTTGTCAATAAGAAATAATCGGACAAGCGTTCCCTGAATTAATGTATTGTTCTTAAAAGTCACAAAAGGATTGGAAGAAGTCGTTAATCAATCACGGCTAAGAGTAACTTCATTTACCAGTTTTCTAGTCACAGTTTAGTTCCCTCAATCTTCTAGATACATCCTCCCCTAATTCTCGTCTTCAAAAAAATTTCAAATAAATACATGCTTTCCTGAAAATCCATATAAATATGTAACATAATAACTACATAAATTTACCATCGAGAATTTTTTTCTCCACGGACTTGAAATGAAGACCGGAGATCATCGAGTACATTCTAATGTAATCTGTAAACTGTATGCCAAAAGCAGTACTTAGGCATCACATACTGATGATGATGATGTCCGAGCCATCATAATGGTCGACCTTAATTACAACGCTCAATTACAGCGACGTGATAGTGATTAAAGATTTTTTTGTGACTGTTAATGGTTTGCGTATAGATCCGGCTAAAACCAGTTACTCTCTTTTGATCTCTGTTTTAGTTCACTGAATTTTCGCATTGTGAAATCGTTTCGTTTATAATTACGGATTCAGTTAAAACTTGTTACAAATTAAACTGCTCTTCATCATTAGTTAATACAAGTGGCGCGTGCACCCAACATTACCCCAAAATATAATTATATCAAAGTGTAGGTGTAATATTAGGATCACTTAAATTATTAATATTACTGGAGGAAATATGATTAGATATTTTATAAAATACATAATATTATATTAATAATTGATTGTGGAAAATGTTATATGTGTCAAACTAAACTTGCTTTAGACTTACTAAATGAACACAAAAATAATTATAGCATCATAATATATATTCACTATCCATAAGTTACTAAGAAATCATGAATTTATTGGATTTATGTTGAAGTTTTGTTTTGAGCAAAATTTTATTTGAACGTAGTTTACTGAAATTTTATTTATTAAAACAACAATAAATGTTAAATTAACTCCATGATTGATATTAAAACACTGTTTAAATATATATTTTTAATAAATTTTATAAATAATAATAAAAGTAATTTTTTAATAATTATTATATTTGGTAACATTTATTTTACAACTTATAAAGTGTTATTTGAAATATATTAGTTTCTTTGAATACTCTTTGTAATGATGTATTTTTTTTGTATTTTTATATAGTTAATTCCTACAAATTCCCGTTGTCTAGTTTAACTACCTAATTGTTTAATTTGTGTACTGTTATTTAATTATATCCTTCAGTTCAGCGGTCTAAAATAAATAGTCTCTGTATGATCAAATTTCTAATTTAAATGCCCAGGAAGAAAAATTTCAAAGTTGGTAATTTAATTTCTATCAATATGTTTAAGTACATACTTAAAATTTGCAAGTAATATTTAATTTCAAAACAAAGGAAATGCTTCAATTGAAGCTCAAAGAGCATATAGGTAATTCAAAAGAGAGATAAGAATGGAAAAATGGTGAACTAATCCAGAAATCAAACCCAAATATTTAATGAAAAATATGGATTTGAATAATTTTCTAGGTTAAAAACATTACAACAATTATTTGAACATGAAGTCCCGAATGCGAGGAACAGACGTAGTTGTAATTGAATAAATATTTTATTTTCTCTGAAAGTTGGTCGTTTATAAATAATTCTTATTTAATTCAGTTATAAATTTAAAAGTTGTAGTTTTACGTTTGTTTTATGTAACAAATAAAATTTTTAACCACTGAGCAAGTGGTACGTTTGTGATGTTGCCTCGGAGAGACTTCTTTTAAAAATATATTGTAAATTTGTGTTATGTTTCTATAAATATAGTGTGTTTATAATTAGGGTAATGACCTGAAGAAGATATAAATAAGTATGAAACGTTGTTTTTTTCTTTTTGGTAATTTGTTTCAGAATAGAGTCTGAAAGTGGTCAAAAATTGTATTTATTAGTTGCAAATTACTTGGGATAAAATTTATGAGAACTGTTCCGTATTTCACTTGGCATGATACCCTTCCTTCAATTTTTTTTATCAATAATTTTTGTGTATTGATGTAGAATTAAATGTCATTTGTGACAGACTGTTCATAAAAAATTCACTTTAAATAACAAATTTTCTGTAAATAACTCTACCTTTTTCAGGTAGTGACGTGACTGTAAGCGAATTAGTAAATTAGTTTGAGCGCCCTGAATAGGTAAATATAATTTTACAACTTAACTTTTCAGCTGACGTACAAGAAGGTAAAAACAGGTACCGAAACGTTGTTATTTTGAAAAGAAATTTTTAATGAATTTTATGTTATGGCTCATAAACACTATACTGTAAAAATAGAAACAGACAAAATAAAAATGTAATCAATTCACTAGGTGTAATAAATTTCAGGAACGGATAATACAATCCTATCGTTTAAAAATAAATGAACACGGAAGTCTCAAATAAATTTCTCATAATTTAAGATTTGTTACGAAGACGCAGTTGTTAGTGGTTACAAGTTAAAGCTTAATCCAATGCAGGAAAGAGTTGCGGAATGATTAGTTTCAACACCGTATAAGTGATGGTACTTCTGATGCTGTTCAGTAACCTTGGTCACAACTTTATCGCCACTAATTGACATAATTGTTATTATCTTGTGTATGAATTCAACCACTATTGAATGAATCTCATGAAACTAACAGGTTTCTTTCAGTAAAGAAATATTTCACTACTCATTACGTGCAAATTTTGCATAAGCGACTCGAAATCAATTTTTTAGTTCTGTACATGCATAAAATTCGTACATTAAAACTTATTGTTTGAGTGGTGCAATAAATATTTCTCGAAATGAAGTTAGAACAGGTTCATCTGATTTGAATCCCCAGTATCTCTACTTGTTCGATGCTGCAGAGAGATTTGTGCTTTGCTGCGTGGGAGAACGTTTATTAATAAGGCATGGAACGATGAGGGTGGCAGGCCTGCTGCTGGTAACCCAATCAGTGGCCACACTGCGGTAGATGGCTCATTTGATTTAGCTTACTTCCTGCTAACTAACTCGGTTAGCCATTTTTTTTTAAATGGCCGGCCTCTGAATCTCTCCTGTGTGGGCGTGACACCACTCAACGCAGAAGCTTTTCTGTTCCCCTTTCCGGCTCACCTAAAACGTGCGATGATGCTGTTCGGAGAGCAGATTCAGATCCTCTGACGATTAAAAGTATCCATTTTAGATCCAAATATTCTTCGCTTCTAATTCGTCTGTTTTCATGAAGAAACTTCTGAATCGTCCTTTTTGGAAAGTCCTCAGAAGTAGCTTCGGTATAATAAAATGCACTCAACTCCACTTTATAAAAGATGCCCACATACTACTGTTGCATTTACGACAGATAATTAAACAACACTCACGTATTTTGAGGAAAAATGTGTTAGTGGAAGAAACTGGCAACAGCAGAAAACTTTAGATAATGGATAATAGTTCAAATACCTGACTTTTGGTCTGTATACTGTAATTTATTTAATACCTGCTAGGTTCCCAACAATATCCGGGTTTTAATGTTTAAATATAGAATACATTTTACTT
This sequence comes from Eucriotettix oculatus, assembly GCA_034510155.1. Classification (NCBI taxonomy): domain Eukaryota; kingdom Metazoa; phylum Arthropoda; class Insecta; order Orthoptera; family Tetrigidae; genus Eucriotettix; species Eucriotettix oculatus. The sequence goes on from CM067382.1 coordinate 39,604,026, forward strand.
AAGTTATGAAGCCGTCGCACGCATACACGCAGGCTACGCAAGGGAAAAATGTATCGCGTTCTATGTGTCATTAGTGTAGGACGGTTACAAATAGTGCCTCGGGAAACACATTTAAAAGTATTTGACCCCCTAAAACTATTTGTTGGACGGAAATATCGGTCGATTTTACATATTTAAACATTTTCGCCCCTTTCTTTCCCGCTTCTTAGGTGGTCTTACGCCGACTGCTATTTTTGAGTCGCAAAGAACATGTTTGAAAAATTTGGTTGAAACTCCTCCACGATTTAGATTTTTACTAGGAACATACATTTTTAAAAGCACACACAAAATTTGAGCTCTTTTTGCACATAAAGAATTAATTTCATTTGTAAGAATAACGTAATTGATCCATATATTTGGGATCATTCCCACGAAATAACTTATAAATTGAAGAACGTTTTGTTTAAGTGAAAATATATTTTAAGTACTTGGGAAATATTCAAAAATGTTTCTCTCGAGTGCGGCGCACACTCTCCCACATATAAGAGCGACGTATTGGGTCCTTCACAGTCAATTTTATTTTATTTAAGTTAAGATAGATTAAGCTTCTAAGACGTTCTAAATGAACATTTCTAATCGTCATTTGTTACGTTATCTCAAAAATTTAAAAACTAGCAGGAAGTATTTTTTTCCTTGGGTGTTCATTTAAATAATTCATCTCACATGAAAGGCTCCCAAGTATGAACGATATGTCGTTCTATTGCCTAATGTACTTTCATTTTTGCATTAAAATTTTACTTCTGAGTAATTGGGTGTGTTAAGCCTGATAATAATAACTGCTACTACTTCAATAGATGTTTCATTCTTGTGAACAATGTTAAAGTCTCCATAGTCAATAAACGGGATTTTTTTGGATCTTTAAACGGAACATTTATCTGAATTATTATCCTGATGCAATAGAAACCAGTAGGGAGGGTTTTAAATAAGGGTTCTTGATTTCACTGACACGCAATCCACACAGATAAACCTCATGATTTATTTAGATAAGTAGTTTCCAATTTCAGGAACTATGCTGTTAATGTTTCATTTTCGGAAAGGTGACCTAATTGTGTTGTTGAATAATGCAAGCAACAGAAGCAGGAAGAAGATTCAGCGAGGCGGAGTAATAAGAGCCGTAAGCCAGTAGTAGTATTAGTAGAGGAGGAAGAAGAAGAAGAAGCTGTCTGAGGATAGTCGCTAACAAAAACCGGTTCTCTTTGCCTACCCCGAGGCCTACTGAACCGGAACTCTACTTCAGGTCAACCCAACAGGAGCACTACAATGCAATGCACTCGATAACGGCTCTGGTATTGCCCCCAGGTTGTGTAAGGTCCCGAATTCGAAACTTGGAAGTTATTGAATACACCAAACCAAACAGTGAATTTCTAGCACTGCATAAATAGATGCTCCACAGTACGAGTATGTTAACTCATTCTTAATATGACGTTTGCTTCAAACAATTGACTGATGTCTGGTCATTAGCAGTGAAATGTAAAGAAAGTATGTTGATATACCCGTGCTTCATAATTATAATGAAGCTCTACGATTATTATTCAAAAGTCATATTTGAATAACTCCATTCCATACTTGTGAATAAATATGATAGCCATAAACAGGTTACAAAACTATATTTTGATCAATTTTTAGCCCAAACTTCGGACCAAAACATGTAGCTTAATTAATTAAACTATAATTTTAAAATTATGTTCTCAACTATTTTATTTATACAATTAAAATCCACGAATAAAAAAATACCTTTTACATTTGTCTATTCACAACTAAATGATAGATTTTCCAACTCATTGCATATTTGACATATTTAACTTTAATGAAGAGCATCAGTTCGATGAAAATATTGGTTTGCTGCAACATTTTGTTGATCCAATCATCGGATCATCTTCTACCGGAAGAAGAATTTTTTTATTTAGTCAGCCATTAGATAAATATTTTTTCTGTAATTTAAAGTATTCACTAAGTAATTAAATAACTAAAATTATTTGTATTGAATGTAATATGACATTCTTGTAGTTCTCATATAAATATTAATAACTAAACTGAATTATAAGGAAACTCCAAATTCTTCATAGACAAACACACCGTTTCGCCCTTATAATAGGGGCTCATAAAATATAAACCTGACCTTATGTTATAGAAAATTAATTTAAAAAAATGAATTGAACTGCGTGCCAACGAATGCTCAACACAATTGCAGTAGATAAAGGAATGAAATTAAAGCAAACAAAGCTACGAAACCGTTGAATTTAAACGGACTTTTTAAATATCAAAATATTCATATAATTCATAAATTAATTACAGTAATATAGTCATAAATATGTTTTAAAATTTGAGTGTATGTTGAAAATTAATTACTTTAAATGTTTGATTTACCTCGAAAAGTATTTATCTTATTCCAAAATTGTAACATTAACCCAATCAATTTTATGACTGAGATATGTTGAGATAAACATGCTTGATCATAACTGAGTTGTTTTGAGCAGGTTGTTAGAACAAATTAATGCGGATGCTTCAGGCTCGTTTCGGCCGTCGTTTGTAGAATGCATACATGTTCAAGGAATCTATCTTACATATTACATTATGTTTTCAAAATTTTATGTAGGATCCTTCCTCGTTCCCGTCATGCAAATTTTCATAAAAATACATCATTCAAACACATGAGAAAATTAAGGATCACTTCATGTAGGCAATGCTGATCAGTTGAGAAAAATGGGAGTGCGAAGTCAGGATCTCTAAATTTATCTGGAGCGATTATTATAAAAAAAAATACATCATGAAAAATAAATTTTAGTTGAGTTCTTGCTTAAAATATTCCTCTAGAACATAGACCAGAAAATTAAAATTTACTAAAATAACTTTTAAATAATTGTTGATTCTGAAAATAATATACTAGAAATCTTGACGGTAATGTCAGATACTTAGAGAAATATAATTGTTGTCCCTGATTAATATAGGGTAAATTTTACTTGGAATTAGAGGGAAGAATCATATGAAATTTGTAAATTTAATATAATTTGAATACCCGGATTTTGGTACTTAATATATTACTTATAATAGCATGTTATGAATTTGATGAAATAACTTTCAAACTTAGCCGTGCACTTCATATTTAAAATTATTAAATTTAGTGAAACAATTTCCTTAAATCAAAATTTTCCGCAGGCGTGTTGGCCGTTCATTATAAAATATTTATAGATCTTCATGGAATTGGAATCCGACGAAAACTCGTTAACGTTTCTCCAATCACCTTTGCAAGTTTTAAATGAGCCTTTTACTTGTAAATTTCTTACAAGAACTTTCTATTTAAATGGTTATAACTATGCTGAGTCCCGGCATTGCCTGTGTTGAGTCTGACCTGAGTTGATCATCATGCTCGCATGGTTTCTAATAAGGTAAACACGAAGAAACTGGTTCCTCAGGCGTAATCTTGTCACGTGTATCCTTCGCCAGACTTCGTGAGTGCGATAGAGACGGTCTGAATTGAAACAAGTTGTTACCGTGTCAGGTACGGAAACGAAGGAGCGATCTCAGCAATGCTCGACCTGTCAAGAAAACTAGACGGGGTAATCTCGAAGCAAGGTGGGATGCGAAAGTTAATCACGGCTTGGCATGTGTGTTCCTTTGTGGCTTCCATTACTCGTTGCTGAATCCTCACGATTCCGGTTGCTCAAGTTGTTATAACAGTTTGTCGTCAATTGCGAAATCGTATAGGAATGTCTGGCTCGATCAGATGTTTACCATGTAATTTAGGAGAGAAAAGAAGAAAAGAGCATGAGATCATTCATGGTAATGGAATTCACTGATGATATGAAATGGAGTTCACAAATGTAAAGGAACACTTGTATCAATGCACGAGACCATATGACCCGAAGGATAAGGATGATGTAATTGAAAAATATTCTCCTAAAAGCCAGAGCGAGTCAAGGTTTGAAGTATAAATTATTAGGCAGTTGGAAATTATTAAGCATGCGTAGGTATACGAATATGTGAATCAGCACAAAAAACGTCTTACAAGCTAACTGTAATTGTTCTAGATTGTTCCAGAAAGTATAACTTGAGTAAAGTTGTACTTGAACTGACTGTTATATGTTGAGCGACAGAAAAATTTGGACTGATATTTTGTTATTATATTATTTTCCTATTTTATTAACGAAATTAAAAAAGTACTTTACCCATGATTCTTGTAATGAATTGGTGAGGGGAGATATTTTATAATGAAATATTATAAGAGTGAAAAATTTGTACAACTAAATACTTGAGATCTAACTTAGATCGTCCAAACGGGCCTTCCCATAAAGGAAAATAAATAATAAAAATCCTTCTCGGAGTTGTCAGAACCATGAAAAAGGGAAAATGTTACAAACAGTGGTATTTACCGTGTCCTTTGCTTGCGTGAGACCAGTTGCTGTATCCATCTGGACGTCCGCGTTGAGCGATGAACAGCACTTTGGAACATCGGACTGAATCACACCTTCCTTCCGTTATTTAACTGCCATCGGCCAGGTCAATCTCCAATTTCTCTAAAAACTCACAGTTAAAGTCCCATATTAACCTTTCAATCATAATCTACATAAATGTATCATCTTAATCATCACCTCTTTAATAATGTTATACTCCATGACCTCAATAATAATAATAATTCCAAAAATAAATTATTCGTGCGGTTTTAATAATTTGTCCCCACTTTATTTCATATTCCGTCACTGGTGGGGCTCGATATTGTCCGATAAAAATTCATACCTGTCCTCTCTGGGAGGAGCCTCGTGCCCCTCTCCACCAACGTTTTTGGGGAAAAACTCTATTCGATGCCGCCAAATCTGACCATACTTGGGAAAACCCCCAATCAAGCCATGTCTGTAACTAGTATCTTCCCTCACACAGCTCACAATTAATTCCGTACCTCCAAATTCAGCAAGTAGCTCAGTTTATCATTACATGCTCATAAATATTCCTGCAAAATCTGAGATATATAATCTAAATATTAGAAATTGTGACACATCATTCATGTGCCTGACAACTTAAGAAGGACTGTGTGATTGACGAATATGAGTTCCAGGTTAGCGATCAAGTGTATTTTTGTAAACAGACTAGTCGAAGGTCTATTTTTAATTCAGAAAAGTAATTAAATAATTTTCATCCTGAGTTTTGTGCCGTTAATCACTAATGTGGCGTAACTTTGGAGGCCAGTTGACGTCCTTGAGTAACTTTCTCGTTTAAGTGGCATAGCAATGGTTCCCGTTGTATGACCAACAACTTCGACGGTATGATGGACGAAAAAAAAAGCACTAAGCAAGCGAACATGTTGTCGGCTATTGACGTGTGTCATTTAACTTAATGGGGCGTTTGATACGTCATTCTGATGGAGTGTTGAAACAAGCCTGTTTTTAACGAATTGACTCAATTAATTTGCCAGAAACACATGTGTTACATTCATCCATTCATAGGGGGGAAGGGGAGGATATGTGTTGGCATGAGAACTGGCAAAAACAAAGTGATTCGCTTGTAACAATATGTGTATGTGTGTGTTTGTGGGTGCGCGTATTCATTGTTGAATCTGAATGTAAATTGAAACGCATTCCTGGAATCAATAACTACACTGGAGAAGTGGCGTGTATGAATGTGGAAATACTATTTATAGACATGTGTCAAATTTATTCGGGAGCTTCATATTGATAAATTACGCAAACTGCTAATGAAATGCATATTTTATTATTTAAAAATCGGACTTGTTGGTATTTCAGTCGGCGTAAATGTGTTCTGCAACAATGTTTGTTTGAATGATTTATGGGACTTACTGAAGCTTAATATTCATGTCACTTTGTTGTTAATTCATCATTTATTTGAGATATTGAATGTAAATCATAACATTATCTTAACAGTTTCTCTTCATATATTAGCTTTTTATGTGGTTTGTTTCGGCTGTTTTATTTCATTTTTTCTTCCTTCAATAGTGTCTTTGAAATATTGAAGTTCTCTTTCTTTAACGTCTTGAGAAGCTAATAAAGTATGGATTTCATAAATGCATTTTTTGTAAATATTGTAATAATACTGAACCTACTCGCTCTTTATCAAAAATGTGCAAATAATCAACTTCTTTGATTACATTCCACAGTTTCTTGCAACAATAATATTTAAATAAGTGGTTTATCTGAGATTTAAATAAATGATTCAATGAATTATATAACAGCCTCTGTGCCAGTTTTATTTTATTTAAAAGATGAAATGTACAACTTTTCGTCTCTAATTTGAGACTTATTCACTTATAAAAATGTTGCTGTTTCTTCTGCTGAAGGAGTTATCGAGTGAGGTCCACGAAGAGCTACAATTTTATGCGTGAATAAGTCTTAAATTAGAGACGAAACGTTGTACATTTCATCTTTTAAATAAAATAAAACTGGCACAGAGGCTGTTATAATTAATTTAATACTCTATAAAAACTTTAAACTTTGGTTGTTACCTTTTCGTTACAGGTGTTGCAGGAAATCGTTTAAAATCTTAAACAACTGTGGTATAAATTCCTGATTTGTATTTTGTTTACAGTATTATAAAAAATGAAAATTAGATGAAATAATAAATTTATTATTTTCTACGTCATGTTAATTCTGTAACAAATAAAGTACAGTTTTCAAGTATTTTATCATGAAGCCGGTTGCTGATTGTAATTTTTCTTGTATATAATTTTGAGGACGAAACGTAGAAGTAATTAAATAAAAACTTCTGTTTTGTCTATAAATTTGTTGTTTTAATTTGTCTTTACACTTATTTACACCGTTTCCTTAAATCTGGTTTGAATAATATTCCAACTTACTTTTTTGAGATATGATTAATGAAATAATTATATAGGATTTTTCAATAAGGGTAGGTTGGTGTTGAAATATACATGCTGTGAGTGGAGCTATTAACGAAGTTATTTTTTATTTGAAGCGGCATACACGGGCCTTTCAAATAAAAAAAAGAATTTCGTTAATATCTCGCATTCAACTCGTTTAATTCCATTTAAAAATCGACTCACCCTTATTGTAAAACCCTATACAAAGGAACATAGAATAAAATGAATTATATTTTCATAAAGGCTTGAAAACGTCGCAGCGACGAGTTCTGCACTCTTCGGTGAAAACAGAAATTATGATTGTCAGCTTTATCGTCACTTTCCTGAAGCTTAAATCGACTGTCCAGGTGAGATCACAACTTGGGATCCGATTCACCAACGATTTGCAGAGCTGACATACAGAAATTTCAAACATGGGAAATGAAGCTTTAACAATTCAGAATGTATTTGTTCAAGATTTAGGGATAAAGATGAAATTAAGTGTCCTCCGGGTAAAGAATGGTGATTAAGTGCAATTATAAAATTTTGTTTAAGGAACTGACTTCCTAGTTCTTGGTTAAATAGCCACAAATAATTGTATAATTGGTAGAAATAAACAGACGTATTATCTTTCCTATGGAATTTTTTTTGCTTGCTGCGTTAAGGCAGTTGCTCTAGGCTAAATACTTTGTCACAAGAATGTGAATAAAGTTGTTGAGGCTCGTGTACATTTCCGTCTTCTCTTCACCGTCCACACGTCACAGTAATATTCCACCTGCGCCTGTCTCCCGCATTCCTCGGACCAGAGTAAACAAGACTTGGCTCCAGTGTCACATGCGGCTGTTATTGCCTGGTCCGACAACGGGAAGGACACTTGTTTAGCAGACGTGTGATACATCCAGCGGCCGCTGAGCTATTTGTGATATCCTGCTGATAGAAAACCAGCCGGTTTATCTCTGTCTTTGTTTCTGTTAACTGTAAAACTTGTTGACATTTCGAATCTGGCCGAAAAAAAGGAGACGGAAGAAAAGAACCGGTCATAAATAGCGCGATCTCGTGACAATTTGTACTTCAGCAGCTCTCGACGTCCGTGGCAGGATGAAACTTAATGTCTGTGATGTCCGTTTTCCTTGTCATTAAGGCCTTGGTAACCTGTAACCCTGAAATAATTTTTACAAACTGACAAGAGAAGTTTTAACATATAACTGCTGCAAGTATCCCAATGATATGTTCAAGATATTGCGGTCCAATACAAAATGCAATGTCCACCTTTATTTAATCCATCATAACTTTCAAAATTATTTAAATCATAGACGATCCAATTAGATCACATTAAATTTAAATAGTTGTGAAAGTTATTATTATAATCGTATCTCAAATTCGAAATGACGTTAACTTAAAACATGTTCGGTTCTTTGTTATGAGAAAAAAACCATTGATGACGTCATAATGCTTCATAAAGTGTCTCGTATATAAAATTTCTACTCTTTTCTCTGGATTCAAAATCGTGGTTTTTCTTGCAATTAAATAATTTAGTATGGTACCAAATGAATAAAGTTACACTTTTCCATACCAAAATACACAAGTTTACGAATCAACAATTTTTGCCAATTTATGAAACAATCTTAATATTCAATCGTTTCCAATAAAAATAATTCTCTATGCCAGTCTCTCCTTAATCAATTGTTTTCTTCATAATATTTTCCAGAATACCAAAAATTCTCATAGGGCATATTCTCAGGACATTTCGAACATCTCTCTACTCTCTGTACCTTGTATTAGACAACGATAATTTTCCATCGTAGTCATACTACATTATGATGGACTAAATAAATATATTTATTAATAAATGAATCAATCAGCCTCTTTGTCAGTTTTTTTAATAATTTTAATATTAAATATTACAGTGCTTCGTCTCTCATTTGAGACGTCTTCAGGTACAGCTATATTTTGTAGGTATAAAACCAGGATTTTTCATAAAGAATAAAAATATATTACACCATGTAATCCATTTGTAAATTTATTTTTAGTACCTGAAGAATTCTCAAATGAGAGACGAAACGTTGTAATATTTAATTTTTAAATTATAAAAAACGGACAAAGATGTTGAATATTTAATGGTCTTTATTAATATTATACTAATATTGTCCTTTCTATTGAACTGATTTATTAGGGCGAGCCTACAAACCCAATAGGATCGTATTAGATTTAAGTCAATGTGAAAGTTATGATGGACTAAATAAATACCTTAATTAAATTAATTAATATGTACTTGATGAATCCCAAATTTCAAGGCGATATGTCATAAATGTTTCGTCTATATGCATGACCATTTAATTTATTTTCAAATAAATTGTTCAGAAAAATAGTGAAAAAAGTAAAATATTACTATCTACAGTCCTGTCATTTTCCAATTTATGACACATTTAATTCTCTGAATAAATATTACAATTTTAGGCTTCCTTGCTAATTATTATTGCAATATTCCGAAGCGAAATAATAACGTTAGTACCTTTGGAATAAAAACAAAATCACAAAACTAAAAATCTTATCCAAGTTCTGGTCGTAATTATCTGTCTGCATCTAAATTAATTTCCTTCAAATAATTTTTATTTGTGGAATTATGGTAGAATATACTCACTTACGTACTCACAGTGATCTACATCTGTACGTAAGTAGCTATCACATACTTGATTAAAAAATTGTAATTTATCAACTTTAATATCTGGGGCCAAAGAAATCACGAACGTCTTCAAGTACGGGTATTCCTACGCACAACTACATAGCGCCTTCTCAATAGTACCTCAGATCCTCCATTCCGGAACGGATATGCTGTATTCAGAACAAAGAGCAGATCAAAACAATTTATAAACCGCCGATGAAAAATAGAAAAAAAAGTGGACCAATTAAGAAACCAGTACTTTTCTATTTAGTATTTTTGTTATTGTTAAACATGTAACAACCATTTATCCTATAAATATTCCCTAGTAGTGTTTTATAACTTTCATAGTTGTGTTTATCACAGAAATATTCTGTCCCGCCTTTCTTTTCTCTTGACCTTTCCATCGCTTTTTACCTACTGTTACATTATCTTCGTCTCTTATCTCAAAGACAAAACAGAGCAGTCTGATGCTTTTTTTTATGTTGACAAGTGCTCCTTTACCATCTCAACAGTCGCAAATGTTCCCGTGTTTTTACTTCCACGTCACTCGAGATGAATGAACTCTATACCGCGTTGACGTAACCAACGCGCGCCGTTGCAACATTTTCCCCTTTCCACTACGCCACTACTGTGTGACGTGGCTCGTAGGGTGCCTACGTGCCGAGATCACTTCCGAAAGTGGGTTACTGCTGGCGACCTTCTCTTCTACGTCACCCGAGTGGGCAGGCTTCTTCGCTGCTCTGGCGTTACGCCATCATCTGTGAGTGGGGATCCATCATCATCAACAACAACAAGAGAAGCACAACCATCTACACGTACCTTGCACACCTTTTCCACGAAGCAGAATAATAAATTACCTTCCTATCTTTTAAAAATCTGAAGTTCAGAAACCACTAGTTTCGTCAATCCTCAAGTCTAAATTGGACTTCACAATTACTCCACCATTGAGCATTTATTTACCTACAATAGTTGTTCAGAATAAAATAAGTTCAAGGAAGTGGATATTAAATTGTTAAAAGTGAGAAATTTGATGGCAACAAAAACTGAAACAATGAAGATTAGTGAACTAGTTGGAATGTGTTTATTTAGGGTAAGTCGTGGCGGAACGGGATAGAGTATAACAAAAATACTAATTAGAAAAGGACTGGTTTTTTAATTAGTCCACTTTTTTTTCATAATTTTCGTCGGTGGTTTAAAAATTGTTTTGATCTGTTCTTTGTTCTGAATGCAGCATATCGTTCCGTTGCTCGTCCCGGAATGATCTGAGGTACTACTCTGAAGGCCCTATGTAGTTGTGCGTAGGAATACCCGTACTTGAAGACGTTCTATAAAGCTATTTAATTTACTCAGGAAGGTTGACCGTGTGCGTGATTTCTTTGGCCCCAGATATTAAAGTTGATAAAATACAATTTTTTAATCTGGTATGTGATAGCTATTTACGTACAGATGTAGATCACTGTACGTGAGTGAATATATTCTACTGTAATTCTACAAATAAAAATACCCTATTTTTTACTGGATAGTGCTTGAGGTTAGGGGTGGAACTTTGTAACTTTGTAACTGGTCAGTGAAGAAGTTCTTGTAGTCAAACTGACCAGGATATGACTGAGCCTTCTGTGTGAACTCTTCTTTTGGCGACTTACATCTGTGACTTTATAATTTTTGCTACATTTCGACAGAAGGTAATTCACAGAACTCCTCGCTTTTTACACTATAACGGAATCTAGGAGTCTTTAGAAACATATAAATTACATATGACGTTCAAATCTCCTTGTATTATGGCTGGATAAAAAAACTTTAAACAGAGACTAGCGAGCGGGGTGGAATGGGATACTACTGTGTGGTGGCTCATGACCCCTACATTCAACCGGTAAAGCAAAAATAATTAAGTTTTCGTTATTTGCGTACAGCAGGACGAAAAACAAGGGTGGTTTGGTGAGGCCGAGTAGGCGGGAAACGTCGCCGTTTACAACAATATTTATTGCCTGGAGTGCATTGTATTCGACACAGTTGGGCCAGGGAGCTGTTCTGAGAAAGTCGGGGGTGAGAGAGCAGTGGCTGAGGAAACAACATGCGTAAAAGTTAATTTCGGCATGTTCGAGAAAGAAGATTCGTTTGATGGGAGTACGGAAAACAAAAAGATAACATTTGATGGAGATTTAATCTGAAGAAGAGGCGCTAGAGGAGACGTGTCCAGCAAAGGAACATCCGACAACGGCAACCAGGAACGACGTCACCAGGCCCTTGTTAACATCTGGTAACAGCATTTTTACCCGGCTTTCCACTTAAACCATTCTCGTTAATCGCGATTGCTTAAATTTCAATTATATCGTTCGTAACCCGCGTTCCCGAGAGCAGCCTTTTAGAAGCTGCATAGATTCTTTTTGTTTTACCGACTGAGCCAATTTGATTATACATTTTACTCGTAAATTAATATTTTTATTAAACTTAATTTGAGTTCTATTTCTTTTGGAAATTTTATAATGTAATATCATCATAATTAAATGGAATATATTCAAATTAAATATACTTTTTATTATTATTTAACAATTCCTTGTTATAATAATATTTTTGCAGTGTAAACGAAGACCAAACACCACAACTGTATAAGGCCACCCAAAAAAAGGAAAAACTGACCGACTCAACTTATAAGAATGAGTTGCAGTATGCCGTGCCCAAAAAGAATAGATAAAGAACGAAAAGGAACGGAAGAAAGAGAAAAATGTTAGCAAATTCTGTGCAGTTACAAAAAAATCTCTTTACCAAAAGAAAAATTGATGAAGCGATCAACAACATAAAAATGAACACAAAATGTGTAAAGATTTTTATTAAATTAATTGTAATTAAAAAAATGCTATCCTGAGAGTTTATAATCTACATAAAAAAAGTTGCCAGATTTTTATGTCAAGTTCTACCAAAAACTTCTTCCAGAAAATGGGAATACTTACTCTCACTTGCCAGTATATTGAATCAATGATGTTATTTTTGATTAATAGCAGTCACCTATTCACAGCAAACTAAGATGTGCAGGGCTTTGATACTTGAAATAAAATAATTTACAGAGAAAGGGAAGTCTGTAACTATAATACAAAAGGATGTTCATTGTAATGCTATTAGTGTATTTAATAAACTTACAGCATCCATTAAACAATTAAAAATAAATAAAAACCAGTTGAAAGGAATTATCTTTTTACTTAGCCAGGAATTAATGGAGGTGAGTGGTTCTTAGAATAGACCTTACCAAAGATATATACATTTCTGAGACACTAGTATAAGATATCAGCAATATTTATAAATATTATTGGGTAGAAATTATACATCTTGTTTTTTTCTCGGTAGTACTTAAGCATATCTTATTGGAAATTAAACATAATTATAAGAATTAAAATAGTAATTAAGCAATCATAACAACCTGTGTACGATCTCTGACTCATTCCACTTCCCTGAAGTTCTACTTACCTATGGTATCAATGTAATATGATTTAAAACTAATAATATAGCTTACGAGAAAGCAGTCATTTGAAAAACGTCGATTTCGTGCTCAGCGAAGAAAATTGATAAAACTCTAGAAACCGGTTAGTATCTGTCTGTTAAAAGTAGGACGAATTTTGTTATCAGAAGTAAAATCTGAGCTTCGTAGCAAACGTTTAATGTGATAATCTGACGAGCAGTATTTTGGTGACAGAAATCAGAAGTCGTGCACAGGTCTTATGGTACAACAGCCGTATCTTTCCTTTTAACATTGACCAGCATCCCGCAGCGGAGATAAGAAACGTATGTGATTACGAGAAATAAAAATTGTTTTGGCGATAGCAAAGCTTAATGATTGCAAAGAAAAAGTCAAAGTAGTTTGCCGCAAAGTTCGACATAAAACCGCTGTAAGTCTTTCTCTGTGCTGATACACTATCACGTTCGCAATTCAGAAATGCGATAAGACACAAATCCTGATGTTCTCTTGATACAGTATGAAAGTAAAACAGCGTGATCTCCCTACCGATATGGAAAACCATCCCAGCGATCAATTATTGATTCACGGGATTTAACTGAACGTTAATCTGAACAAATGCGTCAATTCAAATAGTCTTGATGATACTTTTTTGAATTTTAAAAATACACGTAAATCGTCGTGTTCCACAACCAAATACTTATTTCTGCAATTAAAGTAAATTTATCTTCAGTGAAAGCAAGTTGAAGTAATTTACTACATAACGTAATAAAATATATAACTAGTGATTTATCGCAAATCTTAAAATGTATTTTAAATAAACGTTAATTGACTCCACGAAAAACACACCTACACGCAGGCAAATTACTTTCATTATCAAGTAACGCAATGCCCGAACGATATATTCTAGATGTGAGTGGGTCACTTTGTAATCGTAGTAAAAGAAAACCACATTAAAATTAATTGAAGTGTAAATATGTTTATTGTATTTTGGTATATTAATCATTTAGCGCTCATTCAGTAATTGTTACGGATATAGATTCTAATCAGTTTCCACTGATTTCACACTGAAATTCCTTAAATCAGCCTCTGACACAACCACTTCTGTACCGTATATTATATATACACATATATATAAATAATTTTAATGGCTGAAATCGCATGCATATTCATCGCCAAATAAGTCAGAAACATATTTCATAAATAAATAGAAAATTCCTTAATGACAAAAACGATGACGCTCTAACATTAAAACCTCTTCAAGAATTAATTAAAACAACTTCAAAATATAAAAGTGCACTCAATTATAGAAAATTAATTTTTAAATTGAAAGTACATACATACCAATGAAAAATAAATGGTAGTAAATAATGTATATGTTTGGAAGTTACATAATTTTATTAATATAGTGAAGGTTGAAATTTTTAATTTGTTTTTTGACATAAACTGCATTATTTGTTCTCTTCATACAAAATTTTAACATTAACTCAGCTAATCTTATGAAGGTAAATATGCTTAGTCAAAACTGAATGCTTCTGAACAGGTGATTTGAAAAATTGTTTTAAAAGCTCGTTTTGTGTGTCCCATGTAACGTGCATTACGATGCGGGAAATCAATCCTATATACATTACATTATTATTATTTTTCAATTTCCTATGCGTATAAAGGACTTAAGGGATTAATATCACCAGAGCAGTTATCAATGAGTGAAATGTGTAATAATGATTGTAGTTACCATATTGCCGGTTTTTTAAAATATTTAAAATCAAGGTTCCTGCAAAAGTGTTGAATGTGTTGCGTTGTAAAATAACACACAACAACTTTCTCTACAGTTTTTCCTGCTCTTTTGTTTGTTTGTTACTGACTGGAGCCACTACGGAAGGTCAGTTTCCTGGTCGCGCAGCTCCAAGTAGTCAAAACTCCATTGCGTCTGTTTGTACTTGTGATCTCTTGTGTGCGTCTAGTGTTTTTAATGACTTTAGACCATATACTTTTTATTTTATTAATTTATTTTAAGACTATTTGTAATTAATTATGTACGTTATTTTGTATATTTATTTGTAATGTATGACGTATCCGATTTCCTCAATTGAGGGCTAATCGGAACAACAATAAATCTAAATCTGGTTTTAATTTTCAATGAATACTCATAGCGTTATTTAAATATGATTGAAAAAAAGAAATCTTATCGTACATTTTTAATTTATGATTTAACATATTTTTGGCTGAGTCAAATCTTGTTATATTTTAATTTTTAAAATCGGGTATGTTTTGAATGTAGGTTTTAGTTGATTTTCTTTCGAATAGTGTATGGCCTAATATAATTGTAAAAATTATCAGTCAGATGGTAAATTCTAGGTTCAAAGGTTAATAAATTGTTGAGAACCACTTTAAAAGTATTACTTAACAAAAATAAGTTTGAAAGAGAGAGTCTTCTATTTCTAGAAATGCCACAGCCTAACGTTACATTATTTCTGCTAAGATTTATTGCAGACGTCAAGGTCGGTGTTCTATATGTAGAGTACTCTGTTCCTGACGTTTAGAGCCCTTCTAACCTTCCTCTCTCCTCTCTCTTTTCCCCCTTACCAAGCTAGTCTGAGTTTGCGATTCTTGCCTAGCCGTGACCTATGCCAATGAATGTAGCTGCACTTCAAGCCTATGACATTTACTGGCATGGCACACTTTCACAAATCACAAACGTACTACCGCAGATCATGTCTCCTTGCGCAACGAGCTATAAATTTAAATATTTGTTTGAATAAGAGGAGGAGTGAATGAAGAAAGTCGTAAGTTGGTGTTTCCACAGGAGCTCCCTCCAAGAAAATATTTATGTCCATTACAACACTTCTAATACTCAAAATGATTTATTCTGTTTTGTCACACTTATGATTTATGTGTCCAGAGAACACTCTTTCATATATAAATCATCTGAAATTGAGCTGATCCAAATGATATGCTGCATATTTAAGATATTTTAAAAGAAGGATTGTAATAAAAATAAAAATATTAATTTTCTAAAGGAAATTCAATAATTATAATGTAGAGACTGTTGCATAGGGGTTTTCACCCTTTAACAAATTGTATCAATGAATAATAAAGTAAACATCAACGTTCATTAAACATTAAATTTTGTCCGAAAATATTTATTTAAGCAAACAAAAATTTTAATGAAGAAATGTTAATATTTAAAGGAAAGATTAAATTATTGAGTAAATATTATTAGATTAATTAATTATGGTTCTGTAATGGTAAAATACTTCAGACCGAATTTCAATTTTTTTTCACAATTACCCTAAACTGAGACGATACTTCGTTCGCATTTAACATGATATTTCTATAAATTTACTTTAAACTGTAGGGTGTAAGGAAAACAAATAAAAATTGAACGGAAGAAGTCAGTACTAAAATTAAATAATAATGTGTGTTATTGAATATTGGTAAATAAATAGTGAAACAACCAATAAATAGGAATATAAACTAACTTTATTAAAATTAGGTTATTACACCTTATCTGGTGAAATTGTAACTATAAAATACAAAATAAATATTTACAATATAATAAAAAATTACATCATTTAGAAATTTAAGACTGTTTCACTATTTATCAATTCTAAGCAGTAAGATAATGCAACAAAACAAACAACTCTTATTTTATATTTACTGATAACATAGTTTCTCTTTTATTATTTTGGAAGCGTCTTAATAATTCTATTTTTCTTTTCGTTTCAGATTGCAACCTGAAGAATAGTGACTGTTTACAACTATGGATTATCGGCAACCTGTTCCCCAGAATTTACAAATTACTCGTTTCTGTTTTCCTTCCGCTGTCATCTCCCGTCATTTCAAGTAACAACCACCTGTCTAAGCACTTTAAGTTCTTAATCCTGGCTGTGACATAACGCCAGAAGGCGCGGCGTTTATTTTGGTCACAAGCCAATAAAGATTATAGATTTTCTTTTGGATGAAGGTTTTGCTAGATAGGCCGAAGTTAAAGATTAATCGGTTTCCTTTATTTCTCCCTGGATAAAGTCCTATTGGAGGACAGAAATTATTGGGGGGTGGGGGGGAATTAATTATAAACTTTACTATATGCAATTTTTCTGGTGTAAACTCTACTCTTCAGGTCAAGTACATTGAAACTAAAATTAAACCCTGAGCAATTGACCTTTTGATACAATCTCTGCGTGGATTGTTGTTTCTGTTGACGTAATCACTTCTAACCAGTTCTTAACGCAAGGAACAGTGGCCTCAAAATGTCGGCGGTTTTCGTCGATATGACGTGTAGGTCACTAACCTTTCCACGTCACACGGTTGCTTTTGTACAATCACCTCCAACTTGTCCTTTACAATTAACATTCCAGCTGCATCGAGACCAGGCGTGGTTATTGTTGTAGGCCGAAGGGGCGTCGAACCTGAGTTACGCAAAGGACGCTCGTTACGTACGTACGTTCTATAAGAACGGTACTGGCTGTTCTGAGGCAACTCAATACACACCACGGGGAAAGTTATGTGGTGACAAAGGACTTCATAGAACCGTCGACGCACAACTCTCGCTCACACGAGCCCACAATCTTTTGAACAAACTCTGAGAAAATACACAGCGAAATAATTATGAACGTGATTGATCCCATGAGAGCATGAGCATAACACTGAACTAGAGACAATTTCTTCAATAAGGGATCCGTCAGATTTATGACGCCAAACTAGAACTTTTAAATGAGGAAATATTGAGAAACCAATTAATATTTTTGAGGATTTTAATGTTGCGGGACTTATCATAGTAAAGAGGGTTGTCCGAAAGTCGATAAGGTATTTGACGTAATTTATGGCAGGGCGACCGTTTTACCGAGTCGTCAGTCAAAATGAGACAGTAGTAAATCGGACACCAAACAACGCAGTATATTTTAAGATTTACAGCTTCGTCCTAGGACAACGAACGAATTAAAGTTTTAATTTGTAATAATTTAGCAAAATGTTGTTGTGATAGAGACAGTAACTGTGGGATCGTGTCCGAGAAAGAAGGAAATTGAAGGACAATTTTAAAGTTTAAGGAGCTACTTGGGAGTATTTATGTGAGGAAATATAAATGAAGTGAAATTAAAATTAAAAGCATAGGAAAGTGTTTTCGTGTTTATTGTGTGTGCCTTTAAAAGTAATCTCCAGAAGGCGAAAGTTTTGATAAAATAAACTTGGTCGCATATTTGCGACTCAACCCTTTTCTTATATCTATCTCCCCACGAAATAGTGCCTTGAGACAAAAATATTTAAATTTATATTCTTGCTAACTTAACTATTAAATAACTAAGCAATTTAGTCTAATCATATAATGAAACCATAAATCACAAAAAAAAATCATTACATCTTCTAGCTCGATATTTTAATTTATGAAACCGTCAGTATCCGACGAATATTGAATTTTATCTCTGTGGACAATTCGTCACCATAGAGTGTTAATAATTATGTTCCATTATCAACTCATGGCTTAGAGAAAAAAGAAACCGGACAAATATTTTATTTTCATAATTAGGTTTTTAAAAAAATTGAAGCTAACAATCAATGGACGTGGCATATTTAACCTCAGTTGGACCAATTTTGGAATACGGCGAAGCTTTTTGGGGTCCCTGTAGAAAAAAATCAAATAGAATTACTAGATAGAATTACTGTTAATTTTGTGCGAGTAGAGACAGGTCTTACGTATATAACAACTAGAGTTATTGCTATTCAATGCTTATTTGGGGCAGAAACCATAGATTGGAATCAGTTTCAAAATTCAAAAGCCCAGAGGTAGATGGGATCATCAATTCAAAGTCAAATGTAGAAAACAAGGAAAAAGGGTTGGAAAATTTTCGTTCCTAAATAAGACTATCAATGACTGACACAATTTACCTGTGGGAGTGTTTGAGGGAAATTATCTTCAAGAAAATAAATTTTATTACAAATCTCATTAAACTCGTGAAGTGACTATCCTCAATAATATAAATTTATAGTCGAATTTAATGTTTAATTCAAAGCATTTCTTGCAGTGTTTTTTCTTTCTTTCAGGAGTATAGACATTTTAAGGGACAATGGATTATTTAGATTAGGGGTAATATGTATATAGGTAAATTTAATTATGTAAATACATCCTAATTGTAAATTATCAGGTAAATAAGAGTGATAATTTTGTAAAAGTTTGTGATTTTTTTAAAAAAAATATGTATGGTTTTCAATTTAAACGACATGTATTTGGAGAAATAAACAGAGTTTCCATCTTTTAGTTCTCATTTTAAGTTATGCAATTATTATTAAACTAAAGAAATTTGAATCCAGTTTTCTTGTAATTTATGCTCCTGGTGCAACCAAATAAATAAAAAGTATCATAGATATAGTATTATTATACACGCCTGACGTAACAAAATCACATCCGTTTTGCTGTAATGTATTTTGTTTTAATCTATCGCTTTAAACATGAATTAAAATGTGAGGTATTTAACATGTACAAACTACAGATTATTATTAAAAACCCTGTATACCAAAATGTTTTTTTGTGACTTAAAAATTAATGAATATTTTGACCGGTAGCAAAGTACGACCTCAGCATTCATCAACGAGGCGAAAGGTGGATGGTATGTTCGTAACAGTTATGTTATTGTTCTGAAGCCTGGCATTTACATATTGAGATATGGAACGTCTTTGTGAAGGGAGTGGTCGCATAGCTAAACAGTAAAAAGAACTATTAAGGTGTACATGAAAGCCGCGTACTCTACCAGAGTGGAACACCCAACGTGTGAAACAACCAGTTTGAATATTCAATAATTTATGTTTTCCTCCTGTCAAGTGAGTAGATTGTTCTTTTATTATAATCCAGTTGTACACATTTAGATTACTGGACTTCGTCTGATCACGCTAAAATCGGAATTTGCTATTCGAGCATAGATACACTCAGATAAAGAGAAAAATGTTCTCTCCGTGGTTCTATATCTCTTTCATTGAGGAAATTGTTCATGAATATATATATTTAGGAAATGTTTGATCGATCAGGGTACCACTAATTTCTAATACCTATAAATATATGGATTATATTAATCAATACGTTATTAAAGGAATATATATATATATATATATATGAGCCAGTAAATGACATTGTCATTTGAATTAAAAAAATTAATAGGGAAAGGACAGAGAGATAGAAAGAAGTGACTTACCTGAGGTTCATAGATGGTAGACACCTTGTAAGGTATAGAGTTCTCGAATTTTCGGAGGCACCGCCCCTTTCATCAGAAAGTTAGAAAGAAGTTTCCAGTGATCGGCTAGCTGACGTTTCTGATGAAGGGGACTGTGCCTCCGAAAATTCAAGAACTCCATACCTCAAAAGGTGTCTACCAGCTATGAACCTCAGGTAAGTCACCTACTTTCTATCGCTCTGTCCTTTCCCTATTATATATATAATCTGCAGTGGTCACAATACAGCAATAAGTAAATTGTATACAAGTATGTTTTTTAAAAAAAGACGTGAGTAGGGTAATCGTCCAATGATGATTCCCTTGCTTCTCCTGAAACAATTCTGTGGGCTAAGTCTTCTCTGTGTTTCAGGATGGTAGATTATGTCCTTCCATTCATTGAAAGTCGTGTGTCGTTAGTCTTTTGATTTCATCATTGATGAATGTGTTGTTGAGAGCGTTGTGTAATGTGCAATTGAAAACAAACCATGGTGCGTTGGTGATTGTGCGGAGTATTTTTGAATGTATACTTTGAATTATTTTTTGATTCGATGGCTTGGTGCATCCTCACAATTTTATGCCGTAAGTCCATATGGGCTTTGTATAATAAAAGTTTATTGTCTAAAGATAATTTAGATTTTCGTCCCATTAACCAAGACATTTTCCTTAATTTTAGATTTATTTGCTGTCGTTTTTTGGACATGTTCTTTCCAGGTTCAATTTTTGGTCTAGTTGCAATTATATGATAAGATAAAATTAATCTAAAAATTCCATTAATTGAAACAAATACAATGATTTTAATGCAAAAATAATATTTTAATTACACATAGGAATTGTTTCTGTCAGGATTGTATTGGGTAGTTGAAACCACTGATAATTAAATATAATTTTTAGCTAATAAATTAATAAAAATTTAACATAAAACAAATGGAAAAATAAGTGAATTGGTGTGTAAAGTTCTTCTTACGTATTAGTCCTGAAGTGATTATTGGTGAAAGGTTGGTTAGTACCATCTTCGTTGTCGGCTGATGTCGTGGCGATGTTCACCAGTAAAATAGAAGACCTGTAGCAAACAACAATGACTAGCGTGTTTACCAGAACAAAAAGTGGATTCTCAAACCACGAAGTGCTGAAAATTGCTTTTCTGCGAATTGTTTGTATATTTCACGCTTAGCCCGCCCCCATTATTCCGCTAAAGGTTCCTTCACTTCAGTTACCCAATGTGAATACATTCTTCACTCGGTACGCATCTGTGAAAACAAACATTGAGGTGGACCGTCTCTGAAGCCGGTCGCCAAAAACTATTAATATCCGCAAAATCTGACCACACCACTGATTTTTTTTTCTGTCAATTACTTCCGTAGAATTTTGTTGACAATTTATTCATTACAATTACATAATATTTAAAAGAATACAATTTAAAGTATAAAATGTAACTTTTAACGCAGCATGAGCAATTCGATTGTCTTTATGAATAGTTTGATGATGCAGGAAGTGAAATTATTAGCATATACAAATCTTAAATGATAAAAGAGTGGCTAATGAGAAACATTCACATTTTAATTTAATAATCAGCTGAGGGTTTGTATTTTTTAAGTATAGGAAAGAAATAATTATCAGCATGATTTTTGGAAATGTGAGAAGTCATTGAATTTAGGAATGTAAGCATCACAAAACGATTAAGTGAATTTGAATCTAGCAATCAAATCATAATTATGGCAATTAATTTTATTAATTTCAGTATTTCGTTTCTTTTTTTAAAAAGAAATATAATTAGGAAGACTGAGGTACATTCATTCGTTTTATTTGGGAATTGTCGTCATTTATTGAACTTAACACTTTCTTATTTTCCGATAGATGTTCTTCACGTCTTAGATCATATTATTCTCTCAGCTATTCTTTATAGTATTATTCTCTTCATTTTATGATTTGATCATTGTTGTAATTTTGGCTGTATCATTGTTTGACTGTCTGTATTATTTCGTTTTTTTTGCTGAGTTTTGAGTTCCTATTTACGTTGTTACAGGATTCATTCATTTCACTCAGTTGTCGCGGAAAATGATGAAATTGTAATTCGTATGGGTTAAATCACTTATCCAGTCAGATGCAGTGCACCTACCAATATTTCGACTTATTGACGCGTACGTGTGGGTTCAGCGTTTTTTCCCCCTCATGTCGCACACAGCATATCTTACTGATCGTTCGAATTAAACAGTAAACCCTTCCCCTCTCCAAAGCCCCAAAAATTTCCACCTGAGTGGCTCAGAACAATGTCCTGCGGTGTGAAAGAAGATTAATAATTTTTCCGTGCATGTGGAAGAAATATTGCTGTGCTATCGACAAGTGGAATCAAGCTGGATTAGCGAAGACACGGACAAAACGATGCACTCAATTAAGGCGAAATGCGCAGAGCTGCACTTTTACGATCACGAAACTGCAACAAAGCACATATCCTGTTGTATTCTGAAATAAGCTCGCAGGCATTCCTTAAAAGCCATTCAGAAATCCTGTAGTGAAGTATAAACCTGTCCATACATATAGGAGGAAGACGTACAAATTAAATTTCCTTTTTTTGAAAAAGATTAATTTACAAGTCGCATCTATCGTGTTGGTCATTAGTTGCAGGCAATACTTTTTACATTTAAAAAAACAATATAAATTCTGGAAAAGGTTTTCGTCTTAATTAAGGTTGATAGTAAATCCGATTCTGACAAACCATTTTTCTATCTTGATTAATGCTTCTTTCATGAAGTTTTGATTTATATTATGTCCCCTAGTCAGAATAATTAGGTCATCTGTGTATATGAGAGCTTCAATGAATGGTTGAAATACACGGCCAAACTACTAGAAAGACTCGATCTCTGACTGATACCTTTTTCTATATTGAATTCATCAGAAACTGCTGATCTAGTCCTTATTTTTATGTGTTTGCCATCTATTATATTTCTTCTGCAATATAGTATATTACTAGTGATGACATATTAAATTAGTTTGTTTATAACGTTCGCCCTCCGCGTTTCCTCAAATGCTTTTCATATGTAAAGGGCAAACAATATTACCTATTGTTTTTAGGATAATGCTTCTGTTATGTAATTGCCAATATGAGAGAAGGAGAGTAATATTTTCTGAAGGCAAATTGTTTGGGGCATATTAGTTGACTTCTGAAAGTGTTTGTTAGTATTTTTTTTAATTTAACGCATTTGTTCAACAGTTTAAAAAGACTAAAATTTATTGGAAAAACATATAAATCATCTTATATATTTAAAATACAACCAGTAATCAATACTAACTTTCTGTCATCGGTGAAGTAATTCCATAACACACACGTATTTCAGAGTAATATTTCTTGGAACCGTGGTAAATTTTCGCACGTTTTGATAATATATACCTCATTCTCTATGCATACCCAATTATTATGCATTAGGATTTTTAAAATATTTAATTTCTCATTTCAGTTTCCGATTAGTTTACCTAATATACTCATGCGTAGCGGAAACGAATGAGATATCTTTTCTGTATGAACCTCACTGCCCTTATAGAAATCAAATAGTTTATTAAACCACTTGTACTTTTTTTATTGATAATAATTTACTTGACCTGTTTTCTAGATTCAATAACAGGTCTGTTTAACAATATTTTTCTTTTGTTGGTACTTTTTTTACATATAAATATGTATGAATACAATAATAAAGTATATGCGTATATTTAAATTTGTTTAGCATGTAAGATCATCATCTGTTACACTAGTTTTATTATTATATTATTTTCGTGGAGAGACTGAAGGAGAAGAATTCTTAATTTCTTTGTCTCCTCATCCTTTCCACCTTTGTACCTTTTGTTTGTGAATCAACTCCGGTTTTCCGGTTACGACCCACGTTTCCGGATCTCCATGACGCGTTGGTCGAGTAATTGTAGGTTCAAACTTTTAAACTAATATTATACTCTAATTATTTATGACTGTATTTGTATTGGCAGAGTTATGTAATTTGTTTAAGATAATTACTTGAATAATCTTAGTATTACTATAATTTATATTCTATTTTATGTTATGATGTCCATATTTTGTTTCCTATACTCATCCGGTTCCTGGATTTGAAAGTCCGGTCCGATGATGAGTATATTAAGTCTTATGATGTAATATTTAAGATTCTGTATTTTGTCAGTTCTAAAGCGGATATCAGGTTTGTCAAATTTACTAGAGCCGCGGTGAGTGGTGGGTTTCTTATTATTTCCCATAGTCTTTCTGTTCTTAAGGTTTCTCTTATTGTCTTGTCTACCTCATAATTAGGGCATTCCAGTATGGCGTGTTCCGGTGTTCCTATCTCTCCACAGGCACATAGATTGTCTGCTCTGCTATTTATTCTTCCCAGATATTGTCATGACCAGTAAGAAAATGTATAAGACCCTTGGTTGGGTTGAGGTGTTTAAGCTGTACTATCTAGCATGGCATGGTTCACATATATTATATTCCGTTATTCTTATGTTCGAACATATTGTCTGTGTAATGTATATATTTATTCCGCCAAAGGAAGTGTGATATGCACCAGAGAATGTCAAAATAACCCAAAAATACAGACGGAAAACTGCAAGTGGGGCCAATAAAAATTTTATTTATAGGCCACGGTTTCCATCTATCTACGAGAAGATTTCTTAATTTTGTAGCTTTGGAAATTGTCTTTCTGAGGTCGACAACGGTGAAAGTTTGCCAGCAGACAAGTAGCGTGCTCGGACAAACATTTTGGTTGAAAGAGTGCAATGACCGCAACGTGGTGTTGACAACTTGGTCCTTCAGTTTGCGTTAGTAGTAGTTGTTGTGTTTGTAGTGGTGGTGAAAGTTGGCCGGTTCCAATCGAAGGTGAACCGCAGGAGTCGCTCATAAAACCGCCGATACACGTCCAAATAAACTGCCAAATACCGCTTTTCCGACAGAAGATCGAACGTTACGACGACGGTGTAAAAATATTCGTCTAATGTATGTATTTTATATCCATTTAATCAAAAATTAACCCGTGTAAAAAAATCCTATTCATCACTTATATGTTGTACCTCTGTACTTACTCCGTACATATAAATCAAATAAAAATTATGTAGAAATAAAACACCACGAAAAATCGCCAATATTATTACTAACAGTAGTATTTATTAAATTTCAAAGTTTTTGACTCCTTGTCATAATAATTCGTTGAATAGTAAAATTATGCTAATTGGAAACACAACACGTACAGGATTTATAAGAACTTGATATCTTATCAATGTTGGTACCAACACTGTAATAAAATTAATTATTCTGTGTTATCGTGTACTTGTTAAGTTTTTAATCAAAATAAGGTAACTATTCAACGAACAATCGTGACAAGGAGTCTTAGGTGTTCAAACTGATTAAATCCTAATATTACTTGAGACTACGTACGTAATACTTTTACATTCTTTGAATAAAATATTACAGCTCATAATATATAGCATCTGTGCTTTAATATAAGCACCACCATGACATTCTTTCTTTCATGACTACAGATACAACTCGTCGCCGATATTTTCTATAGTTTCTCAAACTGTTTATATATTTATTTTTAGACACAACTTTTCCATAAGTGATGTTCTTTATTCATTAGTAGAATTATGTTAACGGAGTACAGAGTACGCCGCCCATAAGTAATTTTAGGGGCTTATTGAACACGTAGTCGGTATTCTAATAAGGAAAATTTAAGTTTTGTCTCTGTAACCCTAGAACCATTTCCTTGCGCGTCGTATGATAATCCAAGCGTCAAATGCTCGTTACGAGAGTTTCCAATAGGTCAAGGTCGTAAAGCTTAAAATTTCATTTGAAATGCAAAAGTAAATGACGGCATACAGCCGAGAACAACTATAAATTATCTCTAGTTTGTAGAATGACAATACAGTAAGAGGGTTATTCAAACAGAAAAAAAATCAAAACATATAATATTTATGTAAGTAATGTTAAAACATCTGCAAGACCATTAAGTTTAAATAATTTTACGGAGCCTTTGAGCTGTCGTAAATGTAGTCTTATTCGACTTGAAAGATTTACTCAGTTTCCATATGTGACCGATATTCTAATTCTTTATGAGTATGAATGTTTATCTTGTGGAATTAAATTTAGCAGTGGTTACATAAGAAGTGAAACTAGATTTTTAAGTAATCTAAAACGTGAGCGTGCTTAATACATCTATCAATATTTGTTAAACAATATCTCTGTAAAATCGACTATGAACTTAATATCGCTAGTATACTTCTGTTTTTTACTCCGCTTTTCATAATCTTGTTAATTTTCATTCTAACGAGTTTCCCGTAGGCTGAATAGTTTACTTTCTATGCTTCATCCTATTAGTCATTATATATATATTAAGAGAAAATATGGTTTTAAAATTTTGTTTATTCGAGTGGTGAAAATTGAAAATGTATTACCAGTCAATTGACTGATTGCATCAATAAAATGTTAATCATTTATTATGTTAGATGATAATGGGAATTGCCGGTAGGTTATCGGACAATCAAAATTAATAAAAACATTTAACAAAATTATATAAGTTATACATTACACCTATATACATTCGGTCTGTCACCCATGCAGTTTAACTTATATATATGCAAGAGGTGGTGATGAAAGTTAAAACGGCATATGAAAAAGGAATCATACTGCAAGGAGAAGAAATAAAAACCCTACGCTTTGCCGATGATATTGTAGTATTAGGGAAGTCAGAAGGAGGTTCATAAACCATAATAAATGGCATAAACGAGGTCATGGAGAGAGAGTTCAAAATGAGAATTAATAGAGGAAAAATGAAGGTAATGGAAAGTAGTGTGATAAATAATGGAATAACAAAGGGTGTTAGATCGAGAAGGAATATTTTTAAGGAATAATGCTACTTTGGCAGCAGCATAATAACTGGGGATGGTAGATGTATTGTAGACGTAAAGAGTTGGATAGCACAGGCAAGGTAGACTTTTGCAAAAAAAAAGAGGAATTTACTCTCGCGTAATAAGTGTTAATAATAGGAAATCATTGCTAAAATTTTCGTATGGAATGTGGCGTTTTATAGGTGTAAAATGTGGACGATAGGAGTGTCAGAAAGAAAAAGAATAGAAGCCTTTGAAATGGTGAATGCTGAAAATCAGATGGGTAGATAGAATTACTAACGAGGAAGTTCTAAGTAGAATAGAGGAAGAGCGAAAAATATGAATGGCGTTGACAAACAGAAGGAATAGATCAATAGGTCACGTTGTGAGACCTGAATGACTTGTAAAATTAACTTTAGAGGAAAGTGTGTGGGGTAAGAATAGAAGAGGGAAGCCAGTGATGGGAGCAGAATAGGGAGGATGTGGGATGTGGTAGTTATGCGGAAAAGAAAATTCTTGCGCTAAAGCTGTCTCCCTTGAAAATCGTAAACCGGCTTTTTACTATTTTATAAACGATCTGGTTTTAAAAAATTGTGCCAATTACAGTTAGACCATTTTACGTCAAGCCGGGCCTCGGCAATCACTTAACAATTAAATTTCTTCACCGAAGATAATGCATGTTGTAGTCTTATACTCTCTCTGATTCGTTATTTAGAGTGTGAACCCTCACTGGTTGAAGATATTCAATGCTTTCCGAAAATTTGGACATTTTGAGGTCGGACTCCCAAGCTTTAGCCAGCCGCAATTTTTTCACTTGGAAATTACTCTGGTTTTAAGTACGTGCCTCCTGACCAAGTCTAGAGATTAGTCAACTTTTTGACTACAAACACACGGAAACAGGTTGGGACCTGCTGGTAAATGAAGTGCATTTTAAGAGCCATAATATAACGGACTTCTTTGTCAGTTTTGTTGTCTTGATAATGTTACACAGAAACATGTTCCAACACGCAATGGGCGTTCTTCTTTTGTAGATCAATTCAATAGATGTCATTGCTCAATGATGAAATATTCGTATTGATTTTAATACGTTTTGTAATCGCTTTATTAGGTATTGTCAACCTTTCTGATCTCACCTACGTCTTATTCGATACATATGTAACGGTTTGTTCACAACCAGTTTGCATGGCGCTGTCGTAAACACAGCATTCCGATGAATTGTCCTTCTTCCTGCTCCTAAATGACCTTGACTCGTTTCGAAGCGAAACGCTTTAGATATGTATCTGCAACTACTGCACATTACACGATATACACACTGTTCCACCTCCCGCGGTGCGTGACAGTTATATCACACGTCCATCGGTTTTACCTCGACACCCAATGAATGACGTAGTCGATAAAAGTGGGACTGTTCCAGATATGAGTTGAGAATGATGGGAAATTTCTAGGCAGGTACACGAAGCAGTTGTAAGACATAAAGGCGAATATTAATATGCTAAAGCTGATATAATTTTGATAACATTAAGAATATCTGCAACAGCTACTTTGATTCATACAACATCGTACATCAACTATCTCATTTGGAAAGCGAAATAATTGCCGATTCCCTCAAATATGCCCATTAAGTAACTGTGAAAAATATATCTGAAAGCTTCTGCCATTCCGAGCCATTCTTATTTTGTCCATACTAAGAAATCATTTTAATGTAGTTTTTTCTTGAAACCTGTAATTATTCTCTGTCATTTAAAGGAACCAAAATATATTTCAAGAAAATTTTCAGTTGTTATATAAAAATATGTATGCAGATTTCAGGGAAACCTTAATAAATAAATTAATAATAACAATGAATCACCCGGTATGTGAGTCGGATGCGCCATTTTCTGATTAATGGTACAGTTGAACAGAAGTGACAAGCGAAGGGTTTTTGACCCATACAATCGCTTTGATCTGTCACTGTGTATCTCTCCAGGGACTGTTTTTTTGTTAGTTATTCCTCCATCCGAGGTTCGCTGATATGTCTGCAAAACGCGTAATAATTTGTCTCATAAAGAGTAAACTAAATTCATTGATGCGTAACACGAAACTGTTCCGTCTGTGACTTAAAGATGAAACGAGATCTGAAAGAATGGAAAATATAAATTTATTAATAGTAAATGCATACAAATATTGAAAAATGGGTGGTAGTGATTCTAAAAAAAATCGCATACAATTTAAAAGTTTTTTATTTGGTTAGAATCGTTCTAATTTTATGTCGTATCAATTATTATAGCAATTAAAACAAAGTGAACTTTTACATGTATACATATCATTTAATATTATCATCATATAAGTAATTTTCTAGATATTTTCAATGTTCATACAATTAAATACACATTTTACCAAATGGACACATTTTTGTAGATCTATTTTATATTTAGTACATTACTACATTAGAAGAACGTTATAACTAAGTCATATTTTATGGCTTATAAGTAAACGTTCTCCTTGTACAGATTTGTAAAATGTTTCATTTTCCACAAGAAAATAGAATAATAGAACGATTCTGATTAAATTACCCAAATTTAGATACTATGCGTTTTTTATTAAATCCCCAGTGTGGGAAAGTGATTTAAAACTGCTGTGGTTTTTAAAAATTTTACTTTCAGGGTGCTTAGCAAAAATGCACTTCAAAAAGTATTCCATTCACCAAAAATATCATAATTTATTCATAACTCTTTAAAAATACCATTTTAAAACTATAATTATGCTACAACATTTATATAAAATATTCTGACTCCTACAAAATACATCAAATATCTTATCTACTGCAAATTATTGTCAAATCACACTTATAATGATTATTTGTCTTATAAATAATTTATACATTAGTAACAAGAATAAAGAGAACACCCACTCCATTCATTTAATTTTTCTATACGATTCATACAGTCTGAAATTAATGAAACACACAAAAAGAAACACAGAAATCAGTTCAATTTCCCCGTTGTTTTGAAACAAATATTTATACGTTTTATTGAAGTCTGGAATTACTGTAATATTTTTCCAAGAATTTAAAATATTAACGTTATGTACTTTATGATTTTACCTTTGAAATTTAATTGACGAATAAGATAATTTGTCGTTGTTGATTAGAGAATAATTTTCATTAATTTTTGCTGAAGCAAGGCAAGTTATAATTTATCATACTTTCTGTTGGATTTAAATATTCAAAGATCAAACAAAAAGTACAGTTTGTTCCGTTATTTTGCAAACTTCATCAGGTAAAGTTATGCGTAGTCAAAATGCTTCTTATACTACATTTTTAATTAATGCATTTACATATGAATGAATTATATAATATGTTGAGTAATATAAATAATTCTTACTTATTGGCTGTTCGATCTTTGTTTACTTATTTTATATGTTAATTAATTTGAATGTTGTATTGATTTAATTTGATGTGAGAATAAAATGACGTCATTTATAATTTTACTTCTATATTTGCAATTGATTCCAGTCGTCGGGTGTAGATATTAGCAAACATCAACAGAGACTTCGGTATGATTATAAGTAATGTGAGAGTGGTATTGCGGTGACGCATTATCTACATGACCCTCTTTGATGTGATGTTTGCAGCGTCTTCGTGTTCTCTGGAGCTTTGGGTCTGTGCCCAAACATCTGGACGGCCTGTATATGTGTGGCTTTTTATTCCATTCGTTTTAGCCCTTCACTCGCTTTTTTCTTTTCATTTTGCTTAGCCTTTCGTCGAGCCATCATCTAGTTACGAGCTTCCTTTCCCGCTGTCAGTGAGGATCAAAATCATCATCTTGTGCGTGGTTTATTGTTGATGATGTTGATTGATAAATGTGTTTCTGTCTCGTTTGCGCTTTGCTGAAAGTATGTCACAAAGAAAGGGAAAAACAATGGTAACAGCTGTTTCACGGTGGGAGCTGAGTCAACACGAACAGATGGGAAGCTTTTATTTCATGTCTTTGTGGCAGCTCGATGGCCCACGTTCGAATCCCCGATAATTTTAAAAGAAACTAAACCTTATTGATTTAAGGGTATTTTCCGTCATTTATTGTGAAATTCAGGAATCAATAAATGCATTCGTTTCATTAAAATAAAAAGGGCGTTCATGGCCTCGCCTAGTAAGCTGATGTCTCATTCCAAAAAAAAACTCCCACCACTGATTTAAGCAATCACAAGCGATGTAAATACTAATTATGCTCTAGTATAAGATACATGCGTTCGTTGTAATAAAGCAATTGCTTCAGCACATACTCAAAATCGTCTCCGACATTCTGCTCAGTTCCTTCTCAGAAACCAACTGAACTACGTAAGTATCATGCTACTGAAAATACCAATAAGTTCCACAGTTTTGGTTATAAAACAATCCATTTTCACATTCACTTAGTTCTGAGCTTATTCTATTTAGATTATAGATTTTATCAAGAAAATGATTAACGTAAGACTGCAGAAAATTACATCACCCAAAAATTCCGCATCAGTCCATCCTACTTCAAGAAATCATATCCTTATTCAATTTACAGATAATATACACTTTATTGATACTGTTTGGAAATGAATGATACAAAAGCTTTTAATAAACAGTAGTAGGCGTCATTTCGTTCCCTAAATTTGAATATTCATCGGGATGTAATATTTTAAAGAAATATGATATATAATACATTTATCCTTAGCTAATGTAAACTGGAACACAAGTTTTGAAGAGGGCAAGAATAAAATATCGAGAAAGAAGAGTTAATCATAACATCTGCAGAAGGCAGGCGATGGAGAAAGTTAAATTGGGATATGGAAAGGGAATCATACTGCAAGGAGAAGAAATAAATCCCTACGGTTTGGCGGTGAGATATGATTGAGAAAGAGTTGCCGATGATATCGTAGTATTAGGGGAGTCAGAAGAAGATTTTATGAAACATAATAATTGGCATATGAACGTGATCCTGAGGAAGAGTACAACATGAGGATTAATAGAGGTGATGGAGTGTAGAATGTGAAACAATTAAATGGCAAATGGTGTTAGATTGGGATGGGGTGTTTTAATGGAAGTTAAAAAATTCTGGTACTTGGGCAGAATAATAACTAGGAATGCTAGAATTATAGTAGACATAAAGAGTACGATAGGGCAGGAATGAGGGACTTCAAAAAAAGATGAATTTGTTTATGGCCAAGACAAGTATAAATGTTAAGAAATCATTATTTAAAATGTAGTGTCGATTTTTCTAACTTGTCCCGTATTATATCTTTCGACGCTTTGGGCCCATTATAATTTCGAATTACTCAACTAAATGTCTCTTCCAACTTGAAGAGGAATATTGAATGTCTATTACAGACAACAACAGATCCCTGACTTGACATTTTTTCTCTATTAACACACAACTTTATAACTCTACCAATGCCATTAGTAATTACTCGCAAGTCGTATAACTGACCAGTTTATCACTCGGAAATTACTTTCTATTTCGATCCACCCCTCTTCCTTTTCTCTTTCCTTTGAAAAGTTGCCAGTGCCAGTAAGGTTATTGGGTTTTACGATAGCGTCTGGAATTTGAACGGGGTCACTTGCATGAGTATTTAATTTCAAGCACCTTTTTAGAAACGTCCTTGCCATATGAAACAAGTTGCAGGTCGTTAATGGAATATATGCAGGTTGAGATAAATATAAATGTCAATACGTGGTATTGCCTTAAATATATCTTCCCGACCCGATCTAAATAACGATTGAGCAATCTTTAATGGCTTTGTTTCTAGCTCATATTCAAGTGGGAAACCTTTGTTTGTCGATCTGAAATTCTAGGCGTATTAATCTTAGTAAAAATTCCAATAACAGTTGGCTTCTTGTAATTCAGTCGAGTTTCTTATTATTTGACCGTAATGTTGTCTATGTAAATTAAAGGTTATATTCTACATCTAAATTTTGACCTTTTGTCAGTCAACAGATGACACGTCAGATCTAATAACTAATTTAAAAAAAATTATCACTCTTGCTGTAGTTGTCAGTCCTCCAACTCTCCATAATAACCTATTCATTTGAATATAATTACTACATCCCACATCCTCCCTTATCTGCTTAGCATATTCTATCCTTGGCCTCTCTCTTCTGTTCTAACCCTTCTAATGCTTCTAATGCTAATTTTACAAGACCCTCGTGTCTCAAAACGAGGCCTATTAATCTATCCCTTCTCTTAGTTAAAGTCCTCCATGTTGTTCTCTCTTCTGCTTAGAACTTCCTGGTTAATTACTCTATCCACCCATCTGATTTTCTGCATTCTTCTATAGCACCACATTTTTAAAGGTTCTATTCTTTCCCTTTCTGCGACAACTATTGTCCACGTTTTGCACCCATATAATCCCATACGAACATTTTTAATAATGATTTCCTAATAATTATATTTATATTACCATTTAGTAAATTCTTCTTTGGCTGCTTTACAGTTCCTATCACTCTTATTCTTCCGTCGTCTATATTGGTATTTAACACTTTAAACTTCTGCGTTTTTATACTTACGCCTTTAATTAATTTTTATTTCTTGTGTTATCTATGCTTTTATATTAGTCTAAGTTTCTTTTTTGTCGGGTATTGGAATAAGAATCCTACAGCGCTGTTTTGGAAGAGCTGTATTTCGATTGACAATTTAGCAGACATCTTTATAGAGCTATAATAAAGTGTAGTGAAGTGTTTGATATGTGTATAACTGGAGAGAAATTTATATTCGCCTGGGCTTATAGAGTGAGTAGGCAGGAGATTATTAAACAACGAACCTTTGTTCCGGTAACTTGTTATTGGGATCAATCTGAATAAATTGACATCACGTTTGTAAGAAAGAATTAACGTTTTTAAGATGGCAGCGTTACGCCAGCTTCCCTCCAAGGAACGTTTCTCCTTTCCAATAATATTCCCCTCCATCTTCTCTTGTCTCCAAGTAAGCAACTCATACGACTTATCGGAAGGTACTTTGTAATGGTATTTTTAATGTTTTTTTATGCGTGGCTATAATGTAATTTTGTTACTACCACCGGGATAATACCCATTTATATTACATATTTGAAGATGTAAAATTATGAAACACGTTTCCGTTCTTCTAATGATCTATTCAATTCCATTTAGGTATTTCTGCAAAATTCAATTTAGAATCAGAAATTTTGAATTTTCTCGTCTGGCATTTCAGTTTTCTTAGAGCCTACGCTTAACTGTCCACCTTATTTACAACAAATCTTTTGTCTCGTGATTTATCGTAGAGTTTCTTGAATGAGTCTCTTTCAATTTATTTAATTCAAGTCCCACTGCGAATTCTGTGTATGTCTGCATTTGAATATGGTGGTTGTTTGAAATTCCTCCTTCACTTTGAAGAGGCCTTCTTTGGGAGACCGATAACATCTATCCGTGGCTGTTACATCCAGCACGTTAACTACTGGATAAATTTGTAAGAGCTGGAGAAATATAAAATGAAGTGAATAATTTAAATGCACCAGAACAAAATACTAGAGCAACAACAGATATATCAACAAACGGAATAAACAGATAAATTACAGCTTTATAGAGGAATTCTTTAACTAATTTCACATCTCATAGGCAATTATTCTATAGCGTTAAATTTGAAGTATTTATCAGGCTATTTAACTATTAACAATATCAGGAAGTCGTGTGCTTTGACTTGGCTGACTTTATAATGTGTCTTTATAATTCTGCGCAAGAAAAAAAAATCTGAATTGTGTGTTTGTTTTTATGTTTTGTTTTCTCTTTTCTCCTGCACTCTTACAAGTCGCAATGGTTCATCAGCTATTTATTTATAGCGGGCGAGTTTGATAATAAGCGCAGTTATCTAATCGTAATGTGTCTTTCGGCCTTGGCAGTACAATGTTGCGTTCTTGCCAAGAGATTTTTTGTTTTCTACTATTCAGTGTTTCATTTCAAACACCAAGGTGACTTCAGTTGTTTCTGATTCTTATACAAAGATTGTTGAACGCTGCTATCTCGTCAAAGTAAACATAGGTTATAAAACACTTTTAGTGTTCAGATGTTATGAAAACTCTTATATTTTAGAAAATTGAATGAATATCTTTAGAACAATCTCGTCACGCTTTGAAAAAACTTCATGTTCATATTATTTAGTCCAACATATAATCAGAGTCTTCCGTTGTGTACAAATTAAAATGATACAGTCTGTAATCGAAAAGATAAAGTTTGACAGTGAGAGTACTGATATATCTTTTTATCTAAACCTGGTAGCAGCTTAAGGTCAGGATTATTTCTATAGGAGGTAATTACTTGCTATTATTCGTCTATAATTTTTTGTTAGTTACAATTCAATAACTTAATTATAGGACACATTATAAATTTCTCAATGTAATAAATCATTCTTAAGGCAAAATTGCAGCTCCTATAGCAATACTATTTTTCTTCTGAATATATTTATCGTTTTAAAAGTTTTACTATAGCGATCCCTGAATTTAATTAATTAAACAAAGTTCATATTTCCAGTTTTTATTTATACACATATCACATTGAATTACAGTACTTTTTTTAGATTTTTTATTGAAATTATATTTGCTTTGACGACGTTTTAGGCGACTGCAAAAATATTTATAAAAAGATACAATAAATTAAATAGAAATTTTAAACAATACAATGAAAGTAGTGAGAAAAAACAGATACTTTTAGAACAGTGAAAAAGGACTCCATTTCATTATAGAGGATTCCTAGATTTTTTACTCTTCTTTCATTAATCCAACTTTATCTCAGGAGGTTTGATGCACCCGACCATTAAGTCTTTCCTTGAACAAGTAGGAAAGGAGGCCTCTGCTTAGCGGTTTTATCAGAAATCTCGTTTTCCAAAACGCCCACATAAGCCGGGATCTAACGGATGGTGATTTGTTGGTTATATATATACAGTACTTATGTTGACTAGATAACTAGTTGAATGAAAATAGAAACTTGGTTCATATAAAGGATTAACTGACGTTATACTCATCTCCGGTCGCTGAAAGGTCTCCCATTGTTGAAGTCTCGCTTCTTGTTCACAACAACGCAAACGGGCTTTGCATTGTAACATCCAGAACTAGAATTTAATTTAGATAAATAAATCTGTTAATCATTTTTTTGCACAATATATAATAACATTTTCTGTTTTGTCATTATCTGAGAATTATCAATGTACCAGGAGTCATTTTTGAAATAATGCAATCTTGTTAGTAATGTAGACATGAAATGTGATTTAATTTTAAAAAACATGTTTTATATTTGTATTTAAATGCTAGTGTAATTACACAATCTCATTTATTTACAGTTTCACGTTTAAATATGTTCACGGATTAATTACACCGTTGGACTGAATCAGAAATTTAATTTAGATGGTTATTTAAATTGCTAATTCTGGATTTCACCACGAGCCCACAGACACACACGACCGTGCCCAATATTCGCCACTCGTTTCTATATTACTCCTAATTATAGTTATGGAAGTAGTCCATTAAAATATATAATTGCAAATTAATGGCTGGTGGATGACCTTCAGGAAAATTAAGGTCGGGAAACGAAACCAAAGTTTGTAAACACTGAAAGAGATTCGACAATCGTGGTGGGACGGACCCAGTGGGAATTTTCAGGAATTGGTGAATTATAATTAACATTTCTGACTCCTTCCGTCGAAATGCAGTAAACTCGTTTATTGTATATTTGTCAGATAAACTATTTAATTAAAATCATTAAATCGATTAACGTCTGCTATTAAATAACAAATTAAATAATTTCCGACCGATTTTTACAGACAGTTTTTATTATTTATTTAGTTATTTTAATTAAAATTTCCTTACAATATCAATATCGTCTGCTTTATAAATTAATTAATTTAAGTTATATTGGTTAATACATGTAAAAAATCTATTTTAAGTAAAGGAGAGAACTAATTTTAATTTTGGGCAGTAAATGTGATAACCTACCTTATTAAATATATGGAACGGTTTCATCAGACTCTCCGTGGGATGAGTAGTTCTTTTTAAAGCGTCTATATCGCGAAGTTACACACAGATAAAGGAGTAGGTTGGGTGACTGGTTACGACTTGCGTTATTTACATAGCCAACGACTCGTCGACTCTTTCCACGGATCATGAGCAATGAGCTTCAAAAATAGGCTTTGCAACAGATTTCAAAATTTTATATCATCACTTAATTTTAGCCACGATTTATACAATTGAAAGCAAAAAAACAATAATATTTATTATTCAAAATCATATCGACCTCTATCTGTGGAATTTTATACATAAATTGTTGCATCTGAAGAGAAGGGAACGCACGTCGAGTTGTAATGACTTATGGTTATAGATTCAATTTACTTTATGATTATTTTTTATTTGATTAACAGTCTACACGAGGGAGGCTGCTCATTTATATTATTTTCAAAGAAGTCAGATCAGTGTAAGTATTCTTCCAGAAATTGTTATGACTGGTGAATAATTTGTAGAGACAATGTTCATTTATTCGACTGCCTAAGAGTAAAGTAGTGAGATAAAAATTAAAGGGTGAGAAGTGTTAAGGTATAAGATTCTCCAAACGTTTCGAACATTAAAAACTCGTCTTCGGGTAAAGAAAGGGTTAAGAAGCATAGATGGAGTACACGAGGAAATAAGTCTAGAAAATTGTGTTCTTTTCTGTGTGTCGGCTGACGAGGCTGAGAAGGTGTTTCACACAGTTGCCAAAAAATTTCAAATTATTGATAATCATTATTCTTAAAATTCTTTATTTTAACATTAATTAATTTATATTTAAATAAAAAGGTTTATTTTTTACAATCATAAAATATAAATATCTTATAACGGGTTTTAATTTCTTCAACAGTTTTTCCCAACACTTCCTTATTTCAGTAGAAAAATCCGGATAAACATTCTATAATATATTCCAAATCAACTAGTTCTTGAATAACTCATTTATTGACTACCGTGTTCTCTTTTAGCATTTATCGGCACATCACTCTGCAAATTACCACTCTCATATTTAATAATAATAATAATAATAATACCGCAGTATCCGTAATGAATTAATTTTGAATAACTGGAATTCCTGATGAGTTCATATTTATATATTCTACATTACATCATCTAATAAATAATTATTAATACATTTTATTTTAAAATAATCGTTTTCCATATATGCATATTTTGAATAATGTAATGTATAAATATTAGAACAGTTTTTTATGAACTTTTATTTGCAATAACTATTTGGGAACTTGATTATAAACGTAAAAAAAGGTTTGAAGGATTAAACAATTTTATTTTACGTGATTGCTTTAAAGAATATGGAGCAATATAATTGACAAATATTCCTATAAATTCATATAAATCATGTTAGAATTACAAAAGTAATTCACTTTTAAAATAAAGAGAAATTTTACTATGATCATTAAAATAAATAAAGATCCTGGAGTCGGTAAACATTAAATTTACAAAAAAAATCCAATTCACAACAAATTTCCTTATAAGATCTTTTCAGGCATGACAATTTTCATAATTTTGTATGCAATTATTTCTTTTTTTAATGATTTTTAACAAATGTAATACATAATTTAAACAACTGTAAATGGTACAGGGTTTGCCTTTTCATTTTGCTCTTCAAACTCTGCAACTTTCCAGTTAGGGAAAGCAGTTACTAAAATCTTAGAATTTTTGTGAAATTAATGTCCGAAATCTTACACATGAAATTCAATTTATCATCAATTATTGTTATGACTGACATGAGTAAACTCAGAAACTTTTATAACTTTATTCCTAAATAATCTAGTTTGTCTCCGTTTAAATACATTTTTAAAACAATTATTTCCCATTCCTTATAGTGCACACCGGATGATGATGATGATGTGGTATTCAGTCCTACGACTGGTCTGTTGCAACCCTCGATGCTAACCATTTCATCGCAAGTCTTTTCATTTCTACATAGCTACGACATTCCATATCCTCCCTAATCTGCTTACCGTATTCCACCCTATTTCCCTCTTCTGTTCTTACTCCACACACTTGCTTCTAACTTAATGCTATTTTACAAGACACTCATCTCTCAAAACTAATCTATCCCATTTCTTAGTCCAAGTTCTCCAAATTGTTCTCTCTTCTCCAATTCTGCTTATAACTTCCTGATTGGTTACTCTATCCACCCTTATGATTTTTCGCATTCTCCTCCTGACAACATTTTGAAAGCACCCTTTCGTTTCCTTTCTGTAACTTCTGTAACATCCACGTTTCGCACTCATTTAATGCCACACACTATACTAATATTTTTAATAATTTCGTTACATCCATTCTTCTATTAGCTCTAAGTAAATTCCACTTTTTTGCGAAAGGCTTTCTTACCTGTGCTATCCTACTCTTTGTGTGGTATACCTGAACCATTCCTGCTGCCAAAAAAGCATAATTCCTTAACATCCTTCAAATCATCCCTTCCCAATCTTACGTCATTTGTTAATTAACTTTTTCTGATACTATACTTAATCACCATATAAGCTCACATACTGTAAAGGGAAATTTTTGTTAACATATCGAATAAGTAATTTTTTCATAAATGACTCCTTGGCCTTCAAATATGTGAATTTTTAATGCAAGAAAAAGAATAGTGAAAAATGTGAAATAAGGTTCATACAAAAAAAACACAACACATGGCGAGGTCTGTACAAGTTGTTGGATATTTTATAGCTACACATTTTCTTACTAACGCATACAATGTATTAGGTGATAAATTCAATCTGGGGATTTTTTTTGTCTGTATCTGGTTGTTAATTTATTTCAATTAATTTTGAAAACTAGGCGTTAAATGATTTTCTATTATAGTGAAAAGTATTAGAGAAATTTCCAGCTTCAGATCGTTCTGTACTGTTTTGTTTTACATTTTTCCAGTGTTAAAAGGATGTATTTGCCTACTATGTTTTATATATTAAATCTTTCGTCATTCACGAGAAATTGACGCATGGAATCAGTAGGATATGTTGAGATGAGTACTTAAACGACGCGGAATAGTCTGTATGTCCCGGAACTTCCGGAGGGAAAGTCTCTATTCAACATTTGCCTCTGTAACAAAGCAATCTTTACTACGCGAATTCCGTACAACAAAGTGAGAGCACGATTTCTTTTTTTGCCGACAATCGATAAAGTGTTGGAGCCACACGGATTGAGTTTTGAGGGACTGTAATATTCTCCGTGGAATTGCTGACAGACTGACAACACAGCCGCTGAAACGCTTGCGTTGGGCCAATATTCCAGGTGAATAGCTAAACAGGTATATTGAGTGGGCTACGCTGTGAATACGTGTATCGTGAATATTAAGCGTGGGTGTAAATAACGCGCTCGCGTATTGCTAACTAAGGAACTTTGCTAACAAAACATAGCCACGTAAATAAATATGCCTGTACGAAATGAATATTGGACAGTCCGAATTTATAGTAATGCCTGCACTAACAATTATGTTTCCAGCACCGGAAGACAATAACCGTAAAATTATTTAAGAGTCAAAATACACGTTCAGGTTCAGGAAAATCCAAAGATACTTTAAGACGTGTTTGTAGGAAAATTAAAGCAGCGGGTCTATGTCACGTACTTCATGATACAGGAATTATAGATCCAACCTGAAGAAGTATGTGTTTCGTTTCATCACTAGGGTCAGACGAGCTTCCCTAAACACTCATATCTCGGAAATGGAGGAGAAAATCATTTAAGGAAAAACAAACTCACTTCAAATAAAAAATCCCCAAGTCTTATCAGTCACTCATTTAATTACTCGAAACTATAGATTAATTTTGATTCC
Source organism: Eucriotettix oculatus (assembly GCA_034510155.1). Taxonomy (NCBI): domain Eukaryota; kingdom Metazoa; phylum Arthropoda; class Insecta; order Orthoptera; family Tetrigidae; genus Eucriotettix; species Eucriotettix oculatus. Next base: position 39,644,817 of record CM067382.1, read on the forward strand.
AAATTTATTCTATTTCCTTCATTATTTATTTCAATTAACGACCAGTCCTTAAACCTGAAAAACTTCTTTTTACTTATTGATTGACTACATTATATATATTTTTTAAAAATGACTAATTTCAATAAATTATGGAAAAAGTTAATTGATGATTGTGAAAAGATACTGTAAAAACCACATTTGTTTTTATATTGTAAAAATTATATAAAATGTTTTTGTAATGCTTCAAATAAATTGTATGTTTAAATTTTTAGATGACTGTGGCAATACCGAAAACTCCTCCTAAAATGAATAAATTTGGAATCAAAATTAATCTATATTTTTGGTCAATTAAATGGTGTGACTGATAAAACATTATCATGTCAAGTAAAAATCAATCATTTTTAAAGTATTAAAAAAATTCCTGGAAATGGGAAAATTAAATACCGAGTTTAAAATGTATGCGATTGACTGTAAGTCTTGATTCAGGCAAACAGTGTGTCACGATTCATTCGGAACGTATCTTGTGTATAAAAACTGCATTCACACGAGACGAATGTCCATCCATCTGATCACATTTCTTACAGGACTCCGCTGCCCTCGATCGACCTTGATTGAACAAGTTTTGCGAGTTTCTGTGAGAGTGTGTGTTTGTGCGTAGTTTTGTTATCCAATTACGCACAAACAAGCGTCTCCAAAACTGGACAATCGCCAGAAGTTAAGGACAGAATTATACTCGCTCACGTTTTTACGAATTGTCGTTTTTCTTTTGCATGACGTTCGGAAAGGCTTAATGAATCACTTCTAGAACTAGACACGCCGCAGTGTTAATTGTTTAACTAGGGCCGAGTCAAACACTTGTGAGTAAAATTTAGAATCGTAGAATTCACGTATATAACATAATTTAATCCACCTAATTTTATTAAAAAATACGCAAGAAGTAGGTACAACTACGTTTTCGAGTTGATTGTAGTATCAAACTCTAGGAACTTCTCCAGGAGGAAACGCAACGACAGATGCTTTCTCTGTTAGTGAGAAATTTACTTCTTATTCTGGGACACTACCTTGTTTATCATATGTTTAATCAATATGACAATCTAATATACATTTCCTTTTTTTACATCGAATAATATTCTTGAAATGTGTGTACATATATTAACGAATGGACCGATCCAGAATCGCAGAATAGAGATGTTTCTGATATCAATTTAAATAATAAACAGAAACGTATCAGTAATAGGAAAATCACGTTCGTGATGGTGAAAAAATATCGTTTGGAAGTAATCGGAACTTAGATGTCTTAGCCGGAACCATGTCATTTCAATATTTTTTTAATATTAAATTTACAATCTGCTCTGTTGAGCAATGAGTAAACATATGAACAAAGAGATGCCCTCCCAGTGGATGACTCCCTAAACGTGACAATTAATATTTAATACACAATACAGCTATTTCCGAACATGTCAGGCGCCGGTCCCGGCTCTGTAACGCAAGAGATGTGTGAATAGCACTTAAAAAAAGTGATCATGTGAACAAGTGACGCCTCTAATGTACCTGGTGTCACAAAGGGTATATATAGCCGATCGGTAATGTTAAGCTTTTTAGGTGTACGGTCCAGTAATTGAGTTGATATGTAATGGACTGTTGCGCAGAGGGATTCATTCGCACTCTGGATGGTGAACGGTGTAAAAGTGCAAGCTACTGCACTCACTCTCCACCAGTACGGTTGCGTAAAAGAAAACCCGGGAGAGAAGCTATCCAGAAAGGGAAAACGAAGGCCCACGTGACGGCGTCGCCCTACCTCCGAAGCGCGACCAATGGGCAACCGGGTCCGGCGCAGGTCCATCGCACGCCCCTGGCGGCCGCGGAACGAAGCCCCGCTCTCGGCGTCAGTCGGCGCCTGGCAGTCGTAGGCGACGGACGTGGAGGCGTGAGATGCGAGCGTGAGCACATTGCGAGAAGCTATGGCACCACGCAGGAACAACCACGGAGGAGGCGTGATGGACGCCGAGACTATCGAGAACCACGACGCGAACCTGACGCGCTGTTGCGTGCCCACGGGCGAATGTCTGCGCGGCGTCGCCATCCACCTGGACGACCTTCGCGACGCCGTCAAAGTGACATGCAATAACGACCACTGCGCCGTGGGACAGTACATGCACCGCGAGTGCTTCGACGCCTGGGAGACTTCTGTGCTCACGTACCTTAAGACTTGCGGCCGTGCACGCTCATGGTCAGAAAGACAGAGACACCAAAATCTCTGGACCAAGAAGGGCTACGACCTGGCCTTCAAGGCATGCGGCTGCCTTTGCGGCCGCGGACACTTAAAGAAGGACCTGGACTGGTCCCCGCCGGCGCCAAACGACGCCTGCGTCGAAGATCCGGACAAACACAAGAAAAAGCGCCGCAATCGCCACAACACACGGCCGACGCTCGCCGTCTCGGCGCAACACCGCGGAGGCAGCGAAGCTCAGCTCATCGCAGAGGTGCGGGGGCGGGCCGGCTCCCTCAGCTCCTCCACGGGCTCCTCCTCGCCCCCGGTGTCCGCCTCCAGCGAGCCCTCCGTGTCTCCGGCGCACGTTGGCAGCGTCAGCAAGAAGAAGTCCAAATTCGAATTCTTCTCTGACCGCTCAAGGTAGGGCCCAGTATGCATGCTTACATTTTCGTTATGTTTAGCTACGACGATTGAAGCCAAATTGGGTCTACCACTTTGCTATCGACAAAAATTAAATACCCTAATTACAGCTACTTGTACCTTATTCCATAATAACCTGACCACTTTCATATTTATATTGTTTTTCTTTTACTTGCCCAGATTTATTCTCCTACTGTATCTTCTCGACGTCCCCGACCCACCCAGTGACTTATGACAATTTGTGCTCCTGTTCTGCTATCCCGTGGCTTTAACTTCAGCAGGTCTCTGGTCTTCATTCCAACGGAGCTGCGGACTGACCATACACAAATGCATATCGTAGCAAATATTGACCACTTACCAACATATTTCTTGTGGTCCTTTTATTTGAGGCGGGTTTCGTTTACTCTCTCCATGTATAAATCTTTAAGCGTTTTCCGTTTGATGTGGGATGGTATTACACTGAAAGCTCTGTGCCTGATCCTTGAATCGGTAAAGTACCCCAGCGATGAATTACAATTCAAGTGACAGCAAGAAGATGTTAATGAGGACACTTCCAGCTCTGTATCATTCGAGAGAACAGTATTCACTATCGCTTCTCCATGACGTATTGCAGCACTTTAAAGCAATGTAACAGAAGTAGTGCACTGCTTACTCACAGGTTTTTCGGTCAAACTCGATCAATTTTTTCATTGGCTCCCGTTGTTTTATAGCAAAAAACATCTCAAAATAATGATTCACGTTATAAATGGACTATATTTTTCAGGATTTAATTTTTCAGTCCGCGTTAGTCTTGGAGAAGAAAACCAGTGACCAATTCATCGTCTCGCGACATTTATAAAAAGAACCATTATTCTATGACCAACGACTCAGTTGAGTGCTTATAAGTGAAAGAAGCACCAAAGAATTGTCTTACGTTTCTTTTATATATTTTTTTAAAATCCACAGTAAATTTAAGACTACCTGAGAGAGAAATAGTTCAGTTAGTAACCATAGGCAATTCTGTTACACACAGGTAAATAATTCAAGCAGAAACAAAACGTGTAAACTTGTTCAATATGCTTGACGTATTAGTTTACCGAATATTTTATTCGTCGATAAATGACTATCTTGTTTTTGAGGTATAGGTTAATTTGAGCTCTTACTCTTCCAAAATAATTCGTAATGACATTGTTGTAGGTAAGTGGCAGTTCTCACGCATCATCAGGTGATTACCATCGGCTGTAAATAATTCATGAGACACATTACACTTTCATCGATACAGAATCAATCCCAGATGGAAGAATAAAGCAGCTCTTGTGTATTTTAAAAGCTCGATTCTTTTTTGTTATCCGCTGCAGCTACAAACGTTGTAAAATGTACGCTTGTGTTAACAACCGTTTGAATCGAAATATTGTCCACAGATAAGCTTTTGTGTGTTCTACAAATTCAATGCTAGCGGTTCTATGCGTTTTTACCTTTACGATAAACACATGTAGTAGTACTGTAGGTCGCTGTGTCGACACGCCTCCAAGCAATGCCATTGCCACTTCAAGCGGAACTACGCTTACTATTACCCTTCCCTACGCAGAATTATTTTTAGACCATACGCACCTTGCGCTCGCACCATAAATCACAGTCCAAGCTTGAGTTTTCTCTCCATTTTCTAAGGAATATATGAGTATTTGTTCCGTAGTTTTCCTATCACTCTATCCGCTTGAATAATAAAACATTCGACGATAATATATATACTGGCTTTAAAAATGAATCTATGTAATTTGTTAATTAGCACCAGTAAAATGATGAAGACCCAGGTCTAGGCATACTTATGTTCGAACACCATTTTAATAATTATTTTCTATTTCACTCAATTTACCTTTAATTTCCTGAGGGTAATCCATGAAATAATATGTATTTAATTCAATTTAAATGAGCCAAGGAATATAAATCGTTTATTTGTTTGTGAAAGCATCAACAAATTCATGAAAGTGTAACACAGAACATGGCCAACCAACGAGTTGACATAAAATATTTTCTTGATACATACTAGCGTTAAAAATATATCATGAAAAAGAGATTCGGATTACAGTGCAGCGTTTGATATGCAACCCAGTAGTAGACGAAACTGCTTATAATACACGACGTAATGTAATAACTGGAGTCGGTTCAAATAAATACACAGGTATATCGTAAAGAATGGGAATACCTATGAAAATATACATAAAAAATAAATATACGTGTCTTTCAGAAACTATCACACACCAGAGTGATATGCGTATGCCTTACAGCTAAGCATTTAAAAAATATATTGAGCAAAGCCGTAACCTTGAAGCCCCTTCGTAATACGATCAGCAACAAGGGGAAGCTAAAATAACCGGAAACAGTTCACTATAGTTACTCCTAAATGTAAGCAAAGCGCGGAGTACGGTTTTCCGATTTCCATTTCACAGTTCTATCTTCCCCCACTGAAACGAGAAACTACAAACGTTTTCCCAGTAAAAGGGGTCTTGCTTGTATGCTCCTCACTTTTTTACGGTATTATATGGCTTCATTCCAGTGATTTATTAGCAAATTTAACACAAGTCTGGATGTTTTTGTAGGCGTCAGAATTTAATTTAGAAAATTATGCGTAGAATTTACAATTCAGCAGGCTCAGTATTATTACAATGTACATTTTTTTGCTCTGTTTTGCTGGTTTGAAACCCCGGAATTCTGCGGTCCGAAAATTATGTAATAACAGAGTTATTTATTCTGTTCCACATAATTTTTATTTTCTTGTCCGGTCATCATATTGATATCTCGTTATTTGTTGGTGGTGAGAAAAACAATATTTGTTTTCATGATGTTTAAGCTCGGAACATAATTGTGTATCCGTTTCCAATTATCCTCTAAAATCTAGAAAGTTCCTTCTTTAAGCAACTAAAAACATTCGGTATCAGGAAATATCAGCACAATTTTTGTTCGCGAAATATGAGGTTCATATTTGTTCTCGATTTTACTTATGCGTGCTAATTACGCCGCAGTGATTTTTCTCATGTTATACGTTTAAGCTGTTCGTTATTTTACTTCCAGGTACTAATTTTTAGTGTGAATTTAAACTCCTTTCTGTAAGACTCTGATCTTTTAGGAAAATATTTTTACTTATCAACTATTCTCGTTTAACTCGTTGTAACTGTAACATAAAGTATTGATCTGCTTAGAAAACTGAAAATGCGTAGGGAAAGTCTTTAATAGATTTTAGATCCTTATAATATAAAATAATATATAATTTTTCATGTATTTATAAATGTAATTTTTAGTTTTAGAATGTATAGTAAGTTCTGTTTTTTCTCTTTTTTAATTTTACAAAATTGCTAATAATAATAATATCTGGATATTTGTCAATAGTGAATATTAAATGTATATGTTTATGCTTTCATATTCTTTTATACATTGTACCTATAAATATTATTGGCCACTTATGATTTTGAGATCTGATCGCGCGATTCAGACCACAGTTGTTTGATCAATTTTGTGTTTTTGAGTTATTGTTGTTAAACTCATTGTATTGATTAATACTAGATTCGCATATTTATTTATTTTAATGCATTAGATTTAAATGCTGTTTAAATGTGTTAGGGTCGTTTGCTTCACATCGATTTATTTTCTTCAAGCGCCACTTTTTGACTTCTGCAGCTTTTGGAATTGTTCTGGCAGTTTGGATTTAGTAACACTATGGCAACGTCTTTTACGATGCCGCTAATGCGACGATGTCATCTACTCATATTTCGTCTATGGTTGTTCTTGGAATTGTCTTCGATTCAGTGGTGGTGGGAAGAAAAGAATTTCACATGCGTTGTTCAATAGTCGAGTTTATAATTTACTTTGCGGATGCTATATGACGTCTGTCGTCATTTAGAAAATTTGTCAGTTTCTTGTAGCAAGTTATTAATTTGTTATGTAGCTACCATTGTTTTATATTGGTGCTCTGAAGTATCTTGATGGAATATGTACCAAGCATTTCCTTTTGTAGTCGGGGTTTCCGACCATTATACAGTCGATCTCATAGCATTGCTCTTTAACTGTTAAAAGTTACGTAATTATATTTACCTTTTTTCCCCGGTGCTTTTCATACCCTAATTGCTTAAAAGGTTCTCCAGATTGAAAGCGTTTACAGCGATTTCCTCGTGAAATCGTCAGCTTTGTTTGGGTAGGTCCGCAATTACACGCACGCACTTGCGTCGTGTTTTTGCTGTGTGACTGTGGCCGGACCAGTGAAAGCGAAAGTGAGCTGTGCGGATGAGATGTTCGCCTTTAAGCCACAGAGAGCTGCTGCTGCTGCTGCGACGCTGCCAAGCTGTGCAAAATTAAAGAATCCGTCTCCAGTGCGATGCTGTGTGGACCGAATCCGACAGGCGTCATCCACAATTCAAGTGCTCGGACCCTTCTCCGACGATAACCAACTCGCTCAGTCTCAGGCTCATTGTACCAGATATTCCAAGTGAATATCTACTAAATTCGTATAATTATTAAATGTGACCAAAATTAGTACATCCTCAGTTTCTCTTGTTATTTTTGTATAATCAGATCCGTCTGTGTTGTTTGTGTATCAGAAATGAGTCCTGTAATTCCTACATCGGTGATAGTTTGTTTGAAGATCAATGTTTAGTTTATGACGCCTTAAAATTCAGCAGGCAGTAAAAATGTTTTTGACACTCAAAAAGGTTTTCGACACTCAAAATGTTTTCGACAGTAAAAATTTTTGGTAGCCAAAATGTTCTAACAGTCAAAAATTCATTTTTCCTGAAATGTATAGAAAACGTACAACCATTACAATCAGACGATAAACTTCCAAAATGTCTTCACGAATAATGTAAATAATACGTTTACAACTATTTTTGGTAATTTGACTCTTGAGAACCTTCATAATTTTGCATATAAGTTGCTACGTTTACTGGTTGACTTCCATTTCCCATATTCAATTTTAATTGGTACATTTCCTGGTTAACCGTTTGACTTATATCTAGGGGGGAAAAAATTCATAACCTTTCTGTAACTCAATTCCAAACCTCATATATACATGTATAATTCTCTCATTCTTAATTAACCTCGCACAAATACAGTTAACTTCCTGAAAGTTCAACAGTCGTTTTAGTTATTACTCGTATTGTACTCAAACAGGCCGCTTTAAGTTCCCATCACTTCGTCTAAAAATTCTCATTCTTCTTACATTTACAGTCTTGTTACTTTCAATTATTGACACCTCTGACGCATTATTTTCAGTACTAAAATTCATCTCCTCCCATTAATTTCAGTCTCTTATATTATCGAATATAATTTTCCTATGTCTACCTTAACTACCCAGCCTCCTCTTTTTGTTGCAAATGATTTTTTCCTTTCATAGTGTTACACTTCCTTGTAGTTTCTTTCGATAAAATTTCTGTGTCATCGTACATAAACACAGCTGCCTGTTATCAAAAGCCCTATTGTGCACAGCCACTTGCCCATTTCCTTCCAGCAATCTTATTTTAGCAACTCCCCTCCACAGATGTATCACTTTCACTCCTTATCTCACCCTGCTGAGTTTATCACTCAACCATTTTAGTAGTTATCGGTCGTAAGACCATACTGTGACGTCATTCGTCTTTACCCTATCCATTTACAACACTTGGATCTTTTATGGCTTTATCGTAAGTTTTTTTTTGAAGATTTCTAGCTAACATTTTCATTTAGTCTGATTTCTCAAGGAAAAACTCGTTTGCTGGATAAATCATTCTGAATTTAGTTTTCCCCAGCGAGCTGGAGTGCTTCCTATCTTCTGCCTCTACTCTGTAAAAAGTTTTTATCTTCGAACTGAAAGATTGACTCTCGGAACGTTTTAGGTCAGAATGTCGAAGAAAATCTGAACTAAAAGTGAATTAAAAATAGTAATGAAAGTAGAAATGATTATATCACAGTCAACACAGTATATGACTCGAGGAGGTTCTGGTTAGCATTCTAAAATGTAATATACTGGTATAAGACGAGTTCCATTGCAAGGGAAGAGTGTAGAAACATTTTCTGATTTCGTGTATCGAGGTCGTAGAACAGTCTCAGAAATAATCAAGCATTTTAAAACCTGTTTGTGATCTCTATCAGGATACAGTCTGCTAATAGCAAAAAAACGTCGTAAATATATACACAGAAATACTATTTTCGGGAGACTGCTACAAAATTTTAATTCCGCTGTAAAATATCAGTTAATCTATACAAAGTCCGTAATAAACACTTGCAATTATATTTTTATCTCCCGTAGGTTTTGTGTAATAGTCCACTAATCCCGTCGTTCTGACACAATTAATTGCTACAAAAAAGTCCATCGCAGAGAATTTTAAGCTCATTTGTTCGTTCATTATTAATCCACTGGGACGGAAATTTGGTATCCAAACTAGATTCTTTTTCTACCCGCTTAAATAATAGTCTAAATATTTTTAGCTAAGTCGCAGATCTATTAATACTAAGCAGGAAATACGATTGCCGTATTTCTGGTTTTACTGCTTCTTCTGAGTCAAGGCCTTTTAGCAACGAGGATGCTATAAAAATCGGAAGATAGTGGACATGTTGCCGTGTATATATAACCTTTTAATGACAATTATACCTTGACTGAAGGACAATATTGCAGTTGTAATGGTGGTAGTAAAAAGTAACCTACTTATTTCTATGAGAAATAAAATGCAAGGTCTGGGCTTTAATGCTTCACATTAAATACTTTAGTTTCTTAAAAGTCTTGACGAAATTAAAATAGTTGGAAAGTCCTTGCATCATTTATAAAACAAGCTGTGTATCTGCAAAAAAAAATTTCAATTTACTTGGGCAAAATTTTATTTGTAACTTAGGAAGTCGTAAATACATACTCCTCTGTACGGAGCAAGAAGCTAAATTGTGCACATTCACAAGAACATCTGCAAAACTTGCCTCCGTACCATCTAGTTTTTCTCCCTGTCTTACCTCCTTCCGTCTACACGCAAATTGAATGAAATACGAGGTAAGAATGATATTTTAAGTTACTTTTTCTCTCTGTTCCCGCTGTGCGCATCTGTTCTGTTGTAACGTCTGACTTTTTCTCTGTTCTTTCCCACGTCGTCTCCTCTTGATGTCTACGCGGACAATTTTTTCCTTCCATCTGGCGTCTTCTGCTTACAACTAAAGAAACGAAATGTCTGTCTGATATTCTCTATGCTGGCTAAAAGTAATAAACACAAAGAGCTTTCCTTACAATAAATTTTTATAAGATGCTCTGAAATTTTTAATTTATTTATTGAAAATATTAATATTCTATCAAACCAAATGGCTGAAAAAAAATTGAGTCGTTGAAAAGAAGGAACGTCTCAGAAGAATGAAATCAGTTTATTTTGGCTTGAAAGTAATTTAATTCCCGTTTACGGAAACTAGTTTTCGTTTGGGTAGCTTCCAACACCTAAATACTTTATCTCGTTTAACCATTTTGATTTTGCCATTTCAGAATATACTTTTGACCATAGTCACCAGGCAGTCGATACGACCGTTATAAATAAATAAAATAAAAAAATAACACCAAAACAATTTAATACCTCACCACAAAATGTCAAAGTTCATTAATTTAACTTTTCCTCATTTAAATACTTTGTTATGGATTGTAAATAACCTTTTGTGTAATTTTATGGGATTTAAAAATAATTACCTGAAGGTTTGCTACTTCATTCCTTTTAAAAATCTATTAAAACTTAATCATAATTGTGAGAATACAAAGTGTGTTTGGAAACATAATTTATTATATAGCATCGTTTTTGCGTTACATCAAACACGATTCTGTAGCTCTTCCCTTTTACAATTTATTTTACTGACACATTAATTATCATTGATTTTTATTACAATACTTCATCGTTTATTTTTCTATACTTCTAAATATGTATTCATTTTTGTCTGGTTCTGCATTGTGGGTCGTTATTCCGCGAAGTTGTGGGAAGCCTTGTGTTGTCTCGCGATGTCCCGCGATGGAACTCGTTAGCAATCCACGGTCAAATGGCAAGTACGGATTTCATGCTTTCTTGCAGTGAGGAATTAATTCAGATCTTCTCACAGTTCCTCACCATTTACAATTATTTTTGCCGGTTTTAGGTGAAAATTTAATACTTTTCGTTGTTTCTGAAAGAATAAAGTAATAACATCCGTTGAAAGGCAAGCTGTGCTTCTAAGCGATTCAATTTTACCTCCAAAATAATTATTAATCTTCAGTAGACATGAAAGACGCTTAATTCTTTCTGTTTTTAATGCCAAATTATACGTATTGTCTTATATTTCATTTGTGTTTTGTTATTTTATAGTTTAATCTATTACCGAATTCTATTGTCTCATTTTGTGAATAACGCAAAATTAATCTATTTTGTTCTGAGGGTAGCGTGAATGTATACTTCTACCTCCTTTCTGGGGTAAGCCTTAAACAATTAATTCGTTAATGTTGAGCTTGGTAAGCAGTTATGTCTATTATGTTGTTACGTCAGAGCTAAATAACCTACAATTATGCTCCACGGTAAACAATCAATCTGTCTGGTATGCAAAGAACCTTCTTTTACGCCCAGCCAGTATGCTATTAACACTGCTTTATGTTACATGGGAATTAATTAATTACCTATTAAATTTTGCGGTAGATAATTAGCGCCGTAACGAATTACGTGATAGAAATCAATATTTATTAGTTAACGTGACGGTGAATAGTGCGCTATACAAACTAGTCGATAATTACAAATTATTAATCCATAAAAATTTCAGTCTTCCTCGTTAATTTGTAAACCTGGAAATTTTGGCAAGCCGGGATTTAAGACTAGGATTGGGTTACTGTACTCAAACGGAATTTGCGGCTAATCTTCATAGGTTCATTAATCTATTTCGGGAACCTGGAGTCGGAATTTCTGTATCTGTTTTATAGCCGCTTGTAAATTAAAGAACATAAATATAGAGCAAGTACTCCGATTATAGATTTATAAGGACCCTGTGCGAAAAATTCCCTATTCTAGTAAATCGAAATCGTGTTCTGCTTTCTACATTTTTTATAAAGGTACTGCCTTTCATTCTCATTTTTCTTTGGTACATTTATTTGTATTATTATTTTCTTGACTGTGTGTCAAAGTGCTGTTTACATTATACAGACAAGCCATCTAAATATTTCCATCAGACGTACACCGGGATTGACTGCATCAGATATCAAGCGAAGCTGTCATTTCCTTCTTGATGCATATATCACTGCCCAGATGGACCGGAAAACTAGACGTGACATTCGTAACCATCCTGTCACTTATGTTGATTAATAACAGGTAAAGTGCATTGTCTGCTGTCGCTGTATAATTTTGGACTGGAAGGTGCGACGAAATTTTATTGTGAATATTTTGTCAATTGCGTCGACCAGAATTTGACATTATAGTGTGTTTCCAATATCTGGGTTCGTTTCTACAAGAGAGGTTAAAAACTATAAAAGGTGAAATGACTTAATATTTTTCATTGCAATTTTTATATATCTAGGTGCGGTCTAATTTTTATCCTTCATGGACAACATTTGCATGTGTTATATTAAATGAGTAAGTATAGATTGATCCATAATAGTGTCATTTTAATAGTATTTGCCCTACTTTTAGATTAATTTGACAGTTATTAAGTTTTTAGATCCATTTATATATATGTCTAAATACGCCGCTTATGACTCCATCTGCGATCAAAAATTGTGTTGTATATTTGTTGAAAGTAACTTATTATTCTTATCGATGAACTGCAGCATATTGCAGTTCCATTGCTGAATAATTTATAGGGCAGTATGATTAATGGAATTTATTTTTATAGATGTACATAACAAGCGTTTGGCACATTATCCATTGCTGAGTAGCTTAAATTTAAATGAAACTAATTAATTAAATCTAACAGCGTAACTGGACTGGGTTCCTTAAAAATTGTGCTGTTGAAAATTAGTTAAAAATCTTGAATTTTCGAATAATTTGAGTTAAGATAATTAAAATTGGTAATGAATCTCATGTATCAGAAGTGATATTTGATCTAGACGGTGAATTTTTTCGGATAATGAGTGTAAAAGGAATAATATTTTATAGTTTCTATCATTGTTTTTTTACTTAAAGTTTATGTCGCATCAACTTCTATGGTCATTAGTGGCAACACATACATTCTACATAATTTTATCTAATATAGAAAAGTTACAATTACAAACAATTTGAAAAAGTCTTAAATATTGTTCTTGGCATTCCCAAAAAAAATTTAAATAGATAATTAAATCATACTCATTTATTGTTTCTGGGTTATTTCTGAAAGAAAGCACTTATGTCAACTGCATTAGAATGGATGCCAATTGTTATTGAATAAATTTTGGAAGATTTCTAAATGGCAATTCAATACATTATTATAACAGCGTATTTTTCATGTTAAAATTATATAAAAAGCAAAAGAACTGATTGAGTTTTAGTTTCGTGCAGAAATTGACTCAAAAGCAATTTTTATGATTAACAATAAATAAATAAATTTTGACTTAAAATAATTCAATATAAATATGAACAATGGTAATATATTTATCTTTAATTTCCTTTTTATACAAGTTATAATTAATAATGTAATTGAAATTTATGGCAATCTTGCGGTATATGGGTTCGTATATTATTAAATATTCGACGTTATATTTGTAAATTCGATGATTTGTAAATTGTTTCAATTTCATTTACACTTTCCAGTAACCTTCTTTCCTGATTAATTTTACTATTTCACTCTAATATATCACTGTATTACGTGTTCCTTTTCAAAATTTGGTTCTTATCTTCTCAAGATGCTTCGTGTGTGCAAGTTCAGCAACTTCATTGTTTCATTTATCTCGTTTATCATCCGCTTATTCATATTCTTTTTGTGTTACTTGTCTTGTCTGCGCATTCACTGTTAGTTTCCGCTCAGTATAATATTGGATTTATCTTCTTCAACGAAATAAAATTGACTGTGAACGACCCAACGCGTCGTTATTATATGGCGCACTAAAAATGTAAACATTTGTCTATATTTTTTAAGTACACAAGATGTATTGTTACCTTAAATAAAACGTTCATTATATTTACAAGTTATTTCGCGCTAAAGATATCAAACAAACGTGTATTATTAATTTATCCCCTCTCTTGGTCAGCGTCCTCCATATTGTTCGCTCTTCCCCTATTCTGCTTAGAACTTCCTCCCATCTGATTTTCAGCATTTCAAAGGCTTCTATTATTTTTCTCTCCGCAACTATGACTCCCCTAATACTTTTCATATTCCGTTTTAACTGTCTTCATCGTCTGTTCTATATATAAGTTAAAGATATATGGAACAGGATACAATATGGCCTTACCTGTATGCGTGCGGTGACGACGACGACGTTCGTGAAAAACAAAAAGTAAATTAAGTAGAATGTTTGTTGTATTTAAGCATTTAAATCCTTGGCATATAAAATTGTAGCAAAATAGTTATTAAAGCAAGCTTTCCATGAAGTGTGGTTTGATCAACTCCTTCTTCTCTCGTAGTATAATTGTTTTTTTTTTCTTACACGCCTCTGTATGTAGTCCAACAATGTGCCACTTCGTTTATTGAGTTCGTCACCTGCTGCAAGTTGAAAATTCCGTAAGCACAAGACGAATCGAGTTCCCGATTTTTTCCGTTTTCACCTCCACGCCAGTCTTTCTTATGCTGCCGAAACGTAGGCAGGTTTGGTTTTGAACGTGCCCTGCCTACCTGCATGGGCAAAATGAATCACTTTCTAACTCACGCTGTTTATGCAAATTTCCGCGGGAACCTGCCCACTTTATAAAGTCACGCACACCGATTTTCGTGTCGTGATCGCGTTGAGATTCTGCCCTGGATATCTGAAGGAGAAGGGGCATACAAGACCTCACATATATGCGGACGCTTGGGAGGTCACATTTCCTCGGCTTCTCAGAATCAAAATCTCATATAACCCTTTCATATATACAGTGGTCCCAAAGACCTTGTATGATTATTAATACTGTCAACCAAAAACGTAACTTAGCTATAATAATTGGATATTAACATTTTGACAGAACTTTTACGGTACCAGACACAGCTTACTTAAAACTCAAAAATACAGTTTAAAAGCCAAGTTTTGTTTTATATAATTAAAGAATAAATTATAAACATTGCTGCAGACCTATTTATTGGCGGACATTACATATTTTTAATAAACTTTGTTGTTTTCCCTTGCTTTAAAAAATTAAAAACTAAACAATTCATCATAATTTTCAGCCGAACAACGTTTCCATTCTTTACGGAAAAATCATTTCAGTGCGTTAATAAAAACTGTAGACGTTTCAATGTATTCAAAATTTATTGTTTATTAAATTAATTAATGTTAAATACTGAAACAGTAATATTAAACAAAACAAAGGTACTGATCAAAGAATCGTTTATATGTTAATAATGATGTAATAAGTATTGAAAGGTAGACTTATAATATGTAATACAGTGAATTAAAATTTAATATATATGGAAAGCATATTGAAAAGAAATTGGTAAAAAAATATGGGTAGTTTGTAGATTAAAATTTTTTTGTTCCTTTATGTCAATTGTAGTCCCTCAAGCACGTTTTTGTAATTCTTTGTTTTTAGTGTACGTATTATTGAAAAATTAGAAGTTATATGTAATAAATAATTAAGTACTATTATAAATGACAACAAGTATTGTAGGATTAAGGACATTCTAAATAACTCATTTCCAACAAAGCTACGTGAATCGTGATATAGTTATATATAAATGGGTAAAATAAATTGATACTAGGTACGTAAATGCAATAGAAAAATCATCAACGTTGGTTTAATATTGTGCTTTTTTTTAATGTTAAGTCTAGAATAATTTGACTTGTTTGTTTAATTCTTATCTCCAGCTTCAGAATGATTTCTCGTCCACTTATTGAGTATTTCCTTAATAAAAATTCTGATTTTACGTTTATAATTTTCTTTAACATTCAAGAAAAATTAGGTGCAAATATCTTTGGTGTAAACTATTGGACAACTGCTTGTTACAAAAGGAGTGGTTCTTCAGTGTTGTAACATTTTATTTCATTAATATTTTAATTAGTTGCACAGTTTGTCCTTCTAGTAATTGGAGTTCCTTTGGTTGCCCCTTAGTGAGGCTCAGTGTTGTTGTGTTTGTAGTAATCGCCATGTAACTTAACTATATCGTTGGCCTGCCTTTAGTTGTCTAGTGGGCGAGTGTTCGATCAAGGTTCCCCCCTCCCCCTATCATTGCACCCCCTAAAACCTCCCTTCCTATCCCTTTTCGAGAGTAATTTGCCAGTTCCGCTGCATGTAGAAGCCGGCTTGCAGTTTTATGGGCGCACTTGAAACTTGTGGAAGTGCAGAAGGGGCGTTACTTTGAATCCCTGTCGCAGCAATGAAGTCTTCGGTTGTGTGTGTGTGGGGGGGGGGGGAGAAAGAGACGCCATATTCACCGACCCACCCTTGTCCCCTTTGCCAACCAAACTAACTTCCGAAACACCCTCCACTTTTTCTTCTCTCTCTGGATCTCGGATACTGCCGCTGCTGCTCCTGAAATGAAATCATGGCTTCGTAATAAATGCATAAAAAACCGGAAGACTAAAACCGCTAGATAACTCGGTTAAGTTGTGTAGAGAGATGGGAAAAATCTAGGGAAGCGGAAATTATTTTCGTAGATATATTTTGAGTAAAATGTTAAAATTTAAGAGGAATTCCGTTTCGTGATCACAAACATATTATAAGGAATTGGGGTTACATATGTGCTTATAAAAATACCATATTAACTCTAAAAATTTCGGAAGAGAGGAGTTTAAAAAACTCTGTTCAAACAATTAATAAAAATGTCTGCCTCGGTGAAGACAATAAAAATTTTTGACGTCTAATATTGTTTTTACTTCAGCTGCATTATTTCTATCGTCACACTATAATCCAATTATCTCCTGCTTCAGGTCTCTAGATTTAACATTATTCATTTTGCGCAATATCCTGTTGTACTATAATATATTCCACGCTCTCTCTTCATCTTGCCACAACGCCTAAAAGTTACTTTAATCAAAATTAATTCCACAAATAACCCCAAGTTTTTAGAATAATTATTAGTAACACTGAATTTTTGTTTCATTTATACGGATTTACTGATCATTTATTTGCATTATTAATCGGCAAATTTTTATCAAATAGTTACAATAGACCTTTGTGCAATGCAATTATATATACATCACTGACGTAAGTTTCCACTAATTCACTCGATTTTTGCTCTTCGTTTCTGTCTGAACAGGCTAATATGGGAAAGAATTGAGAGTACGCATGATCTTCAAAAGAGTTAGGGAATTTCCGGATTAGAAATAAATAACTGGGACTAACATGTCAAGAAAAGTTTCTTATAAAAAGTTCATTGTATACAAACGTCGGATATTGGGAAATTATAGTTGGAAAAAGGAATTGTGGGAAGCTGCAACTGATTAGTCATATTATTGTAGTATTTTAATTTCTGTATTTTAGATAATACCTTAATACATTAAATGAACCCCATTCTAATTGTGCATATTACAATTAGCGCCCAACGTGGGACTTTGATCATTACGTAATTAATCAGTAAAATAAAACCCACCTCCTACAATTATAACAGTATACTAAAGCTTTAGAATAAGTATAGGGCAAATAATATATTCATGAACAATTCTCGGGTTTTCAACCGGGTAAGTATAAAGTTTGAACACTTTATACTTACCCGGTTGAAAACCCGAGAATTGTTCATGAATAATATACACCGGGAAAGCCCACGTTCTCTTATAAATAATATATTAATATACAAACAGAGAGAAATAATTAAAAATTGCTGTTATTTTTGGAATAAATAAAATTTTATTATTTATTAATTATTATCTTATTTTACGTGTTAAACCACAACCGAGGGTGCTGAAAGCAGTTGAATTCAGTAAATAAAACAAGTAAATTAATTAGTATGCAGCAAGTGTTTCTGAAGCAATTTCTTTTAATTAAGATTTTTCTTTCCTTATCTCACGTAAATGGGTTAGCAGCTCCGTAATTCCAACTTCGAGTTAAACGATTATGAGTTGCACCGTCCTTCTTCGTTTTTAACTTGTTATTTGAGCGGTTGAATATGTTTTTTTTATGAAGTCGATTATGAGAAAACAGAATAACGTCCATTTCAAAGAGGAACCATTGGTAATCAATCAGGCCAGATCCAAGAGTCGGGGTTTTGTAGTATTTACGCTTGCTTGATCAAAGAACGGTTTATTCTAAGGGATTCTAAATTAAATCTTTCCCTCACCAAATGCATTTTTCTTCCTAAAGTAAAATCCCCGAAAATCTGAAGGGGTGTGAAGTTAAAGGGGGATTTCCGTGACCTGGAACTGGGATTAGTGAGGAAGGTTTGTGTTTCGGAAGTAGAATCTTGGGGAAAATTTCGTCAACATTCGTTCAGGTTGAACTGGGCCATTAGAAGCAGAACATCCCTGGTAAGCTCGCTGGTGTTGAAGTGGACGAATCGGAAACGATATTGATCCGTTAATCCTCCGAGGACGGGACAGCCCGAGGCTGTTTGGATGATTTGGCCGGCAACTCGAGCGTCGCATTAGGGACGTATTACATCCGAGTGTCAACACGCTCGCAAATAGACAACAACGCCCGCCATTTAGCAAGTATAATAAGATCGCCTTTGCTTACCTCGCTGGCTGTTGACTCTCACTCTTCGTTGCCGTGTGTAACAATGGCATCTATTAGAAATTTAGATCTAATAATCGGTGCGGTGGGTGGATGTGTACATGAGTGTGTTCGTTAGCTGTCGGATATTAATGCGAAGCCCGCGCGAGTTTGCTCAAGAAGATATTGCGATGGAGGAATGCACACGTCGGCAAATATTCGCCGCATCCATCAACAAACACGCCACTTGCTTTGCATTGCGTCGGCTCTTTGTCAGCTCGCAGCTCCTGCTGCATCTTAGATCAACACTGAGCCGAAAGCCATGCCCGTCTCTTTCATTCAGACTTAATTCAGCTTCTCCTCTCCATTTATTATTTAACCTTATTCAGTTGAATACATTATTATGACACACACACAATATTTCATTATTTATTTCAAAATTGTCTTACTCCATACCAACTTCCATTTCTTCAAGTACTCGTAGAAAACATCAATTTCCCAATAACTAGTGTAAAATCTTCCCTTCTTACTCTACCATAAGACACAATATTTACCTAATATGTATATGCCCAGTATTGCCAGGGTATTTATTTATATTTGCCCGGAAAATGAATTAGCTCCACACTCATTTCATGACCAACTCGTAATTTAACTGGTATCGAGACGTTTAAAGCCATTAATCTCTTGATGGGCACACCCCGACCTATATCTATTTGGGGTTAGCTACAAATTAACCGGGAGGTCGTAACGGAGCCAATAATCTCCTGTTACATTAAATTAGCACGCTGCCTTGAGATACTCTAAACAATTTTCGCTGCATTAAATGCACGAAAAATATTTCCAGTGCTTTAAATAGGCTAAAAGTTCTCAAAGATTACAGAGAACATTGTTCATTAAAGAAATAAATTAACAGTCCTTGTAGCTTAAGAGAGCTAAAACTAATCATGGTATCTTAAGGGAATCCAAAATCCGTAAGAAAGAAAATTATCCCGGTACAATAAGGGAGCCATAAATATTCTTGATATGATTTCTAGTATATTATCATCCTACACGCAACAATACTCTAACATTTTTAAACAGCATTCGTTTGCCTCAATTCTTCCTTATTTTCCTTTATTTTCACTACAGAGACCTTGGCAGTCGGTCAATGTCGTAATTTTTAAATCTCGATCCTTATATCACGATTATCATGGGAGATCCGGAGAATCCCATTTCCCGGTCGAGTTAAGTGTTGAACTGAAAATATGTCAGTCGATATCTAGATCCAGATCGAGAAATGCAAAGCACGCTGCTTGATTGGCCAACAACTCTCGAGACCGCTTCCTCGATCTGATGCCATCCGAAGATTGAATGGAACGATTCACGACTCCTGATATCAGGAGTTGCTGCTAATCTTTTACCACCCAACCGTCCTTATTTGCTTGTAACCACCACAAGGAAGAGTTATTATAAGTCACACATAAATATCTATCATTACCTATTATAAATCAAGGGGTAACTACTGGGAATCTGTTATATATTGGTTGATGATAAGTGAAGTTAATATTGCTTTTCACATTTTTATTAAATTAGGTTTTCCAATCTTGTGATAAGCGATAATTAAATTACAAATTTAAATGAAACCTATTCACTTTAATTTTTATTTGATTCTTATAATACTCGTTACATGATTTGTGTTTTAATGTGGCGACAGGTTGATGAAAATGTAACGGCTAACACATCTGCTCGGAATTTGGCGGTGCGAAGTCAAAAAAAAGGAGACAGTATTTGAGCCAAGGGCAATAAAATCAGACATCACGGCGCGCCTGTGGTGTTTCCCAGTTTTGGTGAGATTTGGCGGCATCGGGTGGTGCTTTTCCCCAAATATAACCGTAAATATTATTGGTAAATATCCATCCCTGCCACCTTTCTGATATAACTAAAGAACTGGGAAGTGGATGTTAAAAAAGTTTCCAGAGAGAATTTCGGCACAGACTCTGAGTGCGGGAGATTTGGTAAGAGATTTCCAGATAGATTGCTGGACAGAAGGTTGGAATTTGGGCAAGGGAGATTTCGAGCAGACGATCGGCATTATCGGACAGGGAGTCCAAGGAGAGGAGGATAAACGTAAATTCGTCCTGAACTAGGAAGAATAGTGGCGGAGGCTGTGATTTGGATCGAGTACGACCCAAATAGGAGGAAGATGCTGTGGATCTCTATGTTTTACCGAAATAACTTTGTTGTTTGTGCAAGGTTTGATTCGTCTAAGAATATATTTACTGTTTCTTCAGTAGTTGAAAAATATTGTTAAATAAGTTTGATTATTAATTAATATTTTAGGAACATTATAAAATACATTAATTTATATTTTTGTACTGAAAATTTAAATACCAGTAAATTATGTTCCTTGGATTGTTCGGTAGATAGAATTCATTATTTGTAAAGACGAAAAAGCTGAAATTGATTGTATCTGCTTACGGAATGTAACTGCATGCTTCTAACAGGAATGTTCATAAATTCTTCAATTCTAATATCAGAGCCGCAATGAAGTTCCACACCCGCGTTTATGAATAAAACGTCCTACGGGCTAAAATTACCCCACTCCCTTAATGCTGCAAGTAATTCAGCTCGAATAATGACGTACTTAACGTTGGGAACAATTTACGCACAATTTATTTTCGCTATGTTCTTTTTTTTTTGGAGCGTGTGGTTTAAAAATTGTATACGTATCGTCTGCTTCGTTAATCCGTTTTCCAGAAACCGCTTTTAATTGCTATTATTTTTTACTGACAGCAGGATGTATGACCAGTGAGGTTAAACGTGACCCTCATTAAAAGCTTTTTTCCCGAGCTTTTCAAAAATATTAAATCTGGTTGTAAATAATCTTCTAGTTCATAAGCTTCGTCAAAACTACCCTTTACTTTACTACGCTTTTATCCCGGACCGTTGGAAAGCGGTAGCCTTCTCAAAACAGGAACTCGATAAACGAAATTCGATCTCCGGCCAAACGTTTCGTAGTTAGGTTTAACTGATCCTCAGTTTACAAATTCCTGAAACAAAAATCACGTTTTTTTGCTCTCATAGGGAAAACTTTCTGTAACATTCCTATCCGTTGTAATGTTTTAATTGTTGAAAATATTTTTACTTTACCTTTACACCAACACGTAAATATTAATAGGATACTAATTACTTGTTTAATTAGTGTAATGAATTAAATAATAGATCAACATAGTACGAAATAATATAGCTGCTTCAATATTTTACCGACAACGGAATAGTATCTTACTTTTCTTTTGTAATTGTGGGCTCTAAAGTAAAAATGGAATATTGTGGGACTAAGATGACTTTGACGGGAATGTTGTGACTTCGACTCCCGCGATCTTTTGCACTTTTGTATGAGTCAGAGTAATCACTGCGGTCAGGAAAAACGTCACGCTACTCGCCGGAACTCTTTGAATCTTTTCTCGTTCTCCACAATCGCAGGGCTAGTTGAATTAATAACTCATCATCCAATACCCATCTGTCTTATATCCATCATCAAACAAACACCAATCAATGCTATATGCCATAGAGTGTAAATATATGTTCAGGTATAGTCCAGAAACGTTTTGAATTACATGAGATGTAGTTTCCGAGTTGAAATTTTAATCTAGATCCTTAAAACTACGTAGCTTAGAAATAAACAATTTGTTTAATTGATAACAGTCGCTTTGCCTTTTCCCACATTCTGAAATATAAGTCGCCTGAGTCCTCTGCAACATTCATAGGTATTAGTTCCATTGTTCTTGGGTTGCTACTGCAGTCGACTTCGACATCTTACAAACTGTGTGACGTACTATTGCCACGTTTCTTTTTATACCAAGTTGCGTTCCTTCCGCTTTACTGCAATGATGTGTTCGAAATTGAATTGCAATCGCTCGGGGCCAACCCTCACTTTTTGACTGAAAGCAACTCAACTTCCTGAATCATTTCCAGGTGCCCCGTAATGTCGTTACGTTTTCAGAGCAGCGAAATCCCCTTCCTCCGACATGGCTCTCAAGAAATAGCCCGGAATCAAAAGGGACAGGAAATCGGGTCATCTTTATTTTCTGATGTTATTCATTAGCGAATCCTTATTTCTTCGCGAAATTTCCCACCTCCAGGCGCGTAATTTCAGTATTCCAACCCTGGTCTCTCTCTTCTGTTCTTACCCTACACACTTCCCTCTAATGCTAATTTTACAAGACCCTCATTTCCCAAAGTGTGGCCTATTAGTCTATCCCTTCTCTTGGTCAACGTCCTCCATATTGTTCGCTCTTCCTCCAATCTGTTTAACACTTCTTCGTTAATGATTCTATCCACCCATATGATTTTCAGCATTCGCCTATAGCACCACATTTTAAAAACTTCTATTCTTTTCCTTTATGCAACTAGTACCTACCATGTTTCGCACCCACATTCCGCACGAACATTTCTAATATTTGAACTTATACTTATAAATCCTTCTTCTTTAGGAATAGTCTTTCTTTCCTGTCCTATCCTTCTCTTAATGTCTACTATACTTCTACTATCTCTAGTTATTATGCTGCCCAAGTAGCAGAATACCTTAACTTCCGTCAGAATATTCCTTCCCAGCCTAACATCCTTTGTTATTCCACTTTCCCATACTACACTCCATTACCTTGGATTTTCCTTTATTAATCCACATATCTTTCTCCAGGACCCCGTTCATTCCATTTATTATAGTTTCAAAGTCTTCATCTGACTCCCCTAAAACTACAATATCATTCGCAAAGCACAGGGTTTATATTTTTAAACAATGGTTGGTATTTTTGGGTCTAATTCGTCCTTATTCAAGATACTTATAGTTTTCTCCGAAATTTTAAAAATTGACTTTTTTGCAATTTTTTATTCAGTCGTTATATCTTCTCGTAGAAATGGAGAAATTTAGCCACAGGAGGTGTAATTTCAAAGTCAAGTATCTTTTTTTACCCACCCCACACCAAGTCTTTCAGATGTGTTGCCAAATTATGCAACCACCGTTACTCTAATTAACCACGCGTGTCTATTACTCGGCTCAATGTTTGGCAATATTGCTGAAAGAGTTAGTGACCTTGATGTTACATTTTCGTGGTTCTCACTGTTATTGCACGACTTAGCTGATGTAAACGAAAAAATATTGCAACAAGCAAACCAAACAGTTCAAAAATAAAAGTTCTACATTCTACTGTTGTCGAAGTTATAGTTTCCTTTTATTCTTCTGATATCATTATGCTACTTTCATTAACAGGAAAATCGGGGAAGAGATCTTTCTTATAAATCCTGGTCGTTACAAAATGTTCGCCAAATGTATCCCTACGCCATCATTCCGTGTAGGTTTTTGAATCCCCTACCCCTCGTGTATCTGCCAAACATTCCTGCCTATCGCCGTAACACTGTTGCTCCCGGTTACCAAGCAACGCTTCGGTTATCTCCTTAATTAGACTGTCGATGTCGATATTAACCCTGCTCGAGCACTTCCAATGCACAATCGCACTGGAGTTCCTGAGAGTGACAGACCTTCGCTCTTTCACTCGTCGCTTACTGTAAATACCTACTATTAAGTATCCTGGTTCCCAGTCAGTCTTATAATTCCACTATTTCCTATTAGTATCAAAAATTTACAATTAATACTACCGTTTTGAAAATAAATTACACTGTCAGAAGTCAGAGACAAAAATTGGAAATCGTACATGTTTAACCTGTGATCCTTTTTATATACGTTGCTCTGCCGTACAAATCCCCCTTTCCAATTCCCTTCCTATGCTATTAAAAGGGAGTTTCCTTCTTCAGGATCACCTTCATATAGCCTGTTACCAAAAAAAGGCAACTTCAAAGCATATCTACATTCTCATTATCTCATAATTTTTCCTAACTTCTCTACTGAAATACTTTTCCTATTTTCATTCTTTTGGTGTACTTTAATAAGTGCGCACCAGGGTACTAAATATTTAGAATTATTATACTTCAAAAATATTTTTTCCTAGGCCCAGTGATTGCCATTAAAGAAATTATCTCAACTCTTCTTTTGTATTCACATGTTTGAGGGCTAAAGTTGTTTCGGGTCCGAGTCCTTTGTTTAATTTTAGAATCTTGATGATTTAAATTACTTTATTAGTTACCAGGTGTCGCTAAGGCGTTTTGTAAAGTGACTTAAAATTATTTTATAGTTAATGTGAGTAAATTACAACTTTAGTCTGCCAAATACCGTATCCGTTTTCTGAATAACTATCATCCAGATATATTATTAATTCATTGATATACTATGGATATATTTTAGTCTGTGACGATCTTTCTATTACTGAGGAATCATTTCAAAGAACGTATTCAATTAAGGACTCTAGTTCCGTGAAATAATGATAGCTTACGCAGTCACGGTTATGGTTAGTTGGACGTTACGGAAGTCAGTGTTACACAATTGGAGATTTTAATTCAAGCTCTGTCGTACCCACTTGAAATAAACCTCGCTGCCAATTCCTTAAATGATCTCTACATGCATTTATACAAACGAAAACGTTATACCGTAGACCTAATGGGCGCCAGAGGCTATTTAGCGATTGTTCCACAAGACGTTGTTCTACGTCACCATGATTTCACGAGCTCTTTGTCTCTCTGGGTCGACACCGTTAGTAAGTAACATATTTACTACACTTTGTGAGATACGAAATTAAGTGGTCGATGTCTTTTGTCGTAATAACGAGTTTCCCATTTTATGGATTTCCACGAGAGCGCCCATTTTCTATGGTTGTAACACTTAAAATTGAAACCATTTCGACAGTAGAAATAACACTTCAAAGTGTAGAAAACATAGAATTATATATTTATACAGAACATTTTATTTATTCCGCTAAATGTCAGACATCCGATACAACCCCAAATCATATCAACACCAAAATGTCTTAGACTAGCATCCACCACTACTGATTTTCAAATATTTACACTTGAAAACTCGCAGAAATTCTCAAAGGAGTTATTTCAAATAATTTTATATAATTGTCGTTTCAGTTTATTGCTTGTAGTGAATATTACGAGAAAAACTCGGACATCTCGTGTTTCAGTCTGATAATTCTCTACTGCTAAAAAATTAATTTTTTTCAGACAAATAGTTGCCAAAGCAACAACACTAAAATTATTTCTCCATTGATGTCATTCTTCGTAGTTCTGCCGGGTATTTGAAAGAAAGATGAAATTTCTTGTAGGGTTTTTGAAATAACAAAGAATGGCATCTATAGAGAGGGAATTTTAGTGTTGACGCTTTGGCAATTATTTGTCTTCAATTTTCTCCGTGAGAAAGAAATTTGTTTAGCAGGAAGGAAATAGGAGATTACTGATCAATTGCGGCATATAAAAAATAAGGTTATTAAACAGATTGAATGGTGCTGATGAAGTGAATTAAATTAAACCTCCATGTAATTTAATATTACTACCCGACTGCCTTTCTCTATCAATAAAAATGTTTTAAGAATATTAATATGATAAAGTTCACATGTTTTTCTACAATCGGAACGGGTGATGAAATTATGGTTGATTAATTGTTTGTATACGTTTCATTCCTTGCGATTTAATTTTAAGAATTACTTAAATATATCAGGAATGTTAGGGTTGGACTTTCTGTGGATCTCCTTTCCGACAGCGAACAGTAGCTAAAGAGAAATAGATAAAACGTATAAGTAAGAAGAGCGATGAGCGGGCTCCCTTAGTAACCTCTTTCTTTTCTCGTCGAATTTTCGTAATTATTTTCAGCTTAGCAGTCAAGTGCCATCAGCTCTGCTCTCCGCCTTTTGTAATAAGCTATGGGGTATTAAAAATGTTGGTGGAGCGGAACGGAAGGCAGACGCAAGTCTGGGACCATAATTAATGCGCACGTACGTACGAGGATGGAGTGCTTCGGGCGAGTGGAACACTGACTACACGTGCCCCACATATCCTGGAAACAGCTGACTCAATCCCACGCTCTTCTTCCGCCTCACTCTTCTCCTCTAATATCGCTTTCAGCGTAGTTTCCCTTTAGCCCTTACTCTCATTTTCCTAAAATGTGCTGTATAATTCCCTTAGTCCTGTCGTTCCTTTTTTTTAACAAATTCCTTTCATCTCATTCTTCTAAGGCACCTATTTACAGCCATAATTTTCTTTCTTGTTCCATTGGTGCACGTTTCACATTTTCTTCCCTGCTTTCTATTTTTAAATATTAAAATACATTGCATACTCCAGTAAACGTTATCATTATTGGTAACATTCACTTGTCTTTCATCTTGTTATTTATTCCCAGTTTCCTTTCAATTCCCTTCTGATGCCCATAATTATATAATTTTCAATAGTGCTACCAATCTCACCCCAACCTCTGTTTTATTTCCGTCCTATCCATTATGTTTCAACTCATTCGCCATCGCCTCATTTGGAATTATTTCTTTCACTGACGAACATTCTCTAAGTGACTCAATTTTACATGATTATTCTTAACTGAAATTTAATTCCAGTTGTTGTTGTGGTATTCAGTCCTAAGACTGGTCTGATTCAACCCTTCTTGCGCAAGCATTTTCATTTCCGCGTAACCACCACATTCCGCATCCTCCCTAATCTGCTTAGCGGTTTCCATCCTTCTCCTCCCTCTTCTGTTCTTAACCCACACGCTTCCCTCTAATGCTAATTTTACGAGACCCTCTTGTCTCAAAACATGACATATTAATCTTGGTCAACGTCCTTCATATTTTCGTTCTTCCCCTATTTTGCTTAGAAATTCCTACTCAGAGATTCTATCCACCCATATGATTTTTAGCATTCTACTACAACTCCACATTTCAAAGACTTCTATTATTTTCCTTTCTGTAACTCCTACCGTCCACGTTTCTCATCCATATAACACCATACTCCACGCGAACACTTTTAGCAATAATTTCCTAATATTCACTCTTATATTACCCATAAGTAAATTTCTCTCCTTTTGCGAAAGCCTTTCTTGCCTTTGCTATCCTACTCTTGATGTCTACAGTACTTCTACCATCCCTAGTTATTACGCTTCTCAAGTAGCAGAATTTCTTAACTTCTTGCAAAACATCCCTTCCCAATTTAACACCGTTCGTTATTCCACTGGCAACGCAGCTTCAGCAGTGAAAATGGCTTTTTCTCGGAATAAATATTCTCTCTTGTGTTCTTTATTAATAATTAACGAAACTTCTACAGGCAGATTCGCCCGGAGCTTTAAATTTTATATCGAATCGTAGAGTCTGACGTCCAGCGTGTATCCGAGATTTCTCTCTGCCTACGTGCTACTCAGCACGCACGTAATCCATCCATATTCTTGGAGAAGAGGAAAACATATTTGACCTCAAAAACAGTATGCCTCAACAACTGAGTACTAGTGTCGACGTATCACGGAACACTCATGAATTTGGTCTGAAACTAAATTAATATTCTTTACAGAACACGAAAAACAGCCAATGTCATAATTTTTTGTAATACTCAAATAATTAGTACGTTACAACGTTTCATACACTATTTTAAGACTCGGCTAAAACTATACATAATCAAATTTCTTCTATTTTTGGTTATAACAGTCATTAGACGCAGTCCAGGGCACAAATTTTTGACTTTTGGACCTCTAATTTTTTATTAAAATGTGTTTGCATTACTTAAAAAAACTGACACCAGAATGATTGTTAAGTTTCACCTGAAGAAGTTCCAAAACGGTAGTCGAAACGTTGTAACGTATCTAATCTGCTCAATTTTCTATTTTGGTAAATATCAGTTTCATTTAAATATCGAATTCTTTTATCTTCTATCTTCTAATAGAAAATACTCTAATTCTTTCTAACTCTGGATGATAGAAACTCATTCATGAATGTCTTAAACATAATTTTCCTCTTTTAAAATTCTTTCAAGGCCACAAAGTAGAAATTTTAATATTATAAATTTTCCAACTATTGAATTAAAATTCAAAAATAGCAGCCTAAAATTTAGTATCTAAATTTTGTTTCTGTATTAAATCAGAAATAGTATTGTTTTAATTGAAAAGTGTAGATTTCCTGGAAAATAAAATTCGTCCCTGAAACATTTTAAATTAATTTATCCGCAGATTTACTAAAATTATTTTAATATTTTATTAATTTATAAAAGGCTAATATGTCAAGCTTTGTAAATACAGTATTTAAATTATTCAGATTTATTATTATAAATAAAATACAAATAATGGCCCAAAGTCAGAAATGGAATAATTTAATTTGAAAAAGTTTCATCCACCACTTACAGGACGTTCTGAGTTCATTAATTAATATATTACAAAATTTCATGTTGCTGCTGTAACGTGCGGAGCCTGATAACATGAAATTTTGTAATATTTTAATTATTGAACCGAGAATGTCTCCAAAGTGGGGGACGAAACGTTTTCAAAAGAAATTATTCAATTTATTACTTTTGGTCATTATTTGTATTTTTTAATTAAAGTCCATATTAATAGAAGACAGACCACTGCTTATTACCTATATGATACAAAGATTTTCTTTGTAAAATAATTTCTTCAGCGTCGATTTCATTATTCTTTCCCGTGAATTAATAGCAGAAGACAGAAATACCTTTGTGTATTTTCGCGGGACTTGAAGTTCACATGTTAGCGGTTCTAAATTAGACAGCTGTTGCAAGTACGTAAGCAATTTATTTTAGAATGACTGAGATTAATCGTGACATTATGATGTTGCACAGTTGGACAAGAAAAATAAATGTTTTATGACTTGTCAAAGGAAATTTGAGCCGTGGGACTTGG
The DNA here is from genome assembly GCA_034510155.1 of Eucriotettix oculatus. Classification (NCBI taxonomy): domain Eukaryota; kingdom Metazoa; phylum Arthropoda; class Insecta; order Orthoptera; family Tetrigidae; genus Eucriotettix; species Eucriotettix oculatus. Next base: position 39,673,840 of record CM067382.1, read on the forward strand.
TTCAGGGAAATAAAATTTATGAATAAACTGACACGGTATCGAAAAAAGTTGATGTGATTGGTGAAGATGACTGAAAGAATATTTTGAAGGTAAAGAAATAACGGACATTAATTTGAAAGTCCATTCTTAACCCTAAAGGGGGAGTCGTACTTTTTTTTTCTGACGTACGTTACACTTCTGCTCAGCGATATGTTAATAAACGAGCATTAGCCTAGCAAGCTTCGTCTTCGGTATTATTTCACTCCTCCGTCTGCAACGATTGGAACACAAACAATAGAACATGTATGTTATTTATGACTTTCAAGTAGCTGGAAAAATGCGTCAATTTCAAGAAATCATTTGAGTTTCGACGCAACATTGCACGAATACCTAAACGTCTAAGAAAACAAACTTTGGAAATACGACGGAAAGGCTAAAACATATTGATGATTGATCAATACTTGTTCAATTTAATTTAGAATATAACTTTATTTTGCTTTTAATTTTGTCGAATTTGTTTTAAAATTTGATGTGAGGAATTCAGCAACTGTTGTTCATTAACAAATCCTCACGGACGTGAACTAATCAACGAGGGTGATCATTCACGACACTGACGACCTGAATTGAGTAATAGACAAAGCTGGTCACTTGTTTATCTGCTTTCAACAGCCCGTGGTGTCTCTCGGCTTATCTGTTTGTATTTTGCCGGCTCCGAGTCTCAAAGGCTGCGGATCTGTTGAAGCGAATCATTATTGGACAGACCACACCCTATGTGATGGCACCACGATTTATGAAGGAAGTTTGTCTGTGCGGCCCACCAACATTTTTTTTCAGCTTACGCATCTTGGGTAACAAACACGCTATGGTGATGGACTGATATAAATAATGAAGCCCTCATTATGAATTAACTCGGATGAGGCAACGGCCCAATAAGTAAAAAAATATAGTGTTCCAATATCACATCCTTAATTAAAGCTGAATGAAAAGACTCCAAATATTATCTTCAGTGGGCATAGTTTAAAATTTACCAATTTCTGTCGGACAACCGTCAAGGCCTTAAAGTTCAATAGACAACAATGAAAACATTTTGGGTCTCGCAGAAGTTTGTCAAGGGTTGAGAATCAGTTCCGATATTATGACGACAAAGATAATTGAACCGGGTTTCTTAGTTGAAGTTGATGATTAACCACTTTTAAAGCGATGCCCATAAGCCTGGCTTTTATAACATGTAATATATTTATCTGAATTAATTTCGTTATCTGATTAGACAAAAGCTTGTTTTGTTATCCAACACAACTGACTAATTGAAATTATTAAATGATCTTATAAGTGGGACGTATTCTCAACTAGCAAGTTTAACTTTAAATTGCATAAGTTTGATTAACTACTGAGTGTGTCTGGGCTGTCGTAGACAGAAGTAGTCTGTCCACAGCTTGCTTAGAGGCTTAGGAAAGGCCATATTCATTCTGTAATACTTCCCTAATGGACTTCTGTTCATCAGACTTATGGTATATTAAAACAGGTATATATCAGTTATTAGCACCATTACAACAGAAACGATACCAAATAATCTAAAATTTAATAAGTTTCCTTGGTATATTATCTTATATTTTAATTAACTACTGGTTTTGTTTATAATATTAGAGGAAACTATAAATTAAATTTTTAAAATATGTTATGAATTTCTTCCTCCATGGCTTTACAGCCCATTGAGGGCCTGGGCCTACCCAATCGACTGCGGACTGTCATCTTGTATGACACATTCCGACTATAGTAATATATTATGAATGCAGAAGGTAAATTTTGAGTACATATTTATCCTTCCTCATCTGATTGATTAAATTATAGGTCACTAAATAAAACAATTAGATTGTTCTGACTTAATATTTTAAATAAAATGCAATAAACGATAGACAAGGATTAAATTTAATTCAAAATATGCCATTTCGTCTACAACTTTCCGAATCTTTTCAGTTCTTTAATTGAAACATTATCACAAATTTTGTGTTACTACGTACTTTCGTCTCTAAATGTTGCGGTAATCAACCAAAATTTCTGTTGAGGTTTTAAGTAAAGAAGTGAAGATGTCCCGAAATTTGGAGACGAAACAATTTTAAATTAAAATTATTTAAATTACAGTTTACTCATTATTATTTTTCTTGTAATTGTGCATATAATTGTTTAATATTAAGTACTAACAAATAAAATGTCAAATTAAGTAAAAGTGAACCCGTACTGAGCAGACGTCCTGGATTCGATTACCGGTACAGTCGATATATTTCCTTCATCGATTCATTATGAATCGAAGTTTGATTGACAGAAGTCCATTAGGTGAGTAATGAGACGTGAGTTCTGCCTCTGCTGATCCTCTTGGGGCAAGCTGGGGACAGACTACTTTCCTTTATGACAGCCGAGAATATTACTTATTAATTCTTATCACTCGGGATCATTATGCCACGGAGAAGACAATGTAGTAGGTCATTTGGTTGACTAGAACTTTAAGTGAAATACGTTATTAAATTAATGTTTCGTATGATCAAGTTACGTTATACAGCCGTAGTTGTATGCTACTACTTTTCGTGGATGAGTTGATACTTAACTGTAATCCAAAGTGTGCCACGGATACGAAATTTATCAGCCAGGAATGTAGGCAGATATGAAATGGAAAGGAAGAGAAAGTTGAGATTTCGGAGGCGAGGAGAAAAGAGAGGAACCAAGGCCGACCTTGAGTAATTACAGGCAGTGAGTGCTGCAGGTGCCAAATAATGACGCGACCTGCCTTTATGCGCACTTCTCAGGAAGGAAGGGGGCTTTTAACTCCCTTCGTACAAGGAATTTAATCCAATTAACTTGCCTTGTATCGTGCACTAAGAAATCTCCGCTGGCGCCTTGTTTTTTTCCTGTAGTCTTTTTCCGACTAAGCTTTAAAGTTTTGTGCATGAAGTTGTCTTTACACGCTTGATGCGCTTTGCATTTCCAGGGCCGATTCCCCACCATCACCATCGTCACTCCTTCACATTTCAATCTCTCCCCCGCCCCCACCTCCCCCTCCACTCTCTCTCCTTCTCAGAGGGGAGGTGGGACACCCTCAGCTCGTAGTTTGCGTTAATTGGACTTCATTACATCGGCACAAAGACGCGCGTCGTTCGTGTTAAACACGAGTGCTTCCTTAGGCTGCTTCTGGTCGCATCTTCCTTACCTTTATAATCCATTAATACCAGAAAGCAGAGCATCCCACTAATATCAATCCTTGACTCAATTACATTTGAATACGATCAACGCGATAGCACCCGACGCACTACATCCTGAATAATCTCCAATATTACTCTAAAAATAGTTCCATATTTTAAAACTATATTTCTTTCCTGAATAACTAGTTGCAACGTAAAGCTTAAACCAATGTTAATATTCACCTCTGAAAACGTTCAAGTCGGCAGACAACTTTGCTGATGTACCTTTAACATCTAAAACTTTGAAAAATATGCAGACGCAAAATTTCTTTAATTAAAGAAGAAATTAAGTCCAAAGCTGCTTTAACAATGAAATGGTCGAAGGACAGGTTGGTTTTCCTTTAGTTGTTGAAGCAGCTCGTTTCCCAAAAATTATTGTATTGTTTCATTTTGGCGGCTGGTTGGGAAGTAAAATTTCTTAATTTGAAATCTTTAACTAAATTTTTCATTTTTAATTACTACAATAGAAGTAAATAAGACATTAAGCTGCAAATAATAAACAGAGATCATGTATCTGGACTTATCACTCGAAGAAAAGGTGATCTTTGGATAGTAATTAATTTTGCCTCGGAAATTTGCATTATATAGAACTATAGCTGCACCCTTCCCATGCCCAATGGTGCTAAATTATTCACAAACCACATTATCAATCTCACTGACCGACAAAATATTTATTTGACGCAAATATTGGCTATTTATGCTCGGTTTCAAAATTCCGTCCTCCTTCACCTCCGTCATTTTTTTTTCATTTAACGATCGTTTATTTTAAGTAATGAGACATTTTAAGGAGTTGGTAAACATTCAAAAAAGGTTTCAGAAGTCATAATGAAGGACCATGGCTATATAGGAACTCTTTTTTTATTCGATTCTAAGACTTATAATAGTATCGCATACACTTGTATGGATATCGCTCCATTGGTTATATTATAGATCGAAGCAGGCTTGAAATTGAAGTTAAAATCTGAGTTCTACCTATAATTATTTAATTAAAATAAATTTAAATTATCGAATTTATGAATATTTTTGATTTAGTTGATGTAAGGACCCTCTTGGACATCTAACCGGACTTAGAAATGTTCTCCAGGACTTTATTATATATTATTTCTTCACAGAGAAAAGTAATAGAAGAAGACAACGACTGTTGCATCTAAAAATTATGAACTCCATTAATATTGTTGATTTCAAGACAGAGGCGTTACTTATTTGGAAATAACTTAACGTATGGAATAAATAAATTCAAAAAGACAGATGTGTGCATTATCTCTCCGTCCATATTTGTTGAAGGCTGTGTTGTCTGGTACGACCTGAATAAATGGTAGAAAACTACAAATCCTCCCGTTTGTGTGTGGCTTCCTCCAGTAGTGTTTGTGCTTCTGGATCCCCGCGCCGTCTGTACCGCTATATTTAGGCGGGCAACGCTTTAAAACCGTGCTCGTGTTTACAGTACGCCCTTCCTAATTATAACCTTTACGATCTCTATTCTTTGTCCGTTTGGTCTCGCCCCTTTTCGTCTTACTTCAGACTTCAAGTCCGCCGCGGCGGAGAGTTGCAGTGGGAGGGCAAATGTATGTGCTTTGCAATCTTTACAATACATCAAACTTTTTTACTACAGATTTCTATACCTGCTTGATTTGTTTCAGACGTAAAAGCAAGAGAATGTGACACGTTCTTTAAATAACACAAATGTTATATTTCCTTGAACAGACTGCATAACATTATTCTGGGTCCATTTGAAACTGTCGTTTATTGTGCTATCAAAATTATGTATTGAACAATCATTTTACATAAACAAGCGCTTCTGGCTAAAATGAGATTTTACCTAAATAAGGAACTCTTAGAATTATGATTAGTTCTTATATTACTCGAAGTATAATAGATTTTCTCATTTGAACGATTTCCCCTAATATTTATTCTTAGGTTTTATTACAAGAAATCCTTAGGAGTCATATTCCTTGACTTATTTTAAATTTCCGTAAACTTTTATATATCTAATGTCCCGTGTACCTATGGGGTCTCATCTTGCAGTTATCAGATGATTGTAAATATATAAATCTATTAAATTTATTGCACATTGTATTGAATTACAAGAACGTTTGAATAAAATGTCTAATTGGTATAGAGAAATATATCAAAAATATCAAAATATAATACAATTACATTCTAAATAGATAGAAATGCTTTCTCTTTCCCTATAATAATTATTCATTAAAAAATTACGATTGTAGCACATATTACTGCATCTATTAATTGAGCTATTCAAAATTTTGTCTTTATTAGAAAAAAGTAAATTATTCAATTACCGAAAAGCTATGAAATGTTATGTCTATATTGAAACATAGTAATGTTTGGATCTTCGAATATTATTCTTTGGGAAAATATGAAACTAAAAGATTTTAGAATCATAACTTACGAAATGTATTTGCCGCTCCCATTTATGAACCATAATTATTCAAATATTGCTAATTACCTTCTCTGTAATCTTGACGTTCCTCTAAATATTGAAAATTAATCTTTAATATAGTTAATAGCAAGATATTTTGCATTGATTTAAATGATAAATTGCTCCTTCCAGAAAATCTAAATTGATAAGTGGGTTTGCGGTAAAGAATTGTTGCGCAAAGTGTACTTTTGCATCAAGACTTCTAGTTTTACTATTTTATTTGTATACCAGTATAGTCGTAAAAAAAATTAATTTTTATATCATTTCATCGCTGACAGTTACAGTAACTTTCAGCCTCTTGGGCTATATTCATCATTTCCTACAATATTTTACATTATATTATGATTGATGAACTCATAAACATATTATAATTTCTTTACACCTTTTTTGCTTACCTTTTTGTACACTAGTTTACTCCTTGTGGTGTTCGTCTCAATGTTAACATCGAAAGTGTAACACTTACATACTTTGTGTTTTTTCTTTACTGAGTATTATGATTTATTAAACTATCTTAATTTTCATTTATATATATTATAATTTGATATGTTTTTATTTTACGCTATTAGTTTTGTTTGTACTTATCAATTACTAAAATTTGTTAGTACAATTTATATTTACATTTGTACATCTGTATGATTATTGTATTGAGATTTAATTAAATAGCAAATTATACTTAAAACAATCCCATTGTGAGATATAAAATTTTGCTAGCTATTTGGTGATGGATTTGAAATTTTATAAGAATACAAGGACTGTTTGTTTAGTTAATATTTGAAAATTGTAATTCTTTCCATTTTGTGTAACATTTTAATTTAAAATGGACAGTATCGGTAACGTATAAAGAAACATATGCTGACTTTTAATTTCAATTTTTTACCCTCTTTAAGAAATAAAATACCTAAAGATAAAAAGCTTCAAATTGAATTTAAAATATTCTTAAAAATTAGATATGAAAATTCTGAATTATACCTTGCAATGAAACAAATAAATTTTTAAAATTTAATAAATTTGAAGTATATTACTGCTATCTAGCGGTCAATACATGTCAAAACTATATGTAGGAATTTTTAATATATATTTTGCGAATAAATAAACTTTGATATTAACTTAGACAAAAGAAGCTGTTTAATTATAAAAGTGACACATGTGATGGACTTCCAAATGTCGGTAATAAGGCGTTTTCATATGGTGCTGAGAGACGAGAAGAAATTTGTATCTACACGAAAATTAATTTATAATTAAATTGCTGACACAATACCAAGATTTTAATTAAGATAGTTATCCAATACAGTATCTTCAGTCAAGTCGTGACTTGGACAGTGAATGAAGAATGAAGGTTGGTGAAATAAATTTCTGAGATAAAGTGGAAGAAAATTGAGGAAGATAGATGCTAAATATGAAGGATATTGTGTACCACGATTTCAGATTCTTGGAAAGAACGCGTCGGAGGAGAAATCATGATCAACGTCAAGGTTAGATTTTTGGGGAATGTTAAATATTTGTAGTGAAAAATAACTACTTCTCTCAAGCATCTAGTTCTCGGCGTCTAAAATTCAATTTTAATTCCTCAGTCATTTTAGGACGGTTATTTTTATCATTGTGTACCTTAAACTGGTTTCCTTGATCAAATTCAGGGTGTCTCAAGTCTTGTGTGTGTTGAATAATTTAACAAAACAAGATTGACCCACATGCTAGTATTCCAGTGCGACTTTTCAAGGGCTCAGCCAGATCGTAAACTTACAACCTTCTCTCGTCCAACAGATTCATTTCTGCAGCGAACAGGTTTATGGTGCGAGGTAAAGGCGTGGTGTGGTTGTCTTCCTTGATTTGGCCAGAGTCCAGCTACGAGCTGGTGATGTAAACTGCGAGACAATTTCTCGCATGCAACACTTTTAAAGAGCCAAGTTACATCACGCCGATAATACGGTCAGAGGAAAACAAACAGAGCCGACGCTCCACGTCATAAGGCACGTCAGCACTTCGGGTGTCTTTCATCTTAGCATTATTCCAGGCTCTGGTGAGACATCCAGTTTGTTATTTTACGGTTTAGTCATTCTTTTTAAATTTGTCGCGTTCACTGAACCTTTTTCCCTTGTATATTTTCTCCAGCTCTAGTTCAAAAAACTGGAAAAGCCGGAATCCATTTTTTCACCCGTTTATACGCCTGACAATTCAGGTTAGTCAGAAGCGGAAGTGTTCCATGCGAAATAAAAAGGCCTGTGTTAGGAGGAAGTCGAACTTGGTAGGCAACAAAATTAACGCACACAATTCGTTGTTAGCTTTTCCCCTTCTGGTTCCACGTTGCCAGAAGCCATGTATTTTGAGCAGGTACACCTCGCCTCGCCCCGGAGGTGGTCTGACATTTTCAACCCTTTCCCTCTCCCACCGTGTCTATTAATGACGCGTGTTTATTTATTTTTCCCTGGGCGCCTTCGTTCCACGACCTACCCTTTGCTAGGGGAACTTTTCCCCTGCCTCACGCGCACTACAACGAATCAATGCGTGGGTTGTTCGTCGTCCATCTTTCTCTACCAATTCTGTGTTCATTTTCAACTCCTCGTCGTCGTTCATCCAATTTTCTTGTTTCATTGACGTCCTGAGCTGATGTCAATTAGGAAAAAAAATCTGCTTGTACCTGCCAATACCCACGAGACAAAAGTCGACTCAATCAGTCTCTTTGTTTTAAAACGGATGAAGTAAGAGCGAAATTAATCTCTTCGTCGTTCAATTTATTTAAAAATTTTCCGTGTCCCCAACCCTTTCCCGTCGATCTTGCATTCATTAATTTCCTCATCAACGATATTTTCACAATATACCCTATAATTTAGATATAAATGTTCAAATATTACATTTTTGGTGTTAAGACTTTCTGAAATATTGTACTACAGTTGCCGCTGCTTTGAAATGTTCCAGTGGAAGATATACTAACTGACATTAATGTTAATAGAACTATGAGCACGTCGTTATGAGCTGCAAGTCTATAAATATAGAATTACCTGGCGTCTTTTAATTTAAAGACATTTATTATTCGCTTTATAATTCTTTCACGATTAACAAAAAAATTAATTGTCAATAATAAAAGTCCCTCCGAACTATTGGCTTTCTTCTCTCTCCTCCGTAATTCGATACTTTCCCCGCTCGTTAATTATTTTATATATTACACAGAAAAGTGTTATAATGTAGGACAATATTATTATCTTCAAAATTATAGTAGCCAAAGATTTCTTCTTTCGATTACTTTGTAAATAATCGGCAAAGAATAAAACATGAAAAGTAATTTGTAAGCCTATCAATTCCAGTCTCTTTCACTGTCTCTTTCTCTCTCTGTTTCTTTCTCTGTCTCTTTTTTTTTGTATGTCTCTTTCTCTGTCCACCCCCTTCCCGTCTCTCTCAAGAACAGAAAAATACTTTCCAGATTTTTTCCATCCTAACCCTACAATAAGCTATTTAACGTGGTTAACGTAAAAGTACTTCTTTCTTCATCGTAATACGTGTCAGTTCGTTATTGAGGTTTTACAATAGCTTTCATTGCACAATGCGAAGTTCCTCCAATTTATAACTGTGGACCGAACGTCGTTATAGCTGTACAATATTTTTTAATACTATGTAAAAATTTTCATCTCACTTATCTATATATAATTAATAAAATGGGACGTAAAGTAAAATATTATTGAAATCTAATGAAATTGAACATCAGATTTTTTTCCTAATTTCGTATTATTAACTTGGAGCGTTTCATAGAAATATCAGGGACCATCAAGGCATTCAAAACCACCCCCAACCAACTCTGCTTTAGTCCAACCCACCGTGAACAGAGCTCGGGGGAGGAAAAAATATGAGACGAAACTTGTAGCGAACATCGCCTGAAAATGTAAGCAGTGTTTATGCTCATTAAGAGGGCCGTGTGTGGGTGGTTTCGGAGAAAAATTTGTGAAAGAGAATCAATAATAAAGCATACACCCCAGGATCTTTTCTCTTTCCTGTAGTCGCTTGTAAAAATAAATTCAATCGTGAATGGGTAAAGTGGAAAGACGAGGAGTAGGAGAGCGTGAATAGAGGAGAATCTATATTGGAGATGATAAAAAAGACAAGAGATATTCTGAGCCGTTGTGAACGCCCAGATTACCTCCTTCCTTCAGGATTACCTGCAGAAAATTTCCTTTCTTTACAGTGGCATCCCAGCTGGAGGAGAGAGAGAGAGCGCGAAAGGAGTTGTTTTATTTAATCCTGCTATTCCGTGGTGTGGAATGAGAGAAGCTTGTAAACAAAAATTTAAAACTCACCTTTCATTGCAGTCTAAATCTGACATATACCTGCATTTACATACATTGAGAAATCTTTCAAATACGATGGACAAATTTAAAAAATAATGACGGAATGAAATTTGGTAAGCGGTATTGTTAACAATAGGGGTCATGAAATTTAGGTAAATATTTTCTTAAGGTATGAAACATTTTAATTTTTCTAGTATCTCCTATAGTTGTGGACAAGACTACGTTGTAGTAACATAAAGATGTGGTTTGTAATTAAGGAAACTCTACTTGACGAAAATGAAAGGCAACAATAGCAATATTATATAGTGGCTGAGTAGAAACACTCTGGCACCTTTTATTGGATTTTTGCAGAATTATCTTTAATTTTTGAAATGATAACTTATTAAATGGAGGATCCATTTTTATATGGTGCCGTGAGAAATTTCCGGACTTCTTCCTCATGTTATGGAGTAGATACATCGTGTGGTTCACACACTTTTGTGAGATGATTCGCAAAAACTGTTGCCTTTTTCTTACCGCTTTTAGTCCATTTATGGTTTTAATCCTTGGTTAGCGGGACATGCACTTGAGATCTTTTTAGTTTTCTCGTGGATTTCCACAATAAATTTCTGATTTTGTATTTGTTTCTTAATTTTTTTAGGTCCTTTACAGTCGCATTAAAATTTTTCTCCCGTTCGCTGTTCTTGAAATCTTCCGTAGTTTACGAAACTTTCTTTTTTTCTTGTATATTTTCTTTAACTATAGAAGGACATTTTTGTTTAATAATATATCGGTAGATGCTTGGTATTGCTGCATTTTGAATTCTTTTAGTTAGATCAATAACTGCTATGTCAAGGTCTTCAGGGGCTTTATTAGACTTCACGTGTATACTCAATGTTGTATATTATCGGTAATATATAATAAATGTTACGTTAAAAATTTTCAAAACTCAAAACTTCCTGAATATAAAAAATAATTTTTTTAGAAATAAAATAACTTGAAGTTATCTTAGTAAAGGTGTTTAATAGTACATGCCTATTATGATTTTTTTTAAATGTGTATATGGCGTGAATTGGAGAGTAGAGCAGTGGATAAAAACTATAGAATAGTTGGAGGAACATCGAGTTATGGTAATAAGATGATTGTAAAACTCATGGGATTGTTACGTATAATGGAAAGGGAAGGGGAAATTTCTCGTGATCGCCGTAGAGTCATATTAATGGGGCACATTGTTTTACTTAGAGATTATTTCGAAGCTTCTCAAAAGGAGAAAACTTAGATTGTTTTAATTTAGGAAATTACAATTTTATCCTGTTGAAAAATATTTTTTTGTGTGCCGTATTTTTCAAACTAGTCTGTATAATATTTTTCGACAATCTAATAAAAGTATCAGGGAAACATTGTTTTATATGACGTAAATGGCAAACTAAGGGAAAATCGTTTTACGTATTTAGTTAATTTGTAAACTCTGCAGGGGGGGGGGAATTAAGTATTTATAGCAGAACGTGGTTTGCAAGTGCCAAAGAACACGTAAACGAAGCGCAAAGTGGAGACTGTTTTCAGAATAATCCACAACTGTATTTAAAAAGTTTTTTCACTTATTCCAAAGTTTGATAGTGCAAGACTCTGCTACTGCAGAACTTGGACTGCGTGTTTCTGCTGAAGTTGCGTGCGGAACTCGTCGCGCCACTTCCACCTGTCCACTCAGTTTCACTTCTGGTGATCCCGAACCTGGAAGCCATTGGAGAAGACACTTGCGTGTTGTTTGCGCTTGGTAGCGTGTGTCTCGAACAATTCCTTCACTTCCATCTGAATACACAGCACTTATTTGAAATTATATTTCAGCTGCAAACATTCATCTGCACGAGCGAGGTGCGTCCAGGACTATGGTACACTAATTTATCTTTAATAAATTTTGAGGAAAGCAGACGTTGCTCAGTTTAAATAACTTGGCGCTGTTCCAAGAAAATCGTAGTTGGCACGTTGTACACTGCACAGGGTTCGTAGAGAGTTTTTCAAATACTTGAAATGCTAATTACAGCATTACAGTGATTTCCTCAGTTTCGTCGGTAGTTGCTGAAATAGTTTCTTATGTTAAAAAATGGATCTACTTATTTTATAAGTTTTCAAACTATAAACAATTTTCCCATTTCTTGAATTGACTAGAACTTATTTTGGGGATTTTACAGATGATTATTCTGTGCAGTATTAATAAAATTGCATCTTCCCAGACAACTCTAGCTTACTCAATTCCTAACCCAAATAGTAACTAATTTAGGAGTCGACTAAATTTACTAATTCCACTCTATGACTATAAAATTTCAAGTGAGAAGCTGCAGAATTTAATTTAACTGTAATCTTTGTCAGCACGTTACAAATCTATCAGACCTTTTCTAAAATTTACCTTTTTACCCCACGTATCATCTAAACCGCACAAAAGAACGCTGAAAATTAAATGTTTCATAAGATGGAATGCCGCCAAATGTACAAGTGGATAAATCATAAACAATACACCTTTCATATTGAGACAAAATATTATTTCAAATACACTTCATTTGTTCAATGCTGAATTTATCGATAAATAATACACTCAATCTGCACGCAATACACGCAATATAACAGAAGTCAGCAATCCGAAATAGAAATGTTAAAACAATGCCAAGCTACGACGCAATGAACTTGCTCTTGTATTGACGTGTAAGTCAAATTCTACACATTATTAAAACGGTCAGGGACTTTGGATTTCATGTATTTTTATATGTGAGGAATCCAAAAAAGTTAATAAATTAGTGTGAAAGTTTAAAAAAACCTTCTGTATTTCGACAACAGAGGCATCAGCCGGGTCCAAATGTAACTAAGAACCATACAGGTGACACCGTAACTACAATAAAAAATTAACTAAATTTAAATTCATTTATGAGATCACAGGCACTCCGAAATTTTATATTTGAAGATATGGTAATAATATGTCAAAAAAATGCTGACTTTTTCAGTGAAACCTGACTTCTTATTATTTTAAATTCCAATTTAAAAACAAGAAAGGTTTCGTTCGCAGTGTTTTCACCTTCTCAAAGAGAGAGTTTTCCGTTACTTGAAACGTTTTTTTAAAAAAAAGATATGAGTAACTCTTCCACTATAAACTCGTAAATTACAATTAATATGTAGAATATTTCCCACACGCTAAAATACAAGCGGCTGACTGAAACACAGCTGGAAGCATTGATTTCCTCAGGGAAAGGATTTGTCTAGTTGGTGACATAGTTTCTCTTGTTAAATAAGGATTGATTGCCTTCACGCATAATAAAGTAGCACATGTCAGCAAACTATAGTCTCCCGTATTTTCCGCGTGAGAAAAAATTATTACATTACCAGTGAATGAGAAACACGGAAATGTAACGCAAATCTATTTTATAGTTGACACTTCTTCTTGTAAAAACTAAATAGACTTCCGGATCGTTTCAACATTATTTTGCCGGATCAATCTTTTTCCGAGTATTGTCATGAAGAATTTCCAATATTTGACATTGATTAGTCTACTAAGTTGGATTAAAAATTACTTTCCAATATTTTAGCAACTGTTATTAAACATAAAAATACTCCATGATGAATTATCGGTCTTGGTCATGAATTGGGGGAAGGCAAAAGTTAAATTAATTTGATTAATTAAGATCATTTTAGTACAGCATTAAGATACGATGTTAATAAATCTGGGAACTTACTTAACTGAACTTACGCCATAAAAATTACGTGTCATAAAGCTGCCACTTTCTCACCGATAATAAGCCAAGATATTTGGAGGTCAAGCAACTCTGTGGCAATATTTTAAGTTACGATCATTTTTCAGGCAGGTACTGACAGCTACTTGGGTGAGCGCCACCAAATTTCAGAACAGAGTTGACTGACTTTGTTCGCTGGCTGGTCATAAATTTAGAACAAACGAGCACTTAACTTTTGTGTACCAAGAGAATAAATCCAATCACGTATCTAAACTAACAATTAAAATCTTAAGCACCATCTGTAGTCCTTGAATTGTCTCCATCGACGTGTGTACCAGAAAGATCATTCCCATTTCAGATAACGGGAATGCGTTTCAGTTCTTCTATTAAATTCAGGACTCAAGGGTAAATCGGAGAAACCCCAGAAATATAATGATAAATTTTTACATTTTATTTCTTAGGAGACATTGCTGTTTTACTATTCACCTGAGAGGTCAATCACCCCTGTTACTTTGGATAATTTTGCAACACTGGTAATTATTTACCATCCGATACTCCAATAACGAATAATAAAAGCTGCCATCTTTAACTAAGGAAAGTCTGCGGGCTTTCTCTAATCTCCAACAACAAAACCTTTTTATTCCTTCAGAGACCGTCCGTGAGTTTTTCAAAGTTCGGAGTTTACATCAGACAGTGCAACAATTTTTGCGAGGCTAATTAAGTAAAATATTAATAATACTATAACAGCAACATTGTTACTTAAACCCTGCAGCCATAATTAAATTCATAATTCCGTGTGCATAATAGTGACTGTATATAGCAATTCCTTGGGCTTCTAACCAAGTAGAATTGAAGAAAAGCGACGTTTCGATTACTAGCTATGGCATCATCTATTGGCGAAGTCAACCATTAGCGGAACAATTTAAAGCTACGATATCACAAATACATAGCATGAAAGTATTTTTCCTTCTTACATCTTAAAATAAAATTGACTGTGAGCTTTTTTTTGGCGGGTAACAGGCTACATGAGGGTGATCCTGAAGCAGACAACTCCCCTTTAATAGCATAGGAAGGGACCTGAAAGGGGGGATGTGGAAGGTAGAGCAAGGTAGGCAAGGGCTAACTAGGGCCCCCAGGCTGTAGCGTTAGGATCCTACCCGGTGTTTCACCTAAAGGTGATGCAGGGAAAACCCTAGAAAACCTGCATCAGGTAGGTCGGTCTATTGGGTTCTACTCCTGCGCCCTTCTGATGACGGGAGACTGGATTGTTGAGGGAACGCAACAAACCCGTTTCCTTGCCTTGATTAGTATTGAGAGGCAGTTGGCCGACTGGTCCAATGGGATCAGCCAACAACTCTTACCGTATGCCGAAGGTCTTTGACCTCTCAAACTGCTCAAGCTGGCTGCGTTAGCGGGAACAAAGTCACTGCTAAAGTCTTCGAAGCATAAATTCACATCCTCGACAGACAATTACTGTAAATTTTCTTAAAATAACGAAACAAGTAGTGCTGTAGTCCTGAGCACAGCCGTACTGGTTTCCTCTTAATTTGTAATCTATCATTTTCCGACATATATCAGTCACACTACCAGCCATTTTGTTACATATTTTTCATTAATATAGTAAAGCCTTTCTTATGAAAATGTTTTCACAAAAGTTTAGACATGATTGGTGTGCTCGCTAAAAAAATATTTTTAAAAATAAAATCGAAAGTTCTTTTAGTCGATCATATAATATAGTTTTTTTTGACTGAAGAGAGAATATAATTCCGGAAAGTGAAGTATGGTTTTTAAATTTCGATGCGTATCTGTGGTAAACTTCGGGGGCTTTCAACTAAAAGTAGGTTTTGACTAGATGAGTTTGTAAGTCTGGATTCAAAATGATACATATTTTAGTGTCAGCGGTAATCAGTAACAAAACTTTACAGTTAACGACATGATAACAGTGCTGTAAAGTCTGCGTGTTGTTTGTCAGAAACATAATCTTTAATTTTAAATTTTTTTTCCGGCCATAGTATATTTTCCATGTCCGAGAAGTTCGGGGAACGAAAAAGACGGATCGCTATTTGGACGCTGATGCGGCTGCTGCATCCGAATATGTGCAAGTCTATTAAAAGTTTTGCAAACACGATTTTATTTGCAGTGCGCTAAACCCTCCGGACGTGAAATTTTCATTACGGTGTCTCAATATTTCAGTCATCCTCGGTGACAAATATGCAAACTGATCCTTATTACTCTTATGGCCAAAGCAGTCCGATCCCATTACTCGCTAAATTCGTCGTCGCTTTCAAAAAGTTTCACCTTCACGAGACTTTATTAAAACCACTCAGACGTGTGCCAGATCATACAATCCATCCTCCTTAACTACCGGGGGTATATTGAAGAAATCCCGGAGCAATCAATCACGTTTGGTGCAAGGCGGTGTGTGAGTGTCCCATATTTTCATCAGTGTCGAAAAATATAGAAGAAGGATTTTACCAAATACAGATTCGAAATTTGTATGATTTGAGTTATCATTTACATTTTGGAAGATGAATGTTTTACCGTCCATCTATCACAAAAAATATTAATATTCATAATGACGAAAATCCCTTTGTTTTAAATCAGTCACAAACTAAACAAAAAAATTATGTTTCAATTTTGATTATAAATTTTATTAAAATAAATTAGTTCACTCGAAGATGATGGCAATGACTGCCATTGAAAAGTCATGTTTCACCGGTTATAATCCCTATAATTCTTTGTTAATAGAAAAGGTGATTAGCTACCAATTTTATTATTATTATAAAATAAACTCGGAACACATGTTAATATTCTGTTGAATTGTAGAAAACCTCAATTCGCTATCGATTTGAGGACTTCTGTATTCAATTAAATACAAACTTACGTAAGTGTTAAAAAATTATATAAAAATTCCATTTTTATCTATTTCGTCTATTTCTGATGTTCTAATTGCAGGATATAATCGGGAAAATGTGAGAATAGCAAGTAGTAGCCATATTAGGTGAAATTAAAAATTGTGGACATCCTTGTATTCTCTCACTCAATCTCAATTTTTAGAGACATTTTCATACTTTTTATTAACTATATATCCTTTTTATATTTGTGCTAGGGGTTTTAATTCCCCTCCTTCTGTGCATTTTGCATTTTTTTTCAGAACTAAATTTTGTCCACACGTCTAAATTTCTATACATAACATACAAACAAATAAACATTCACAAAAAAATAATAATTATTATTATTAAGAAAAGAGACGCAATAAAAGTAACAATTTAATGTTAAAGAGTCTATAAAATTAAACTATGACTGTCAAGTTCATAAAAATTTTATCTAAGTGTAATAATGTTAACAATATACGTAGTATTTTCAATTGTATTCCTGCCTTTCGTGTCCAAAGATCACCAATACTGAAATTTTCTATGGATGATTAAATTTTTGTTACAATTTTTATTGCTATTATAATTTTTGTATCTGATACACATCTTTAACAATATAAAAGTGAGAGTGAACCCTGTATTTATATAGCACAGCGTGTGTGTTGTCCTCGAAAGATAAAACATTTTAGTATATTTTTTAATTACTTAAAATATATTTTTTTACTTAAATAAAACGTTCATTAAATTTAAAAGCTATTTCGTGGTAAATATACCAAATATATTGATCACCTTCCTTATACTTATGAATGAAATTCATTGACTATTTGTAAAAAAAACTCATTTTTCTTCAATCAATGTATTTTTGTATGTATGTTGCACATACAAATCTATACGCGTAATACAATTTCAACCAAATTTTATACTTATGTTCTTTGCGACTTAGACATCTCCACTATTGGGGAAATTTTTAAGATTGCAAAATCGGCCGATATTTCCGTTAAATAAATCCTTTTCGGGGTCAGTTACTTTTTATGGTGTTTTCCACGACTCTTTGTATCCGTCCTACCCTAATGACATATAGAACAGAATGCGTTATGCCCTTACGTCCAGCAAGTTTGTAATAAAATTGTTGTAAATTTTACCCAGTCTGTAACAATTTTATAATTTTGTTACGCACTCGATTCATCGATTTGTGACGAACGGTCCTGTATCTCGCAATGTGATTGGAATTACAACCCACCCCATCACACACATTCCTCACAATCTGCTACCCCCAAACCCCTGTACAGATGAAAGGGACGACGATAATTTTTTGTCCTCGAGTGGGGGGGAAAAAACAATCTCTTTTCCGAAATTATACAAATTTGATCACAATTTAATAAGTTGAACGACCTTGCTAATCTCTGAACTTCATTGTCCGCTGCGCTCGTATCAATTCCACCCCCACACCCCCTACCCTTGTTCCCGGAGGCAAAGCATTTTGCTTCTATATATATTTATAAATAGGCGGCGGCAGATGCAGAGAGAACACGGGCTTTTAAACTGTCACTGCAGAGGCTTCTGCTTATGAAATTGGTTCATTCAACTCGTTCGGCTTTCGGGAATAAATATCGGCTGGCAAAGGAGCGCCCCGAGGTACATTGAGGGGTTGAGAGGGTTACAAAAAAAAAGTGAGAGAGGAGAGACGACTGCAGCTATTCAGGGCAGAATTACGTGCTCGCTTGCTCACTGAGGGATCAATGTACTGCCTCCTTCTCGAACAGATAAATGGGCGAAAACCTCGTTGTATCAAGTGCAGCAATCGACTGATAAAAATACGCTACCCAATAAATGCACTAAATACTCTCGGATAGGTAGCAGCAGAGGATAAAACCAGTATTCTCCCTCTGAAATCAATCCGACATTTAAAATTAAATTATGGATTATTGTGCGTCAACCTCTAGAACAAACTAAAAAGTTGTCCTTTTCAAAGATATTGTGATCGAAGAATTTTGACTAGTGGTCAATGTGAGACATAATTTTTCCATTTTAAAGGCTGGTGAATTTTTATTCCGCACGTAAACAGGGTGATAAGAGACTGGAAGGCTTTGCTTGAAAGGGTATTAGAGGCTTCCCCTAAGGATGCAAATGTTTTTTAAAAAAAGTTAGAAATACTGAAAATTTATGTGCTTTTTTTAAAAAAAACGTCATGAAATATATTAAAATTGTATGTTTGCCTTTTTTCTGTAATTTAACTTTGTTATTTTAGTTTATCAACAATTTGTTTTTGTACTTTAATTTTATCAACAAACTGCCACCGGGCAAATGGCCACATGTAGTAATAATAAACACAATTCCTTGATCCATTTTGTAACACTTTTATTCTTCTCTCAATACGAGAACCGTTGAGTTTTTCTTACACCTGGTATAACATTGCTCCGCTTTCTGTCGAGATCTCCAAAACAGAGAGTTCAGAATAATTAAATGACGGAAAAAATTAAAATGATGGGAACCACTAAATGCCACGACATTTTATAATAGGGTACGCGAACCAAATCACAATTTTGAGCTGTATTTCTTGAAAAACAAACGCAAAGTATACGACTACTTCTTATGTATAAATGGCTGAAAGGAAACGTGGAATTAAATCATTGTAAATCACAACTGTAACGTAATTTTATAACCCCGTCTTACTGTACGACTTATAAATAAGTCCATTTGAGCATAAATTATGCTAATTGTAATTATTTTCTTTGTTAACAGGTGAGTTCCAATTCCTGTTATATTTATTTCTGGATAAGGTAAGGAAGCTTATATTATTTTTGTTAGTTGCGAATTATGCCTAGAGTCACGGTTTCGCTAACGTTTCCCATTTAAAATATTTGTAGCAATTCTGCACGCTTCTGATGTTACGGTCCTCATCATTCTAAGCCATAAAAACCGTGTTAACATCAAGCAATTGTATCCAATGAGTTACTTTAATTGAATGCTACAAGCAGAGCTCATATTATTGACAAACAGCTGCGTTAAATTTTTATTTCTTTTCTGTTATTAAAACGATATTTTCGAAAATCAATGTAGTTCCTTAAATGATTTTCCGAACGTGAATACAAACCTGAAATTTCTTATGCTGATTTTTGTTGAACCTTTCTTTGTCTGGAACTATACACTTGCAAAACAGAACTGAAGGAAAATGTTTTTGCTTCAGTTTTGTTCTTTGGTGCGTTATTCATGTTATTTTAGTCGTGTATTTAATGACGTCTCGACGGGCACCAACGAAAGGAAGAACAAAGGAGTACGTTTCCTTTCAGTAAAGGTTCCTTTTACTATCTTATCACTTCTGCCTTATCCTTCGTCGTACCTTAGTGTGTGTGTGTATGTGGCTGCATTGCGTCACTCGAAGTTTTCAAACACACCTTTTCATATGGGCCATCGGTTGACGTACAAAGCAGTTCACACAGGTTTTGGTCGCATTCTGATAGCTACCTAAAGCAAAATATTCATTGCACACACATGAATAGTTTTATATACACTCGAATAGTTAATAACATCCATTTAAAGTTATGGAAATTATTTATACTTTTATTAAAATATTTCTTGACATTTTTCAGATAAATTTATTTATTCAAAATTTTGAGAACGACATTTCGGTCCATATTTACACCTCCTTCAGGTTCTTACTTTTGACAATGTTTCGTATATTATATTATTAAAATAGGCATTCTATAACATTGTGTTACAGAGGCAGTAGCGAACAGAAACTTAGGACTTTTTACGGCGTTGAAAAAATTCGGATTACTAGTTACGCCAAAGATATTATGCAATACTTGTTTTCTACTTTCAGTACATTTATTCATAGCGACTCCCATAAGTATATAACATACTGCGCTCGACAGGTTTCCAAAAAAAAATTACAATATATATTCCAAGTAGTTATCAGCATAGACCTCAAACAATTTACTAACGACAACAAGGCGTTTTTATGGAACACATTAACAATGGCTATGGGAACATAAAATCGTAGGATAAGAACCATTTAAAGTTTTTTGCATTTGTTAATTCCAGTTAATAAATTTAATTTGTTTGAAATCTAACCATAAGTTTCTTATGATTTAAATTAAAATTAAATCCCCCCCAGCATTTAAATTATGAATTCAAGTAACTAGGAAGTATTGTGTCCAATGTATCTGTATTAATGCTGCGTTAATTGTAGAGTTCCTGTCTGAAATTGCATATTAATAAATTTAAGAAACGTAATATACCGTCCCCAACCTTCCAGCCTTTCTTTCCCACGCGTCGTCGCTTTAATGGAAAGCAATTAGGAGATACGTGACTTACCTGACGTCTGTCGGTGACGATTTACGTAAGATCTGTTTGATAACTGCCAATGAAATTTTTTTTCGATGATGTTTCTTTGCAAATATAATAATTGTCGTGTAGAAATGTGAGAAACATGGTAAAGCAGGATATTTGGAAAAAACTAACTATACTAGGAGAATTTGCACCAACAATTCTTAAAACATCCTATCCCGTTGTGCCCCGGGGGCGTGGATTAGATCGGGAATTTTTTTTCTTGTTAAAGATTCATCAAAAAACTGAATTCATTGTTTTAAGTTATATTGGCATTTGAGTATATAATATAATCAACTAATGTTTTATACTTTTGTGAAGACATTTTTCTTTTTCCCTAATTTTACAAAAATTTATAATCAAATGTTCCGTTCCGTCCCGACTTCCCTTGTCTACAATTTAAAATTAGCTGAAAATTTTGAGGCAATACGTGATTTTTTTTAAAAAAATTATTAGTTCTCGGTAACTGGTTTTCAGGTAACTGTCGTAGTTTTAATTCCCTGTGAACTACTCGAATAATGACTACAGAACTTGCAATTCACCTTTAGTTCCTTCGGAGGATATGGATTGCCTTATAAAATAATAATGTTTATTTTTTATTTTAGTTTTTTGTACAGTGCGCGGTTCTGAGCCGTATTTCACCTACGACATAGTTCTATCTTAATGGCATAAGAACAATAAAGTAAACATTGCATTGAAGTTGAACTTAATCAACGTTGCTATATTATAATAAATAATAAGGGAAAGAAAGAAAAGAGAATGTTTCCAAGTTTCAATTACGTAAATGGACAGATGTGTATTTGCCTTTCTTGACCCGTTGTAGGTTCATTTTAAGACGCTTGTGGTAGGCAGTAAAAAAGGAAAGAGGTAGAACTATTAAGCAAGCGGAGGGAAAGAATTGAGATTTACTTGCGGTTAGATGTTAATACACCAGTGCACACAACCGTTTTAGGTTGCTGGAAATAAAGATGTATGTACAGTTTCCCTTGTATTACTGTAATATAGCACTATGATATGAAAGTTTAGAAGATGTAAGTAGGGGAGAGAAACGCCCCATTACGTTAAATTATCTATTACGTAACGACTTTATAAGAACATCGGATAGTTACCTAAGTCCCTACGATGGTTACACAGTAAAGGCAAAAGCAATCTTCTGGACTCCTTATTCGTCATTTTCTACTTCTTCCTGTTGACAAGGAAATGAATAAATAAGACCCTCTAGTATATTAAAAAAATACAATTTTCTAAACCCTCAGTGATTAAAAAATAATAATTCGAAAGTCTTTTAGCTTGGAAAATAATTATAGCCAATTAAGCCAATATAAAAACTGATATAAAACAATTATTCCTACAATAGCATTTCTGTTTGAGTTTTCCTTTTGATCAATAACAAAATTAAGTTCTCAGAAAGCTATTAAGGGCATTGCCAAGATTTAAGATAATGATTTGTAAGCTTAAAAAATATTTCGTTATTTATTTATTAATTTGAGTGATATTACAATATTCGACTTATCTTTTATAATCCCACGAGGAAATAAAATTTAGAATAATTCATGAGAAGTCAAACAATTTTTAATCCCCTGTAAAACATAAAGCATTTACTAATGTAGATACACTAAAAATTAAACCTTTAGCGAAATATAATATTAAAATAATTATTTTCATGAAATAACGTTTCCTGAAAACTAAAGTTACTAATGAATTCTTTTCCTCGAAGTTGTCGCCAATTCATCCGAAACATTTTTTTTGTCGTCAAAGCCAGATGCTTTTGTGGGAAAGGAAGACTTTAAATGAATTAAGAATCAGAAATTGGACTAGTACTTGACCTTTACCGCTTAATAACCTGAGACAACATGCAAATCGGTTTTTTGCTTTTTAATTGTCCGATCCTCTTCAAATTAATTCAGTTTTCTTGTCCATTACCAATGTCTCCCTTCGTTTCCCTTTGTTCGGTGCGCTAATTGATGAAATAAAATTCCTTTCCTTTTTGGAGAGAAATATAAAGAAAATCGATGCCTTGTTTGGTTTAATAGAATTGTGTTTTACTTTTCTTTATATCAATTACCAGCAAAGTTTTATAATTTTCTCCCCCACTATCTGTATGACTGTTTCCAATTTTACTTCTCTATTTATAAATATGTTCTCGTGCCGCGTTATTTCTTCCTTAGTAATTAAAAAATCTCCAAATCATTAAATGCTCTAAATTTTTCACTCAATACGTTCCCACACTCTTAAGAAGATTGAATGAACTGATAATGTTGCTATATTACTACTGAATTATAATTGTCCATCGTTTATATCGTTGTTTTCAGCGATTGATTTCGTATTTCAGCTAAAAGAATCGAAAATAGATAAATTACTGTTGAGTCGTAATATTTATGAGAATTTGAATAATTTAAGAATATTAAATTTTTATTCAAATTGGAAGGGAAGCATTAAGGAATTCGGTGCAAATTTTAATGGACACTAGCTGAATGCTTTTGGCTACCTGATTGTGTCGGACATTGCGTCAGCTGCTGTTTATGTATACTGTTGAGAAGTCTTCTTTATTTCTTATCGTGTTGTATTTCAAATTAGCTGACCTCCTCCTGATAATTTCACAGAACAATAATATCATTGATACAGTGCAGCCTTTATTCTTATCGTTTCTCTACTTTTTGGAGAGATTTTGTAACCACGCTTTGCATTTATCTCAAAGTTATTAATTTTTCTACTGCCTATCGCAAGTTGTTTGATCATGCTCTAGATCATTGTTGAAACATTATCGAAAACTGATTCTGTTTCTTTCAAACGTAATGAATATATAGGAGTTGAGTATTATAGAAAAATTAAACATTTTAAATGTAACAGGAATATAATTTAATGATCATTACTATTTTTAATATTACAGGGTTGTCTTATTCTTCTCAGGTTTATTAGTTCCAAGGAATGGTGATGATTTAAGTGAAATTCGAAGGAATGGAAAAGAAAATTGGACATGTATATGAATGTAATGTTTCTATCCACTTATTCCTGGAATATAATTTTGGACTTGTGGATGTTTCTGAATGTTGTACGTTGTTGGCTGACATTTTGGCGATGTCCCCCTCTTGATTCTGGGCCTTATTTTACTTATAGTCTTGCATTGTCTGTAAGAGTCGTCATACATCTCGCTAGATTCACTGACAGAAGACTAAAATCTCGGAATACAAAATACGCGTCTTCTGTTTCGACCCTCACGATGTAAATTAGAGAGAAATTATGCCTTTGCAAAGTTCCCCGGAGATTTCAATATGCTGATATAATTGACTGGACGAATTGACGCAATTGTTAGATTCTTTTGTCTCCGGGGAACTTAAGACACACGTTTACCATCCTAATTTCAGTACGCATGTGTACAAACAACTGTTCGGCCATCTCTGCTGTTGACTGCCTCGGAAGTCATTTCTCCTTGTCGTCTGGTAGGTCAACCCCTCACTCTTTACCGAACACAATAACAACTATCCGTTTTATTAGATGACAATGGAACCATCAAAACCACTTGCCTCTACATTCCTTGACATATCGAGCCTGATAAAACATGTTCGGTATGATGAATTTTACTCCTATTTTTAACCTAAATTAAATCACAGCCTTGGCGAATGTTATTCTCATTCAGTCAGTCAATAGCCTATTTCGTAACTACGATACGTCGTTTAGATCTTTACCTTTTTCCTGCTTACTAGACACTGCTTCATCTTTAGGAATATGATACCGCCCAGATTCCGGCTGTTCTTCTGTTAATCTCTGAAAAGTGCCTCGCTCGCTTTGATAGCGAGTAACTGTCGACGTTTAATGTTTCGCTTCGGGAATTCCCAAGGCCCCTCCTCGACACTAAAGATTTTTTGATTAGCTCTAATTAGCATTTATATGTTAATTCTGCCAGCTCTCTGCTCGTCTTGCCTTCCCTTACGCTTCATCGTCTCTCAAGTCTTATTTTCCTTTCTCTGTGTTTGTATGTGAAATTGCAGAGAAGCTTTTCAGCTTCGTTTCGTTTCTAAGCCCAATATTTTCCTGCTTACCATTTTTTCTCCCCCACCCCATAGACGCCTTTTCTATTATTTTTTTGCCCATCACAGCGAATGTTTGATAACACACACAACAATATCCATAGATTCCATAAATTATTTTGAGATGAAATTAATGATGGGCAGTGAAAAAATGTGCTTTTGAATGCCACAAGCTCAACAATCACGATCAATTTTGATCACAATATTTTGAATACGATATTTTTTTTTGTTTTCAGTTAGAAACAAATCTACCACTTTTTCGGCCAATAATGTTTAATTTTTTTCCAGATAATGTATATTCACGTGGTGAATTAAACTCACTTCGACAGAGTCAAATTTCTCTTTCACTTTCGATTGAAACCTAACACGTCACGATGACTTTTGCCCGATGCGTTGCCGTTATAAAAATATTTTTCCCGCTCAGCCTTTTTTGTAACGAGCATATTGCACGGAAAGGTTACTTTTTCCGTGCTGGTAGTGGCATAACTGCGGACATTAGCGTACGAAACTACATCGGAGAAATTGGAAAATTGCCTCGCGTGACTTGTCAGCTAGTTCAAGTCACTAGCAAGAGGAAATTCCTTTGCTCCTCACAGATGGAAAGGGAAAAATATCCATAAATGTGCACGCTTTAGTATTAATAGACTGGTATAAACCCATCAAAACCTTTATTTAAAATGCATAATATCGGAAGCAGTAGTAAATGCATGCAATGTATAACAAATTATCTGATTAATTGTGTGTAACGGGCTAATTACTTACCCCTATTAAATACTTTATCATTGACCTCTTAACAACTGACGTACTGATTCAAACAACAATTGTAATAATATTTTTATGAATATTACACATTTCATGTAGGGGAACTCGGGGTAAAATGGGATACCCTTTTTTATTTGCACAGTGTTGAAGTTTATTAAATAGGAGTGTAATATGGTCACTGGTCAATGAAAATTTCCCGGCAACCAACTTTCCAAAAATTTGACTGCACCATGTGAATGAACTCTTGTTTTGACGTCTTAATCAGTGTATTTATAACTTTTTCAGCCTTTCGACAGAAAGTGAGCTACAAAACTGCTCGCTTTTAACTCTTGAATGATACATATTCGTAAAATAAGTGTCTTTATCTGCAAATAAGTTACGTATAAGGTTTAAATCTGCTTGTATTAAGGCTCCAGTCTATAAGGGAAAATTTAATGTTTTCTTCAAAGAAGAAAAAACTGAGAGACTCACCATATAAGAATGAGTAACGGTATACTGTGCCCAGAAAGAATGATATAGAAAGAAAAAGATCAGGGGAAAAGGGAAAAATGCTAGCATAGACTGTGCAGGTCCAATAGAATCTCTTTCCGAAAAGAAAAATTGATAAAGCGATCAATAGTACATAAAATAATTATAGAAAGTAAACACAAAATGTGCTAAAATATTTCTGAATTTAGATGTAATTTTACTGTCTAAATTGTAATTAAAAAACAGTCTATCACTTTTGCAGGGTTGAGTGAGAAATTTGCATGTTTCTCTTCAAAAATTCACATAAAATCTAAATTCGTTGTTTTAATTTATATTGATACACGATTAAGTAAATATTAGAATACAATATTATTTTATATTTTTTGAAGCAATTTTTCTTTTTGAAAATTTTATAAAAATTGTTAATAAGTGCCCTATTTAGCTCCGACTTCCCCTATTTGGTTTATGACTTTTGAAATGAAATTTTCTTAATTTTCCAGATAATAAGTTGTACGATTACCTATATTTCGACTTAAAGAATATATCATGATTTAATTAATTTAAGCCATCTGCTTACTTACTATAAAGTTGAAATTATGTTAACTCTGTCTGGTCTATTTCATTTCCAGACATTTCTGGGAATTTGTTTAAATTTCTTGAAAACGACGCTCCAACAAGTGTTTGTAGCTGTTTGACTACCTCATTTAATCGTTTTAAAAAATCTCTGTTTTTTTTAAATATTGGTGGTGAGGGAGTGTAACCAAACAAATCGAGCTGTTTTCCGCGATACAGTGTATGTGAATTGGGGCACATAACTACCGACCATTCTTCACCGAAACCTTCATGGCCGTCATTCTCTCCACTAAGTGGAACATTCAGCTGACCCAACCAATTTCGTGTCCACAGGCCTTGTTTAGCGGCGTAGGAGCCAGCGTAATTTGAGATCGTCTTTTTGAGAGTGGGCGATATCATGTAGAAAAGGAAGGGGATCTTCCTTTCCAGGCAGCCTGAAAACTTCTCACTGTTGCAAAGCCTTGTGTAACCCTGACTACTTCATAGCGAAATTCATTTAGTACACGTCATTTATTTAAGTCGTTCCTCAAGCTTACCTTCTGCTGTAAGATGATTCCAATCGCTACAAGTGCTAAGATTTTCTGAAACATGTAAATTAAATTCAATAACATTACAGGGATTGAATACCATAAGAATTTTTATAAGACTATGACAAATATTAACCTACAGACATATGCTACAAAATTAATAAGACATCTTTGTAAAGACATTACAGGATGAAAAAATGTTGTATCTGATTGACAAAATTTTACGCTTCTGTCAGTTTAATCTCGTCACCTTCCATCGCCTCTATAACTGTTTATTTCCAGCCACCCTTCCTCCCTTCCTATTTCCAAGAATCGACGACCGTTCTTAATTATTTGACGAGACGGCGTCCTTTCACAAAGTTACATTCAAAGTTGTAAATGTAAGATAACAGATAATGTCGTTCCAGAAAAAAATAATAAAGGGGTAAATATTCAAATAAGCCGATAGACCTTCAGCCATTCCTTCTTCTCTTTTCCCTCTTCTAATATTTTTCCTTGTTGCTCAAATCGAGCAAAAAGGAGAATAAAAACAATACAGTGACACTTTCAGTTCGCCTGAAAAATTAATAAAAAAAAGGTAAGAGTCTTTAAGTACAAAAGGAAGAATTCATTTCCCGAGGAAAATCGAGAATTAATTACTCTGAGTGATTCCAGTTTCTTTCATCTTTTTTTCGCCCTGTTTCTTTTCTTTCGGCCCGTGTTCGTACCGAAGACAATTTTACTGTAACATTTTTCTTTTATACATAATCAGTTATGCTTAAGAACTCGCGTATATTATATTTAATTATCTCCAATGACATAATCCTCTTGTGACAGTACAAGGGTATTGTCGGAGAGTATTTTAAAGAAATTAATAAATTACTTAATTATGTTTTTAAAAAATTATCAATAAAGCTGAAAAGCAAAGATTTTTTAATTCTGATTTAATGAAAATACCGGGAAAATATCTTCCGTACATGAATCTAACATTTAATACTAAATTATTTAAATATATAAGCAGAATAATTCATATTTAACAGACTAGCTACGGAAATTAGCCAGTGAAACATCGGCCAAGGTAAAAGAGGCGAGGACTTAAATCAGATCAATCATAATTAGGTAGAACAAACGGATGGAAGAACCTTGTTTAGTACTGACTAGTATATAAATTATCCTCCAGATTTACTTCATAAGAGAAAAATCGTTTATTAAACAAGACCAATAAAATACTCTTCCACTTTTGCTATTTTGTAAACGTTTCACTTCGTACCTGTGACTTAAATCCAGACTCAAAGTGGAATTTTTGATGAATTGCAGAAAATGTACTATTCTACTTGGATATTTAGCAAATATCAATCAAGAAGCATTAAACATTAAATTTTTGCACTACAAACTTAAACAAAATTTGGAAACAGTATTTTAATTTTAAGAAACAGAATACTGAACTAATGATTAACATACATATAGTGTTATAAAAAATTATTGAGCTTGAAAAAATATTATATAGTAATTCCTGAAAGTATATACAATTTCTTTTTAGAATAACAAACCATTAGATTGAGTATTCTTCAATGTAAATTGAGAAATAATTTTTTAAAATAATTTAGTTGTCTCTTAGTGGAAAAGTATATAACGTTGGTAATAAAAATATAGAAACTAATTTAAGCAATAAGAATATCCTTAGGAAATAAATTTAGTTTACCTAACTCCATATCCAATAGGTAATTCGTTATTAATTTTATTAAACATTTAGAACCAAACTTACGTAATTTTCCCAAAGATAACCAAGAAATAAGAATAAAATCTACAAATAGATTTTTAAAATACAGCCCGAACATTATTTTCACAAAAGTTGATAAAGGATCCACCACTACAACAATTTATAAAACAGAATATATTAATAATGCGAACAATTACTTTCTGATGTGCCTAGTAATACCACTAAGGTAATAGATAAAGTCAAAGATATCGTGAGACATCTTAAAAGTAAAATCAATTAAATTTAAATAGTTTATTATTCATTGTTTTAGTACCTTCTTCAAGTTGTTTCTATGTATCACCCAAGTCTTAAAAACTATCATGTAGTACTTATTTGATTATTTCACAATTTACACAAGTTTTAAAATTGTCCGATGATCATCGTAAGTCATTATCATATCACCATGGCTCAAGTGTTACGTCCAAAAATCCTGAAGAAGGTTCCTATATTTTTCTTTATTTTATTAAATAAATTGTCTGAATTGGTCATCACTTTTCAGATATAACAGGCGTAAAATTAATACCTTTATTATTCATTGAAAATTTGCATATGGAACATAGTTTGGCTGAATCATTGCCAAAAAATATATTTTGTCAAATCTCTGGATGTTTGGAAAAATCTGATTTATTTTAAATTGGTTTCTTAAATAACATAGTTACTATTTTTCACTCGTTTCTCATTATGTTACTGTAATCTTAGGTTATTTATTTTGGGTGAATATTCTTATTCTATCTAACTGTCCGCTTGACGTAGTATGCGATTTCTGTTCTTGGTAGCGTAAGCTCTCCAAGTATTTGACACTGGGTAAAACCTTGTTTAGTTACTTAGTAGGATTACCCCACAGGTCGAGACCATGGCAGGAAATAGCCCGCTGCAAGAGAAGGGGCTCCGCTAGCTTTGTTTGTAAACATTGGGTTCGCTAAGTTGTGTTACGCAAGCGGCGCCATTCAGGTCTGCTTCTTCCAAGGACACACAGGCAAAAACAAAGCCACGTTGTGTGCCGTGCTGTTGCTTTCTGTAATTGCCATAAATCAGGGCCAAGGATACACACCACGCTGCCGACTCAAGGTCAGCCACTGGGCGCCATTTTGGACGCTTTGCGAACTCCATCCTTCCCTAAGAGGGGCGTGGGTGGGGAAAATCGCGAGCAGGCTGCACTGAGCCGTGGTGAATCTGCGTCATTCTTCGATCAGCTCAGAATGGCTTATGTTTGCATCGACAGACTCGCAAATGCGACTTTTACGAATCCAGTATTTCCTAACCCGTGTCAACGGCCTACTTTGCTAATCTAAATTGCACCTTCATGTTCATTTGATTTATTCTCATCTCGTTAATGATTCCAATTTACAATTCATTACTTTGCATTACATGCTGAATACTCGTCTTTTTTATGCGGAAATGAAAACTTTAATCGCCAGTCTTAATTTTAGAATGTTATTTGGAACAAAGATTTATTAACGATGTCTACTGTGGCACTTCTTAAGTATTTAAGAATTGAATTAGGAAGGAGAGGCTTATGTTGAGCTTTGCAATGAACTTATAATTTTTATATTTAAACTAGCTGGAGACCCGGCGTTTCCCAGGTATTTATTTATTTTATCCCTGTACATTATTTAATTCTTGGTCAACAAATTACTAAACCGTCATTGAAATCATCACCACTACAGTCAAAAATATTCCCGGTACAATAGGAGGAATAAAAAATTTTTCATTCTGATTGAATAAAATTTCTTCCCCACTTAGGGGATGAATTTTTACTTAAATCGCATATTAAATAGCAGCGACCCCCAATTCACCGGTATCACCCCAAATTTAATAATTTCCTTGTTACTATCTTATGACTCATTTCCACCATCACATGTTGCAAGGGGAAAATGTACACAAAATATAATATCTTCTGAACTCTGCAAGATATTGAAATGAAACATACACGCAACTTTAAGTAAAAATTCCTGCTTCACTCCCTGAAATTTTCATTGAAACCCGTCGAGCCGTGTCGTAGCATAACAGATCAAGCGTATAGGCAACCAGCATTCACCTTAGGCATTCAAACGCACGGGTGTAATGTAACCTTTTCGTGGTTACGTATTCTGAAATTTTCCAATTTTCTTAATTTTTTTTCCTGTATGAACTTTGTTCGAAGTATTATAAAATTTATAAAGAAAAGATGACTGAAATAGGTAAGTCTTTTTCAAGTTATGGTGAGACCACGGGAAATGGGGATTCATTTATATTTATATAGATAGACAGATTACGGAAAGTTTTTGAATAAAAAACAATTTGTATATGATTTAACAAAAAACACAATTAGTATTGAAATGTAGAAATTCATAAATCCCTAACATATACCACATGTAATTATGGCACCCAACGTGGGACAAAATAATTAAATTATTTTGAAATGTTAAGATGCTGTTTTGGAGCAAATATTTGTTAACGATGTCTACTGTGATACACGTTAAGAATTGTAATTATGTTAAGCTGTGCAATGAACTATTAATTTTTATATTTAAATTACGGAAAGTCTTTTTAATAAAATATTTGTATATAATTTAACAAAACATTTAATTAATATTGAATTTAAATATATAAATTATAAATTCATTGCACAGCTTAACATAAGCTCCCTCCCCCTCCTTTCCTAATTAAAGTCTTAAATCCCTAAGAAAACTTTATGCGCCGGTCTTAATGTTAGGATGTTATTTGGAACAAAGACTTGCTAACGATGTCTACTGTGCTACATATTAAGTATTTAAGAATCTAATTAGGAAGGAGGGGCTTATGGTGAGCTGTGCAATGAACTTACAATGTTTATATTTAAATTACGGAATTTTTTAATAAAAAACTATTTGTATATGATTTAAGAAAAAACATTAAATTAATATTGAATTAGAATTTAGAAATTAAATTCTTATGTCCGTAATGTGTATCACATCTAATTATGGCATTCAACGTGGGGTTACATTAATTAAATATTTTTTTGAATCAAAGTTCCCGGGTCAAATTTGAATTTAAAACCAACATTTACCCAAGAACTCTTAATTCAACAAATTCACTGGGAAAACCTACAATCTTCAATATTTTTTGTTAAATTATATGCAGATATGCAAGTGTCGTACCACAATTTACTTTTTTAAACAACTATTTTTTAGTAAATGTTCCATGTCTTTCCATCTTAATTACTGTACAATATGAGTAGTTATTTTATAATAACTTCAGTCATTTATTGTATAAAACATTTAAATTTCATTTTACCGTCAAGTACTGCTTTTTCCTCCACATATCTATTACTGGAAATGCTTCGTGTTTCTTTAGTTTAATTCATGGTAATGGTAAATCATTTCTAGATTTTCATAGCTTTGAAAGTCGGACTCTGGAAGAAAGATTTCTGTTGGTCTTTAACCTCGAAAACTTACAATTCGAATTCTTTTCTCATGTTGTAGTTTTATACATCATTTTTGGCATTTGATATATTTTAATCTAAAATGTACGTTTGTTATGAATTAATAAAACAATTTATGGCCGTTCACAGTATGTGAAAGATCATACAGCATTTTCTGTAGGTTTGTTGGCGGAAGTCTTTGTGCGGGCAAAAATAATATAAGATAGAATTGGAACGCCGCTAACGTGTATCGGAAAGCAGCAACATTGCCAATAATCAATACATGACGAACTTCACGGTCGATGAGAGGACAGAAGATGAAAAGTTCAGATTATAATATAAAGAAAAGTGCTCGGATCCGAAGTAAGGAAACTTCATAATTTAATAGTTCCTGTATGAATAATATGATGTATTCAATAACTATGTACTACAGTAGTCTTTATTGAAAATTCAACGATTCGCGTGGAGTTGTAGATTTTATGAAAACTCTTTTGTATTTGTCAGAAGTTTACCCGTATGATTTTACGTGTCCCCAATCCATGGGATCCGAGGTCTGATTTTTCCACTTTGTTGATCCGCCTTTTTCTGTCCGTCGTAAAGCATTGGCTCTGCGTCATTTAGTTGTAAAAGTGATATCCATAAAGAGGTTTTACTTTGGTTCAAGACCTATCGAGGTCAATATCGAATGGGATAAATTTTTTCTACGAACGCCAAGAACAAAAAGTAGCTGTAACGTGAGTTCGAATTATTTCCGTCTATGTTACTTGTTATTTATGAAGTGTAATAATTGAATTGAATCCTGAAATTTTTAACTGTTTCCTCAGTTTAAGTCTATTTAAGTGATGTACCTCGTTCATAAAAGGGCAGACGTGTATTTCAAAATTAACGGTGTTAGTTTTATTAGTACTCTGGTATGTTTAGTATTTGATGTATGTCACTGTGGTTTGCGGTTTTGTTGTTGACTGACAATAAAGCGCTCGTACTTGTTATCCCCTGGAATTACGAATCAGAGAAACGTGCTCAAGGCTAAAATCGGCAGACAGCCTACTGAGTTAGTTTCATAAGATGATGGCGGTAATTACTTTTCACTAATTCAAGGCTGTTTCATCATGCACTCAATTAAGATTGATGTCAGTGACTTAACATTTTTAAGGAATAGAGCAAAACAAATTGCTAGGCTTTTTGATTAAATTAGTGTGCTAGTTCCAAAACAACTCTGAGAATGATCAGGAGTTTACAGCAGTCAAAGAAGTATGTAATTGAGGTAATTAGTGAATTCAGTCGTGGCATCACTGGAGTGAATTATGGGGCCATTGCTTAATATTGTAATCCTCCAATTGGAGTTCGAATTTTGTTTGTAGCCTCTGAGTGAGGCTGGTGTATTAAATACTAATGGAGAAGCTACTCCTACGCAAGGGCTAGGAACGCAATATGGTGGTGTCAGGTTTTCTGCCGCTCAGGTGTCGAGTTGCCTCCATAATGTGGTGCGTAGCTGAGTCGCTTGGTCGCCAGAGCGTCTCACAGAATTCAAAACCAGCCATCATGAATGCTTACAGGCGTTCGTCAGTTCTAGGTATCCTTCGGTGGATTCCGTAAATGTTCGGAAAGCTTCGAACGTGGACTGGAAATGTGGCCGAATGTAAACGAATAGACTCGTTTTCGGGAATAGTTCGAATATTCTGGGGTACTAAGTCCTCGGAACTTCGTGATACCGCTACACTATTTTTGAGTATTCCATTGATTGAACAGAGTTGGTGACGATGAATATAGGTCAATTATATGGAGAAATTGAAGTAGTTCAGCGTATCCATTTTCTCAAATGTGCCATCTACTCGTTGTTAGCTTAAATTTAATTTTAAGTTAATGTTAGCCTTGAAAATTCTCCCTTCGATAAGATCCTTCAGTTTTGCTAATGTTGGGACTTCCCAGAGGTACTATTCAGTGGATTTGGCCGAAACAGATTTGAATATCCATAAATTAAAACTGATATTAGAAAAATATAAAGTAACAGGCAACTTATTCTGAAATATTATTGAAAAAAACCTGTTTATATGGCGTTACCAATTATATTTGCTGCACAGTAGTTGTGTGTTCCTTGTCGTTCTCCTCACGTAATTCACTTTACTTCAAACGCGCGATTTCTTAAAGCATTCAGGTTGTGAGATGTGGAGTTGTGGTATTGTACCATCGTATTGCATCTGTCTGTCAGTTCCATTCACCCATCCATCTGTTAGCGCAACGTTATTTGTGGGAGCAGTTTTCCCGTAACGCTTCACTTTTGGGTCTTATTACAGCGAAAGAACGCCCAAGTCGGGACCAGTTCTTCGGCATTCCAAACTGCTCTGCTTATAAAAACGTCCAATATCCAAGCAAGTCTCCCACCCCTACTTTACCAATCATGCTTAAATGCTGAAGGCTGTACGAATTATGTGCAATGTTCCTTGCGCTCGGAGCAGCTTTTTATTCAGGTTATGCCTCAGAACCGGTCCGTAAATGGAATCATTTTGACGGCGTGTTCGATTAGTTTAAAATATTACATCCTAAATAGATATCCTAAATTAAATTAAATTATCTGTTTGATTGGTTTAGCTATTTCGCAGCAGCAAAGAAGAATGGAGTAAAATGACCTTTATTACTCAACTCATTGGATATATTATACATTACCCATCTTGATGCCCAACGTTGTCCAGATATTTATTTATTTAAAATGACTAAATTTGACTTAAATCTCTTGTTGGACGCGTGATTTAATTGGCATAAATTCATGACCTACATTGATATGGAGTAGCTTCAAATTTTATTGACTGACTGTTCCTTAATCGAGTCAATTCTCTTGGTACAATAAGTAGACACAAGAGAGCCTAAAAAATCCTAGTGCACTAAAAGTGCAAATATATTCACGCTACTTTAAACTGGAGCTAAGATTATAACATTTCCCTAGAGTGAGACAAAATTTAATAAATAAGTTAAAAAATAGTAACGTTACCTTGAATGAGTTAAAAATTGTCCTGGTACCTTAAACATACATTTTTTTCTTAAATATATGACAGAAATATTTAAAAAATTTTAGGACTGTACACATCATAATCTTGTACCTACTTAAACACCTGAGACTTTGAACATTTGAAACTTTTCAGGAATATGAAAAAACTTCTTCATAGTTACAGATTTTTTCTTAAAAACATTTCCGCTATAAATTTCACCAATTGTAATATACTTAAATCCCAGTGCAAAATAATTTAATAGTGAAAACTTCACAGTTATATTTACCCACACATGACACATAATCATGTTGTTCTTCGTTTCTGTGGCATATATGATTTGAAATCGAAATAAACGATTTGTGATGACTACAACAAATTAAAAATTGTGTGATATTTGGAATTTCACATTCAGCAGCAATTCAATTCTGTCAATTGTTTGCACTCATTCACCGAAAACAAGTTCAAACACGCTCGCCAGTTGATACGACTCTGTAGTCATCCACAATAAAATGCTTCAAATAATTTGGAAATTTTGCCTTTAATATCGTGTCTTTTGTTGAAACCTTTCTTTTTGACTTGAAAGGGGTAAGGCACATATCCTGTGATCGCGACAACTAACCAAAATATCGTTGCAGTCTGATGAATAGTGTAGAAACTCTTGTATTATTTGAACGATCAACATTTTCGGAATCCAGATTTTGTATTGTCTTTCAAAGTTTATAGCTAGATAGATGACGCATTATTTGACAAATTTTGTAATAATATTTTTTGTGCACGAGTGAGTATGCTAAAATGTTTCATTGCACTATTCTGAATTTTTTTGTCTCGTTTTCATGGAACGATATGTTCTTCGCTTTTCATACCAGATATAGCAATAAAAGTTTTAGAATTTAGCAATCTAAATCCCCGTTAGACGTTTACATCAACCGAGAATAGCGATCAATTTCATAGCCTCGTTATCTATGTGTTATCGATGCACTAAAACACTCTTGTTAATATAATAATTTCGTTCCGTTGCTTGATGGCTGTGACACATTAAGAAATTAAACACTCAGCTTTAAAGACTCCCAGCTTGGGCCTCCCTCTGTGATGCTACTTGTCTTACATCAGAACACGCCAACGCTCTTAAACTGATTTGGGTCCTGGGATTTAGCTAATACTCCCTTGCTCCCGTTATGATGTATCGTGTTCCGCGGTTGTTCTGGCATGTAAAAACGCCCTCAAAAGTGAACAGTTTTGCTGGAGAGAAAATAACTGTCGAAATTGGTCACGTGACCAGTGACCAGTGTCGTCGGACCAGTGACACTTGGAGGGAGGAAAAAACGTTATAGGAGGAGATCAGGCTCATTTTTCAAATAGAATAATTTTGGCTCAGCAAGATTAGTTCAGTTTTTAGATTAGAAATTTGCATATCTTACGAATGCGACGCAGTCCCGAACCGATGAAAGAAATATGAGGAAACAGCCTCAGGTCACCGTAGTTGTTAACTAAGGAATTTCCTGGAACCAGCGCCGAGAGCATCCTTGATCTTCAGATGACGAAACATTTTGATGTGTCACGGGGGAAAAAGTAGGGCAAAAAGTTTCTAATTTTCTGCAGTTACAGTCTTTGCTACCGATAAAGACACAATGGAACCGCTGAAAGAACAGATTGCATTTTCATTTGATGTTTATCGTAAATAAATTAAAAACCGTCAAATTTTTGCCTTTTCTATTGGTTAATTAATAAAATGGTAAGACAAATAATTTTTAAAACGGCTCTAAATATGAATCTTTCAATCAACAATCTGATTAAAAAATTAATAATTAATTTCCCATTACAGTATTCGACAAGGAATCAATTCGTATAAGTGAGCAGCGGCACTAAAGTGGATTCGCACTCCGTTAAAATCTCAAGTTATCCTCGAGTCTCTTATGATTACTGATTCTGATTGAGTTTCGATAAATGCTTATTACCTTGCAGCTACACCTGACGAGGGTGGAGATGAATATCCCGAAATGTTGTGTCTTAAGAATCCATTGACCTTGTTGACAAACCGAGAGTCGATAATAAAGACATACGTTATTTGAACACTAGTTCTTGAAAGAAACGTTTATCGCCATTTAAAAATATTCCTCTCAGACCCTGCCTAGTGAAGAAGGTAGTTTGATACTCTCCCACTTTACACAAAGCTTTTGCGGGTTTCTGTTTTACATAACCAGTCACGGTCTTACAGAACCAACACCTTTTTTTTTGGTAATGGCCAGTAAAGTTCGCCGATACATAAAAGCAACATAGGTGGTAGTGTTCCGTTTGGATCACGTGTTCCGGCGGCTATTCCGCTTTCCACGCTCAGAAAAGATAAAAGTCGTTCGTCAATCGGTGAATGTTGATGAGCTGCTGACGTCATGATGGTTTTAATGCTCGGTTAGCGACGCAGTTTTTGCAAGAGTTCTTCAAGGTTTATGTACGTGGAGGGGGAACATAAAACATTGGTTTGGGAATGAGTTCTTTCATTAGGGTCAGAAACAGACAGACCCTGCATCATATTTCGCGCCAGAACGTGTACTGGAAACTATTAAATAAAGTCTCGGCAAATAATTTCGACGAGACACCTTTTAGTGAAGTAAAATTTCGGTCGGAGCAGCCACCTAGATTCAAAGAAAAGTAATGTCGTTCAATAATAAAAAATTGCCAGGTCATTAAATTTGAATTATTTATTTTAATATTACTTGTTATCTGTAGGAAAATTCTGTACGCAAAATTTTCGGTTATTCTAAATTCCGGAAACACCAAGCAGTTTGGTTTTGATTCCTTCAAGTCTTACACCTTCAGTGGGTAAATTTTGGTTTTAAATTCAAATTTGACCCGGGAACTTTGATTCAAAAAAATATTTAATTAATGTAACCCCACGCTGAGTGCCATAATTAGATGTGGTATACATTACGGACGTAAGAATTTAATTTCTAAATTCTAATTAAATATTAATTTAATGTTTTTTTAAATCATATACAAATAGTTTATTTAAAAAATCCGTAATTTAAATATAAACATTGTAAGTTCATTGCACAGCTCAACATAAGCCCCTCCTTCCTAATTAGATTCTTAAATACTTAATATGTAGCACAGTAGACATCGTTAGCAAGTCTTTGTTCCAAATAACATCCTAACATTTACCTCGTGTAAAACCTGGGGAATGAAATAGTTGATATCAATTATTGCTCCAGTACATGTTCCTGAAATAATAGTTTTAATATATGTGAAAAGAAGATATGTTTCAAATATACCAACTCTAAATTATTCAAATTATATACAAAGTTGATTTAATAGATTATTACAAATTTCTTATAATTATATAAATTCGTTTAACCTGCGTTTTCCGTTTCATACTACCACCTAAATACTATTATTTTCATTTATTTCGAACGAAATTTTCCTTCTCCTTCATGTTTTTCGTACTTCAATGAATTGAAACGATTTATAACGGCGGACAAGATAATTAACCCTTTCCAACATAATATGCTTGCAGAAGCCAGACTATTACATAAATTATGTAGTTAAACTATTATTCCTATATTATCCTTTCATTACTATCGCTTCAAGTAAAGTTTTCTACTTTGAGGTTGAAGCAATTTTGTACGTTTATTGTCATTAGTCTTCATAATCATCTTGACTTGTGTGTTAGAGTTAAAAATTACGTTCTTATACTTCCACAACATTGTGCTCATTTGTGAGTAATTTATAACAGATCAGAGATCTCCTAATGTGTTAAAATAACAAATTTAAATTAAAATGTATTGCTTACAAACTTAGCTTTATAACAGATTATTATAGACAAGTAGTATAAAAACTCCTGTATTTAAAAACAAATATTTTTTGCGAACTGTTTAAACATTTTTCAATTACTAATTGATGAATACAATCTTTTGTTAATGAGTGTCTAATTATTATCAAATCTAAGAAATGTTTAATAGCAGTTAATATAATCTTTAAAATTTGGGAAAAATTGCGATAGAAACATTTTTAATAAGGAAGAGCAGGAAAAACCTGGAATGCCGTGATTTGTGGTGACATTAAGGTATTTTATTTTGTTAATCTAGAGTTTGTGTTTACTTTAGTAAGTTCACGATTTGTATACATAAATATCGTCGTTCACTCGATTTTGAAACTAAAATAATTTGTAATACCTGAGTTGTAGTGGAATAGTATTGTGTGGATAATGGTTTTTATAGATTTTCCATTAAGTCTAATCCATGATCCTGAACCTAAATGAATTTTCCAGGATATAGAAAAACAAATTTATAATTAGATAAAAATATTGGTGTTAGTAACAGATCCCTGATTTTCCTACATTCCTATGTAAATAAATAATCTATTACGAAATTAATTCAGTGATATTATTTTCCGAAATAAATTATATCGCCATTAACTGTGATCAACGCCTGCAGTTTGGAAGCATATACTGAGCCGCACGCCACTGAATTTTGCAGTATGCTTTGCTAGAGTAAAACGAATATTAAAAACTGAAAATCTTCGCTTGCTTTTATTATAACTCGTCGGGATTTTCCCAACCCTTTCCTCTAATACAGTTTCATAAACTTTGGATGAAATAATTTATTCTGTTGTCTAGTTAAATGATCAATTTACATATAATGTCGTTCTTTATTGAAGTCAAAAAATTAAGTCGTGATATGCTTGTATCCTGTCCTGCCAGGGTAAATTAGATGATAAAATCACCACATAAGTCCTGGATTCGTTTCCCGGTTCGTCTGAGGTCTTTTCATTCTTATCATTTAAATAACATTTTTATTGCTAGTTTGAGATTGGTGTAATGGTTATTAACGTATCTATAAAATATTAATTATCTTGGACCCGATTTAAAGAAAAATCCTACGATTTGTATTGCATTATTTCTGTATACACTCTCCTTTGAGATTTAAAATTGCGAATGTTTGTATTCAAAACGACTTAAGAGTGACTTCGTGGATTTTGTAATTTTGTTCGTGAATAAAATTAAGTCGACTCTTAAATAGAAATATTATGACAGGTCCTGAATACCATTAGCGACTTAATCATTCCGAAGGAAAATAAATAAAACTTAAAGTCAGCGTAAGAAAAGGTACGTCGGATGCGAAACTGCGGCTAAGAGGTCCCGACATGAATATTAAGCACGCCCGGTTCTGCTTGCCTTGCCTTGGCTTGCCAGTGTGCCTCCTTCGTCCCCACTCTTCTACTACCAGTGCGAGTGTTTGCCTCCCCTCACTATGTCCTTCACCTTGAAACCTGAAAATAACTCTCTAATGGCGTGAGCGATTCCCTTGCAGCGCTCAGCTCCGTCGGGAGTTATTTTATTGCCCGTGTACAGTGTATACAACACATGTAGGGGACAAACAATTCAACACGTGTAGGCCCCACAGAGCTATGATGCTTACATACCTTTATCATCACCTGTTTCATCAGAATTTTGATGTAGTAGTCATCCCTAGCTTCCTCACCATCTTTACATACCACGAAATATTTGCAGTCTTCTTCAGTGGAATCTTTTCATCAACGTAGTCCGTAATGACCATCATTGTCACCAATTTATTCATCTCAAGTGATCAGTCCGTCCTTATTTTCACAAATTTGTGTATATGTCGTGAGAAATAGCGTGGTGTGTGACGTGCGTGGTAGAAGGGGGGGAATCTAGTCAGTGAGATGAGTCCTGCTAAGATTCTGAAAAATATTCATTATATTATTAGCAACTGGATAAACAGAGACAGCCAATGTCCTTTTACTATACCCTCTACTTATTATCCTTTAATTTTACGAACGAATTTTTCGACTTGCAACATATCCGGAACAGAATACAATACGTTTCCTCGCTACAATGCTTTCAGAAAAAAAATTACACTATGAAATTACTCTAAAAAAGTTTTTGTTAACGTTAGCTCGGGTCCTACTGTTCATTGTACCTCGACACCACTTGCTATTTCTCACGAGCTGTACAACACTGTAATTATTTTCTCGTGAGATATATCTACTTGATGTACTGGTAGATAAAATATCTCTATTAAATAACTTTTAAACCTAATTTTGGATGAATATACAACCGTAAAAGAAAACATTACAGGAATTAAAAGCACGTCTTGACGAAATGAACTAGTGTTAAATTATCCAACTACAAAAATCTGAAAAACAACAAAAAAGGAAGACTAAGCATTCATTGTTTTCCTTTAATGAGAGGAAATGAAAGCATGATATTTCAATACAAAGGAGAAATTAACGTATATGAATAAATAGGTATTAATAAATAATGACTCGTATAACATACTTAAAAAAATTCGATCATAAAGAAGACGTTTCGACCATCCATTTCCCTTTTCTTAAAATTCGCTTCCAAACTCTTGCTTTCGATGAGGAAGTCAGTTTTAAGAATGATTAATTTCCGAAATGTATATAAAAAGCACAAAGAATACTGTACATTTTAAACGTGATATTTTACAAATTAATTAATTATATGATGGCTCGTTAAATTGTCTTAGTTAATTTTTACTTTTGGATATGCTCTTTGTGTTATTTCTTTAGATTATTTAGTTTATTGGCAAGGACCACAATGGATGGTCAAAAAGTCTACTTATGGTTCAAATTTGTTTCAAAATTTATTGATTTAAGTCTGTTATACGGGTCGTTAATGCTTCATGTATATGCATATTGCAATTCAGTCACTCCGTTTAAATATAAGTATGAACACATCAGTATGACAGTATTTAAAACCTTACCGGGAATAGAAGTAATAACATAGTTGATTTATCCAATGAAATTTATTATTTATCAAGGAAATAAATATTTGACAAAGTTGAGTGGTAGAATTTGTCGATCCTCTATAGTCGTATTTAATACGGAAGACTGTTTCTTCAAGACTTCCTTATTCCTAGTTTGTCACATAGTAAAAATGGAGTCATATAAACAGATCATTCTTATGATGCTTGTTATCAGAGGTTTACTGTTGGTAATTTAAAAGGTTTTCCTTGTTTAGGCTTCTAAATTGCCGATAATGGCGATAGTCTGCAAGTGTTTATTTCAATGCTGCTTGGCTGAGAGCTTTTCGCTGGCAAGATCACCATCACTTCTGTAATAATCCTTGACACGAATAAGGCTGAAATTTGCGAGTGCTCCATTGCGCAATATTCGAGCGTAGAGAAAAGAAACACGGTATATCTTGGATAATAAATGGCTTAGATCATAAAATATTTTGAGTATTAGTTCTGCGGAATTTGTTTTCATCAGTGTTTTAGTTGACACTTGTTTGAAGTATTCAATTGCCGGTCGTGGTGCATTCAGTTCTTTTTGTTTAATTTTAAACATAAATGGTCTAATGAATATATTCAGTGTGAATTATAAATTCGTCGAACGGCTTTTGAGTATTATAAAACAATTGCGCCATTAGGCAAGCGGGATGCTCAAGACGTCTCAGATGGGTGACAGACAAGTCATGGGATGAAGGAAGAGAGAATTTGTCTTGTGGCTGGTCGGGATAAGATAAAGGGAAGGGGGAGGCCGGAGAAGAAAGAGTAATAAAGAGAGAGCGAACCAGTAAATAAACAAGGCGAGTTTGTTCTCCCCGGTAATGACTCGGCCCGAACTGAGATTAATGGCGGTCGAAATGAGTGAGTAATCTGGAGGCTGGGTCCACGAACGCCGCTCTTCTCGTGGTGGCGGCGCCTAATTGAAGTCGAAACAACCCACCCCCACCCCCAATCTCATTCTTCTGCATTATTTACTCCGCCAAGACTCGCTCAAGAATTAAAAAACTTGCTTCCATTAATATCGCGCGGGAGGAAAAGGGAACTTTTGCAGAGATGGTCCGTTTCTAACTCCCGTCTCCGGTAAAAAGAAAACATCTGTACCTCAGCAGAGTATTAAATTAGTATGCGACTGATAAAATAGCTAAAAAAATGTGTACCTGAACAAGGTTATAGCTCAGACCATAAGGGATTGGAATAAATATTTTAAAATCAGGACAATATCCATGGGCCAGGTTACAATACTTCCGAATGACAACAGTAATTAATATAACACCACATGGATTTTCAGACGGATGAAGAACGGAAATATATTTAATTTGTTTAAAATAAATCCTCTGATTTACGCTCAGGAACAAAAAAAGTAAACTTTTTTGTCCCAGAAACAAAAATGTGTTATTCTGACAGTAATTCGCACCCAAATTCAAATATATAATTTCTCCCCAATCACGATGTTTCCGACATGCAACCAATTATAATTTCTAAATATGTAACACTTTTAAACTTTATTACCTGCCTGAAGTAAGTAAAGACGATTTTGTGCTTTATTTCACCAGTGGATCAAACCCCTTGGTAGTCCAACAATAATTGGAAAGCAAACTGCCTTGATATCTTTATTCCATCTCCTGATTAAAGTGTTCCCCGTGCCCGTCGCTCACTGCGCCAAATATTTTTCAATCAGAAATCTATATGCAAGTGCAGGAAATGTATTATTATGGACATATTACAACCAAAATTTTTATAAGAAGCTATAAGACCGTTGAGAGTAACACGCTAAATTTACACCTTTCGATATCCTAATATAACCGATTGTTGTTGGACCATCGTGAGTGTTTCTTCACAAGCCAAATGTAGCAGAAAATCGTCATATTGTGTGTTTCAAAATTTGTACATCTCTAGAACCTCTTGCATCATTATAAAACACGATATATTTGAATTCTGGAGGAAAAATGCTATCAGAATCGTATTTTTTCTTTCTGTTTTGTTCCTTAAAAACGTTTGCTTTTAAATGTACATAAAAGTACTATAATAAAACCGTGGAGTACTTGATATACTCGATGGAAGAACCTAGAATACACTAGTTTTTCTTTTACAACATAATTTTACTGGAACGCATTTAATAAAAATAATGTCATGAAATGCAACCCTGTCAGCAATAAAAAATCTACAAAGAGAATCAACAAGTAGGCAGAGTTAAT
Source organism: Eucriotettix oculatus (assembly GCA_034510155.1). Lineage (NCBI taxonomy): Eukaryota > Metazoa > Arthropoda > Insecta > Orthoptera > Tetrigidae > Eucriotettix > Eucriotettix oculatus. The sequence continues at coordinate 39,718,084 of CM067382.1, forward strand.
GAAACTATGTTGATGTATGTTGTGCATCAGTTTATGCAGAGGAAAGAAGGTAGCCACGCGAATACGGTTGATTCATTCCTCCTCTCGTCCAAACCGACCCACGCCAAACTCAGTTCCTTATCTCAATACTCGGTGATCTGTGATCTTTCTTTGTTACGGTAGGGTTCGTTACTGGAGAGCAAGTTTTTTTTTCTCTGGTCTATAAAATATTGCCCGAAACTTTTCCCCCTGCCTCGTCACTACGAGCGGTGGAAAACCTTTTCTGGAGCAAGAAGGCGACCGACGTAAAGGGGACCGGTTTTCAGAGGATTTATGAGGGACTTTCGGCAAGGGTGTGGTTTTCTGATGTGTAAATAATCGTTCGCGAACGATGATGGATTTTGAGAAACATGCTTCTGAAGCTACAGACGAATTTCTTATGTAACATAATACGAAAAACGCCTGACTTGTAAATTGTTAAGTCATCTAAGCGTTTCTCGACGAATTGAGTAATATTCCGGACTTTTGTTAATAGTATTAGACAAGAAAACAATTACGGAAAGCACGTAATTGCTGCCATGACTATGTTTAAACTAATTCAGCATTTGAGAACGATTAACATTTAAATGATATTTTTAGTCAGTGGTTAAAATGACGTAAATGTGAATCAAGAATCGATCAAAAAATTAATAATATCAATTTTTAAGTCCCTAGGGTAAGTCATAGGTACCTGCAATCAATTTGATAATGAGCATGCAATTTTATTGATATAATTTTACAAGAGAGTCACTGGGCCTTTATTTGGTCCACCTTTACACAATCTTTCCGATGACCTCAGAAAAAAGAAAAGAGTTTGCTTGACGCACCTCTTCCGATTCGAAGTGATGAATCCACGTTTCATCTCCAGTGATGATTCGTTTCACCGTCTTTAGCTTGAAGCCCCAGTAGGTGCTGACAGATTCTCACGCCCCGCTTTTTTTCCTCATCCTTCACGCTCGTTCGACCTCTTTTGAACTGTTCAATCCACTGGCTGTGACCAAATATTGCCTCTCCGTATTGTGCTGAAATTCGAATCTGCTACACCTTCAGACCACAGAAAATGCATTACAAAACGCTGTTGTTCTTTGGTGCCTATAGAGACTGGCGAAGCCATCTTAACGATGCAACAGCGTAAAGCGGACTGATGTGATAACGCTGCAACGTGCCAAAAATGTGCCATCTAACGCCTGGTGAGCGCACAATTCCTTAGAGGCAACATAACGGCAATTAATATCAAAATTGCATATAGTTATTGACTTACCGTCATAGAATAAAACATTATTTTTACATATTATTATATTTCGTATTGAAATAGAAACAGTTAATTTTTTATGTACAAATTCTTGTGTACCTATAAGAGGCTTTTTTTATTTCTGGGAGTATGTTGGCTATGGACATTTACAATCACGTTAGTATATTTGCCGGCATTTAATAATATCCCCAGTATTGTAACAGGAAATTACATTACGAATACAATATGTATGTATGAATAGGACAAAGCAAGATTTAAACTCCCATTTTTTTAAGCGTTCTCTTGAATTAATTCTTACCTATGTACAGATAATTTTTTATTGTAGTTTGGCTGGAAATAAGTGTTCTTAAATACTTTCACCAACAAATATTAAGCTTTGGTTACGAATAAGAAATTAGCAAGCAATATATTGAACAATTGGTCTCCGGGAAACATCGTCCATTTTTTTAAAAAAATCGATGCCATCGACTATTTTTTTAAAAAGAAAATGCTTATATGTATGGTACTTATATTCACAGTGATTATGAAGGAGTAAAATTTCAATTTCAAACAACGCTTTGAGTTTTGAATATCTATCTATATATTGTAATGAGGTAAAATTGAGTAGGCTCATGATAATTTGTGAGGACTTAAAAGTCTAGGCAGTATGGACCAGTCGTTGTAAAGAGGGTTGTATGAAGGTTGAAAGGGGGAAGTTTGACCCTTTTGCAGAGTGTGCTGGACAATAACAACAAAAGCAGAGCGGACACAAAACTAAGCAGTATGTTTTAAGATTTCCAGAGTCGTGATATGCAGTCGCAGGATAACGGACGAATTAATATTTTAACGTGTAAAAATGTTGTTGGGAGAGTAACATCTGTAGGATCGTGGCCGAGGAAAGAGAAAATTGTAAGAAAATTTAAAGTTTACCGAGGAGCTACTTCGGAGCCTTATACAACGAAAGGAGTATTTATAAGTGACGTGGAATTAAAACTAAAAGCAGAACATGTGTTTTATTGAGTGAGATTGTGAAAGTGATCTGCGGAAGCCGAAGGAAGGGAAGAAATTATATTACTTTCTGTACTGCAGATAAGTCAAAATAAACTTTATATCGCTGAAAGTTGGTAACATATTTGCCACTCAGCCTTTGACGTATATCTTCCCAGGAAATAGAAGCTCGGGAGAAAGATTAAAAAAATAATTAAATTTGCATTAATGTTATCCTTTTAAATAAGCTACTGTGTACCGAAACAATTTGCCGTTGTTATATATAGAAACCTGCAAATTACAAAAACCAACATTACAATGTATATAGTTTAAGTTTTCTAGAGATATAAAGTGTGCAGCCTCCAAACAAATGGTACTTATCGAATATTTGCAAAAGTAGGGGGTCCAGAAAGGCATATTTAAAGTTGGTAGCCTCCAGGAGTGCTAGATTTGGATATGAGATAATGTTGTGGAATGTTGGCCCATTGCGGCAGATGCAATGAACAGTTTTTGCTGGCTGCCTCCTCCGTCCTTGGATGCAGACGCAGGCTCGGTCAAGGGCAAAACCGTTCCGGCTGCCTAACCTGCGAGGCTACGTAACCAGCAGCTAATTACGTACTTTGCAGAAACTTAATCCTCCTCGGGAGACGCGCTCTGAAAAATTCACGAGAGTGCGGCAAAGTTTCGTAACACACACATACACATATACTCCATGGGGGGGCGTACGAAAGTGATAAACGCGCCCTCATTTAAATGCTTAATGGTCGCTAGAGCAGTATCTCTGCGCAAGTGGCTAACAATTGCCAAGAAACGCGCAACTTCATTACGTGCGGGTACAGTCCGGGGTTGCTACAAACCTGGCTCATTAATCTCTTCCTATAAAAGGAAAAGTTCATTAGAACAGACGAGGAACAGGCCTATAAAGGCATACGAAATAAACAGAAGATACTTACTGAACTTATATTCTGTAGGGTCCAACCAGAATCCCAACCCTTCCCACCAAAAACAGTTTTTACGTCTGAATACACACAGCATACAGACAGTGAAACACAGTAGCTTCTAGTTTAATTAAAGCAGGATTTACAGTGAACAGCTCTAATCAGAAATTGATCAGGTTAAAATAACATTCCTCCATAATACTATTATTCAATGCTTACTATTGCATAGATCATGAGTGGCCAATATTTTTCATACCAAGCGCCAAATTTTTGGCAGACTAGTTAAGATGCGTCACGCACATTTTATAGCGTGATACGTTCATAGTTAGGGGTTGGTAAATAGGTGCTTCGCACAGCAATATCTTTGACGCAGTTAAATAAATTAATTTACGCCAGTTTAAAGAAGCACCAATTTCTAAAAGTCAAGAACGGTGTTTCTGTACGAGAGGGTGGTGGCTTCTTGGTGAAGAGAACTCTGGACTACAGTTGTTGGCACTGAGAGTGGGTTCGGCTTGGAACTTGGAATTGGCTGTTCTCTCGGTTTGCCAGAACAACTGTTATTAAATTCTTCTATTTCTGACTTTTGGTCATTCATTGAACTTATTTATAATACGTGTCTAACTGAACAATAACACAAACAGGCTCAGGAATGCACCACTTTTAATCGTCCAAAGCACCACGGTTTGGCCACCTCTAGACTAGATCAAAGAAATGTAAAATTATAGCTTGAATATTATTCATTTATCCACGAATATTCCTATATAATACTTAACTACTTATATAATGAAATATTTTTAATTATCACCATTAGAAATAATTTAATTTTAGACTGTCTATTGCATAAAAAATGTAAAACCTATAAGGCTCTGCGAATGTGGTTTGTTCTTGCGAAGTCATTCAGAACGAAACGTTAAGGGTTTTCTCGGTTGAAAGGGCCAAAAGAAAAGTCGCTTGGGAGTACTTTCAGATCCCAAGTCTTCATTCCCTTGTCTTCACTCTTCGTCTCCAACATCTATACATCAACTTCTTTTTATACAGAAAACTGTCCCGGTTTTCAGGACGATTTTCTAAAAATTTTGCCGTATCATGTCATCCCTTAAATTTTTAATGTTTCTTCTGTCCCGTTTCAGCCACAATATTCATTTGAAACCGAATCTTCCCCCTTCATCACTTTAACATATCCGACCAATTAAGTGGCATTCGATGACTACATTTCTGGGGCAAAAAATTATTTCTTCTCCAGGGAACACGATCCCGACGTTCTGGAGAAGTCAACTTATTACCTTGGAATCCCTTTGGTCTAGCGCTCTATCACACAGTGAATTCCAGATGCTGCAAAAAAATTTAAAAAAATCGCGAAAAGAACGCGCGTTGGAGTATAATACTATACCATAAACCATTAGTACAGAAAGGTTTATATAAAGAGTACACCAATAAGAATGGCGGAAATACTGTATAAGTGGCCACCTATAAAACGGAGTCATATCATTTCGCGAAATCCTTCCTTGCCTGTGCTATCCTACTCTTTATGTGTACAGTACTTGTAGTTACACCCTTGGTCATTCCACTGTTTCCCGTATTCCATTCCATTACCTTGGTGTCTTCTCCTGACTCCCCTAATACTACAATATGTCGACAAAGCGTATGGTTTTTATTTCTTCTCCTTGCAGTATGATTCATTTTCCATATTCCGTTTTAACTTTCTTCATCGCCTGTTATATATATAATTAAACAATATGGGCGACAGACTGCATTTCTCTCACTCCTTTCTACATTTCTGCTTTTTTTTCTTGCCCATCAATTCTAATTACTGAAGACTGTCTTCTGTGGAGGTTATGTACAAACCTTCTTTCTCGGTATTTTATTCCTGTATTCTTCAAAATCCTTAATAGTGTGTTCCAGTTCACACTATCAAACGCATTTTTTATAATCTAAAAATTCCATTTATGTAGGTCGGTTTTTTACTGTCCTGTCTCCTAAAATTTGACGCAAAGTCAATATTGCATCTATTAGGAGTTATATTTAATACTTTCAGTTCACGTCTGACGCTAAGGAGAGCTAGAAAAATATTAGTAATTTTAGAGTATATATATGGACTTCAAAACTATCCAATAACTTTTTTAATGATATCGACAAAATTTTAAACTTCCAATGTATAAACTGCGGACCAATGAACAATATAAAAAAAACGAGGCGAATTCCCTTTCTATATTTCCTAGTTGAACAGGTGAGTTCCAAATGCTAAAACAATGATAAATTTTGGATTACTGATTTTTATTAAACCTTTACGCCGATATTTCGCCACGAAGTGAGGTTTAAATTCATTGCTGTGGGCAACGACCCACTGTGCCACTCTCCATTGTAAGCATTTTTCATTGTTGTCACTCCAGCTGTGGGTTGTACCTTTTTATTTTACTATTATCATTATTTTCAATGCAGCCATTATGTGGTCTCAAAAACACAACACACGACTTCTGCACAAAACACCCCCTGAGACAAAAGGGTGCCAGCTTTCTGTCATCTTCAAATGTGTGCGTATTCCTTTTTGGTTCGTTAATGTATCGAAGCTCTATTGATTTTCCTTTTTTTGTGTTTAAACGTGCTTAGACCTTGACGCATCATTGTTATCTAGTGAGTGATTTGCAGAGTCAAGTACCACCTGGCTTTGTTTTGCATATCACTTCCCCCATCCCCCTCTTTAAAACGTCCAGTTTTAAAACCCGCAACATGGAGATTGAAATTGTGTTCCTGATTTGAAGCGGTAAACAGTAATTACTTTTCATTTATTATTAGTACGCTTATTAATAAATCCGTAGTTTATCTGATCCGATTGATAATCGAAATCGAAAATTATATTACGTTTTTTATTTGAGTGAAATTGCTTTATGTTTACATTAAACCGAAATGTTCTTTAATCACTCCAAAAAAGATGAAACCCCTTAATAATTATTATTCATTCTGATTTCGGTAGCGATGGTGTAAAATATGAACATTAATGCATATTTCATTTATGCAGTTATTTAATCTATTTATTTGATAACAATTTCAAATTGCTTTTTCGAATATAACTAGTGACAAAAGCTTTATACATATTTTATCACAATAAAATGTTTTAATACGCTGTCAAGTATATTTCTGAGTTAACAAATTAAGAAATATTTTTCAACAAAATTATTTACGTTCTATAAATTAGCGACTAATAGAGACCAGTAGAATTGAGTATAAGCAAAATACAATAAACATCGGCTCACATAGTTACCTTCCCAAATCTTAGGTAAATGTATTTGTAGTCACCTAATACCATTGGTTACATACTAAAATATGTGGCATTAATCAGGTTTTTTATTTTTACCCTAAATATTTTTCTCTTGGCAATAATTTAGATTTTTTGATAATAATCTAGTCCTTCTATGTAAACAATTCAATCATACAATTTATTATTTTATTATTAGCTCTCTTAATACGTTATAGGGAAATATATGGCTTTCTACCAGGGACTTTTCCACGTCTATATTTTTCATTTTTTATATATTGTGATTAAAATCGATGGAGCGTTATTTCTTTAACAACAGATTGACTTAGAACTAAAATAGAGATTGCTTAAGCAGAATCACACGAAAATAAATTTTCTAGGGTAACGAAGAAGAGATTTCTAATGTCGATGTGGAAAATTAAAGTTTGGTTTCCACAAGTTGCCGGCATGAATTCCATGGTGCGAGTAAGAATTCAGACTGGTTAAATCTTTTACATAGATGAGCCTGTAAAATTATTTTTCGTTCTTAGAGGAACATAAAATTTATTACGTCTATTATCTAATAAAATAAGATTTTAAATCAGTCTTAATTAAAAAAAAATCTTTGGTACGTAGTCCATAATTTAAAAAGTCTACTTTTTAGAGAAGGCAAGATATATATAATAAGTACCTGATATTGATAAATAATGCGAATATATTATACTAAGTGTGTCATACTAGTGTCTTAACAACGTACTATACCTGTGGTAAGGTCTGTACTAATTCTTCAGTGGAGTAGGTTTGACCAAGTAAAAAGTTATTGATCTTGTTTGTATTTATTTTGAACAGTTTAATGGAGACTGGAAGTTTATTAAATATTCTAATAGTCAAATAATGAACACTCTTTTGTATTACAGTTAGAGACTTCATCTTCTTGTGTAAATTATATTTATTTCTGGTATAAAAGCCATGCAAATCTGCGTTTGTTGTGAATAGGTGACTGTTATTAATCACAAATAACATTATTTATTGGATATACTGGCAAGTAAGATTAAGTTTTTCCATTTTCTTGACGAGCCTCTTGCAAGATGTCATTTGGTAAAATCTGAGATTTTTTGTGTAGATTAAAACTTTGTATTTCCCTGATACATTACCCCCAAATATTATACCATATGCCATTAAGGAGTGAAGTTATGCAGAATAAACTAATTTTCTTGGTCCTCTACACCTTGACATAATTTTAACAGCAAAGGTTGCCAAACCTAGTTTTTTAGGAGAAAATTAATGTAATCTTTCCAATTTAATTTAATGTCTACAGATATACCTAAAATTTTGAAGTATTCAGCTTCACTTTTTTCACAATTATTTGTTGTTAGTTGAGTTCAATGTAGCATCGTTTGAAGCTGCACGAAATGACTCTCACAACAATAGACTGACAAGCCATTAACTGGAAACCAGAGAAGCACCATTATGATTCGAATTTTACTGATACGCTGTTTTTCATTTTCTGACTGCTAGATTTCTTAAAATAATAAAATTGGGACTGATTTCGAATGTTTTCCCTTCTATTTAATTTTTCATCGTCGTTCTCATCTATAATGCCTCTCAGATTCTTCTCCCTTCAGAATCCTTAGAGTTTAACTTTCCCACAGTTGTGGTGTTTCATGAGCAGAACCGAAAGATCTTACGCAGTACTGACTAAAAAATATCCTTGGCTGTATTATTACATCGGGTACAGAATGTATACTGATAATTATACTTTCTAGTAGATATTTTTTTGCTGTAGTCTAAGAGCAACATCAGATAAAAAATGTTAATACATACTTTTTTCTCTTTCGTCTTCCGTGCCACTGTCATGATTAATCTTTAATTATAAAAAAAGGCTCCACAAACGCCGTTACATTTTTTGGGTGTGGGGAGAGGGTGAAATCCTTCAGCAGGTTCGTTTCCCTTCCGTCGTCGTCATTTCAGAGAAATTTCATGCACTTGCTAATGACCCGATGGAACTCGAAAGGAAACAACCTCTATAAAGAGTCTGACTTTATTGGGCAGCGTCGAAAAGTTTCACCAGTTACGCAACGTTCGCTTGGAGCCTATTTATAGCCTTACCTGTCCGTTGACTTTCGCTCGGCCAAAGTGATAAATAATTGTTGTTGAGTGCGGTTTTGTGAGTGTCGCAAGAGGGCAGGGCAAGTTGTAAAGTGCGGACGTGGGCGAGGTTATCGCGCTCCAAGTTATCGAGTGTCTAGTGCATACGAATGCAAAACAAGGCGACACCTTCTAGAAACACTAGTAAAACAATCACTGAAACGTAATCATTAAATTCATTTCCATAAAATACAAGTTCTGGTACCCGTAATAGTTTTCCTTGCCTTGCAGAAATTTAGGCTATATTGATTTTATTATTCGAAATTACAGAAAAGCGTATGCCCAGTCCATGCTTTCAGCTAAGACGCTTTTTTCTCAGGTGTGTAATAAAGTAATTTTTTTCTTCAATATGATAAGTGGGAAGGTTTTAAATTATTTTCTACCTCCCGTGGATGTGGAACCTTTCTAGTTGCGAGGAGAGCGTAGGCGACGGATCCCGGGAAGCCTTTTGTTTATCCTCTCGAGGGAATTTGTGTTTCCATATTGGCTTCTTCGTGGACACCTGTTTTCTTTTGCCGAGCCGAGGAATGTTGTCTAATTACTTTGCGGGCGAGCTTTAACATTCAGGCACGCAGCAGCCACAAAAATGTCTACCTTGCTGCGAGTTTCTCATTGACTTCCTGATCTCGTACGCTAGGACGTTCCTTTGTGACTGTTTTGTCCCTTCCATTTGTTTCTGGCTGGCTTTAATTTAGCGGCTAACACCATGTGTCTGTTATTTTAAGATTTTCATCGTCATTTTATTTCACCTGTGTTTCAATGGAAGCATTTCTACTTCCTTTGAGTTGAATACATGCACCATTGATCAATTTAAACAACGTCCATTATTCACTAAATTCCTAGAAATAGGACTGTGAAGAATTAGTAAATTGTAGGTGAGACTAGCTTAAATTTACAAGAATGAAGGGCAGTTTAATCGGTCTTCGAGACGCCGACTCGTACTAGCTCAGTGGTAGTGTACCCGCCCGGAAAGGGAAAGATCCTGGATTCGAGTCCTGGGTCTGGTAGACATGCTTCCTTACTTATCTGTCTTCTAAATTTAGCTATACGCTCTTAAACCTAAACAAAAATTGAATCATTTCTACATTCTTTGACTTTATTTCATGTTACACATTTTCATAATCTAAAATTCATTAATGTATAAAACACGATAATTGCGATTTCCACATTGAGAAAATACTACTAATGTTTTTGTTTTTCTCTTCATTTACTTTTATTCCCACTAAATCGTAACTTTGACATTTCTTTAAAATTAAATTGAATGACAAATTCTCAGACAAACCAAGGTTTGATTCAATTCTTCCTACAACGTTTCGTTCTCGCATCTAGGGCTTATTCACGTTAATGTTTTCAGATATATTAGAAAATATATTGTAGCAATATTACGTTTATTAATAAATTTAGATAAAATAAATAATATTGTTAGTCAAGCATTAATTTAGACAAAATGAGTTACAAATATATAGAATTTATCGCCCTTGACTCTAAAGACAGTTACAACGGAAATGTGATTTACGAAAACGGAGCAACAACGAAGAAACAGAGGGAAATTAAAATAAATAATGTTGTAAAAAATTCAATCATTAGAAAGTTAAACTAAACAATATAAATTGAAAGGATTTAAAATAAAAAAGGATACAGAACAAAATTTCATCAAAATAAGTGTAGATAATTATCAAATAACACATTATCAATCGAACAATATATATTATCAATCGGAAAATAATTGAAATAATCTATAATAGAAGTTAAAAAATATATTTCAAGAAATTTTTGAAAATTTTTTTCATAAAAATGTTAAATAGAAAATAATATAGGTTTTCTTTGAAGATCAGTGTAGGAGAATGTCGACAGGAACAGGGAATCTAATCCCGGGTCCGGTTGACATTTTTCAATTCTAATCTTATAAATGTAGTTTGTATGACATTCAATTGAAAATTTAAATTTCACTGCTTATGGGAGAATTTTTCAGGTTTAACCAGTTTTTGATACTCTCTCTTCGTTTCCATATTAAGTAGTGATCTATTGCAGTCCACCATTCCGCACGCTGTGCGTTTGAGTTTATGCTTTTATCTTGTTTGAGTTTTAAATTAACTGTTTTCTATTTATAGTAAATATTCTCTTGCTCATGTTAACGGCGTAAAAATAGGTCTTGTTGCATCTTTCTCGTTCCTATAGATTTAATATATTGTTTATTATCTATGAGAACCAACATTATGAAAATATAATTTTCTTAGATATTACTTAAAAAATCTGTATGAAAGCGCTAGACGTTGAATTTGCAAGTACAGTAGTTTGTATTTAGGAGCAACTCGTACAAATGCTTTATTGAACTTTATGGGAAACAAAATACTTCAGATCCATCCCGATATCGGCTTCCTCTTTTCCGGAATTAATTGCACCTTTATATTTGGGAGTCGAGTTCCACGTTAAAAGTTTAAACTATTCACTCGTTCTAGTGGCATCGTCATAAGACGCCTTCCGACGTCGTCATCGTATCTTGAGAGTGAAACTTTGGACGCTTCTTCTACTTCCGCGAACTTAGATTGAAGCTTTCAGAGCCTTTGATGTCGAGCGATCTTCTCGGGAGGTGCGTCGTGCTTCGCGTGACGAAAAGAACAAACTACTTGCGGTGATGGTGAGAAATATCGCGGGGGACAGGAAGGAAGATACGAACACCGAGCTGTACGAAAACTTCTGCTTAAAGTCCGTTTTAAGATTTAAGATTTATTGTTGTTTCCATTAATCATCGATTGAGGAAATAGGATATCATACATTAAAAATTATAAATGAACAATATAAAGTACATAATTAAAGACAAATAAACTTAAAATAAATTAGTAAAAGAAAGTGTATATAGACAAAAGTCAATATAAACACAACACGGACACACACTGGGAAACACAAACAAGCACACACTGAGGAACACGCAATGGAGTTTTAACTACTTGGAGCTCTGCGACCAGGAAACTGTCCTTCCCTCTGTCGTAGCTCCAGGAAATACATGAAACAAACAAACAAAAGACCAGAAAAAACTGAATAGAAATTTTAAGATATGTGATGTGCTATTTTATAAGGCAGCTCATTCAACACTTTTTTGCAGGAACCTTGATTTAAATACTAGATTAAGAAAATCCTGTACCGAGTAAAACGCGCCATTTAAAATAATAGTTTTACTCTGCTTCACGAAGCTTTTGTAGGTACTATTTTTAACCTCTGGCGGAAGGCTGTTGTATAAAATTATCCCGGTATTGTGAATACTTTTCTGGTGTAGAGCAAGGCGATGCTTGTCCGACCTTAGAGCTGAACGATTTCTGGTCGCGTATTCATGAAACTCGCCATTTGTTTGAAACAAATTAGTGTTTCGCTTTACAAACTTTAATATTTCATAAATATATACGCTTGGTAAAGTAAGTATTTGCAAACTTTCAGACTGATAAGTAAAATAGAACATTAAATTCGAATTTATATTTATATTAATGATCGGTATCTAATAATCCAGCCATGCCAAGATCAAACTGTGCCGGGATTCTGGCCATCTTATTACTACCTTCAAATCGGTTTTAACATCAGGGAGTCGTTTAATAATGACGATAACAAACAGTAGTAGTATGAATCAGCTTGGAAGGCGTAAGACATAAACGTCATTGCCATTCAGTGCTGATAAAGAATGGTTATTATTAACGTTGAAACTCCAAGTAGAAGGGCTGATAAGATAGCAGTATAATCACACGATGATTAATAATTCAGTTAATTTGACATTTATAAAATTAATAAAAAACACTAAAACAGTCCACCGAGCAAAACAACTACTATAGTATCCAACTCATTAGATATGCAGCTGAAGTAAGGGTTTACAGTAAATAAAAGACGGCCAATAAGTCAGAATATAATTTAGAACTATTTAATTAATATAAATACGACGTTCCGTCTCCCTTTCGAGACTTTATCAGGCATACCACAAACATAACATTACAAAAGATTAAATATGGGGTATATGTTACAATTTTTATTTATATACAACAGCGTTCAAAACTTACAAATTTTAAGTTTTACGTTGAACGGCTCCCAATTGATAAGCACTATAAATTGATAGTTTCATTTGAAATGTGTACATGTAGTCTCATGACTATTTCGAGTGGTTTTTCTTTGAATTAAAATTTTTAGCATCGATTTAAAATTCAAATCACACGAGTGTTACATTCCATGAAAATTAGTTGTTAAAGATTAGAAAACTTCAATATTAGGTATCACAGTCACGAGGAAAAATTCTAAACAGCGCATTAAATTGATAGTGATTCCTTAATTTAATATTAGATTCTCAATCCGAAGCTTGTTTTACCAGTATTTAATTCCAATTTTAATATTCGATGCGTCGAAAGGCAGTCACGTACAAATTTTATATACTGGTTATTTACGTTGTATTTCTTGCGTGAGGCAGCGTTGGTTTATACGGTACTGTGGGCATTTCCTTTATCTGCGAATGTTGTGAAACGTGAGCACACAAGTTTATTCGGTGCCAAACAATGTGAGACTAGCGTTCGTCTATTCCTGACGAACGTGCTGTTGAGTAAAGAGATAAACAATTTGAGGAGCCAATAAAAGCTGGCTTGAGGCTGGTCATGGGTGCTTTGCCAAAATTAAACTTCCGCCTGTTCAAGTAAAACTTCGATTTAAATACAAACTTCCTGGTTTCTTAATTTATTTTTCGACGGCAGCAGCAGTAACAACCACTTGCATAACGATGTGCTATTTCAGTATAAGAGATTATCGAGAAGCTGTGTATAAGACAAACAAATTCATGCATGACCTATTTTTCTTTTTCGGTAACCATTAAATAATACCGAAATTAATAATATTTCACGTAACGTAAAAAATTATACGTAAATAAATTAAACGAAAATATATGTAAGCAAAATACAAGCTTCATTTAACTGCGACGTTTCGTCTTCAAATTTGGTACTTCAACAGGTACAAAAAAATTACGTATGTCATATACTTAAATCACATTTCCATAGTAACTGTCCATTGAAAGAGCCCATAAAATATTATATTTGTACTTCTATTTTTAATCAAAATTATTGCTTAATTAGATACTTCAAAATTTAAAACACCTGAAAAATTTGTGTGTACCTGAGGAAGACCCAAATTTTAGGACGAAACGACGTAATAGCATAAAACTTCTGCTTTGCCTGTAGGCCCTAGTATATAGTCCTCTAATTTAACGTTAATACCGCAATTTATTGATTTTTCCCGTTTTTCTTTTAGATTCATTTGTCTTTTTTAAAAAATCTTTCTAATTAATGTAACTGGAGTTCAGTAAATATGATTTCATATTTATTTGGCAGAATAGTATTATTTTTTCTTCTATTCAATATCGTATTTTCTTGCTATATAAATATTTATACATATATAATACCTGTGCTTTTTTATTGTTTGCTAATATAATTTAAGTTTAAGTATAAATAAACCACAATGAATGCCCAAAAGTTAGATGCATAATAATTAAATTCAAGACGTTTCGTCTCCCCCAACTTTAGGTACCTCTTCAGTTCTTTAACCTAAAATTTATAAATTTTCATGTTGCTCCTGCAACGTCCAGGTTCAACAATTTTCGTAAATTTTAATAAAAACTGAGGAAGTCCCTAAATTTTTTGGCCTGGTACGTTAAAAAAGCAACATAAAATTTTGTATGTTTTAATTAAAGAACTGAGATGGTCCCTAAAGTTGGGGGACGAAACTTCTTAAATTAAATTATTCAATTTCCAATTTTTGGCACTTCTTTGTGTTTTTTAATACTAATATTAAAGAGCGAAGGTTTTCCCGGTGAAATTGTTCCAAGTACAAAGCTCCACCATAGTCGTCAGGTAGACTGTGAGTGTGACTGTCGAAACGTTGTCTAAACAAACTTTGATCAGGTTGAAACACGAAAATTGTATTTAGAACTAAGTCAGATAGTGTAATTACTTTATTTATAAACTTAGTTGTGCTTTAAATATGTCTCAACGTACATATACTGATGGGGAGATTATTTTAAAATATATTTCGGTTCATCTCTTCGTGCATTGCTTCTTTTTAAGATTCGTCGATTTTCTTCAATCTGTAACGCGCCTCTATTATATGGTCGTGCTTCTATAAAAATATACAGCATAGTTTTATCTGTATTTACCCGTCTATTTAATTGGTTCTAACAATGAGTGTGAGTCAATTTAATAAAATTTAGCTGCAAGCTCGATGATTTTAATAAGAAGGCTATAATTGCCAATGAATTATTCATAAACTTTCTCGGCTTAACGCTTCCTAGTATAGCATGCAAAGACGCTGACGTTTATTTTCAAATGTAAATGCTTCATAAACAATTAATTTGTAAGTATTTTAGAGACATGTAGAATACATGTACATTTCATTATACTTGATGCAAAGATAATCGCTTGGAATGGGTTATTATTAAGAATTTAAATTTTGAAGTGTGTCAGCATGTTGCACCTACGACACAGAACTCATTTTAAAAGCCCTTTAAAGACTGATTTCAGTTTTTGCAATTTTTTTTGGACTTAGAAATTGCCATTTTTGTTTATTTTTTGTCGAAACGTAAAATACTCTGTGCATTGTATCACTTTTCCTTTGACATGTGCACGGAAATTGCGTGTCGTATTATGTGAACCAGCAAGTTCAGGGTCACGTTTATACTACCCTTTATACATAATATAGTCTCTAAGATGACCTTCACTTTTGAAATGCCCTTTACGTTTAAACGTAAGCCTGCGAGTGCATTGCAGTATTCCGTGCTTTAACCTGTCGTGAAGGAAGTAAATTGTGAGCGTACATACCTATGAAATAAAAATACTGCATATTTTTTTCAAGGTTAGCTGGCGTGTGGGCAATGAGAACGTTGCGTGTCGTTCGAGGTTCACGGTTGTACGAGGGGGGATTTCCCCGACCTGGGAGAACCTAATCGATAAGAAGGCAGGTCCGACCCTCGACACTCTCTCTCACACACACGTGCGGTTTTACTTTCGTCCTGCCAAAAGCTGGGCTTAACTAACGCCGGACAAGGAACGACAAGAAATAAGAAAAAAAAAGTTCTCGACGTCGTCTCAGCTTACAAAAAATTCAGTGTTCTAAAGGGAAAGACAGAGGCATGGAGAAAGAAGGGAGATTCCCGGTATTGATCCTCAAGACAACTTTGTCACTCTGGTACTTCACAAGTTATGGTGGCCCTTCCGGAGGCTGAATAAAAACAGAAGAGAGGGGAAAACCTAGACGTCGCTACCCTGTCCTGGCTGAGTAAGATAAAAGCTACTGAACTGTGTAAACACAAATAAACGTCTGACGCGGACGCAATGAAGTTTTGGCAGTCCAATCTAATTCTGTTTGGATGCTCAACAGCGAAGCACAAGGATCTTTGCGATCTTATGCCATTTTTAATGTAATTTCCTAAGATACTGTAGTATCCTCCAAGCAGATTGCAATGTGCGACTATAATTACAGTCTACCATTCTTAGTTCTATGTCAGTATTTAACTATCGTTTCGTGACAAGAATGAATCCCACTAACGTGGCTCACCTTTACTTTTTAGAATTTTCCCGAATTAGAGGGAAGTGTGTGGCGTATACCGGATGACACGAAAAGAAAACAGCGCACCGATTTATTTTTAGCATAAGCTTCACTTTCGTAACTTTCTACTTATCCAGATTTACAGTTCTACAATTTTTTTGTAAATTGTCTGACCAACTGACGTCGCGTCTCTACATCCCTACCCAAGATTGCGTTTTCGCTGAAATAAGGAAACCCGACAAAAATCGTTCTATCCTTGGCCTCGCTCTTCTGTATTTACCCTAATTATTCTACTAGACCCTCTATCCCTTCTTTTGGTCAAAGTCATCTCATTCTACTTATAATTTCCTGGTTAATAACTCTATCCACACATCTGATTTTAGAAATTTTCTATAGCACCACATTTCAAAAGCATCTATTCTTTTCCTTTCTGCAACTCCTACCGTCCACGTTTCATACCCATATAAACGCCATTTTTAGTAATGATTTCCTAATATTCATACTTACGTTAGCAGAAAGTAAATTCCTCTTTTATGCAAAGGCCTTTCATTTCTCCGCTGTGCTACTCTTTATGCCTACTATGTTTCTACCATTCCTAGTTATTACGCTTCCCAAGTAGCAGAATTCCTTAACTACCTTCAAAATATCCCTTCCCAATCTATCACCTTTTGTTATCTAATTTCACGAATTCCTACTATATGTAACTTTAACCTTTACGTTTCCCTTTTTAATTTCTCTTATCTTCCAGCACGGTTTAAGCATTTGACGTTCCACGCTCCGATTCGAAGAACGTCGCTCTTTGACTTTTTATTAAACCATCACGAATAGTCTCCGTCAGGAGATCCGAATGGGGGACGATTTTGCTTCCGGAATATTTTACCCGAGAGGCTGACATGATATTGTTATGCATTTAGCGTCGCATGACCGCGGGATATTAAAGACACGGCCGTAGAAGTGTTAATTATTTAAACATTCTGGATAAATTTCAGCAGGAAGGTATCAGCCAACCAGAGTACATGCTCCTGTGCTCTTAAATTATGCGCATAATGTTGGTTTATGCCAGAAAAGAAGTAGCTATTATTAAAAGGTTAATTAGGTGACACATTTCGCTGTCTATATATGTCGTTAAAACTAGAAACATTTGAGAACTTGGTTCCCTTTGGAGTGGTACCTCGTTAGGCATAACACGTGCTGCACTCTCTCTCTCTTTTCCTATGATGAAAAAAAATGAAAAACGGCCAGCGAGCTTGCGGCAGATTAGTTGTAATCACGGTCACCTCATTATTCCCCAACCCACCCCTACATTTTTTTGAACAACTGCAACGCTTAATCATCCGTCAGATGTGTGTCCGTCCACACGAGTCGCTTGTGTACGCGAATTCCCAATAGACGACAGAACAGGATGTAGTGCAGTTCGTCACTGACACCACCAACACCAGCCGAAGTGTAAATTAAGTCTGCCCCGCTTAATTAACAGCCAGCCATTTACGCGATAAAATTGATCGCTGTGGAATACTTGTAGCCTATCACGATTCACATATGCGGTTTGTCTCCCGGTCTGCCACTTGTGCGCGACGATTATATAAAATGTTTACCGACTCTGCATAATGGTTTATTGGCTTTTGTCACCTGGAAACCGGCTCTGATTACAGGGTACATGTATCAAAGGTCAACATTTCTGAAGCTTGATGAACACTGTCGCACTTGGTCACAGGCTGCACAGATGAGGTCTTAATTCATAATTTTGGGTTATCAATAAATGCTACACTTTTACTTATACTCATTTCTGAGTGTATTTGCACAAGAAAAAATATTTTTCTATGATTCAGCCATCAATGTAGTGTAAAAGATGAGGTCTTAATTCATAATTTTGGGTTATCAATAAATGCTACACTTTTACTTATACTCATATCTGAGTATATTTGCACGAGAAAAAATATTTTTCTATAAATCAGCCATCAATATAGTGTAAAAGGATGCTATATGACGGAGAATTTACTATTTTAAAATGAATAATTACTTAATAATGAAAAATCCATTCACTTAACATTTATTTAATTTACTATCTATAATATAATTGGATCACTTTTAAGCTACAAAGCCGCCTTTTTACGATTAAAAATGCATATTTTACAATATTTACACTAGTACTAGGATATTGACAGAAGATTACATACAGTGTAATTACCCTTTCTTCTCAGCTTAGCTTGGAACTTTCCGCTGAGATGACGGTCGTCCTGTTACAATTTCCAATATCTTACTGTCTTAATGATCACTGGTTAAATCTGCTCCACCGATGGTTTGGGCAAAACCCCATGTCTGTTCACAACCTGACGTCACAGAATCTCGAAGACTTTGAAAAAGCCTAGGTTGCGCCAACTTGTCGAGGTTTTATTACCTTGTCTGTAACCTTCTTCAACTTCTCTCACACTGCTTGCCTTTTTCTATCGCCAAATTCCGTATGTAGTTTTGTTTTACAGTGCAGTAACACCCAGCAAAAAATTGATTTTCGAATTATTATTTATACACCATACAATTATGAAATATTGAGATCATATTTTCTATCCAATTTGATTGATGTCTAATCTCCTTCCAATTATGGTAACGTCAAATTCTGACTCGATGGAAAAAAAATCACAACGCTTGTTCCACTTGGTGACAAATAATGAACTTGCAGAAAAAGATGTACTATTTAGATGTTAAAATGCGGCGTTTGGAATATTTATGACAATTGTCCCTGTAGCGTCAGCTATATGAAACATATGTGGAGTAAAATACTGCCACCTAAATTCTTATTTACAAAAGCAACAGGCTTGATTCAACTCAATTCTGTTTTAGCTGATAATGCTTCGAAATTAAATTTTCTGGTTATTTTACAGATTTTTTGATGCAAAGTGCTATATTGTGAATAGCTACAACTATTTTGCTTTCTCTCACCAGAATTCTCGAACAATCTGACATTTTCCAATGTTCCAGGGGCTGTCGTAATTAGTTTCGTCAGACATTCTGAAGCCACTGGGGGGGACCGTTCCTAGATGTTGCGTGCTTATTTGAGGGGGGGGATTGTTCCCCACTCTCCCCTTTCTCCTCACTACGGTCGCTATCAGGAAGGCAAGTCAAGACGCCCCGGTAATAATTAGTATGGGATCCGCACTACTACGCACATGGTTTCCACCACCTCCCCAAAGCACAACCGTCATCAACATTTCCATATCCGGATAGATCCCACAAGCCGCAGGAGTTATTAAGGCCAAGGAAATTGGTACGCATCTCCGCATCAAGACGCGTTCCGTATACAATGTGGTAGTTCTGTGTGTATCAACTGGGGAATACTGCTTCCGGAGATCCGTAGAAGCGGGCATCCGAGGTCCTTCACTCGTCTCTGATAGGATTTATCTGTTACAGCGTTTTCAGATTTTCGGTTTCACACAGAAATTTATGTAGAGCCTAAAAATATAGCTTAGGCAAGAGAGAATAACTTTAAAATAAACACTACGAATTACGAGCTAATATGCTCCGCATTTGGAATCTTGCAAAGAAGAAGATTGATCGGCAATTCTACTGATTCCTCTCAAATTAATTAGGTTGTGTTTGCGAATAACTGACATCTGGTTTACCAACACATTTTCGTATTTTAAAGACTGAGCTGATTCTGGATCATTGTGAATATTCTACAGCTACATAATTTCTTACCATCCCACCATTACGCCTTGTGTTCACGGAAAAGAAAACTACAGAATTGTAACAATCCTATTTACAATTAATTTTAATGTTTTAACTGCCAAGTAGATGTATGTCTCTTATAAACCTCCACACATCAACATCCGTCTCCAAATTAAGTTCTGTCGAGGAAAAACTGTCCGCTGGTTTCTCCCCAAAACTATCCAGATTTTATTCATGCATTTTTAAAACTTCGGCCGTCAACTTCTTCTATTGGCCATCAATCACATATTTCCTCGAATCTTAAATAAAGCAATCCATTTTTCTCTCCAAACATGAACAACTGATTTTTGTCAGCTAAAGAAATCCGAGGTCGTTAAATGACTGTAAAGATCAGTTTGTTTAATTATTCTCAGCACACTTTTAAAATAATTATTTAAGCTTTAAATAATGGTTTTTTATCTCGCGCAGCTATATCACCGTTTACATACTGAATAATAATATTCATCCCCCCCTTTTCAATTCCCTTCCTATGCTATTAAAGGGGAGTTGTCTGTTTCAGGTTGACTGACCCTCATGTAGCCTGATAACCCAAAAAGAAGAAGACATTATTTTATTTTTTCCAGAATGATTATGGGACTTACTTTTGGTCATGCTTCGTACTCTATCTCTTTTTTTTCAAGGTTCTCACATTCCGATGCACCTTCGCCTATTTTAGGCGGTGTATGTACTGGGATCGAAGACCTTGGGCATACGGTAAGAGTTGTCCGCTGATCCCAACTGCCAACTGTCTTCTAAAATGGGTGGAGACACGGAGAGGGGAATGCTGCTACCTCATAGCAAACCCAGCCCAGATTTTCTACGGTTTTCCCTGTGTCTCTTTCAGGGAAAACACCGGGTAGGATCCTTAAACTATAGCCTGGGGGCCCTAGTCAACCCTTGGCTACCTTGCTCTACCTTCTAAATCCCCTCCTTTACCCTTCCTGTGCTATTAACGAGGAGTTGCCTTTATCAGGATCACCTTCATCTAGCCTGTTACCCCCCCCTCAAAAAATACTATTCTAAACAAACGTCACGCATTCGAAACAAAATTTTTATTTTTATCTCAGGATTCCAAAATCGTCGTCTGCAATGAAATAATTTACTAAATTTACAAATTTTTAAGGTTCGCGTACCTATAACACACTATTTGAGAAGAATAAATTACCCATTTTTACAACATAATACACAAATGCGCGGATCAATGTTCTTTGCCAATATATGAAGTACGCCGTATTTACTCCAGAATCATCTCCTTCAACTCTCTCCGGAAAACATCAATGTCCTTTTAAAGCTCTTCCACTTCTGAAGAATACCCAAAGTCGGAAAAAAATTGAGTATTTTTACTCTGAAGTCCTCGAGTAGGATATTCATATTAAGTTCAATATTACGATTATTTAGTGACTGATAATTTTGTATAAACGTCTATAATCCTAGAACGGTTCAGAATTTGCAACTTATCCATACTCCAGATATTGTAAATAAGAATCTTATGGAATAGATAATCGTCCAGGAAGATACGTTCAGAGAAATGTTTAGATCAGAAGATAACTGAACGTATAAAATCGAATCAAAATGTTTGCTGGTTTAGAATAGAGACGCCTATTACCGTAGCAGTGAGCTACTTGCTACATATTAGTCTAGACTAGACTAGTCGAAGTGACCTCTAACGTAACGGTACCATATCCTCCATACCAAGAACTCAATTGCTGCGTGTAATTCTTCCTTTCCTTTTTTTCTTCTTCTTCCAGTAAACAGTTAAGTAGAGCAGACGATTCGCGTCCCAAGTCACTCAAGGACAACACTTTTCTTTGTTTCGAGTTATCAGCTTCAGGAAACACAGCGACCTGGTAAAAAGAGCCTCTGCACTTTTATCGCATCGGGGCGGAAGTCTTGTGTCTGCCGGTCGTCAAAATTTATTGCGACCTAATCGTTATACCCATTCTGCTGCTTGTTTCGTGATATTCGTGCGAACCTCAAGGTTTTTTTGGGGCGTAGAAAGTTGTTGCTGCTGGAATTTATGTCTAGATTGAACGAAAACAGCAAATCAGGTTATTTGAAACTGAAACATCTGATGGATAAAAGTTTGAAATAAGTTATTTAATTTTTCGTGTCACGTCAATAATAACGAATTAATAAAAAATTGTTTTAAGACTGCATTTGTCTGTTTAAATAGTATATAAAATATTCAAGAGACTTAGGGAAGTATTTACTGAGTACAATCTTGTATTTACGGATCCAATTTAACAGCTATGTTAGTAATGCGATATAGATCGTTTCAACCTTCATAGGTTTATTTTAAAAAGATATTTTTAAAAAACCTTTAGTAAAAGTATGTTTTACTTGATAAAATCAAAGGGTTGTTTGCCTCTAAAGAGGGGAGGGGTTGGCGAAATACTTTTTCCGTCCTGTAAGTGCTGCTTTTGACAGCTTCGCATCACCGGTTCAGAAGAGTTAAAAAGTATATGAGCCAGATGGCAGCGAGATCGTGGAGAAATCAGGGCCCGGAAATAGGAACGCCTGCTGCAAGCATTTTACCCCTACCACCCCTTCGCGCGATATCAGCGAAGGAAAAAAAAGAGAGTGGGGGGGTTGAAAATATTTGGCACACAGGGGAAATAAAGGAATATCGATTTTATGTTGATGGCATCGTCGCCGTGAACGACTTGGGGGCCGATAAGGACGGGCACCAGCAGTTTCTTTATGGGACAACTTTAAAAATATTCCTCGTTTGTTGCTGGTCGAGCTAAATATTTACGCCAGGAGCTCAGTCATAAAAGTGTCTCATCGGCCTTGGTTCAGAAACACACGGTAAGTCAGGATATCGCACTTACGTATAAACTACGTTCATGTAGGAAACTTAACTTGTTGATTTCTTGCACGTTGTCCGAAATTGTTCACTTTTAAAATGAAGCTACTGTGCGCACAGTAAAATTTAAAAACGAATACAAGATATTTAAATGTATATATGTCCAGAAAAAAAATGTTTCAATGTTATTGTCCTAGGACAGGCTTTCCCAAACTTTTTCTGCATTGGAACACTTCGCAAAATCAGACATTTTAACGGAACCCTTGGTTTATCTTTGTGGTTGGGTAATTCCTACTTCTAAAAATTAATTATTATTTTTAAATATTAAACATTAATGTAACATAAACATAAAAATATTAATAAGTCATTAGTGACTTTGATGATTATTCCCTCGAATTTAAAATTTAATTCATTTCAAACATTCATGTAAGGTAGGAAAAGAATTAAAATCATTCGATTCAGCTGATGAAATCCGAAACTATATTTTTTTATCTGAAGATGTTATTTTATCTCTTGTATTAACATTGTAATACTTGTTTCTTGTAATGATAAGTTAATTGCACTTTGTCAAAATGGCTGCATTATATTCAAGTTTTATCAACCATGAAGGATTTGTTAAAACTTTAACAAAATATTGGTCTTAATTATTTTGTTCCTTCAAGAAGACCAAAAAGGTCAAAAAGTCTTAATAGTGCTTTGTGTTCACTACCCATTTGATCGAACAAAATTTTCTTTAATCTAGATTGAAGTGGTTTTGATTTTACATAGTTTAACACTTTTGTGGCTTCATTCATAACATTTTTTTTTAATTTATGGAAATTTTTGTCACTAATTTTTTTCTACAAGCAATTTCCGATTTTCATTCGCTCCACTTTGTTTTGCTGCTTTGTGAGCTTACCTGACAAGACATAATTAATGTCTTAGAAACAGTGAAATTAATTAGTATACTTTTTAAGGTTGGTTTATTTGTAGGCACTTTATCAAGTTAGATAAAATATAGAATTATAATTTTCAGCCTTTAAAAAAAATATTATCTGTATAACTCTGGGCTATGGTAATCTCTATCTCACTCGTACGCTAGTTTACTGAACACGTTTACTCTTGCTCGTTATTAATCATTTTTCCTATTGTAGCGGAACAAGGAATTGGTTTTCACTCTGTTGTTGAATCTGTTCCGATGTAAACGGAGTTTTCGTCTTACGAACTGATTAAGTGGTATTATAACAGGATATTAGAATACATAGTATAGATAGAAACACTTGGAGTTTGTTTTTGTGGAACACATACTCATGACCCGCGGAACACATTTGGGAAACCCGGTCCTGGGGAATTATTTTTTATATCTATACATTGTAAGTCACTGACGTCGAGAAAGTAATTCCTACCGTTATCACATTTTGATTTGCGGGTTAGCGTCAGTCAGGGCTACAGAATCCGTCCCCCGCAGCTTCTTTGGATTATTGACACTAGACTTGCAAGTTTCGTTAGCCTGTCTCTACAAATAAAAATTGGTGTACAAATTTTTAATACTTGTAAACTATTACACAGTATCCTCCCAATCGGTTTTGAAGTGAGGAATGATTTGATTGGTAAAATTATTCACTATAATTCCAGTGGTTTTAAAATGCTCCATTTTAACGACAAGGAAAATGGTGAGGCGGTATTATTTTGAAGCGTCATTGTTTTTGTTTAGTTCAAAATTCACGCTCAAGCTTATTTTATTATTGTGGTATCACGTTGCATAATTTTGAATGGAGCAAAACCTAGAAGCATGACCCTTAAGTGTTATTGCTTCATTTCTGGTAAAGGGTCGGGTTTTGCGAGTTCAGCAAGATTGTCCTGTCCTTAATTAATTCTGCAGAGGGTCTTTGACTTGAGATCGTGATTTTTTGCTCTCAAATTATGCGAGTTTTTTTTTCGTTTCCCCGACTTGTGGAACACCTATTCAGGACCCGCGGAACTCAGTTTGGGAAACCCGGTCCTAGGGAATTACTTTTTTATATCTATACATTGTAAGTCACTGACGTCGAGAAAGTAATTCCTACCGTTATAACATATTGATTTGAGGGTTAGCGTCAGCCAGGGGTACAGAATCCGTCCCCCCGCAGCTTCTTTGGATTATTGACACTAGACTTGCAAGTTTCGTTAGCCTGTCTCTCCAAATAAAAATTGTTACCCTGAATTAGTGTAAAAATTTTTAATACTGGTAAACTATTACACAGAATCCTCCCAATCGGTTTTGAAGTGAGGAATGATATGATTGGTAAAATTATTCACTATAATGTCAGTGGTTTTAAAGTGCTCCATTTTAACGACAAGGAAAATGGTGAGGCGGTATTATTTTGAAGCGTTATTGTTTTTGTTTAGTTAAAAATTCACGCTCAAGATTATTTTATTGTTGTGGTATCACGTTGCATAATTTTGAATGGAGCAAAACCTAGAAGCATGACCCTTAAGTGTTATTGCTTCATTTCTAGTAAAGGGTCGGGTTTTGCGAGTTCAGCAAGATTGTCCTGTCCTTAATTAATTCTGCAGAGGGTCTTTGACTTGAGATCGTGATTTTTTTGCTCTCAAATTATGCGAGTTTTTTTTCCGTTTCCCCGACTTGTTGAAATTCTGATCACTTACAAGGACGGAAAAGGAAAAAAAGAATCAGCCACGTAGAGCAGATCTGGTGGCATAGCTTCCGCTCCCACCGCCGGCATTTCTAATAGTCCAGCCCGTGCTATGTTAATTACCGGAAACGAACGCTAGATACCGAGCAGCGTTGAAAAGCGTTGTTATGCACTGGGATAAGAATCGGGGCAGTTAAGATTCATAACGAAGCAAAGGACCTCGCTTTCTTCCCATCCCTGGCATTGTGTCCGCGTTTCCCAGGTGCTTCGACGTGCATGATGGAAGACACGCTCGGAATCCACCGCCATCCAGCGGCAATAAAATGTTACAGTAGTAACACGCAAGAGGGAGAGAGCGAAGATACCGATAAATTATGTTAAATTTGATTAAAAGTTAGTGAAGAAAAATCGCTTCCTATCTTCACCGATGGATGTACGACTACAATGTGAACAGTTCGCCATGGTCAGGGAGACTGGGATTAGGGCTGCTGGAGAATCGATAATATCGATAATGTAATATTTAAAATATTTATCATATGAGGAGGAACATAATTTTAGGAACTAAATATTGATTTAATTTACTACGGAAACTTCTGTTTATTTAATAGTTTTGATTTATGATCAGCTACTATGTAAAAGAGTAGAATCCCTTTTATTCCATCAGGTTACCTGAGGGAATTCGTTCTATAACTTGGCGAATTTCAGGCACACGTGTATAAATACCATATATATATTATCAAAGGCCTAGTCGCATTCCATCTCCCAGGGAGACTTCTCTACCCTGACCACAGCCCGACGACCAAATCTGACTTCTCTCGTGGTCCGCAACTCCTGTCCGCCACCAAAATTTTATTCCCCCTCTCCTTCAGCACCAAAGTAGAATTTGGTGGTCTGAGAGAATCCAAGGCCTTGCTCATAGGTCCGGCGATTTTTTCCTCCAGTTTCATCAATTGGCCCCCGCCGCGGGCTCCCAACGCCGGTGTCCACCACGGAAATTTGAATATTGAATTTAAACTACCTTCGGAAATAATAAAGTAGTAAGATTTATTCATGTCTGAAGTTTATAAATTAATGTGCAAACCAAACATGGCAAATAAGTAGAAATAATAAAAATTGGAAACTACTTCCGTGCTTCAAAGAGCGATTTATTAGCCAACTCCCTTTTAGCTATGGCGATTCGAGGTTCAGAAAACCACGAGAATTACCAGCTTAGTAAACAAAGAGAGTTTGGCGCAAAAAGCAGAGACGACCAATGAAATTGACAAGTCAAAGCAAACGTGAACCGTAAGTGTTTGGATCACACTCTGTTCGTCTGTTAAAAGGGTAAATAATCTTGTTCTATCTTGAGCGGTTACGGTTTCGACAGGTGACGAAGAAAATAACTAAAACTTATTTACTGCAATATACAGATTACATGGATAAAACATCTTAGCCTAAGTTCTTGATTTGAAGGCATAATCGTAGAAAGACAGCTTATTTTACATTTCCGTAGCCTAAATACTCAATATTTTTATCCTTCTAGTCCAGAAGTATTATGCATTTAATTACAGAGTTTTTCTCCTATTATGTATGTACGCCAGTCTTGATCAAAAAATAAGAATCTCGTTACCATCAAAGGGTTCCCTGTGTTCATAGATAATTAAGTATGTAATACATAAATAGTTTCAAATATTTTGAATGAGTATTCATTTTCTTGGATAAATGAGCACCATCTTTCACAACAGATTATTTGTAATATAAACAATTAACTTCTGTGAATACATTTTGTAATTTTTTTTAAAATGTTCTTTATAATATTATGATATCCATTAACAATGTTTGGGGAAAATAACTATATCAACCATATAATATCGTTGAACATAGTAGTAATATGTAATTTACTTGAAAGTATTTGTTGCAATCGACGTTGAAATAAAATATTCCCGAGGAGTGGGAGATGATGAACCGAAACCCCCTTTTGAAACACTTGGTCGAGGGTTAGGGATGTTATGGGGCGGTGCTTGGAGCACATATGAAAAGGGTCCGACCTTGAAGAACCCGCATTGTCACCGATCCTGGGTGAATCGCGTCGCAACAGGTGGTTTTTGTGACCCGCATCCTGTGACATTAGATTGCAATAGCTCATCACCCCCATAGAAAACCATATAGTTCCATCCGCCTAATCACTTGCGTCAAAAGCCTTAAAATTGATCCGCCATGTCAAATAATGGGGTCTGTGCTATGTTAACCTCAATCTGATACTAAATATAAGCGTAATATCAAGTTAATTAACATTTCGTTTCTCATTTGAATCACCATATGCACGTCTTTAAGGAATATTGGAACTAAAATGGAAACTAAAAAGTTTGATATCAAACTGGAAAGATTTACTACTTATTTACCTCAAAATGGGAAGAATTCAGATTCAATCCAACCTTTCAAACGTTGAAAGACTGACTGGGAGTCCGATCATTCCTGCAGGTGCTGAATCAAGACGTCCTAAGAGATTAAGTAATTATATGAAATTTCGCTCGAATCGAACTTTGAACGAAAAAAAATATTTAAAAAATTATTATCTTTATTCATTATTCCCACTCTTTATTGGGTACGTTTTAACGTAATTAATCTTTCCTCAGTTCGACACATTTCCTGTGTCATTGTTGCAATCGGCCAAGTTTTTTCCTAATGTAGGTATAAATTTCCTGTAGGAACCTAATTTTTTTGAATGACGGAGTAGACAAATAGCGAGTTGGGTCTGCATATGATGCCAAGACATTTACACGAGCTGATCCTCCTCAAGGTAGACGCAAATTCCACCACTTTGCACAGGGAAGACAAAAGACTATCGCAGGCTGAATCTCTGGAGAACTCTGTCCAAAGCTGCTCACACACGTACGCTCATACGTAGGAGGTTAGGTGAAAGGGGGGATGGTGTGGGGGTGGGTTGTGGGCGGGGGTGGGGCGCGAGAGCGTCCATTCTGCTGTGTGTGCCAAAAGCTTGTAAGCGGTTTGTTCCATTCATCGGCTACAAAAGGGGTATTTCTGAGAACGCGAATGAAAGGGAGCTCGGTCAGAGAGTACGAGGGAAAGAGGCAGGAAATAAAAAAAAGACGACGTGGAAAGAAACAGAGACCGAACTGAAGTCTATGTATTGAAGACAACGCATAACAGAAAAAAAAAGACACGGGATCGAATAAAATCTATTGTCACGTGTTTCCTTCTTGACAGTACATGTATTTCAAAACTGCTTGGAAAATTAAAATTATGTTTTTTAATCCTTACTTTATTTCACTTGACTTTTCTCGGTCTACTTGTGTCGTTTTTCTCTTCACTTCGCAGTCTGTACTAAATTTACTTTCAAAATAATTTGATTTTTACACGGTAGTTGTTATTTAATTCGTCAGTAATATCTTCCTCAACACAAAACTTAATCCTTCAGCGAAAATATCACATTTTTGAAAATATACTTTTTCACGCCCCTTACCCTATGACAGCTGATAGATTGTTAATTTTTACATAACCGGGGCAAGACATCTGCTGGAATTTTAAATCAGCACATTAAATTATAAAATGTACGAAAAGATGTTTGTGTGTGTGCGACCCTGGCCCTTTATGTATATAATGAGCCTCAGTCGTCTTGCACAGTGACTTGTTAAACATTTTGCATATTTATTAACCAATTAAAAGGCATAATTACTTAAATAAAATATTAGTTAAATTCTAAGATCTTTTAAATATTAACAGATATATATTAATATCGCTGCCCAAGCTAACTGAGGATTTTTTCACTACTATTGCAAAATCCATACACCTCGTTTCGTTTAATCGTGAATCTAGCGGGAGAGGAAGAAAAAGTTATTAAAAAATGTCGGGTGAATCGTGGGACATCTTTTGAGAAATATTTGATACTGCCTTGAGTGTGGGATCTTGTTTGGTTTGAAAGGGCGAGGGGGAAGAAGGAAACTAAATCATAGAATGATGGACAGAAACCTCTACCGTGGTGAGAACTCACAAAAATTTCATAGTAATCGGATTAATGGTATAGGAATGCATAACGGACGAACATACACACAAACGTACGTTCTTTTTTTATTTCTATTCATTTATTAAATACAGTATTTTGACCTGTTTCAGACTTTATTTTTTAACACAATTTAAAAAGAAGAAAGTTTCTTTAGATTATTGTCCTAATTATCGTCATAAGTTTTAAAGTTAGTAATAGATAATGCCTGAAATGGGTTACAAATTATTTAATTATTACATAAATCAGTCGTAAAATTAAACCTCTCGACTCACTTTTTCAGAATGCTCCGAGTACTTCCAATTTTTTTATATGTATTTATTAATTTATTATTTATTAATTTTTCAGCACCACCGCGGTCCTTAAGTACAGTTTTTTAAAAAAAATTTCTAATCTATTTTGATCTTCTCTTCCCTTTTTTAATATCTTAAAATACTAATCTTCCGTTTCAACGATAGAGTTTGCCATCCTTAATCATTTTACAGCATAACAGCACTAGTTACATTATAACCAAAACATTTTTTATGTAAATTAGCTGATGGGCGTATTTTTCCGGTTGTTCCCAAATTAATAAGATAATCCTTTTGGGTTCGTATAATGGAACTTGATACCGAAACTTGGCGACTCTCATCCTCTCCAACCGCGGTTGAATTTCCAAGAAACCTTTTTCCAGTTACACTTCTACTTTTGTAATGCTTTCACACCTCGATTCCCTGACTACTATGTTTCCAATTGTTATAATTGGTTTAATTATATATTTTTTTTAAATTCGAGAATATCCCAGTATTGAGTTGCCAGTTACAAGCTGTATTTTGGCGCAATATCTATTTTTTAAATTTTTGTAAAGTTAGTTTTATTATTTTGAGCAAAGAATTCAATGTTTACATGATCTTGTCTTGGTAATTTCTTTAAAGCAGTTACATTTGCATAGTGGTTGAGTTATTATTTACCTTACACAATGTTAGGTTTTAAATTATAACCAGCACAAAACTTACAGCAATCATCCAAAAGATGAGATGCGTTTAAACCGCGCCCGGCTTTAAACTTTAAGGAGCTCTTTGTATTTTAAGTTATCAGCTCCGCTACGCATTCAAAATTTAAAAAAGCGCGAGTGTACTTTTAAGAATCTCGTTCATGGGTTCCCTTTTTCCTTGCTTCAGCAGATGTTTGTTCTGTTTGTAGCACGAGCTGTGGATTAGTATACACCTCGTGTTCCTGTAGCTTGTGATGTAATACTGGTTCTCTCCTCCATCCCATCCCAAATCCCGGAGGCATACAGAACGTGTTGGCCCTTCGCATTGTTAGATCACGAACGCATCTTCCCTGCTCAGTGCTCACACATCCTCCAGAACAACATTTCCACCCTTTCAGAGATCATCGAAAGCACTGGTAATTAGTATCTCATTTATCCGGCCGTCTTTACTGTTGTCTTGTTGTTCCAGCCTGAACATTTCTTAAGCATCCCGAACACTCTACACACTCGTGAAAAATGTCTGCTGTTGATTTCATGTTGAGAATCACTTGGCCTGTCAACAGAAATATACGGTCATCGTAATTTGTCGTTTATGTCGTTCCGCCATATTGAATACGCTTCTAGTCAAAGCCGGTTAAGCCTCATAACCGTATTTACTATTTAATAATTCATTTCGTACATTTACTGCTCCTACGGTAGGTTTAGATGGAAGACGTCATTATTTCCTGCTTACGTCCGAATATTATTGAATGAGCAAAATCAGACACACCAGACAAAAAATTTAGTCCTGAGGAGTTTTGCTTTTTTATCAGCAATTCCAAGCACACATGCTAAATGAATGAACCAACACAATCGACAAAGTATACAAATGAAATGTTTTTATCTTAGTGAAGTGATTGTTATTTAATATTCACTGTTATAGGCTTTCCATTTGTTTTTTCTCCTGTAACACGTTCTCCGCTGATGACGCTTTAAAGCGTCAAACGATTCTTACGATTAGTATTATTTGGCCTTATAGGCTTGTATACAGCCACTGAAATAACATTACATCATTTATCAAAAATGTAAGATGCTACTCGAAGTCATTTTATATTACATCAGTGGCAATGAACCCTGCTAGGGATATAATTTATAAATTGTATTCTCCATGATTAGGTCAAGAAATTTTCTGTTGACGCTTATAGTGGAGTAGTGAATTAAGCGTAGGGTGGAATGTTTACAGGAGGGTATGGGCATTAAGTATGTCTCCAAATTGTGGAGGTGTGGACTTTTGTGTATAAAAAGGGAGGCAGGGAACAGGATCAGGTGGAGCACCACTCAAAACTTGTCAGTGGTTAAATACAAACAGAAAGTCGGTGGGGTGATGAATCTCAATGGACACGATAAAGACACTAAAGTGGTGAGGCAACTTCAATAAGTTTTTTTAAAGGCCATACAAAAGTCCTTTTATTGCGTAATGTTGATCTAAGATTCATCAGCATTTAGTTGACAAAGACCCGACACAATGCTGAGAGTGTTTAGGTGACGGATTAAGTGGATTTTTACCAACATGTGCACCTTTCCGAGAGTAATTCTTCACTATTTACTGCCCCCCAGGGACTAGTTAACATGATCCTGCAAGGTGCAGTGAAGCGAAAAATAAAATATCATTACGACTAATAAGAACTGGGTAAAGATTAAGTTGTACATCAACGATCAATACAGCGGACCAAGGAGGCAAATCCTGAGTCTCATCATATCATAAAAATTGTCGCATTACATATTCATAACATTTGCGTATGATATCGTTGATACATTCACGTAATTGTACGATCGTGGCACTTTATCAGTGACGTTTCTGACCCTCTAAGAAAATATATTTGCTGTTTAGAAATGAAAATTTATACTACATGTTAAAAGGACCATTTATGTATGTTTATTTCTGAATGATCTGTATGTGTAACATTTGTTCCAGGATTTACGGATCCAAACAACAGACCACGGTTGTTTTTCCAAGTATTCTTCACCCTTGGTGCGAAAGATTTGGTTTGCATTTGGGCCTACTGAAGGCAACAGAGGCTTAAGCTATTCTGGCCACCCTAACCTTGTTTATCGCCGGTGGTTGTGGTTAGACCCGACTTAATTATCTTGCTCGGCGTCAACCTCCTCGTAACGGCTTCGCCGACGGAAGGAAGACAAAGGGGTCTATGCACGTTGCTTTGTTTCCGACAATGGCTCTCGCTTCCTCTCCTTGGTTAGCTGCTAATGTCCGTGACCGCCGCTTCTGCAGGAGTGCATTCCTTTCCGGGAATCTCAGGATAGTTGTCTGCTGCACTCCAATGACGCCAAAGAGGCTTATATGCCAATACAGGGTGTCCATAAAAGAATGTCCCGTTTATGACAATTAAACTACAAAGCAGTACTCGCGCATGTGCTTATGTAAAACTGTTTGAGTTACCTTTTTAATTGTGGTCTAGAACCAACACTCTTTAACAGTTTATGAAAATTTGTGACATTTCTATTTCCCTCATAATAAGTCTTATACCATGCATGAGTAATTTTATTAATTGAATTTCTTCTAGTGTTCGCTGTCGAAACAAAGAAATAACAATATTTTGTCCGCAGGTAATCAGTACTGAAATGAAATTTCCTTTCAATCTTCAAAACTTCATTTAGACAGGTGTACCCAATTTTAATAAACAATCTTTTTTCCGCAGTAATATAATTCAGAAATGCCGAAGTCTCCTCTGCTCTCGTTTTATATTGATCTACTCCAAGATTTAAACCTGACGTGTGCTTCAGTTGTGATGGTGCAATAACCGTAAAATTATTTTTGTTTCCAGGGCTGGAGCTGGAGGCAACGGCATCTTCTCCAGGAGGCAGGACTTCAGCTCTTTCAACTCGTTGCCGCGCAATAAACTCAACTCATACCACATCAAGGTGAGTAGGTTAATCCTGAGAACTTAAGTAGTGTTAAGTAAGACGTAGCAGCTGGCTCTGTCCGTGTAATCCTGAACCCACCTTTCGTCCACACGCACTCTTCTATTACACACACACATCTCATTTTAATTTACAGTAAAGCTTCTTCAGTTGACAAAGAAAAATCTAACGTTGGTACCGTTCAGAAATGCTAAGGTGTCTGGAAAAGAGAGACATACACAGTATACAAACTTTCCCTCAAAAACCTACATTTTAAGACTATTAAAATACCCGAAACGCTTAAACGATCCTTAAGTTGACTTCATTACCTCGGTAGAATTTTATTATTATAACAATTGCATTCTATTTTATTTAGTACATTTGGGCAAACAATAAATCCATGTCAATGTGATACCATATTTAATGGAAGAAATCCGATATTAATTAATTTATTCATAATTTTCCAACAAAATGGAACCCATTAAAATAGACAGTATGCAGTTGTCACTAATCTTTATTTTGCTAATATAACTAATTTTTAATCCCATTGTTGTGAAAATTTAGGAATTAAACCTTTGAGAGTGTTCTTAATTTTCTGCTCCAGGCATAAGTATATTTTATCTTGTTAAATCAATTAACGTCTGTTATTAAATATTTAAATGATAATTTTACGACCAGTTTTTTTCAGATAGTGTTTATGTTAATTAAAAAGATGTTTCGGGGCATAATCGCACTATCTTCAGTTCTTTTTACGATCATATATTTTTACATCCAATCAATTGTTAAAATTTAACATATTATAAAACCGCATTTTTTTATTATGAAAAGAGGTCCGAGGTAGTAGTGAGCCATAGTTTACACAAAAAACCCATATTTTAAATTATTTTATTTATTTTCATCATAAATTTGTGATTTTTAATATTTTTGTTTACTTGTTTGATGACGCATTTCTCACTCCAAAATTGGGGATACTACACTCCACCGGCTTGGTTTTCCCTCTATTAATCCTCATGTTATACTCTTCCTCTTGGTTTCCAAGTCGTCTAATATTATATCAACAGCAGAAAAGCAGAGAGTTTTTATTTCTTCTCTTAAAGTATGATTACTTTTCCATATTCCGTTTTAACTCTATTCAACGCCTGTTCTATATAAAAGTCAAAGAGCATTGGCGACAGACTGCATCCTTGTACTCTTTTATTTATTTCTGCTCTCTTTTCTTGTTCTTCAATTCTAATTACTGCTGGTTGCTATTTGTAGAAGTAATGATATCTCTTCTTTCGCGATATTTTATTCCTATCCCATTCAAAATCCTTAATGGAGTGTTCCAGTTCACATTATCAATCACTTTTTCTAAATCTACAAATACTATTAACGTAGGCCTGTTTTTTCTAGCCCTGTCCTCTAAAATTGAACTATTGCTTCTCTTGTCCTACATTCCTCCTAAAACCAAACTGATCTTCTCCTAACACGCTTTCTATTTGTCGTTCAATCCTCCTATATACTATTTTCGTTAATATTTTTCACGTATGAGATACTAAACTAATTGTCCTGTGCTGTTCGCATCTATCAGCCCCAGTCTTATTTAGTATAGGAATAATTATGTTGTTATTAAAATCTTCTGGTTGGGCGTTACGTTTTAATGCTAATTTTGTCTTCTATTATTTCGCGTACATTTTTTTCCTATTTACTTTAACTGTTCCTTATTTTATTTGTCATCCAATGGCTTCCTCTTACCAAAGTATCAAAATAAAATCTTGACTTTTCCAGAGTGCTGTAGTACGACTAAACCACACTTGTAGCTAGTTAACCTTCAGAGAAGACGTCTCTTAATCACGGGCAACGTAGATTAGTAATGTACGTAATATTAGCTGTCAGGGTAAGAACGTAGAAATTGATAACTCGTGAAAGGTCACTCGCACTTGGGGCCGATCTATCATAGTGTTGCAACAGTGTGAATTATCTTCGCCCACTCAGCTATTTCTTCTTTGTATATTCTTTTACTTCGTTTTTTTTTGGGCGAACTGGCCTTCTGAAACTGACCCTACTGCAGTGACAGATGAGGCGTAGAGTTTTTGTGGATTTTATTTTCCCGCTTATCGCGGCTATTAGTTTACAATGTAGCAGCTATCTACAAACACCACCAGTTTATTAATAGCCTTAAGTCCATCAAACACTTTACTACACACTACTACTCAACTCACACAAATACTTTTAGAACATTAAATTAATTATACATGGAAAACTTAATAGATGTAACAGTTTGTAATAAATTAGTATGCTAGAATATTAACGTTATTTGATTGAAATTATTGTCAAACGTTTAATGTGTTTCAATTGATTGGATGCTGAAGTTACACTATTATTAAATCACAACTTCTTTTAAGAATATGACTTCTTCGTGTCATTAAAAATAGAGACCTTTACCGGAAATATTAAATTATAGTAAACTCCGGAACTAATTTTGAACATTTCGGTTATGTTTTTAAATTTATCTTGTACTGTTTTACTTTGCAAGGGCTTTAAAATGGCGTAAATGACTATTTCTCGGATTTCAGGCCGAGAATTGTATTTGGAATGTCCATTGAATTCATTATATGCACTTTCAACAAATCTTTTTATATATGAAAGAATTATGATTATCGTTGATTTTTATTACGTTGTATACTGTAGCAATTTTAAATGCCCTACATTTCATGAACATGTTTATGCGGTTTAATTTCATCAAAGTTCTTTGCAATTTATAATTGTTAATTAATTACTTTGACACAAACACAACTTGTTGAAGTTAAATTTAATTAATGCACTAAATAGCGTATTTCTGATTTTTGGAATGTATCTCTTCAAGGAGTTGGTCCAATGTCATGCAATTACCTGTTAGTCATTTCTCAGCTTTAGGAATAAAATCTTAAATATATTATGCAATTATTTTCAGTCACGCGAATAGTAAGATGTTTACTTTATTCCCATGGGAACTTTTACGTGGATTAGTTAATTTTCAGAAAGTAACAATGAGGCTTTTTTCGGATGCTTATCTTTTTGTTGCTAACTCGTTATTAGATCCACTCCTCTTTTTTTGTCTTCGTTTGTAGCGTGCGGCTCTTTTTACGGCGGAGAAATTCCAAAAAAAGACCTTGAGCCAGACCTTGAAGCCTGGCTTATATGGGTCACCTTGGTTTTCCGCGCGCAATTTTTTTATGTCGTTCCCCCCTTCCACCTTTCCTTTGTCTCAGTGTTTTGGCGCTATTATTAAGCAACCCTTCCTTACTTCCGCCAGGTGACAGGAAAGCAGCCCGGTTTCTGCAAGACATGCACATGTAAATAATGCGAAAAGCAGCTGCACTGCACTTCCTGTTTTCTAATTTTAAACCTTGGCGAAAATGTGGGTTAAACGGATGTTAAGGAGTGCGATCTCTTCCGGAAACCTCCAAGGGGACATCAATGAAAATTTTCTTCCGTAACTGTGCTTCCTATTTAAGACGAAATTCTTATTCATGATTCTTAAATGTTAATGAGATGTTATTTCTAACTATCTAGGTTGTTTCAGTTGCTCAAATTAAATTGTGGAACCATACGGTTTATGTACAAAGTAGTCTTTGATGCAAAACTTCCTTTATAATTTTTTCCTTAAAAACGAGATCCAAAAAATACCTGAAGAAACGAAGAAAAGCATTTCTTTAACTTTTAAATTATTTTTCTGTATTTACTGTCAATAATCAAAATATTTTCTATCTTCTGTATAAAATTCCAATGTGTCTTCATAATTCTTCACCTCTTAAACGAATTGACTGATTTTGACGATACTTTAAATTTTGGTATTTGTGGAGTCATCTGGATAGTTCTTACCTATAATTTTATTCGATAGGTGCGCTTTTGTCGCAATGAAACTTCTTCAAATCTTCTGACCATTTTTGAAATTCTTTTTGGATTTCTGACTTGAAAAAAACATGTAATACCAAGCTTTTTAGCTTGTTCGTTTGAATAATCTGTAACTACGAAGATCATTACGTCAAAACTTGGCATTGTTTTGATACTTTGATTACGGATTTCTGAGTTCTGATATAATCCGTGTAATGTAAATGCGTGCGTCCTGAGTGAAACATTAAACAAATTAAGTGTGTTTGAAATAAAATTTTGTGAACATGTGAAAGGTTCATTTTTTTGAATTATGATTTATACACAGGTTCGTTCGGTGACATTACATCTAGCCTTCTAAGTGAAACATTTACTTTTCAACGTATATTTATGAGGTTTCGACGATAGTAGGGGGGGGGGGGGTTGAGAAGGTAAATTTTCGAAAATATGTCGCCCTCTCTGTTGTTTAATTACGCGCTGTAAAGGAGATTACTGTCGAATTAAATGTATATAACAGGGTAGGATCCTTAAACTAAAGTCAACACTTGGTTACCTTACTCTACCTTCCACATCCCCATTTTTAATTCCCTTCCTTTTCTATTAAAGGGGAGTTGCTTGCTCCAGAATCACCCTCATGTAGCCTCTTACCCCTTTCCCCACGCCCCCGAGCAAAAATAAATATTTCAGGAGACTATTATAAATGAGTTATTGTTCAAAGCCGGGCTCTCAGCTATTACATATTTAATAATTCAAGTCATCCACTTTTCAAACAAATTAACGAAACGGAATTATACTATACTGTTTGATGTTTTTTATGTTTATTTTGCAGCCTTGATCGTAAACGTGGTTCATCTTTTGAAAATAATTTAATTAGCCAACTGTAGATTCTCAAAGAGGCGAAAAGGAGAATTCTTGACGTTTAATTTGAATAGACATTTGTGAAATTTGATATATATTCAAGATAAATGTGTTAAATTTATTTTACTGTGAAAAGTACTCAACGAAATCGGATTTTATATTTTCTTCTAAAATTATTTCCAGTAACTCAGCTTCGGTAATCGTTTCTTTTCCGTTTTATGTGAGTAAATTTTTCTTGACACTATTATTATGATCAAAAATTCTTAGTTGATTCTTAACTTATTTAAGTATAAGACTAACCAAGCAAATATAGGAATGTTTACTCTTGAATCGTTTTTGTTGATGTAGTTCGTTAATATAGTATTGTACTATTAAATTGCAGGCCTTTGGTTTGCTGAATTTGATAGTATTTATGAACGTCTTCGAACTGTTTTAAAATGTAAAACGCTGCATAAACGGAAGTGTGGCAGGTACAAATAAATTATAATCTTTTAGAGAAATAACGTCAGTACTTCGCGATGCAGGAGATATTGATACCGCTGTTAGGATGTGTTATTTTACAGTCGGGTTGGAATGCCGCAGCTCTGCAGCACCGCAAAATTGCTTGCTATAATCACATTCTGATTTTTTAATAACAACTTTATTTTCCCCGCGGCAGAGAAATATGGTTCTGTGAAATGGAAGAGTGGGGAACTGGGGGAGGGGGGGGGGAGAAGTATTGATTAAATACGACCAGAAATCACAGAAGTGGACTCCGTGTAGCCTCCCGGAGATGGAAGCATTTTGTTTGTGCGTAGCTGTTAAATGGACGGTTGTTCAAATTTTGCAGATAGATCTACGTTTTATTCAATTTCAATCATGATAATAAGGAGGTATTAAGCTTTCTATATAATTGAAACATAGTTCCAAAAATAACATTTAATTACCTCAAAATCCATCATTCATCAACATCGAATAAGTGCTACGAGTTATTGCAGACTTTCTTTTCTCGTATTTCAAATCTTTACACAATAAAATCTTTAAATTCTACAATTTCTTCCTTATTTTTTTCATTGTAGTTTATTATAGTTGCATAAATTGCGTTGCAGCCAACTTACGATCCATTTTTTTAACCTTGGTATAATATTGCTTTTTCTAGTAAAATTGTCATCAAATAAACATTAAAGACCTTCCAGTCTCGTTTAATTTTCATGATTTTTTGGAATTAAATGTGTCACGTCTCGCTACGCATTTAAGAATACATCCGATTAGTTATCTCACTAACTCATTAGGTGCCTGACCAAGTTACTCTTTTAATCAGTTTGCTTGATTGCTTGTTTACCGATTTTCTCTCGCACGTTTTCATCCCTTCTCTTCGGAATTCTCTGTCTCTCTCTCTCCGGCCCACTCACTTCTTCGCTTAATCTATTCTTTGCTCGCCCACGTTTTCGCCTTTCGCTTAGTCGCAACCTACTCATTTCTTAGGTCATTCACTCTCTACCTCATTAAGTCAACGATTCAGCCATTGGTCCACTCACTCATTCTGACATTCGCTGAATCATTCCAGGCAGCTGACTAGTTTATTTTTTCAAGTTTATTTACTGTCTTACACAGTCAGTGCTATTATTACCTATTGCCATTAGAGTGCGACATCCTTAATGTTATTTCTTTATTGATACTGATCTGTGAGATCTACGTTTTGGAATGATCGCTGTCTGTGATAAGCTACTTACGTAGTTGAAAAACAAAATGTGTTCTGAAATTGCTTACCTTAGTTTCTCTTTATTTTTTTACCCAAGACTTACGTTTCATTTTGGATTTTTTATTTTTTAGGAGAACGCCGTTTTTAGTGATTCAAATGCATCGAAATAGGACGTTGTAGGAAATCATGATACCGTATTACATGTCAATTATTTGAATGGAAGTGAAGATAAAATTTTGGGTGTGCAATGTGTACAGCAGCATATAGTATGTACACATAATAAAGGAATTAACTTTTTCGTGGGTTGAGTTTACTGATAATATTTAAAACACTAATTTAAATAAAATTTACTTGACTGTATTATTTATAACATTTAAACATAAAACATGTGTTAGATTCTAATTCAGGATTAATGAATGATTCAATTTGCTCAGCATGATATTTTACAGACACTGTTGTAAATAATATATTATTAACTCAGTATTAAGCAATATGACGTCCATGTTTTATTTTAACGTTCTATTAACAATATAGTCATTAAGGACAATCACCTTGCACTCAGGGGCATTTATGCCAAGATGCTAACAGATTAGTTGTATGTTTTATATGTTTTCTAATATGTTGTTATGAGCAAGGAACGTGAACAGTAGTTTTATGTCTCTTTCCGAGTGGCCGAGTTCCCCTCTCTGATCTAGTGAGCATCAGTGGGTGCATATCCGAGTCAGGGTGACAAGAAATCAGTCACTTATATGCTTTATCGTTATTATGTGCACACATTGACTACAACTAAGTCTATCTTCCCTCTTAAATAAAACACGCATGAGTGAGCATGTCCCTGGATTTTGTTTGCGTTTTGAACAGTCTAGGTTGCAGCTGTAATTTCTTACGAATGTCCCTTAGTCTGTGCTGAGTCTCTGTACTGGTCGGGTAATTTGATAAGCTGCTCGGTGTCTAGAGTTACAGCTCCTTACGGAGTCATATGAATTTCTCTGAAGCTATTACATAAATAGACTTTCAGTTTACGATGATAATTTCGGCCTATTTTAATTGTTACTCCAAGGATGTTCCTCTGATTTTTGGCCCTTCACGATCTCAACTATTACACCACTCCTTTTGGAACCCTCAAATATTTTATTACAAAATTCTCGCGTTTAGTTTTCACTCAGATCAGCGAATTTGTGGGTCGCTAGTCTTCTATAGTATGTAAATAGCACGTACCACTTCTTGATGACGCAACAGGCCTGCGTCAGGCCTTTACTCGTTACTTTCTGTTTCCTTCTTCCTAACCTTTCTCAACCACCCACAATAAATATCCATAGTTTGTTCTTAGATACCAAAAGTTTACTCATATTACAATATATATTCTTACAAATAAAAATGTAGTGTATCTATGTACCTTAAGTCGATAAGACCGATATTTTATAATATCATTTATTCTTATTAAAATACAGCAATTAGCGTAATTCGGAATCGAAAACAAAAACTGTGGAAGGGAATTTAAACGAAACTATTTTTCCGAACTTTATGTTTGAAGTCGATTGTGTAATATTCTACAGCTAAACTTTGATTATTTAAGTGGATATTGCTGCAGTTGAATGCGGAAAAAACTTTCGGATACTTCACTTCCTAATTGTCAGATAAAATCGAGCGTATGTGGGTAATTATTGAAACTGTAAACGTGAAATGGCAGGTGGAGTTGGGAACAAGAATTCTAATACAGGTAGAGCGGTTTTCCGGAAATGTTAAGTCTATACAATAAAATACATCAATCTTTCATTTATATGATATGTTTAATATACGTGCAACTACAATACCTTATTGTTCCGGAGAGGAACGATTACGGAGGTAAGTCATAGCTTCCATATTCGTTATCCGAAAATATTAATTATTAAAGCGACCATATCTGCTTTTTAAAATGTTTGTCTTCCACAGTATTTGCATTACCTATTATTTTTGTATAACCCTCTTTGAAGCTTTATCAATTTTCTCTTTGACGCCACGTTTCTTTCTTTGTTTCGATCTTTCGTTCCACATTACAAGATAACGGACTTATTTGAGTCTCCGATGGCAAGGATTCCGTAGTATTTTTTTCCGTGCTGGTTTTCTGTCGGGTTTTCATCTGAAAACGAATATGTCAGGGGCTTAGAATACCTCTCGGACGTTCGTTCCTTTGTCGGGGAGTCTACCTACAGTTTAGTGACTCTGTGACTCGATTATTTATGGGTCCTCCGGCAATTGTAGGAACTCCAGAGCGGGAAGGAGGAATGGAATTCCTGGAGCCTTCGTCGTCCTTGTGGTTGACGAAAATCCTTCCGGAACAACGAGTGTGAGCTCAGGAGGATTGAAAGGGATGCAAAATATTATCTTAATTGTCCCTGAATACATAATGTCAAGACTATAGTATAAATGTAACCGTTATTATTTATTTCAATCATAAATTTCTGTTTCGTAATTAAAATTTCATATCTCATCAGTTTACTCACTTCATTGTGACTGCATTAAAATTTTAATTATTCATATGCTAAACTAGTTATTAAAGTGGACGTGGTCAGCACAAAGTGGGTGTTTTGGTATGATTCTCGGTCCGGGACAGATTTTTCTGTCTTAATCTCTGATTTCAGATTAATATCTTGCTTATGTTTCTAAATATATCATATTCCAGAAGTTTTTAGCTATTGCATTCAACACAAATATCATTTAACTCTTGAGTCTCTTTATCACTTTTTTCAAGTCCAAAGAAAAAATTTAATTACTTTCTTCGCTTGACTGACTTTACTTTTTGTGGCATGACATAATTCTTGCGAAATAATCCTTTTCATCTTTAACTTACGTTTTTTCTGTTCTTTGCGCATCGTTGCTTTTCCTATCTTTTACCCTAAGTTCTTGTTTTATTCAATATTTTACCAATACCAGCTTTTGTATGCGTCTATTGTTCTGAATCATAACGTTCTATATTTTCTTATTAATTCTCCAATTTTTTTAACTTAAACTGTTTCACATCATATCTCATCTCTGTTGAAGTTCTTTCCAGTCTGTCAACATGAGTCCTTCTTTGAGCGATTTGTATTTTTCCTACTTACATAATTAAAATTTGGTCTCGTAGGAGACAATGCTGAACTAGATTTAGCTAAATTGCGACAAAAACAACAGAATATTGCCCTGTTTCCTATCGATAAGCATTCTTCGTCAATGCACTGCATTATTCTTGTAGTTAGTGTTTAAAAAAAGTTCCAAAAAAATTGAGACAGCAATTTTCCCTTTCCACGTAACCATGGTTTAAATCAAAATAATTATGCATAGACAGTTTTCTGACTTTTCAATGATTAAAAAGACGGCCAATAAGTAAGAATATAATTTTATTACTATTTTTTAAAATAAATACGACGTTTCGATTCCCTTTCCCCACTCCTTCACTGCTGATTTATTGGCCGTCTTTTTAATTCAAAATTATTATACACAAAAAATTTCCGAGTTTCTAACCAAGTCGCATGTATATCGACGTTTTGATAACTTCCTCGGCAGTCGTCTTTTGGCTAATTTCCTGTAGGTTCGTTCCGTCTCCTTGAGTCATCCGATGGCTTCCTCGTGCCTCATCACGTGACCTCGTTTCTTCAATTCGTTTACTTTGCTTAGCAGTAGTGCTACGTAACATGAATCCAGAGTAACAAATTGTTGTTCGTTTGGATTTATATGACTTTTATGGTTTGGGATCATTGTCTTACTAAATTCTGTCTCAATAATGAATGCTTTGCTATTGCCAATTTGGCATTTTGTTTGAGCCTAATACACATTTCATATTCAGCAATTCGATATAGAACCGCATGAATAGTTTGCCCTATATATTTTAAACCACAATCACTCTTTCTCCTTCTTATTCTTTTAAGTGAAAAAGGACTACTGGAAGGTTTGATATAATCAATACATATTAATAATATGGTCGTATGGATTTCCTGAGTGCATCTATGTGGAAGATTGTTTTGTCTGTGGTTCTCCTAATTGCCTTAAGGCTAGGGACGTTTCTTGCGACGCACTTGTAGTTCTTGTGAAGTACAGCCTTATACTCTTGCTTGCTCTGTTTACTGAGCGACACGCACTCGGATAAGCAACCTCTACCCTAATCCCCCACCACCATCATTAAACTTTCACGGGGTAATCCTTCTCTTCGTGGCAAGAAATTCCCGCTAGCTTTTATCGTGAAGTGTTCGTCGCTGAAAATTCTTGGCCGTCGCACTGCTCTTGTTGAATATTATAATTTTTAACCTCCGCAGGCTGCACGGGGATTCCCCCCACTTCTCTACTTTTGGTCGTGGTACGCAGTGTTGCATGCAAAGTTTTTTTTCCCAGCCTAGGAACGCGATTTTGAGAGAGCTTCACCAAGCAGATTACAAGCGGCACGCTCCCTCTTGTAGATTTAAGGGTGGGGCGAATATGAGAGAGGGAAAACGTAATCGAATGGTTATTTTAAAACGTGTGGTGCAGCTCGACAAAAATAAGCTCACTTCAGAAAAGAAAAGCGATATATAATCAGAGAAAAATATATCCGCGATTCTTACATCATGAATCATCTTTAGATACTCGAGTCAGAGCTTGTGATTGTTAATTTATGTTATTAACTAATTGATGACCTTGTATAGACTTTATTATATACATTTACTCGTAACAACGTTTCGGAATGTTTTTGTGCCGTTTTCAGGTTTTTTCCTCCCACAACACTGTCAAAAAAA
Source organism: Eucriotettix oculatus (assembly GCA_034510155.1). NCBI lineage: Eukaryota > Metazoa > Arthropoda > Insecta > Orthoptera > Tetrigidae > Eucriotettix > Eucriotettix oculatus. The sequence continues at coordinate 39,762,304 of CM067382.1, forward strand.
ATTAATCAGAAGTTGAACAATATGGTAGATCCGAAAGATGCCTTAAGAAGGCATAAAAACATGCCGCAACGTTGTTACGAGTAAATGTATATAATAAAGTCTGTACCAGTTCATCAATATGTTAATTATATACAACAAACGTTAAAGTAATTGATGTAATTTGGTTGTCACAGTTTTCCCAAACTCTTTCATGCCAATAAATCAATATTTGCACCGAGTGAAAGTTTTAAACGATAATAAATAAAAATTCAGATACAGTTTTTCGCAACCTGGAAAGGATTGTACTTTAGATTTTTATTTCTCACTAAAATTTTACCTCATTTGTACAGTTTCCGGGAGTATCCCGCTATTTTTCCGGAACAGCGTATCTAAATTTCTTGGAACAGATTCCCCACAAAACACAGAAGCCGTAGTAGGAAGGTGAAATAAGTTTGAATTTTATCAGTCGTAATCTGAAACGGACCCAACGGATCGAAAAGTTGACACGAGTGTTAGCTTCAATTATGCAGCGGATTGTGAAGTTAAATTCATTGGTGGTGCTTTTATATATGACTCAACTAGTCAAAATAATTTCTTCTGGCCACTGTGACAGCAGACTCACAGATATCAGAAATGATGCATATGGTGCTAATTATTGAGATGAATTATTAGTAAAAGTGGGAATCGTTTACGTTTTAGAAAATTCGATCATCCGCCATGCGCCAGGTGAAGTGCGGTGGTTCCTGCCTTCAGCCCACCTTTCACGGCAGCTGCGAGCTTCCCGAGATGCATTTGCAGTTTCGCATCGTTGGACGTATGCGTTTGTGTTTTGCGTGTTCGGTTGCAGTACACATCTGCCTCTGTGAAGGTCGTAGAGCTGTGGTGGGGGTAGAAACACGCAGCACACATGTCGCCCCCATCCCATGTGGCCGGCAGGTGCGTAGATCTCTCACTGGGTCACCAGGACCTCTGGACTGGCTTCGACGCCAGCTGCCTGTGGTCGGCCTTCTGGAAGTAGCGAATTAATCGCTTTCCACGCCCACAATACGGGTAGGGCTCTAAAAAACCTTTTAAGGAAGTATATTCTTTATATGGCTTGGTGTAAACATCCTCCTTGATCAGTCACTAGCGGAAAACATTTTAAAAACCAACAAGAACTCATTACTTATCGTCAAACTCATATTTCCCTCGTGGGAAAACAGGCTTTCCGTTTAGACGGACTATATTAGAACTGAGTAGAAGGTCACGAATACTTTATTTCCTGAAATCACCTCGCAGAAGAAAAAAAGGCCGATTCATCATTAGTCGACGAACTTCAAAATTACCACAGATTTATGGAAGAGGACTTTTACGGATAATAGATGTCATCAGTCCCTAAACCAAGAAAGATTTTTTCCCGTCAAGCCGGAAGCCAGCCGTGGATAATTGGAAACAGCTACTGCGCTTAACTGACACAAAATATGTGCAATGGCGCTTGATTGCATCCTGCAGCTAATTTTTTCTTATTGGGTGCAATTTGAAATTGCAGCCTATGGGCAATTGGAAAAAGGAGGAGGAAAATTCTGGGCTATACGAGGTGACATGGAGTGATCATTAAATTTCAAGTCACCGACGAGAGGTGCGAGGAGTTGTTGAAACCTCGGCAGATGTAGATTTTGGTGGATGTTTCCACTATTTTGGCCCAAAGCATCATCCGATGAAGATAACTATAATCAACTTCAGACGCCTTAAATACGTCAACACGAAGCAGACCGAAGTATACCGCCACCAGAGAACGCAGCTGTAGTCTTGTACGGTATCGTTGACGCCAAATCCATTTGTAATAGAAAACTGCTTCTTTTGGTTCACCCCACAGGTGACCCGTTATAAAATCATTAATGCTACCGTCTATATTTGTATATCATTTTATTCAATTCTCTTGTTTGCGTAATGATTCTTAATTTTGTTATTAAATTAAAAATCATTAATTACAATTTTTATTTGCTTCGGAAGCCTTCATAAATTGATTCATTATGACTAATAAATTAAACCACTATCTCATTGTATTACATGATATATATTTTAATACTGATGAATTATTGCGTGATCTTGACTCTGTTTACGTATTGTTTGAAACCTTCATTGAATGATGAATTCAACATTTGTCTATTTAGAACGCCATTCAGTGCTCAGTTATTGTTAACAGGATTCATTTCGTTTTTTGACCGTTTAAATGCTGATGTAATGGGTACTGAAACCCTTTTCTCGGTCACTGTTTTGAGAGTTATACGGCCATATTCATCCTTATACTTACAAACTAATTTATACTATCCCTATTTTCCGTACAAGGTACGTTGTTAATATTTAAAATTTTTCTGTTGTTTTCGCGTCATGCGTTACAAACTTCTCTCAAAACAGTGACCGAAAAAGAGTTTTATTACCCATTACGTTAACAGAATTCTTAAAACTAATCAAGTGTCAAATGTTTGAAGCTTTTTATTGGGATTTTTAAATATTCATGTTTTTCAATCATTATTTCAGTTTTCTCAACCTTTCCTTCTTTTCATTTTTAATTCCCTTCATTGTCGCTTTATTTTAACTACGTCAAAGCAGTCGTATAGAGCTATATATTTAGTAGAAGGAGTAAGGTGACATTGATTTTAATGTAAGGCTGTTTGGACGAGGAAAGCTACTTGAATCAAGGAGGAACACGGAAATACCAGTTTAAGTGATAAGTATGATGAATGTATAAATGTGATTAAACTCTAGATTCAACGTACGTCTGTTGTCTGGCGTGTTGCTCGGCGATGAATTCCACTTGGGGTGGAGCAGAAGGGGAAGGGGAGAATGCTGGGAGGACGCAGAAGGGAGGATAATTAATTGTTGCAACAAGTCTTAATTGGCTGTCGACCTCCGTAGGATTGCCGAGTTGGCGTGGGAGGGATGAAGGTAGGAATGCGATTCGAATAGTACTTAGGCTAATTACTCAAAATATTCCAGGCGTGCGAACAAGCGATAGCATCCGGGTCAATTTCGAGGACGGTGGTTTCGCAATAAAACGAAGGGGCTCGCACAATCAGACATCAAAGAAAACTGTAGTGGACCGAAAATCGTACGGAGATGTACGAGTGCCGGAGGGTGTTTCCGTATATTGCCACGTTAAGGAGGTGTGAGATCAAATAAAGACAGAATTCAATATACACAACATGCGCTTACGAGGATGAGTACTAGAAATTTCATCAGAAGGATTAAAACAGCGATTGTCGTCAGATTTAATATTTCACAGATAATATCAGCCAAAACTATTAGAAAAATGCAATATTTTTCGTGATAAATTAAGATTAACGACAAGTATTTTTTTTACATCATTATTAATTCCAACATTTCCTAGGCTAAAATAACCCATGAACCTTCAATTATCTCCGATTAGTATTTTATACCATTTAACGCTGTTAGTAAATTACAATTAATAAAACTATAAACTAAACTGTGATATTCCTTCCTTCTTATTTTATTTTTTGTTGTACAAAAAGACCATTATATTTTTTTAATCGTCTTAAAACTTTACCGACAAGACAAGAAGCCTAACTCAGTTCCTTGTAAGAAATTTAGACTAATCGTCGCGCTCAATTCTGCGATAGAATTTTTTTACAAATATATAACTTACCGTCTACTTTTATAAAAAAAAGAAGAATATAAAATTAAAATAACAAGAAATTCAAAGACAAAGCAAGTATTAGTTCAACAATTTCTTAATTCTTTTAATGGAATTATTTAAAGAATACGTATGTCCGCCACTTCGTACGCGTGGAAATAGCCCTAAAACGAAACACAAAATGAGCAATATTAAAATTTACCTGACGCGACAAATAAAATCAATTTATGTATACATCGTATCGACGATCCAAAGAATTTATTATTTCTCAGAGTTATCTCTCTGCCAACAATAGAAGACGTGACAACACTCCCCCCCTCTCTCTCTCGCATGCTGCCAAAATTACGCTCATAATAACACAGTGAGTGGGGTGAATGGTATAGGAACGCCTAATAAGACTTTTAACTAATGGTTGGTTTTCACGCCGCCTTTCGCACGGCAATTCATTGATTTTATAAATATTTACACTAATATCTTTTGAACTCTGGAAGGTACCGAAATAAACCATACAGGAATATTTAAGTTAAAATTCCTGTTTCAGTCCCTGAAATTTTCATTGAAATCCGTTAAGCCGTTTCGGGCCATAGATCAAGAGTATAGGCAACAAGCATTTGTCATTTTGGACACATCGGTACGCTTTTACAAAGGAACCTTCCCGTAGGATTAATATTTACATTTATATTACATTATACTAATATCAATATCGAAATTAAATATGCACGAATATTTAAGTTAAATCTCCTGTTTTTAAATCCTCAAATTTTCATTGAAATCCGTTGAGCCTTTTCGGAGCCAATTGGTATATATAAGTTCTGTATTTTGATCTTTTTTATTGAAAGAAATATTGTTACACTATTTTTTCTGAATGTTTTGTTAAATTTATTCTAGTAATATCTTGAAAGAACTTTACGTAATGAAGTCCCTAATCTTGTGACGAAACGTTGTATGAGTAAAATTGAAACCTGTTTTTTCTATGATTTGTCGTTAACACAGTTCTACATTTTTTAAATAGCATCATGCCTAGCATTAAAACTAGTCTTTTTCGTTTAAATTTCGATTGGTGTGATAACCATGATATCGTTAACGACTGAAGTTTGGTTAAGAAACATTGTCCAGAGATACGTCCCTCGCGTCTATTATTAACGTCCTGAGACTATCTATTTTTATCAGTCACCTATGGTTTTACAGTTTGGCTCCATACAATATGATTTCCCCAATCGCTTGGACGTCATCAACCAGTTTATTCTTTCCATTTCTCTCGAAAGCACGAGAAAACAGATGCTCATCTTCTCGTCAACCTATACAAATTAATAGTTACCAGTTTTATGTCATTGAGCCTCGTAGATTTATTATCCCCGTAAAATTTTTAATACAGAAAGAAATTATATCAAAATTTCAACGCCTGATATTTTATATATTTTTTTGGAGTCACTGGTACAATTTTCGCAAAATGCGGACTTTTTTTTCTTCAGATGTTTCGCACTGCAGTGGGTAAACACCTATGTTAGCATAACTTTGGCCACCCTCCTCTCCCTTTTTGGTCCAGTTAACAGCTGAAATGCCCTACCGTGCCGGGAGTTGAGGCAGTCCCCTTGTTTGAGTGACAGCAGAATTTTCAGCTGTGTGTTCCAACAATACCTCGCATCTGCCTGCCTGTTCTTTTCTGCGTCTCTCTCGGCCCGACCACATCTGCAGCTGTATAACATTTTAGCGGGAAGAACGAAAAGTACAAGTTAATCGCCACAGGGCAGGTTACCTTCGGCTAGGTTATGGACTATTAACTTTTTTATCGCGCAATAAAGGAGAAAGTTATTCGGAAACCAAGGTCGTTAGTACAGTTCGCTTTATAAAGGGAGAGAAAATGTTTGCTTGAGGCTTGTAGCATTGACTGTAGGGCTTTAACAGTTGCCATTGCAGTTAAATACACGGCAGTCTATAAGATAAAATAGACTAAATTAAATTACAAAAAATTAATCTTTTATTCATGATTGATTTTCTATGGATTACGTTTATTAAAAATATTTAAGTAACAGTCTTATATTTGATTTAATTTTTAATCAATTAGTGTTTGCTTTAGCCTGACATAATTAGAATGTAAATATTTTGCTCGTGATTATTTTTGTGACTTCAAAAGCCACTAATTACAGTTTTTCCGGGAATATAGTTTCCTGAAACATTAGCCATGCTGACTGGCTGAAAAAGTCTCTTTAATTATAATAATATAACTTTATGACTTTCCTTCTTGGTTGAGTACATCTTCGTTTTTTACCTTTTTAAATTTAGTCGCTTGGACGTAGGCCAGTTTTTATATTGTCTTTAAACCATTTTTAGTCATAACTACACCTGATCACTATCAACTACTTGACCCGAATCACTCGAATCATTTTATTAACAAAATATTTTACTGTATCATCACCTTTTCTTCACCCATTTAACGGATTCTTTGTCATCTTGAAGACTCTCCTCCAGTATCCAAAAATCAAATAGCTTCACCACTCATCGACCAGCAACTGACTTTCCAGATTTTTTGCGTGTTCTAGCACGTATTTTAACTCTCACCGTACTTATTTTCTTCTAGTCTTCTCCGTTTTCCTCGTTGCCCTACAGGAAAATTTTTCTGAGTATGAGAAATATTTAAATTTTTAAAGTAAACAAAATAACATCACAGGCTTCCAAAGATTTCATTCCATTCTTAAAAGTTTCGTCCTTCCATTTGGGACTTGTCCGGTAAATTTCGTGAATATTTTCCAGAAATATCATTTAGAAAATACACTGAAAAAATGTTTAGTTAAAAATATATGTTATTCAACTTTTATAGACTCTGCATATTCTTAATTGGCTTAAATTACAAAATTATAAAAATCCATTTTAAATTAATTTTGATATAATTCTTTTGAAAAGCATCCTGTAAGTAATATATTGCATCATTATATACATAAAATATATTAAAAATAATATAAAGTATAGTAGAGGGATGAATTGAAATGCAGTGACTTTAAAACAGAATGTGATGTTATAACTGTCATATATGGGAAGGCCAAAGCTCATAAATGGCTACTGTGACAGATGATTATGACAAAATAATACACGCCATTAGTTAATTAAATATTCAAATCCATTACAAAAGTGTTTCAGCTAAGAAAAACAATAAAATATTTGAATGTACATATATTATATAAAATTCAGAATAAAAAGGATAATCTGAATTTCACTTAACGTTGAAGCCCTAAAAGTAATCGTTACACGAATCCAACAGTAAAGGGTTGAGGTAGAATCTCCTAAAATTAATAAAAACTAAATTATGGTAGTAATAAACGAACCCCTCTCCCGCTCTTACACTCATCCCGAAAAAAAATCGGATCATTATTTTGAAGCGGGGTCGAGTTTGTGTGGTGGGGGATGAAAACTGCTGATTTTGGGGCCGTGGACAGCGCTCTTAATTCAATAGCGCAGTTCACATAATTTTTTAATGCACGCATTGAGCCTGTCTGACGGGACGAACGCATTATATATACTGTAGCTGGCGGGACCAGTGACAGAAATTTCTCCCCCATTTGCCAGTGGCTATCGAAATGGACATAATGGGCAGATTTTCCTATGCTCACAATATAAATCGTGATTAACTCCCCCCCGGACCGGACGAATTGGCTATACGGGATGAAGTGGATGGGAGTTTCCATTAGGACCTACCTGCCTACGTCGTTTCATTGTTGGCAGCATTGTTGTGTCGTGAGTGAGGTAGGGTCGCCATAACTTGCGGCAGTTATCACACTGGAGTACAATGTGTTAACACCTGCAGCACGGGGACGATGCCGATAAATCGTGAGAGGGAGAACCTGAGGCAGCTTCCGGAAGGAGCAAACCACTTTATTTATAATACGACCGCTTCGATTAAAGTCCGCAGGTATATCGCTTTCAACACTTTCTTTATTCATATATTAACTTGCAATATACTTATATATAATATAAATTAAGTTTGTTAATTGTGGTAAACGTGTAAGGTGTAAAGGGTATTTTTCCCTCGTTGCAATCGTTGAGTTGTAGGACCAGTTGTATTCAACTCCTCTACCAGATTATTTTCGTGCTCACTGATTTTTTTTTATTACAGGTGTCAGATATTCGCTGTATTCGTCTGTTATAAAATGAATCCTGAGATATTTGTGTTCACTATGGTTACTGACGTACCATGGAGCGCCTGTAATTGACGTTGGTACTTTCTACTGGATCCTTTCAGAGATCATTGTTTTGTACAGCCCCACAGTTGTTGACCATAGGTCCATATGGGTCTCAATACCGTTTTGATAGTTTTGATCGATGACCAAGAATCCAATAGCTTTGTCTGAATCTTAGATCGAGTTGTCTTCTGTTGTCTTCAGTATATTAGCCTTTGGTCGATATGGAGGCCGGTGGGCACGTAGTTTGATGCACTGTAAACGTGATGTGCACCGATTTTCCTTGAAAGACTTTGATCCGCCATCTTCTGCACCAATTATTGAGAAGGTTTAAGTGTTCTTGCAGGTATGCGGAGGCTCTGGCAGGACCTTCGGCTGTAGAAAGCACTGCTACATTGTCGCCTAACGTCTCTGGAATAACTGCAGTATAGATAAGGAAAAGCAGAGGTCGCAGAACACTACACTGAGGAACACCAGAATTGACGGGATGAAACTTGGATTGTTTAAGAAAGATGATTTGATGAGGGAATAATAGAGCAAGCCTTTGTGCCAAACCTTGTCGAATGTAAGCTCATTTGACACGGTGAATCAATAGATTTTTCCGTCTCTTCGTCAACATCTGGTTCGATGAAGAAGACGCAGTGGACAAAACAACGGGGAACTTAGAATCATTCGTTTGCTATTTTAAGACAATTGTATTTATTTTTAATGTTTCATTGTGAACTTACTTCAGCCATCTTTTCTTCTCATTTCAACATCTGATATATGAGTAATGTATTTCTCGTATTTTCGTTTTAATGGGGAGGAGGGAGGGAAGTTGTTTATTCTAGTGTGATAAATCCACATCTCTTCGTAGCCCATGTAATTTTCCTTACAGCATGTATAGAATTCTGTGGAAGAATATTGAGTTGAGTATTTCTACAAAAAGTATACTCTTCGCTCCTCGAGGGTTTCGTTTAATTCGCATCAGAAGCTAGCAATTACGCCAAAGTCAATCGTCCTTGACTAATCGATTAATCGGATTAGTCGCAATCCACCTAGTAAGGCTCTGCTGGGCAGACGACACCTGTCAATCCGATTACGACTGTCAACGAATGAAGAAACACGTGACTTTTCTGTAGTGATAACAGACATCGTTTCGAAGCAATAAATTACAGGGAAGGGAAAATACTTTGTGTCGCGCAATGATGTCTTGTACGCTTATAATTCTTCATGATTCTTTTCTTCATAATATTTTACGAAAAAAAAATGGTCTCATGAAAGATGAACTCACCCGGTCTTTTCTGTAAAATCAGTTCTTCAATGTGATGCTATTTTCTCTTATCATACACTATTTTCTTAGTCCGTAATATATATTTTTTTAATCGTTTTTGTGTTGTTTTAGGTTGCTTAGCGAAAAATGTTTGGTAAAAGAGCTAACTTTACCGTGTAGTATATAACTACTGAAAATAAACGAAAATATTTTGCAATATAAGCTGGAGACCGATGAACCTCAAGTTTTTTGAGCGAACCAGTGCACATTATAGCAATAAAAATTATATTCTAGTACGTATTTATAAGATTTCATTCCAAACGTTGTGAACTGAATCTTCCCTCTTGATAGAGTCTCGTAGAATCTAAAAATAAATTGTGAAATATTTTGCAACCGATTTTGAGCACTTTGGAAGTTGGCTCGTTGAGTGTCGTGTTCTGGAGCAGTGGGGTAGGATGGAAATTTTCACCCCGCAGCTCTGTGAACGACCTACCCCAACGCCTTCCTTTCTCTCGTCCCCCTCTGTTCCATCGATCGAGGGCAGAACATCCCCTTTCCTTCTCTGGGTCCTCGCTCCAGCGCCTTCAATTTTGCGAGCTACGAGGGGTTGTGCGTGCTCTGCGAAAAACAGCTGCAGCAGGGAGGGAGGGGGTGGACACATACAGAAACAGGGCAATTCCAAAGCCCAAAATATTGGCTAACTGAATCCCCACTGCCTACGCTAAAGTTTGGAACACCCCAAGGGAACATACTTGGGTGGTCCGGACGCACAGGAAACCACTCGGGCTTCCACAAATTTCACAACTAATTTACTTTATAACTAAGACATTGCGACTCTCACCAAACCTCTTCTGAGGCGTGAATCTATTCTATAAGACTCGTTAAAGAAATCGACATTTTATGTATTCTTTTATCTCATTTTCATACTTTGGTCGCGCTGACTCATCCAAATATGATAATGACACCGATAATAATTACAACTGCAGTAGCCTGTGTATCAAGAATTCAATATTAATGAATTTATATCACCCAATATGCAACCAGTTTTAAAAACCACTCTTTTTTTAACGCTCACTTTTGCTTACATATGTACAGCGATTCCTAACCTAATCTTCTCTTAACCCTCATATACTAATTTAATCGTTATCCTACCAACTGCAATCAAGAAAATTCAGAAATTGATACTTATGTACCTCACAGGTTTTTAATCAATCTCAAAAAACTTAGAACTTCATTACTAAATTTTTTAACTTTTTAAATAATTTTGAAACCTAGGATCTTTTGCCTGATAATTCTGCAATATTTATCCTTACAAAACCAAAATTATATTCTTTGAGAAGGTTTGTAAATTTATTATAAAAATAAGTAGCGTTTTATATTGTAGGTTTTAATGTTGACAATTTTTATATGTATGTATTTATTTAATCTACAAATGGGCAGATACATCGGACCTAAAATGAGTTCACAATAATTAATAAACTGGTCGTAATGACCATATTAAACCTATAAATAAGTAATATAATTATTTTACTTCAACATCAATCATATATACGCCTAATAAATAAATATACATGGACTGTTACTATTGGAAGATACATATTGAAAAAAGAATAATATTGCTTTTGCCTGGGAAAAAATACACTGGAAATATACCCGAAAACATTTTGATACTTGTAAATTGAAATATTATAAATTATCGGCCGAAATCTCGCTAGTTTGTAAAATATATGGAGTTAAAATTATTTATAGAGACTTGTAGAGATATAATACATATCAAGATTTTAAAAAATCAGTCACTTTAAATTTATTTTATTTGAAGAATTTCTTTACTAAAAATTTAAAATCCAGTAGTGGTTACACATATAATAACTTTACAAACCACGTCAATGAAATATGCATTTTTGTTTGTGTTTTAAACAGTTTTAACGTGCATCCTCCTGTTTAAAATTTTTCCATTCCGCAATTTTGCACACGGCTCGCCTTTTCCACTTCGCTAGCTGGTTTAGCATATTTTATTTTCAACCTGTTAAGCGTAATTCTCTTGGACACGTTCAGAGACGAATTTTGTTACAGTGTGTAAACCGTATTGAGAAACACCAACACGGGAATAATTTACAATTGAGAAAGCTGTTTTTAATGGTGGAGTTAAGACTCCGATAGTTTTTAATACGTTATGATTTGCACTCGTCTATGAAAAGCCGACGGGAAGAATTTTTCAGCCGTCACGTTTGAAAAGTCTAAATCCACCACCTCGAAACGCCTTCTCCCTTCGCCTGAGTGATGTACCTACTTTGAGCCTCATCATCCTTCCAATTTTCACGTTCGGTGCAAGGTTGGAGGATTTCGAGGGGATGGTTTCTCGTCTCGGTAATCAGCTGGAAAGCAAGAGGGAGAGAACGGTGTAATTTTTTTGCTCGTCAAATCCGGGAACATATCTCTTCAAGCTAAGGTGGCGAGGTGATTAAAACCTTGCGAAATTTTTCGCACGGTCGTCATATTGATTTTAAGAACTCTTTCGTCCAAGAATAAAAGGAAATCGGAGTAAAAAAAATTAATCTCAGTGGAAACAAATAACTGAATGAAAAGGAATCATGAAACAAAAACAATAAACCCATTTATTAGTGAAATCAACTAAAAATATATTCATTGACACGAAATTTATCAAGACATAATTGTAATGAATGTCAAACTATACGACGGGATGTTCCATTTAAAAAATTTTCTCATGCAACATTCAAACCATTCGGTGCTTCAAGATATTCCAGCAGCTCAGTCCATCTCGTGTTCTCACTCTTTCTTATTCCATTTCTGGAACACCGCAGAATTGTTCGTTTTAACTTGTAAAGATAACGTGGACGCTAATTATGCAAGACTTCAATGGACTATAAAGAGTGTACGTGGGTTTAATTAAAGAGGCAGAGGATATCGAATTATCCCAGTATCTGGAAATATTAGCACATCCTAACCTTTTATGTTCAGCTATAAAAGAAAAGTGTAAGGTTGGAGGGATGGTTTTAATTAGTAAACACTTATAATTTACAATTGAGCACATCTCGCCGGTTATTACAACTCTCAAAGGGCGCTAAACATTTTCGAATATTAAAATGTTTCCCACTTGAAAAGATAATTGTGAATGATGTAAAAGAATGTAGTAATTATACTACTCGTAAAAAATTCAATATATCCTCCAGACTCTTTTAATTTAATTTTACAGCATTCGTCGACAAGCCTATTCGCTTTATAACAACACATTCTGACAGCTCACGTAGTTTAGCAAAAAACTAAATGAATCAACAACATCATTAATAGAATTAATGTTTATTCAGTATAAAAATAACATAAATTCCCTCCGGTTATCGATCTCAAATAACCTGCAATTTAGTAACTCGCCGATCAATTACATCAAAGTTTTTTATTCCATTTCTTAGAGCGTTTTGTTCACAGAATTGGGACTTCATTGATAAAAAATTTTCAGAAATTTATTAGAAAAAAATTGTACAAAAAATGCAACGAATAATATATTTTTAAATTATATCTCAATTTTTTCGTAGTAAAACTCCGAATAAATTTGCCCGATGAAGTTCAAATGCGAGGACCAAACGTTGTATGAATAGAATAAAAACTTTGTTTCACTATAATTGATCGATTAATTTAGTTTTTGTATTTAGAAAAATAGACTAAGTTAATAATTGGATTTCCAACGCATAAATTCAACACAAAATCTTGACTATTTTCAAGCTTACGACGTATGGTAAATATGCTGAAGACTTCATAACATTGGAACAAATTTATATTGCCTTGGAAAAACTTCCAACTCCATTCCAATCCATATTTCTAATTGTCTGTTTTCGTTTTAAAAAATAGTATATGTTGTAGGAACTTGCACACCTATTTTTGGCCACAGAATATTTTTGATGTTACATTCAACTCATGCTTACATTTTATAATTTTTTAGATGTTTATCAATATATTTATTTCAAATGTTATTTACTGTTTCTTGTATGTTGTGTTTTCATTCACTCCATTCAAATTTCCCTATTGGAATACCAGGAGATTTCAGCCCGGTTTTGAGTTGTATTCATCTAAAATATAATAGTAATTAAATACCAACGACATCTTTAGAATTCTATTACCCTGAAATGTGAAGCTTCACGTACAAACAGTATATCGTTAGTGTATTTAAAAATTGTATTTAAGTAGTTTCAAAAAAAATTTACCTGCATAACCACTAAAATTGTTCGCAGACCAAAAAAATTATTCGTCCTGTAGATTTAGAAACGTATGCATACCTGTTTTCAGCCTAAAGGCATGGTATTTTATGTAGGAGTCTTGTGTGATTCATTAATTTTTATCATTTCTGTTCCCTGAAATACAATTTTTAAACCTGTGAACGAAATATAATTTATACTTTTAGATGAACATGAACCAAAATGGGGTTGAAAGCTCAGTTCAAATTAATAAATTTAATTAAATAAATTAAAATACGCTATGTTATTTATAAGGGAATAAATAATTGTGTACACTTTATAATTAATCATAGTTTTATCTCAATTTTTCCCCTGCCAGAAAATAAATAGTACCGTGCAACCGAAGACCATTTTCTCCATGACTTGGCTTACTTCATGATCTAAAAAATATTACCTTCGTAGTAGACTATGCTCGAAATCGGATTTAATATTTTTGGTTATCTTCATATGTAAGACTCCGATTTGCGTGGGTTAATAAGTCTTCTTCTTCTAAACGGCTTGACGTAATTTAATGCTATTCTTTTGTTGATTTTATGTTGTCACCAGGATGGTTCTTAGCTATAGTTGGACTCGGTAAGTGGCGCTGTTGTTGAGATTTTTTTAATTTTCCGACCATTCTTTAATATTTTGTTGGATTTCTCAAATAAATAGACAAATGATCCCAAAATATGACAGTTTCAATAATCTGTAGCATTGGCTTATCGCATCAATACATGCACAAGATCATTGCGTCGTAGCTTGGCATTGTTTTGCCATTCTATTTCTAATTGCTGACATCTGATATATTCAGTGTATTGTAATTGCGTGCACAGTGATTAGTCGATTAATTCGATAATGAACAAGTGTGTAAACGTGCATTGTTTGAATTACGTTTTTTTACACATCTTCACTCGGCGGCATTCTATCCATAATAAGGGTTGTGAAAATGTAAATTTTCATAAATATGACCATCTATCTGATGGTTTAATCACGTGTTGGGAAAGAGAATACTGCAGCGAGCTAATATTAATGAAATTACTCTTTCATAAAACGTAGTCGACTACGTTTCACTGAAACATTCGATATAATATCAATTCTGGACTTAAATTATCGAGTTTTCGGTTTTATAATTCATGTGCGTTATTATCTGCGGATCAGAAAACAATTCCCCTACCTTATACCGAAAGGTAGCCGATGAGTAATTACACCGCAAGTGTGTTGATAAGAGCATTCTTTTGCTGTTTAATTTAAGAATATTATAAACTAAATTTTTGTTATAAAGAGGAAGTTGCAAAACAGGGTTTAGGGTACTGTGTTTTTTTTCGTAGTGGTAAGCCAGCAACCTACCCCCTGTTTGCGAGATGACGCAATCTGTAGGGCGATTTACGTGGCCTTCGTTCGCTCCGCATATGGCTGTGCACTCGTAGGGCTTTCCAGAAAGGGATGGATTGCTTGCATGTATGCATGCAGAACCCCTCTCGGTGTTCCACCTGGCCTGTGAAACCCTTGCAAAAATAGGGAGGCTATGCCACGAGTGAGTGGCGTGATATTTGCCCGTAATTCTCAACGTACCTCGTCATCGCGTCACCGGGGAAAAAGGTTATAACAAAACTGGGGCTAATACTTTTTTTCTTTACGTGATATTTCCTGTTTTATACGAGACAATATATTTTGTCAGTCGCATAATCGCACAAACTTTTTTTAACTGTGGAAATCAAAAGCAAAGCGTTAAGCTTACTATGATTGATGTTATATTGTAATAAAAATGATAGATGTCTTTCATAACAATTTGTATCTTTCATGTTGAGGCAGCTTAATGCTTCACTCGTGTTTGGGCGGGATTTTGTATTCAGGCACCGGTTGTTGTTGTATTAAGTCCTAAGACTGGCCTGATGCAACCCTCCATGCTAACCTTTTCGTTTCCCTCTAATGCTAGTTTAACAAGACCCTAATCTCTCAAAACGTGGCCTATTAATCTATCCCTTCTCTTGATCAAAGTCCTCCATATTGTTCTCTCTTCTGTTCAGAAATTTCGGGTTAGTTACTCTAATCACCCATCTGAGTTTTAGTATTCTCCTATAGCACCACATTTCAAAATATTATATATTCTTTTCCTTTCTGGAACTTCTATCGTCCCTTTTCGCACCCATATAACGCCACATTCCATACGAACCTTTTTACTAATGATTTTCTAATATTCATACTTGTATTCGTCGTAAATAAATTCCTCATTTTTGGGAAAGCTTTTAATCCCTGTGCTATCACATCCTTTATGTCTACTATGTTTCTAATATCCCTAGAAAGCAGAATTTCATAAATTCCTTCAAAATATCTCTTCCAATTTAACACCCTTAGTCATTCAACTATTTCCCATACTACACTCCGTTACCTTGGTTTTCCCTCCATTAATCCTCATGTTGAACTCTTCTGCAAGTTCATGCATTTTATTATGGTTTCCATGTCTAATACTAAAAACCGTAGGGATTTTATTTTCTACTTGCAGTGTTATTTCTTTTCCATATTGCTTTCTAACTTTCTTCATCGTTTGTTCTATATATAATTTAAAGATCATGGGCGATAGACAGCATACTTGTCTTACACCTTTCTTTATTACTGCTTTCTTTTCTTTCCCTAATCACTATTGACTGCCGTTTGTAGAGGTTATGTATAACTTATCATTCTGGATATTTTTTTCCTGTCGTCTACAAAATCCTTAATAGTGTGTCTATTGTCGAGTTAATTACTTATCTTGACATTTTTGGATTACTTTTGGTTATTTTATTACCGTTGTGTGTAGTAATTTATACTTAACAAGCTTATTCAACTTCTCTGTTAAAGTGTTCAATGTGCAATGTCCATATTTTTGTAGTTTCATCTACGTTCTTAATGCCGTTCAATAATCTTACAGTTCTACATATGTACAGTTTGTCTGTTCATGATCTTTGAGACTGCCTAGGTGACAGCGCCGCAAGTAGAAATTGCTGAGGTCTATTTCGAAGCTGACATCAGCAAACTGACTGGACGCGCGCGGTCGGTCTGACCGTTTGATTGACAATCATGACGATTTTGGATGGAGTTTGCGACTCCCTTCTGAGCAATATACCCGATGCCTCCCAGGAGACTGACGTGCCTAATCCGTCATTAGGCCTGTAGGGGCTCTGCCCCTGTTAATTGCTCGATAACCGTCAGATATCGGTGTCAAACTGCTCCCTTGTCGACGAGAACAATGCCATACGTCCTGACACGTAAATCACACTTCTAAGCTAAGCTGTTTACGTTGTCAAAAGACCACTACATGTCATCTGCAACCAACCTTCTCCGGCTAGCGTGCCTGGAATTTCAGTGAAGGAAAACTTTTTTTACCCTACCATTGATCTTGATTGGTCAATTTTTCCTTGCACTCTGGCACTGACTTATACACAAACGTAGACTAACACTTCAACAGATGATATATACAATCCCAGAAAACCGTACCATCTTACAAAACAGCAACTAAACATTAGTTTATGATTTGAAACCTCCTCTATAATAATTTTTCCGTACAGAAAAATACCTTTGGATCACTGCACGTTTTCTGAAAAACATTTGTCTTTATGATGGAGCATTTGTAACATATAACCACGACCAAACCTTTTTATATTTTTGACAGATTTTTTTTTAAAAATCTGTTTCAATGTAAATGAAAAATTTGGATGTTTTAATAATATAATTCTCGTAAGGAAATTGAGTATTTCTGAATTTAATAATTAAATTCGCATAGAAAGACGTGCTTTTATAAGAAGTAAGGAATGGTTTTCAGTAGAATTATTTAAAATTAAATAAAAAAACCAATTCACTGACAAAGTTTAAGTTCAATTTCCATAATGTTACGTTATTGGGACTATAGCAATTTCTTCAGTATTTTAAATTTTGATTGTATCTGCCCTTGGACGCAGTCTAGATCAAAAATATAACCTATTTTTTTTAAAATTAATTTTTACCTGCGTGCTTCAAAAATTAAAAACTTGAAGAAGTTTACGTTGTCGGAATTTAATAATAATTCGATTTCTCTATGAAATTATTAAATTTGAAACGTCTTAAACAGTATTGTTTCAGCTGATGTATTTTTATATGTTGTTGAATATATCCACTATTTGTTCACATGGGAATGCAAACATAGTACACCATATTTTACTGTGTGGTGAGCTATTGGTACAAACATTTTCCCTCAATGTCTACTTGACATATAAAAACTCCAATGTTTGTTACATAGGACAAGCAAAGAGGACCTTACAAACTCCCCTTAAGGGAGTCATGTTTACAATGTATAATAAACATTCTGTTCTCAGCAAACGTATTTCCAGTAACCGCGATTTGATTGTAGTGATGCTACAGAATTATATTTTAATATCGAGTAGTATGTTCGGTTGAGGTTTGAAACGTTACACGTCAACTCCAATTGCTCATCACTTTATGCTAAAAATTATATAAATAATCTCTGCTACATTGTTAAATGATAACTTTGTTCTCTCTGCTGGGGCTTTTTCAAGTTTGCCTCTTTACAACGAACTGAAAGCAAAGCATTTATTTAGGGTATTTATTTTATCACTAATTTTTACTCTTTAATTTGGCTACTTTGTTTTGTAATTTGTGTACTTTAAACACAGGCGTTTAATATTTTCGTTTTTAATAATGTTGGCTCTTTCTTGTTTGAAGTCTATTCGGGTGTCTTCTCGTCTTCTGTAGACGCAAGTTATTCACATGTTCTTTCTAAAAGTTAATTTGGATGACTTTTAAAATGATTGTTGTCAATTCCGCTGTCAGTCGAACCAAATAAATGTCCAAGCTGTTAAAACATCTTTTTGAGGAGGTATTTAAACCTGTATGCAATTATATAAAGTTTAATTCTAATCGGTTGGTTACTTTTATCTACGTTTCAGAGAATCTACCATTTTTCTGCTGAAGACTTGTAATAGTTTAATTTCATTAGTAGCTTTCATGTACACAGGAAAATAAATTCAGGACAAATCTCAAAAAACGTGTGAAGTGGGTATTTGGAATAATATAAATGCATATTCAAATTTAAATGTTAAAGTCATAGTGAAGTGAAGTGTTAAGTTAATATAGTTCTTGTAGTGTTTATCTTTTATCTTTCAGGGCTATAGAAATGAAGAGTAATTATGTTTAAAAAATTTCATTTTTCATCTCCCACCGGTCTCAAGCCCAATTGGAGACTAATACGATATAAAATTTAGTTAAATCTATTCGATCTTGCGAGTAAAGGCATCAGTGTAGAAGATCCCTTAATGCTTAAACGGCAAGGTAATCTCGATAGTAAGCTATATATAGCAACGGTATTATTTTATTTAAATAGACATATTCTGCTGAGCTGTCACCCTAAATTTTCAGAATTATAAGAGAGGATGTATTCATTTCCAGGAAATTTAGCATTATATTTGAATATTCTCCATTTTTGATAAGCTCCATTTCTATCGTACTCAAATTGGTATAATACATTTTAGCTTTTGAAATGCTTTTGAGGTTGAATGGGTAACATTTTCCCCTCGCGAATTGAATGTTATCAATTACTTATTAGTGAATCTTTTCGTTGTTTGGCTCTGTGGCGGATAGAAGCTCTTATTGCGGTTGTGAATGGCAATAGTCCCGGGAAGACGATTTCTGATTACCAGTGTAGCTGCTGCGTGAAAGGGCATTCATAACTGGCAATTTACCTTCTCGACTGTGGCTTTCGTAGGAATCAATTACGCTCCTGGAATCCTGCAACTCGCCGCCCCCTTTCTCTCGGCCAATCGCGAATTCTCTGTCACGCAAAGTCGGCTGAGTTTAACGCTCAATAATTCACAAAGCGAAGCCAGGTGGACGGGAAAGCAGCGAAGGGGAAAAAAACCTTCCTCTTCCATTTGTCACTCGCAGCGATTGGACAACAGCATCAACCTCGGCTTTCACTCAGTAACGATATGAGCTCAAATGTCGCTCACAAAGGGGTTTCGTCGTCGAGCATCGTCCCCGGAAAAGGGAGCACAAAAGTGTCCATTCATCTAACCGGGAAAGCTCGGCCTGCCAATAGCACCGAAATTATCTCAAATTCACACTACAATACATTAAGATTTTAGTTTCACAATCCGTTATTTTTCAAAATCGTCGTTTAAATATTATAAGAATCCAATAGTACAAGACACGTAGGGAGAAAATTGTATAATAAAAATGAACACGTTCTTTAAAAGTATATAGAGTAATAATAGAAACTGAAGAGTGTAACAAAAACAGTGAAACATGATACGGAATTCTTATAAACGCTGCGAAAACAGCAGAAAAGGTCGAGTATGAAGGAATTATAGTTTAAAAATAATATACGAAAGTCGGCAACTCAAAGGCGGAGAATACAGGGAGTTCCGCCATGTTTAATAATAATAATAATAATATACCTGGCATTTGTTTACATTCCACTACTATCCCATTTTCACACTTGGAAGAAGTCCCTTGCGGAACGAGACACTTATTGTTTGATCATTTATGTAAAATTTTGGAAAAACATTAGTTTATTCTATTATTTAGTTAATCCAATATCAATATAACTTAAAAAAACGAATTTAGGTTTTTTTTGAATTGTTGAAAAGAAACTTACAAAATTCCCGTTCTATCCTAACCCTGGGCCAATACGAGTTAGATTGTTTTGCGTATGCAATTATTGCAATAAAATTTAAGAAAAATCCTAACTTATTTTGTGTTTTCTTTTCTTATTTTGCGTACGCAAACAGATTTTATTGAAACCGCATATTCTTTCTTCCGCATCTATTTCGTTCTTTATCTATTGTCTTGGAACATATTGTAACTCATTCATATAAGGAGAGTCTGTCAGTTTTTTCCTTTCTTTTTTCTTGAGGATCTTCTTAGCTCCCTCATTGGACCGGGAAATTTTTTAACTCCATTAAAGTTCAAGGGATGCTTTAGTCTTCCATGTTTAAGCGTTTAAGACTTTTTAAGGCAACGAGCTTATTTAATGTACCAGGAGATTTTTTGACTCGGTTAAAGAACTCTTGCCGGTTATTCTGAAATAAATTGTGGTCACGAGATTACTATTTTAATGGAAACAAAATGAAATGTTCCAAGTGTTAATTATTTTTCTAGTTTCTCATAATAGACTAAAACTAAGCCGAGCGAGATTGACTCTGCAGTTGTACATTTATAGTCAGTTGGTGTTTGAGAAACAAAGGCTCTGTGAATAAATGCAATAATCATTTTATTGGTTCAGATCCTCCAGTTGTAACCATTCGAAATCTATATTTTCAGGAATGATCATGTTTTTATCTCTGGTTATTTAAAAACAGAACTTACTGGTACGACGGGGTAACAGATGGAATCTGTCAAACGATAGTTTTAGTTCCGAAATAATGAGCAGAGACTGGAGAATTTACGAACATGTAAGCCATAGAGTTGTTGAAGCAAGATGATGTGGAATGGTTGGCATCACCGTCACCTTTCGGAACTGTTTTTGATTTGAGACTTTTAAATTGTTCACTCTTGTGTAACATTTGATTTCTGATATGATCTTCAAAAATACATATTCTTCAGTTTCATTTTGAAATTTAGTGATGAAAATTGAACAGATTCGGTTAAAGCACTGTCGGTTCTGAGGTGGATGGTTAATTTTTTATCTACATTGGGATTAATGATAGAAATGGGTTGAAACAGTATTCTTTTAAGTATTCTGAAAAAAAAGGCTAATGATGAGATTATTGTTGATACGCCGACGAAATCTAATCCTCTTGATCACGCCCTTCCATTAGGAGTCTAATTATTGATTAGCCTCAGAGGTAGAGTAAATGTGAATATGGCTTTCGGAAGCAAGACTTATAATATTTTAATAATCTCTTTCAGAGCCAGACCATTATTCATGACAGTTCAGAAAAGTTGATGGAAGTCCGAATTAATTATGACTGTCCTAGAAAGTTATTTACATTATTGTTAGCCCTTGAGGACACTGAAATTCATACTACTGGAAAATTGAAGAGAAGCAACTCCAGAATCAGACGGCTAACTTAAACTCCGTAATTAACGAAATAATTGTAAGAGAAATGAAGCTCAGCCGTCGGTCTGGACTTGCAACCGCACTATAAGCGGAAGGTCCCTGGTTAGATTCCCGGGTCCAGTCGACATTTTTCCATTCTTATCTTGTAAAAATACGTATAGAATTGTTGATAATTTTCCAAAGTACAACCTGAAAGCCGAATTTTATGCATTTCCGCAATTATTTCTACAAAACGCATATGTCTTCTATCCCAATGTTTTGTTGGACCATTCCTGGACTGCTGCTTCTGGATATATTTGCCATAAAAATATTTTTTATGCAGCTCTTATATTTCATCCTCAACGTGAGTGCTTCCCGGCTTCGGTGCTCAGAATTTCCTTTTGAATGAAGTTTCAGATCAATTTACATAGGATCGTCAGATATACTCGATCAGAAATGTTTTCCGGAATCCAGAATTGATAGTTGTCTTCTGAAAACACTTTTAAGGTTGTGTCAGAACATAATGGTTTACTGTTTAGAGGACGGTCTGAAAATATCGACGACTTCTGCCACATTAAATATTAGTAATTATTCATCAGGTGAAAATTCTAACATCATACTGTCGGGTATTGCGTTATACTTACCTCGAGGTGAATGATTTACAAGAAAATTTTCGAAAAAGTTGCTCGTTTGGAATTATCGGTTCAACTGTTTACTCTTGAAGGTAACTCCGTAATTATCGGTAATTAAGTTTTACCGTGCGGTTTCGCGCTCGACCACCGGCCGTGGAAAATGACGCAATAGAGTTTGTTCGCGGAGGAAAGCGGAAGGCCGTGTTTTCTGAATGG
Source organism: Eucriotettix oculatus (assembly GCA_034510155.1). Taxonomy (NCBI): domain Eukaryota; kingdom Metazoa; phylum Arthropoda; class Insecta; order Orthoptera; family Tetrigidae; genus Eucriotettix; species Eucriotettix oculatus. The sequence continues at coordinate 39,784,423 of CM067382.1, forward strand.
AGCGGTGAGGGTCTGATGTTTTCGGGTCGAGTCGTAGCTTGGCGTAGTATTCTATTGATTGTGTGCAGCGGGTGTGCGTAGGGGGAGCGGAACTTTCTCCCTTCGCAAGGGTTCGCTGGAACGCGTTGAGGAAGGTTAGTTACCCTGGGGCTTCGCTGCTCCTGCGCGCGCGCACTCTAACTCGTCCTTATAAAACAGATCTGCCTGCCGCTGGTTGTTGGGAAACGTTACTTCAACGAGCTTTCACTAACGCTGGGAACTGAACGTGTGGTTTCCCTGCTTCTGCTTGCCATCAGAATCGCAACAAAACCTCGTGTCAATATTTCCAATCCAGAATCTGTATTGTATTGTATTTCTTAAATCTACAAATGGGCAGATGCCCGGTGGCAGATACATAGAACTTAAACAATAATTAATAAACTGGTCGTAAGGACCATATTTAACCTATAGTTGAAAGTATAATTATATTCAATATAAATAAATAAGTGTGGAATCATATTATTAGGAATATCACAAAAGGCGCTGCGGGAGTTTTCTCGCAGACGCTTCAGCCCAGAGTGACTGTGGGGCTCACCTGATTATGTCGGGAATGCCTCGCACTCTCTCTGGGTACTTTTTTATCAAAGTTCTCACATGCCGAGACACCTTCACCTATTTTAGGAGGTATATGTACTGGGGTCAAAGACCTTGGGCATATGGCAAGAGTTGTCCGCTGATCCCATTGGATCAGTCGGCCAATTGCCTCCTGAAACTGGTGGAGACACGGAGAAGGGAATGCTGCGACCCCACAGCAGACTCGTCTCCCGTCATTCGGAAGGGCGTAAGAATAGTACCCAATGCCCGACCTACCTGATGCAGGTTTTCTAGGGTTTTCCCTGCATCTCGGTGAAACACCGGGTAGAATCCTTAAACCATAGCCCGGGGGCCCTAGTCAACCCTTGGCTACCTTGCTCTACCTTCCGCATCCCCCCTTTTCAATTCCCTTCCTATGCTATTAAAGGGGAGTTGCCTGTATCAGGATCACCCTCATGTAGCCTGTTATCCAAAAAAAATTATTAGGAATGATTTTTTTTAAAAAAAGAATAGTATTGTTTTGCCTGAAAAACAAAACAAAAAAAACCTGGAAGTATATTTCACTGTAGTATATTTTTAGATATTTCGCAGCACTGATGACTTCACTACACTACATTACACTTAGATTGAGTCGAAATTTTCTTTCTGTTAGAGGAAGTTCCCCAAACACTCCTGCAGGCAGATTGTTCCAGTCCTATTTAGGAATGAGTATTTTCCAACGTCTGTTTTTTGGTACCTTGCTTGTAATTTAAACAAGTGATCACTCCTCATCCCGTTCCGAGACGATTCTTTCATTCTATCTCGGATTCCCTGCCAAGGTTTTTGACCTGCAAAAGCTCTGTAGAAGATGTGTAGCCTAGCTCTTTCTCTTCTTGTCTGTAGCGTATCCCACCCTAGTCGCTTTACCTTTTCGTTCCCATGCCCAGGTCCTATTTTTACGAATTTTGCGGCCCTTCACTTTGTTTTGGTTTCGGAAATCGGCACAGTAACTGTTCCAAGACATCTGGTTGGTCGTCAAGTAAAACATTTCCACATTACAACACCATCATATCTTGATATATTTACGGTAATGACTGACTAATGATCATTGGCTATTCATTCCATAGATTGGCTTTCAGTTAATAGTAAAGCTATATTACAAAATGCCTATACAAGTATTGATTTAAAAAAGACATTTCTCAGAGCTGTTGTGAGTACAGAAGTAAGTTATTGTAAAAATAAAATAATATTCGACCGGTTTTTTTCGGACTTTTTTTAAACAACGTTTCAGCGCATATTCGCACATTCTTCAGGTTTTTCTCTTCACAATCAATTTATTGATGCATCAATTTTTTAAAATTTTAAATATAATAAAATAATATAGTTTTATTATTTTATCGCGTTGTTATTAGGCTTACACTAAGTTAGGGGACCGATTGATGTAATTTTGTCGTAGCTGATGTCATAACAGTCCAAAGTTAGTGTCCGTGCGTTTTCCCTACAGATTTGTTTGTTTGGAACTGCAGTGATTTGGTTTAAACGAAAGTAGAGCGTGTGTGTGTGTGTTTTCTAGTTTCAACGAGAATGGCCGTATCAGGCGTGATTGAGAAAAGCGAGGAAGCTCTGGAGTTTTCGATAACGCCATAGTGGACCCACTTAGCGTCAGATCCGGGAGCAGAGTAAAGAAGGATTGAGGAGGTCGGGGTGTCCTGTTTTGCATGGTGAACTGACCCGCCCCTCCAGGGAGGGCGAATAATGGTCCAAGAGGGGTCGGGGAAAGCGATTTCATCTCTGCGGGGATTGGAAGCACTGATGTCTTCCGATCACAGGTCAGGGACATGCAAGGGGGAAAAAAAGGGAACAAATACTCACATGAGACTGGCAAAATAGCCAGGCTTCAGTAACGAATAACAGTTGGAATAACATCGCAATCATCTCAAATATCTACAGAGATTTCTCGACAAAAATCTGACTCTGTTTTTATGCAATTGCTTTGACTGCTGTTGCAATGAATTAAAGCTTCATTGTCCATTTCTAATTATCCTTTGTTTGCTACTACTATCGGTCCTTTGCCAACAGTATTTGAACATATATTTTAAAGTTGGATTGCTCCCCAAAATAAGTCTTATCAGCGAAGACAAATTTTCTTTACTTTTTGAAAAAGGATTCATTGTGAAGAACCTACTGTTAATAAATATTTTTTCCTTTGTGTTTTGTTGGTGTCTTATATCCTCAAGGGCACTGGGACAAAGTCATTCCTCCTCTGGTTATCTCGAAAGACTGAGCAAATATAGATAAGGCACCTTCACAGCTTCTGGCAGGAGTGGCTTAAGAAGAGACGCGTTTCACCCAGCGTTAGTCAAGTTATATGAAAGAAAATTTTAAACTTACCTACAAAGAGAACGAAGAAATGAATGTATCACTCACTGAGCGCACAACATGAAAACTACGTTTTTGGAGAGAGTGTACGAATAAGAGAGAATTTAAACAGATTCACCCTCTTGATAGAGACATTGAATAATTAGCATTTTTCGGGTTGTTAAAAAAATGAATCTGTAGAGTATTGATAAACACAAGGAGAAAAAATATAAATGTGAGTTCCAGTTTTGGATACCGAATTAGTAGACCGTTTGCGTGAAAAAAAGAAAGTGCAAGTAATTTCAAGAATATTGTTCGGAAGATTAGCGTCTTCAGTACTTCAGACCATCCGTCGCTTTTTAGATAATATTTACGGAGAATGATCCTCATAACGATATTCTTCATGAAATATTAGGAAGTAATCCTAAATACCTCACGGAGAATTACAGAAAAGAGATATATGGGAGAAATAGATCGATAAAGGTGGTTGATCGTCGTCATCATATTTCTGATACACGAGGGACCTTTAAAAAGTAAATACAGTTTTGATAATTTGTCATTGCAGTTGTTATTTTGATCATACAGGATCACATATTCCATTCCATCACTTTATGTTTTCCTACTCTTAGGAATTTTCGAATGTTGAGCGGCTTCGAAATCAGATACGTAATTCATTTCTTGAATGCAAGGAGTTTTACTGCACTAAAGATTCATCGGCAGTTGTGTGAGGTTTATGGGGAAGCAATAATGAATTAAAATGGCGATCAAGTGGATTACACAGTTTACTGAAGGTAAAGAACATGCTCGCGGTTTTCTTGGACTCGCAAAGTGTTTTCTTGGTCGAATTCTCGCCCATAAATAAGACAATCAACAAAGACGTTTATTGCGAGAAACTTCGATAGCTCCGTCATTTTAATTTCATTTAAAATAGAGACCAAACGTTATGGCTTGCATATGGGAAGGAAATGGCAGATTGGGAAAATAGGGAATATAATAAAATTGTTTTTAAGGATTTGTGATCATTCTATTAGGATGCCAATCATGAAATTAAAGAGAATTATTATGTGTTATTGTAAGACTTTTTTATTTTAACTAAAATCCAAGTCGTGCAGAAAATAAAATGTGTATGAGTAGCGAATTATGATCAAGAAATAAGTTATTAATATTATGGCTGAAGTAATGCAAATGGTTTTATATAAATAATTCATAGTTGTCGGCACTGTTATTGTCTTTAACTTGGAGCAACTTGAGCAATTGAACACTTTAACTGCAGACGTATTATTATTCTTAATTGTGATTACTAAGTGGATGCCAACTGAGCACTAATAACTAACGTCGAACCAAACAACGCCCTTTCTGTCTTCGAGCGCGGAGTGTAATTCCATACTGGCAAAACGAGACAATTTTCGTCTCGTCCCAAATTTCATTATAATGAAGTCGAGAGCTTGCCTCACGAAATAAAAATTAGTGTTACGTGCTACTGTTTCCTGCTTAGGGAGCAGCTGCCTAACAAGGGCCACTTCCGGTCAACTAGTAAGCTGTTACCCTAGGACGGCTTTTGTGGGGTTCCGTGCGAAAGAGCGACGGAGGGGTGAAAGGGAGGAGAAAATCCCTTCATCATCATCAGTGCGACTCCCCGCTCACGCGGAAGGGCGTTGCCCAAGGTTCGGAACAACAGGAGTGGATCATTCATAGAAAATTACCTCGTGGTACCTCGTAATTTAAAACCGTCTTCTAGGATTCTAAATAAGCCAAACAACTGTATTATTATTATAAATACATACTATAAATACAAAATATTGGAAAATCACATCTTTTCCACCTAATTAATTTTTATTTCTCAAATTAATCTGTAGTGAATAGATGAAAGTAACACAGATGACTACGATAGATGTGAGAAATTAACAGTTTTGGCCATCAAAAATTGCCAAAGGGGTTCCTGCGTTTTGTCTTAATGGTGGGTTAATTTATTCCTCGACTTAAGATACCTATTAGTGATGTTTAACCTTTTTCTGAACATTCGTGTGCAATAAGTTCCTAAGAATCCTTGCTGAATTCAGCCTTCACCTTCTTCACACTTTGTTTTGCCTATGGATTGTACTGGTCGTTCTATGTTTCACCAACAGTTATACAGAACATATCCTTTTATGAGGAAAAGGTCGATTTATCCACACAAATGGGCTTATTCTCCACTGTGACAAACGCGGCGCCCATCGTTCCGATCATTTTTTGACGTTTATGGACGCAAAATTGAAATAACCGAGTGAAGTTGAACTATCCCTTTTATCATCACCTCCTGTGCACATAGACTTTCAATAGTTGTAGAAGTTCTACCTAATTTAAAATTATTAACTAAATTTTAACGCTTGGTTGCAACCAATGTTTCATCAGTGTTCGAAACTCGTTTTACTTATTGTTTAAAAATAGCACAAATACTTGTTCTGGCTAGTAGTAAAATGAAACTAGTTATTTGAGATGGATATAACTGGAAAGCTGACAAAAAGTAGTAACCTATGTCTCAGAAATACTCTTTATATTTATAATAAATTATTGAATTACTTATACGGCACTGTCACGCAACTGCTTATATTTTATTACAATCTTCAGCTTACCCGGTAGCTAAACTATCACGTCAGCATCACCACTGCACCGGAAAAGCGGAATAAATAGAATAAAATACCCGGTAACCATCCGCATATTTCAGGTTTTAGGAAGCATTTACGTGCCACACTGTCAGGAAGAAATAAATTCGCCCGGTTTAAAATTTACGTAGAAGCAATTCATCCCAATTTATGACGCGAAAAACGATCCATTCGGTATATTTTATTTGCTGTCCATTTCAATGCATCATATATATAGCATCCGCTATATTTTAAGCCGGTAAGCAGATCATTTGTTGTTATGCATTATTACAAGGGTTATTCGTCCGTAACATTTTTTTACCGGGTAAGGATGGCTCTCTGCGTAGTTATAAGTTAGTTCATCTGAGTCAGGTCTGCTTCTCATCACACTAACTGAAAGGATATTTCAGTATTTTCCAGGTAGCCAACGGACTGACATTTACAGATGAGAAGGAAATGAAAATGACAGTTGAACGAGTTGTATGAGATAGGAGAGAGGTTCAAAGTTTTAATTTCATTGTCTTCATGTTCTTTGGCTGAAAATCTTCACTCAACGAAGTCGGTCATGGGGGATTCAAAACAGAAACTCAACTTACAAGGGGATTTATGATCTTGCTCTCTTCTCAATTCAATATATATTTCACAGTATTTAATCTAGATACTTCACGATTAATAGTTTTTCAAACGCAGCCTTTATATATGTCAAATAAGTACAAATAAATTTGATAAATATTGTCAGTGATGAGTACACGTATCCAGTCCTCGAAATAGATTGAATATTGCTTATAAATGTATTCAGGGTCGGCTGTTGGGGGTTGGAATTGTAGGCGACTGCCTACGGCGACAAAATTTAGGAGCTGCAGGAACCGCGTGAACTAAAGTGAAAGAAAAATCTCAAAAACGTTTTGATAGCTTTTGATTAGGTTGATTTTAAAACTTCAGAACAGGCTGATGAAATAGTCCTAATTCATTTACTTTTAACAAAGAAAGAAGACCAAGTTGACTTTGTTAAATTCATTATTTCCTTTAAAATTGAGGATTTCTTTAATAATTATGTAAACCCTGTTCATCACTGATGCCACCGTCGAAAAAATCATTTCAATTTAAGAAAATAAAAAATATTTAAGAACCAACTCTACTCTAAATCATATTAATATTCATTAATCATGAATTGAATAATAAATAAAATCTACAAGAATTTTCGCAATTGTTTTAATTTTAAAAAATAAATTATTTTATGATCACTTTAGCTACTTCTTTGTGTGATTTGATTTAAATTATATTTAGCCTTTATAGAATAGTTAATTAGTTTTTTATTGTTTGAAATATATCTTTAAATTTTCTTCGAAAATAGTAGAGACTACTTGTACCTGTAGTTCGTAAGTTAATTGTTATTGTTTTACGATTTATTTTCAATAAATACTATTTTTCGTAAATCTGTGATGGTATGATTGTCTTAGTATTATCAATTTTCTCATTAGCATATGGTTCTTCAATAATTGTTTTTTTTAGTTTTTGAATCTTCGAGGGATATTTTTCGGGTTTTTCCAGATTGGGATTTTTTCAAAATCGTGTTGATTTAATACTTTTAAGTTTTTTTGATTCTCTTAGAGAACTGTGCCACTGATTGTTCATAAATTTGTTTTCTCTTTGTAATTCAAGTCTCAATATTTGTTATTAAAAGGTTATTAAGGTCTCATAAAGTTTCTTTTGTCTTTGTAATCCAATTTCAACTGTCATTTTTTCTACTTTTCTGTTTTAGTGTCTATAGTTTATGTGTCAGTGAACGAGGAAGGTGACTAATTATTTGACTGAGCCTAAAATTGCATCATCACTTTTTTCCTGTTGACACACAAAACCGTTTTTTGTTCCTTTCTGCCTCTCGTTTTATTCGCAAGCATCTTACGTAATGCAGCTAACTAACTACTTTGGAGGAAAATAAATCATCGTTCAGTGAATGAGAAGTTTTGTGCTCTTCGCCCTTGACCCATTACTTCACTGACCGCTTCATCATCCGCATCTAAATCCTCTTCGAGTCGTTATTTCCGTGGTGTTGGTGGTAAGCTGTAATGAAGAGGGACCGAGTGGGAGAAGGAAACTGGTTTCGCGAGTTTCCCCCTGGAGTGTGACCTTGGACCTCTTTTCGACGCAACGCCCAGACTCTTTATTCTTCTGTGAAGCGTTTTAAATGTAAAATTCATTGTTACGCGTTACTTGGCTGTTACTTATCTTTTTACGGGTGCGGTTGTAAAAAAATAATCAAGGTCGTGGTTTATAGTCCATTGTTTTTCTGTGAAATGGACTTATTGCCATGTCTTGATAAACTCTGATTAGTTTTTCTTTGGCCTTCTCTCAGTACGTGTAAAAATTAAATCTTTCCCTTCATTGTGTTATTTTATTAATTAAATAAAAGCTACCAGTTGATTAGATATTTTCCTGATCTAACATTACGATCGTATTCTATATTTTGAAGTTGAAAAACAGTGAACGGGGTTAATTTCGTACACATTAATTATAATATGTGCTGTGTTAGTACAGAATTCCGCCACCAAATCCAATTTCCAGTGAGTGTGTGTTTTAATACGAGTATTTGGTCGAAGTGAGAATTTTCGGTGTCGCTGACCTGTAAAATAAACACCATCATTTCGTTCACCGCAGAAATTAAATTTCCCGCCTCCCCACCGAAATGACCGACCAGCCAACCACTTCAACGTTTTTAATAGTTTTTCGAGAGTTTCTTTTTTTTTCGTCGCAACAATTTTCAGATTGATTAGGGAATTCCCGATTGGAATTAGTCAGCAATTTATCGGCGATCGATTGGGTCGCTCACTGATTACATTTTTAACCCCCCCACCCACCCATCCACCCTCTGGCGCCGCCACCCTTCTCATCTGATCTGTTACAAACTGGCTGTGCCACCCCGAAATTTAAACGAGGTTTAAATTGCGGTCACGCGATTGTCATCCAACAACTTAAACTATCGTTAAAGATAAACTCAAAAGGGAAAAAGTTGTATTATTTGGTATTACCCTAATTAAAAAGCGTTGCATTGGAATTAAATATTACAGGGTATATAGTGCTCCGACCATTCCAATTAACATAGAAATACTTTGTGAAACATTCTCGAGGTTTAAAAAAATCGAAAAGGTGTACTCAATATTGTCGAATAAAATATGCCTGTAACTGAAATTGAAATCGACAATTGAACAAAGGTCCTCTGGATATGAGAGTGCTACAACTGAATGAACATATTGAATAGCATAATGTGGTTGAAAGTTTTATAGGGAATTGGATTTGAAAGATGTACATTTGCATGTAAATAACGAAATTTTATCTGCAATATCCAACTGATATAATTTCTACATGTGCACCACCTGTTTTTCCCCTTTCTTTCATTGGAATATTTGGAGACGATGACGCTCCATGACCGCTGTTTCGTATATGTAAGGGTAAGTTGAGTGAAATCAGATCTGTAAAGTAAAAAAGTACAAAACTTCAAGCATTGAACTTCTATAGAACTAAATGAATTGAATTATGAAGCTGAAAGGAACAATTTAAGGATATCAAGAGGAATGATTATAGTTTACTTTTATCATTCCAGGTCGTGTAGGAGTAAGTTAAAATAAATGAATGAGCTGCTTGAAACAAATTAAGTGATGAAATTAAAATAAATTATCATATCAGCCTGACGCGAGCCGAGTTGATTGGCCTTATGACATTATTGGTGACAAGTTGGTTATTGCGAGATACGATTTGATGGATGTAATTGTTCGATTAATTTTAAGCGATGAATATGAATTAGAGGGGAAAGTTGTGACTGTTTTGATGCCAGATCTGGGGAATGATTTTCCAAATGCGAGGGCAATATCTAATTAGAGTTTTAACGGGAAGCGTGAAAATATTCCAATAATTTATTTTATTCCTTTAATATTTATTTTCAAGAAATTTTGGTATTTTATTGAAAATATTTTGGCTCTGAGTTAAATATATATTAATAACGTACTCGTAGCACATAAAGTTTTGAAATTTCTGGCCCCACATATAATTACCCTCATATATACAATTTAATGATGTTGTAGATAAAAATGTAATAAATACTTGGTCATCAACGACATCTTGGACGTACCGCATTAGATAAAATTTTTAGGGTGCCTTTTGCCTGAGTGAATATCAAAATAAGATTATAATATGTCAGTACTTTTCATTTGAAAATGCAATGGATTTCAAAGTGTTCTCAGAAAGTCAACCCGGGTCGCTTCTGCAGCTTCCCTAACGAGGATGATTCTGGACCCTCTGTAATTTGGGAACAGCGTTTTTAAACACCGCTCTCACAATAAAATAGACTTTAGTACTGTAGAACTACTAATGATGGACTGTTCAAAAGCTTAAAAAATTTAAATAGAAAATGTAATTTTTACATTGACCCTCACACATTGATGTGCAGTAGATTAAGTGCCCTGGTGGTGCTACCGGCTCGAAGGCTTTCAGAAACTAGTCTCTGTTCCAATCAGTTATCACCCGTCAACAAAGACAGAACCATTCCAATAAAAATTTCTGTTTCTCACATCAAAACTAAACAGATCGGTAGTGGACCCCAAGAAGATACCGCGAATACCACTGCCCGATTGGACTATGAGGTTAATTAAGTATGTAGGAATAAAAAAAGAAGATAACAGCTGAACAGTCCGATACTGGCTCATTACTAATTATATAAATATTTTTTTTTGTATTTGAAGAATGTGGCTTGCATCTATCCAGAAAAATTAAATGAATGTTTCTTATAAAGTGTTCTGTTACATTTTCTTGGGGTCATGAATGAAGTACAGTAAATAAGATATTTGATGAAAAACGATAGTCGTCTCGAAGAAGTGTTTACATATGAGTTGAAGTACCATAAAGACATAATTAATAAGGGAATCAAGAATACTCAAAAACAGGAAATACTCGTGGAAATATTTCTGTATAGCAATGTACTGTAAATACAAGTATAATTGGACTGAAATTTTCGTGGTTGTTTATTGATGTATATTGTGCACGCAGCGGACATATCGTCGCCGCGTTGGGAATTACGACCTGATTTTGGGGGAGGATGGGCCACATGGCGTTCTTTGGTGGTCGGCATAAAGCCAGCCTAATCTGCCTTTACAGCTGACGTCATGTTGCAAGGCTAAACGGCGAATCGCGGATTGCTTTCCCACGGTCACCCGTTTGAATAATTTAATATCGCGGTGTTTGTGTGCGATGCATGTGCGTTGCGGTGTTGAGCATTTATGTGGGAATTAACGTCGATGTGCGCCGATGCGCTGACACAATGGGCGACATAGTTGTCTGTTAGCTTCCGATACGACTCGATATTATGTGGGAGACAGTTGCACCTTGTACGCCCGCAGATTCTGCCAGATGAACCATGGATGCTGATGAAGAGCCGCCATGGGACTATGGATAAGAATAATGGCGACGCTTGGAGATTTAATCGGTTGAAGTGAACATGACGTCGCAGGCTCAAAACATTTCAATTGCCAGCCTACTAGGACCAGTAGGCTACGGAGTTAGGAGTGATTTGATATTGGTAACAAAAGGTTCAAATAATAAAATTTATTGTTGTAACCTGCTTCACCACCCAAAAGAAAAATCACTGGTCAATAATGAATTCAAGCTTTCACAAATCCAGATCAGAAATAGGATATCCATTTAGTGTCGTAATACTTCACGTTACTATTTTGCTTTCCGAAAAATAAAACCCGATGGTCAAAAATATAAAGCACCAGGTGACGATTATGTGACGATAATATTAGTTGGGGAAAATTGTCAACTTTTTTTTCATCCGAAAAATAACGCACGAAAAATTACTGACGATTTAAAAAAACGCGTCACACGTGATGCGGGAATAGAGTTTTACTGCAGAAAGTTTAAAATGTCTCAAGAAAATTTTATTTTCCTTATTATCTTAATGTTCACTGCTGGCTATTCAAGCGTTTTATCCTCTAATTCAAATTAATTTTTCTTTTTCAATTAATTTTTATTTCAGAATGTTTTCAAATCTATTTGTATACTAATTTCATATTTTTGTGTCTTACTCGGGGGGGTTTTTCGCTCTAGATTTTTATTCTCTCACTTATACTGCACTTTCACCCTGTCTGATTAAATTTTGTAATAAACCTATTTCATTCTAGCCCTGTTGCAAACGTTGTGTGATAAGGGTTCATTACTTGGAACGGGGTGTGAAAACTGCGGCTTCCTCCACCTTAAGTGGCGTGTTCGATTTCAGCCTCCCCCGCCCCCGCCCCTGCCCCTCTCACGTTCCTGTCAGCTACTACGTCGCGTCGCTGCGAAAGGAAGGAGGCCTGTTATAAAAGAATCACACCCCCGCGAGCACGTGACAAGGGGCAACCCCCCCTGGCTGCTGATAACCTTGTCATTAGCCGCTCCTCTTCTAAAATAAAGACACCAGCTCAGCGCCGTTAACTTATAATAGAGAGACAGGCAGGCGGAGCTCATCTCTCGGAACGCCACCTCCATTAGTGTATTTCACACTTTACCACCTCACACCAAAGTCCCCGGTATAACGTTATCGTGAAATGAACTTCTTGCCTTCCACTGCTTAAACTCGCCCGATCTAGCACTTCCTTTTTTTTCCCCCTTCCTTCATCCTCGCCGCGTCACATTAGATCCCTAATGTGCGCCAAATAAGAGGGGAGAGGTTCTATAGACTCTCCTTTGCCACACAACTTCTTTTACGTGTTGTTATAGTAATAGTAGGAGGGGGGGTGGTAAAGACCTGGCTCGTGTATTTTGTATGTGTGTCTGAAGGCATTTTGCGGTTAGCGTGTTCCAAGGCATGTAGAGAAAATTACCTATCAGCTGACTAGGGCCAATCGTCTTTAAAATATTGTTGCTCTTTACGTGATACCGGAAACTACCACGTGCACATGTTGAAAATCTCGTTTTTATTTTAATCAAAGATACACAATAATTTAGGATATAAGTCCATCGTTTTCCACACATTTTGACCATCTTTCAACCAATTTATGGATGCCATCCCAAAAGAAAGTTTCATCCTTAATCAACATCCATCCACTTCATCAAATGTTGTGAAATGCTGCTCTGCCAGTGCGTGTCCAATCAATGAAAAAACAAATGGTAATCTGAAGGAACCAAGTCCGTTGAATACGGCGGGTGTCGTAAGAAATCTTAACCAAGGACGGAAATGGTGTCTCTGACCAGTTTAGACGAATTTGCAGGAGCATTTTCATGCTACCAATGGACTTAAAGCCCATTCTGGCCGTTTTTCGATCAACACGTGGTTCAAATTGATAATTTTCTGGCTTGAGAAACTCTTAGTACCTGACACCCTTCTGATCCCACCACACACAGCATCCAAAGCGATCTGGTCTTGCACTCGATGTTAATGGTTTCCCTGGCGTTCCCCATGATTTTCTGATTATTGAAATAAGTCTATTTATCATCGCCAGTCACAAACCGATGCAAAAATCTATTTTTTTTTGTCAGAACGTTGAAGCAGCATTTCGCTTTTCCATCTGTCGTTCGCTCAATTTATATGGAACCCATTTTTAAATATTTCCATGGCTCTCAGGCGATCTGAAACGGCTTTCTGAGTTGCACTAATTGCTGTGCCATATTTTTCTTTGTGTTTGTGTACCATCTGCGTCCAATAATGCTTCAATTGGAAATCATCCAACTTTTTGGGTCGATTTTTACATTATTTGTCAACGACATTAAAATCAACACTTTTAAGTCTTGACTGTTGGAGAAAGTTTCCTCAAGAATTCGATGATTTTTAGACACCTTTTTATTCTGAAAAAAAAATTAGCACATGCAGCAAATGCTCCTTATTGGCGTCAAACTTTGACATATAGAAGTATTCTGCTAATATGTAAACAAACCAATTTCGCGTTTATTAGCAATATTTCATACTTACAAAATCTCTCTTTGGTTCTGAGATAAAAATTAAATGGCTCTGCGCGCCATTTCTCGTAAGAGAAACGACATTTTAAACTTGTGCAGATGGTAGTAATTAATTTTATATGTCAACAGGACCGTCTATATCATTCAGATTTCATACCGGTCGTATCTCAAGGTTTTTTTTCTTCACAACATGTTTCGCATCCAATTGAATCAGTATTGCTCCACGTGAAGATCCTAGCATACAACTGATGAAATAGAAAAACTTAAATAATAATTTTTTATTTACTTATTTACAATATTAGAAAGAAAACACCATATATACGTCTAATCCTATAACGTTGTCCCGCGTTTTCCTCGATGCTGGAGTTGATTCACCATATTATATCTATATAGAGATCTCAACCGTCCTTGGCGCCTACCAGATCTCAACTACTGTCGTCGATGGCTCCAAGACGCAGCTTATATGATTATCATTTTTCCGCCGCGATACCGATATCGGAAATAGTCCTCGGGGCGGCGCTTACCAGATCACTGTGCTATCGTTCATGGCGAATATTCATATATTTCAAGAGAAAAAAATGGAGGGATCCAAATGGAGCTCTGTGTCAACACGGCCAACTTAGACTGAGAGAATTACCGAGTTTCCCATCGACATATTTTAGAAAAGGTGGTGCCGTTTTGGTTAATTTACTTTTTTTTGCATTTTTTTCGCCCTGCTACGATACAAATAAGTGTTTTTCTTACCTTTTTCTTCGATCATCTACCCTAGACAGTTTAATTTGAATATTCCTCACATCGCTCTGAAGATTTCTTCCACAGTAACCCTTACATCTGGCTGTAGTGTTGTTGATGTACTCTAATTTTTCACAAGTTAACCTGAGCCGCGAATGATCCTTATGACTTAGGTGGATTGTTGGGGTGACTCTATGTTAAATATTTTTTTATGCTACACCCAGTGGTTTCATTATTTGAAAAAGTTATTGCCCAATTCTGATTGAAAATTTTATTAATGAATTAATATTCGCCTACATGTTTTACCGATCATCACTGATTAAAATAAAGGATTTTCGGGTTTCTCTTATTACCATTCATATAAAATTTTCGGCATACCACGATTTAATATTGTAATTTATACAGCACTATATAATGATGATTTTGTGCCTAGAATAATATACAAGCTTGTTTATAAGATAAATAAAATTTTTCGACCACTTTAAGACTTTATTTTTAACAATTTCTAAAGAAGAAGAAAAACAAAGTTTCGGTACTTATTTGTACCTTCATCAGGTTATTATCCTGTGGAGGAATATTGATAAACCTCGTGTTAAGGAAAACAAACATTTTACAAAAAAAATTAGTAGCAATATAAAAACAAATAAAATTGTAAAATGTTTGGTTTTTCTTGTTAACACGACTTTTATCAGTGCTCCTCCACAGGATAATAACCTGGCAAAGGAGGTACAAATAAGCACCGAAACGTTGTTTTTTTCCTCTTTTTAAAATTGTGAAGTTCTGAAAGTGGCAGAAATTTTTTACTTATATTTACAAAAATAAGAAGTGAAAATACAACCTTGTTTATAAGATTAATCGATAGTAACAACTTGTTAATTTGAAATGCCAATAATTTATGATTATTTTAATGTTATGTTAATAGAAGTGTTAGCAAGGAAAGATTGCTGAAAACAATCATCGTATGAACAAAGATAAAAGTGCTAATTCCTATTTCCATCATTTTCTTTTTATGTTGACCCTCTACTCTTTCGTGGCAACAAATTGTTTCACATGTCTTGTGAATAACATTCTGTAAAACCAGAAATTAAATTTATTAATACTTATTCATTTTATTCTGATGTGGGTTCACAGCAAATATAAGCTACTTTGGAATTTCGATGGCTTCATAGTAAGATAAGAGGCGTGTTGGGAAGTTGGCCGGGTGAGGTTAGAGTCTCATTGTCGTTCATCCTCTTTCAGGGTATTTTATCACCGAGAGACTGATCCTGGAATCATGTTTCTTTTCCAAATAGAGAGAAAGGGGGAACTGAAAAAGAGGGAGAAAAGAGAGACAGAGAGGGAGAGAATCTGGCTCACCCTCTGGAATGAGTCTATGGAATTTATTGCGTCTTTCGTTTTCACTCTGAACAGAGGAAGCATCACACGCTTTATCCGTATCGCAACCGCCAGCTTTGTTGCTTTAAAAGATAATGAAATAAATAGTAAACCACGAGGGAGGGAGGAGAACGGCGGTGCTTGTCTGGCACTCTAATATGTGGGCTCGGGGAGAAGACCGAGAAAGGGAGGCAGAATAAGAGGATGGCCAGACCGCTCGCCCGGCTTGCTGTTTCTCGGATTTGCATGCAAATTGTGCAAGCAAAGACAAAATTGCCCTAGAATTGAGGGTGAATCGTAGGCTAATAACGGACAACCAGACCGTAACTAAGACATTCCCCAGAGTGAGCGAGTGGACTCAGTGACAGCGTACTTGTCTGACTATAATTCACCCATATTGTCATTCCTTTGTAACCAACATGTACAGCACATAGTAGGGCAATATTGGCTGCTTAATCGGCGAACATTCTCGATTATTCATGCAAGTGATATTGGTTAAGCCACGTGACTAACCCCTCCAGGTAAACCCCCGAGCTTCGCAGATCATGCAGTTCTGTCCAAACAAGATCCATTACATGGATTTTTATACTTCAATCGGTTTATTACCTTTTGCTATAACTCTTTCACATCCCTCTGTCTAATCCTTCCTCGACCAACGAGCCGTAAATACTTTTTAAGTCTTAATACGTGAAGAAGAATTAAGGACATAGAAGTTAAAATGTAAATACTTAATTACTTGGGAACGTAGGAATGATAAAACAATAATATATTTCAGTAATAAATTGAGCAACATGGATGGTAAAATTAAATAATACAGCCGTTGTAATTTATATTTTTTAGTAAAAAATATTTCCTGGAGGCTAACGGCTATATAAACATAAAACAAAGTAATGTACGCTTTTTCTTAGAGTTTGCGGTCATAAATATTTATAAACGCGGGTTTCTGTGACTTTGACGAGCATATTATGTCAATACTTAACCGGTGGCTTCCGAGGTCTCTTAGGTAATCCTGCTGCTCAGGTGGTTCGGGTGACGCCGCAATTCCGTCTGCTGGACAGCCAACACGTTCCAGGCACTGCCCTTCGGTCTTCTTTGAATATATTCTCGTGGCCTGTAATCGTGGGGCTCATTCGACATGAGCCAACTCTCGACGTCAATGTCTTTCGGCCTTTCTCCACCATTGAACAACTACCAACTGCTGACCTTTTATCCTTTCCACCACTGAACAAATTTCCTTTTACACTTATTTTTTAATAAATTATTCTGCAACTACATCGCGTCCACCTTAATCTAGTGCCCTGATCCTGCATTAGTGTCCAGTCTCTCCTTTCTGCAAATTATCTTGATAGCTTGGTTAGCCAATGCTCCGCCCATCAGATTTTGTGCCCTGGATGACATTATTCGGTTAGCAACTCCCAAGAGAAAGGTAATTCCACAACTGAGGTAACTCCCATTTATCTTGGTGCCAAATTTCCGTGCTAAGATTTGTTTGCCCGGATATTTCTTGGCCTTTTTTAATTCTCTTTAACAAAACCCTGTCTATGTTCCGGAGCTCAATGATCTAGAACGAAAATTTTACTTCCACGAAATTGTTGCGTAAAATAAAACAACTCCCAATTAATTAATTTCGTCTATGTACTGTACACATAAATTACTGATCAGGATCACCTGAAAATGTAAACTTCAAAATTTCGATTGGCGTAGTCATGAGTGATCGGAAAGCTTGTTACAGTTTCCATTGTCCATAGGGGTGAATGAAGTGGAAAATAATTTAATATAACGTATGGTTGTGTCAGTTATTGTATTCGTGAACTAAGGCAAAGTAAACCTGACGTGCCATGTAGTTGGTGTTGTATGTATTAGGCAAGTTGCTAAATGACCGTTGCTGCTTGTTTGCCGTGGACTAATACACGAGGCGTTTACAGTCTAGCCGGGTCACTTCCAGCACATTGGGCGAGCAGAAAAGCAAATTTGAGTTCGCTTTAACTACATTCAATTAGATCTACTAGAGAAATAGAACTGGGCAAGCTGTAATGATTTTTGTAATAATCACTAACGAACTAGAGAGAGAAGTGCAATCATAATACTTTAAATGACACTTCCGTTTACAGCATTGCAAAATTCACTGCGTATCTTTGACACACACACACACACACATATATATATATATATATACATATATATATATACGTTTGTATATACAGTGTTAAGCTGTAAGTGCGCCAGATGAGAAAATCTCTTTGAACAAGCATTTAAATAGCTGAGCAAAGAGAATGGCAGGTGGACAGTAGAAAGAATCGTATAGATTGTTAAAAACGTTTATCTCGACCACATGACCTAAATTTTTCATAATTAGTTATGCTTAGTTAGTAATTCCTAGCCTCAATATGGGAAAAGTCAATTAAAGTTTTGTATGATGTGCAAGAAGTCTCGCCTACGTGTACAATTTTGGGGTACGGTCTTCTCCCACCATTTTGGGATTTTAATTAACTTCTATTAAAATAATAATCAGTTTGACCTTATAGCAGACAATCTTTAGTGAGAAATTATTACACATTAAATTTAAATATACCGGACGTTTCGATGTGGATTAGCGTTTTATCTAAAGGCGATTACTTATTGACCGGAAATTAAACTGGGAGAGAAGAAGAAATGTTCAGCAGTTGGTAGTTGATCATCGATCGGCATTGAAGTTGAGAGTTAGCTGACGAAATACTAGCCCCACGGTTCCGGACCACGAGAATATGTTCAAAGAAGAAGTACAGAAAATAAATAAGTTAGAATAAATATATTAGTAGTCCTGATTAATATTAACAGTATTGGGTTCATTATTAATTTACAACATTCAATAAACTCACCCTTTACGATATTAAGATTCCATGCCAAAAGTGATATTTTCATCACTGAAATTGTGATAAAATGTTATTATTTAGTGGCAGGGTTGTGTTTACATGTTGGCAGTTTGAAATTAGATTTATGTTCCTTAAATCGTGTATTAAAAGTCCTTTCATAATACCCGTGTAAAAAAAAGACAAATAATTTTTAACAAACATCTGTAGTGGACAACATAATGGCAGGATCTCTGTTTCCTTTGACGAACTTAATATCTGATCGTCCTGTTACGCAAAGGCGAGCTGTAGTTTACAAGTTGGTCGGCAAAGCTTTCTTCTTGTCCGATCATGTCAATTATATTGATAATATTATTAAAACGAGCAATACGTATAATGAATTCAGTGTTTTACCACCAGAGAGACTAAAAGATCCTGCCAATATGTTTTCCATTAGTAATGTTGCTTACAAAATTGTTTCAACTGTGGCTTTTGTTACATAGGCAAAACAAACAGACCTTTGAATATAGGAATTAAGGAACATAAGTCTAATTTTAAACTGCCAACCTGTAAACATTGTATTAAATTAAATCACTGTTTCGATTTTCACAACATCACTACTTTAGGCAGGAAACCTCTGTTATTGTAAAAGATTTCATTTCTGAAATGCTGTACATTTTATCAACCCAATACTGTTATGACGCCACTGAGAACCTTAACAATTTATATGATGTTTTATTTTACGTTATTTAAAAGGCTTTGATTTAATTTCCAATCTATATAAATCGCCGTCAGTTTTGTGTCCGAATATTCAGAATTTTTAAATTTATTCCGTATTTAGTTCTAATTAAAGATTGAAACTATTTATTTTAAATATAAATTAAGATGATTATACGTAAAATAATTAATCTGACTTAATATTATATATAAAGTACAGAAGAAGGTCAAAAATCAGAAATAGAAGAAAGTAATTTTTAATTAAAAAATTTCGTCCCCAGCTCTCAGAATCTCTTCCGAAATTTGGGGACGAAACGTTCCGTTTTAATTGAATAAAATTCCCGGTAATGAATATTGGTGTTCAGTATTTTGTATAGTGTTTTGAGAATGTAGGCACGTTTTTGATAGTTCCTTGAGTTGTATCTGGTCGTCTCAGATAAAATTTGCAACACGAAAAACAGAAGAAATTTCATTTATGCTTGAAATAAACTCATCGCTATCTTTTCTTTCGTAAAGAAAAGAAAAATTAATCATTGGCTTACTAAACGTTGCAGACGTATTACTGTTGCACCATTCCTTTCTTCATTTGCTTCCTTTTTCGTGTCTCATTGGGAGGGCAAGGTGGGGCTGTGGGTGTGTTGTTTCTACAACTAACAATAAAAGAGAAAGAGAGGTAGAGGGAGGTTACCAGAGAAAAGGACAACGCCTAATTTAATTTAATATTGTTCTACGTCGCGGTGTGAGGAGGAAATCGGGTTTCCGTCTTCGTCGTCACAATGATTTAGAGTGCGCGATGCCATTTGATATAGGTGTGTCGCATTACTCGCGGCCATTGCAATGTCAGGTGAAATACGAAGCCCCGGGACTTTTCCGAGGTCGAGTGGGAGACGGTAATCGAACGACGGACCTTGTGAGAAAAATTAAGACCGAGAGAATTAATATGAAAATTGAAATCACTTTAACATCTTCATGATAATGTCATTTTTTTATCGTTAGGTGAAGACAAAACAATTTGCCTATATGCAGTGCTCGGTAGAGAAGAAATAAAATCTTCTGTTTTCATTGCTGATATTCGTATTATTAATTAATTTTGTCCGATAATTGGCTAGTTCTTCAACTAATTTGTAGTGTTTCAATAATAAATAATATAATATATTTAAAAGATAAAAGTACCCTTTAAAAAAGTATGGATTGTAGATAATGAATTAACATTATAAATTAAAATAAAACAAATTTATTCTGTTTGTCAGAGTATGGTTGTCTAAAATACCTGCTACTTATTAACGACAGCTAACTTACTCAATCTTTTCAACAAATCATGAATTACACAACATTCTGGCCAATATAAATTCTACTTACATTTCCGAATAAGGCGTTCGCATGTCTCGATTCTTAGTCGTGGAACCTCAAGTGCCAAATTAATACTGTCTCTGTGGGAAAGCTCCAGACCTGTCAAAATGTTTAAATGGAAGATTATCCATCCGACAGATTTACGGTTCTCAACCGGTCAGCGGTTTCTAATCTCTTTCACAGGCGGCCTCTTTAATGTTTGTTTGTTCGGTCCTCTTTGCATTTTGACCGCCATGAGTTCCTCAGCTTGGAAAATTTAGTTTAACAAATTAATTTAAATTTAAATGAAATAATCACTTTAATAATTTAACAAACTAGTGTACACTGTAGATTAAATACCAAAAAAAATTCACTGCCATTAATTTTCGGGTAAATCATTTGAGTGGGAAATTATAAGAATTACATAAAGTAAGACTTATGTTAAATTAATTAAATTTTTGTATAATGTTGAATGCAATTTCATGATTGTGAATGACAGCCACAAGGAAATATATACTCAGTTTAAAACATTGTTTCTTCCATTATGTGGAATTCCGAAAAAGTAATAATATAAGGAAATCTTGTTAAAAAATCTCCGAAAGTCATTAGGAAAAGGCAGTTTCAAGAGATGAAATTTTATCTGATTTTCATGACTGTAGGATTAAAATGAAGGACAGTTTAAAGAAACAATGATTCGATTTTTTTTGCAAGAGTTAGCATTTTTCAAACGAAGTTGGACTTTTGTAACCCTCTGTCACGATTTTGTCTGATTTTCCTTTACTGTAATGCCTCTATGTTTGACGGAAAATTCTGGTGGACAGAAGCGCCCTTTCGACTTGTTAGTTTAAAGGGTGAGTGGGAGAGAAAATTAGCGTTGCAAAGTAATTAACGGCGAGGGCTTTTATCCGAAACGGCGGAGCTGTCTGATTTCCTTCCGAGTGGACACCACTTGATGTCTTATTTCATTGACAAAGACGTTGAAGGGGGAGTTGAGGCTGTAGAAGAGCGCTTAATCCCGGCGCTGACGCAGCAGGAAAAAGGAAGGAAGACGCCCTTGCCCATTGAAACAGGGTGTTGTAATTGGAAAAAGCAGTAGCACGCCGGAATTCACTGTGATGTAGAATCACTCCGATTCCATATAAGCATTACTGTCTTCGATCAAATCGTGTTAATGTCATGTCATACCTTTGTTATTTTAATACCATAATTTCGTAATGCTATCCCAAGCATGAAATGTTTCATTTTTTTCCAAAACCGTGAACCTTACACGTTGGGTGATCATCTTTGATACATCTAAATGAATCAGTGTCGATCTAAATTCAAAAAGAGATAGTGAGTGCCAAGATTGTAGTGCCATGTATTTCACATTCTAACAGTGACGTTTCAAATGCCTAGCTACTAGAAATAATTAAATTCCTTCCTATAATTTTAAACGATAGTTATCACCATGGGAATACCCTCGTGTAGCCTACCACCCTAAACTCGGAAAAATGACAGTTATTGGCCGTTAAGAAAATGAGAGTGCGCTGCGGTTGGGAGCAAGAGTTACGTAGCGGGACATCGTGGGACGAGGCCAGACACAGTTTTGCCAGCATAAAATCAATAATTCCATAGTATTTGTGAAAATAAACGTTAAACTATGATTGTATGAAGCTCGCCTCAAAAATAATATTCATTATAAGCATTTAAATGGAACTGTGGTTGAGGACCACATTAACTTATCTCTGATTTCAGAACTTTTACAATCTTAAAATTCAAACACGATCTCGAAATAGGAATATCTCAAATTAGATTTTAAATTAAACATATAAATACATGCATATATATAGTAGGAAAATCTACTAAATCATATTTATCAAATTCTTAGAATCTATAATTTAAATAAAACGTTCATTAAATTTACTCATTACTTCACGCTAAACGGACAGAAGAGATTAATCAAATATCTTATTCTTATAAATATAATTCACTGTTTATGAGTAAAATATGCAGAAATTTTGTAAACGCATGCAGTAATTTCAACCATATTTTGCGACGCAGAATCAAACACTGTTGGGGTGTGACACAAACACTACCCCTATGAGTTTTCACAAAAATCATCTGTATAATAAATCGTAGGTCCGTTGAAGCAAAATATGGCACGTAAGCGCTAATCCAAGCTATTTTACCGTCCAGATTAACTCCCAAATCATTTTCGCGTGAAGGATTAAGAAACGAATATTTTGACATGGAAAATTATTTGGTTAGCTTATTTGTTTGTGAACACTTTCCTGCTTACTACGAATATGAAAAGGTCCTTGAAGTCTCATTGCTGTTTAATAGGCTGGTCTAGGCTAGGCGCAATAGCTAGACTGTTCCCGTAGGTTCAGGATAGCGAATGGTCCGTGCACCAATGAAACCCAAGGTTGAACGGAACGTAAAAGACCCCCTCTTTACGACTCTCCGCTCTCCCTTCACCAGCGAGCTAATAGCTGCACGTAAATATAGAAAACTGCATCTTGTGCGTGCAAGAGAAGTCTGAACCAAACACATTTACACACGAACACCGCGCGTGCCTTCACGTACTGGTAGAAAACAAAAACTCTACTCGACCACAACCGTGCAGAGATGCAAACGCATCAACGGTCTCTGGATCGCAGGGAGAGTCAACCGATTCTTATATAATGCTTTTTTGCTATTTTCTCCATGGAATCAGTCTACACAAAATTTTGGGAATATGCTTTCATATTAATTGACAAGGAAATGAAGATAAATTCTGATG
Organism: Eucriotettix oculatus; assembly: GCA_034510155.1. Classification (NCBI taxonomy): domain Eukaryota; kingdom Metazoa; phylum Arthropoda; class Insecta; order Orthoptera; family Tetrigidae; genus Eucriotettix; species Eucriotettix oculatus. The sequence continues at coordinate 39,807,621 of CM067382.1, forward strand.
AGACAATTATGACTGTAAAATAAAGTAAAGAACCCTTTAGATGTTTGAATATACTTCAAATTGATGGAGATTCATTCGTGGGCCAAACTGTGCATCTTCGTTCCCAATTTTATTCCGATGTTCTAAATCTCAATAATATACTTATTTCTTCTCTTAGAGCTACCATTAACTTCCGTGAATAAATACAAATGAAGTATTAAATACATATACAATGGATTTTAAAAATTTTTGGAACATAAAGTAGACGTTTTGTTTATTTACAAAGAGGACAGAACGTCTATTTCATGTTCAATTTTTTTTTCAAAATGTAGTATATAAATCTGTTCATAAGTCTTTAATTAATGCTATTTTATATTTGTTTACTACCTTTTCTTGTTTTATACACACACACATATATATATATATAATTTACACTATTCTAATCACAATTCAATATTATCCTTCCCCCTTATTAATATTTTTTTATGGTCCCATTATTCTTTGTATAAATTCAAACATTTTTTTATTAACGAATTTAGTTTCAAATTATTTCTTAACATTAATTTAAATACACAACATACATTTTTTAACATAATTTCTTACTACCGTTGTCTTTATATATATATATATTTAATTAACACTATTCTAATGACAATTCAACATTCTCCTTCCTTTACATTCGATTACAAATGATAAATATTAAAAATAATTACTATTATTGATATCTTCATCGTATTTGTCTCTTATTTACATGACTCTCCTAATGATTTTTTCTATACTTAAATATTAACATTTACTAAGTTCAAAATTAAAAAGCCTCATTGGTCATGTAACGAATTTATGGTAGTATTTTCAACCGGTCAGTATAAAAAGATTTTAGTGACTACTTTGCTTCCCTTACTTTCTCTTATTTATTAAACACACAAATTTCATGAATATAGTTCCACATTCTCTTATTGTGTTGTGTTTAAAATTATTTATTCACTTATATATCTTGATTATATATATTACTTTACGCTGAAATCATATTTTCCTGTTTTTACTTTTCAACTTTAGGGTCCAAATCTCAATACACATTCTGAAAAATAATTCTTTGAATTATATATCATAGTTTTCTTTTCTTCTCTATTTAATTTAGGGTTTAATCATCAACATATATTTTAATTATAACCCTTTGTATCACCAAGAACAATCTTCCTCGTATTTTTCCTCGTGTTTACATTAATCTCCTAATCTGTTTCTGTGTAATATAATTAAAAGTCTTGAAAATAAATATTTTCTATTTACTAAAAGTAGAAGTTTAATTAACCACATAATTTATGGCTCCTTCATCGTCAATAATATTTCAGCTAACCAGAGTCAATCACATTCACCGACTTCGAAGTTATTTGATGTATCTTTTTCAGCGGTAAAGAATTTTTTACATTGTGTTAGTTTCATTAAGTTATTATCAAATCAGCTGCTTCCTTGATTATATTAAATGTTTATTTATAATTATACATTTTAGAATGAAATAGCCGACTACAGATTTCAGAGTCCCTTGCAAAACAAAGCCGTATTTTACACATTTTTATATCAATCCTCATTAGTTAGACATTACAGTGGTACCAAAATGAATTAGTATTATTCACTGCTATACAATCAACTAAGATTTTAATTGTTTTACAAATGGTAATTTCCAGAGATTAATTTTTATTTATATCATTGCACAATATTCATCCTTTTTATTTATTGGTACCTCTGATATAGGGAGTCATACTTGGGAGAAACAAGTGGGCTGGGTTGTTGACCGTTTCTCGAGGAACAGTTGTCAACAGCTGTCACACTCGGCTTAGTGATCCTGTCGTCACTCTGGATCAGTGATTGGCTATCTGCCTAAGAGGGACGTAAAGTATGCGTCTTCTATCTGACGACAACCCAGAAAGACACACCCGATCTTGATCTTAACTTATCTCTAATTTCAGAACTTTTACAATCTTAAAATCCAAACACGATCATGAAATAGGAATATCTCAAATTATATTTTAAATTAAACATATACATACATGCATATATATAGTGCGAAAATCTACTAAATAAATGTGGAACTATATACTTTGATTAATTTCTGTTCTCACTACCACGAATTAAAAAAAAATCTTGGTAATACAAGTACAAATTCAAATTAAATCAAAATCAAAAGTTATTAATTTTACATTTATTCACAGAAAAGAAATCGAAGGAAAATATAAACAAAAAAACTGATTTAACTTAATTTAAGTTAAATAAAATATTACGGACTTCTCTAACATGACTTTTCCTCCATGTTACCGTTATGGAAAATACAAATAAATTTTTGATGAATAACTTATTAAACTAAACGTCGCAAATTTCCCTGTAAAAAATATTTTCAGTGGCTTACCGAATAGTATTTCCATCACAGTGCTATTTAGCAAAGTCCGGTTCATTCAGCGACATATACATCTGCTTCTTTCTCCGCTCTTTCACGATCCTTGCTCCGCCAATTCTCATCAAAACTGTCTCTCTGCCTCTTCTGCGACATTTTTTTCTGGATATATCTCCTCTCCCGTTTTATTTATGGAACATCTGTTAATAGTATCCAAATTTGTTGAGTATTTCCCTCTCTGGATAGATACTGACACTTCCCAGTATGCCTGTGGGCTACTTTTGGCTGAAAGTTTTTCCTGGAATTCCTTGCGTCGCCTTTAACGGACGTTTATTTAACGCGGTAATTTACGTTAATTGTAAAATCAATATAATAAATAAGTGCACTACAATATATACATATATATTTGACCATCTATTTTTATCAACCACTTGTATGCAATCTGAATGGAGCCTTAAGACTTTGTCATCCGCCGTTTGTCCAATTCAGTTAACGTATACTACCTCAAACTTGGTGGTTATAATCTGCTCTAATCCGTATAACAATATATGCTTAAATCATAGAAGAAATCGTGAGAGAAAATAACGTAAGAAACTAATCTAATTTTTATTCTGTTTCAGGTAAGAATTTTTAACATCTTAGTGTCTGCTGCTGTAACCCAAAAAGGTAAATTTACTTGCATGGTAGTATAATAATTGTACAAAATCTTTTAATAATATCGACCTTATTTGTAAATACATTTTTTGAATTTTTCATTTGGAGCACGATAGTTTATTGATCCAAATAAGCTAATTTTTACTTCATATGCAAATCGAGCACCTAAGAAAGTTAAATAGCATTTAAGAGCACATTATTACAGCGATTATTGCACGATAAACATGATGAGACGATATTTGTTGAGAGTACACTTTAGTTGACTTTGACCCGAAATTTTAGACCTTATTCATCGAAGCACTTAAATTAAAACAAGTTTTATATGTGTTAACTGGAAAACTGTATCTAACGTTCTCCCGAATGATTTATCACCCTGAAAAAGATCATTTTTAAGCGTTTTTCACTTTGGCGCCAGGTTTTCACCACCAAATTCACTTTAGCATATTGTCTGCAAAGCTGTAAATCCTTTGACATGTATACAGTTAAGTAGAAATGCGAACTACAAAATATTAATGCCGTACCTACTTTATTTATCCCAGAAGGATTACTTGAAAATATGAAAAAAATTAGGCGTATTTTTGTGGCCACTTTGGGAGACTATTCGGGTCAGGAATGATATTTGTGTAGCTTTTGGTTATTATTTTCGTAATTTATGCATAAGTTTTACCTTAGAAACAAATTTGCAGATTCTGTTCTCTAATAATTGCCACAATCTCCAAAACGGCATTTTTGAGACGTGTGACAGAAGTGCATATTTATAATTGTAATTTTGCAGATGGTCTTAGTATGAATTGTAGAATTTTCATAAAATTTGGAAATGGTCGCGCGGGAATCGTTCCTCTAATTAGGGGACTGTACATGGAATGACCCAATTTTCTTACAGGCTTTGTGATAATTGGCTATCAATTATTTTTGTTTCCTATATTTGACATTTAAAAAGGAATAAGCTTAAACTGGACCTGAGGTGCAAAAATTTCAACTATACATTATATATATATAATTAATGGGGTGCATAAAAATATCGTTATCACTTTAAAAATGAAATCCTAATTTTGTTCAGAGGTCCCGAGTATAATGGAAGTTGAGTACTCGAGCAAGAATAAGCATCCTAGTATAATATCCTCTCGCAAGTATATGAATGGTTCTGAAACCGAAATTTCCTGCCACAAGGACTAATTTATTAATCATTCAGTTCGACGTAAATTAGGCTTACTTGGTATTCTCAAAGTAGTAAAATCGAAAATTAACAGAGTTTCTAAAATCACTGAACTCCACGTACTGTTTTAAGAGAACTGTAGTTAATTGTAACCAACCCTTCATTTTTCTGACAAATAGTATCGCGGACAGGGCCAGTTCCTTCCTGTATAAGCTACTTTTGAGTTGATTATTACGCCATTGTGCTGGACGCCCTCGTTTGTTGTCTCTATTTTAAGTTAGAGTAGGGAGAGGGACGCCTTCCGGACGTGACGCTGGAATATTATAGCAGCATGTGTTTTTGTCGGTGTGACTTTTACGCCGAGCCGGAGTGCGAAAGCGCCCATTTGGCCCTGTGCCAAAACGGAGAGCTGCATGTGGCAGACAGGCAACGTGCTCGTAAGTTACGCACAAGGCAGACTCACTATGTCGTGGTTATGGTGGACAGCTAGCTTCAGGAGACGAGATGGAAAGACTGTGGGGGAGGATTGGGTGTTGAGGGAAGGCGAGGCAAACAAGCGAGGAAAGTGGTGGCGAAATTGAAGAAGAAATGTTAAAGGCGTTGAGGCAAGCACGAGTTGATGTTGGTACGGACGGGAAAAAGAAATTTCTGCAGCTTACTTTCTATTTTGATATTAATTTAAAAATTTGAAAGAACGGATAATTGATTTTAAACATTGATTCCTACGCTAATTACTAATACAGTACTATCAACTACTCATTGAGTCTGGACTGTTCGAGAGGCAGGTTGCAGTGCGCCTACCTGGCCAATTGCTAGTTGATGGTCCTATATTTTGGTTGTTGGGCAAGCTTTTTCCTCGTAGACCTGTCAATCAATCCCCACCATTGCAAACAGAAAGTGCGGTCTAGGATGGCTAGAATGATGGGAGGTAACAATTAAAAATTACCCCAACTTTTTGGGCTGGGCGTACTTTTTACACATGACTAACAAATGAGTGAACAAGAAACATAAAAATTATAATCATCGCTAACGATGGGGCGTTACCTGCTGACAGTAGAGGGAAATGATTCGTCGAGGATCATTGCTTTGTGTCGATTTGTCCAGACTACGCCAATTTTCTAAAAGAAAACAGTTGAAGAAAGGCACAATATTGATGAATGGTTACTTCATAAAATGCAAATACCTCCTAAGACAAATGCTTCGTTAAATTTAATAACCAGGATTGGCCTGAAAAAACTTTTCCACGTTGAATCCACGTGAGCTCATTGGATTATGGATTTGGGAGGAATCTAGAAATTGACCCATTTTTCGTTAAAGTACATGTCCTGATTAAAAATAAAATAAGACGTTTCCGCTGTTAAACGCTACTGATTTCAATATTTTCTAATGGGCGAATTAAAATTTTCCGCAGGAATCGTAGAACACAAGCCTATAGGTAGTTTCCAACAAACTTACTCTGTATCACCTTTTTTTAAAAAATAATTAAATGATATAGGCGATTTTAGAAAGAAAATTGACTTGTGGCTTGTAATTTAATTAATTTTGTAATTAAGAGAAGAATCAAGATGTTTTAGGAGGACATTATAATTCAAAGGTGAATATGGTAAGAAAAATGATTTCAATTGAATCGCTTGACCGACCCTTGGACATCGCGGGTAGTCATGTTCTCCTTTTAGCTGGCACCCAAATCTGGACTGTGATGGAATGGTAAAAGAAAAACTGTGATGCTTGCCAATCACTCGAGGAACTCGAGTGTCACCAGTTCGTTTTCTCCAAGGTCACTCTGTCCCAGAAACGGCAACTATATATTAGCTTCTCTCTGGATGGCGTCCAAAGTCTGCGGAATCCTCGGGAGGCATCCGATGATTCCTCACCCGAAAACAAATTTGGCCACTTGCATGGTCAACAACTCTTCCCTAAACTTAGCATTTTTTAAAGATGAGTGGTTTTTGCTCCTTTTGTCGGATACTTTAATCCAAAGGCCAGAAAATAAAATAAGAATAGGATTAACATTGAATCTTCCCTTGGATTTATTAAAAATTTAGTGTTTATTTTTAATCATACCACTTAATAATATTGAACAGTACTTCTAAAATATACCGGCCAACCTTGCTCGATTTTCAATTAACGGTGCAGTATTTTAACAGTCTATTTCCTGCTAGTAAAAATATTGGTCACTGGAGTCAGATTCCATTCATCCAGCCTTGACCTCGAGAGTCCTTAGTTGTATGTATTCCTCAACGGACGTTTTCTCACCCACAGTCTGAATACTTTACGACCTCCTACAGGACATAAATAGCTTCTGAGACGCGAGGGACGCCATAACTAATGCAGCGTTTGCAGATTTATATGCCTCCAGTCCCTCGGGGCTCTCTGTCTCTTAGCTTTTCTGGAAATGTTTACAGTCTAGACAATCTTATTGTAATGACACTTGTAACTTACAGATACAGTGAGCGGGATGTCCTTCCCTTAAAATAACTCAAATTACATAGTAAATGTTTGTTAATATAAAATCACTTAACGTTAATTAAATAAATTAACGACCAAATGCCGTGTGTAGTTGACATTCCTTGGGAATTTAGCTCCACATAATGCAGAGACAAACGATATCGTTGGAATTGCCTCAGGATTATATATGAGGTGAGAGATGTCATCTACTTGTTTTTTATTAAATATAGTGTTAAGTTCCACATTGGGTGACGTAAAAAATATAAGGGGAGAGGTTTATTAATTATGCTAAACGATTATTTAATATTACGAACTTTTAATTTTGAAGGAAAATGTACTAATGATTATTATAAATAAATTTAAAATCAAGGACACGTTTTGTTTACACGAACAAAATTTTATAAATAAAATTCGTAAAATCCAAAATAAAACAAACCAAACGGGTAGATCCTTGAATAAGTTCTATAAGATGGAACAATAGAGAAATAATATCAGACACATTAATATAAGGTCACCTTTAGGGCTATGTGAACCTTCTAAAATCAAAGTTAACGATACCTTCGAGGCGTGCAGCTGCATTCTCCTTCAGACTGCTTTGGCCTCACGATCTGGAACTATATAGAAAATTTGTGTGTACCTAGTCGTTAATTTATTTCAGTAAATGTTTGCTATTTTACTACTTATGTTACAAATTTATATTTCACTTCAATAAGTGGGCACAGTTTTCTTCACTATCTTAATTCAGGTGCTTCAGAAAGATCTGCTGAATAATTCAAGAGTCATGTTTTGTATTTACCGTATAAACATCTGTCCATACATCAGTGTTGTATTTCTCTCTGCTTTTTATTTACTTTTATCATTGCCACAAAAATTATTCATCGTAGAATGGCTGGACCAATTCTTACATATTCATTTCCCGACGCTGGAAGATGTGCTTCTTTGTCATACGAGTTTTTGTTTTCATTTTCTGAAGAAGGCCGACATCGTTGCAGTCCCATCACGTAAAGTCATTTCATTGCCACAATAGCTGTCGAACTATTTATAATGTTATCCAGCACCCGACAGACAGGGATGTCAACGAAAATGAAGGTTGTCATCTGATTCTAGTGATTTCTCTCTTTTGGATTGGAGAAATCGTCTAGAAACTGAGCCAATGGAATGTTTATTTCATTAAAACCGGCTTTTTTAACCAAATCAAGAAATCCTATGATACACTAAATAAACACGGTACCTTAAAAGATGATCAAATATCCTGGTTTCCTGACAGAGTGAAAATGTCACAGGGGCTTTAATCGAGTAAAATAAATTCCCGGGTCCCTTAAAAGTGTCACAAATACTCCCGGAACCTATGCCTTTTAATTCGCACATTATTATCGTGAAAAGTGAAGCAACCAATTTAAAAGACGTAACGCATTGCGTATAAATTGCTGCGCACGCGTGAACTGAAGAGTCCTTCAAGAACTTTAGACATGCGCGCCGAACTGTATAAACAAATGTAATAAATAAGAACATCCTCAAGTTTAATATCGTTAACTATTTGAAATTCTCACTTGAAATTATTTCGTCAGAGTTAACACGTCGTCAATCATGTCCACAAAATGATAATGATTAAAATAAAATCGTACTTAACTATTATTATAAACGGATCATTGAAAATAATTACAAATTCTCATGTATGAGAAGGGTGGTACTGCCGTTAAGTATTTGTTAATTAGTTGAGAAGTTAGGAAGAGGAGTTCATAAAGAGCAGTTGTCAAAGTATGGTTAAGATTTCAACCGATTAAGGGAATTTCAAAGATAGAATTTGTTGGAGTGGGATGAAGAATTCAGACAGGGTAATGGCTAATAAGATTTAAGACATTTAGTTAAATTATTGAGCGGATGTGAAACACTTGGTGGGAGCAGAGACTTAAAAGGTGGCGTTAGCGGCCTCTTCAATGGTTCCAAGGGTTCCGGTTCAGATCTACCTACGAGGTTTTCCGGTGTCGTCGTTGGTAAAGCACTAAATGAATCCTAAAATCCCTCAAAGCCATTGACTAAATGCCATAGTAGCCTTTGTCACCATCGATTAATGTTCGTTATATAATTCATCCCCTGAGAAAAATATTCAGTTTGTTTGGCATCTATGAATTTAATTGTCAATTCATTTTCAAAAATGCATAGTTTTTAAAGAGAAAGTTAAGTTCTTTTATTTTATTTGTTTTTTGTTAAATATATTATAAAATTCAAAACTATTTTATTATTTAATGTCCTTGCTGTGTTAATTTAAAGTAAAACCAAAATGACCCATAAAGCATTACATCTATAAATAATTGGTGGTAGGTTAAGAATTTGTCAGTCTTATTAGAAAGCGCTTGTAAATTCTTAGACGCCTCGGAAACTAATAATAGGATTTCTATTAAATTCCGCATAGTGGAAAAATGATCTCATCTCTTCATAGATCTTTAGCGTGTTAAGTGAACGGAGTTGATTCTGTTAGCGGGAGGGAGAAGTCAAAAGCACAGTAAGTTGGAGATATGACTGAGTGCTTTTCTTGCTCCGCTGGGTTCTTCTTCCGCCATTTTAGGAGGCGTGGAAGACCTGCAAACGGAGGTACTTTACACGGTGAAGACGAGATCCCAACTGATTGCTCAAGCGTCTCCAACCGCAAACACAGCGTCTCCGTCGGCATCTTCAAAAACACAGCGTCGGAATCCGGCAAGTCAAATACGTGAAAGCGTCTATCTCTTACCCATAACCAGATTAGATGGCGTAATTCCAGATGGCTGCTCGGATGCGGATCTGCCTGCCACTGAGTGTATGTGGCTTGATATACGCTCCCCTCTTGGCTCAAATTTCAGCCCAAGTTTTCGTCTCAGCTTCAGAGTTAGTTTGTTTTGTGAAAGAGGAGAGATATCCTATACAGTTCAAGTATTCGGAAAGAGCTGATCCATGTAATGGATGGAAAACATACATACTCAAGTTGTGCAGCATCTGAATTGATTTGTTAGTAATATTATTCAAAGAATCTCTGCCTTCTCTGGCTGCACCACCAAGTGTTCAAACTGCTCCAACTGTTACACTTAACAAAGCTACTTATAAGTTCTGGTCTTAACAATACAGAAGAGAACCTAGAACACACTTTTTTTACTCATGTTAGGATTCACACTGCAACGTTTTATGTAGCATGGAAGACTTCTAATAAGAAGCCAATGTGTTTCGTATCACTGGATTGGTCCCTCAATGTGAATTCAGACTGATTCTCGTCTACGAAAGGCTGCAGAATTGTAGCCATCAGTTTCGAGTACAATACCTGAGCCGTTTGGTATTGGAAGCACAGAGGAAATTTAGTCAGTCGAAACATGTTGAGTCAGGAACGAACCCATTTATAGCCAGAGAGAGAAATTTCGGACAAATTCCGGCTTCGGTCGGAGTCGTCTCTCCCGCAGGAGAGGGGTTTTGGTAATTAACTGCACCAGTGGCGCTTCCGCCAGGAGGGTTGACAAAGCTTTCCTTCCTTCGCTCTCCCCTTCCTTGTATTCCAGTTAATCGTGTAGTCTTCGTCGTCTCTTCTGTATTACACTTTCCTCTGCGCAGGTGTGCATTATGACGCCCCATGTCTCTCTCCCTCTCACCCTTTACAGAACTAGTTTGGAAAAAAGAAACATTGTTTGACGTAGGCGTCTATTGTCCCCAACAAACGTAAAAAGCACTGTGAAGTTGACGTACTGTACGTATACCAAATCCAAATTCGCTCGGTATTCTTGTTTAAATTTTTTTATTTCCTATAATATACAAACATTTATCAAACCGAGTAGGTATTTTTTTTAAATTAGAAAATTTAAAATCAGTGAAAATAGTTTTTAGCACAATGGAAGAACAATTTCCTTAAACTTGACTGATTAGAGAATTTTGTCAACCCAAATGACACTAGAGGGGATTGAACGAAATTTTAAGCAACTTTTGACTATTTCAGTTTGTATAGCAAAATAGTTGTTGGGTACCCGATGTTGCCCGGTAATTAATATATATTAGCCCACTGGAGTATTAAATTCCATGACAGCAATTTCCTTGTCAACGCGTGATGAAACCGTCAGACAAATCGTCACATTTTAAAAAAAAATTATTGTTTACTCTCCCCCCCCCCAATAATCTCTTCGCACCAATGAACGCTGAAAATGTTTTATTTAGGAGGTTATAGGGAGTGCCACCGAACGAACATATGTATAAATCGTAACTCAAACAATCCACCTTTCATATTTGCAGACAATATAATTTCAAATAAACTCCATTTGTTCAATGTAGAATTAATGGATGAATAATTCGCTCTGTACGTACGCAATTACGATACACGTAATATATCACAATTCGGCAATCTGAAATCTAAATGTCAAAACAATGCCAAGCTACGACGCAATGAACATTATATTGATAGGTATTGTTACAGATTATTCAGACGATCAGGCTGATAATTTGGGACTACGTCTTTTTTTATGTGAGAAAGCATATGAAAAATGACCTAAAGTTTCAAGAAGAAATTCAGGTTCGTAGCAACAGCACCATACATCGTGTGGAACTATAGCTGAGAACCATTCAGGTGATCCTGTAATTACATAAATAAATTATCAAAATCCCTCTATCCTTTTAAGAATTACGAACACACCGTAATAAGGGGGATAAATTTTTAAAACTTATTTTTCCTTTAATCAGTATTTTCATAAATGTTAATCAAGCTTGATGTTTAATCCCTATGCAATTTTTTACTTACCAATGATACGTCAATGTTTTCGTGAGAGAACGCAACTCACTCTTTTATTTCCTATATTTAACACACTGTGTTAGATAAAGAGTTTTCTGTGCTTATTTGTAATATATGATTTTCCCCCAACGTACCTGACATTAATGAGCGTGCTAATAACTGGATAAACACTCTTAATGACTCGTATGAAATGCCGTGCTTTTTTTTCCCACGAGAAAGGAACGCACCCAATTATTTATTTTCTAATTATGTGAGTGTGCGTATTACTCGTACTATTACAATTTATCTTCCCTCGTGAGAAGTGAATTGATCGTCTTTAAATCACCTATTAATATAAACTAGGATTGTATTACTGGAAGTCATAATTGAATGTGTCTTAAAGTAACCTATACTATTTTCTTTATTTTCAACAAATTTTTGAAGACAAAAAAAGTGTATTGAGTCAGGGACTATATTGTGAAACTTTCACACCCCATAAGCGACTCTCATCTATTTGCGACTTTAGTTGGAGATTTTTTTGTTGTTGTTGCGAATGTCACAGGTGTGTTCCTTATACACACCTCGCTTATATTGGATTCCGTGAATCGAAGCTGTTTCTAGATAGTGCATCATTCTGCCTCAGTATCGCTTCCTTATTCTTTGCTGAAATGGAAAACACGACTGAAACTCTAAAGATAAAAGTAAAACTTCTGAATGTTTTTATGGGCCACACTTCTACAGAACTCCCACCATCAGCTTATTATATTTCTTTTCTCATCCAATTATTTCCCCCTCTACCGAGACGAGTTAATCGTTTTTTTTAATACGACAAATTGAATTAATGAACTTTTTCATTTTTTTCTATCTTAAAAGTTAGTACTTTGCGAAACAATTTTAATTAGATTAAATTACAAATCAAGACTTTCAGTTCGGCGAATTTAATTAGGGGTGTTGCGGGGAGAGAGGGTAAGGTTTAGCTGGTGTTGTAGTCCGGAGATATATACACTATTAAAGGGCGAGTCGGATAGAAAGAGTTTTGAGATAATTTTTTTAACGAGCGGAGCAAGAAGCCGAATAACTGTTAATTGAGTGGAAAATAATTAGTAATAAGTTTAACGCTAAGATTTCAGCCCGAGGAAGGGAGTTGTGGTCTTGTAATTGAAATTTGGGATGCAGAGTTCGAGCGGAATGAGGTTGATAGCTGAAATACAAAGGAAAGGATTTCGTTTCTCTCCCTTCACTCTAAAAGCACAGTCGCCTCAGTCGAGGGGAATTTCTGAATTTTCTAAGCGCATAAAAATGAAAACATACGAGTAATGTAGACATCCGCGGACAATGAAATACTTTACTTCTAAATTAAAAATTCGTCTTACACTTTAAGAAAAATATAAATATATTTCAAAGACTCCTTAACGTGCCAGTATTTATTATTTTTCGAATACGTTTTTCTTTTTACCGTTGTTAGTTTCAATAATTCACGCAAATCAAGAAAATATAGAAAATAATCTGTAACTTTTGTCGTAACCGTATGTCGCGTATAACTAAAAGCGTACGCAGGCCAACAATCCTGGGAAGATATTGCATCAAAGTTTTTAGAAGTAAATTATTTCAGTAGAGGGGATCATCATTGTAAAATTGGGCAGTGTAGCTTTAAAACTGACGTTGGGAAATTTTCATTTTTAAATCGGATTGTAAGGGATTGGAACAATTTACCTGCAGAAGTTTTCGAAACATTCCCTGCCAATAGTAACGTGTTTCAGGGAAGAACTAGGAAGTGTAGTGTAGTGCGACGAAACAATATATGAATAATGGGTACTTTTATCTTTTTTTGTTAGGATTTAATTTAATTTATATTATATTAGTGTAATTTTTATTTGTAACATATTTTATTTTTAAGTTTATTTTTTGTAACTGCCACCGAGTGCTTTTCAATTGCAGTATTAATAAATTCAATTCAATCGTCCGGACAATAACTATCCTGTTCTTTCCGGGATGTGCAAATTCTCCGCCATCACTGTCCCTTTCATCTTGCGCTTGACCGGTCGTCCACTTAGCGTTCGCAACATTTAAAAACAGCGAGTAAAATATTTCTGATTCCGGCAACAACAATGCATTCCCTCCAGCCGATGCTTAATCGAACTTCCAAATGTAATAGTAATAATTAATTAATAATTATTGCACCCAATAATCAAATAATCGTTGATAAGAAACCCACAATTATCTTTTTAATCCAAGTATAGGTCCGCAAACTGTCTGGTAAAATGGTAAATTTTAGATTTTAGAGCAATTTTCAGAGGATTCCGATCCAGACGTCACGGACGGCTTAGATCGAAAGATGGAGTAGACTTGTATATGAACATCGGTGTATCAGTTCTATCTCGAATATGGAATCTCCGTAGTTCGGTAGTGCGGGTAGTATCGTAGGATAGAAAGCGGCATGGTTTTAGTACTCAATCATATTCCATTGATCCCACAGAATTGTAGTACTTCAGCGATGTGGTCAAAGATTGTGCGTAGATTTTTATGATTGCTTAGTTACTATAATTTCTATGCTACTATTTACATTCATACGATTATCTTCAGCTTACAATAGGATGTGCTTAAGCACTACAGAGAAGACAAGATGTAATCTTTGTACCCGATATATACTATTGTTAATTACTGCAAATATCTTATACTAGTGTCTCAATAATGCCTTATAGCTATATAAGATGTATAGACTCAACGCCACGAATTTTGCAACAGAGTGGCTAAGAAAAAAGTTAGTTAATGTTTGAACTTGGTTGTATTTATTTTTAACTGTTTAATTTGAAGTTTATTAATTAGGCTAATAGTATTATAATGAACACTCTTTTGTATTATAGTTAGACTTCCCTTCCATGTTTAAATTACTTTATTTATGGTACCAAATTTATGCATATCTGAGTTTGTTATGAATTAATCACAAATTACATCAGTGATTGAATATATTGGCAATTGAGAGTAAGTACTTCCATTTTTTTGAGCCCCCTGCATGATGTTTTTGGTGGAACGTGACAATATTTTGATAGCTTCTTTCGGTACATAAAAAACTTTGTCTTTCCCTGATCAATTACTCCAGGATATTATAAGACATGTCATTAAAGAGTGGAAGTATACAGAATAAAGATTGTCGTGCTTATTTTTCTTTGGAGAACATTAATGATATTTTTCCAATTAGATTAATTGTCTACAGAATTACCTAAAAATTCGACTTCATTTATTTCACAATTGTTTGTAGTGTTAGAGTTTAATTTTACATGGTAAATATTGTGATGTAATTTGTTAATCCTTCTGCTGATTTGTGAGTTTTTAATGTCGGACAAGTATTAATAGAAGCTAAGAATCATGATTCAGTTGAAGGGGGAAAAAACTTGGAAATTGAATTTTGGCCCTTCTATTTGAATAAAAGATTTGTATAATTTATTGTTCTTAGGGGGCCTTTTTTGTTCATTAATTTTGATGGCATTCGTAATACAATTTAAGATCTTTTACATGTGATACCTCTTACACTATTTTATTGCACTTATTGATTTTTTTACAGAAAAAATTTAATTATGAAGTCTGTACCCCAGTAACCCTGTTATAGGTTTTGTAAGAGCCGTAGCCGCCGCACGCAACTTTCTTTGTTGACAACAAATTACGTAAAAAGGGTTGCTGAAAGTGTCCGTTTTACGCATGCGCGCATTGATTTTGCTTTCGCCAGTGCGTGTTTTGACCTTGAACTTGAATTCACTTCCGGAGTGCTGGGTCCCTCGCTCGATACGGAAATACCAAGCAGGAGAACTTGCGGGGGAGGACACAGTATTCCCCATTTCTATAAGGATGCATAATGTAAACACCAGACGGTACGGAAATAGCAAAGTATTGATGGGAAATTGGGTGGTAAAGTTTCAATCATGTCACAAACTGGAAGCGTCCTCAGGTGCCCCCTCATAACCAAAATAAATTTATCCAACCGTGTTTCTTGTAACTAAAAACACATACCAGGTTAGACAGTACTAAAGCCTAATGAGAAAGACAAGTATAAAGTAGGATGTTATCGCTTCATTCATCTCACGTTACAGAACCATTTTGTGCTTCACTGTTTAGACGTTTGAAGATCGAATTTCCAAATGAAGGCAGCGATCAATGCCGACAGCAGCTCATTTCATGTTTCGTAAACAGATGATCAGGTTCCTTAATTGTGAATCGTCGTTCTTAAGAATTTTCATACAAAAGAATGGTACGAAGTATCAATTAACTGACATTTAGCTTTCAATATCAATCTCAAATCATTCATGCCGCGAGATTCTGATTATTTAAATCAATATTTTCCTTTCCGATTTTGTACATTTTCCCAAGTTTATGTTTCTATCCTATGAATACGAAGTTTTTGGTTAGTAGTTGTTAATTTGTTAAGAAGTTAGGAGGAGGAATTCAGGAAGAGCAGTTGTCGAAGTTGTGTTAAGATTTGACGTGAGAGGTTACGGGAATTTGAAAGACAGCTTTTTTAGAGTTGGGATGAATAATTTAGATAGTGCAGTGAGTAATAAGGTGTAAGAAAGTTTGTAAAATTGTTGATCGGACTTGAAAAAATCTGGTGGTAACAGGCAGAGGTATTAAGCCAGGTTTCAAAGGCGGTGGTTGCGGCCATCGAGTTTCAGAAGCTTTGCCGCTTCAATGACCGCAAAGATTCCGGCGATGATCGACCTACGAGTTCCGGTGTCGTCGATGGTAAACGTACAACTGAATAATAAATCCCCTCAAAGCCCACAGCTAAATGCCACAGTGGTCACCGCCACCAATAATTAGTGTTGGAAATAATAACAATATTTAAGGTCACTGCTTCCTGAGAAAAATAATCAATTTGTTTTTTTATTGTTTAATTTTAATTTAACTTATTTTCATAATTCCATATTCCTTAAAAAGCAGAAATATAAATTGTATTTGTTTTGTTAAATATATTTCAAATTTCTTATTTATTAATTAAAGTAAAATCAAAATCCCCTTAAAACGTTATAAAATCTATGTAAACCAAGACGAAATCTCTCTAAGCTTCTACGGAAACATGGAAACTGGTTCTCGGAGACTATTTCACAAACTAAATTCAAGGTTTGATTCATGAATTGTTATTTTCTATCGTCATTTTTTTAAAACGAGGCGTTTAGTCTTGATGGTCCCATTCCCAAAGGCGTTCCTCAGAAGTTACTTTATTATTTAATATATCTCGTTTCTACGTACACCACAACTGGGAGAAGTGAATTTCCTTACAGAATACGGTTTTTTAATATAAAAAAGTGGCTTTTCTTCGAATGAGTTAATAGATCCAGATCCTAGATGTTTGGATCCGAAGTTGAAGTTTAGGCTTGATATTTACAGTTGCCATCATAAAATAAACGTATAAAATACTACTGGAAGCGTTCTCTTAATATGGTACACGTTTTCTACCACTAAAGCTTTTTTTTCATGGTGCACAAATAGACCCGCTACTTTACAAATCCCTCGTTTGCATATAATTATTATAGCATTTATTCTCAAATTGATGTAGACGTTCACGCTAGAAAATTGAATAAATAAATGTATGCGTACCATGGCTGTCTTATTCGAGAATTTCAATGTTTCATAAGTTCTCAACTTTATCATTAAATATAATGTTCATAACCGTATTATCTATCATGATATTTAAAATTGTAGATCTACTTTCATAAAGGTTATTCTCATCATCAAGAAAAATCTTAAGAGCAAATGGTTTAGTTTCTGCCACAGTAATCTGCATCTACATTCTTGACGTCTTGTCTGAAAGTGCTAGCACTTTAAAAAGCTGATTACAACATGGCCTTGTAATGGCCGTCGAATTTAGCTGTCGATTGTGTTGGAGTGATTTGCGCGCCCGTACGCTCACACTTCGATCGCATTCGGCGAATTTAATACGTGGTTCCATTACCAGGAACCCGATAAACAGGACAATATCCAGTAATGGGGTGCCGTGAATTTTTTTTTCGTTCGATATATTTCAGGTTTGAGAGGAAATTGGGGAAAAAACCAAGTACGTAGAGGACGAAAACTTTGGCAAACTCTGTCCTCAGGATCCACAGACCATTTTCATAAAAGTAGTATAAAAATGAATAAAATTGCATAGATCGATCAAATTTCAGATGTTCGTATTTATAAAGCTCGGCGTTTCGTCACCGTATTTGTGACTTCTTCCAGTAATTTCTTCAAATGTTAAATTTTGATGCTAATACACAACAAGTTGTTAATCTGATTTTCTTTGTAAAAACTCTTCTTTCTGAAATCTAGATCATTTTTTGCAAGTTTTCAAATTCTCTGGGTATTTTCACATTTTTCTTTGAACTTCTTCATATGGGTGTTACACAATTTCCTTAAGTCAGGTGCAATGGAAGTAGTGTCGAAGTTAATTTCTACGTTGGTAAATTCCAGTCCCCCATAGTCCAAATCTGTAAGAATTGTAGATCTTAATCCTCTTTGAAATTCTCCAAGTAGCATTTGACTTGTCGGCTCCATTCTGGTTACTTTCGGAGCGGACGTCCTTGAAACCAGCAGGCGTTCCACTGTTAAAAGACAAAAGGAAAAGGGGAAAAAAGCCAGAACAAGACTGAGACCTAAATGCATGTTCTGCGTGCCGGAAACGACTTAGTACCGGAAGCACGATGTTTCAAGGGCAAACGGAGCCGCTTCTGTCCACCTCGAGAAAATCCTACAATTACTATTTACAATTTAAAATTACTTGCTGTAAATACAAATGTAGCACGGAATTTCTTTACCTTGCTCCTCGACACGTTTCTACGTCGAATTCTCCGTTGTATCCTTTAATTTGAAGAATAATAAAACCAGGTCTATAATAATATTTAACTACCTTAAATTTGTTTTCCTTTAGCTCGACCAGGAAATCAATAAATCCAATCAAACAATTTGAATTACAATGTCTTCATTCAGACTTCACGTGTAACCACACCAGTATAAGGAAGCAACTTCAAACAAGTGTTGTCTTCCTTAAATCCCTTTTACTTACGATTTATTGACTGTAACTCATCACCCTACATAAACCTGAATTTTATTTCAATTTACTATTGATCACTTATAATTTACCCTTCAGACCTATTTCCTCTTCGTTATTCTTTCAGGCGATCCTCTGTTTTAAATAAACTTTTCTTTCATTGAATGTATTAAATTCATGAGATAAATTATTTATTAACATGTTTGTAGGTACCTGAAGAGTTTTCCAAATACGAATAATATGTCGTGCGATTTTTAATTTGTTCATTAAAGTTTTATTTATGATTATTTGACTGTGTTATTTATTTATTTATTCGGTGATACAGTTTTTAAGTTGTTTAACAGATCACACTACTCACACAACTCACCACACTACATAAACCTGAATTTTCTTTCAATTTACTATTGATCACTTATAATTTACCCTTCAGGTCTACTTCCTCTTCGTCATTCTTTTAGGTGATCCTCTGTTTTAAATAATTTTTTCTTTCATTCAAATGAATTATATAGTTCGATGTACTCTTTGTTACTCCCTTTTTTTCCGAATATTTTCTCTTACTCCATCTCATCAGTTTTACTACATTTTTGAAGACGCGGGGCGATACAATAAAATAAATGAGTAAACGGCCTATCCAGTTTTTAAACATTTTTATTAACACACTGGGTAAAGAATGTGTAAGAAAACAGCACCTAATGATAGTAAAATATGATTATTTTTATGTAAACTTCTAAACTAAAGCGGCCAATCCAAATTTTATTTATCGAACCTTAAATCGGCTACTATTATTTTTCTATCAGGATCAGTTTTATTAATCATTTGGTGTTAATACAAGGTTGGTTTGAAATGCAAGATAGTTTCCCCACCGATGCTCTTATCTCATTAACCCGTCCAAATAGTACCTGGAAATTTTCAGACCACTGTCGTATTCGTGACTTACCTACTTTATTTTTGAGCTGTAATCGGAAGACAATCGAATCTTTCAATATTAGTAATGATATTCATTTTTATTTCATTCTTAATTTTTTTTCTTGCTCTTCTCTGAGTCAGAATTAATACGGTAAGACATGCAGTCAATGTCGATATGTCAGTGATCTTTCAACTACTGAGGACACTGGGAGGTAAAATTCATTTCCAGATATGGAAGCAACGGGACTGTCGATGCAATAACAGTTACGTGGCGGACAAAGAAGCGTGTAATTGGTTGGTGATTGAATACTATTAGCCCTTCACTGCAGCGTAATAAGCATTGGCTTTGACTGTTTAGTGGTGAATAGCATAGGCCAAGCTGGGGCTTCATCCATCCCTCCACCCAAAAACAACAGATACGGACGACGAGCCCTGTGCTTTTGATGTCGGGTGTCATTCACAAACAGTTGGTGCAGATTTCTAAACCTCCTCTGTCGACCGGCCAACGTATTGTTGCACCATTGTCATTGTTACTACATTCATAGTAGCGGCATTGTTACTCACACGGCAGCACAACAGCCAATTTAACATATTTAAATATGTACACACTGTAAATTAACATTCTTCCATGTCGCCAGAGGGGGGAGGCTGTCGATCAAATCTCTAAATTTAACGTTGACTCGTGTAATGCAGTAAGTGATTCGAAGTATAATTATTCTTCTGTGAATCTTTTGCAGTCGCCAAAAATAACCACGGCAAGGAGAATAAGAAAATATCGGTTCATAATTGACTAATGTACTTGTTAATTATAAAGACGGAATAACCAAGTGTCATTATGCTTTGAGACTTTAAAGGAGGGCGGGGGCAGGAGTTTTTACTTATATTAAACACTATAAATAACTTTAATGACAAGGGATCTGTTCAACAACTTAAAAACTGTATCACCAAATAAATAAATAAATAACACAGTCAAATAATCATAAATAAAACTTTAATGAACAAATTAAAAATCGCACGACATATTCCTACTTGGAAAACTCTTCAGGTACCTAAAACCATTTTAATAAATAATTTATCTCATGGATTTAACACATTTTTTATTGTAATTTTGCTTTTGACCATTCGGCTACGTTATACATTTATTTAACTGAAGTCAGACTTTTATCTATATGCCGTTCCAGAGTCGATGGTAAGGATATTTCACTACAGTATATAGATTTTATATTTATAGTTGCTATCATTAGTCCTCGGTTGAGGAAATAGGAAACGTTACACATTACGATTAATTAAGGAACAAAATAAAATAACATGATTAACTACAAAATATCTATAAATACTAAAATAAATAAGACATGGTATGAAATCATTGAAATTACTGAAAACCGCAAACAAACGCACACAATGGGGATTTCAATTCTTGAAGCTGCACGACCAGGAACCTGACCTTCCGTAGTAGCTCCTAGATACCATTATACAATAATAAGCTTTAAATATACAGCAGTATATTAAATTTTTAATCTCATAAGGTACAGTTTTACCAGAGCGATGATGGTCTTTATCTTCGTGGATGCATCGTTTTCTCTGTGATTTCAAAGCTCTCACACAGTGAGAATTCTTCATCTCTTTGCTTCATCCTTGGCTGTGCAGCCCATTCAGGGCCTTGGCCTACCGAGTCTTCATCTCTTTTTGGAGGTGTATGTATTGGGTGGAAGATCTTGGGTATACGTTGTGAGTTGTTCGCTGATACCGTTGGATCAGTCGTCACCCAGCTGTCTCCTAAAACTGGTGACCAATGGCGAAGGGAATGCTGCTATCATAGCAAGCTCCTCTCCCTTCATTCGAAAGAGCGTGAGAATAGTACCCAATAGCTCGACCTACCTGATGCATCTCTTTTAGGTGGGAAAAACAGAGCCCGGGGACCCTAGTCAACCCTTGGCTGCCTTGCTCTGGCTTCATCCGCCCTTTTCAATTCTCTTTCTATGCTATTTAAGGGGAGTTGCCCGTTTCGGGATCACCCTCATGTAGACTGTTACACCCCTCCCCCTCCTCTTTCCCCCAAAATAAGTTCCATTACATTGCATTAAAATGCTGCCTGATCTCATCACTAACGCGGAATATTTCGTAACTTTGATTTTAAAGGGTCAACGTTCTTCTCTGGGCACAACTGTGTCACTAGAACCCATACATCTGCAAAGGGATCACGCAAGCGAAGGATTTCGCCCGGAGGCCATTTTTAGAAGGGGAACGTGACCCTGGTGCTCCCTCGCATTTACAGATGTCAGCGCTGATTAAGCTGGATGTAGTCGTAAAGAATCTCGTTGCGCCCGTAGCTCTCCGTACTTAAGTTATCACTTCTGCCAATCTCCAGCCCCCACTTCAAACGAAATGCTTCTAAACTCTTGAGAAAGAAAGTTCAAATGTAGCCCTGAGACTTATCAGTCTCTACAATTAGAAGCACCATTGAATGTTTTAAAGGTTAGACACTGAATGTCACTAGGCTCAGCAAATAATTATAGTGTTCCTTCAAAGCGGGAATTGTGTTTAGCGTGTGTTTATAACGGAATTATGATGTATCCAAATAATTTCGAATGGGACATGATAATCATCATTTTCATCAACTCGAAAATACTCAATTTGGAACATAAAAATTCTGCATTGTTACAATTTAAATAATTTTATTGCGACAGTCTAAAAATTTTCTTCCGTTAGCTAGATATTCTCTTAAAATTTAACAGCATAGCATGTCACCATTTGGAAAACAATTAATCATTCGTACCTGGAAAACACTTTGCAAACAACATTATGATCGAAGTCCTTATATTCATTAAAATAATTTTTTTTGGAGCAATTGTGTTCTAATGTTATTAGCCAAATATTAATCACAATGGAAGAAAATAAAAATACATTATAATGTTATTAATTATTCCGAAATAAAAAATACACGTTTAATGTTTAAAAAATAATAATACAATACGTTTCATCCACAGTCCGGGAAGCTCATCAGGTGTGTGCTAAAATAACGTGAGACAACGATATAAACAAAGGTATGCTGTTAAGAAAACAGTCAGAAATGTTCCTAAGAAGATTTGATAAATTGATGAACAATTGTATTTGATCTGTAATATTTCAGACGTTAATAATAGGCTTAGAAATACAATATTGTAACATTATTTTTATAAAAGCCATGGTTATGTGAGGAGGTTTTTACTGGGAACTGAATGCTTGACACGATGCTGTTTCGAATTAAAAACATGAAACTGAAGGTCCTCGTTGTTTGTCCTATATAAAAAACATTGCAGCCTTTATAGGAGATTTTAATCAAACGTTTGTTTATCCAAGTTATTGATACAATCATTGCTGTTTTACTTACAAAAGATAATATCGATGTTTAAATAATTCTATTAATTTAAAAATGTATGGTATTTATATATATATGGAAGAATGATTAAACTTCAAGATACAACGCTGGGAAAGTTGTTAGACGATTTTATTTCGTGCATTCCTGTGTTGGTAAAATCTGCAGTGTTAATATTCTGAGCATTTTTTTACGTTGTTATTATTATGGAAAGTTGGTTTTTCAACCAAATTGTAGATCATAGAACGTATTTGAAGTAACCGATGGTAGGAATGAAAGTTGATAAACCTTCCACAAAATGTCGGTTTGAGAAACCAATTAGTCGGCAATTTGCTGCCTTTCGCTGGAACGGAGTCATCTACAAAATCGAGCGAGCGATTATTTTCAATTTCGTGCGTGAATTGGAAATTTTGGGGTTAATTACTACTAAACGCGTTGATTAACGGATCAATTGAATATGTCCCACGTTTATCCCAAATAGTAGAGGTTTTGAATCCAGTAGAGACAGGAACGTTTTTCTAAAACTGGCGAAAAGCGAGATAATGGACTACACATGGGTGAAACGTTCATATGTAGATGATTTATGTCGATAAAACAAATACACTGACGCTGGAATTGAGTTTGATATTTAGCGCATAGATCACTTCAAGGAGAGGATGTGCCGTGTTAATTTGAAGCTATCAAAGATAATATTGTTGGGAAAAGAAGGAAAAAAGAAACAACACCCACGGAAATTAATAATCATGGGTAATAGTTACATGTTGGATTCTGATGATGAATTGGAGGGAGTGAATTATGTAAGAAGATAGCTACGCTGTGCTTTGTTGGCAGAGGTGATGAGTAAGGATAGATATGTTGATGATTCATTGTAACATTCTATTTCCACCTCTTCAGTATTTTGAGTTTTCCAACCACAAGATTGACACAATGAGGTTTACAAACTTGGTAAATATTAGTACTAGCTAAAAGTGAATTAGCATTGTTGATATTGTTAGAGTGGTCAATGCATTATACATTTGCCTAGGTTTGGCTCGAGAACCTTTACAATGGAGTAGCTTCTCTCCTTAATAGAAATGTTTGAAGTCTGGTATCCGAACTGTTTTATTTTACTCTGACTATTTTCTAGATTTACCTCTGATTACATTTTCGCAATTTAAAGCTTTCATCGACAATTTTCATGGACAGTTAAAAAAATGTTTCTGTTGCAGTTATAACGACATTTCTGAGAATTTCCTCTCCTCGTTGCCATGAATAGTTTTATAACAGTGAGTAACATTATTCCCAGTACCACTCTTTACCGTGTCCCTCGAATGAAAAAAAATCCTATTTAAGTTATTTCCCCGCGCGGTCACTTCCCATTTACGAGTACTAGTTAGGGTTTGCGGAAGCAGAATAACTGCATTGGAGTGGAACGAAATTAGAATTAAAAAAAAAGAAGTTGGAATGAAAAATGTCAGAGTTACACGTTGTTTGGAGTTAGGTAAGAGTAGGAGGGAGGTTTATTTTTTGTCGTGTTTGTAGAGCGTGTGATGAGAAAATAAATAACCTATGAGCACATTCGAAAAATCAACAGTTCTGCAACTGAGGTTTTTCAACGGATTATCTGGTGAGATATCGATTCGTTATTAACGCTGTCGGCTTTGACATTTATCATATTGTTTACGGATAGTTTAAACGTCGATTTTAAGAAAACTGATACTTTAAACTAGTGGCTTTAATAATTTTTTAAAATTTATAGTGGTAATGCTACTTATAGATGATTTATTTTTCAAAATTAAAATGTAGGTGGGGAAATATTTTCGAATTAAGTTTTAATAACTAAGAAGAGGTATCTAAATATTTACTAGATGTACTTTTTTCAGACAAATTAGTAAATTTTGAGTATGGATTAAATTTTCAATAACAAATTGCATTAAGAAGCTTTGCAACAATAATTATTCCTCAAGAATGGGTGATAATGGCACAATAGAATGCGGGAAGCTTTAAAAATAATCTTTAAAATGATTGTGGCTGTATTTTTGGCATTTAAGGTACAATGTAACATTTACTTTCAGTCCTCTATCATATAAATTACGTTTCATATTTCAACTACGAAGTTTATAATTATACTTTAATCTGTTATTTACAATTTAAATACCTCACTTTATGAAATGCGTAATATTTTTATTCATCAGTTGAATGTGGTTAGAATATAAGATTGATGTGCTCAGACAGGTACAGTCCCTTCCTGAATACAACAAGCTATGCACCTTTGGTACCGATATAATTTTCGATCATTATTAGCTATGAAAGGAAGAAGTAGAGTTATGTACTCCTCACAGTGATTCCCAATTTCTTTCTTTTTATCATTAATCAGTTATGGGTCCTAAAATGCTAAATGTAACTTTCAAGCTAATGTAGTCTATAAACCAAACATAAATTGAGAATTTATGATTTTCTAACCATTAAGTGTTCAAATAAGGGATTTACTAAAGCTCCACGGTTTAAGGCAACTACAGAGCTAAGTATACATGATGGACCCTATTCAGGGCCGGATTTGGACTTGACGAGGCTCTAAGCTATTTGAAATATGGGGCCCTTTACAAGTCTAGATTTTCTATGTTGCTCACAAATATGGTTTTCGGACACCGAAAAGTCTTTGCTGAATACAATTTAGTAGTATGTTGATACTGAATTAATAAATATATAACAACTTTATAATAAAATCTCTGGTAAAAAGAAACAAAAGTGATTTTAAGAGACGCACGTTAATTTAATTATTTTATATTTAAGTGGGCGTTAAATTAACAAAAAAAGTATTCAATTTTTATACAAAAATAACTGCTATATTTTTAACATGCTCCTATATCATTACAGCGAGTCCCTCTTTATTTTAGAGAAGACTTTTTTTCAATAAAAATTCTTGAATTTAACAGAAAAAGTAGTCTTATTTTCCTGCTGTAATATTCATGGATGCAAAATAGATGACGCACTTTATAAGCTTTTGGAGGGAAAGTTGGGAATTTAGTTTGGACTGGGGCCCTATTTAGGCACATAAATCTGGCTATGGTCCTGTAGTAAAATAGGCAAAATATGAAATTATTTTTCATTTTAAATTTAGAATTTTTGCTTAATATCATGCAAGTCAGTTAGGGAAGTCAGAGCGGAACGCGATATACTTTTTTTTTTCTGAAGGTTAATAAATAGGGGTGCAACATTCTAACTCGTCAATGAAGAAGTCCTGACAACTGACTTGACTATGTTGTGACTCCATTCTTGTTTTGGCGTCTTATAACTGTCACTTTATAATTTTTGCAGAATTCAAAAAAATCCTCGCTTTTACCACTAATGAAATATATTCGAAAGTGTATTTAGCTTTTTATAATTTACGTTTAAGGTTTAAATCTACTTGTATTAAGGCTCGGTGAAAAACCTTAAACTGAGACTAGCGTGCGGGGCGGAACGGTATACTACTGTTTAAGGGAAAATGTTACGTGTTCCTCAAGAAAAAAGGAAAACCTGCAGACTCAACTTATAAGAATGAGTTACAGGATGTCGTTCCCAATGAGAATAGATTAAGAAAGAAAAGGAACGGGAAAAAGAGGGAAAAGACTGTGCAGTTGCAACAAAAATCGTTTTGCGAAGGGAAAATTGGTAAAGCGATCAACCGTACACTAAATAAGTATCAGAAAGAAAGCACAAAACAGTATTAAGATTTTTTTAGATTAAAAATAAATTTTATAGCACTAATTGTATATTCAAAACATCTATCCATTTGTTTCTTTTTAGAACTCATAAAAAACCAAAAATCTTTGTTTGAAGTTTTTTGATATTCGATTAAGTAATAGAATATGCGAATTTTTTTATACTTTTATGAAGTCACTTTTCTTTTTCCATAATTTTACAAAAAATGTTAAACAATAAGTGTCCTGTTCCGCCCCGACTTCCCTTACATTTATTTTAAAAAATGACTAATTTATATTATATTATTTCAAAACTAATTTTGGAAGATTTATGACGTGATTGAAACTGTCCACAGTTCGTCCACCTGGTTATGTTTGGCTAGGATGACAAAGTTCGTTATTACCAGTCGCATTTCCTTTTTTTATCTTGATCCAACAACTTGTTATTTATCTCAATATATTCCCAATTGGTTTTTGACGTCAGCCTCTCGGGATTGGGAATAAGAGCGAACCGTTTCAAAGTTTTTTGACGGCTGTCAAATAGATTGCTCCTAATTTCGCGAATTGTTAACAGGTTTCTGGAGATGATTAATTTGGACAATCACTCCACTTAATTTCGCACGTTGTGACAGAGAGAACCGGCCATCCAAATACGACAACCGCTGTACACACGTGCACAAAACGAAGTGATGGACGACCGCTCTGAAAACAATTTGCAACAAATAGCACGTCCCTGGGGATAATGAGAGCCACTTTTCCCTTAACCCCCTAGAGGGTGTAAATAACACAACCAGATTGGGCTATGGTCCGACTTAATTACTGTTCAGCAAGCGTCGTCCCGATGATATCGCTGTGTTGTCTCTGTCCAGCTGTGTGTGTTATTTTTTTTTCAGTCTGCAAACTCTGATACGCGATTCGCGACTTCCGCGCATCAAACATAGTATTGCAGTTTAATTAAAAATGGGCGAAACTGTTTGGAGGGGAGTGTTGTGTGCCTGTGTCGCTAATTGAAGGGTTCGTGCCCGTGTGTGCGTGTGTATATGACACTCGGTGAGGCAATTGGACTGCAGAAATTTCCAGTTTGGGTACAAAAGTCCGCTTCCGCGCTCTTTAATTTGCGGACTCTTGGTTTTTATTGGAAATAGATGCCGGATTTGTAATTCTGCTGGATCGATGAGCGGAAACTAATAATGCGAAGCACTGATACCATTATGAAAAATATTACTCATTGTTTATCAGGAATTTGCAAAACCAATATCTGATAAATTCTAACGTGACCGAACCATTCAACCACGATACAAACAATCCTCCTAATTGAGATTATTATGAACATATTCCAACTTTAATTATATTTTTATTTGGTATTTTAACCAAAGTCATCGTGAATGCTAAAAAAACACGAAATAATAATCATCCATCCCTTTAACTGAATCAACGTCGAAATTAATGCAATAAAGAAAGCCAAATTTTCATAACATGGCAACTAATCATTTTACAGTTAATTACACGAAAAAAAAACAGAGTAAGGTAAAGCTGAAATGAATATCGAAAGCCTTGTAAACAACAGTGACTTTGTGACGCGTATAAATTTTCGTTGCATATTTTATTGATGTAAATTAATTTTAATATTAGGTATTCTGTTTGAGGTTTCCGAAGAGAGCAGAACCAGGTATGTTTGCGAAGTAGACTGCTGTGGCTAAACCCGGGAAAGTAAAACAATTAAATAAATCTTAGCATCTGTAAAACGGAGAGTTTGTCCGTGCCAACTTCAGCGTCTTAGTGAAAACAAAAATCAGCCAAGGTCAAAAATCCACGGGTAGCGGATAGGGATGGCTCCTCCTAAAATATAAATTTTCAAGGGGTGAGGTAGGGAAGCCAACTCCATTGGGCAGAAACAGAGGAGAGAAACTTGGTTGGACTAATGAAATTTTTAGGTGAGGGGGTTCGAGGTAGAAAGGACTTTGAAATGGACAGTCGGAAAGGAGAGTTGGAGAAAGACAGTCTGAGGATAGAGTTGGAGGTGAAAAGGAGTCAGAGAGGAGCCAGGGAAACGGGAAAACAGACTGGTTGGCTTCAAGGAGTCAGAGGAGTGGCGATTTGGCTCTAAGTGTCACGAGGAAACGAAAAAGGAAGCACATTTCCTGAACCATATCATAGGTCTGTCTGCTTCACATGCCGACCCGGAAGCTGAATCGAGGATTGCTGGTCAAATAGGAAAATAGGCGATGGGGGATGAATGCAAAGTAAGAAACAAAAGACAATAATCTCTTTCTCTGTTGTGCGTATAAACACGTCATACAACCCTGAGTAAAGTAGATTAATTTTACGTAAGTCTCTTGCTATGTTATTACTTTGGTTAGGGCTCATCTGGGCTAATAAAATTCATTAAAATTAATTAATTTGCAAATATTAGTAGTTCGCTGAATCTTTTACATTTGTTAATAATGAAACTGTTTTAAATGTCAATGTTGAGATTTATTGGCCCTCACGCATTTAAATATATACTCTAAATTTTTTAATATATTTTCAAACTAAAAAAACACGTCACAACTTAGTAATTTGTAGAAAATTTGTGGTGTAAAAAAACTGGAATCCGAACAGAAGCATTTGAATTGTTTACAAACTATGCGCCTCGGATCTCACGGAATGTTATGGATATAAATAGAATGGATTGACAAGAATCTGGTCGAAGAAGCCATGTCCAAAGAAAGAGGAAGTTTGGTTTTGTTGCACCGTGTATTCGGTATTGTGAAATACAAATAAAAATCGGGGGGGACGGGGACGGTGAACATATCACGTCGTCTTTAATGAATGGAAGACTGCATCAAACAGCTGGGAAGACAGATGGCTGAATAAACCAGGACAAGATCAGAAACCTTTGTCTTTGATATAACTAATTAGTGCAGGAAAGTTCGACGTACGGATTAAGAAAGAGAAAGAAGTGGACTGCCGCATTCCTCTGAGAGTATCCGGTCTCTTAATTGGCCCGGAATTGATGGAACTTCGGCTAATTCCTTATGTCCAGTTCTTGCGAAAGGCTCCGATCACAAATTTCGAAGCTCAACTGTCCAACCTAACGTTCTTCATTCTAGGCAAACATTCTTCTACTAGCCTTTCTTTTAAGTTATCATCTTCATTTTGCATATGGAATATTTTCTTCTTTTGTTAAGAATTTTAAAAGAAAGATTGAATTAAATATCATGGAAAAGCCTAAAATATTCCAGTAATATTGAGAGATAAAGAAGCATCGTGTGTCTTATTGCAGAAAAAAGTGATCCTAAGTTCCCGTACCTTATTGAATAACAAGACCGGCGTTTCTTGTTTTTTGGTCCATAGTACAAGAGGTCTTCATGTTTTATGGATTTAGTCGAGTAAATACTGTACCTTTATAAACGTTACTAAAGATTAAGTGCAAGGAACATTATCATCAACCGAAAGGAAAGAGGAGAAACTATGTGGGACTGTGAATTACAACACTACTAGAACATTACTAGAACACTTTTGACTAAAACAATTCCTTCCACTTACACAGAAAATAAGAGAGATATAAATATAATTCCAAAAATTATTTAACTCCTGATTGGCGCTGAAAAATAATTTTTCACTAATTCCACTATCAAGCTAATTCAACCACTAATTTCTCCAAAAAATTAAATGCTGGTTCACCTATGTATCAAAATATAATTAAACTAAACCGGACCTGCACCTTAAACCATGAGCTTGCAATCTTCTACACCCACAACCCTATTATTTGTTTATTAACTTACTTGAAATTTCCAAAATCATTCCGTGTTATTTGAGAAACGTTCATTAAGTTTTTTTTTCTTAAATAATTTTTTTAAAGGTTGAATCCCACTCCTCATGACTTTGTTTGATCAAAATTCCATTTATTTTTTCGTTTTAAAACATCTGATGTAAATTAATTCTGCGTAATATTAAAAGGAAAACGGGACTCAACAATCTGTAATTTAATGAAAAAGTCAATGACGGGTAAAAAGCTAATCAAAATTCACGTTCTGCGTTCGAAGTACAGTTTCAATAAATATCAATCTATAATTTACTACTTTCAATGATAAATTAACCCTGTATTGAGTGTCAAAGTTTGGTATTCAACCTGTATAAACCAATGAAACGGTCCAAAAAACAATTTCTTTTGTTCTCCGTCATTACATTAAAAACTTCTGAAGCTTTCAGACATAAGTTTACCATTATACAGTGAATAGTAGACTGTTGTCAAATCCAGATTAATGGTGTAAACTAAACCAGATGAATATAGACTCGTGTCTGAAAGCTTCTGTGTCTTTAATGCAATGACGTAGAACAAGTAAAATATTTGTTTTGTGGACTGCTTTATTGATTTTTATAGGTTGAATACTTATTTATAATGTACTTAAATAATTTGACAACACTAGATGTTTACTAAAAATCAGATTTTTTTTCAGTTAAATTAACTGGTAAAATCTCATTTATCCTAGATAATATGTTGAGCTCCAATTCTGTAAATTATAGGTTATTTGCTATCATTTATCTGTAACAGTGTATGATTTTTTTTGTAATGAAATGTCAACTAAAATAAATGCAAGTTTGACCTTCTGGAGTCCACTAGGTAAGTTATGAGGCGTGAATACAGCCTTTCCTTAACTTCTAGACAAATCTGGATCTGGCTATTTGAGTCTACGACAGCTCAGCCACAATAATACTATAAGAATGTGTCATACAAAAGCTGGATTCGACACAATACTTACTGAATTCAATCATTTCCCTGGGCTACGTCTTTTATTTGTGATTTATTGTAATCCGGAAAATTTCTGAAATGGTCTGCCAAGGGTTGGGAAGGACCGCATTAATTAAATTAGCTATTTCCAGGGGGATTTTAATATTGACGTACCTGAAAGCTTTTGCTTTGATCACGTTTGTTGTAATAGTTTCAGTGACTGTTGGAGCACCTGGCTAGTAATGCGTCTATCCACCACTCAATACAGAGTCGGAGACCTCGTAAATAATATTGTTAGACCTGTCGTGCTGAGCCGTGCTGTAAATACTTGATGCTGACTGGTCTGCACTGTTTTCCTGCTAAATTCTACCTGACTGAAGCTATCTCATCTCTGGACGCTTCTAGAACGTTAAAATGGATCTTGTTTATGAAGTTGTTCAGTTTTACGTTATGCTCATACGATGGTGCGTTAAATACATCTCAGCTTTTATTTTACTTGAAAATTTATTTAATATTTTGTAGAGGGTAAGTTAATTTAAAACATAATACATTTGCTTACCACTTACATGAATGGAAGCTCTTGGTATCCCTGATGTAATTTTTGCTGACTGTGAGCGCGTTACCCATTATTTCTGGTGTTACGTGACTTCGCCGAGAACAGCTCCATGCCACTTCACACCATAGATTACTTTTGAGTTGGATTTTTAGACTGAGTGCTCAGTTGTGTCACGTAAGGGCAACTTTTCACCATTGGGACAGTTTTCACGGTTACACGATTTAGCAACAGAATGTGGCCTTTAGAAATATCTCCCCTAAGCAAGGAATTCCGGTTGCGCGAGCATCACACAGAAATGTTCCTTCAACCCCGTAGTTTGCATGTATTTTGTCTGACGTTGCATTTTGCAGTGGCAAATTTTCACGTTGTCTTCTTTGCATCTTGTAGCTCGATTACTTCTCTCCTTTTTTTACCGGGATAAAACTCCCCTCTGTATGCACAACTGCAGTTTCTGCTCAGTTTTCAACTGTGAACCCCCTTGACGTTATGCAGAAGGAAGGCGCCAGAGGCGCGAGCTCTGAGTAAATGCAGTGCAAATGGTTGCAAGAAAAAGTCATGAGTAAAAATACGGAACAGGGGAAACTGATGCTGAGAAGGTTATCGTAGACCTCAGCGTCCGGTATAGAGAGGAGGACAGGATGTCAGCTACTATCCATGTGTAAAATTAAATATTTATAAAGGCATAATAATTGACAATCGTTTCCCGCGAAATTATTTTGGAGCTGTGAAAGAAATTGTTGTGTAGTAAAATATAGAAAATAGTGCAAGCTTGCAGTGCCCTGGTCACGGAAACGAGAAGGTTCGTCAATTAGGGTGGGATATGTTAGAAAAACGACGACAAAATTTACGTCTCGGGGCTCTTTTTAAAGCGTACATAGGCCATCAATCCTGGGAAGATATTGCATTTTTAGAAGTAAATTATTTCAGTAGAGGGGATCATCATTTTAAAATTGGGCAGTGTAGCTTTAAAACTGACGTTGGGAAATTTTCATTTTTAAATCGGACTGTAAGGGATTGGAACAATTTACCTGCAGAAGTTTTCGAAACATTCCCTGCCAATAGTAACGTGTTTCAGGGAAGAATTGGGAAGTGTAGTGCAGTGCGACGAAACTATATGAATAATGGGTACTTTTTATCTTTTTTTGTTAGGATTTAATTTAATTTATTTTATATTAGTGTAATTATTATTTGTAACATTTTATTTTTAAGTTTATTTTTTGTAACTCAATTGCAGTATTAATAAATTCAAATTCAAAAATTATCGTCATGTCATTAATAAATATTAACAAACAATATGATTATGGGCCTGGAATGCGATTGGAGAAACGTAAACATTGAAATGAAAGCATAGATGTTAAATCAGTGATATCAGGTTGTTTGTAACGACAGAACTGAAATCAGCTATCGGACTGAGTTAAGGGTAGTTGCGAGCGGGGTGCTTTTGATAATGCGTCCTCCCTCCCATTCACCCCTTCGCTAAACACTCGAATTTGGCAGGTCGTGGGGGTGAGATGGATAGCCCTAGCCATTGCATAACACTCCGAAAGGATTTATGCCTGTCACCTCCCCCCCTAACTGGCTCGATAACGTGCTTCACTAGGAGGCGGGGGGGTGGGAG
This sequence comes from Eucriotettix oculatus, assembly GCA_034510155.1. Lineage (NCBI taxonomy): Eukaryota > Metazoa > Arthropoda > Insecta > Orthoptera > Tetrigidae > Eucriotettix > Eucriotettix oculatus. The sequence continues at coordinate 39,840,790 of CM067382.1, forward strand.
TAATCGCGAAAAATTGGGGGATTTATAAGGCGAGGCGAGGAATAATAATAATAAAAAAAAGCTCGAGCGAGTGAACTGGGCTATTAGTCTTGCAGCTTGTCGTTAATGAAATGTCAACCCGAAAATTGTTACGAATAAAAAATAGCAAAATGTGCAAATGGGGAGAGAGTGGGGGTGGAAGAATGTTAACTGCCGAGTCTCTGACAAAATGTAGGTGATTTTCAGCTGTAACAGCTGCTATTGTAAATATAAATTTTACAAATGTTCTGGGTAAGCATGTTTGAGTTACAGATGTTGTAAAAAAAAGGAGGGGGTGAGGGTACTGTGGATAGTGGGCGTGCGTTGCCTGTCATCGGGAAACAAATTCCATCAATTAATGAAAATTGGAAGGGCAGATGAAGAACTCGGAATTCACGGCAATTACTACTTCGCTTTACAGATTCTTTTCCTGCCGTCAGCTGTAGTGCTGAAAATTTGTAATCTCTGGCGATAAAGCATAAAATAAATATATTTACAGTTACAAATATATTTTCTTCAAGGGAATTATAGTGTGCGTTTGCATCCACTTATACATGAAAGACAATGGAACAATGAAGTTTTTATTTCTGTAATTGCGTATGCATATATAGCACTAAATTTAAAATGTTGACTAGGCTGCTTACTAAACCAACGGTAGAAAAATAATGAACGTGATTGGTTAATTTTAACATCCAATCGAGATTATTTATATAGCCAGCGGAGACACGGGAATCCAGTACCATTACTGTCCTTGGCAAAATATTTTTTGCCAAGGAAAGCTGACATAATAGCCCTTGGAGGCCTAAAATATGACAATGGCCTGCGTTTGACACTTTTAAGCAGCACGTGTGGACTCCGCGAATATAAACAAGGTATACCTTGCAAGAGTGAACAGGACGTGGAAAGTGACCGGGTAAAATCTCCGGAATAAAAGGAAATTATTTAACTTTGCTATCCCCACCACGGAATGAATATATAAATATTAAATCCGGACTTCCATTTTTATCAATTTCTTAAATTAAAAGTATTTTAGTATTCGGTCACACTTTCTCATACCTTTCTCTTGCGTTCAGCCTGTTTTACGGCAGTCTCTTATCTTTTGTACTTCCTCCCAAATGAGCTCCCGTTTTGACTGTTTCCTCGGACAGAAATCTCATTCTCATCTTTATTCTTGAGCCGCCCGTCACGGTGCTTAATTAACTACTTGGATTTAGTACATCCTCTGTATACCTTCCACTCCGACTAGACGGACAATGTGATCTCCGAAATTTAATATCGGTGTATCTTACATTGTAATTTTATTTCTTGTTACAACGTCATATTTCCTTAAACACTTGAGATGAGCTTTTTCCCTTTTCTGCTCCTGGTTTTTTTAATAACAGCCTTCATCACTTTATTATACATAATCATATAAGATTACTTTTAAATTTTTAAGTATTGGAAATAGTTTCATCTAACCTCCTAATTAAAATATTTTATTTTTATTTGTGCGATTTCATTGATAGGGGGCGTGAAAAGTAAATTTTAAAAAACGTGATGATCTCATGGCTTCATTACGTGTTGACAAAGAGTTGACCGCCGAAATAAATACTGCTGCCGGTTAATAACAATTTACTACCGGACACCCATTATTATTAGCTATGGCAGTCTTATTTTACCTCAAGTTCCATTCAGATTGTAGACCATATTTATTTGTATTCATTTTATTACGCACATAGCCCGTGTCTTCTTGTAAAGTCGATGAGGGGTTCACTATCGCCTTGTGGTAGGTGGACTAAAGACGTTTAAGACCGTTTTGTTTGTGTAGCTTGTTCGGGAAGCCAAGAGAATTCGATGAATATTCATCATCGAACAAGGTGAGCGGAGGTAAGACCTAGGCAAATATTGTTCTGCAATTTAGAAAGGGTTTCTTTAGGTCAACATAGGCTCCTTTCTGTTTCATTTCCCTAAAATTTCGTAGTTTTCCTGATAAGAATTTTACAACGTATATAGTTTTAATTTTAATTTGATGGAAAATTATAAGATGTAATATCTGTTTATTGGAGCACGGGTTGACCTCTTTTTTGTTACGCTTGCAAAAATAATTCCCAGATGTAATCTACACGAAATTGTATTTACCGTCCATTATGAAAATTTTACACTGTTCTCCGAATTACGGAATTACTTTCGTAAAGCCTAGTCTATCTTGTTTTCAGCTATTTTCAAAAACTGCGGTTTTTATTCGATTTGGACTTACATACATACATACATATATATACGTTAAACAGTATGGGGGCAGACTGACTCCTTGACTTACTCCTTTCTTCATTTCTGCTTTCTTATCTTGACCATCAATTCTAATTACTGTTGACAGCCTTCTTTAGATGTTATGTATAAGCCTTCTCGATATTTCATTCCTGTGCTCTACAAAATCCTTAATAGTGTTTTCCAGTGCACATTATCAAACGCTTTTTCTAAATCTACAAATGCCATGAACGTAGTCCGTTTTTTTTCCTTATACTTTCTTCTGAAATTAGACGCATTATTGCTTCTCTTGTCCCTACATTCGTCCTAAAACCAAACTGATCTTCTCTTAACTCGCATTCTATTTGTCGTTTCATCATCCTATATACTATTTTCGTTAATATTTTTCATATATGAGATACTAAATTAATTGTCCTGTGCTGTTCGCATCTATCAGTCCCAGTGGATATAATTATGTTTTTACTAAAATCTTCTGATATTTTTCTGTTATTCAATTAAAAAATATAATTCTAAGTACTTAGTAAATAGAAAATGAATAAGCACGATTAAGGATTTTGAGTGTAAAAAGTTATGCATAATTTTATGACTGTACTAAGTACTTGTAAATAAATGTTGTTTAGAATAAATTTTAATATAGCAAGTTTTATGATATCAGTAGTATTGTACATTTATGATAAAATAGTGTAAAATGCAATTACATTTTTATAATTTTATAAAATAAGATATTTAAATATTTAAATTGAATAATGGACGTAAACTTGTAATAAGAAATATTGTTTTTGTAAATGTTATTGCGTACGATGGGATAAAATAAAATCACGTTAATTAGGCAAGCCACAGGCAGATGCCAGTGGGTTAGTAAGGGGAGGGGGAAATTGGTTTATATTTCAACTTATGTTTCCCTGCTGTTTGACGTCGGACGTTGGTCTGCATTTGTAGATATTTTATATTGTAAGTATTGAATATTCATACCTTAATTGCTTACTTGAAAATATGGTTTTAACTTGGCTGGTTGCGTTGTGTATTATTTACAGTTTGAGGATGGCCAATGGCAGAAATCTTTTGTTTGTTATTAATAACGATGCAATATATTAAATTGTGGAATATTTGAGGACATCTCAATTGTCTGGAAACCTTATTATTATATTATTAAGAGTTGAAAATAGGATGAAAAATAGAAATATTTGGATAGTTTCCTCAATTATTGTTCTTTTTGGAAACATTCTCGTAGTATTAATTAGAAGTGAGCAGAAACAGGGCAATATAATTTTACTAATTACGCGTTAACTCTGCTTATTAATTAAGAAATTTTTTCTTATGTACGAAACTTGAGCGCAAGGGAATGTCTCCGTTTACTGCGTGTAAAATCTCTTATTTACAATATTTTTTTTAAAAAAAACTTAGTACAGAGGAATACTATTTCTTCATCTGCCTCGTGGAAAAGTAATGCTTGTTCAGTACGCGTTTCGTGTAACAACAAAGTAGAAAAATCTTGAGAATATAAAAACGCGGAAAATGGAAACATCCTTTGAAGCGTGTCCTCTGACTGTGTGTTTTTAACCTAACTGGCTTAATTAACGCCAAAAAAAACTTCCTCACCCTGCAGCATTGCCTGTTGAATTTCATGCTCGAGGAAAGAATTTTTGAGGACGTTATATTTCATAACTTTCAGTAGCCAACATAAAATATCGCGGCGGATGACTTCAATTCGCGTGCCACACATTCATCCAAACCGCTAAACGATATGTTTTTGCCGTCAAATGGAAAATTATAAAAATTATTGTTGATGCAACTGTTTGCATTGTGATATTATGAATCATTCACCCACATGTTCAAAAGCGATACAGCTGTTAGGAGAAAAATAATTTTATACTAAATAACTATGTAAAAATGTTGTTACCTGCTTTCATTTTTCTACTTGTGCAGGCTTCTCCCTCTGGATAACATATTATTTTTAAAATGCAAATAAGTTCTATCGGACGAGAAGTCTGTCTTTGGATAAATTTGCGTTCCTGAATATATATATTTTGGCTGCTCAGTCGTCGGCTAGCCGATCACTGGAAATGTCTTCCTAACTTTCTGATGAAGGGGGCGGTGCCTCCGAAAATTCAAGTTCTCTAAACCTCACAAGGTGTCTACCATCTATGAACCTCAGTTAAGTCATCTTCTTTCTATCTCTATAAACATGACAATGTCATTTCCTGACTCATATATATATATATATATATATATATATATAGTGTATTGGATTCTACTATCCACATCCATATCCGTCACGCAAATATATTTTTTTCTGGAAACCATCAAATTTTGTTATATATATATATATATATATATATATATATATATATATGCAATTCGTTCTCTTGTTTTTATTTCTATCCTATCCGTATGTGATAAAGTAGATACATACGAGATGACAATGTACAATTCCTAATAAATTTAGATATTTTTATCATGTACGTAACAATAGTCACAATATAAACACAGGTAAGCCGGAATATTTATAACCTCCATAAATTTCCTCATGTTTCATATATCCTACAAGGAGAAAGGACTATATTTTACTTGCATTTGTACCGTGTGTATTTCGGACTCCCTCTAGAGTACCGCGAGAATTTAAACTCAAATTACTAGGAAACTTTTCACCTTCTTAGAGCACTGGAAGTTTTAACTCCGTCTTAAGATGTCGTACCAAGAGAATTTTTGACCCGTCACTCGTCATCTTTGTTAATTAGAAGCTAACACCCGATTGGTATAAGTGTGTGCCCTTCGGGATTAATGCCAGTTAAAAGTGCGTGTGTTACGGTGAGAGGCAAACGTTAACGGCATTTGTATTTTTACGGCAACACGCTGTTTATTTACAGGAACGGATTGCGGAGAGCCTCTGTCCTTGACGGGAGAACAATAGAACGTTTACAACGAGCGAGAGGTTAGGCAGTCAGGCACCGTGGAACTCACAATAATGCCAAGTGAGATTTATTTCTACGCAAAAGTGTAAAAAAAAAATAACTGTGCTGGACCGTCTTCCACTTGACCTACTCAAAACATGTCCGCAGCCTGAAATAAAAACCCGTCCCATTTTCGTTGTTGTTTGGCTAGCAGAATGGCTGGTGCTTTGACGGAATTGACCTTTCGCAGTAATTTGTTGTTGACACTCTCGGCTGTCGTTGGGTTTAAAGTGTAGCGTCACCCTCGGGGCAGTCTGTTAACAACACAGTTACCTAGTCCAAGTAATACGCTGCAGTCATTGTAATAGGATTTCCTTGAAGTGTGATAAAATTATTGAAAGTAACTCCGATCGAATCATGTCCGTTGTTATGAAGTTCAAATCACAGTGTTACCGGAAATTTTATGATAAATACAATCAGATAGATATTCAGGATGATGTAGGATAATTTACATTTTTGTCAGGCATCTTCCTGCACGAACTTTGTTTTATCCGAGGATCCTCTCTGAGATCCTAGTCTTGGAACTCTGCGGCCTCGCTGTAAGTGTCCCTGGTTTTGCCCGAGTTAGGAAGCAGTTCTGAGGACCACTGCGGCACGCACTCCAACATAAACTTGCCTGTACGTCATCGAATTGAGTTAGCCATCGTCCCTTCTGCTACAGATCTACTTGCAGATATCTCGCTCTCTGTGTGTGTGTGTCTCTCGTTGTGTGTTTGGAATAGCAAAGCAGTAACAAGTACCACTACCAATTTACTGGATTCTGTCCCCTTCTCCAAAGTGTTCTCTAAACTACGTGCAGTACGTGGCACTTTAAACAAGACTTGGGTAGAGAAGAAGCTGAACACTTTTCCTGCACCTACAAAAAAAAAGTTTGTAGCTCTTTGAGAATTTGGAAATTTTAAATAATAAAATTCGTAGTTATAAAACTTGAGTATGTAACAGGTCCGTTCGTAATGCTTATATTTATTCAATTGGGAGAAAAATAATAAGTAGGGGATAAGTCAGAGAGGGGGGAAAGAGAAGACAGCGAGAGTAAATTTTGAGAGGTTAGGAAGATGTTTATCAAGGAAACTAAAAATTGTATTACTTATTCTGGATTTAAATATTTGTAAATGTTGAAATAAATTTCTTTTACATTTTAGAAAGAAGGCGAGAAGTTATTCTCATTTAGAAAGAAGTAATATATGCATGGAATAATGAAAAATAAGTTGGAGTTAAGTTTAACAGTGATGTGAAATCGTATGAATATCAATAAGTTCCTGAATGTCGAGTATTTGATGAGTTATGGTCGAATAATATGGATAACATTGACATTGTGCAAATGAAACTAGGAAAGCGTTTCACATTGCCGAGATTAAATAGACTCTTGCTCTATCAGGTTTGCCAATTGACTTGAGTAAATGTTATTTGGATGGCACGCAGAGATTGAATTTATAAAAATTTATCATAATAACTAAAGGTGAAGTAGGGAAAGCAGATAGAGGTAATAATATTTTATATGCATTTACTGCGAGTAATGATGAGCCTATGTATTGTGGCTTCTGTTCGTGATGTATGTTGATACACGCGTCTGAAGTTTCTAAAATTTAGACGTTATCTGCGGTATTAAACTCATCATAGCGAAATAAAGTAACTGTTAGAAGTTGGGCTTCATAACCACTGGCAGTGGTATAAATAACCATTATTATAATTATTATTTGTACCAGGGGTGTGCCTAAAGGCAACCGATTGAATAAACTTGCGTATATAAACAAAGTCGTTCAATATTTAATCCTTCCCTTCAGATAAAATTTATGTCACCGGTGTGTATATTTCCTGACCTGTTCTCAGAAACGCTTTCGTGAAACGTAACATTATTCAGACTGAATCGAAAGTGAAACAAATTAAAACAATAGAAACTGAGCGCTTACATAAGGTAGTCTCTCTGATAACCATATTTAGATTCGTTACTTTTGTTACGATACTACCTTATCCATTCCATTCTTTTATTTATATATTTCTTGTAATATTGACACCATGTTTGTCACCTTTATCAAGTTTCGGTACGTATGGTCGACGTTGTGTAAATGTTACCAGACCCCTATATCTGTTCGAATATCACTCCACGCAGATAAAATAATAATAGAATTTTATTGGAAGATTATTACCACGTTATTTCATTGACCAATTGGATATTCGTATTCCACACAAAACTTTGTGTACAATATAATTGGTTAGCTATCGATTCTTTTTTATCTCTTTGGGCTTCCAATCGGGTGGCAGTGCGCCATTTCGCCAATTGTATTTCCGTATTCCAAGAAGGTTGTATCCAAATCTGGGTGTAATATAATGGTACTATCTAATTGGCTGCTTATGATTTATCCCCTTCTTGGTTGGACATTTCTCAGCTACCAATCAGGTAGCAGACGATTCTTGAACACTATGGTGGCATTTCACTAACCAATCGGATTTCAGTATTCCAGGACGATTCCATTCAAGACTGAGTTGAATATATTACTACAATATAATTGGCTGCTGTAATTCATCCCCTTCTTGGGTGGACAATTCTCAGCTACCAATCGGGTGACAGATGTTTCTTGAACATGATGGTGGCATTTCACTAACCAATCGGATTTCAGTATTTGAGGACCCCTCCATTCAATACTGAGTGTTATTAAAATCTAATTGGCTGCTGATTATCCATCTCATTCTTGGGTAAATAACACTAATGCCTCCAATCGGGTGTCTCTGGAGGAAGATGAGGGCAGTGCCCCATTTCACTGACCAATCGGATTTACGTACTCGAAGACTGCTCCACCTCTAACAGAGTGGGATTTAACAAAACAATCTCCTTCAAAAACTATTGGCTACTTATTTCGTCTGTCATTTTACGAACCAATCAAATGTCCTTTTCTGAATATCACACCATTTATTACTGGGTGAAGTGTGCTTATTAAGAACATAAAGATTGGTAATACCTATTTCAAGGAAATAATTCTCAACAATCTACTTATTCCCATAAACTTTGGAAATGTAGTTTATAAAAAAATAGTCACTGTATTTGTACTACGTACTAATTACAGAAAAGTTGAAAGTATAAATTATTTTCTTAGAAATGACAGTTTAAGCTGCTAATTTTAATTTAGCCTAGATTACAGATGTATACATATATATAAATCGTCACGTCTAATGTATAAATCTTTTCACCTGATGAATAATAATGTTTGTCGATGTATTTACTTCAAAATTATAATTTGCTAATATTTTATGATAAATAGAACAAACTACTGACTTTTATAAACTTCTTTTTTGATGTGTACTAGGGTAGTTCCCCCTCCCCTCCTGCTAAAAATATATAATTTCAACTTGGAGCTTTGTTTGGAAGACGTAATTTTATTTTGAAATAATTAACTGAAATACCCTGTAAAACGTTTCCTTTACATTTAAATAACATTGTTATTACTCACTTTGTTTTTTTTACTAACTGAAATTCAACAGGTCTTCTATATCTCCAGTCTTCACCAAAGATACTTTTTTTGTTTCTAAGTAATTTCAATCACCGAGGAACAACTTCTTTAGTCTTAGAAGAGCTTGGTTGATTCAAACAAAACGAAAACAAGTAAATTGTATTTATGTTGACCAGGGTATTACGGCAGATAATATATGATAATTATTTTCAAAGTTATGATAGTTCATACAGCTAATATATATATTTTTTTGTTTTCAGGTAAGCCAAATGCGTATTACTCTTAATCAATGACGTCTTGTACTGGAATCTGGTAAGAAGAAAATTAAAGGTGTCACATGTTTTAAAACTTTACGGCTTATATCTTGCAGTGCTAACCTAAACTAGCGAATTAATTTCCATAAATTTTGAAAATTTCTATATATTTTAAATTTTAGTATTAGTACCCCTCAACATCTTAGTTTAGAATCTGCAGCACACTCGTGTTGAAGGAGTTGCATAACTAGAAGGCGTTAAATGTTAATTCATATGTTACTAGTTTCTTATTTATTAAATACTTCATTTAACAGCACAAATATCACGGATAATATTTAACCGTACACAGAAGAAATTTTTACTGAACGAAGTTTAATATTAATAACATAATTAATAATTATTGGTAATAAATAAAATATGGACCTTAACCTAATTAATATTAAATAAAATACTGTATACTGGTTAAAAAACGGACATTTATGATAAAAAGAAAGTTTTATCAGCAATTTTTTAATTTACTATTCACGTGGTATAATTGAAAACATGGTGTTAACGCTTACACTTCTGACAAATGCCATGTTTCCTTACGTTTTCTGTATCTTTGAATTCCGAACGACGACTTCAATAGTTATCAACAAACTACTCACAACATACCATAAGCGACATAAGAACTCAAAGGCAGAAAACAAAATATTTTGTCTAGAATATCAAAATATTGGTGTTAGGAGGCGAGATATCTGGTCCAGGATAACGAAGAGGTTAAATTACAATTAATATAATAAAATTTAATTTAAGAAGCTTCATTACGCCTTTTGCGTTTTTTTCTTATATTTATTTTGCGTATGGTCGATCGCTTTATCAATTTTTTCCTTTCACAAATAATTTTTTTTGCAACTGTAAGGCCTTTGCTAACATTTTCCTCTTTCTTCGTTGTTCTATTCTTATTTTGCACAGATTCCTGTAACTCATTCTAATAAGTCCAGTCTGCCAGTTTTTCACTTTTTCTTGAGAATCACACGACATTTTGCCTTATACAGTAGTATTTCGTTCCTCCCTGCACGTTAGTCTCAGTTTAAGGTTTTGTACCGAGCCTTAATACCAGCTGGTTTAAACTGCATATGAAGCTAAAGACACCTAGTCTAAGAATATATTCCATTAAAGAGGCAAAAGCGAGGAGTTTTGTGGATTACCTTCTTTCAAAATGCTGTAAAAATTACAGATGTAAGATGCCAAAACAAGAGTTCATTCACAAGGTTCTGTCGGAACCTGGTCAAGTCAGTTGGCAGGACTTCTTCCTAGATGTTTCACTCCTATTTACTAACCTCCAGCCCATTACAGTAAAAAATAGGGTTTCCCGTTCTACCCTGCTATCTTCTACAATTTACATAGAATAAAATCCTATTTCAGTCTTGAAATACCTTAAATTGATGAACGCTACATTTTTAATATCATCGGCAAAGTTTCGTTTCGTTTTATTTCCGTGACGTCACGTGCTGTGTAATTCCACGGATGGGTGTCCACTATGGTGGACGTGACTATGAGAACCTTAGCTTTCCCCATGTCTCGCGAGCCGCAGTGAGCGACGGGTCACGTACACAACTTGTCCGCAACTCAATTATTCTGTGTGGTTAAGTTTTGTTTTCGCTATTGTTTCCCGGTAGACGCCTCCAGAAAATTAGCTTAGAGGCCTATTGATATTCGCGTCGCTAACCCAAGTGACACGTCGCATTTGTGTACGTATGCGAGATTCGCGAGCGTGTCTACCCATCAAAATAACATAGCTCGGGGGGAAAAAATGAGGATCAGTTTCATGCTTCGGTAACTACTACGTTAACATTTTCAGATTCAAATTTCCACATTAACCAAGCTGTTGATAATTATTCATCAAAGTGGAATATTTGAGACGTTCAACACAACCGGAATTATAATATTTTTCCATAATAAATTTTTAACAGATTAATCTCCTGCTACTTCACTCTTTCTCCGGTCAAGAACTTTTTTTTTCCATTGGTAGTTTTTTTCCCATATCAATAAATGTAATCCAATTTGTAGATGACTGAAATAAATCAGTGCAGCTGCTGGTTCAGTCAAATTTACTGATTTATCGTTCGGCATTCTGGCAGTGCAAGTGTAACACCTGCGTTGATTTATTTCGTCCTACGTCACTACGTCGTTTCAAAGCTATGACTTTTATAGATGGTCAACAATTGGAAGGAATCCATTGTTACTTCACGTCGTACTCACAAGAGTGATGCGTTTTAACAGGATGGCGGTATTCGAATTTAATATCCAGTTTTATCGGAAGTTTCACTTGGCTAGAGCAAATAAACTCGTTCTCTATTATGAAAAAAGTTGCATTTGTCCTTCTTCCAAGGCGAATAGGTTTTCATTTTGTATTGAGGTATTATTGAGAGGGCACAGAATATTTGTGAGGATTTTAAAGTCTGGGGAGAGTCTCGTATTTTACCTCGTCTTACGGCACCTGTCATGGTCCGACGTTGCACATAATTTATGGCAGGGAGAGTTGGCAGTGACAATGACGACAGTACAAGAGTGGACACCAAACTATACAGAAAGATTTCGGTCCCAGGAAAGCGGACGAATTAAAATCTTAATATGTAACAATTGAGCAAATTATTGTCGGGATAGAGACCATAGCTGTGGAATCGTGGCCGAGGAAGGAAAAATTTTTGGAGTTTATCGCTAAGCTACATATGAACCTCATTCGACGAAAGGAGTATTTATAAATAAAGTGGAATTAAAATTAAAAGCAGAGAAAAGTGCTTTAATGTTGTGTGTCTGTGTAAGTGAACTACGGAAGGCGAAGGAAAGGAAGGAATCGAATTACATACTGAACTCAAGATAAGTCAATCAAAATAGAAACTTGGCACATATTTGCCGCGAAATAGTAACTTGGGAAAAATATTTCATTCATAAAAGTTTTAATTTATATTATTGTTAAAAAACAGTTAAAATATCCCAACAATTTAGCCTAATCGTATAAGTAAGTCTTATATGATTAAAAGTAATTTACAATTTGTAGTTCATCTGATTACGCTGAGGCACGTTATTAATTATATGAATGCAATGAATACGTTATTGAAAACAAACAGACACAAGCATACAGAGCTGGTGAATGCAAAACATTTTTTACTAGTTATATTAATTAATCTGACTTCATTGAAAATAAACGAGTTCAACAGTCTAATTATCCAGAAATAGAGGTTAAATTAAATGAGAAAATTTTAGTACTAGTAATGACAATAGCATGACGTCGTTTCTTTCACTGAAACTTTTCAGGGACGATATTTTAAATCTAAATATAAAAATAAAGTCATACTTTACGAATACAGTTATATGAAAATTTACGTTACATCACTTAAAATTTATTTTAATTAAAAGTTTCAAAGGATACTGCAAATATTTTGTATTATGACTTGACGAAATTCTACATTTCAGGAAAACTTAAGCAGACTATGATATGATATAGGCATATGGACACGTAGTGTTTTCACTGTCTTTGCATGATGCACTGTTAAAAGTCAATGCTGCTGGTTTAGATTTTTGTAAGTTATGGAAAGTGATTCCGTGTGAAATAACGTTATTTGTTTCTATCAGAAATTACGGAAGCCTACCTTTATGATAGTTATTATTGAAGGTATCCATTGACGTTTTAAATATTATCGTCTAAGGTACTGGGGAAGTGTTGTTTCATGAATTGATGCAGGTCCTGATATTTTTACACCTCTCAGCGTTCGATGCATTAGAATACGTTGTCGGTCGATTTGTTCGATGAATCATGGCGAATCTTCTGCAGCTGACAGTAGCAATCTACCAAGGTCACCTCCTTGGCTCTCAACACTTAAAGAGGAACTCTCAAGAGAGTCATATCTAACCGCAGGGGAATTTTCTCGAAGTACCTACATAAATGTCCTAGTCTGACTACAAACTGAAAAGTAATGAACACGAAATATCGCAGAGTTGAAACGGAACTAGAAGAGCAGACGCGGGGACAAGAGTACCAACGGGTAAACAATTTTTGGAATTCTGTTATTTACACCTAAGAACCACAAACGCACTTCTGTTTGTTGCTCTAATTCTTTGCTCAGCATGTGATTCATTGGCATCGTTGGGGTTGTTCCTTCATCATTTACCGTTTACCGTATTCCTATCCCGACGAAATATTTATTTCATCATAACCGGATTGACGACTTACAGGACTTAAATCGAATGGAAAACTGTCCTGGTACACGCTAACTTAAAAGAGACTGAAACATCTCGGACTGGAAATATCTCGTATACTTTTATGCAGTTAATAATTCCCCCAGTACACTAAAGGAGCCAAGATTACACGCGGTGAACGATACACCGTGAACATTAATTACTCCAATTATTTAAATCTGCATAAATTGTACAAACATATATACAGCCTTATTTAATATACAAAATTAACTTTTAATAGTTCGACATTCCATTAACAAATAAAATTGAAAGGTATTTAAATTTTTTTACGTATTTACGATATACATTACGTAATCGTTGTATTGTTTTTAATACAAATTTAATTTATAGAATACTCTTATATTAGTTAAACAGTCCATTAACGAAGTATATTGAAAGGTCTTTGATAGATATTTAAAAATATCAATGTGTCGTTATTAAATACAAAATATATATTGGTAGATATTAGTTTCTTATAGTATTTTGATGATTAAAATCATGAACTGTTTTAAAATGATAAAAAAACTGATTCAGCATGACGTCGTGAGTAAATTCTCGTGTTTCATTGTGTGAGAAATAACCGTCACGTAACTTGATTTATTAAGAAAATGTTTTATTCTTTACAACTAAGTACTTCTCTAGGGGCTGGTTGCAAAAGTTTGCTTTTGTAGTTCAGACGGAGTTTCAGATTTCCTTCAGCAGTCAGAAATTTGCGACCGACATGAGTTGCGAGTGTAGGCGAATTGGCAACGAGGACATTTATGTCTGACCTCCCACTAAACACGCATTGCCACAAAGGAGTGGCATGAATATTTCCCATTGCACTTTCATCTCTAGCTTTCAACGACTCTGGAATGCAGAAAAAAGCCAAAGCACACGATATGACTAAAGGAATTCCCACAAGTCGAAGAAACCGTTTGTGAAATATAAGCAATAGAAAAGCTAGTTGCTTCCAAATGACGTAAATACTGGCGTTACTGGCGATTTATTAAATTGCTAGGTTACAAAGGTCAGATACAGTACAAAGTATGCAACGCATGGCATCAAAAATTTTTACACCACATTAATATTGATGAAATCACGTTCCGAAGATCCATCAATTTGGCAAGAAAAGATAAATACACAACTTTCGAGAATTTTTTTTAACAGGAACTGTCAGAGATAATATGTAATTCCAGAAATCGGTGCTTCTAGATTTACAGTCGCTGTGTTGATTACATCGATACTAAAAAATATTATGATTCTTTTATTTCCTTAGGCCCCAAGAACGAATCAAGTGGTTTTCGAAAAAAATAATAGACCCTACTAATCTTCTGATATGAGAATTTTTTCTAGTCAGTTTTAGCTAGTCTTGTTACAAACTTACGTCCTAGTAGTGTCCTGGTCGTATTTATGTGTCAAATAATTATTTTTGAGTGCGCCGCAGCAGTTTCATTATTGGCAGTTGAGAACAAGGAAATTATTTCCCTCTTATTGATTTTGATCAAATTATACATGAATTCTGGACTGTTTCTTACTAACCTCCATAAAATTCAGCGACGAGCTTCTGTTTTAATATTTTCGATTTTATTGTCTAAATTTAAACGTGTAAATCGTTACTTATGGAATGGATTAGTTTGTGAGTTATGACTTTTAATTTTTACATTATTGCCCGACGCGCACCCAGTGTCATATATTCAACGGTTTCCTTTGTTTGTATTCTTTGGTTTTGTGATACCCTGCCTTCGTTTACACTGGGAGTGATTTCGTGGTTCTGGTCCGCTGTAGCTGCAGCTGTAGCAGCGAGAGCGAACATTTGGGCAACGTGGCCTTATGGAAGCAGAGGCGGGCGCTGTTGTCAGATCGCACTCCTCTGTCTCTCTCTGTCTCTCCTTTCCCCCCCGTCATCCTCACCACTGTATTTACCTCGCTATCCTTCTCTGGTTCTCTCAACCGTTGCCAGATCCGACTCCACCAAATCTCCAGCACCGTAGCGGCAGGTAGTATTGTTGACTAGGTCGGTCTTACCAACGCGGGACACTGCCGTAGCTGACACAAACCTGCGATGGATATCAATGAAATTTAGCATAAAAAAAACGTTTCGACTCTGATTCAGGTTCAACCCAGTCGTGACATAAGCTGGAAATTCTAACATCAACTTTACTGTAAACATTTTCCTCTTAAAGATTTATTTTTTATTTTTTTAAAAACTTTTATCGTACAGATTATCAGTTAGGACGATAACGATACAGTATATACAATATTAAAAAAGGTATATAATTAACATGATAACGTGAAGATAGGTAAATCCATTTAATTAACCTACTTTAGGAGAATTGGTTAAGTTTATTTATTTTTGCGAGTACCTGAGGGGCATACGACTTAGGTGGGTGAGGATTGACAGACAGTGAACTGATTTTTGGAGGATTAATGAGGATGTGGTCTGCGGACATGATGGTAGAGTGGGTTAGGGTGTGCCTGAATGATCAGGGGGAAGGATGAGGTCAATTGGAAGTTTTCTTTTGAGACGACGGGAGCGTGGAGGTGGAGGAGGATTGTTGTGAAATTGCTGGATCGTGGGGTTTGGTTGGTTGAGTGCTCTTTTGAATAGGTTTGTTATGGATTTGGAGATTACTGAGTTTACATTGGGAATTTTGATGTTATGATGGATGACGGAATTTCTTAGGTACCAAGGAGAGTTTGTAATGGTGTGTAGCATTATGTTTTGTTTGGTTTGAATTTTGGTTGAATGGGTTTTGGCTGTTGTTCCCCATATGGAGGAGGCATAGGACCAGGTGGGTTGTATAATGGAGTGGTATATGAGGCGTTTTGTGCTGGTGGAGACAGGGGATTTTCTGTTTAGGAGGGAATATACAGTTCTGAATTTTTGGTTTATTTTGGAGAGGAGAAAATTAATGTGAGGTTTCCAGGATAGTTTTGAGTCAAACATGATTCCGAGGTAGGTGTCTTAAAGATTTATGATCCTTAGAAACTGTTTATAAACTTCTTTCATTCCTGGGCCTAATATTTTTGTTAGTAGTAATGCAATCCTGACGTTACTTTTCTTTCAACTCTATCCTAAAAATCATCTAAATCCGTCTTTCTTGTACCCATTCACATTTTCTTCTTCTTTCTCTCTATTTTTATTGTCATTGCCACATCAGAAATTATTTCTCGTGCTTGAAATATTGTCTAATGAATAGGCCAGTCGACTTCAAATTCTCGGTTCTGATTTGTTGGAACACTAAATACCGTGTGTATATTTTTTAAATTTACAAATGTGATGTTTTCCGGTCGCCCACTGCCCACAGCCGCAAAATTTACGATCTACAGCGGGAAAAAGAAAATCTTGAAAACGTCTTGACTGACTGTTATTCGTCCAATTTTAACTTTATAGAACTGTCTTATTAAACGTATCTTGCTTCTTCGCTGTAAAAAGGAATAATAATAATAATTTTGCTAATACTGGACATAACTTTTTCTACCAGCGGAAGTGCCATTAATAATTTAAAACTAATGAATAATAATGTCTATTCATTATCTTTTACTGGGGCAGCCGCGTTGGCTACTGAACATGAAGGAGAAGCTGTTAATCGTAATTTTGGAGGGAGTATATTTTGAAAGAGGAAGTTTCAATATAATATTATACTTTATCCACTATTTACCTATATTTAATTACTATTTTAAATTTATAATTAATTTACCTATGAAAATAGCAGGTACTACGTTTGCAAGTTGTTGTTAGCTCATTAAAAGATGTAAAATTTTGATTTTCAATGAAACTATTTTCAGTAAATCTCTCTGTCTTATTGTCCTAATTAAATGAGGCCTTTTTTCTGGCTTAAAGCGACCTTTTACTAAATAATTGGAAAGATTTTGATGCTCGGTGGTTTTAAATGTGACGTCAAAAACGTTAAGGTCCTTTCTGTGGTAAGACGTTACCCGCCTAAAAATACTAAAAACCAACGATAAAAAATTTGAACGAGATAAGGAAACGATTGAATAACTATGCTACTGAATAAGGAATGTTTCTGTATTTAACTTTGGTAAGGCCTTGTATTGAGAGCGATAGTTGGGTCCTGACACATACATTACTCAAGTCTGATTCAACGAGACGACGTAGTAGCAGTTTCACGTTTGTTTTTTTCTGTATTATTTCCCTCGAATTACTTTATAATTTACTAAACTTCCTGCTACCGACTGGTATATTCAATTTCCATCCATCAGCAAATAAATAAAGCAGTTTCATGTTTCGCTGCCATCATTTTCATTGTTTACGACGTTTTCGAACGTGAAAGCTAGTAAATATGTCGCTATATATTCTTTATTATGATTTTTATTGCGTCAGATACAGACATGGATTGCGACAGAATGGGCTGGGACGAGTTGCATTTTCTTTTCTTCTCTTTGTCGTAGGGGGATTTTTGCTGTAGAAAAAAAAAGAATTGTCCGAATTGTCGTCTTTTGGGCGGAAGTCAACCGTCGAGTGTAATTGCCCATAAAGGAGAATGGATTGTCAGCTGATAAACATCGTCGGAGGAATTGCTTTTCAAAAGAAAATAATAATGGCTTTTATTCCCGTCTTGATGGCGTTGTGTGAAGGGTCTGTTGTATACAAGTTGTATATATTACCCTTTTTTACTCTGGGCGTTGGTGGTGAACCGTAAATTTTTTAAGTTATTGATTCCAGTTAAATTATTTTCGACGTCATTAACAGTTGATTATAAATCTTCCTCTGTAGGTTAGTAGTGAGGATCTGCCGAAATTCGTCACCCTTTTCAACTGGGTAAAAATATATACTCAGAGGTCCACAGTATGTAATCACAAAGGAAACATATTTTCCAAAGACGGAGGAAGGAAATATATCACCTTTGGCGGGGAGTGAGTCGTTTCTAGACATCGGATAGAGGCTTAAAAAACAGAAGTTTTCTGATTTGGAATTGATAATATAAGGAGCGATACAGTTGATAATTTTTTTTTCCTAGAAATTGATTGTAAAGTATTCAACAATGAGTACTGTGTAAAAATCCCTTCACCACGAGTAAAAGGCACAAATAGTAGTGGCAAATACTTGGTTCAAGAATCGTGATAAAAAGACGTGAAAGAAGACACAGACATATACCAACTGAACTACATAATGGTGAGACAGAGATATAGGAATTAGGCGCTGGACTGCAGACATAAACTCCGACCATAATCTGTTGACTGTGAAATACAGGCTGACAATGAAGAATCTCAAGAATGGAATTCATCAAAAATATGGGAATTGGAAACCTGAAACAACAGGAGGTGCTTCAGAGTTTCAAAGAAGATATAAAGAGAAGATTAATAGAGTAAGGAGAAAGAAACAATCTAGAAGAGTAATGGGCTCTTGAAGAACGAAATGACTAGAGCAGCCGACGAAAAAAAATAGAAAGAATATCTCAGACTGATAGGAAAGCAAGAAAAACACAATAAATAATAAAAATGATTAATAAAAGCCGTAACTATAAAAGGAAAATGGTAATGAGCTCTACAGACGCTTGAAGATTGAGACAGATAGGAAGTGCAAAGCAGCCAAAGCGGTTTGGTTATAAAAGAAATGCAAAGCGATTGAATGTTTCATGGTGAACAGGAAAATAGACTTAGCTTATAGGAAAATTAAATGAACATTCGGAGAGAGGAAAAATATTAGCAAGAACATCATGAGAGCCGACGGGAAGCCAATTGATAAAGAAGAAAGTCAGAAAGATAGAAGAAATATATGGAAAAACTGTATCACTTTGGAAACCAGATCTGTCAGAAATAGAAGAAGAGGATGTCATGAAGAGTTGGGGGACAAAAGTTTTAAGATTGGGGGACAGATCTGAGCAATTGCAAAGCCCCAGGAATTGATAACATTCCAGCGGAGTTGACAAAAAAATCAATAATATGGCTGTTCAGGATAGTTTGTGGAATCTACGAAAAGAAAGAAAGGGTAATACAAGGATGACGTCTGTCGCCCATGCTATTTAACTTATATATAGAACAGGCGATGAAGATTTAAATCAGAATATGGAAAAGGAGTCACACTGCAAGGAGAAGAAATAAAAACCCTACGCTTTGCCGATGATATTGTAGCATTAGGGGAGCCAGAAGAAGACTTGGAAACCATAATAAATCGCATGAACCTGGTCCTGGGAAAATAGATTAATAGAGGGAAAACCAAGGTAATGGAGTGTAGTATGGGAAACGGTGGAATAACAGTGTTAGATTGGGAAGGGATATTTTGAAGGAAGTTAAGTAAATCTGCTACTTAGGCAACATAATAACTCGGGATGATAGAATTATATTAGACATAAAGAGTGGGATATCACAGGCAAGGAAGGCTTTCTGAAGAAAAGAGAAAATTACTTAGGGTAATATAAGTGTGAATATTAAGAAATCATTGCTAAAAATGTTTGTATGGAGTGTGGCGTTATAATGGGTGTGAAACGAAGACAAGAATTCATGGTACGGTAGGAAAAGTCAGTGAATGGAGCCTCTTTGACCTGAATCTGACGTACGATAACAGGTTTGAGGCGTGGTAAACAAGCTATTAGCATACAGACTACCATAAAATGAACTACCTACGCTTTAGTTTTGTGTAAGTAAGGGTGAGCGGGCTCTATGCATTTTCCTACACTCAGTGTAATTAATGTGTAATTCTAGGAGTCTCTAGACCGTGTCTTGTTTGAGCTGACTTAACTTAATAAATAAATAATGACGCTACCTAGGAGACTTGTGGGGACAAGCACGAAACTCATAAATTAGCTTATATAGTAGTAAAACCGACTCGTCTACGTCCCTCCACTGTTTTGAAAGCTTTTTCAGGCGGAAATGAATTAGTTTAGATAGAAAAAATGTTGTATAGGAGGTTTGGTTCTATGAAGAATTGAACACTGTTTATTGAGGTTTTTTAGAGGTCGTATCCACAATCGTGGCCTCCACTTATAGACCTCCAGATATTTTACCAATCAGGAATGCTTTTTTCAGTGATAAACCCGAGCCTATATTCTCAGTTACAAAATCCAAAAAATAATAATTTCCCACATCATCATTGTCGTCCTATGACAAGTTTCCAAATAATTATAAGGAACTTAAATTATTTATCTGGAATTATTTTTTATTTTTCCGTTAGAGTCGCCATATGTTATTGGGTCGATAATTGCAACAGGCAACCAAGATTCAAATTTATTGAAATGAGACTGTACATGTATACATATGTGGATTTACTTGACTAATGTGCACATGTGTTAAAAAAATTCCAAAGCTTACAGTTTGTCGTCCCAAACTTGAATGCTCTATATTTGATTCACTCCTGTTGACTGAAAAGAATGACAGCCAGCGTCTTGAGCTGAAGTGTCCGTTCGTTTTCTTCGGCCGACTACGAATCTACTTGGTCCCTAAAGCACATCGGATTAGCAAATCAAATAATAAAATGACAGTGGTCCACGGTAAAATTTCTCTTTCCAAGTCCTGGAACCTAGTAGATTCGGTGCTGCGCCCATCATGGCATTATTAGGCTCATCCTATTACAGTCGTCCTCTTTCCGAGATATACAAAGTCTTGGCCAATCTAAATATCTTTCAACCTGTGCTCAACAGGTCGCCTCGTAATGTTTCCAACAATTAAAGAAAACGTTTACAATCTTTTGGCATAATGATATTAAAAATGTAGCCTGGCCAGCCGTAAATGAGTATAGCCTCAAAATGTAAAAATAATTTACTTGAACCGAAATGTAATTAAATAACGACGTAGAAGATAAAATGAACTCTCCATACTCTGTGCCAACTTAAGTATACTGCAGTGCACTATAAAACGAGTTTCACATTATTTTTTGTGCTTTTTAAATTATTCTGAGTTAGTTACTTATATGTAAACTTTATTGGTTTAAAATGTTCAATGTAGTTTCAATTTAAAATTAAGATTAAATGGAAGTAGAATTAAGTGTACATTGTTTCGCGTTCACGGTGCTCTGCCCCGTGTTGAGACAGTTTTCATTATAAGCCGTCCACGTATTCCCCGATAAGGTGATTGCAGTTTCGAACTCCTAACTTTGGATCATTTCACGGTCACGGGAGGAATAGCGATCAGAGGCGAGGAGACCCTTGAGCGAATCCGGTTCGTGGACCTGTTATTTGGGATGCTACAAAATTTTAACGTACCGTGGAGGAATTCCCACATAAATCGGCAAATTGAGACCGTTAAATTAGTAATTTATCGTCAAAGATTGCCAACCTCTCAATTTGTCGGGAAGATTTCTCAATTTTTATGACTTTCCGGTTTCTTGGGAGAGGCGGCGAAAGCTGTTTCCAACTCAATTTATTATTAATTACATACTGCTTAATTTATTGTGATTATATTGCCCTGACAGCGGGATAATTTTTTTCCGGCTTTGTTATCCTGGCACAACGTATACTGACGTGCCACGTAAGTAACGATGAACCTAGACTAGAAAATTACTCTCGACGTGTATTTCCGGTTGGAATTGAGAACAAAGAAGTAAAATGGCTGAAAGCATGTGTTATACTCTTTCATTATTAAAAAAATAATAGATTGAAGTTATTTCATTATAAATTATTGACAATTATAACAATAGTTTTATTCAAAGACAGAAGAATTGCTCCTATTGAAACTCAAGTCATGAAAGTTATGAAATTGAATCTAGAAGATTAGACTGGAAAAATCTCGACTGGTTGCTACGAAGTTAATTTCTTGATTTTATTTTGTAGAAGCTTTTAAATACAAATGTTCTACATTTAACCCAACTTACATTGTTTATATTATTAACATAAATTATCTAAGAAAGACAAGATGTCTTTCTTCTAAAATTAACTATATGTTTTACTGGGCTTCAATTGAGCATTCCCACTAACTTAGATAAATTATAAAATAAATTTTTAATTATATTTTATTTTTGAATACGGTACGTAAATTTTCATTAGTTTTTGTTCCTACATTGACAATTTCATTAATTATTAAATTGTTTGCTATCTTTCTTGTAATGGTATGGTATGTAAATAAATGGAAGTATGATGGAGAAAATGTCTGTAATGGCTCCTGGGACACCCGATGCCACCTGCAATCCGAAAGTAAATATGATTGATCACATATGAGACACAGCGCTCTATTTACGCCAGTCGTTCGCTTTGCCTTAATTTTGTAACCTTAACTCTAGAATAATTAATTATATTTATTTCTATGCTCCCTCTACTCTACACATTCCGGTCACCTGACGAATGGAATGATCTTCCTCTCTGTCTCCGGTTTGGAAAACTACTTTCATCCTCTCACCAATCTGATTTATGTCGTTTTAATAACAAGCGAGGATAACAGCGTCAATTATCTAGATTTAGAGTAATAAAATAATAATTGTACCGTTTGGTTCCCTGAACCTGATATTTTTTTTGTAGCTGCTACTAATTACTGGTTTTGTTTCATTTGTTGGCATGACAAGAATAAATGGAGTAGTTGCTATACATATATATTGCTACGAGTAAAATTTGATAATTGCCCCCTCCCACCTCTGCTCCACTTTTACTGAGAAAGAAGTGAGGCCCTCCCGCTGAAAAGCAGGGCCGTGAAATTAATTGCCTGGTGGCAGCAACTCCTCCTGCACCTAATTCCTCCCCTTCTACTCGTGTGCGAAGAGAACTATTAAGTCCATTAGTCAGTGGCGTTTATGGCACAGCCCTTCGCTCCACAAATTACGACGAATTTCTGGCGTGTGTTTTCGCTGAGTCCAGGGAAAAAGTTGTGAGGTTCCTTTGGTCTTCATAAAGCCTGCACAGGCGGTTCTCACGGATAGACAGGAAACCTTGAATACTAACATTACTTTCCGCTTTTTCATTTTTCCAGTTTTCATTTTCTTTCCACTGTCCGCTGAATGTTTATAGTTCTCTCTGACACGTAAATCTCATTTTAGAATAGTGATATTTTTTCAAAGATTCCAAGCGTGGCGACTTTAATTGTACCAACGGCTAAGTACGAATGAAACAGACTTACTTCAACGAACCTAATATTCTCAATAATTTATACTAAAAATATTTCGTCAGTCTTTGAAATTTACAAAAATCCATTAAGTTATTACGTTTAAAAAACGTTTGGATTTTATCACCCTTTGATATTTCATAATGTTCGTAATTTAGCTCATTTAACATACGTGAGGCGTAAAATATAATAAATAAATGGAAACTAATTACTTTTTGGACGCCAGGTGGAAGTATTACCACGAATTAAAACAAGGAAATAAAGTAAAAGTTAAAAATTCTACTTTTATTTTAATATATAAATCAAAAGATATATATACAAAATAAGATGAGCAGTTAAAATATGAGAATTTACCCCAGGTTACCATGTTTTAGTATGGAAACTCGAAAGGAATTTAGATGTAAAAAAATAATAACTTAAACGTCGCAAAAACTCCAGGAAAGAAACAGGATTTCTGTCTCAGAGTTGGAAGAAAAGTCTGGTCCAGTCACCCAGGTTTTCACAAATCTGATTCCCTCGTCGTTTCCAAGGACAATTCTGACCAAAAATGTCCCTTTGCCTCACTCCGCCTGTTTGGCCTCGTTGTCCTCCCGATTTTCCTCTTTTGTACAGTTAATATAATTGGCAGTCAATGGTCTTAGCAGAACCCTTCAAATATATTACCAATTTCCTGATTGGTTAATGGAGAAGCTTTCCCCCTCTGGCTGCGTACTAGCGCTTCCGGGAATCTGCCTACCTGTAGGTTATTCTTAGCTGGAAGCTTATTCAGGGAATTCCTTACCTGGGCCTTGCGACGCTTTTATTAGACGCATATTTAACGCGGTAATTTAGATTAAATGTAAATTAAAATAATAAATAAAATCACAGTTGAATACAATGAGAAAATTAGTATAGAAGTAGATAAGTGGAAGAAAGTCGAATTTGATAGCATAATCATTTGTCTTAGCTCCGATGTTCCATGTCGTAAAATTCGGGTGAATAAATTATGCCACGTTCATAACAACTGAGCCTAATAGGTAGGCTTCGGGCTTGTTGGTACAGATCTGTTGGAACACGAGTATCTATACGATGGGAATCTGTTCTTCCTTTCCTGTCTAGATACTATACTAATTTGTCTACGAATCAGTTGTCTCTTTCCCTATTATCGTAATAGACTCCAATATTGGTTTCAGTTTAATGAATTAAAGACGTCTTTCAATTTACAGATGCTACACTATTCAATAAAACACTTTCCTTCACAGAAAAAGGAAAACAATATAAAATTTCTAAATAAGCTTGTTTCATAATTATTCTCCGTGTCAGTGCTAATTTAATTACTTCTAAGATCCTTATATTCTTCATAATTTTTACTGAAATAGTTTCGTCAGTCTTTGCAATTGACAAAAATCTATTATATTATAAAGTTTAAAACCTCTTACCTTTGGATTTTATCATCCTTTAGTATTTCCTAAACTTCTTATAGAAGGATATAAGTGGGCCGAGAGTCGAGATTGATAGAATAATCGTCTGTCGTAGTATAGTGAAAACAGTTGTGTTAATAAATAAATTTTTCTTATTGGTTTTATAATCCTTATGTGTTCCTGGTGTTCGTATGGCAGGTCGTATTTGGTAAAGTGTGAGAATAGAAGACTGTAAAGAAATAGGCGCCATATTGCGCGAAATTTCTGTTATCTGTCTCCTCCCCCCTTTTTTTATTTGGACCGTGGCCAAGCAAAGTTCACATAGAAACTTCTATGAAGATTGTTGTGAACCTTGTCGCTGAATAGTAGCAAAGTTTAATTTTATTTTCATTTTTCCCTCAGGATCTTCAAACATTTCTCTTACAAAGTCGCATATTTTAATTTTCTATTCTTTTTGTGTAAACAAATGTGCATAATTTTGCACGTTTTGCGAGAACCATACTTAAAGAATCATAAAAATTGAATTATAATTTCTGTGGCTGATTACAAATATCTTTAAATAGAGATGTGTACAGTTTTACAAGTACATTGGCACTTTTAGGAGAATAGATTTTAGATTTAGATTTATTGTTGTTTCCATTAATCCTCGATTGAGGAAATAGGATACGTCATACATTAAAAATTAAAAATGAACCAAATAAGGTACATAATTAAAGACAAATAATCTTAAACTAATTAATAAAAGAAAATGTATATAGACAAAAATCAATATAAACACAACACGGAAACGATGTCACACACACACACTGGGAAACACAAACAAGCACACACTGAGGAACACGCAATGGAGTTTTAACTACTTGGAGCTCTGCGACCAGGAAACTGTCCTTCCCTCTGTCGTAGCTCCAGGCACTACATGAAACAAACAAACAAAAGAGCAGAAAAAACTGAATAGAAATTTTAAAGATATGTGATGTGCTATTTTACAAGGCAGCTCATTCAACACTTTCTGCAGGAACCTTGATTTAAATACTATAAGGACGATTAAGAAAATCCTGTACCGAGTAAAACGCGCCATTTAAAAGAATAGTTTTACTCTGCTTCACGAAGCTTTTGTAGGTACTATTTTTAACCTCTGGCGGAAGGCTGTTGTATAAAATTATCCTGGTATTGTGAATACTTTTCTGGTGTAGAGCAAGGCGATGCTTGTCCGACCTTAGAGCTGAACGATTTCTGGTCGCGTATTCATGAAACTTGCCATTTGTTTGAAACAAATTAGTGTTTCGCTTTACAAACTTTTTATATTTCATAAATATATACGCTTGGTAAAGTAAGTATTTGAAAACTTTTGAAGAAAGGTTTGCAACTCGATCTATAATTCGTGCTAGAAAATATACTAATTGCAAGCTTTTGCAACTTAAATATTTCATTACTCCTGGAGCAGTTTCCCCAATTAGAGACGCCATAGCTCATAATTGAATGAAAATACGCGAAATAAATCATTTTGACGTACTTTTTTCAACGTGTTGCATTAGTGTTCTCAGAGAATAACAAGCAAAACTTAGTTTTCCGGCAAGCAGATCTGTATGGTCATTTTTAATTTATCGTCAATCCGAAGGCCGAGGAAAGGTGCATTAGCTGAGAAATTGTCTTCAGGTCTATTACTAGCATCAGCACTAAACTGAACTAACTTAGTCTCAATCACATATGATGTGATTGAGTGAGATTATTATGATGTTATGCAATGACTCTGACGTTAGTTCTGTCTCTGATTGTTATTTAATTATATCGTAGAACGAAAGGTGAGTCGTAACCAGTCCCTTGCATCTTTCCCTCTCTCATCAGAGCGAATTCTAGATTTGGCACAGGCAGACTTCGAGAGGAAGAGGGATCGTGGAAGGGGAGGAGGAGGAGGGGGGAGACACGAAGTTCAGAGGTGAAACGGCCCTCCTCCTCTTCTTCGTCGCCGTGAAATTAAACTCTGCTCCGCTAACGACGTCGAATTTTATATCCTGTACAAACAGAATCGTTAAGAAGCAGGCCGGGCAGCTTCGGAAAAAGGGTGGTGCCGACAATAATGACAGATAATGCTGCAAGAAAAGCCGACAGACGTTAAAGTTCCTTTTAATCTCAAGACTGTTATCAAAATAAACTTTTTTTTATTAACGAATCAATGTCAATAAGTTATTACAACAGCTCAGGCTTGTGACATTGTTGATAATTATGTTGCAATCTTTAACGATCTTTGTAATCAAACACCGATTGATATTTATGTGACGCAAGAAAAAATTTGGACGGAGGAGTAGACATAGTACCTTTGCATTCCATGCTTCAGTATTGTACTGCAAGACCAGGAGGAGATTACGATATAACTCCTGTGCCATGATCTGGACTATGTTAATGCTGTTCTCCCCGGGACACGAGGATCCGGGTTTAATTCCCTTATCCCGGCAGCCTCATCTATCGCCGCGTGGATCATAAATCAGGACTCCGGTCTGTCAGACGAGTCACGATATACACTTATCCTCTTATCTGACTATAAATTCACGACTTCTGCTCTAATTATTTTCATTACATTTTTTAGTCTAGTTTCTTCCCTTTGTTCTGTTAAATTTTTCTACAATCTCGGCCGTCGTTACGGCTGAAAGTCGTGATGATTAATCTGAATTTTCTTAGACGCAGAAACATATTGAACAGAGGCTTTCGGAAATTAAAATGTGTACGCAGTTTCATTTAATACCGTTATTGTAAATGGCGACCGTAGGATTCTCAACGTGGGAAGTAAGATTTGACAGTCCCACCAGCTAGCTCCTATTCCGAACTCTTCCAAATGGTATCTCACGGTTGTTATATCCATAGATTGCTCAATCAGGCGTAATAGCCCGTATAAGAAGAATATTGTAGGCTTCTCTTCGTCGCCATTCAGAATAGCGAAAGCCTCCATTGTGTAGGAAATACGACGGAACTACAGAAGTCTCTACTTTTCTTTCCGGCTAATCTTATTTTATTGAGCACGCGATATTGTAAGTTCTGCGTTTGTGACCAATTTTCGTTACATCTATTAATGTACTGTTCATTTAATGTTTCTTAAATAACTCTAGCAAAACATTATTCTGAATGGCTCGCAATTTAGGCATTCTCAATGCTTTGAATCATCCTCTGTCGTAACTAATTTTGACTTCGCCAACGTTCAAGCGTACGAATATGTATTTTAAACACCGTGAACAACGCACCCTACGGTTTTCTCCTTTTTTGATCGTCTTTAACTTCTGTTTCGTTAAACGGAAAATATAATACAGCTCTTCAACTGCCTTCTAAAACTGGTTAAGATACGGAAAAGGAAACGCTGCGAGGTCTTCTGGGCCTGAGAATAGTACCCAATATCCCGGTCTACCTGATGCATGTTTTCTAGGTGTTTCCCGGCGTCTATTTTAGGTGAAACACCAGATAGGATCCTTAAAATATAGCCCTAGTCAACCATTCCCTTCCTTGCTCTACCTTCCACACAGCCCCGTTTTCAATTCCCTGCATATGATATTAAAGTGGAGGATCCTGTATCAGGATCACCTTTTTGTTTTAGTTAACAGACTACATGAAACAGGCAACTCCCTTTAATAGCATAGGAAGGGAATTAAAAGTAGAGCAAGGTAGCCAAGGGTTGACTAGATTCCTCACATCACGAGGTACCTTCATCTATTTTCGGACGTGTATGTACTGATGTCGAAGACCTTGGGCATACTGTGTTGTCCGTTGATCCCATTGAATCGGTCAGCCAACTGCCTCCTAAAACAGGTGGAGACATGGAGAAAGAAATGCTGAATCCCTACAGCCCATATCATCTTACGTAATTCGGAAAAGCGTGAAAGTTTCCCGACCTACCTGATGCAGGTTGTCTAGGGTTTTCCCTGTATCTCTCTTAAGTAAAACAGAGGGGCCCTGGTCAACCCTTGCCTACGTTTCTCTATCTTCACTACCCCCCTCCCTCTTCCTTTTCAATTCCCTGCCTAGGCTATTAAAGGGGATCATCCTGTTATATCCCCAAAAAAGGGAACTACTGTTCACTCATTTCTCTTTTACATTTCGTTCTCCCATTTACATTTATTTGCTGCTGTATTTTCATGTCCATCCTCTTACAAGTCCTCTCATTTATCCCACATAAATGATCTGTGAAGTAACGACACAACTTTCAAATTTGTGAAAACACAGAGAGAAGCCGATAATTAAATATTAAATTATGCGACAAAAACCTTCGACTTCAAATTTTAATAATCTGTCTACACTGGGAGGCCAAGTTGTTTAAAAACAAACATTATAATTTACCTAATTACATATTTGAATTTCGAATCAATTTCTCTGTGTGTATTATGGAGCGTATTTGTTTAATTTGTCATTGTATGATTTTATGTATATCAGATATTCTTGGTCTGCATTATACACCTTTCGTTCACGTCTGATAAAAATAACCGGAACCTTTCCCTGGAAGCTGGTTGAGTGTGTGTGTGAAGTATTCGTTCGTGTGCATTGTGTGTTTACGCATTCTCTCTCCCACTCTGCCTCGTAAAACCTGAAAGAGAGGGCGATGCTTCCATCTGTTGGCAGCGGAGTGGTACTGCCGCTTTCAAACTCTGCTCACGTCACGTGAATCACGAAAAACACCAGCTAAAAGTTACGCCCATCTTAGATGCTGGGAAAGGAACCGGATTACGTGATCCTTACAATGATAAATACTTGCCAATTTTCATGGGGTAGTTAATTCTGAATTTATTTATATCTTCGTCACGTACATACGTGTCCATGTGCTACTTTACTTGCCGTCCTTTTCTTGGGTGGGAACAATACCATAGAAGGAATCAATGGGGAATGAATACCTGCTGACATTAAACGTAACTCATTTTCGGCTACAATGGGATTAGTTAAACACGTATAAATGTTTATAATGTCAATCTTTAAATAAAATTGATTCTTATTTATTTTTTAGGGCCAACCCCTCTCCATTGCGTTAGGAGTTTTCGCATTTGGCATATTTCAAAGTTTGTAAAAAGCGAAAAAAAATTGTTAAAATACGAGACTTTATAATATACTTCATATATATATATATATATATATATATATATATGCCAATCACTGGAAATGTCTTCCTAACTTTCTGATGAAGGGGGCGGTGCCTCCGAAAATTCACGGACTCTAAACCTCACAAGATGTCTACCATCTATGAACCTCAGGTAAGTCACCTTCTTTCTATCTCTCTGTCCTTTCCCCATTAATTGTTATATATATTGGCTTATAATATGCATTCTATTAGCTAAACAGTTGAAAGGTTTTAGAGAAGGGCGGAGGGATCAGTGGACCATTTATTTCAAACGGTAAGAACTATAAATGAGCCTGATTTTCTATTATTAGAATTATTATTTTATAACTTCATTGCTACTGCGACACAAAGGAAGATTTTCTTGTTGTTTTTTCGGACGTCAGTGGCAGAGAAAATCATTGAATAAAGATGGATTAGCTTCATTGGGAACTGGAACAAAAAATGTCCCCCGAACATCCCTCATAGATCCGAATAAAATTTTCTTCCCACTTATGCATGTTAATCAGCCTGGTTGAAGCAATTTTTCAAATTGTTAAATACATCAGTATCACCCAAACCAAAGAAGGCCGATTTTAATGGTCCCGACATTAGAAAGCTTCTCAAAGATATCAATTTGGTTAAGAAGTGGAGGATGCTGGATAAGTACCCTATGCAGTCAGTCCTCCAAGGTTTCGTAATCACGTTTATGGGCAATGAGTAGGATCCGAATTTAAAATCAATCATTGAGAAAAACAAAAATTTATAGGTTGTTTCATGAACTTCGTAAATTCCTATTTGGAAATCTGGGTCTTCTTAGAGAAACTATGGTTGAGAGAATCATCAGGACATCGAGGGAGTGGTTGCCAATGTTATCACGTTCCTCATAAAAATTAATTACGTCAGAAAAATAAATTTAAAGATGCACTAATATAAAAATTTAGCCGTTTTACAATTTTCATAATAAATTAAAGGGTCTAGGAAACCACCACTCACCTCTTCAGATTCCTTAACTGCTTAGCTGCAATAAAATGAACAGTATAAGCCAAAAAATAAATAAACGATGAAAAGAAAACGTTTTAAGTCCATTTTGCAGTATGATTTTTTCGAAGTTATTCTACTCTTTAAAATTTATAATTAGCGAAAAACCCCGTGCCTGATGGACACTTTTACAGTTATCGCTTAAATTTTCATAGGAATCATTTATTAAAAGTCAGAAAATGTCTCACAACCCAAATTTGTCGGGCTTGTTTTTATGAAATTATAAAATTTTATTTTAATAATATTTTCTTCAATGTATGTGAAAATTAAATTACTGAAACTGACTTAATTTATAATGGAATGAACCAAATAGGTATTTTCAGCTTCAATATCACTGTTTTGTACTCTTGTCATCTTTCTACTCACCACTACTGCAACTTTGCACCTGGTGGTGTAAATACAACACTACCGTATGTTGACTCTCACTCGGAACTTACACTAGCGCTTCTATCATTCTTTATCTCTCATCCCGTATCCCCTTCTCCGTGTAACACGTTTTTACGGAGCTATTGGGAACATGTCAATCACGAATTCACGAGCTCAGGACCTGAAGAAAAATGGATCGTGTTGACTCCTCAGGGGAGTAAAAGGGGTGAAACTAAAGACACACTGAGACGCTATTCACATGCAAATTTAGATTGATAGATCGCCTGATGCCACAGTTTCGCTGGCTCTCCTGCAAGGGGGGGAAAAAGGTAAAAGCAAACCCAACCGTGTGTTGAAAGTAGTCTCGACTTGGGAAGAGCTATTAAGATAAGAAAATTACAGGATAATTAGCGGCGCCTCGTCACGTAAACCGTCACACCAGTTTTTTTCGATAAGATTCTTTTCTGTATATTATTTTTTATTGGTGATGATCATGTCTTTCTTCCATTCACAGATACTTGGCTAACAAAACGAACTGCAGTAATATGAACTCATTGCAGACAATCTTAAAAATGATAAATAATTACAGAGGAAATTTAAAAGCTTTTTGACGTAGATTAGCTTTATCTAACGGCGAAAATATAGGGACTGGAACTTAAACCTAAGTTATAAAACCAAAGATAAATGCTTAAATAGAGATCCTGTCAAAATAATTAAAATAAAGACGATGCTTGTGGTTACAGGTTGACAGAATAAAATTAAAATTATGTTCTTTAATTCTCTTATTTAAAGTCCTTTCCGTTTGGCCTATGTAACAAAACCCACAACATCGGTAGTGTAAAACATAGTATCCTTTGATGAATTCTGAAACAGAAGATTTCAGAAAGAATGTAAATTTCTAAATAATTATATAATTATATAAGGATAAAAAACCAAGTATCACAGTAAGGTAAAATAATTAATTATATATTTAACTCCTTATAACATTTCTGTGGTTGAGACTGGAATTAACTTTCTATTAGATTTATTTACTTCTTTCCAGTATTACAAAATACAGACTAACTTAATATTTCCGTATAAATTCGAATGAATTTATTTAACTTAGAACGTAATTTAAAATGGCATGTCAATGTAATTAAACGTAAATACTTAAAATTCTTCATTATAAAAATATTTTAACAATAGGATGATAAGAAAAAATTGTTTGTCAGCATAATTCAATGGAAAGACGAGATTGTAAATATTTACTCAGCTATTGCCGAATTCCAGCAAGCTAATATATGTAACATTGTAACGAAACACTCATTTTTGTCGTAATTTAGTTAATAAATTTTGAGGTTTCCACGTGGCAGGCAGGGATAATCGAGAACCCAAAACCACAATACAAAAGTTAATAAACGTTTATCCACGTGAATAAAAGAAACAAAATAATCTTTTATTGGTTCATAGAAACTTTTACAAAATTGGTACCTAATTTCAGACACGCGCCGTTGTCTGCTAGACCCAGGACTACATTTGACCGTCCAGACCGACGTCCAAATTCAGAAGGAAGCTCTGTTCGCTGTCGCGTCACATGGAACCTCGGTTTCCGGCCGCCAGAGCGCTATCCCCCATGTAATATCGAGACGACGTACTAGTATCGTAGGATGGAATAAAACGGCGGAAATATATAAATGTGATTCATATTTTACTTTTTTGATAGTGAGAATAATTTTGAAACCCACTTATAAATTTTACCAAATGCGTGTACTTGTTCAGGCCCAATGCACCACGGCACCATGCTCCAGTATATAACTAACTAATTGCTATTAATTTTCCTTCAATTGTGTTTATGTTGACCTTCAGACTATATATCACTTTTATATCAGCCCTCTAATTATAGGATAATAATAAATAAAATTCATAACTTTGGCAATTACAGAAAAATGAAGGCGTTAAATATGATGAATTGCTTTTAGAGAAGCCGCCAAGGAGATTCAAGATAAAGCGTGAACCACTTTTGGTTGCGCTAATTATGAGCTTTAAATTAAGCAGTTACTTGGAAGTACGGCACATTCTATGAGTCTTACGATTACGTTTAGTGATTTTTCTTCCCCACTTGTCGGTCGAATGTGGAGAATTTAA
Source organism: Eucriotettix oculatus (assembly GCA_034510155.1). NCBI lineage: Eukaryota > Metazoa > Arthropoda > Insecta > Orthoptera > Tetrigidae > Eucriotettix > Eucriotettix oculatus. Next base: position 39,873,889 of record CM067382.1, read on the forward strand.
TTGGACAACAACACTACTATGGAGTAGAATAGCAGTCTGTGGGATTTGCAATTAGTGCAGAGGAGTACATCGTTAATGCGGGATTATGTAGGGGCCTCGCGTGTTTTAACTAGCCCCACTGTTTTAAAGGGACACGGTCTCGCTATCCAGCTAGCTGTGGTGTCCATTTAAAACAGCACTAGCCATGTATGGAACAGGGCCAAATCCGCCACAACCTCCGCTCTCGAGCCAAACCTGTCGGATATACTCCGGTCTTTTTGTGTGGATCCTCTATAGCATCCAATATCGACCTACTGGGTAGAAACTACTTTATTTTCAGATGTTAACATTCAACATCTTTCCCTGATTATGTTGTACCCTTCATTTTTATCTCTTACCAATTTATCTGCGATTAAACCATGACTTTTGTTTATGCATTCCGAACAGAAGTTATGTTTTGGTTAATAAGCAATTACATGTTAAATATTTTTTGATAACAATCACATGCACTGAATTTTAGTTTTACTATTCTGTATTTATTTAATATTTTGAAATAATGTTTCTACAGGCTTCATTCATCATTTTCTCGTTTTATGTGGTTAAGGTGGAAAAATTAAAACATCTGGTACAAACAATTAGACGAAACATTTATAATAAGACGCTAGTCGAATATTGCAACAAACTTACAAAATTTGGGATCCGCATTGACTTTTAACATCTAATAATTGATTCGTATGTATTCTTCAGCGCCGACCTCAAATGTAGCCTTCGTTTCTTTCAATACCATCAGGAATTTCCGTGAACAGAAAATTTAGAAAATTGTAAAAAAGCCAAATAATTTTGATGCTTCTAAATAGGTTTAAAACGTAATTCCATTATAATATATTTTTTTGGATTTATAATTGCTAAATATTGAATATGATTGTCAAGGTTACATTGATCCCCCAATTTCTAATATAAATTGTCACCAATTTCGACTGAATTTTTATTTTAGTGCATTTCCAAATCGGTTTTTTAATTATTATGAGGTTCGTCACCCCTTTAGAAATATCCCACTACTCTTAGTAAATAAGAATGTGATATGCTTAAAATTAAGAGTTTACAATTTTATTCAATGTGTCCCCGAATATTTGGTCTGCTCCTACTCTGCTTTGCCATTTTGTTTCATTTTCTCTTGGGCTTCAGCAATAAACATCCAACATTGTAGTACTCCATTTTTCTCAGAATCTGCTTTACATAATTTTGGTTTCCTGATCAAATCTCTCATCCGTCTCATTTTTTTTCCCATGAAAAGTGAAACATTCAGTTCATGGAACAGCCTAAATGTTTGTACTCCTGCAGAAATTTTTCAAAGGTTATTTGTGTAATTCTGATCCTTCCCACGCAACGAAGAACCGAATCTCCTATCGTATCGTCAACTTCGACCTATAAAGTTTTTCAGCTTCCTTAAGGGACTCAATGGGACAGTAGGGGAAAGTTTTGAGAGGTACAACGTACCTCTTATAAACTTTAAATAATGCGATAAAATAAAAAAAGTGAAATTCGCCTATTATACTTTCCAGTAGAAAGAAAACCCTCAACTCTTTAGCTAAAAGAATGCATACTATAAGCGCAAAAAGTTATAATAAAGAAACGTTTTAAGTATATTTTAAAGTCACAGATTTTTGAAAATTTTCGACTTTTTCCCATTTTTGAGATTTTTAAATAATTCTGACGGGATGTTTTCTAGCTTTGTAGAGAAGTTAACTGAATGACCTGTTAATTCACTAGCGATATATTATAATTACGAAAATTTGGTGTATACGAATGCATATTATACATTTATCATTTTCATCAGATACTACAATTTCACACAATACACTGTAGGTAATTTCTCTGTGGAGTGTAGCGTCTCGTAGGCCCACGAGTGAGTTTACATGCTACCTGCTACTGCCGCTGACATCAGAATTGCATTTCGTTGTTTGACACACACACACACACTCGCACGGGACGAAAGAGACGGTATTCATTAATTAAATTGTAGTCTCAATTTCTGTTTGCTTACAATTCCACGGCCTAATTAATGGGTAAAACGAATGTTGAAATCTTGATTAAAATTTTTGTTACTATTAATAAAATTTTATGATCCAATTTTCAAGTAAGAAAATTTTTCCGGTTCTCGGGTAGGTCTATTAGTGATTACTGGCGTATTCTACTCTGAAGTTTAATTCATTTTACAAGTATAAATAACAAACATAGCTTTCAAAGATTAAACCGTCCAGATTTTTTCAGTGAGTAATTGAACCTTCCAGAACAATCTTAGGGTTAATATTCATCCCATTGTTCCTACGCAATATACTTATACTTTGAAATTATTCTCTTCTCTCTTTAGACTTCCATTCAAATGATTGTATATTTAATAAAATCTATATTAAACATATTTAACCTACCGTCCGTCTACCAGAGATCGTTCCGCTCCTAGAAGTATATTTAATAAAAACAAATTTAAAATTAAATGACAGTTGCTTACAATTCCACGGGCTAATTAATGGGTAAAACGAATGTTGAAATCTTGATTAAAATTTTTGTTATATTAATACAATTTTATGATCTATTAATGACACAATTTTCAAGCAAGGAAATTTTTCCGGTTCTCGGGTAGGTTTATTAGTGATTACTGGTGTATTCTACTCTGAATTTTAATTCATTTTACAAGTATAAATAATAATAATAATAATCATATTCCGTAGATCCTGTAAAGAAGCTAAGCTTCAAGGATGTGGAATGGGTCAGGGTGTACATTTATTACATTATTTTATAAAAGAAAATATACTTATAACAAGGTTTTGTATTATAAACTATAATAAATTACTCTTCTCCGATTCTTCTATAAATTCCTTTATTGAATAGAAGGAGTGGCTAAGCAAAAATGAGCGTAATTCAGTGTTAAATTTACCTTGATTATCGGACAACTGTTTAATTCTGTGCTGTCTGCAGTCTGTTGAAGATGGATATCCCTGAATAATGCACACCTTTCTGTGCAATTGACAATGTTTTACATTTTTTATACAGATTATTTTTGTTCCTTGTATTGAAGGGATGAATATCAGAATTATTCAAAAATAAGTGCCTATTTGTGATTAAAAATAACATCAATGAATAAATGTATTGGCACGTTAAAGTGAAAATGCCTAACTTTTTGAACAGAGTTCTGCAAGAAGTTCGTGAGGAAACCTGCCTGACATATTGCTCTAATAACACGTTTTTGACTAATAAATATCTTATCTATGCCTACTGAGTTGCCCCAAAATATAATACCATATGATAAAATAGAATGAAAATATGCAAAGTATACTAATTTTCTTGTTTTTAAATCACTGAAGCTTTCAAAGATTAAACCGTCCAGATTTTTTCAGTGAGTAATTGAACCTTCCACAACAATCTTAAGTCTTCCCATTGTTCCTACGCAGTATACTTATACTTTCAAATTATTCTCTTGTCTCTTTAGAATTCCATTCAAATGATTGTATATTTAATAAAATCTATATAAAGCATATTTAACCTGCCGTCCGTCTACCAGAGATCGTTCCGCTCCTGGAAGTATATTTAATAAAAACAAATTTAAAATTAAATGGTGACAGTTGAAAGGCATGAGAAAGGGTTGATGTGTCGGCTTTTAATAGCTGTTTCGGGTTGGATAATAGAGACGGAAGAAGTTGAGTGAAGGCGAAGGTTGTCCTCGAGCAGTGATGCGCGACTGCAGGTCAGCAGTGGAGTGGAGTGGCGAGGAAAGGAAAGGAAAGGAATGGAATGGAGAAGAGAGGAGAGGAGGAGAGTAGTGGCCGAGACGGCGTGAAGGACACACTGACCTTGACCGAGAGCAGAACAAGCGAGGCGTGCTTCGTGGCGAGAGTCGAACCCGGATTCTTGCTTCCTCACATAGTAACTTAGCGTAGGAAGTCTTGACGAGACCGAAGTTCAAGGGAACTAGAAAAATTGATCAATTTTTGGGAAAGGTGGTCAATATTGGGGAACAAATTAAAAATAGTATGAGTTTAAACTGAAGTCCCTACTTTCGAGGGTGGGGGGTAATTGGTTCTCAGCCTCCAGTATTAATATTTCGTTAATTATAGTTAATTTTAATTTTTTATTTGGCATACAGCAATAACTGACGTCTTTGAAATAAAGGAAAACAGTGATTTAATCATAATTAAAATTTATATATATATAATAAAATTAGAAAATACGGTCGTTCCTTTTATTGGAACACATTTAGGTTCCAAAAAATATAAATAAATTATCTGATGAGTTTAAGAAGAAGACATTTAGCACAATTAAAATTAGTGTTTTAATAAATTGAGTGTAATTATGTATAAAAAATTATTTAAAACCTAAAGATAAAAAAAGAATTATTTTAGTGAAAATTTAATTCTGATTAAATTAGCAGAGTTATTCGTCCAATAATAAATATTAATATTCCGATACCTCTTTTTTTATATTAGCTATTTTGAAGAAATTTAATCCTCCTAAAGTGAAAAAAGGTCAGCGTGTACACCGGTATTAACATTCGGATAACACACCTCGGTCACAAAGCGCATTGTTGCACACGAAATGATACTTCAAAATAGAATACTTTTGCGTCAACTAGGGAATATGGCGGTGTTTGGCGTTGTGGAATGTGTACGAAATATATTACCTCATTACGACACTGAAGTAGCCCTTGCAAAACCACATCAGTCCTCAATTGTTTTATGTTATTAATTTCAATCACACGTGGTCATCAGAAGAATCTCAAAAGCTTTTATTATTTCGATCATGTTCGTTTGTAAAATTTAAACCAGTACATCAGTATCCTATTTTTTAGAAATGCTAAATTGGTATTTTAACGTGTTCTAATTTTGATTTATAAAAGTGTTTCAGCCGACGGTTAAATTATATGTATAATAAAATGTTGTTGATTTATCATGTAATGGTACCTGCTGTGATGGGTTTTGAAATAAGGAACATAAAAATAATGGAGGACTTTTATTTTAATTTTTTTGTAAGCGTTAATTAATTGTTATGTACCAAATAATCAATGCCAACTATATTAAAGAAAAATCGGCGATGGATGAAGGTCGGGAACCCACAAGATCAAGGGCGAATTAGAGGACAGTCACTTTATATATAAACTATTAAACGATTATTAATAAAGAAAGTGGGCATGTATTGTGATAATCATTATAAAAAATGAAGAGGAGGGCACTGTGAAGGGTGGGAATGCTGGATCTCCTTGTTCATAATTTCCCTCACAATGTATGTCTTACAGAGTTCATCAACACTATTATAACAGTTTTTCTGCTAATGTGTTGGTAAAACCTTTATAGCTCGTAAGTTATATTTTTATATAGTTCTTCGGGTCGTGACAGAGTCTATTATTTCGTCGTTGAGTAGTCTCTATCCTGTAGGTCAGGGTGACTGGAGGGGAGGGGGCAGTACACGAAGGAGAATTCCAAGGTGCACACAGATGCACGACACTGCGTGGGAGTCACGCTTTGAATACAAAGAGGAACGTACAAGCTGCACCAAAAATTGTAAATTTTTCGTGCGCTACCTTCTTGACGCAAATGAATGTAGACAGTCAGATATTTCTTATCAGAAATGTATGTAGTTTTATCTCAAGAACAGCGCAGTTGATGGTTGGATAGTTGGAGATAACAAGAGCAATAGAATATGTGTAACGAGCTGTAACAGCTTGCAGTAATATTTAACAGCAGATTTTTAAAAAAATTGGAACGAAGATATTTTGCCTGTATTCACGAATAAATAAGAAACTCAGAAAGAGCAATGTTCACAGGATATCGCTATATGTAGAAGAAAAAAGGTGGACTCGTTTCTCCTTTTTCTTGGTTACGATACACTGCTCGGTTTGGTACATAACAATTAATTAACGCTAACAAAAAAATAAAATAAAAGTCCTCCATTATTTTTATATTCCTTATTTCAAAACTACAGAGTAAACGAAGTTGCAGAAATTTTTTTGACAAAGAGTTGGCGTTAGTTGAATCGCCTACATTTTGATATATTTGTGCTCAATGCAAAATTCTACTAGCCTATCTTCCTTTTAATTCCTTTCCCCAAGTCCGTGGTTCCCAACTTCATTACTTTCTATTCCGTTTCCTATTACTGCGTTCCAAGCACCCGTTACTATTAAATTCTCGTTTTCCTTGAAATGCTTAATTATTTCTTCAACTTTTTCGTAGAATTCTCAATTTCATATTCCTCTTAGACAGAAGTAATTATAATTGAATATTAAGAAAAGAAAGCAGAAATCAAGAAAGGATGCAGTCTGTCCCCCAAGCTGTTTAACTTATATATATAGAACGGGCGATGAAGAAAATTAAAATGTTGCTAACTTCAGTGAAAAGTTATTTCTGGTTCAACTTTTGTGTTACCTACTCCTGATTAAGCCCAGAAAATTATTCGCAAGTTGTCTTATCAAATCAAATATAAATTGCTCGGAAAAGAAGTATTCGGTCATTATATTGCTGTAGATGTATGGCAAAATGGCTTTTCTTTTTAGTGAAAAACTCAGGCTACAAAAAATACTCCAGGATATCCATTTGTACAAACGAAATTCATACAAGACGGAACCTTAACCAGTTAAAATATTTATTTATATTTCGTACAACTTGGAAATTGTTACACTCTTCCCTCTGCGTTTTCAATCATTACATCTGGATTGGAACGTTTATGGATGAAAGTCTGGATGATTTCGGGCGCCAACATTGGGTTTGATAAACATCCGCTTAGTTTAAAATTTATATAAAAATCAATGATTTTCTTGAAGTTTTTTTAATGGGTTTTACTCAAATATGAATTGAAATGAATTTGAGGGGAATACTATTTTAAAATGAAGAATTATTATATAAATGTGAAAACTTCTTTACTCATCGTTTACCTTGTTTACATTCTACTATAATTAGAACCATTTTAAGTAACAAAGCCGGTATTTTAACGATTAAGAATATTTGTTTATAATATTTACACAAATGAGATCTTATATACTAGAGTTTTATTCTAAGGGTCGTTTAACGGGAATTCTCATGGAGCGGAATACGTTCACAAACCCTACGCGGAATTGGCAGTACAAGGAAATCGGCAAAAGGTTACCAACAGTGTAATTACCCTTTTTTCTCCGCTTAGGCCTGGAATTTGCCGCTTGGCCCCGCCCCAATTCCTCGTTACGACAATGAGCACCTTGCCCACATAGTTTTCTTTTTGGTACCACAGACTTCAGCAAGCCTTCCTCCCGTTATTAAAATGTCCATACCCAGTAAAATGTCCTATTTCCTACTGTTAACTCTTACTACTCCCTCTTAAAATACAATCTTAACCTCCTAAAAGTCATATTTTATAACTGCTTTATGTATTATATTTTTGTTCACTGATTATACCAGTCTTCTGAAGAAAAAATACTGTGAATATATTCCACTACCGATACATTAAAATGACAACTATCACTCATGTGTAAACAATGTATAAATGTAGACTATGCAATTGAGAAAGTAATGATTTTTACGTTCTTGGAATGAATAGGAAAGATGAATTCAACTCCGGTACACGTGACTAGATTAAATTACAAGCAGCGATGATCCTGAATCAATCTGATGCTACATGAGTCCATCAATTTTGGAAGATTAGGAACATAAATATGTCTGGAAATATGAAGGTCCTGGGTTCGAGTCCTAGGTTCTAAATTTATCTAATACGCTCTTTACCTGAGCTTCTATTAAAATATTTCTACTTCCTTTGATATGCATAGAGTAAGTGAAGTGATGACAAAAAAGGTGGGAGGGAGAAACAAGATTCAACGAGTAAATGTCCATACTAGTCACACAGAAAGGGTTATTTCCTTGATAAAACACTGTTCACGTCGAAGACAAAATTAGCACCAAGTTTAAAACACACGAAAGTGGGTATCTACCATGCAAATGTTTTTAGCCATTGCGACCCACATCTTAATTATTCACAGAATTTTAGAGAGGACTTTCCGCGTTAAACGAGATTTTCGCGCGGATTATTAGTAAATTGCCGTGTCTCATGAGTGTGTGTGTTAAACTGCTTTCCCTGATAAACCGAGACACTATTTTGCATCTTACTTATACAACGGTATCTCGAAACTTAAGACCTTGACGATAAAAACGCACAAACACACGGAGTTGCTGTGAGCTTGAGAGCAAAGCTAAATATTTGCCAAGTGGAACTGGAAGAACCTGCCAATATTATCCCCGTTTTCTCATTACGAATTAAACGCATTGCAAATCACGCAATGAAAAAAGTCTGAAAGACCAATACTGATAACCACTTTTTAATATTAACGTATTAAATGTTTCTCCATCGACAACATTCAGATATATTTGTTTCATAAAATATCCAGGTGTAATGAGGCAAAAATTCTAAAAGCCCAAGATAATTTTTTAAAATTTAAACCTGGGCAGAGTGGCTTATTTGCCACGTCTTTCAGATTGTTAAGAGGCTCGTTCGAAAGTCGAAGGGGGAGGTAATATATGGCTGTGGACCCTTTTGAGGAGTGGACAGTAAAAAGAGAGAACAGTGGCAGATGCGTACATGGCGAAGCGCGGTAGAGGCTGACCAAATTTAAGTATAATACAAATGTAAGAGTTGTCACTGCAGCTCCTTGGAGAACAAATAAAAGAAATAGCAAATTATAAGCCACCGCCCGATTGATCTAAATCATGAAGAAAAGTTATAGTGCGACCAGATAAAAAAAAAGAAGTGAAATATTAGTGATTCTATAAAGCAGAGTACAGTGAATATATTCAAGAATGTGAATTGATAAAGTCGGAGAGAAGCACAGAGACATCATCGCGGCCACATTATGAACATTCAAAGATTAGGAAAAATTATTGATATAAACTTTTACGAATATTTCCTCAAAAAATATTGCCTATATCTCCCCACAAGATTGTAGCCTGAATCGCGATGTCCCATTGCGAATTCAAAATTTCAAATGGAACGAGTTTTGTTCCATACTTGATCAATAGTTATTACAGCCTTTTTTTCCCTTCACTGTATCCGCAAATGCTGGAAGTATCATCTGAGAAAAAAATGAGTGCATAATATGGGTGAAGTTTTGGATGACTGCCGAGCCAAGTCTCCGCCGTCGAAACTACATTCTTTAGATTTATTATTCAATCCATTAGGCCTCTGTTGAGGAAATAGGATACGTCAAATATAATATTACAAGAAATATTCAAAATTTTACAATTAAGAGTTTAAGGACATCACTCGGGAAGATGGATGATTTTGGATAGACTGAATAAAATTTGTAAGTCCATTCAGGCATTTAGACAGAGTCCGTCCATGATGATTTTCAGAAATCAAGTATCACTATACTATCTTTAACAGAAGATTAAATCAACCAATTATGATTGACTTCCGTGTACAAAGACGTAGGAAATTCCGAGTTGACGAAAAAATGCAGCTGTACATGTAAAACAATTCCAATTTCTGCACAATTAAATTTACAATTAAAGCACTTCAACACATTATTAGCAAAATACAAATATTGGTAACCAGAATAAGCTTAATTTAAAATAAATATGCACAGTGTCAGACATTGGATATCAGTTTTTAGTCACTTGTAAATGTTCCCAATTAAAATAATTCTACGTAAACTTGAGAAGCAAATAATATATCTATTATATCATTTTAGACCTTATTATACATCATTTTTAAATTAATCAGATAATGGAACGGTTAAAAACTAATTTTAATTAAGATGTTTCTCAATAAAATATTTGTATAATTTTTATGTCTCGTTAAAATCGACAGTTCCACAGTTTTAATTTATACGTCGGTTTCGATTAATACGAAAATTAACAGGAACGCTGACATATTGAGGAAGCACTGTAACAGTTGCTTTTCGTAATCTATGTAAATAACTAGTTTGAGTTTTTCGTGAAAAGTTTCAATATGAATGATTAGAATGGATATATTTAGTAAAAGAATTGGGTTTTCCCCAGGAAAATTGCTTGTTGTTGCAGAGTTTTTTATCTCCGGGATGATATTGCCATCCGAGCGAGTCCTTTGTGCTTACGGAGTCGCGATTCTGCGTGTCTCCTCCCGAAGGAAGTTGTTACTCGCGAAATATGCAGAAATCGATACTGAGTGGGGAGAGAATTGTGTGGGGATGGGTTCGGTTCGAATATATTTATGTACCCTGTAAAGCAGAGAGACGAGAACGTATCAAAAGCAGGGGGATGGAGGGAGAGCAATACTCAACTCTAAAAGAAGAGAATATCGAGAATTCTTGGCAGATAATCCGGAACTTCGTTAATTTTTTATCCCCGACTTACCGACACGCACTTTACAAATGGCTTTTTATATTAGAAGGTTAACGTGAGACTCGTGTATACTAGATGTATTTCAGACTGAATTTTGAAAGAGTTAATTTGTGCCGAGTGTCTTTAATACTAAGCTCACTTTAAATAAGTCTTCACTTGTATTTTATTGCCTAAAAAATTCCACTTTAACTAGCTCATTACATTTTTTATTTTTTCAGTAAAGGCCTCTGATAGTTATATTCCACTACGTTGATAAATTATTTCTGTTATACTATTTTTCTTATTTAACGAGTCTAGATTTATGTCTGAACATGCCAATACTCACCAGGAAAACAAAAATATTCACAAAATTAATATAAAGCTGTAATGATTATTTTACTGATGGTGGGGTTGGGATGGAGAATTGAATTCAATTTATTAATTTATTTATCATATAATAATGTATTAATGGGTATTTATTATTGAACAGAAAAGGCTAATTTAACTATAAAATTCTGAATTTAATATTAATAAAATATTTCAGCCAGAGCATGGATGGTATTTACAAATTTTCACGAAAATTTTACTAAAACAATAAATTTACATGAAACTCTAAAATCAGAGTACCGTGTGGGGTGAATTGAGAAGCAATTTATATTTCTAACAGCAATAGACCTGGTAAACAATTTAACTTGTGCATCTACTGTCTTCCGCCTTCCGAAACCTTCTCTCTGCCGTCTCCCAACACCTTCTGCTCATCCACTATCTACCCATCTTCTTTGCCGTCTCTCAACACCTTCTGTCTCCAAAATCCCTTCCCACGAAATTTCGGTGGGAAGCTACATAATTCAAGACCACCAATAAGGAAAATTTCAACTGCTGCGACTAAATACTGCATCTGCTTTTCGTTCTTCCGTGAGGTTCCAAATTTTCCACGGAACTTAAGTTTTCGCCAGAGGAAGTCGCCTATTTTCGTGAATGGGTCCCCTCCCTTTGTCCTAAATAATGTGATTGTATACCACACAGCCAGGAAAACTGATACACATACTTAAAGTTTCACCTTGCTTATTTAATACATTACAAAGCATACCATAAATAATTCTGACGGGATCTGGTAAATATCAATATTTTGAAACATTAAACAGTCTCCGTCGTTTAAAAATCCAATATAATCTTGTTGATAACTGAATTAAAATTGTAGTGAAGCAAAACGTTGGCATGGTATTTATAACTCCCTCTTTTTAACAGCATTATCTTCCTAGGTATTAAATTTTATTTATAAATAATTGCAGTGGGGTTATAATATTTTTCTCGTGACGAACCATTTGCGAAGAAATTTGGAATCGCAACCTCAGTTTATGGTTTAGAAGGGTCGGAGGAAGAATGAAGGGGTAAAGCAGCTCCTGAAGATGCAAAGAAGGATCTGCATGTCGTAAAGAACGTTCATTTCATCTCGACAAGCAATTCCAGGCGTTTCATGCTGGTAATGCTGGAGGAAAAAAAACTTTGTATAAACAGTTTGGATAATCCCTAATTACACGCCCTATAAAAAACAAAGTCCGTTGAAGGGAGTGGATGTAAGTTTGCTCTCAACACTTAGGGACATTTACATACAAATTGGGAGAAGAGAGGGGGAGAGGTTTGTTCTTAGGACTAACGTAGCCAATTTTCCGAAACTATTTCTCAGAGAAAGGCGGAGCGAAAGAAAAATCGATTAACCTTCAATTTGAATATCAAATGGCGCGTTTGTCTTACAACAGGTTTGACAAAGGGAAATTCCTCCAGAAACAGTGCAATGTTTTCATAAATCAGCTGATCCGATTTTCCAACTACGTAGTGCCTAAATGCGTCCTGCTTTTGGAGGTGTGGGCTTATATATCGATCCTCAAACACAGAGGTCGCCAGCTACTGCCAAATAAATTAATCCCAACTCTGCGATACAGAAACTAAATTTGCGATGAATATTCAAAATCAAAACACACTGTTACTGTAATTTATGAAGAAAGTAACGTAATGGGTCGTTTGTTTTGTAATTTAAGGTTTCGTTATATGTTTTGGTTAGAACATTTTGGTATTTTAGTAGTTTATTTAATAAGAAAACAACACAAGTTTAATTTAATTTCTTTAACTGAATGAAATCTTCCTCCCAGAGTTAGGGAGATATAAGCAAAGTTTGAGTGGTAAATATATGGCAAAATTTCTGTAATAAAAAGTTTCTTTTATCTTTAGTCCAGTATGATATTCAATTTCTTCCTTCGGAGATCACTTTTCTCACTTATAAATATTCCTTTCGTCGTGTAAGCCTCCCAAGAAGCTCAGCAGTAAATTTAAAAATTTTCTTACTATTTCCTCCTACTGTCTCTCTCCCAACAACATTTTCCTCAAGTCTTCCATTTTAAAATTTTAATTCGTTCATTCTCCTGGAATAGCATATCACGACTCTAGGAATCTTAAAACATACTGTGTATTTCAATGTCCGCTCTGCTACTGTTGTCATTTTCACTGTTCACTAAGCAAAAATCGATCGCCCAGCCATAAAATGAAATTTCGTAAACATAAATACACCTAATCTAAAATAAATAATTGCAGTCCTTTAAAATTTCTATAGCCCTGAAAGAAAAAAAGAGAAACACTACAAGAAATATATTATCTTAACACTTCACTTTAACATTTAAATTGGAATATGCATTTATATTATTCAAAATACCCACTTCACTTCACACGATTTTTTAGATTTGTCCTGAATTTATTTTCTCCCTCAGTGATATTATTCTAATCGTTGATGGTCCCATTTACAAATGTAAACTGATGGATGCTTTTTTATCTTGGTAATAAGAGATCGTGGTCACCGAACCTGATGAGGAAATAATATTGGTTCCAGAAAGTGTTTCCTAAAATTCTGATCACACAAAAGCGAAGTGTTTCTGTAGACATCTGGAAAGAGGCATTTGTGTATAAATGATTTAAATGTGCTGTCAACTTTCAAGTTGTATATAAAATTTTCTTATATATGTATCGTTGCGTTCACCGCTAAATCGTCTGGTCACTTAATACTGGAATCGAGTTCTGGAAAGGGTCGCCACAATTTGCTCGTTAGTAGTAAGCTGTTGGAGACGACTGTAATTGGTCCTGTATCGGATTTTAAATGCCCACCCTGTCTCCAGTTGTCCATTGGCCAGAGTAATTAACCACAAAGCTTCTGTTGTTGGCCTTCCTACTCCTTATCTGAGCGAGAGCACAGTTTCGTCTCGGCAAGGGCGACCGACCAAAGGACACGTTCTTAAATACTAAGACGCAAACTGAGGGGACTAATTATAACTGTCCAGAGAGAAGACTTGAGTAGTTTCTCCCTTTACCATGTACGGTAATGATAGTAATTTGGAAATGCTAGGACAGGGAAACTTGTCTTGTAACTACAATTGAAGCGCTGAAGAGGGGTTTAGTAATTTACGGTTAAATACCCATCCTCTTCACAGTTCCTGAAACAATGTTAACTAACTTGACCAAAATTGCTTCGAGTGTAACTGAAGGATTGATTCCGTTACAGAATTCTGGATAAGAAAATATACCGCGCGAAGTTGCGTTAATCGGCGAGGAGTGTTTGAGTGGCGAAGTGAGAAAGTAAGAAACTTGGCACTTGACATAAAACTACACATACACACATCTATATATAACTATATTATATTGGACACTGACTTTTTTTTTGCAAATAAGGTATGTTTGACTGAATGAAAGAGTGAACAAGTAATTAATATTCACGAGTTTCGATCATACTCATTATCAATTGTTTACTGTAAATCCAGTTTTAATATAATTTAATTGTGAAATTTAATTTGTAGTTTGCATTTACGTAACTTTTCATTAAATAATACGACCTGAGTTCATTGAATTGAAACAGCAAGCTTTGTTCAAAAGATACTTAACCCGTCTGTGGTTGTTATCAAAGATGAGATTATACACATGACTCACATCTGAGATGTTACATAACGTACCTCACCATCTAATTGCTGATAAGTTCCACAATTTTGGATGTTACACATATGCCATACATTACTGGAAGCATCGCTTAGCATTTGTTTCGGTCTATCGTTTACGTCTTGCTCGTTAGCGTGTAGCTGGTCCCTTTTATTCTAGCTATAACAGTTTCCATGACGATAGGATCATTGAATGGATCAAAGCTCTCTTACACCGGTTGCAGAGTATGGTTTCTTTGTCCTAGCTCGCCAGCCTGGAGCCTATAAATACATTTTCCGGGTCCTACATTTTCTTCCCCTGTTTCTCTCCATTCCTTCATGCTTAACGATGGAAAGGGGTGGAGAGAGAGAGACAGAGAATATAATCGTACTACGCAACAGGTTGTCTTGCCACTCGCTCAGTGTACGAAAAATAACAAATTTATCTCAAAAACCTTGAAAAGTACTTCTGTACGAGATATTTAATTTTTTAAAAAAATACCAACATTCTAGTGTGTTAAATATCAATGGCACGAAGAAGAATTTTGTTTGGCGCGTTGCCAGCTTACCTATATTTGCCATTTTCTGTTAGACGATTTATATCCATAGAATTATTTTCTCTGATTAGATAACGCTAACATCTATTACGCGATTTTTCTAATTTATTTTTATTGCTAACTATGGTAATATATTTTGTATTTTACACCACGGTTATTTTTAAGACCCAAAATGGAAATATTTTTTTTGTACAAATATTATTAAAAAAATTGTTAGTTCACTTTTTGAATGGGCTTTTCGTGATTCTGTTATGAAAACCTTCACTCTTTGCATTGTTTACGATGTATTCCAGACATAATAATCATAGTGATAAAGAACACTGTCTGAAATAGAACTCTACTATTTCGATATGTTTAAGCCTAAGTTCAGCTGAAAAGACCAAAATCAAACCTTTTATGAATCGATATGCTGTTTAGGTCAACGAGTTTTGTGTCTAATTTTGCTGTTTCACTTGTTAAACCTTATTGGGGAATTTTATGCGCCAAAACACAGATTTTAGGATCTGAACACGCGATATGAAGTTACTAACGTTTGAGAGGATCGTGTAGAATAATTCAATACCTTGACAGTGGTCTTCAGAATATTTTACGCCTACTCACGACGACTGATACGGTCTTGATAAAGCTCAGGTTTCGGTTTACTAACACGATCCTCCTTTAGCCTTTTCTTCACTCATCATTCCGTTGCCCTTTTTAGTCGTCCCTTTTTCCTCCCACCCCCTGAGAGGTCTGAGTGTCTTCTCATCCGTGTTCCCTCCCACCCCCGCTCTCTCTCTCTCTCTCTCTGCCAATCACACTGACCTTTCCTCGATCATTGTTGGGAGGATTTCTAATTAGTCGCGTTGCGTCGTTAATTAGCGAAACTCTGGCATCGGGGGCGACAAAAGACAGCTTGACAGTCGGGGTAGACAACTTTTCTGCCTTTCAAGCAAAGGAGCGTCTGCTATTAAAAACCCCTCCTCGGACTGGTCGGTGTCCTCTCGGCGGGGAAACATTTACAAATTAAATTTTCTTACTCTTGTTCCGGACAAGTTCTAACCTCCCCCTCTACCATTGCTCGTTCTGACTTCTTTTGTCCAGAGCAGACGTTAAGGAAGATGAAACGGGAGCTGTCACAAACGAGGGAGTGACAGTGAAACTCAGTAGCCCCTGTCGGTGACAACATTGTCTCAGCCATAGAAAATTATCAAAAAAAAATTTATGCATTTGATCGCCTACGGTGGCAAAAGTTATGAAACTCAAAAACCGCTAGAGCGCTATAAAATAAAATCAACCCATAAAAACACATTTCGTTACTTGGTGAGTGAATAGTAAAATCAATATGACTCTTCTGGTGTACTAAAAATAAATGGCTTGTATTACGAACTACTTGCACGTTGTGTAAATCCCGAAAAGGACTGAATGCTACAGCAATAACAATATATAACAAGTCTTTTATTTTTAATGTATATTGAACACGATCGTCACACAGCGTCATTTAGTTTATTTTCTTCCAGAGCTCGAATCTGACTGTCGAAACGCCAAAACTTAAACATAGCATTAAATCAGAAGTGCCACGAAAGTCATAAAAATTGATTTTTTTACGGGTATTAATACACTTGATAAATTTGAATTAATGTATGATAAATCCTTAAAATGGACGTTAAATTTTAAGTCGTTGTTACAGTCAATAGCGAATTAAAATATATGAAAACAAACAAATGTCTTTCAAATGTAAGTTGTACAAAACAACACAACATAGCAAATATAGAACTCTTTTGGTGAAGCAATCGACGTCGGAGAAGAGCCGAGGAGTGTATCAGTGGGGCTAAGAAAAGAAAAAACATGGTTGTAAACACACATTACAAAATAATAATAAACGTTTTGTCAGTATATTAGCACAATTTACCATGTCAAAAAATGAATTTTCTGGTTTCAAGAATGGAAACTGGTTGAATGATTACACTATCGCATTATTAAGAATATTTCTATAAGCCCCTTGATAGTTATGCATTACATACGGCTTACAAGAAATACGTGTTGCCTACGTTACGGGCCAAATTGTTCATAGCTCAATAAAAATTCAACAAAATTACGACGACCGAAATCACATAAAATGGGTTTTTAATGTTTTAAAACATATCATGCAACATAGTGTAATTTCATCTTTTATCCAAAATACAGGTTAATAAAAAAGTGTTTAGTATATTATTTATATTTCAGTGCGCTGATTCCATTAAATTCCTTTTAGAAGTTTAACATAAAAAACTATTTAACTTGAATAAGAAGAATGTCACCCATATTTGGGCAACACAGTGACGAACATGTTTTCTCTGAAATTATTGGGTACCAGTTAAAGTCGGAAAGTAAACTGTCGTTGCTATTTAAAATTTAAATATTTCGTTTCCTATAAACCAATTTTCTGTAAGTTCATATTATTATTGTCTTAATTGAATTGTAATTTGATAATATATAATTCGGTTTTTAACTTGTTTTAATTTCTTTTAGATTTTAGGGAAGTCTTTTTTCGGGTTTGCCATCGCTATAAAAATTGACCAAGCTAAGAAATTTTTATTCTTCTGATTCCTGAACATTGTCACAAAGCTCATTGGATGAGACAAGAAACAGCTGGCGAACCTCGCGAAATAACTGGAGTCCCGTGAAAGGAAACTGCCGATTGAGATTAAATAACGGCTATCTGTAACAGTGAGTTAATCAACTGCAACTCGGGTCAGTTAAACAATGGTTTTCTTTCCTGGCGTCTCTTACACAGATGGATAAAAAAAATTAACCATAGGCTGTGCGGGTTGAGCCGCTGCAGGTTTATTGCACGTAATTATGCGAGCGCCAAACAACGACGTGGAAACTTTTCTGGCGAAGGGAGGGGAAGTAGGACTACGCAGAAAAACCAATTAGTACCATTTCAGCCTTTAATAACGAGGTAACGAGGCAATTAAAACTTTTCTTCCAGTATCCGCAGATAAATGAGCAAGCCTTTCTCGCGGAACACTACACGTCTTTCCATTGCAGTGTGTTCCTCCTCAAATCACTTTGGTTACGAGTGTTAATTTTTTAATAATTCTTGAAAATTTTGACATATTGCTTTTACGAAACGAAATTCGTTCCATGGGAGGGGCGATTAATACGTTGGTTATAGACCAAAAATCAGTATCGGTCACTTAGTATTTTTACGATAATTATAAAGTAATACTCTCCTGCGTAGAAATCAATTCGCAAAACGTAGAAACATATTGTATTAACTGAGATTCTCACTGTTTCTTATTTCTCTTTCTCCCTCACTTCCTCCACACACAAGCATTCGTAGACTGGGAAATGAAATTACTCATCGGAAAAATTCCAATATGTGAGTTGTCTTCCTTTGCATATACTTACGAACGCTGAGATTCAAACAGTAAAGTATAGAGGAACAACGATATCCACAATGGTAGCTGCGCTGAAGGATCCTACGACTAAACCTGTCCAAGTAGCTGAACTCTTCCTTATTTACTTTACCAGTGTCTTGTTAACAGTCCCTTAACCAACTTTCCTCGATAACTCCAAGTTTTCGAAACCTCTCTCCTCCCTACCATGGACCCAAAACTCTCAACTCTTCTCCTAGACTTTTTTGTTGCAGCAAAGCTCCTGGAAGACGAAAAACCCGGACGCTCAGGCTGACGCTTGCTGATTTTTCCCGGGTTCACTAAATGTATCCTTTCCTGGGCGCGTGCTATTTGTTGGGTCCTATAGCTTACACGGAAGACCTTATATTTCTTTCTTCTCAAAACTGCGCATACATCTCGAAAGAAAGGCAATTAAAAAAAATAAATTGGCACCTCTATACCTTCCTACGATGGCTAACACTAATCTTAAGTAGAAACATTCACTTACGTTTTAAATGTATTTTATTAATACTCTTTTCTGATGAAGCAAGCATGTTTATTTGACCTAATTATATCTGAATTTTAAGTGTAATAAATGCATCAGTTGACAAGTGGAAATGTTGTCAGATTGATTTATTTTACAACTTTAAATATGAAGACTCCAGCTAGAATATTTTTGCAAGCTGTGTTTCTCACATACTTCGCTGCAGTTCTTCTCACTACCTCACACGCTCCACGGCATCTTTAATATTTGTAAGAATCCCAGGTGTAATTTAAAATTTTAATTTTCTCCCTTGTGCGTAACTTGGGGTAGACAGTGAGCTATTAATTTGTCTACGAGTCGCTATTCCAATTAACCAACCCCCTCACCCAGGCTTATTAAAGAGTGCGTCCTTAAATCTGGCTTAATTTCCGAAAAAAAAATATTTTCTCAAAAGCTTGATTCAAGAACGTCGTATTATTTTAAGAACGCGAATATTTCTGTCGTGAAAAAAGTTCATTCTTTCCTTCTGTATAATTTTCTTTTTCGAAGCGACGAAATGGACGAAAGTGGAGAATTTTAATAAACCCAAGTGCCGTAGTGCACTGTTTGTGTGCGTGTGTGTGTTTATATTAGAGTCGTAAAATAGGCTCGTGACTTTATGTAGAAGTGCTTCAGAGAAGAAAGGAGCTGCCCAGTTGAGGTCCTTAAAAGCACACGAAATAGACTGAATAACATTATTTTAAGCGTTCAGCTTTCTATTTTACATCTCCCACCTATTTTCTAACTTTCATTGCGATAAAAAGAATCTCCAAGATTTTCATTTTTATTGTTCTTTATACCAGGTTGTCTATTAAAGTAGTAGACCTCACTAGATTAAAGGATGGATCTGTGACAATACTTCGATAAACACCGAAGGAAAGTATTAATGTTTCTTTCCTAAAATTAAAACCATACAATTGTAGAAGCTAAATTTTCTATATATTAAATAAGCAGTGCTCGATGTTTGTGTCAATTTTGGCGACTCGTTCGGATTTAATAAATTTAATCGTGGACATATTATAAGTTATTTTGCTGTTGTAATTGTTCTGGTAATCAGTCCTAAAAGTGGCCTGATAAAACCCTTCATTTCAAACTATCTTGCGCAAGCCTTTTCTTTTAAATTTTCTAATCTACCAGCACAGTTTTAAACTTATCCAAATGGGAGACTATTTTAGGTACGAAATATTTTACCCAAGAGGCTGCCATCATATTGTAATGGATCAAGCGTTGCATATACGCGGAAAATTAAAGACAAGGCTGTGGTCATTTTACTATTAAAGATAATTCAGTGTCTGTTGACTTATTGGCCGCCTTTTTGTTTATTTAAAATGATGTTAACATTGGGAATCTAAAAGTCAATGTCGTAAAACAAATGTACTGTCATATTTATTACGAAAATTTAGTATAGAATATTGTGGTAGAATATTCATATTATTATTTAGGGTTATAACACTGATAAACGTTTATTGAGGTTGTTTTTTTATCGATTTATGTTACATGATATCGAATAACGTTATTGTGTGCGAGAACGTTGTCACACGTGAACGCCTTGCTTGGAGTATGCACTTAGGGCTCCTGATGACTTACCTGAAATCAGTATTATATAATACTTTGCTGGACCAGTTTCATACAACCTGCTTTTGAGAGTAGTCTTGATGAAAATATATTAATTGAAAGTTTGTCTGGATTTTTGTCCCAAGAGCTTTACTTTAATTTTGTCAAATTTTAGGTATTCTAAATTTATCTATTCACATTATTTCCTACTAGTTTGGAAACTGTAGGGAACTGAAATGGATTTTCATGGGCAGTGTGTCGTGTTCTTAGCCGTCCAAAGTAGAAAGGCAGTAAGTAAAAATTTTAGACTTTTGTAAATATTTCAGGGATAAATGTATAACAATTAATTTATAAATATAAATTCATATTTTTTGGTTTTGATAAAACCATTTTTGAAGAGATATGGGTTTTATGTAAATGTCGAAGCTAAAAAAAATTATCCCTAGATTTCTTAAAAGCTTTATTTTAGATTTACTGCCTTTCTCTTTTGGACAGGTCTGTAAAGAGACTTGGTACTCAATATAAACGACAGAAATTTTCTCAATTCCTCCGGCGCAAACCTCATAAAATTTACTGTGATCTTTCTTTACGATATCCGGGAGCAAAGGACGATTTGAAAATTTTGTCATTTACAGAACTTCACGACAAGAGAAATACCTTCAGCGTTCAGATAACAAAATAATTAAACTCCACCATATACATGTGGACAGTAAATACAGAGAGCAATATCAGTCCGGGAAGGACTCGACGGTGAAATTGTCAAGTCTCTTTTCGTGGAAGGTTTTCGTGGGGTGAGGTTTCCGAATGTCCAGAGCCGAGGGACGCAATTCAATTACCTAGAAAGCAAGGGATTATCATCTGCGAAATAATAATAATAATACTGTCAAATTACAACTTTGCGTTTAATACCTGCTGCAATATTGAAAAATACACCCCCATCCCCCTTCTGTCACCCGCACCTTTCTCCAACATATATTAAACGTTCCGCGAATGAAAGCTGGATTTAATTTGAAGCACGTAATAATAACAGCAACACCGAAAAACATTCAATATGTCAGACTAGAAATGCACGCTCAAATACTAAAACGGTTATATTGCATATGAAATAATATTTACTGTTCTGTACAATAATATTAGAGTTATACGTACGCATATATATTTTTTTGTAATTAAAACTGTGTAGTGACTTTGAAGTGAACACTGATTATTGAAAAAATATACTCGCGCTTCTGGATGTAACAGTTGAATGTGCGGTGTGTATGACAATTTTACTTTTTTTTTCTAATTACAATTTTCAATATTTATCACTTACCTTATGGTAAAATTACCCCAGAGACGACGGAGAAGACAAGACAGTAAAAGTAGTAAAATTTATAAACATAATCAAATTAAACTAATTAAATTTACACAGAAAAATATATATATGTGATATGCATGCTTCTTTATTCTTTATACCAATTTAAACACGAGGAAAAATTGGAAAATAAATACATTAGGAGGGGGCGGAAGAGAAGCTTCTAGAAGTATCGTGGAACGATTTATAGTTTAAAAAAAGTCTGTGACGTTACTGTGTTTCGACACAAGCATAATTATTCTTAAACAAAATAAAATTGACTGTGAGGGGCCCTACGCGTCGTTTATATATATATATATATATATATATATATATATATATATATATATATTTAAATGAAACGTTCATTAAATTTACAAGTTATTTTTCTGTAAACAGTCCAAACAGATGGATCAACTATCTGATTCTTATAAATGAAATTAATTGTTTATGTGTAAATAAAGCTCAAATTTCGTACATGTGTTCGTATGTATGTTCCGTATAGAAATATAAACGCGTGGAGCAGTATCAACGAAATTTTATACTCCGGTTCTTTTCAACTGTGAAATCAGCTCTGTCGGGGTAAGACACGGCTACCACCCATGGGATTGGGGGTGGAAAGGGCGGATACTTTTTAATATGCACAGTCTGCCGATATTTCTGTCGAATATATGCATTCTGGGGGTCAATTACATTTACGACGTTTCCTGTGACGATGTTTGTGTCCGTTATACCCTACTGACATATAGAGCATATATGCGTGCGTTCGCGAGAAACACAAAGTATCATAACAATTTAAGCATTAATATCCCCAGCATCGCCGAGCACCCAGCTGTTCCATTGTAAGCCTACTGTGGTTATTGTTAACCTATGTCATATAGATATATTTATTTCGAGTAAATGGGCTGAGCCATGCGGTAACATATATTAAATATTCCAATAAAAGAATATAAGTTAAACAAAAATACTATTATTAATATTTAAAATAAACTAATTTCAAGTTTAAATATATGAACTGAAACCATGTCCCTAAATTATTTTACACTCTTCGTAAAAGTTCATCCTTATACATTTTTTCATAGTACAAATGCATGGCATCTACATATCTGGACGAACATCTTTGAATAAATAAGTAGTACAAATAAATTCGCCATTTTAATTTGCACAAAATATGGCGACTATTTGTTTACAGTGCCCTACTCTCGCATTTTTTCTACTATATCCTAATAACTCTTTGAAGGGTGAAGATAGACAATACGAAAGATTTTCTTAATTACGCGTTTCCCTATGAAACACTTTTACAGATTTCGTTATTCCTTTCCATTTGTTTTATAAAGTGCACTCTAATTCATACTTTAAGGTATTTGGAGGCTTTCTTAGTTTGTGGGGGTAGTTAAAGAAGTAGAGTTGTTGACGAAGGGCTATTCGCAACTAGCGGCAATTATAGAAGTCGTCGCCCCCATTTCGGTGAAGTGTGTGCGCTCGCGTTAAAATAACCCCCGTCTCCCCTCCCTCCCCCCCATGAATTCCACTCTCCTCCTCCTCCCCTGTGTGTGATCAATCCAACGAGTGTCGTGAAAATCAGCTAACGAGATTGAAGTGGACTACTCCGACCAGGGAGTAGCAATTCTCATCTGCTATGAGCATTAAGCTAGGGGTGGAGGTGCTAGTGGCGAGCTTTTAGCATAAAGGTACGCACTTCCCCTAAACCTTTCCAACATTTATAACTCTCCCTCTCACTTCCCGACGGAGCAAATTAGCTCGTTCCAAATTTGACAAACATATTTTTTAAACTTTACTTTTGACGCCTGCAGAAATTCCGATTAAAAATGTAAAACAAGCTCCGTCAATTGCTTTACGAATACTTTAGGTCCCTATGCTAAGAAATCTATTAACATATTTTGTAAGTGAAACAAATTGGTAAATTAAAGTTCTAAATGATATAAGACTAACATTAGTGTTACACGTTAATTCCCTTTGCGTTTAATACTATATTACTAACCCATTGGTCAACATGTAATTTACCAGGCGCTAATTTTTTTGTACATATTACCAGGTCAAGCCTACCTATACCCACGGAATGATTATCATAACCATCAGGATCTCCCTCTACATTAAATAAGCACGCTACCTTTAAATATTCACTGATAGATTGAAAACATCCCTTGTTCTTAAATGCAGACAAAAATTCTCTAAGAGAGTCAAGAATACACGCGGTGAAAAATTCTGCCCGTACGTTAAAGGAAGAACGAAAATCTCTCTTTATTTAATTCCCTCAATCTTGACACAAAAATCAGAAACCGGCCTATCAAAAGGGACCTCTGAAGAGCACTAAATTAAGCGTCTTGTCATTTTATTCAAGGAGGGTTGCTTAGTGCAAAATATTATGAATTACAGTTCACTGTATAAAACATACGTAAAAAAATATGAAATCCAGCAACCCTTTGGCACAAATGATATTTATTTCATACAATGTTGTTAATTCTTTGAAATTTCCATTTTAAATTATTTCGTCAGATTTAACACATCTTTAATCAAATATACTAAATTATAATTGTTGAATGTTTCCGTATTTATCTATAGGAATTTTCAATCAGGGCGAGTCGATGTTGAAATTTTGAAATGGAATCAAATTAACAGTTTTGTGAGGTATTCACGAAATTCTGTTTTGATCTGAAAGGGCATACATGAGCCTTTCAAAAAAAGAAATGAATTTTGTTAATATGCCACACGCAGCTTGTATTATTCCATATCAAAATTTCAACAACCACCCCGAGGCGTAACCTAAGATCCTGAATAGTTCTCGCTTAAAGTATTCAGTCAGTGTTATGCAATTGACAACTATTATTCTATAAAGGTTAAAAAATCTAACAACTCTTTATCAATCCTTGATATTTTCCAAAGTTTCCATTGCAGAATACAATTGGGTAAAAGTGGAGTGTGTAAAAGTGCATATGTCACGTTGAAAGGTGGTTCTAAATAAAACGCACACATACAAACTTACGTACTATTAAAAAATCTATCGTATCGTTTATAATAATCGTTCTAAATATTTGCATTTTTCTGGATATAATCGTTCAAAGGTTTTAGTAGCACACTGTAGACAATTAGACGCCATATTTTGTGGGATAAAATATGAACGATTTCCCCATTACTGCATGGTGACGTCAGAAACTTTCACTCGCTGAGATATCAATATCTTTTTTGTGGTAGTCGTTTTACTGGGGTTTCAAAAACACATGTAACAAGTTTTATTAAATTTTTTCCACACGTTTAAATTTGTATAAAGAATATAGATGAATTCATTATTTTTTATTGCATAAATACATTTATCGGGTTGTTTATAGTTTATAAACATTGTGGTGCTACAATATCTTTAATTCCCCGCCCAGACCTACTGAACTGAGTTTAAGGCGATATACCTGAAAACTAAACCAAACTATAGCAATAGCGAAAATACGTGAAGTCGGACAAGTTACTATAGTCGTAATATAATAGTGTGTTGAAAATACTCTATTGATTTTTACAAGTTTACTCTTGCATTCTGCTGCAGTTCAGAGCCACATGAACCACTCCATCCAACAAATCCACAACAATCTTCCCCCACCGCTCCAATTCCGTCGGCTCAAAAGAAAGCTCCCAATCGTCCTCAGTCTTCCTCCAGAACATACAAGCACATAACCCATCTGCTAACGTAACGTAGGCTCACCTACCTTCCTTTTTACATGTGAATTATATACATTATTTTAATTTTGTATATACTGTAACAGCTATTGTAAAACACAGCGCGAGATGAAAGTTTTTCTATTAAATTGAAATATTCTGCTGCAGAATGGTAATGCTAGTGGTTCGTAATTCAACTTCGATTCATTTCTGGAATATTATATCTGATAATATGGCAAGAGTAGAATTTTTTATGGATAATGCACCTATATACCTGCAATATAAGAACTTTCTGCGGAATTTGGTGAAACATTGACGTCACGTGAGTTGTATTCACACGGCTAAAATCTCCACGACTGATAGTTTGGACATCTCGGGCCCCCGATGTACTTCTCTCTCGGATTTCAACACCCTTGTTGCTGTTTTGATTGCGCAGGGGAAACCAACCCTTGTCACCCCCGGTAGCAAAGCAATTCATTACTATCGCATTACAGTGGAGAACCGACGCACTCCACAAGGGTTCAATCTGCCGCCAAGTGCTCGCATTCCCTTTCCATTCATGTCGCATTCCAAATATGCGTAAGTGAAACGGGAAACATGCGTATATGCATGCCACAGGAAGCAAAACAAAAACAAACCCACCTGTGTCACTATGTTTACATGATGACCTCTGCGGTCAGTGGTTTTGCTCTCGCTCTGCATTCCATTGAAATTAAATAAGCTGTAATGTCCAGGTAAATTCTCTAAAGCACTAAAATATAATTGAACTTTAATAGGAAATACAATTTCCTATTATTAGACTGTTTTACTTTGCAGAGAACACATGAATTCCAAAAACAAAATTCAGTTTCTCCTGAAAATTGTTTAAATTTTGTGTAAAGGCTTATAATTCGTTATAAAAGCTACAAAAATAATCATATGGGAAAAATTTGATAAACGTAATCGTCAAAGGCACATGAGGGACAAAAATTGTTAATATCACAAATAATTAAGTCTTTAATGGGACTTAGTGTAACATTTCAGTTTTATTCTCTTGAAGACAATACATCCTGTAGCGTAATAATAATTGTATGGATATTTTGTTTTCCCAAGCTGAATAAAAAAACGCAATGGAAAAGTGTATTTTTTCAATTCAGTATTTTATACTTTCTTGTTCACGTAAATGAAACAAGAACAAGAAATGTTCATGTTGTCCGTTACACAGCCTGCCAGAAATGTGAGAACTCTAAAATAAACAAGCACCACCATCGCAAGAAATTGAAATAAACAACTGAGATCTAAATCTATTTTCTGTTATGTCTTTTATGTAAATTTCAATTATATTAATATAAAAGTTTAAATTTAACGTCTGTTATATATAATAAAACAATGACCTTTTACAGACGTTATTCTTTAAATTTAATTAGTAAGAACGTTTCAGCATATTTTTATCCCTTCTTCAGGATTTCTGGGTTTAATTTGCTGTAAATATTTTCACTATAAGTAGAAACCCTGAATAAGGCATAAAATATACCAAAAGTAAAATTTGAAGAATAATGTCTGTAATAAGTAATTAATTGTTTTATTATATTATTAAAACTTTGATAATATAGAGTTAAAGTTGGAATATTTTTTCTCTTCTGAAATATTCGACGTCTACAACATGGAAGTTCTTTTCTATATTAATAGATAAAATTCCTTTGTGCGTGTATTCTTAATTATTCTCCTTGCTTGACCGTTTATGGGTTCACCCGGTTGGTGACGCATTTGTGGAGGTTCACATTTTTAGTTGATTTTCCAACCAAAATTTATTTGATATAATATATGTTATATATATATATATATATATACGCATTAAGAATATATGATCTGAAATTTTCAGCCTGACTGAGTAATCTGTGGCAATTTCACTGCGTCGTAGCTTGACATTGTTTTGGCATTTCGATTTCAGATTACAGAGTTCGGATATGTGACGTGTATTGTAATTGCGTGCGTATTGAGTGCGTTATTTATCGATTAATTCGACATTAAACTAATGAAGTGTGTTTGAAAAAAGTCTTTTGTGCAAATGTGAAAGGTTCATTGTTTGAATCACGATTTATACGCATGTTAATTCTGCTGCATTTCATCTAACATCCATTTAATTTCCCGTATTTATTTGTGCAATTTCGATGTTAGGAAGACTGAAAGGGCACTGATATTGATTTAAAAAATTATTACATTCTTATATCAGTTACTATTCCATATCATGTTCACCTTCGTCATAAACTGTTCGTGAGAGGATACAGAATTATAATATACAAAATATTTAAAATATTTACCATATGATTGTGGGACTAGCAACACTAACATATTTATAAATTCATATTTACGTACATTTACTTCACTTATATTAATGTACGTTTTATACAGATTTTGGAATGAAAATTATTTCCCGTCGTCGTCGTCGTCCCTTCATTTATGGTATACGTACTGTATATTAGCTTTAATAATTGCAGTCAAAAGGAAACAAAATGTCACATTACAGAATTTTAATTGAACAATTAAATAAATTGGCCGATGGTCAATAAGATATTTTTAGCAACAGTTTGTTAATGAAAATTGGCCTGCAATTGTAAACAAACAAGAATTGCTTTTATTGAAATAAAAAAAGAGACCCCGTCGAAATTGAACAGCAGCGACATTATTAAATTACAGAGTTACGCCTGTTTACTATTTACTTAACTCTTTTGTAAAACCAGTGCGAATTTCTGTGTGAGTGGATAATAATTTCCCGTAACTTAATGACAGATTAATATTCAGCGATCTGCCTGGACATTATTTTTACAGCGCTCGATTTTAATGGCTAGTGTTATTGTTCCTTGCCTACTTACTCTTCAATATCCTTAATTACAATACATACTTACAGTTGAATTTTAGCATAGCCAAATATAGCTATAAATTAACTAGACCGTCGTGTAAAAAAATATGAATTAGGTGCGAATATGCACCGAAACGACGTTAAATTAAAACTGTCGGAAAAAAACTGATCGGAAAATATTTTTATTTCAGACGTTAATTGATTGTATGTTATAGATCCAACATTAAGTTTCCACACTATAAATTATCTCTTTCTTAATGCTGCACATTAAATTCAGTACTCCTTAATTCTTTGAGCAGTATTTATAACGTTTTATTCCACGACTTGAAATCTTCCAAACGTATGCTATTTATATGTTATTTTATTCTTTTTTAGGGGAGGAGGGAGGGGGGAGTAATTCTACAAGTTTTATTGTTATTATTGTACGGACAGAAACATGCCGTTAGGTTAAATTATTTGTTTATATTTTGTATTGTCTGTCCGTCTTATTTGTTACTTGACTATATAGACGTTAATCGTTTTTATATGTTTAAAAATATTATTAAAGGAAAAGAACTAAATCTTGTTTCCGAGATGTGTCGTGACCGTTTAGATGTGTGGGTAATAACTTCTCGGGGAAGTAAGAACACTTCAGAAGCCTCCTTCGTGTCAAAGAAGTTGTAACGGGATTACAAGCCGTATTCGGAGAGCCATGTCCAGGTTTCCAGCTCCGGACCAGCTAACTCACTGACACTCGTCGGTCTGTCCCTAGATCAAGTCTCGTCACGTCCTGAGGAAGCAGCAGGCAACCTCTGCAGGTAGAAGCTAAGCTTTCCAGTTCAACAAACATCCAGTTGCTGCCTCCAACAATAAATTGTGGAGACGTTTTAATCAATCTCGCTGTCAACCAGGGACACAATGGGGTCAGTGTGTTCCCATGGTCGAACTCTAAAGAACAAGCGGCAACAGTTCATAGAATTCCCGTCATCATTAGATCCGTTAAGTTCGTTATGTCTTATGACTACTGATCAATGGGTTTTTTGGTACTGGAAGTACTTTAAAGTCATATAGGAACGAGTTCTAGTTCGTATTATTTAATACTTGAATTTGCGTATAGATCCGGAATTTTTATTTTAAATCAGGCTTATGCAATCAAAAGTAATAAAATTTCAGGACCCTAACGTTTTTCCCACCATAGGCAAACACATCCCATTTAAAAAAATAATAGAATTATAAAAGAACAATAATACTCCAAAACCCGACATATTTTTATTTCGAATAATAATAATAATACAAATCCATCTACACAGTTTTTTTATTAAACATTAAAAATTGAAATTTTTAATCATCTAATTACAACGAACTTACAACCTAAAGAACTTATTATTTTCAGAGAGAATTTAAATAAACATTTAAAATCACGAACGAAACTAGTGATATATAGAAAGTGTAGACAAAATCGAAACGACCTTTTAAAAATTAATTTTCCGCAAATGAGCGAATAAATAAATAGTAAAACGCCCCATACGTCTGGAGAAATTTATTGTAAACTTTTATTTAACAGGACGACGTTTAATTCCTAAATTTTAAAATGTTATTTCTTCCTCTTTTAATGTGTATCATACTAATTTATTTCTTGATTTCATTTTAAATCACACCAGATGAGGTTCCAAATTTAGGAACTCAAACGGTGTGTAGAAACTATTGTTAAATAAAAGTATGTTTTAATTTTTTTTTCTGACGTTTGGGCTTCTGTACTGTTTATTTAATCTAAATAATAATTGAAAAATTAGTTAATTATTATTTACATATAATACTTCAATACATTTAATAATCTTTTCAGCTGAGGGAGTCAAAGAGTGAAGGACATGAATTACTAAACTTGATGCCTGATGAAGTCTTTAAAGGGAAAAAAACCTCGTATTTATGTTAATTAAATAGTCATAAAATTATATGCTGCCCAATTGGCTTTCTTTTTATTTATTTTAAAATTCAGAAAACTATGTTTGAATAATTAATTGAAGTTAAGCCAAGGAGGAATTTTTTTTAGTGTGTTCGAATAATTTAAACAGCGTCCAGTAGAACGTTTCGACCTTTTTTAGGTACGGTTCTGTCGTCGGGAGCAACAGTTAAAGGCAGAATTGACAAAATTCTTAAAGCAGTGTACGAATTTGGCCCAATTTTAAGAGAAGTAATGGTATTCTTTTTTTAAAAGAAATAAGTAATGAAACTACTTCAGTTAGTTATGAAGTCATACATGTAAAGAGTATGGAATGAATTTTACACAATCACCTAGAATGTAGTCTTCTACACCTTCAAGAAGCTATTTTATTTTTTTATCAGTTCCATTTTCTATCTGAAAGTAGTATGTCACTTGTTCTGTACATTTTTCCCATCCGCTTCACTCATATAAATTCCACAAATTAGCCCGGGGTTGCGAGTAGTGTCACTGCACTGGTTAGTTCGAACCGAAGCGAGAGCAGAATGTGGGGGTTAGGTTGCCTTAATCCGACGAAATCTCCGCGCCTCTGCGGTGATCAAACATTTAAAATTCATTCGCGGTCGTCGTTAATCCAGTATCAGAGCCCGAAATCCAATAAAATTAACATATTCATGGTCCGATTGCTCGGCTCTGCTTGGGCTTTGCAGCTTCTACCTGTCACGAGAAACAAAAAACCCTCAAATAGACCAAGCCCACTGAAATTAACACGCAGTTCTCGGGATCATAATTAATTTAGCATAATTAATTGGATGGTTTCTCAAATCTGAAGTTAGGTTGGGGAAAACTGAAAATTAAAGATAAAACGTAATATTGCACGATCTTAAGCGAGTACGTAATTAAATATTAGTAATTTGACCAGGGTTTGCTATTCAGAGAGTCTATAACTAGTAACTGTGACTTTTTTCATAATTTATATAATATTTTCACTTGGTTATTTTAAAAGCTTACTATCCCATTGATTTGTCAGTTGCTTCAAGTGAAATTAAGTGGTACTCTTTTTTTATTCAGACATCTCCACTTACACATACTAATTTCAATTAAATGGTACCAACGTTGCCTTTAATTTGTCACGACGTATCCGTTAAACATCTTGGAATCAAAACTATTGCAGTTTCACTCGCATTTATTTTCCCCATTTTCTTCGGGTTGTAATTATTTCTAACCAGTCATAACGGCATCAAACTTTTAATAATTCCAGACATTAGGATTACTTTTGCAAAATACGTCGGTCGTACGTCAACGGGTATGTTTGTACTGTTCAAATATTCCTCTTTGCAAAATACTGTTCGGATCTTCTACCCGACTTTGAAACAATTTAATAGTCTGCGCTGAATAATTTGTAAGCAGAGTTGATCGTGCTACACGAAGTGCACAGTGGAGCTTCCTATTGGCGGCGGCTGGAATTCCAGAGACACTTGTTGCATGGAGCGTTCTGTCCTCCTCTCCTATCCTTCATTTACCTGCGCCTTTCAATTTACTGCCTCATAATTTATGTCCTTCGAGAAAGAAAAGCAAAAGCAAGGAACCTGGGTCCTTCAACCAAAAATTGTAACATTAAAACAACATTTCCCTGTCCGATAACAACTGGGAAATCATTTTCGTTTCTATTCGAATCTATATTTCAATATAATTAAATTTAATTTATCAATTATTTCACTTAATCTGTGTGAGCGAAGGTATTGTTTTAAACACGAGAAGAATTAACGTGGTTGCATTAAATTAGTAAAGATTTAACAACGTTGTTTAAAGCACTAACTTTTTATATAATTAGTATTTGCAGACGTTCCCTTGAAAATGTTGAGTTATACAGCTAAATTAGTCACAAAAAAACATTATATTTAACAACAATATTAGTACATGGAATTGAAAACAGCACGACGTGTCGTTTCTTTCATAGAAACCTCTTTGGGTGCGATAATATTATAACATTTCGATAGTTTAAATAATTATGTTTGGTCATGACTGAATCATTTTTAAAGCCCAGTAACAAGTTATAAGTTTTTTAGTAAGCATTTTTTGGCCAAAGTAACACGCTTTACGACCCTAACAGTTAATTTTGATATGCGACCGACAAAATTACGCAGAGTGGATAGTAAATTTCAACAAAATTTCAACGAAATGACGAAGTATTCTACGGTTAATTTTTTTCCCGTTAACAGCAGTTATCCAAGTTAAAAGAGTGACTGACAGATGATAGTGTCAGGCTGGCTTTAAAATTGCAAGATATTGCAATCACTTGTTGCAAGTCCTTGCAAGAGTTGCTGCCATCCATTCAGGAGTAGGCACGTATTTTGAGGTCAAGGAATACATTAGAATCAATAATCCTTCTTAGAAAAAAATACCATCCACAGGATAGAGGCAATAAAAAAACAAGTCAAAACCTGACATACTAATTCTCACCAAAGTGTTAATAAAATAATAAATAAGATTGACTGTCAGCAGTCTCTATCTTCCCTTTATTAATTTAAGAGTAAGTGTGGACTATGCGACTTATAAAAACGTTTTTTTTTGCATTTTTATTAACTACTTATTACGCAACATCACTTAAACAAAACCTCGTTAAATTTAAAAATTATTTGAAGCCCTGCAAGCCAAA
Organism: Eucriotettix oculatus; assembly: GCA_034510155.1. Taxonomy (NCBI): domain Eukaryota; kingdom Metazoa; phylum Arthropoda; class Insecta; order Orthoptera; family Tetrigidae; genus Eucriotettix; species Eucriotettix oculatus. The sequence goes on from CM067382.1 coordinate 39,906,533, forward strand.
GTAATTGTTTAACTACCGTGTATTTTATAAGCAAAAATCACTTTTTAAGCACGTAAAGAAAATGTTTCTTTTCAAAAGGTGTCAGGCAGCCTGCTGACTTCGTCCAGATCATAATATAGATTATAAGAAATATATTAATGCTAATTGAGACCACAGTCTTTAAAAATTGTTTATGTTTCTTATAAATAAAATTACAATTTAAACGCGTGGAGCATCAGAGACAAAAATTTGTACACTTGAGATTTAGATTTATTGTTGTTTCCATTAATCCTCGATTGAGGAAATAGGATACGTCATACACTAAAAATTAAAAATGAACAAAATAAAGTTCATAATTAAAGACAAATAAACTTAAAATAAATTAGTAAAAGAAAGTGTATATATACAAAAGTCAATATAAACACAACACGGACACACACTGGGAAACACAAACAAGCACACACACTGAGGAACACGCAATGGAGTTTTAACTACTTGGAGCTCTGCGACCAGGAAACTGTCCTTCCCTCTGTCGTAGCTGCAGGCAATACATGAAACAAACAAAAGAGCAGAAAAAACTGAATAGAAATTTTAAGATATGTGATGTGCTATTTTACAAGGCAGCTCATTCAACACTTTTTTCAGAAACCTTGATTTAAATACTAGAAGGACGATTAAGAAAATCCTGTACCGAGTAAAACGCGCCATTTAAAAGAATAGTTTTACTCTGCTTCACGAAGCTTTTGTAGGTACTAATTTTAACCACTGGTGGAAGGCTGTTGTATAAAATTATCCCGGTATTGTGAATACTTTTCTGGTGTTGAGCAAGGCGATGCTTGTCCGATCTTAGAGCTGAACGATTTCTAGTCACGTATTCATGAAACTCGCCATTTGTTTGTAATTTTTTTTATTGATAACAGCGTTACAAAGGTGATTTTGAATATTAATATATCATCTTTTATAATAGAAACATCCAATACAAAATATAGTGAATGTCCTAAGTCCATCGAATCGTTTTCAATGGTATATTTATAGTAATTTACACTCAGCTAGTGACGACTAACTTTACGTACTAAGCTGAGGGTCTTCTGAGTTCAATTTGACCGATTTATCTCTGCATAAAAGGAACAAAAATACCCTGTCGCTGTAAAAGTGACGCGGGCGGGAGGCTGGTTGCGGTGGAGTATTTTCGGTGAAAGCGATTAACGGCCTGGACGTTGGAGAGGAAATCCAACTTCGTTAGCGCAATTTGCATAGCGTGGATTACCCTATCCCTCTTTTTTTTGACCCCGAAGCCAGAGAGCCTCTTTTATCTGGTTATCTGTCCAGGTAATTGAAATTTGGAGGTGTTAACACAGTCGATATGCTTGTTCGCTCACGGGGTAATTCCGCTCGGTAAAATATCCTCGGGCTGAAAAGTAATAACACTCCCATCACGACGTGTGACTTACCACCATGTTTTACAGATTTCCGTTAAATAACTCTAAACTGTTCTCACCCATACGGAATAATATCAATTACGGTGAATGATGTTGCAGCGAATTTCACATTATATTTTCACCTTCAGAGTTTCAGTTAAAATTTTGATACGCGACCTACTTACGATAAGTGTGAAACAATTAAAGCAACAATATTGCGAAATAACATAAAAATGAGCGTCTGTGAAAATTAATAATATATCTTTTATTAATTTAAAAAGTCATCTCAATATCGGTGAAATGATAAGAACTGGAAATTAAACTTCAGATCTACAATCAAAGCTGAATACAAAAATTAACAAATAACTTAAAATAAGGCCTCATAACTTAAACTTTTTGTGGAATCCTTAATATTAATAGATTTTAATTATATACCACTTGAGAAATAATGTTTTGCAGTCAGTAGTGTCGCTTCCTGTCTAAAATAGAGGCTTTCTTTTAAAGTTATTAAAGACTTGTGACCTTTAATTCTTGTATTAAAACTTCTTTTTGTTTGACCGATGTAACAAAAGCCGCAAATAATTTTATAAACAACGTTGTTAGTGAAAAATATATTAAGAGTTCCTTTGATAAATCAGACTTACATAATACAAAATAGTGTAGCCTTTTAAATAACTGTAACACATTAAATAACTAAGTGCAACTGTAAAGTAAAACAATAAATTGATTATTATGTCATACACCTTATAAAATCGTTTCGGTTGAGGCTGGAATTAATATAAGTTTACCTAATGTTTGTATGCTTAGAAATGAATGCAATAGGATGGACATTGGCCAGTAAAATATTTTTGACTCAGTGGATTACCAAAATGATTGATAGAATTGGATTATAAACCAGCTTTGTCAACAAAGTTGTAAACAATGACTCACTTCTGAGGTCAAAATATTCTGAACACGGTCCGATATTTAAACTTTAATTTATAATTACGTCCATAAACAGAGACCTCATGTAAATTGCAAATTTGAATTAAGCACAGGTATCATTTCATCCATACAATCATAAGGAATAATACAATAATGTCCCCCACATATTTATTAGAAGTAATGGGAGTGAAGTAAAGCTTATAAAGACAACGTCTCTCCACGTTTCTCAGGACTAGCCCAAGGATCTGGTGGAAAAATTTATTATTAAAAACTAAGTACAAGGTTGACGGAAGAAATAATTTCAGTCTGATGATTGGGGTGATATTGTCATAAGTAGAACATATGGATTTTAAACTGTTACGAACTGAATTGAAAGAAATACTAGAACTCTGGAAATAACACGAAGAGTAAGGAGGATATCTGTATAAGGAATGATACTGCAAAGAGAATAAATAAAAAACCTAAGGTTTGCTGATGATATTGTGGAATTAGAAGCAGACTTGGAAAGCATAACAAATGACATGTACGTGATCCTAGAAGAAGAGTACAATATGATAATACTAAGGCGGTGGAGTGTAGTATGGGAAACTGAAATAAAAAAGGGTGTTATATTGGGAAGGGATATTTTACAGGAAGTTAAGGAATTCTGGTAATTGGGAAGCGTAATGGTAGAAGTATAGTAGACACAAAGAGCCAGGAAGGCTTTTGCAAAAAAGAGAAATTTACTTACGGGTAATATAAGTAGGAATATTAGGAAATCATTACTAAAAATATTCATATGGGTGCGAAACGTGGACGCTAGGAGTCTCAGAAAGGAAAACAATAGAAATGTGGTACTATAGAAGAATTTTGAAAATCAGATGGGTGCATAGAGTACATAACCAGGAAGATCGAAGGAGAATAAGAGAAGAGAAAGCATATGGAAGTCATTAACCACGAGAAGAGACAGATTAATTGGCCATGTTTTGAGTCTTGTAAAATTAGTACTAAAGGAATGTGTGTGGGGTAAGAACATAAAAGGAAGGCCAAGGAAAGCAAACGTTAAGAAGATTAGGGACGATGTGGCATGTGGTAGTTATCTAGAAAAAAAATTGCGTGGGATAGGTTAGCATGGAGGGTTGCTTCAGACCAGTATAACAAAAAGGAAAATTAATTAATTCTCGACTGAAAAGTGTTTCTCAGACTAAAGATTGTCTGAAATATTTCGTATTTCTATTATTAAAATGTCAAAATATTCTACGCTTGGTTTGTTGGTTAACAGGAATAAATATTGTCCGAAGAGTGACCAAAAAAAATTTCCTTGTGTCATTGACACAGACGCGAATCTACCATCACCTTTTCTGATGCTATTTGTCGACTTGGTAATCGCTAATTCAATGATTAGGTAAATAATTTCACTAATGGTGTTTATCAACCAGTTTGAATTCATTTGAATGTGGTATTTATTTTATGTTTCTACGGGAACTATGAGCTTAGTGGAAAGAATCAAAGCTGCATTCCTGCTGTTGGAGGATGAGACCAAGATCACTCCTTACTGACATATGAGAAATTCCTGCAACGGAGTATAACAACTGTAGTGCATCAGATCGTTGCAGAGTGTGGCATGTAAAATATTCCGTGAACCTAGTCGTGCAGTCCACCATGACACTAAGACCCAAGAAGTCGAGGAGGAGTTCTCGTGGGCACTGACACGTTTGTCGGACTGTGGAGCCGCCTTCTTGCACAGTTCGCTCTTTGTAGGGCGAGAAGTGAAGTTCGCCGAAAGGAAACGAATTACAGAGGCGCGTGGCGGCTGCGGGGGAGGCTAATGCAACTGCGCTCCGCCACCAAGATGACGACTATGATGATGATGATGATGATGATGAAGGCATTGTTTTAGGGCAGCCATTGTTTGGATCGCCTCGGCGTGCGTGTGCACTCGGCTGTAATCAGGAGCCTCGTTAGCCGCGGTTCGAACCCCGAGCGCGTCTTTGTGCGTCCCCCAACGCACGCGTGCGAGTCTTGCCTCACGCACTTGTGATCTTGCGAGGGGAAGCCACACATGCTGTGCCGCAAGTTCGGCTTCGATATCACGACACAAACTTTAAAAACCCCATACAATGAAAATCCGTTACGAAGTGCAACTTTCCAAAGGACATTTTCATATCTAATTAATTAAAAAGTGAATTTCAACTCTGGTCATATGCAGACAGAATAGAGTAAAACTTTTAAAATATCAAAGTTTCCTCTGACATTTCAGAACTCTTTACGCTTACTGAAAGCACAAATCAATATTAAAATAAATATTTCAGAAAATATACTAATAAAAACTGCAGCATTTCTTGGAGTACTTATCAAACACAGAGTGATAATTCGATGACTATTCCTGTCATCTTCTAGCAGAAAAGGTGACAGAAAAATCCATCGAAGCGTCACTATGCTGTAATGAAGTATTAAGTTTTTAAGGATTACTGTTAATATTAATTTCATTTATATGAAGTCTGCCCAGAATTCGGAGCTCGTTTGTCGTAACTGAGATAGTTCCGCTAACCCCAATAGAGGTCACTGACTAACAACCATTTCAGGTTTTAAAAGTCAAATGTAATGAAGATAAATAATTAATTAGCGGTTATCTTTTTTTGTAAGTTCATAATTGTAAATAATATGTAAATAAATAATTTATAATAATATGTAAATAACTGATTCTGTGGTAGCTAATGACAGGACAGTCGATGCGACCTTTATAAAAAAAATTAAAACAACATTTCAGGTCCTTTCTCCATTCGTTGCTTTAAAAACTGGGTTAAGCTCTGAAATGGAGCTAAGATTCAAAGATCAGCCAGGTTTAATGCTGATTTTTTTCATTGTTTCAATTTTTTGCTTCCGTTATTATTACAAAAGCAGCTGAGAACCATCCAGGTGACACGATCACCAAAGATTAATAATGTCATAGGAAGAAGCAAACATGAAACGTTATCATGCCTAAAAATATTGGTTGTTTAAATGGAGTAGGTAGAATTCAGGATAATATTGAGAATTATATACGAGTAATTTATCTGCACCGTTCATTTTTAGACTCGTTCGTGAACTACGTATCGCGAGTGTATACGTAAAAGAATTCCGTAGACTACATACTGTTAAAGGTGATTTCCTTGATCGTTTGAATGATCTTCGCTGGTTTGTAGTTGTTTATTATGCTGTTCAGACAAAATGAGATCGATCGCCGCGATATTATTGATAAACGGATTAATGATTTCATTTTCTTGTGTTCAGAACTGTAGAGTAACTTATCTGACTAAATTAACGTTGGACCATATCAAGAGGTTGCGGGCTGGAGGAAGAGGCAGGTTGGTGTTGCTTTTGTTGATTGCCGGCAGCCATTCTAGTGCCCGATGCTGTTGTGGTCAACTCATTAGCTTGGACGCAGTGCTGGGTTTTAGCGTGAGTCCAAATTACCTTATGGGGGACCTGGCGTTCATCAGACAGACAACAGCGTTCCGTGGCCGACTTTCATTAGGGACAGCCTCGTTCCCTCCGTGTTAGCCATTTGTCTTTGTGTCCTCTATGGCTCTCACACAAGTCGCTTGTCCCGCCACACTGGATTTCGCATTACACACGACGACACGAGTGCCGATCCCTTAGCACTGACAAGTGTGTTCTACTTCTTCATACTTCAATGTCGCAAACAGCCGTCTTTCTTTCTTCGGAAAGTGGTTAATTAAGGCTACATCAGCCACATGGACGTACAAGATTTTCATCCAAAACAGATCTCTAAACAGAAACTATTTGTACCAGCCTTCGAATTATGGTTCATCTAATAAGACCAGTTTTGGTAACACGAAAATAACTATCGTTTCTCTTCTTTCTGAATGGCACACATTTTTTCCTGTTGAGGATTCCAGGAATTCATAACACGTATTCAAAATATGGCTCCAAGATACTCACTTGTGCGGACGTAGCACGCAGGAAGTTTGGTCTTTTACAGACTGGATAACTTTGCCGACTCTTGGAACCTGTAGAATTAAAGGTTATTTTTGGAAGCCCATCCCTTTCTTAGGAAAATGTTTAATAAAATAATATTCAAAGAATATCGTCTTATAGTTGCTTCATGTAAAGATAATTAACGAATAATTCATTTAAAAACAAAATGATCCCTACACTTTCCCTTTATGTCTCAATGTATAATGGCTCCATATTCTCTTTACCTCCTCATTTTGCGAGTATTCAAATCGATCTCTAGTGTTAATTTTAAATATAAATATTTTTAATAAATTACAAAAATTAAGATGCCAAATACAGACGATTTATTAGTGTTAAAATAAATACCACTCAACGTTTCTGGTAGTCTTGTCAAGACTTTCCTATCGATTTCGTCTCTTTGTTTGTGCCATGTGTCGTTATCCCCGCAATCACGTTAGTTATCACCCGGCGAAAGCTACAAGGCCTGTATAAACGTTTTGCGGTATTTGTTTATTCACCAATTTATTGTTTGTATTTTTGCTCTTTCTTTTTGTAAAGACGGTTATAGTTTTTAGTAGGGCTACACACAAATAGCGACCTTTTAGCTATTTAGTCTCGTATGTCTTATATGCACTGCTATCGCCCGCTCTCACTCACAGTCGCCGTTATACAACACTGAACTGTCTCATTGTTGTCGTCTTGACGCATTGACACTCCAACATCGTTGTCGTTATTATGACGCGTTACCACTCCAGCAAAACCAAATAAATATAAAGGACATAAATTATTTACAAAGAAATAAATTTCATTGCTGTCTGGGTCCTGGGTGACAACTTGGTCTCGTAGCATATGTTGACCAATGGAATTTGTGACATGAAATAATCATTTCTATAGAAATAATTAAAATAACTTATTAAGTACAACGAAATAATTACAATTGACATATTCCGTTAAAAAGCTGTCTTCACCTTAACTAATACATACACATCACAAATAATAGACAAATTATTTGAAATCATTAGTAGGATGAGCTAGAATTTATCTTTCCTTGTTATCAAAGAATTGTATTATTTCTCAAAAATATTAGTTAAAAATGCCACTGTTACTTCACTGGTTTAAGTGGATAAAGAGCAATTTATATCTTTCTTGGGAATTGTTAATGACGCTCTCTGAAATATTACTCGGAAAAATGTAAAATAATTTGAGAAACTGCTAGAAAACATCATTTCACCTATATATAAATTTATAATTTGTTGTGTGAATTTTACTATTCACTTAACAAAATATTATTTAATTTTTATTTTCATAATTTAAAGGTTTCTTTATATGATTTGGCTAGATTGTTTTGGTATTTTAGTTGTTTTTCTTAACAACAAAACAAAAATACAAATATAATTAAATTTTTTAATTAAATGAGATCAAATCTTTCTCCCAAGGTACTATTTCATGGGAAGATATAGGCAAAAGTTTGAGTAGCAAATATTTCTGTAATCAAAAGTTTATTTTTGATTGAATTACCTGTATAGAGAATGTTATATATCATTTCTTCGCTTCCTTCGCATTCCGCAGATCATTTTCAGAATAGCACACAATAAATATAAAACAGTTTTCTTATAATTTTCATTTCACTTCTCTTATAATTACTCTTGTCGTCGTATAAGGCTCGCATGTAGGTCCGCAGTAAACTTTAAATTTTCTTAAAATTTATTCCTTTATTTTAGCGTTGATTGTATTTTTCATATTACTGATGGTGATCTATACCAATTAATAGAATTGAAGTGTTTGTCTCTCTGTCTGTCTTTGTTTTTGTCCCGAATGGGCTCAACAAATTTAAACGAAAATTTGAGGGTTTAAAAGCAAGATATTTAACTTAAAATTCGTGCATATTTCAATTCAATATATTACAGGTGATATTAATATAAATATATGTGTCATATACGTACATTGAAGTCTACGAATAAATGCGGGTTGTTTATAGTCTTGATCTGTTTATATTCCAAAGCACTCCATTTATTGTTGAGGTAGGATTTTCTCCGTTCTTAACCTATTGTTGGCAGAGAGCTAACTCCCTGAGAAATAATAAACTTCTTTGGATCGTCGATACGATGTATACTTAAATTGGTTTTATTTGTACGTCAGATAAATTTTAAAATTTAGTCATTGCTCATTATATATATATATATATATATATATATATTGGTGTCAGACTTCATGAGGGTAATCCTGAAACAGGCAACTCCCCTTTAATAGCATAAGACTGGGGTTGAAAAGGGGGGATGTGGATTTTTATTGGCTCTGAAACGTATGAGAGCGCGACCTGTTCTAAACTAACTGCGAGTTATATGGTTTGCCCTGAAGTGATTATAAATAGATGACACTTTTTAAATATTCAATGAATCCAACTTTATCAAAACAAAGTCGCGGGGGTTAGCTGGTCATAAATAAAAATTGCTTTTACATTAGGGGAAGACATAAGATATGAAGACTAAATTTCAGAATGTTACATGAAGTCTATAATTCTTAAAATTTTTCATCCATGTGATATCAACGAAAGTATTTTTAGGAAATAATTTACTGTAGTTTTTTTCTCAAGTAGACGCAAATTAGTACCTGATTTATTGGGGCGGGAGATAAACACTCATCTATGCCACAAGATCTCAGTCAAAAGTGCTCTATAATTTATTGAAGGCAACGCCAAATGCTGAGAGCTGAAATTAATTTTATGGGGTATTATATTTCGACTTAATTTGAAGCCTCCATTAGAAGGTGAACGGGAATTAGCATCTGCTCGGGAAGAGGAAGTACTGTTGATTTGGAGCGAGCAGATGATATCGATCACTTCCTCCATCCCCTGAGTTCTGTCGCTTTCACCGCCTACTGAAAGCAGGAGTATTATTATTATTTGCAAACTCTTGGGGAAAGTTGGCTTTCAGTGCTCGCGGGGGTTGATGCTGTTCTGCAGAAGGAAAGGGGTTCAAGCCGATATCAGTTTAATTAACCTGTGCTCGGTAATATCGGATCCCCAGACACGAGCGTCATCCAATACTACGAATGCATTACATGTTTCTTCACAAAATTCTTATATTATTTAAATGCAACATACAACATTACATCAAAGCAAAACCGTAAAAAAAGTTATTCCTCGAAAGTCTAAACTGTATTATAGATTTGCTTCGGGATTTTTAACACTAGAAAGTCAGCAAGAGTCCTATATTTTTAGATGTTTTCTTAAAATAAATTTATCTCTGATATATTTGACAGTTATTTTCAGTAGGAACCTTAAATATTTAGAAAATGTATTATATTTAATGCATTTCAAATTTCATATTTGCAGAGCAGAGTCGGTCAGTTCCGGAGAAAAAACAACTCGGAAAGTTCTAAGTATATCCGAAAAAGAATTAAAGCGTCTTAAAATTAAGTGTGAAAATAGTTCAGAATTATTTACGAGTACTGGTCAGTCTTAAATTTTTTTCATGATCTAATACGTGGCCTGGTTCAGTATTTTTAATCTCTTCTTCATCTTGATTAATAATTAATACCTTAGATATTAAATTTTGATTTATTTCATTTTTTCTGTATCTTTTGGTTTTGTTGAGCATAACTATTCATAAAATCCATTTTGTTCTCTTAATTTCACAGATTACATTCACCAGATGATCGAGAGCTTTAGAAAGAAAAACAAATAAAAGTATTTTATCTAACATTTCAATGAATTATGACAGCCTCCTTGTCAGTTTTTATTTAATTTAATTTTTTAAGTTGAAAACCATTTAATAAATTATAACAAATTACATAATGTAACCCATTGCAGTTTTCATTTTAGTATACCTAAAAAAGTCGTAGTATATTGCCTTTTAAATGAAAAAAACTGACAAAGAGGATGATCTATTTCAGTTAATGAAAAACAAATATATTGCGACTGATAATGTTTTCTACCTAATTATTTAAAATACCCCAGGTTTACAATCAGCCTCAATTTCTTTGAGCCAGTTAATAGAAATTGATTAATTGTATTGCATTGTTAACTTTTACGAAAAAATGTGAGTTTCTGTTGATATAATTTGAAAAAGTTTATTAAAGATTTTTTGTTTGCTTCTTGTAGATTATTATGGCATGTATGCCGGAAACCACTTAAATAGTGAAATTTTTATTAATTGACTAAAAGTAATTGTGAGTGGTTGAAAACCTGGGGTATTTTAAAACGTTAGAATTTAAGTTACAATCAGTCCTTTAAAAATTAATTCCGTTAGGGAAAAGTTTTCTGTAAAGTTACATTCTGAAGTACTGTTAACGATTGATGCAGGTCTTGGAGTTAAAATGATTCCTGTTTCAGATGGAGGACGAGGGTAACCATGGCAACGATGACACTCGCTGCTTCATATTGTCGACTCTGGCAGCTCTGCACACCTCCAGAGTGACGTGTCTGCTTTGCCAGTCATCGTTGGCTGTGTTCGATCGTTATCCTCTGCTGGACGGAACGTTCTTCCTCAGTCCTCGTCAGCATGCCAGCTGCTGCATTCAGGTATGGACCACTTCGCTCAGCTCAGCCGATGTTAGTGGTTTGAATGTGTGTTTGCTCAGAAAGAATCTCGTCTGCAGGTGAAGGTGGAGGGACGTACGCAGTACCTTTCTGCGGTGTGCATGTCCTGCTTGGAAGGTTGGGGCATCGGCCACACCCTGCGATGTCGCCACTGTGGAACAAAGTGGGACGGATCATCTCTTGTCCTAGGAACCATGTATTCGTACGACATATTCGCAGCCATGCATTGCTGCATCGAGCGATCAAAGGTTAGTGAAGACTCCTCTATATTACGTGTTCCATTACCCACTTATGCACTTTCGTCACGAAAACTTGGCAATCGGGTCCTAATAAATAAAAATGAAGCTATCTTTGCTTGTCCCGTATCGATTCCTATACCATTTATCTGATTGCGATTAATTTTCGTCACCCCGCCAATCAATAGATGAGTTACTTTTCGAGTCTCCCCCTTTCCGCCCAAATATGCCGCCCGCTCAACACGCAAACATTTTTTTTTCAACGAGTGAGTGTATCTGATATATAAACCATTAAATTTTCAAAGTCATATACTTCGGAAAAATACCCGTTTTTATTTATAATTCAACTTTGACAAGTTGAAATATTTTTCCCCTCCTCGAGTTACTGGTCTTCATTTCCTTAAGAATCTACCAGTAGGTTGCCCGGAGAATTTCCTTTAAAGAACCGGGAATACTTTCCGTTAAGGTAACGTGTTAATTTAATGTATTATGAAAAATTTTGATGGGATTAAGGTTATAATCCCAGTTAATTTGAAGCCAACCCCAAATAGAGAATCGGAACTTGCGCTCATTCCGCGCGCTGAGAGATATTTTTCTCGTAACGTAACCATAGAAAAATATGCGAAGGAGAAGTTCAAATCCGTAACAGCAGCATTTTGAAATCGAAATTGGAAGGCACGAGCACTCGGGTTCATTATTAACTGTCAATGATTTCTTTGTTTCATTTTATTATACTCCAGTCAACTGCCAAATAAATCGTGTTACCTTACTCTTTTATTTTTTTTAAAAAAAACAGGGTTTTTATTTGAAACGCCCTGTTATACCACACTCTTCCATTGCCGTTATTGAAAATGGATAAAGTCATCGTCTTTAGCTTAAGGGATTAATGGTTAAGAAGATAGCATTCTAGGTTAAATCACGTGTTGATCAAGAAATTAGTGTGGAAATAATTCGTTTTCCGGGATAATATAAATAAATACCAGGGCAACGTCGGGAACTCGCCTATTATGAAACAAAAGTGACTAAATACCCAATATAGTCAGAGGGTCACAGCCTATTGCCTATTATCTTGATTAACTTTAATTTTAGAAGCTTAACGACAGTACTTTTCGAAAAAAAAATTAAATCGAACATAATGGGGTGCAATATATAAGAACTGAAATTAAAATTGCAATAATATATTTATGAAATGACTGCCCTCCGGGATTTTGATCAATGACATATCGCTTCACGCAGCCAATCAACCGATGGGGTAGTCTGTCGACCAGTAACCGGAAGACTTTCGATGTTGCCGGGTAAAATTGTGTAATTATATTTTCAGAATTTTTTTTTCATTTTAATAAATCAATTACAGAATCTTTAGTATGCTATTGTTTTTGTCCCATTCAATATGAAGCACCATGCATGATTGGAGCTACGACAGAGGGAAGGACAGTTTCCTGGTCGCAGAGCTCCAAGTAGTTAAAACTCCATTGCGTGTTCCTCAGTGTGTGCTTGTTTGTGTTTCCCAGTGTGTGTCCGTGTTGTGTTTATATTGACTTTTGTCTATATACACTTTCTTTTACTAATTTATTTTAAGTTTATTTGTCTTTAATTATTTACTTTATTTTGTTCATTTTTAATTTTTAATGTATGACTTATCCTATTTCCTCAATCGAGGATTTCAAAGTCGTGGAACGGTTAATAAATAATGGCTCATTTAACTTGAGCTTTAAATAATTTACTATTAGATATGTCATACATTGTTTATCAGTTATTTGATTGTTTCTTGTTGTTTCGACAGTGCAACAACTGCCAGAAGCCGATGTTACACCCTCATCAACGCTTGAACTTCTTCTCGGACTACAGTCATCCCGTGCCGTGTCCTCATTGCAGATCTGTCGACACACACTTTGTAAAACCCTTGGCCTACTGCTACACCAGGGACATTTTGCAACCCTGGTCTTAACAACGCATCCCTGCATAGTCACCGTCAAATAAGAATGGAGCTCTTTTCTCCGCAACCACAACTCATTCGGGGTGAAATCATTTTCAGAACCCAAGATAGAAACCTTACTTCCCCGTAACTCCAACCATCCACTGCTTCTGAACTGAACAAAATGTTACACAGTGCACAAATCATCCCTCTCATACAAATATTGTTCTCCCCCTAACCACTCCAAGTTACAAATTCTCAAACATATAATCCTAAAAATACAATTTTAAAATGCACTTTTGATCCATATATTTAAATTATTTTTAAAATAATGTAATTGAAGTGTTTGTTGTTATAAGAATAACGAGAAAAAAATATGAAATTATAAACTGAAACACCTTGATATGTTAGTGTGTTGGGGAAAGAGTAAGAGTTACCGTGTTCAGAGTAATAATAAATGTGCATAATCATTTTATCATATTGCTTCACCCCCATAATGTATGGGTGTTTAATAATATTTAAAAAATACAAAAATGTAAAAAATAAATATATATAATGCTAAGTACAAAATATGATATGCTAGACTTCGGGGATTGGAAAGTTGGTAGCACGTTGGCATTGGATGAAGCCGAGCACAAAAAGGATAGTTTAATTTTCTTTCTTATTCTCAAATTTAAACTCCACCCGTAAAGGCCAAAAAGCATAATTTGAGAGTTTCTTCTCATTTATTTTTGTGCTGGGCAGTTTCCGATTACATGTAACCTGAAACAAATTCTCTATTAAACCGCTGGGATGGAGGTGTAGGTATATGTTCTCTGTTTTATTTGTAACATTGACAATATATTGTTCATCTATGTTAACATAGATTAATTTTCACTTTTTAGGGAGGCGTAGGGTTTTTATTAAATGGAAAAATAAATAATTGCCAGTGCCAATTTTTTTCTCACTACCAGCCTTACTATTACCACAGATGTAATAGTATTAAGTCTGTTTTTAAATAAAAAAAATAAGTTTTCCTAGAGGTAAGACTGCTTAGTTTTGTACAACTTTAAGTATATGCTTTGTGTGTTAAAAACAAAATGGAATATTTTCATTTCATTTATTTCTCTAAGAGAGAACACAATAATGTTAGAACAATTACTTTAAACAGTTGTCTGATTTATACAATTTTTTTCATGTAAGAAAATCAAAATGTTAGACTTTTGTGTGTGTGTGTGTTGGGAATGGAGGATGTTTAAACCTCTGTGATTGATTTAAGATTGTGATGAATTTGTTGTATTGTAAACATTTAATCTTCCTGTTTTGCCAAGAAAAAACAATTGTATTGTGACATTTGTAACATTTAGAACTTGGCACTATCTTTGACTTCCTAATTGTTAATTATTAGTGAATAATGATGACATTTACACCAGTTATCACTTGAAGGAAACGTGATTGAAAGGAAATATGCCCACGTTTATCCATTTACAAGAATGAAAGTGTCATTCTGAATATTTTAAATGTACTGTTACAATAATATATCAGTTTAACTGTAGAGCAGAAAAAGAAACATCCAATTTTACTCATGTTCTTACCAAAATCTTTTATGATGTAAAGAAAGATTTTTTATATATTAGAAGTTGATATATTAATACTATATTATAATATATATATAAAATATTAATATACAAGCCGGATCAATTTTAAAGATTGTTCCAATGTTGAATAAGCCTAATTCAGTAGTTTAGAACAAATATTTGAAGATGCATTTCTTTTCTGTTGTATATTGAGAGGGTGGAAGAACAATGTCTTAGTGAATTTATTAGTTTATTTTCAATTTTCTCATAAGGTTCCACATATCTTTATATTAATAAATACAAAACATTCTGTTTATTTTCCAGTGTTCAGATGAATACATAAATAAACTTCTCCTTTGATCACCATGCCTGAACATAATATTAAAAATAGTGTATTGTGTGCATGCCTCATTTGAATCCCTTTTTAAATACGTAACAATTTCTTCAAAAATTTCGACCTTCAGTTATCTAGGTCTTTGGTTTTCATTATAATTCTGATTAAAAGGTTTCATTGGTATTAATTTCTACTACATTTGCTTATAGGATAAATACTTAAAAGTACCTAGTACATGTCTAATAACCTCCTGATTAAAATTCACAAACAAATAATGTACAAAAGTTACAAAAAAGCCTTGACAAAAAAAACAAAGAAAAACCTTTGTACAAAGATAATGAACCTCAAACTCATTGAGTGTGGATGATTGTGAAGAAAAATAATTAGGCTTTAAAATAATTACAATATATATAGAAAGATTTATCTTACCATGAAGTATGTGTGTTTGTGAGAATGTTACAGAGACAAGTTGTCATTTCAAATATATTTGAGTAATGAAAATCCATTGTTACATAGTAATAATTATTTGTGTTTGTTTATGCAATTTTATTTTAAAGAATTTAGGATCAGTAAATGTGAAATATGTTACTTAATTTTTTTCTTCTGGAGAAATGTGAAAATAGAAATCATGCAGATGTGACTTTTCTATTCAATGTTTAAGAATTCACTGTAATGGCCTTCAATGACTGCCCTCTCATGGTGGAACAGTTTGTTGTTGTAACATAATCGTAGTGTAGGCTTATGTGCATGTAGTACTTGTGTAGAATTGCATTACTAAAAATAATGAAGTATTTCAAGTATATGCAGTTCATTCTTGTACATACGAAATACTTAGATTTATAGTGCAGATATATAGCATTGCCAAATAGATTTTTCAATACTTTTAATTTCTTCATTCCATCTGCTGCCACAAGTGTTATATAACTTAAAATGCATGTATCTGGCCTAACATTTTATAACATATTTGTAATACAACAGTTAAATAAGAGTATTTGGAATGTGCAGCTGAGACTTTTGTGGGAGAGGCCTAAGTAAACAATTGGAAATTAGTTGAAAAAAAAATGGTGCTGTTACAGACCAACTGTGGGAGTAGAAGAAAGAAACTATATCGAAACTATTTTATCACAGAAAGTAGTTAATGAAGGTTTGCTAGGGATAGGAATTTTTGTTCTTCCATGAATTGATAAGATGGGGAAAGGTAGGTTTGTAATTTGCAATTTTTGGCCATTTCTTAAAGCATCCGAACTGTATGCTGGTGGAGTGGACCAAGGATTACTCGGATGGCAAGGTACAGTCAGACTTTAGTGTAGTGAAGGCCTAGTTGTTTATAATAGCACTGCAATATAATTCTCTGAAATAAGATAACAAAGGAGAAGGAGATTCGAAGAAAAGAATTGAATCAATTGCTCACTTTTTTACAACATTTTGAAGTGTTAAAATGAATTAGAATGACCGGACATTTTACTACTTTAAGCTTGTTTACATTTTGTATAATGCACATCATGAAAATTTTCTTATTTCATCATAATATAACCAAAAATTTGGAAGAATTAATATGGTAAACAGTAAGTCAAAGGCAAAATCTCTGGATTACATTCACCGTGTATCTACTATACAAATTGCATTTCACTTAATAATCTTATTGAAATTTGCATAGGAAGTAGTGAACTCTGAAATAAGAATGATTTTTTTTCTTATAATCTTAAAAGAGTATATTGAGTGTACATATATTAATTACATGTGTATTGACTAATTTTTGATAATCTGTCGAAGCACAATTATGAACAATAACCAACAATTTTCTTTTTAATTTACGTTTATAGCACTACATTTTACTATTCTTCATGTAATAAAATAATTTGATATTAATCATTCAATAATATCAATTATTTTAGACATGTGGTGACACTTTATCCTTATTGGCTAATCGCATAGTTTGTAGTCGTTGGCGCACTTGGTGTCGTTGTTTCCTGATCACACCAACGGAGGGTTGGGCATGTGTGTTTGTGATATTGAATGCAAAGAAATGTGTCTATTGCAGGTATTTAACATTTCTCTATGTTTAAATTTTATTTTACTATTTAGAGGTAATTATTTTAATGAATACTGATTTTTAGTTAGGCGAAAGTGGTGTGTTGTTCAAAAAGATAAGATTACTAATTGTGGGTGTATGTTTGTCTGTGTGTTTGAAGAAATGGTTAACAATATTGTAAATATGATATATAGATAAGTACGTATATGTGAATAAATGATTTTTTTAAAGGGGAAGCTTAAAGTAGGGGGTTCCAAATCTTCACTGGATTCCAAATTTTAGTTCAGCCAGTCATATCCAAATATATAATCTCACATCGAAAATAATGTATTTATTTTTTATTGGGTTGTTCTTAGTTGGTTCGAGAAGTGCTGGAAAACCCCACGATTTCGCTTACCTTAATTTTTTCACGGGAGAAGGGCGGTGGTTCTCTACCTTATTTGAATTATTTCATTACTTTCGTATTAATTGCGTTTGGAGTCAGTAGGGATGTCGCTAGAAGATTGAGAAGGCACTCAGTGAGTATTATGCGAGTTTGAAAAATTTTAAGAAAGGTAAAATATAAATGTTTTCTATTTCCGACGCGTCCTCGTTTGTAAATTTTTGGTCGCAAAGGCTTTGTTCCTTGTAAAGAAACGCATGCTTTGGTATCGCAAACGTTTAGTAGATGGATATACACAGAATCTAGTGGAAAGTGTTCATAAAATAATAATAAAATACCTCTGATTGCAATAAATAACCTTTTCGCAGCCATGTCAACTACGTAGGAGGAAACCGCGACCCTTAAAATATGTTTTATGTCCAGGGGTTCGGAGTGTCTAGGTTTGTGTAATTTTTACATGTTTCCCTGATCATCGTAATCGCTTAAATATTTGGTTTGAACTATAAAAAGAAAATGTTTCCCTTTTGCCAGCTGGTCTTCTCTTCAACTCCACTGACAGTCATCTTGGAACTGTTTATAAAGGGTGCCCCCGCTCTCCCCACAACCCCCAAAAAGTACAAATTTTTGTAATAACCAAAATGTGTGTGAAAAGAAGATTAAAATATATATAGACTATATTATACAGAGTATAACTATAAAACGTTTTCGGTGTGAGCTTCTGTGTAGGTGGCTATTTATCATTCGTGATCGTGGCGTTACTTTTGTCGACTTGATTTTTTTTTTAATTTACGTTTCTCGCATGTGTTGGTGATCACGCCGTTTCTACATTTTCTCTCTATTGCTACTATTTGTATCACTCCAGTTTCAGTTCCCATCAGTCCTATAAAAATTCCAGTAATAAACAAGTAGACCTAAACCTAGAAGAGTGTTTGTTGTAACTAATCGACTTTTGAAGAATATTTCCCGGAAAGAAACGGAATGTTAATACTTGTAAATATTGTAATTGTGGATAAAATTATCAATACATTATTGGATAATATAATATTAATATGTACCTTTTTCGTGGCTGTTAAAATGTATGAAAATTTTTTATTATTTTTTTTACAAATGATAAATAGTAAACTTGGCCTAGTTTTTCGTCCCTTTGCTAATTTGTGCAATTTGTGAAACCACATTAATTTTTATTTTCGTACATAGCGATTCTTTTTGTTCTAAAAGTATGTTTTCATTCTTCTAATTGAAATTATTTTCTTAAAGTTTTATAGAAATTTGGTCTGTCAATGCTCAACAACTTTTGGACTTGTGGTTTCTCAATAAGAAAAACGTTTTAAAAGAAACGAAAATCTTTTGAAACATCTAGTCCATTATTTACTCTGCTTTCGAAAAAGAGAGAGAATATAAACTGTTAATCTTTTTTAAAAGAAAAAAAAAATATTGTTAATGATGTGAGTGGTAACTTTTTAAATCTTTTTAGAAACTATAAGTGAATAGGATTATTAATGTATTATAAAAATGAAGTACATTATATCAGGTAATGTTTTATATGATGGTTTTGGTGTCAATTGTAAAGAATTATAACAAATAAAAATATATGATGTGTAATCACTATTAATAAAAAATAAAACATTATGTTTAAAAGTATATGATATAAATATATATCAATGACGTTTGTATTGAATGATATTGTATTTTTTAAACTGTGGCAGTGTGTTGGTGCATATTTTGTAAATACACTTGAGCGCCTAACTATAGGCGAAGCTTTCTTTCGTTGTGTCCGAAAGCAAACGAGCTTTTCATGGCTTTTGTATGTTAGTTATATAAGAGTAATTACAAATAAACTTAACAATCGTCATGATTGCTTATGAATATTTTCTCGTGTGTTCTGTTATTTTCGATCCTCCTTCCTGTAATCCATGTTTCCTTCCCAAGAGGAAAGAATTTTTATTAAAATTTACTGTAGTTAGCGACTTGAATTCAGATGGCGTGGCCTTAAAATGATCACGTTCTGCTGGCCTGCGGAGAAAATTAATACAATCTAAGGGCTCCTAGGTATTTCCCTGCATCGCTTTCAGGTAAATCACCGGGTAGGATCCTTAAACTAAACCCGAGGGCCCCTAGTAAGCTCCTCGAGTGCCAATGTCTCCCTCCGCATTCTTCCTTTTCCCTTCCTATGGTATTATATGTCAGATTCCAGTTTCTGGCTCACCCTCATGTTGTCTGTTACCCAACATTATTTTACAGATATTGTATTATAGATCATCACTTCTCCACGACGTTACCACCGTTATTGATACTTTTTATTTAATAAAAATCCAGTTTTTGTATAACTCAGCCAAAACAAAATTCTTCTGGAATGGAAACAATTCCCGGTTCACATCATCAAGCTTTCTGAAATGTTTTCCATCAACCAAGGAATTTATTCAGATTAAAATCGGACTGTAGTGACTGTGTTCGAATTGTCCGCAACCAAACACTGCGTCAGATGTCATGAAAATGAGTACATACTGAAGGATAGAGATTTTTATACAGTCTCACATCTTTATCGTTTGTCGCATAACTTCTTTGTCTCGGAAAACATGTGCACTTGTTCTTCCGAGTGGAAAACGACGTTCGCTTAACTGTCTAATCCAATTCCTTATACACATCACCCAATTCTTGATTAATGGACGATGGTGTAAAATTATTTGAATTCAAAAAACAAAACACTGATTGGGCTTAATTATATTTCGAACCGATCTAATAAAAAATACAGAAAGTGACAATGGATGAAAGCTGCGTCTGATTTCTTAATGAACGGAGAGAGTAGTAACTTATGCTCAAATTCGCTAAATTTGATCAAACAAACAATTTCTGAAAATATATTTAGAAAATTTCGATTGAATTTGTTACTTAATCTAATTAAGAATATAAGGTCAATGAGAGTACTAAAAAGAATGGCAAAACTGTAAAAGGTGTATGAGTTGAAAAATAAATAAATGCAATGATTTATATTTTTCACACGACTATTCTCACAAAACTAATATTAAAAAAATTAGAATAGTAGTTAATATGGTTGACTTTGTTTTCCTTATTTTCCTTTCTTAATGCTACAAAACCCACGTGTCATTAATAGAGATCACTCCAGTTATGAAAATTATGGACGATTCAACACAGAAAAAGAACCGCAAATAATCTTAAATGATCACTATGGTCATTTTAGATATTGAAGGAGATACATATACTAGGTCAGCTCAATATTAATTATAACGACAATAAATACTGATGTAAACAAGGTTCATGGCACCTTGAGCATAAAGTTTCGTGGCAAAAACTTGATCTTTATTTTCGGACTTATGGGCTCAAATGCAAAAAAGGTTTCACTATTCAAAAAAAAGGCACTTGTAGAGAGACTCAACCTTTAATTCTAAGGTACCAGCTACGCCATTTATTCGATATCTTAATTATGTACATTAAAAAGTTGCAGATTTCATGATTATTTACTATAAAGTCCACATAACTACTCGTCTTCAAGTATTTAAAATACCACGAAATCAAAAAGCTTTGCGTATGAGTCGTTACATTATGAAATGATAACAATCTGAATCACTATGCATCATCAGGTGACTTTTATTAAATGTAAGTAATTTTAGGTATTGCCTTATATCGATCAGATATAAATTAAAGTAAAGCGCGATGTCCTGTTTGAGTTATAAACCTATCAGGGTCATGCGTTTTTTTCAAAATTAACGGCAGTAGTAGATCCTTGTAAGTTCAAGTTCCGTAAGATATCCGTTGCTGAAGGAGAAAGCAATCCACAGGTGGAATTGTTTTTAATAACAACAATTGTACGTTTTTGACAAAGAGGTTGACGTCCATGGCTCTGTGGCTGAGATACTAAAGGCGTTAACTTCGAAATCTAAATCTACGATTTCGAATCCTGAAGCTTTTAACATTTATAATTCAGGAAAGCACCTGTAGACCATTTCAATATTTACGTCGAAAAAATACAAACGTCATTTATCTATAACTCAATTACTAAACTCCAGGATTCGTATTTTAATAAATAAAGGTCAAAATTAATACCACAGTTCAGATATTTTTATGAGGCCACTCACGAACAATCAAAATGGCTAATTAGTGACCGTTGTGGTTTCGTGAATACAGCATTCTGGGTTCAAAACAAATCGCTCGTTTATAGTATTTAATATATTCCTTGTAAAAGTTTTAATTTATACAAGTCCTATTTAATACCATTCTTCAGATAGTATAATGCAGCCTCTCTTCGAAAATCACTGTGGCTCAGTGGTCACCGTTGTGGTCTTATGAACACACCTTTCCGGGTTCAAATCCTAAGACTGGTTTATAATTTTTAGTTTAGTCCTCGTAAACGTTTAAATTTATACAAGTCTTCGTTAACACCCCTCTTCATATAGTTTAATGCAGTCTGTATTCAACGAACACTGTGGCTCAGTGGTCACCGTTGAGGTCTTGTGAATACAGCTTTCTGGGTTCAAAACCAACCTCTCATTTTGAATATTTAGTTTACTTCTCGTAAACGTTTTAAATATAAAAGTCAACATTATTTACACTCTTCAGATACTTTAATGCAGCTTCTCTTCAGCGATCACAGTGGCTGAGTGGTCACCGTTGTCGTCCCGTGAATCCAGCTATCTGGGTTCTAAACCAACGACTTCGTCGGCTTTTTTAGTTTAGACCTCGTAAACGTTTAAATTTATACAAGTCCTCATCAACGCCACTTTTCATATAGTTTAATGCAATCAGACTTCCACGAACACAGTAGCTCAGTGGTCACCGTTGAGGTCTTGCGAATACAGCTTTCTGGGTTCAAAACTAACTACTGTTTTCGAATTATTAGTTTACTCTTCGTGAATGTTTTAATTTGTACAAGTACAAATTCAAATCCCTCTTCAGATACTTTAATGCACCTTCTCTTCAACGAACACAGTGGCTCAGTGGTCAACGTTGTGGTCCACTGAATACAGTATTGCAGGTTCAAATCTAACCTATCGCAGAATTTTGTAACTCTATGTATAAGTTTTACTTTTTTTCTGTTTACGTTTAACCTCCTTGCTTCTTCTACTATCCGAGTATTATAGCAAGAAATTTTGTTGGCAAAAGATTCTTTTTGAAGCGTTCAACCTTCTTGGTCTTTCTACTATCCTATTATTCTATAATTTCTGAAAATTTTGTTCGTAATAGCCTAAGGTTCAAAACATAGTATATAACAGGGGAGCATATTAGTAATGGAGGTTTTACAGTCTCATTTAGAATTTTTAGTTTAGTCCTCGTAAACGTTTAAATGTATACAAGTCAACATTATTTACCCTCTTCAGATACTTTAATGCAGTTTCTCTTCAACGAACAGAGTGGCTCAGTGGTCAACGTTGTGGTCCCGTGAATCCAGCTGTCTGGGTTCTAAACCAACGACTGCTTCAGAATTTTTAGTTTAGACCTCGTAAACGTTTAAATTTATACAAGTCTTCGTTAACACCCCTCTTCATATAGTTTAATGCAGTCTGTATTCAACGAACACTGTGGCTCAGTGGTCACCGTTGAGGTCCTGTGAATACAGCTTTCTGGGTTCAAAACCAACCTCTCATTTTGAATATTTAGTTTACTTCTCGTAAACGTTTTAAATATAAAAGTCAACATTATTTACACTCTTCAGATACTTTAATGCAGCTTCTCTTCAACGATCACAGTGGCTGAGTGGTCTCCCTTGTGGTCTCTTAAATACAGCATCCTGAGTTCAAAACCAAACACTCATTTGGATTTTTCGTTTAATTCTCGTAAACGTTTTAATTTGTTCAAGACAACATTATTTACACTCTTCAGATACTTTAATGCAGCTTCTCTTCAGCGATCACAGTGGCTGAGTGGTCACCGTTGTCGTCCCGTGAATCCAGCTATCTGGGTTCTAAACCAACGACTTCGACGGCTTTTTTAGTTTAGACCTCGTAAACGTTTAAATTTATACAAGTCCTCATCAACGCCACTTTTCATATAGTTTAATGCAATCAGACTTCCACGAACACAGTAGCTCAGTGGTCACCGTTGAGGTCTTGCGAATACAGCTTCTGGGTTCAAAACTAACTACTGTTTTCGAATTATTAGTTTACTCTTCGTGAATGTTTTAATTTGTACAAGTACAAATTCAAATCCCTCTTCAGATACTTTAATGCACCTTCTCTTCAACGAACACAGTGGCTCAGTGGTCAACGTTGTGGTCCACTGAATACAGTATTGCAGGTTCAAATCTAACCTATCGCAGAATTTTTGTAACTCTATGTATAAGTTTTACTTTTTTTCTGTTTACGTTTAACCTCCTTGCTTCTTCTACTATCCGAGTATTATAGCAAGAAATTTTGTTGGCAAAAGATTCTTTTTGAAGCGTTCAACCTTCTTGGTCTTTCTACTATCCTATTATTCTATAATTTCTGAAAATTTTGTTCGTAATAGCCTAAGGTTCAAAACATAGTATATAACAGGGGAGCATACTAGTAATGGAGGTTTTACAGTCCTTCGGGAAAAGTTTGCGAGCGTTTTATAAAGTACTTCTAATAGGGGAGCAGAACAGTAATGGAGGTAGCACTGTCTTTCGAGATCCGAACCACGTGGTACAGCGGATCCTATTTGAGTAATGGAAGAAATAGACAAGTTTCATGCCTTTGCCAAACACTCCTGCACCAACGACCTAAACCTACAGTTCATGTTGCCCATATATTATTATATAAATCTTTACAAAGTGCAGTATTCATATTTTAATATGACGTCCACATTACTACAGTGCATCAGCTATTATAACGAAAGCAATTCGCAAGTATCACGGTGGCGTAGTGGTCAACGGCGTGGTCTTGTGTTCCCAACCACGTGGGAACGAATCCAGCCATTGGCATGTATTTTTACCTTTAAACTTGTGTTTATATTTTAATCAGTGTGCTTTTTGAGGTGAATTTGAATTCAGCCCAATAACACGAACTATTGGCTCAGGGTGATGAGACTAGAAAGAAACGCCATTTATCTGCGAACTGAAGTACTATAAATACTGAACTGCAGGATTCGTCTTTAAATTTACACAAGTCCATTTTAATAACGCTCTTCAGATTCTTTAAAGCTCTCAGCTACCGTAAAACGCGGTGGCTGAATGGTCACCGTTGTGGTCTCTTGAGCACTGCTTTCTGGGTTCAAAACCAACCTCTCATTTAGAATTTTTAGTTTAGTCCTCGTAAACGTTTAAATGTATACAAGTCAACATTATTTACCCTCTTCAGATACTTTAATGCAGTTTCTCTTCAACGAACAGAGTGGCTCAGTGGTCAACGTTGTGGTCCCGTGAATCCAGCTGTCTGGGTTCTAAACCAACGACTGCTTCAGAATTTTTAGTTTAGACCTCGTAAACGTTTAAATTTATACAAGTCTTCGTTAACACCCCTCTTCATATAGTTTAATGCAGTCTGTATTCAACGAACACTGTGGCTCAGTGGTCACCGTTGAGGTCCTGTGAATGCAGCTTTCTGGGTTCAAAACCACCTCTCATTTTGAATATTTAGTTTACTTCTCGTAAACGTTTTAAATATAAAAGTCAACATTATTTACACTCTTCAGATACTTTAATGCAGCATCCCTTCAACGATCACAGTGGCTGAGTGGTCTCCCTTGTGGTCTCTTAAATACAGCATCCTGGGTTCAAAACCAAACACTATTGGATTTTTCGTTTACTTCTCGTACACGTTTTAATTTGTTCAAGACAACATTATTTACCCTCTTCAGATACTTTAATGCAGCTTCTCTTCAGCGATCACAGTGGCTGAGTGGTCACCGTTGTCGTCCCGTGAATCCAGCTATCTGGGTTCTAAACCAACGACTTCGACCGCTTTTTTTAGTTTAGACCTCGTAAACGTTTAAATTTATACAAGTCCTCATCAACGCCACTTTTCATATAGTTTAATGCAATCAGACTTGCACGAACAAAGTAGCTCAGTGGTCACCGTTGACGTCTTGCGAATACAGCTTTCTGGGTTCAAAACTAACTACTGTTTTCGAATTATTAGTTTACTCTTCGTGAATGTTTTAATTTGTACAAGTACAAATTCAAATCCCTCTTCAGATACTTTAATGCACCTTCACTTCAACGAACACAGTGGCTCAGTGGTCAACGTTGTGGTCCCCTGAATACAGTATTGCAGGTTCAAACCGAACCTATCGCAGAATTTTGTAACTCTATGTATAAGTTTTACTTTTTTTCAGTTTACGTTTAACCTCCTTGCTTCTTCTACTATCCGAGTATTATAGCAAGAAATTTTGTTGGCAAAAGATTCTTTTTGAAGCGTTCAACCTTCTTGGTCTTTCTACTATCCTATTATTCTATAATTTCTGAAAATTTTGTTCGTAATAGCCTAAGGTTCAAAACACAGTATATAACAGGGGAGCATACTAGTAATGGAGGTTTTACAGTCCTTCGGGAAAAGTTTGCGAGCGTTTTATAAAGTACTTCTAATAGGGGAGCAGAACAGTAATGGAGGTAGCACTGTCTTTCGAGATCCGAACCACGTGGTACAGCGGATCATATTTGAGTATTGGAAGAAATAGACAAGTTTCATGCCTTTGCCAAACACTCCTGCACCAACGACCTAAACCTACAGTTCATGTTGCCCATATATTATTATATAAATCTTTACAAAGTGCAGTATTCATAATTTAATATGACGTCCACATTACTACAGTGCATCAGCTATTATAACGAAAGCAATTCGCAAGTATCACGGTGGCGTAGTGGTCAACGGCGTGGTCTTGTGTTCCCAACCACGTGGGAACGAATCCACCCATTGGCATGTATTTTTACCTTTAAACTTGTGTTTATTTATTAATCAGTGTGCTTTTTGAGGTGAATTTGAATTCAGCCCAATAACACGAACTATTGGCTCAGGGTGATGAGACTAGAAAGAAACGCCATTTATCTACGAACTGAAGTACTATAAATACTGAACTGCAGGATTCGTCTTTAAATTTACACAAGTCCATTTTAATAACGCTCTTCAGATTCTTTAAAGCTCTCAGCTACCGTAAAACGCGGTGGCTGAATGGTCACCGTTGTGGTCTCTTGAACACTGCTTTCTGGGTTCAAAACCAACCTCTCATTTAGAATTTTTAGTTTAGTCCTCGTAAACGTTTAAATGTATACAAGTCAACATTATTTACCCTCTTCAGATACTTTAATGCAGTTTCTCTTCAACGAACAGAGTGGCTCAGTGGTCAACGTTGTGGTCCCGTGAATCCAGCTGTCTGGGTTCTAAACCAACGACTGCTTCAGAATTTTTAGTTTAGACCTCGTAAACGTTTAAATTTATACAAGTCTTCGTTAACACCCCTCTTCATATAGTTTAATGCAGTCTGTATTCAACGAACACTGTGGCTCAGTGGTCACCGTTGAGGTCCTGTGCATGCAGCTTTCTGGGTTCAAAACCAACCTCTCATTTTGAATATTTAGTTACTACTCGTAAACGTTTTAAATATAAAAGTCAACATTATTTACACTCTTCAGATACTTTAATGCAGCTTCTCTTCAACGATCACAGTGGCTGAGTGGTCTCCCTTGTGGTCTCTTAAATACAGCATCCTGAGTTCAAAACCAAACACTCATTTGGATTTTTCGTTTAATTCTCGTAAACGTTTTAATTTGTTCAAGACAACATTATTTACCCTCTTCAGATACTTTAATGCAGCTTCTCTTCAGCGATCACAGTGGCTGAGTGGTCACCGTTGTCGTCCCCTGAATCCAGCTATCTGGGTTCTAAACCAATGACTTCGACGGTTTTTTTTGTTTAGACCTCGTAAACGTTTAAATTTATACAAGTCCTCATCAACGCCACTTTTCATATAGTTTAATGCAATCAGACTTCCACGAACACAGTAGCTCAGTGGTCACCGTTGAGGTCTTGCGAATACAGCTTTCTGGGTTCAAAACTAACTACTGTTTTCGAATTATTAGTTTACTCTTCGTGAATGTTTTAATTTGTACAAGTACAAATTCAAATCCCTCTTCAGATACTTTAATGCACCTTCACTTCAACGAACACAGTGGCTCAGTGGTCAACGTTGTGGTCCACTGAATACAGTATTGCAGGTTCAAATCTAACCTATCGCAGAATTTTGTAACTCTATGTATAAGTTTTACTTTTTTTCTGTTTACGTTTAACCTCCTTGCTTCTTCTACTATCCGAGTATTATAGCAAGAAATTTTGTTGGCAAAAGATTCTTTTTGAAGCGTTCAACCTTCTTGGTCTTTCTACTATCCTATTATTCTATAATTTCTGAAAATTTTGTTCGTAATAGCCTAAGGTTTAAAACATAGTATATAACAGGGGAGCATACTAGTAATGGAGGTTTTACAGTCCTTCGGGAAAAGTTTGCGAGCGTTTTATAAAGTACTTCTAATAGGGGAGCAGAACAGTAATGGAGGTAGCACTGTCTTTCGAGATCCGAACCACGTGGTACAGCGGATCCTATTTGAGTAATGGAAGAAATAGACAAGTTTCATGCCTTTGCCAAACACTCCTGCACCAACGACCTAAACCTACAGTTCATGTTTCCCATATATTATTATATAAATCTTTACAAAGTGCAGTATTCATATTTTAATATGACGTCCACATTACTACAGTGCATCAGCTATTATAACGAAAGCAATTCGCAAGTATCACGGTGGCGTAGTGGTCAACGGCGTGGTCTTGTGTTCCCAACCACGTGGGAACGAATCCAGCCATTGGCATGTATTTTTACCTTTAAACTTGTGTTTATATATTAATCAGTGTGCTTTTTGAGGTGAATTTGAATTCAGCCCAATAACACGAACTATTGGCTCAGGGTGATGAGACTAGAAAGAAACGCCATTTATCTGCGAACTGAAGTACTATAAATACTGAACTGCAGGATTCGTCTTTAAATTTACACAAGTCCATTTTAATAACGCTCTTCAGATTCTTTAAAGCTCTCAGCCAGCGTAAAACGCGGTGGCTGAATGGTCACCGTTGTGGTCTCTTGAACACTGCTTTCTGGGTTCAAAACCAACCTCTCATTTAGAATTTTTAGTTTAGTCCTCGTAAACGTTTAAATGTATACAAGTCAACATTATTTACCCTCTTCAGATACTTTAATGCAGTTTCTCTTCAACGAACAGAGTCGCTCAGTGGTCAACGTTGTGGTCCCGTGAATCCAGCTGTCTGGGTTCTAAACCAACGACTGCTTCAGAATTTTTAGTTTAGACCTCGTAAACGTTTAAATTTATACAAGTCTTCGTTAACACCCCTCTTCATATAGTTTAATGCAGTCTGTATTCAACGAACACTGTGGCTCAGTGGTCACCGTTGAGGTCCTGTGAATGCAGCTTTCTGGGTTCAAAACCAACCTCTCATTTTGAATATTTAGTTTACTTCTCGTAAACGTTTTAAATATAAAAGTCAACATTATTTACACTCTTCAGATACTTTAATGCAGCTTCTCTTCAACGATCACAGTGGCTGAGTGGTCACCGTTGTCGTCCCGTGAATCCAGCTATCTGGGTTCTAAACCAACGACTTCTACGGCTTTTTTAGTTTAGACCTCGTAAACGTTTAAATTTATACAAGTCCTCATCAACGCCACTTTTCATATAGTTTAATGCAATCAGACTTCCACGAACACAGTAGCTCAGTGGTCACCGTTGAGGTCTTGCGAATACAGCTTTCTGGGTTCAAAACTAACTACTGTTTTCGAATTATTAGTTTACTCTTCGTGAATGTTTTAATTTGTACAAGTACAAATTCAAATCCCTCTTCAGATACTTTAATGCACCTTCTCTTCAACGAACACAGTGGCTCAGTGGTCAACGTTGTGGTCCACTGAATACAGTATTGCAGGTTCAAATCTAACCTATCGCAGAATTTTGTAACTCTATGTATAAGTTTTACTTTTTTTCTGTTTACGTTTAACCTCCTTGCTTCTTCTACTATCCGAGTATTATAGCAAGAAATTTTGTTGGCAAAAGATTCTTTTTGAAGCGTTCAACCTTCTTGGTCTTTCTACTATCCTATTATTCTATAATTTCTGAAAATTTTGTTCGTAATAGCCTAAGGTTTAAAACATAGTATATAACAGGGGAGCATACTAGTAATGGAGGTTTTACAGTCCTTCGGGAAAAGTTTGCGAGCGTTTTATAAAGTACTTCTAATAGGGGAGCAGAACAGTAATGGAGGTAGCACTGTCTTTCGAGATCCGAACCACGTGGTACAGCGGATCCTATTTGAGTAATGGAAGAAATAGACAAGTTTCATGCCTTTGCCAAACACTCCTGCACCAACGACCTAAACCTACAGTTCATGTTTCCCATATATTATTATATAAATCTTTACAAAGTGCAGTATTCATATTTTAATATGACGTCCACATTACTACAGTGCATCAGCTATTATAACGAAAGCAATTCTTAAGTATCACGGTGGCGTAGTGGTCAACGGCGTGGTCTTGTGTTCCTAACGATGTGGCTACTAATCCAACTGTTGGCATGTATTTTTATCTTTATACTTGTGTTTATTAAATAATCAGTGTTATTTTTGAGGTGAATTTGATTTCAGCCAAATAAGAAGAACTAGGAAGAAACACCATTTATCTAAAAATTCAAGTACTATAAATACTGAGCTGTAGGATACGTCTTTTAATTTACACAAGTCCACAATATATTTCCCTCTTCAGATTCTTTAAAGCTCCTAGCCTCCGTAAAACGTGGTGGCTGAATGGTCACCGTTGTGTTGTCTTGAATACACCTTTCTGGGTTCAAGACCAACCTCTCATTTAGAATTTTTAGTTTACGTTTCGTAAACGTTTTAATTTGTACAAGTGAACATTATGTATCCTCTGCAGATTATTTAACGCTACCTCTCTCCAACGAACACAACGTGCGAGTGGTCACCGTTGTGGTCTTGGTGAACACAGCTTTCTGGATTCAAATCTAACGACAGCTTTAGAATTTTTAGTATACTTCTCGTAAACGGTTTAATTTTTTCAAGTCCTCATTAATAACCCTCTTCACATAGTTTATTGCAGCCTATATTCGATGATCACAGTGGCTGAGTGGTCACCGTTGTGGTCTTAGGAATAGAGCTTTCTGGATTCCAAAGTAACTACTGGTTTAGGATATTTAGTTTAGTCCTAGTGAACGTTTTAATTTATTCAAGTACACTTCAGTAACCCTCTTCAGATACTTTAATGCAGCCTGCTTTCGAACTCGCTGTGGCTAAGTGCTCAACGTTTTGGTCCGGTGAATACTGTATTGCAGGTTCAAACCGAACTTATCCCAGCATTTTGTAACTTAATGTATTAGTTTTACTTTTTTTCTCGTTACGTTTAAGCTCCTAGCTTCTTCTACTATCCGAGTATTATAGGAAGAAATTCTGTTGGCAAAAGATTTATTTTGAAGCTTTAATCCTCCTTGGTCCGTATACTACCCTATTATTACTGAAAAAGTTCGCAATGGCCTCTGGTATAAAAGAATTAGTTATGTATGATGAGTTTTTTTCACTTATGTTGGTTATTTCTTATATAAATGACGTTTAACGGCCCTCCGGGTTTATATGTATTCCTTCCTGCGAAATAAAATGTCGAGATACCAATTTTTTTAATATAAAACAATAAACTATGTAACGTTCCATTTAGTCCTTATTATAGATTTATTACTTGAAGAAAACGTGTTAGTTGATTGATGGCTAGAGCAATTTGACAGATTGTTTTTACTACTGCGTACAGCATAACGAAAGTTGCTACGCTTGACTCCGTTAGTTGTGTTTATTTGTTATTTTTCAAAAATTTTCGTCGTTGAACATGAAAGTATTATCCTATAATAATGTGTCAATTATAATATTATATGAAAAATGTTTGAATCTTCGAGTTTGGGAAAAAGGATGGATATTAAATGGTTCCGGAAAGGAAAGTAAGAAAGCAGTCGTCAGACTTTTTTTTCTCGTGCCATATTGTTTATGTTATAGTAGATATTTCGAACTCTGGCTGTAATCAGTGGATTATGCAAAGTCCTACAAAATTTCCTGAAGTAAAACAATTGTAATTTTTTTTGTATAATTCAGCCCAATATCGATTTCAATTCAGAACTATTTGCATTCTTATCAATCCAAGTAGAAGATATCCAGGATAAATTATGAAAAAACAATAAACTTACAAGTTGTAAGAATTTATTGATCACTCCAATAGAAATTATTAAAAACTTACTTTTAGTCTATTAATACTCTCACTTTTTGTGTGTATGATTAAAAATATTTATTTATTTACCAAACTTATTTTTTTCATAGTTACTGTTTAAACTTCTGTATCTGAATGATTAGTTATGCGACTGTAAATCTATCGAGTTATGCAAATAAACAGGAAACATTTTAAATTCTAACTTTATTCAGATTTATATGGAAAAATTTCAAATCGCTTACCATACAAAGAAGTCAAATTACAAAATTTTGTATTTCAACAAAATTAACTTCTCCTAATTTCTTTTAATACACACAGGAAAAAATCACTGCATGTAATTTAGAATTTAAAAATACTTGTAATATAAATTTAGTATACTGATTTTAAATACAATACAAATAATGGCCAAAAGTCAGAAACCAAAACGTTATGTCCCCAACTTTCGGAATCTCTTCAGTTCATTAATTAAAATCTTACTAACATATTTTCAACAGCTTCTAGCCTTCATTTTGATGGCCATATTATTCTGTACGTTCTCAGTGAAAAGACTTAAACTTACTCCATTGATAATGAACTAAATAATTTCTGTAATGTGAGGACGTTTATGTCCAGTTCTTTAATGAATTGTCGTGATTTTTGGTATATAAACGTCCAAAAATATATGTTAAGTTTATAAATAAAAATACGGCCACATATGACGGTAAACAAATCTATATAAATAGGAACAACGTTTCTTTCGTGATTTAAATTTCCAAATGTATTGTTTCTATTTTTTAAACATTTCCAAACTTCGGCCAGAAACAAGAATGAGGCAGTGATTCAGGGTTACAGTAGTTAAGAGAAAAGTCAATTAATTGCTTCAGAGCGACTAAAAGGTTTCCAAACGTATAAACTCCGAAATACCGTTTAAAGAGTGAAACTTGATAAAGGACGCATTAATGGAAATTGAAAAGCTGGGATACAAAGGTTTTTTTACTGTGTTGTATCCGCTTTTCAATGCATATTTTCTACCTGTCACATTACACAGGTGACCACGCGTCCTAAAATTGGCTTTTGCTTATCACGAGTTTAAGAGTCAAGGGGGTTTGAAGCTTGAATACAACACCGAGCCCAAATGTGATGTTTCATACAGAAAAATTAATTAAACAACATAGTTGTCTCTAGGTAAACGTAGTCTCTGACTTGATACACAATTATTGAGTACGTGTTCTCTAGACGTTTAGTTAATGCGTTTTTAAATATTTACTCCAACCATCTAAACATACGGTTTATACCGTAGCTCTTATGTGTTTTAAATTTCAATATTAAAGTTTATTAAACCTGTAACCATATTAGAAACCTTCCTTATTAGTATAATCTTAATAATATTTAAACTATTAAAAACTATTAAAAAAATGTATTATTGACTACTAATCTTATTGCCACAATTTTGACCACACTGAAAGGTAGAAATTTGATCATGGAGGATAAAACTTGACGTATCACACGCCTTCTATAAATTGTAAAAATGGAAACATCGGGTTTACTTTGACGTTTCTGAATTTATAATCACAGATTGAGCCTTAAACTACAATCTAAAGTAATTACTTACTTATCAAACCATTTTATTTTAAAACGCTTCAAGGGTAAAGTCATTAGCGACTTCATATTACAATTACATGCATTTTAAACTATATATATATATTACGTTGTATATTTTATTTAATTATCTGAATTAATTTACAATAATAGGCAACAGATCCTGAGATATTCGCAAGGCACCTTTTAGGTGGCCATTGTTCAATACGTGTAGGTGGGTCATCGTGGAATACTCACTTCTGACTGACTGAAAATAAGATAAATTTATGAATTAATAACGTTGACATTTGAGTGAGTTTCAGGATCTATTTGCACCCTCCTCAAAGTTAAAGCCTCTGTAAAGTAAAATAATAAACTACATGAAATAAAATCATTCAAAGTTTTAGAAAAACATATAAAAACAAGTGAGCAACTCACTATCAAATAAATAAAGCGAATTAACAACTCAGAAACGTCCACAAGCAATTCCAATGTTAGTTCACTTTAATTATTTGAAAATATGTTATTATACATGTTTGTCATTTAATGTAGCTTTTTTTTATTCCACATAATTTTTAACCTTGAGCAGGGTAAATAAACCCGTAATAAAAAGCCATTGGCTCTCAAAGGTCGTTTTATGAATTCAGTATATATATAAAACAGACGCAAAATATTTATCTATAAAGATTTGTATAATATTGTTAATTTATCTAATGAAGGGTACGATTAAAGAAATTATTGTGTACTATTTTTAAAAATCTGAAAATAACTTTCAACCATATTCCTTGTAATTTCTACTGCGTAAGTACTTGGAAACGTTTACTTTTGCGAGCGTCGGTTGTAGTAGGTGTGTTAGCATTTCGGAATATGCATTAGAATAATTAATGTCTCAATAAAGGAAATAAAACAAAAATATGGGAATTTGAAATCTGAAACAATAACAGCATATGCTTCTGAGTTTCAAAGAAGATATCAAAAGTAGATTAATAGAGAAAGGAGAAAGAAACAATATAGAAGAGAAATGGCACTCTCGAAGGAAGAAATGATTGCACAAAAACTAGGAAGAATAGTTCAGACCAATAGTAAAGCATGGAAAATACAAAAAATAATAAAAATGATTGATGAAAAGCGTAAGTATAAAAATGCAAGTGAAGAAACTATTAAAGATTTTGAAGAGGACAGGAATAAAAAATCTGGAAAGAAGGATTGTACATAAACTCTACAGAAGGCATTCAACAGTAATTAGAAATAATCTGCTGCTGCCGTGGCACTGCCTGAAACACCAATGTGAAAGGACGGGATTAGTTTCAGTTGAACTAAATGAACGTAGATTCTTAACAGAAATAGCTTCTCGAAAACTTTCGGGAGCAAGGAGTTCGGCCGGTTATTGCTGCGTTACTTTCCAGTCTTCGGCACAACGCACACGATGGTGTGCCTCCAGGCTCAAAAGGGCGTTGATGACTCAGCGGCCTCCAGCGGTAGATTCCTTAACTTCTGTATAGAACAACCGATGAAGGAAGTTAAAATGAAATATGGAAAAGGAATCATACGGCAAGGAGAAGAAAAAACCCTACGCTTGATATCAGAGGAAGACTTTGAAAACATAATAAATGCCATGAAAGTGGTGTGGTCCTGGACAATAGGCCACATTAAATTAATGAGGGTCTTGTAAAATGGGGATTAGAGGAAAATGTGTGGGAAGAACAGAAAAGGGAGGCAAATGACGGAATACGCTAAGCAGATTATGAAGGATTTGGGTTGTGCTAGTTATGCGGAAATAAAAAGCCTTGGATCCATTAGTCCTCTATTGAGGAAATAGGACAAGTCAAAGAATATGTTACATATCACACTAAGAATACAAATATAAGAAACAAAATATGGATACAACATATGAGTATAGAAAACTATGTATAAATAATAATGTATATATAAATAAAATAAAGCAAAGCAAACAAAATATGAATACAACCTATCAAGAATATGAGTACAAAACAATAAGAGAGATAGTAAAAGAAACTATGTATACAATGATAGACAAATTAAAGAAAGCATACATAACATATACAAAAGATATAATTTCTGGATAAACAATGTCAATTTGGAACTCTATATCGGTATAATAGATCCACGCACTTCACACGCATAAACACTTCACAATACACTACACTTTGAAACACACGTGTGTAGATCCGTGGGAAATCAGGCTCCAGCAGATCTCGTCAATTTAGGTCATGAAACAAAGAAGAAAAGACCGTTAATGATATTGTTTGCATATGATGAACACTGATTCAGCACTTTTGCAAAAATAGACTTTAATTACTTTCAGCAATGGAGGTTTTTATCAAACCAGCCTTAGGACTGAACACCACCACAACAACATTAGAACTAATGGTTTAATTTTAACGCAGTTGCTGACAACATACAACGTCATTGAAATTTATTGAAATAATTTATTCAATTAGAAAGCAAAGAATGTTTCATTCATTTTTATCTCAATTCTATCCGTGGAATGAAAGTTTTTTAGACAAAGCCTTGGAGTGATAATTATTCTATAATGGTATACTTAGTGTGTTTCAACCGACCGGGCAATGAGAGTGATTTGAGGGACAACCCTCGGTGAAATTCAATTACGCGCTGCGTGTTTGAGATAGGCAGGAGTCTACGTATAGTATGAAATACGCCGATCAGCTTGACCAAGTTCTGACAAGAGCGTAGGAATTATATACATTAGGAAACTTACCTCGCTGGAGTTAATATTCCCTATTAACTACAAAACTGTTGAGAACTATTTCAGTCTGACAGGCGAGCGATGTGTGAAATACGGATTAATTTAAGGGAGTCCATAATATCGGTGAACACTTGCTACAACTTATGGCATTCAACGTCACAGTTCAGTTCTCCCTGACATTGACTGTAATGAAAATACAAATAGTCCAGGTAATCTGACTAGTTTCTTTACGAATAATACCCATATATTGTTTCAAGATACGACTTTATTAATCTGTATGAATTAAAATATGCATGTCAAATTGAGTTTAAATTTATTACAATCGAAAACTAATATAAATTTGTTTAAAAAATAATGTTATTAGGACAAAAATAATATTATTAGATCAAAAAATAACTATATAAATAAATCTAGATGAGCTACTTCCTTTCATAACCGTGATCATTAAGATATTTAAATAAGGTCATTAAATATTCATAAAAAAACTCAAATAATTATGTAGCAAAATGAAATACGTTCATAAAAGTGTACTTGCTACAACAATTTCATATATATGCTACCTTTATAATACAACTCGCTGTGTCCGTCACATTTTTTCGACGCCTGTAATATAAATCTCACAAATGAAGGCTGAAAATAAAACGTTTAATTTAGAGAAGATTAGTCAATAAAGACATAATAAATAATTATAAAATTACAAAAAGGTCACAAATTGAAAATATAAAATTGTACGTTTAAAATTAGTTCTTTTTTTAGTTTTGTTATATTAAAAAGTTATTTTCAATGAGTATTTACGTATGCGTTAAATTCACTTATCGTGGATTATACAATTAAAAATATTGTTAATCTCTTAATTTTCTCCCTTATAGGAATAACGTGTTACGTTGTGTTGAGCATGAAAGGAGGCCGCTCTTGCTGGTAATGTGTTACGTTCGGCTGGCATATTTTCTTGGTGCTACGTGCCTCGGGGAGTGGAGTCTGCAATTTGGGACCCGGTCGGGAATAGCGGACGAGTAATGGAAGACGCTACTAACACGCCCCCCACTCATTTAGGACGCCAAATGCTTCGTGCCACTTTTCACTTTCGAGCCACGGCCACGGAGCCGAAGCAGAAACAAGAAACCTTGGCTAGGGCTGCTCACACGAAACAAAATTTTGAAATGAAAACTAATAAAAACTGCAAGAGAATGGAATTTCTACAAGTCATTCATAAAAGACGTTCGTAATACAAACGTAAGTGTATTTCACAGATTTCTACAAGAAAAATAGAAACCAATCCCCAAAAAATAAATAAAGAAACATTTCTACCTCACCTTCTTCCTTTTTTTTCTTATATACTACGCGCATGGAAAACTCACAACCGAAGATTTTGTCTATTATTCTTAAGCTTTACAATAACTCTGGTAATTAGTAAAACTCAGAAAATGCGTTATTATATGTTTGTATATTTTTGATCTACATCCTCCACATCCTTCATCCAGTATCTCAGTCTTTCATAACCATCACCACTTGGTCAGGATCCCGCGGAAGGTGAAAATTAATAACTGTTCGTGAAGACACGTCACGTGGGTTGGTGTTTTTTTTACAGAGAAAGGGATATGTGAGATTTTCTGGGAGGTGACAAGGAGGCGAAAAAGTCAGTGTGATTTTGAAGTTGGAACGAACTGGAGGTCAGGAGAGGAAATAAAAAGCACTGTGCGTTTGAAGTTTGAAGGAAGGGAGCTTAGGGAGAGGAGAAGGGGAAGAGTTTAGCTGGGAGTTGAGAAGACGAAAAATACGGGTAGCTGATGAAGACGTTGAAAGGCAAAGGAAGCAGAGAGGCAGTCAGTGTTGCTCGAAAGTTGAAGGGAACAGGAAGCAGAGGAAATAGGAGACAAGAAGAAATGAACAGTAAGTCTGTGTTGAAAGGGAAGCGAGCAGAGTCGAAAACTCGGTGAGTAAATTATTTTTGAACGATTTTTTTTGTTTACTATTTTGAAGTAATTAAACAACTTGTTCTCATAGGTAATTTATATTGTAAGTCTCTAGTAGTTACGTGGCAGGCAGGGAAAAGCGAAAAGCAAAACCAGTATACAAAAAATATATTGTGTTATTAACTGCCATATTTTTAAAACTTAAACCTTACACAGAATTTTTTACCATCCGCCAATGTTGTGTGACTTATAATTATATAACTAAATTTAGATCAACATTCTTCCAGGTTATTCTAAAGATTTGTTTTATGAAAAGTATTTTAAGTGGAATTGAACTTCGTTTTGAGATGGAAAGAATATTTCACCCGTTCGATCGACACTGACATATATTTCTTTGTATAGCTGCCATTGGTAGCCGACGTCCTTTGTTCGATGCCATGCTCTGTCAGGTTTTTTCCCGCTTTCCGTAGTCTGCCGAGGATTTCAAACAATACCCCTCTCCCCCAGGTAACCACATGGTGGTTTTATTTGCGAAGCAGGTGCTCTGGTAACAGTGGCCTGTGGCCAGCTCACATGCGTCGACAAATAGGGGTAACACGTAACGCCGCCTGCTAAATATCTTCGCTCCTGACCGCCAAAATTACCTCCTGCGGCCAGACGCTTCTGCCAACACAACGGCTGCGGTCGTGCTCATGCAGAGGGTGGGAACACGCGTTTACCTATTCACCCGCACCCCTAAACTTGAAAATATTTACATGTGAGAGCACAAACTCTTATTTCCTAATCAGTATTGGTTTACTATGACATGAGTGTAAACACATCTTTAAGTCCAATCTTCATTATAGGTACACCGTTACAGTTGAAAAAACGTTCTGATTGAAATTTCGAACACATTTTCCAAGTACAGTTTTGCACACATTTATAATTAAATTTTTGCTTACGTATGTTGCACAAGTCCTCTTTACCGAACCCTATCGAACAAACCCTAGGCCGTTCAAACATAAGAATAAGCTACTGTTCACAAATAAGTGCACAAAACAATTAATTAAAAAATATAGTTGACTAAGCAAAAATTTTTATGGGAAATCTCTCTCATTACAAAGGAAGCATCTACTGCTGACTAAATAGCTTTCTTTTCCTCGTAAGGATTTATTTTTTTCCTTCACTTTCGTCATATTCTTCTTCAGAACCTATATATTCGTCCAAGTTTTCATATTACTCTAAAAAAGTTTTTATTGTCTTTTCGTCAGTGGAAATCCCACTCTCCTTTATCAATTCATTCTAAAACTTCTAGTATATTCTCACTGTGACAACAACTCGTATTCGTTATGCACTTATTTTAATATTCACAGGCACAGTACACTTAAAATTTCACATAACTGTATATAATGAACTCAGCACATATTAACAACTACACGACATAAAATAACGTAAGACAGCAGGATGAAGAAGTTTGAACGTACCGGAGATGTTAACTCAATGTCAACTTCTTCATGGCCTTTTTTTATTATTTCAATGAATAATGGATTTTGATTATTATTGAAGTCTTTGGAAAGGTGGAAAAATAGTGCCGGATCACGGCATCGAACGAAGGACGTTGGCCACAAATGGGAACTATACTATGAAAGACGTGTTACACATTTGTCGGTTTTAACTGAATGGGTGAATAATACTTTCTCTTTGAATGAAGCAACGTTACACTTAAGATAAAATAGTTTTAGGTTTACCTGCCTGCCACTGAACAACCCGAGACTACGAAAATCTTAGTTTTTGAGTTTGTCACAGCTCAGATATCTGAAATTTAGAAAACAGAATTACGTTACACACTATTAATACTCATTACCATATAGCAGAATTTTTATAATTTTTGTCAGTCTTGTAAATTAATTAAAAATTTTATTATTATTAAAAAAATTATACTACTTAGTCTGATATATCAATAATACAGCGATATTTTAAAAAAATATTTACAAATATTTCATATTACAATTTGAAGAAAATGTGTTAGAGTTTTTGTATTAGCTGGATTAAATGATACAAAATATACTTTAAACATGTATTTACTTGTATTAGTTTTATATGAATTAATGTATAAAAATTACTAAAGACTTGAAACATGTCTGAAAAAAGGTATCCTGCTAGAAGGTTGCCTGCTAGAAATCAATTAGAACTCACGTTTTGAATCTATGTCATACAAACACAGTATTTTAAGTTTATCAAAATCCAAGGCAATGATGCATCTCTAAGACTTTGAAGGGAACTATGTCCTTTCATATGCACTTAAAGTCAATGTCGCATCCAACAAAATTATCAGGGACCAGATGATCACCCTCGAACATGCAACCCCATCCGATCCATTTCTATTCCATTCGGTCCTCAAATCTCTGCTATTGAAGGAAATAATTGATCTACCAATCATTGGCAAGTTCCTCCTTGGAAGTTATCACTTCTTCCTATTGAAGAACCGGTTCTGGTTTTAACGACAAGGGTCAGTGCTTCAGGGAGGGTAAAATTAAGTACCTTCTTGAGAAATAAAATAAGGATGAAAGCTTCTAGAGAAATATAATCATCCCAGAGTGTTTTTCACAGATCTAATA
The DNA here is from genome assembly GCA_034510155.1 of Eucriotettix oculatus. Taxonomy (NCBI): domain Eukaryota; kingdom Metazoa; phylum Arthropoda; class Insecta; order Orthoptera; family Tetrigidae; genus Eucriotettix; species Eucriotettix oculatus. The sequence goes on from CM067382.1 coordinate 39,946,806, forward strand.
ATTGGGTAATATGCTCGGTTATCTCTGCTGAATTTAGCGATTCAGTGGCAATTAATAGGAATTCTTCAGTCACAACCCTGAAACATTATGATATTTTAAAGACCATCGATACAATTTTACTTATACTTTAACCGATTCTCTTATGATGATTAACTCACCGATGTAGAAGTGGTTGCATCAAAGAAATCAGGACATTGTTTGTAAGATAAAAGGAAAAATAATAAAATCACCATCTGCTGGATCCCAGCTCACGCGGGCATCTTTGGAAACGATCGTGCCGACAAATCCGCTAATCTGAAAGCATACTTGTAACTAAATCACTCGGATCTTCCTACTTGCTCAAGAAAAGACATAATGATCGGGTGCTTCAACTTTCTGGCAAAATGTATTGAAGGTAAAACAGGAATAAGCATAGGAATATTCTAAAACTAAATGGAGAACTACAAAGAGATAACTTATCTGCATAACGTCTTGAGAAGACAGCAAAGCCGTTGTTGCCAGACTCTGATCCTTCCACTAACGCCTTAAACCTTCATTTCTTTTTTCTAGTAAGATGAAATCAAATTGTAAAATATAACGCTACCGATCTATTCTTATGTTAATATTTCTTGAAGTATAAGAACTCATACCGTATTACTTTTCCTTTTAAAGGAACTGCGGACATTTGTCCCCAGAAGAGAATAAATTTTGGTTCACCGTCTTCTTTCTGTCACAGATGTACCTAATATTTCGATTTATATGTCGTCTGAGACGACAAATAAACGTTTGTAACGAAAATGCTTCTTTAATTATAAAATTTGACAAATTTTATAAGCGGCAGTTTCTCCTGTTCCTCCTCTAAAATATTTCACTATGTATTGGAAACTAATTTTAACATCTGTGTTTACCACAAGATGCAAAAGAATAGCAGTTTTCGCGCGTTAAAAACCAGAATTTACATACAAACAGGCTCTTAGCAATTTAATTAAAACTTCTAAATAGCTTTGAATAAATTTATAGTTCATTCTGGCTTATAAGAAAGTGCTCGGTTTTTGGCCACTTCTGCAATTAATGGCAAACTGACCGGTGATTTAGTGTCTGGCCATGCAGTAAACGTTGAAAATCTGAAAAGTGGTGCGGTTTATAACGGCTGGCCGATATTAATTAATAAATAAGGATTTAAAAGGATGGAATGAACGCGGTTTCATTTAAAAATAGCAGCGTTTTTCATAGGATGAATCTAAAGAATTCTTTAACCGAACAATGGTGACTAATTTAGCCGTCAATATAAGGATACAAAAAAATATCTTGAAAACGTCGAATATTGTAGAAATTTATTACAATTGCAACGTTGATCACTAACTAAACTGAAGCTTGCAGAACGTTAAATCATTTAACTTTTCTTTATCCATTTAGTATCTAATAGATTCTAATTAAGGATTAATAAAATAATAAAGAGTGTACGGCCTTAAATACAGACAATTCAGTAACATTTACATTGAAAATAATTTTAAATTGTTTCAAAAGCACCAGAAATGTTTTAATTTATTCCGTAAAACATATTATAAATATAATGAACATTTTGTAGTTATATAAGGTAAAAAATAAGAACGCTTTGGAACTGTGGAAATAAAATTTTGTAGTGCATTGCACAAGACAAATTGCGTAGTGATTAAAGTCCCATACTAACGCGCTGTTGGAAACCGCACAGGACAATTAGTTTAGTATCCCATGCGTGCAAAAACTATCAATTATTGTACTAACTGATTTAAATCAATATGATAAATGTTTTTGTATAAATAAATAAAAATGCATGAAAAATATAAACAAAAATAGTATATAGAAGGATAGAACGACAAATAGAATGCGAGTTACGAATCGGACAAACTTTTACAGCGGCAAGAAATTAGGAAAATTTTAAGACCGATAATTACCCATGTGACGTCGTGAATTTGGAACCTTTTAAACGTAAGAGTGAAGGAAGTATGGTTTACTAAATTAAAGCAAACAATAGTCTTTTGTTTTTTTTAATACACGATTTAGAATGTACGCGAGTGATGAGAAATCTGTTCAAACGGCCACATCAACGTATAGGATATAAATTATTGGGGAGGAAATTTTTAATTTTATTTGATAACGCACCTATTTGGTAAAATAAAGATAAAAAATATTTTAACGTATTTATTCTTTGCAAAGATGGCCTTATTTGATGCTAGTTATATTTTTCCCTATTTTTAAGCTCCCTATAGTAAATTAGATGCCCATCTAAGCATAAATATATTGGCAAACTGTATTACTAACATATATAATGGCATTGTCTTGTAGTCTACCGTACAAGGACATTCACTTCAGTTGTTGGTTTGGACAACACCATGAAAACGTTCCGACTTTAATCCATCACAGACAAGCGAGATAGATGAATGTGGCTTGCATAGGACGACAACAAGGACAATTCAAAGTGTGGAACGGCTTCATGAAGCTTGTAATAAATTCACTGAGTGGCTAGTGGTCCCTGGAACACGCATGGAAGTCCCAAGGGGATTGTGCCTCTAAAAGGAAAATCCCCTTTCGTCTTCAACAGACACACGGTAAAACCATAGAGAGATGGGGTGAACGGAGTAGGGTATTCGGGAATATTACAGGGGAACATGGACGAGCATTTGATTTATTAACAAACCGAAAGTACTGAAATTGGTCAGAAGACACTTTAAGAAGAACAAAAAAATATAGAAAGAACAAAGAGTTCCGTGTCGGTCATCTACAATTTCGTTATATATACGTTTGTATTCATTTAACAGTTATCTTTGAGTTGAATTAATAAGCTAAATAATCATACGTCACAAACAATTTATCTATACAATAAAAAATATCGGTGGGTCTGTGTTCAATTTTGAAGTTGTTATTGGGTCATCCAGAAATTTCTTAGACCCGGTAGATTCAGGTTTTTGTATATTTTCCAATATAATTATACATTACTTTGGAGAGCTCGGATTAAAAAAAATCTCTCGTTTTCAGCCTAACCATCTGAATAATCTGAAACATTTGACTTACGCTACAATAAATGCGCTAGGTAATTTCCACGTAGCTGGGAATTTTTTGAGATTTTGGTTTCGGATTGCTGAGCTCTGAAATATTCCGCCTATTGTAATTCACTGCATAGTGAGTGTATTATTTATTGATTAATTCTAAATGGAATAAATGTAGTGTGCAAATGGTAAAGATAAATTGTTAAAAATACGATTCATACAAATGTTAACAGGAACATATTACTAAGGATTTCGAAGAGGAGAGGAATAAAATATCAAGACGGCGGAGTTATCCATAACGTCTACGGAAGGCAGACAGCAGTAATTATAATTGAAAGGCAAGAAAAGAAAGAAAAAATCCCGAAAAGAGTAAGACAATAATGCAGTCTGACGTCCATGCTCTTTACCTTATGTAACAGGTGATAAAGAAAGTTAAAAAGGGATGTGGAGAAAGAATCATACAGCAAGGAGATAAAATAAAACCCAATGATATTGTAGTATTAGAGGGGTCGTACAAAAATTGAAAAACATAATAAATGGCAAGAACGTGGTCCAGGATAAAGGTTACAACACGAGTATAATAATGAAAAAACCATGGTAATTGAGTGTGGGAAACAGTGGAATAACAAAAGGGTGTTAGAGTGATACACTATTTCTTTTCCATTTACAGTCGCTAAAGAGCCTAGGTTTTCCATCACTGTGAATAATTGCGTAACAGAAATAAATCGACCCTCAACGTGAGCCTATGTACTAAAAACATTATTACCAATATCTGAATCTACCATTTTGGAACACACAGAAATAGAACTCGACGTCCCAAATAGCAACTGCGGTAGCGTGGGCGGAGACCTCGACAATAAGTCTGTCCTCGGAGAGATCCCTCAGGCTGCCACCATGTTACGTGGTTCACCAACTCCAAATAATAATTTTCAGAATCGAGTTTTTTTTAGAGGATGCATAATAGTAAGGACGTTATCTAAGGAAACGTCTTATCAGGATGGGATCGCTAGAATAAGTTTTTGGGCTACGCCAATGTACAAAAAGAATAACTAACCTTTGTCCGGCATCGAGTAGATCTTGTAAATATATTGGCTAGTCTTTCAGTGATAGGTTAGTCTCTTTTGACATCGTTCTCAGTTAGCCTTGAAAAGACTCAAAAATAATGTGAAAGAAAAACAATGTTCAATCAACAACATTATTCAAATGAGTCGCAAACCCTAAAGTTCCTTTTAAATTCCCTTTAAAGATTACACACGAGTCTTTCTGCCATTATATTTCCATTTAGTTATATACACATTGTAAATTTAAATTAAAAAATTCAAATACAAACCGTGAATACAAAATGTTTTAGACGAGTTGAGTAAATGGCGGAGTAATTATTTGCACAGTTATTTATCTCTAAACTGTGCTGTAAGATGGCTGTCTACTTATGTTTTGAGTGGGGTAGTAAAAGTCCTAAAAGCTATCATTCGAAAAGGCAAAATATTAAAATAATTGTAAAATTACACTTTACTTTTTGCCAAATAATTTTGCATTACAGAGAAAAGAAAAAAACAGTACCGAATTGTCACAAACTGTATTTAGCATTGAAGCAAAACTTCGGTTGCTTATTTACGATCACTTTCCATGAGTGAAAGCTGATATAATTAATATCTAAGAAGAAACCATAAATGAATATAAAGCAAAATTGAAAGATTCCTAAACAAAATTAAAACATATTCGAAAAGTTGGTTCAAATTTATCTATTTATGTGACGTTTTGAAGAGGAAGTTTCAATTTCTGAAATAATAATTACGGAAAAAGTGTTTAAAAGTGCGTGGTCTAGTTTCTTTATTTTTATCAACAAAAGATGACGTTCATTACTTCCTTTATAATTGAGTCAAATTCAAGCATTGTCTGCAAACAAAATAATTCTTAATTTAAAAATAAATACTTATTTAAGAGCCATATATATTCAAAATCTTCAAAATGGGGTAGCCGTTCATAACGAACACGAATAGAATAATAAATTATGTCTGAAATAGATTATTTGCAATTTTGCAGAAAAGAAACTTTAAGATATGGTCTTAATTTAGGTTTAGTCTTTGTATATTATTTAAACTAGTTTTTTTATAGTTTTAATTGTATATTCAAATCGCTTCTGTAAATAGTATCAGTTTGTAAGTAAATTGTCGTTGGCTAATTTATAAAATTAAGTTTTTATTTTCAAAACCACAATTTTTCCGATTTTTTGTATCAAGTTCTTTTATAGTTTTATTTATTAAGAATTTAAAGTTTTATTTTAATTCGGGGATGGCCTTTGTCGTGTTTCTCTACCGTGACAAAAACACTGGAGGTCCTAACTGCAGGCAATTCTAGTCCTTTAGTTTACATGACTCTGTTGGAACATAATATGAGGGTCCTTTTAAACGGAAGAGGTAATTATTAGGATGTGTGAGGCGATCCTGCGCCTGTTTTATATAACCACTTTTTGAATCTGCAGGAGGTTTTCTTCTGTTGAAAATATGAAAACGAAAGGCTATACATCTTCGCCTTGAAAGCAACAAGTCTCAACGTACGAAAGGCAGCGGTGACTCACGGCGCCAACAATGGAAGACGAACGCGCACACAACAATGGAGTAGATTCTCCCCAACCCACGGACCGCCTCGTGTGTAGACCAGACCACCCACACCCACATCCCAGCTTCATCTGCTAAAAGCCCCGTTACGCACTCGCACGCATCCCCGGAACACGGTCTCCACTTTACAATCGTTTCACCGACTCATTCCACAGATTGCTATCTGGATTAGGCAATTAAACAGTTTAGTACGCACAGGGTGGTGATAAAAAGTTGCGATAGTGTGTTTGGGGTGATTTTTACCCCTCCTGTGGGACTATCTTTTTCAACCCTCTCCCACTCACCTCTGCAACACTTTTGTTGCAATTACTCCAATCCCCAGTCCGACGTTCACTCTCCTGTGCAAATGTTGATGTTTGTTTTATTTTTTAACTTTTGTTCCACAGCCAGAGGTCAGGCCGATTGTGAAGTGATGTTATCGAGCTTCGAACCGGTTAAACAAGCAAACAAGCGCTTGCTTTATGAGCTTAGCCCTTTTCCAAAATTGTCGCTCGCGAATCGTGACTATTACATTGCTGTAGTAACGCTATCTGTTTTTGTTGAGGGAGAAAAGAAGTAATTGCTTTCGTGTTGTAACACAAATTTTTGGATCATTCATGTCGCTTCTCTACAGATAAAACGTTATTAGCCAAAAAAAATAAAAAACGAGAATACACCAAAATAGATTTCTTATGAGGGTGAACTCCATTGGATTTACATCATTCATTGAACGGAAGGTAGTAAACAACGAGAATATGTTAGGATTTTAGAATTTGCCGAAAGGCATCTTTTACGACGTCTGGATCGGTAAAGATGGTAGTCTGCAGGTCGAAAGGTGTGGAGGATGGAATTAAGTTATGGCTGGGCGGCCCTGTTGAGGAGTGGGCAGTGAAAATGAGAACAGTAGCAGAGCGGACACCGAAGTAAACAGTAAGTGTTATCTTTCTGTCCACGAAGAACCGACAAAATAAATTAATATAAAATACGAAAGTACTTCAGGAAGAGGGCAAAATTTGTATTTATGTTTCTGTTCAAGTAACTTTTAAAAAATACTAAATAATATAGTGCAATAATATAAAAAAACGAACATTAGAGTATTTTAAACTCAACTTGGTAAACGGATATTTTCCTACATTGTGAATGGAAGTGTATTAATGTCATTGGTAGTCTAAAATACAATGGCCATTAAAGTTGATGTATTTGCAGTACACCTTTGGATTTAAAAACTTCAAAACGTTGCGACATTTTAAAAATATCTGAAGAAAAAAAATAAAACCCGGAGAAACTTTATTATTACGTCGTTACCAATGATTAATTATTGAATGTACTTTCCCAAACTCACGTAAGAACAGGCTATTGGCAAAGAACACGTATGCTTTAATATTATTATATACGAAGTTCTAATTTTTTTATTTGTGTAATCAATGTCAAATAACGATTTTTGTGCGCCAAATAAAGGTGGTCTTGTGAATTAAACTTCAATAATATTTTTAATTATTACTTAAACCTTCTCACGTTATCTATATTATAATAAATCATTAACATACAATAAACTGATAATCTGTCATTTGTCAGCAAACAATATTTTCATTTAATTTTTGCATTCATTAATTATTGATTTTAAAACTTAGCGGCCTACATTACTTATACATTGTTAAATAGCATTTAAGGTTTACCCATTTAAAATGTATATCTGTTTTATTTATTTAACGGAAAGGTTTATATTTCACTGAAATAATCTGTATTCAAAATTATAATTGTTTTTCAAATTTCTGTCTAGTTTCCTGATGAAGCCTACATATATGGACGAAACATTGTAGATGTCTTAAATAAATATCAATATTTTGCTGAAAAAATTGGCAGGAATCTTTACTTATAAGTCATCATATACAAAGTTTGATTTTGTTTGAATTTAAAAAGGTAGAAAATTTTTTAGATTGGCATAATTATTGTTGACATTCATCAGTGAAAATGGGAAATATTTAGGAGAAATACAAAACTACTTGGTGAATGTTATCATTGCGATCTATATATTAATATAATCTATACATTAATTTTATGTACAATAAAATATTCGTTTTTCTGTGAATTTGACATTAATTTAATTATTTTGAAAAAATACTTTGAATTTTATATTACTATTATTAGTATTATTTAGGTTTGTAACCCGGTCTTTCGTTACTCTTATATATATGATGTAGTGCATTCTTACCTCAAAGCAAAACGCGAAAATACTTCTGAAATTACATAATCCATCAAATTTCAATTGAAATCTGTGACCTTTTCCAGGTTAAATGATTAATTGTTTGTACGGTTTAATTTTAACAGAAAATTAATTACTTGAAGGTAACATTTTAGGTCTATAAATAAAATAGTTCTGTATTGGAAGCGGGTGTACCTTTTTCAATACCACGTGGAGAAATGTCTATGAAGATGAGTTGAAAATGAGTGGAAACCTGTTTTACAAGCTGTTAATTCTCAAAAATATAGATACTGAAAAGTATTAATATAATGCAATCTAACGTAAATCAATCGGAAGTGTGCGAAATTAATATTAGGCTTGTAATCATTCTACAGTATCGTTAAGTCAGTCACTATAAATTGATGTAGAATGACTACAAAGGCAAGCTATCTTTGCCCAAGATGGCGAAAGAAAAGATTTCACATTTGGCAGAGATGTGTGTCACCTCTGGAGGGCAGATGGCGGATATTCTAACAAAGCTTATGTGATCTAATTTCAAAAATATTTATGTAGAGAGACGAGTCTTAAACGGTAGAGATTGATGAAAATACGTGTTTGGGAAAACTATAACAGAAAATATTAAATAACAAACATTTTTCTCCGAGGGTTTGAGCCCTATAGTGAGTCGATTGTATTGGCTCATTCGAACTTGTTCAAAATATATTGTTGGAAGTATGTAAATTTACTCATTTGGTAGTTTAGTAGTTTATTTTGTTGCAAGTGAAAACACTTATTAAACCTGTGAAAAATATTATAAATTGTGTTTAAGTGACTATGACGTCATCAATGTTTTTTATAATCACATCGAGCCTGGCAAACACTAATAAAATTATTACAGTGGAGATTTCAAGTCTCTGTAGACGAAATTAAAATTTTGAGATACGGGAAGATAGGACCTGAAGATTTTTATGCCGTGATAGACAAGTATCAATATCCCGGACAGCATTATTACCAATGTAGTGGTATATTAGGAAATATCTGTAAAAATAATAATAATTTTGGAATTTATTGCTGTAAAAGGAGTTACGTAGAATTCACAAAGTTTAATTAATAAACTCCTAGGGGAACTAAAGCGAAATCTCCCGAGATCCATTGTGGCCTCTCCTTCCCAAATACCAACCTCACCATCTCGTGGTCGACCGAGTTAACACAAACGTGGCTCTAGGGACTGAATATTGCAGGGATAGCCCCAAGATCCAGCGAGGAAGCAATACCCGAAGGTCCAATGCCGAATGAAGATGGCTACCCATCATTGGGCTATCTGTCTAAACTGAACTTTCCAACCCACCCATGAAACGTGGGCAGCAATGGAGAAAGATAAACCTCTGGACTATAAAAATATCATACTTAGGCATTATAGTTGCATAATAGTTACATAGACGGCATCTCAAGACTTTACTTCAAATTAACCAAATATTATTTAGAGTGATAATAAGAAAAGAAAAATCTGTAAAGCATACCTATCAAGGGTCTAGAATGTAAATATCGGATTGGGACGAATAGTTTCATATCAGTGCGACATCAGTGCTATGACATTAAATGAAGTGGAAATTAACATCTTATATAGCAGAAAAAGAATTAACACATGGAACGTGTATTCAGTCGGAGATAAATGAAGAAAAATAATATAAATTGCGTTGTCTGTCAATTGGTCGTTAAATTGATTCTGAAGAATTTAATCAGTCACCTTCCTCATATTAAACAATTGTTTATTTTTATCGTTGATAAAACACATTTTCAACTACATTGTATCAACTATAAAATATTAGTAGTTGTAAATTAATCCAGTTTTTACTCAACGTAAAAGTTATCCAATCTTCAATAATCCACAGTTCCTCCCAATGTATTGTCCCGAGGACTTTTAGTGTTTCTGTATAAATTATTTCACAAGGAATACAAATGTATGACGTGCTGGTTCGAAACTTGGAAATGATTTAATTGAAAAATCTAGTCAACTTAGCGGATTTAGATCGATTAAAAAAAATTAACCCTTAACGAAACTAACATCCCAAGTTGAATAAACAGAATATCGAAATGTCTCCATACCGATCCTTTAATCTAAAATTTCCGCTTTGACATTTTCATTTAATATTGGAAACAATTATTCTTAATATTTCTAAATTAAATTCCATATTTATATATATATAATAAATTGAATATAATATATCGAATTAAGAAATAGATAATTTAACGACTTAATTATGAAAGATAATGAATTTTTCTTATAAATGAAAAGTTGTTTTCCAGTAAAAAAATATTTACATTAGTGTTTGTAACTCTATTTTTTGTGTATGAAGATTTAGGGTATTAGGGGAAGTTGGGGTGAAACGGGGGGCACTTATTAACAATTTTTGTTAAGTTATAGAAAAGGAAAAATTGACTTCATAAAAGTATAAAGTATAAAAATAGTATTCTATTATTTACATAACTTAAAACAACGAATATAGATTTTTATGAATTTTTAAAAAGAAACTTACAAATTTACTGTTCTGCTCCACCCCATGGAGCAGAATGGGATAGGGTGATTGATATATACAATTAGAGCAATAAAATTTAAATTTAATGTAAGAACAATATTAACACTGTGTGCTTTCTTTCTTTTATGCTACTGCACAATCTTTGCGTTCCATTTTTTTTCTTGATAATTTTTTTTTGTGTACAGCATCCTGTAACTCATTCTTATAACATGAGTCTGCCAGTTTTTTCTTTTTTTATTGAGGAACACACAACATTTTGTCTTCTACAGTTATATCCCGTTCCGCCCCGCACGATAGTCTCATTTTAAGTTTTTTTTTCCGAGCCGTAATACAAGTAGATTTAAACCTTATACGTAACTTATGTACAGCTAGACACTCATAGCTTTAAGAATAAATACAATTACGGGGGTTTACCTTCTGGCAAAATGCTGCAAAAAATTACAAAGTCACAGATATAAGATGCCAAAACAAGAGTTCACTCACAACGCATCGTCAGAACTTGGTCAAGTCGACTGCCAGGAAATCTTCCTTGATCAGTTATAGTGTTCCACACTTTCCAGTCCCGCCTCCACTTCCCCTACTAAAAATCGAGTATGAATTTTCAATTTCTGTAATAGCAAAAACTGGTAGAACATATACAATACTAATTCAGTTGAATAAATATGGAATGTAAAAAGTTGACTGTGCATAACATATTTCATGAGAAAACTTTATACTTTATAAGTAGATGAAATTTTGTGACTTACATAAAATGTGTTGTAGTTTTATTCGGATGGTTTTGGTAGATTTATAGCTTCACCGTCTATGTTTCTGTTTGTTGCCTCTGAAATTCCGTGGAAGATTGGGGTTTGTGCGAAATTCGTAGGTCGCGCATTGTTATCCTGCAGAGAAGCAGACTCTGTGAAGGAGAGGCGCATTTGAGGCAGAGATGACAGCCGCTGTACGACTAACTGTCCAGCCACAGTGAAGGACTTGGCTGGTGACGTCTGTAATTGAGCTGTCACGGCGGTTATTGCTTAACTCTGAAATGCGAGAGACGACATCGCATCCCTCTAAGTCGACCGAGTCTAAGCCGGGAGCAACAAGTGACGCAGGAAGCGGAAGCACTTTTGCGCGCCGTCAACAACGCGCTACACGGATTCCAATGTTTTTAATTCTTACATTTCATTTTTCCTAAAAAAACAGGAACTTTACCCGACAATATTTTCCCTTAACGACTACATTTTTAACTTCATATTGTACTTAGTGAAATTGCTTGTTATGAAATTCATACTCATTGTTTGCTAATACTTTAAGTTGAGAAGAATGATGATGCGTTAGAAGTCACCAGAAAAATAACAGACACAGTAAAAGTCGATTCTAATGTCAATAACAATCACACACTAATTGGTATAAAACAATTTATTTTACTCGTTAAAGTAAAATTAATTCGACAGCGATTTTAAATTTAATGCCGCTTAATTCATTGGGTTTTTGCTCTATCCTGCTCCACCCCACTTGAAATTTATTTATCAGTTACCGTTTTAATAAGAAAACGCATTAGCAATTCTTCAAAATATTTAACTTTGAAAATCTTGAGCTTTCCGTAAGTGATGATTGATAGTAGTGCTTTTTCAAATATCTGGATTTAAGAATGTGACAGAATATATGTAATCGGGCGAAGGCTTTACCGGTGTAAGTAATGTACAAAGTTTTCTCGGGTTTCCAACCGGGTGAAAACACAGTAGTTCCACAACGTTTCGGCAGCTGTCATTGCTACCATCTTCACCAGAAGCTGCCGAAACGTAGTAGAAGTACTGTGTTTTCACCCGGTTGGAAGCCCGAGAAAACTTTGTAGAGAATATATATAAATAAACATTGCTATATCGTCTCACTTCCCCCGCCATTCTCTCAAAATTAAGCTTACTTCATTCGCGTGAACAATAATACGTGACAATGTGGCAAATAATTTGTTGAATGATTCAAGGACAAATAGTCTCCTATTTTAAAAGCATCTTTGACCTAGGGTTATATATGTTCTAAATTATATAAAATTTTTAGGAATATTAAAATAGTTAATGACGAAAACCATTGCAAGTAGACTGCATTGACGTCAAATTCTTTTGATTTCAGTGATATATAAAATTACCTAAGGAATTAAGGCAGGTAAAAAGTGACGAGGAATATTCAGGGCAAAAGTAAATTAATTTATTTCCCAAAGGAGTATGTAAAATCACAGGAATAAAATTCTTAAACTATACTAGATAATAATTTGTTGCTTTAGTATTCAAATTTATCCAAAACTTATAACTTTAATTGTCTTCAATAAATATGAATTCTTAGAGTTTATTCAGAAAGTAATGATTTTAAAACATTGTATTACATTGTAACATCAGACTTGTTTATTTTTCCAATGAAGTTCCAGGCAATTGCGGCCAGGTTTATTAAAATCCCGTCTCAATACAAGAAATGAAACGTAGTTTTTGTGAACGCAGTGTAAAATATCTGTCCTGCTTAAAATTTTGGCATGTATCTAGTACGGCACAGCAGTAAAGCCTTATATATTTGATTTCCCATACGCACTTTTACACATATTGGCAGAAAAGACAATTTCAATGAAAGCGACTAGAGCTACTGAAAAGCAATTAGGCCGGTACGTGAAAAAGTTTCATTTTCTGCGCCACCCCCTTCGGTGGGAAGTAATTTTACGCGTATGGCACATGAGGGCGCGGGGCCTTCAAAGGGCCCTCTGTCGTCACCCCCACCCCTATTTCAATAAACGGAAGCTCTCGCATGTACCTTGCTTGCCACTCCACTCTGTGTGCGTGTCTGACAAAGCAGTGTCCACAAACAAGGACACAGGGTTGAGAGGCTGCGCGTGGGGGGGTGAAAGTGCTTCAGGCAGGACTCGATTCGAGGCCCGTCACAGAGACGGCCGCACTCGCAACAAAGAATTCTAGTCGTCGTTTGTAGAAGGCAAAGTGAACTCCAGAAATTAAACGGCGAGTGCTAATGAACAAGAGATGCTCATGACAATTTTCTAGAAGCTACTTGCACAGAAGATTTCACTACAGCTTCAGAACTATTTATGAAAAACTCATTTATATCTACAAAATTTATCGATTCCCTTGGCACGAATTCTATTCAAGTCATATGGAACTATTTGAGATAAACTGAGCGAATATACCCAATAATTTCGTTAACAATAATATATATAAAAATTTTGTAGCAGTAATAAGCCATCTGTTCGTATTTAAAAAAATTGCCAATAGACAGTTATGTTAAATAAATCAATAATCTGACATCTACAATTAAAAATTAAAAATCTCTAGTCTACCAGCACGGTTTAAGTTTTTGACACTCCACGCTTCGATTCATGGAACGTCAGTCTTTGTCTTCTAGAGAAATCCTCCAGAGTGTTTCCCGCCCAGTGGTCCGAATAGAGGACTATTTTACCTCTATACTATCCATATATAACCTGGGGAGACGTCCAAAGGGATAGATTCATATGCCACATTTTTTATTTAGAAATGAAAAGGCGAGAGTTGTATCAGACTAGTCTTATTACTGAACACCACAGCACTAACTATATTATTTCTACTGGTGCAGAATTGACATTTACAAATTACTCATTCACAAAATTATTTTCGCTTATTATACAATTTAATTTTAAAATAAATTACATACAAAAGAAAGTAATAGCTTTTTGTTATAAGCAGTTCACAGAACAACAATAAATAATATTTAAAATAATAAATTTTCTCAGAGGATTGAGTTTATTTTCACCTGTGTCATCGTATGGGAGGATTACTTTTCCATTTTCAGTGCTAATTTTAGACGCCTATATTAAGGAGCTGCGAGTCGTCGCGTTGGTTATGATGAAATTAACATTTCATCACCTCTCATTGGGTAGGGACCGAGAAAATATAAATTAAAAAGTGAGACGCTCTCGCTACGGGTGTAATCACATGACGGCGAAGAGTTTGATGTTGAATTAAATGCTGTAGCCGGCTAATATACATGAAATACCGGAAACGTCGGCACCCAACTAGTTCATAATAAAAATGGAAAGAATATGGGGTAACGTGCTGGGATCCATATCGAAATGAACACACTCTAGCGTTGGAAAAAATACAAACACGTGCTGAAAAGATGTTTGGGGGTTGATTCGCGAACAGTCCTCACGAGAATTTAGAAGGTCTCAGTAAAAGAAGGAAACATGCGAGGTTGTGCGCAATATATAAAGCTTGGAAAGAAATAACAAACCATCTTACGGCGCCCAATTATATTTCTAAAAGTGATCACTCGTTCAAAATTAAAGAAAAACGCACAGACGTAGGAAAATTTTCATTTGTAAATAGGTCAATACGCGATTGGAATTCTTTGCCTACAGAAATACTGACGACTTTTCCGGTTGGCGTAAATCAGTTTAGGAATAGGCTAAGAAAAATTAAGTGAGCAGTATTTTTTTAGAATCAGTGAAGTGATAATATGAAAAGAAAAGAAAAGAAAAGAAAAGAAAGGAGTGTCACAGAAATCACTTCATTGCGCTTCACTATCAAAATCTACACTTCAAAATTCAAAATTATTCCTTAGTGTGAATTGTGTTTTCTTTTTGTAGTTGTATTTGTGTTTTCATTGTATATTGCTCAATAGCCGCTAAGTAATAATAATAATAATATTTTAATCTTAAAGACATTAATTCGATGTTGAATCAAGTGTCGAGAATGGCGATTGTCGAAGCTTTTCAGAGATTTTTGCTATAATCACAGCCGAAGAATACAAGGAGATGACAAAAAATTAGCATAATGGCTTTCACTCGATGCGAAATTGTTCGCACAACTCAATATCGAATGGGAGAAAAAAAGAAAAAAACACAGAATGGACCTGCAATTTACCAGTATAATTATGTTTAAATGGACGAGAAATACAGAAAAAAGGGAAGGCTTTTCACACGCGAGTGAAATTTTCGTCTGCGGTTTGTCGATGCGTGAGGACGCGTTTGTGCGTGGGTGTAGTCCGGCTTTGGGGCAGTCCAGCCGCCGCCGCCGCTGCAAAATCTGGCGATTGCGTGAAAGCCGGCAAATGTACCATGCATGGCCACACTTTATAATATGATCCGCATTTTGTTCACATAATTAATGGGCGATGGTGGTACGGGGGATGTGTTGGAGGTGGTGAGGGGCGGTTTATGTATGGAATGGTGAATGTGCATATTCGAATAGTACACTCATCGGATTGTTTCCCTGGATAGGGAACCGTCATCTAGTCAATGCCTAATAATGCATTTCAGCGGAAAATTTTAAGGATATTTGTATCAATTAATGAGTGTGGAGGATACGGTTGAATTTTAAAATCTATGGCCTGTACAAAGGCCCTGACTTGGTGTGAAAAATAAAAATAAATTGGTTGAGATGGGCAGGGCACGTGTCCCAAATAGACCAAAATAGTCCATTAAAACGTATCTTCACGGAAAATCCAGTAGTAAGAAGGAAAGTGGAACGACCAAGGACCAGATGGTTGGATTGTGTGGAAAGAGATGTGAAAAGTATCACGCTCAGGAATTGGAAGAATAAAGCAAACGATAGGAACCAATGGTATGATATTCTTAGGCAGGCCAAAACTCGACCAAGGCTATCCCCGTCAAGCTGGGTATTATCAACACAATGTACACTGCACTCAAAAGGGCGAGTCTCAGGCTCTAACTGACTCCCGACTTCTAGCGTTGTCGTTCGCCACTGCATCTGTGATCTAGCTTCAGATGCTAACGAGTCTGCGGGCGTCCCGTTTTCGCTTGCTGTACGACATTTATTTTCTTGGTTTCTTAAAATAGCCAATGGCGCAAATGATGGAATTTATGAAAATAATATGGTGTGAACCGAAGCGATAAAAGTTCAACGATAATATTATTCAAAGTTTCCGATAAATAGCCTATTATGTAAATTAAATGATTAACTATAGGTTCAAAAAGATGCAAAATGTATTAATAATTCTACAGCCTTGAAGATTTTCTTCCCATGAGGGTCATATTTAAAGAAATTAAGCTCTTGCTCTACTTGTCTACCGATATTGTGATAAGTTAGATTATGTCATACGTTAAATTTTGTGGAATAAACAACACGGTTTAATGAAATTCACCAATCTTGCTTCATTGAATTATTAAATTGATCTGCGACAGAAATTGGCCAGTTACGTTTGATATAAATGGAAGCGTTGTATAGTATTCAACGCATCGCGTGTGGTCTTCAATCACGTAGCCTGCTTTATTTATTAATAAAAACGGTGCGCTGATGGGTGACGATGTGATCCTATTATATACGGGTATTACATGTTTTATAACCTGTGACCGAGCGGATCTGCTCTAAATGTTGATGGCCGAGAGCTTTTGCTTTGTATTGTAAGAGCGGAGAGGTTTAGGGCGGCCGTGAAATCTGAATATACTCTTGACGAGAGAGATCAATCAAAGTTTGCGTCTGAATTGCTGCATGCAACTTCAGAGATAAGCGAGAGCGGGGGTGTGCCGGAAATGCGGTTGTGTGTGTATTTTATTCAACAACAAAGAGAGACTGCGTGTTGTATGTGGGTAAACTTGATGGCGCATATACAGAAGACTTTGATCTGAGGCCGTCATTAACATCGACAGCATCATCGCAGACCTCGCGAACATGGCGTAGAGAGCACTCTCAAGAATGAAAAAAAAATTGTTTCTGTAACTAATACAACTGATGTACAAAACACCATATTCTTGTATACTAAACAACGAGGATTTTCTTATTTAAAAAAGACAGCAGTTCTTTGGAACACACCGATGTAATGAGGTGATACGTTACTTCTCCTCAAGACAATTAGGTTATTTATAGATGTTATACTATGTTATTTATTCTGCATTAATAATATACTATTTGTACCAATACGGTTGGAAACGAGGCCCCTCTATGTGCGCAGTTTCTGCCACCTGACTGATAATCTGCAGTATATTTATACAGCTACTCTCTCGTAGAGTCGGATTTTCTTATTTTTATTTGGTGGTGTCACTCTGCCTCCCCGTCAAGCTGGGTATTATCAACGCAATGTACACTGCACTCAAAAGGGCGAGTCTCAGGCTCTCGCTGACTCCCGACTTCTAGCGTTGTCGTTCGCCGCTGCATCTGTGATCCAGCTTCAGATGCTAACGAGTCTGCAGGCGTCCCGTTTCCGCTTGCTGTACGACATTTATTTTCTTGGTTTCTTTAAATAGCCAATTGTTCGGACACTGTGCATTCTGTTTTCTCAAATCAAGACTTAGATTATTTATTTTAATAAACTGTTTAAACATATGTACGTTTGTTATATTTATGGAAATCCGTGGTAAGTAATTCGAGCTCTCTCCTAAGAAATATCGAGCATGGAAATATCCCGGCGTGCCAACTTCTGATACCTTCTAAAAAGAGCCCACCACAATTACTTTGTATCAAATTGTAAGGCAAATCAGTGATATTAATCCACGCTCTTATAGGACATAAGCCAGAACCAAACTTAATTGCCTTGGAATAATTTATGTTGAATAAACCATCTTATTTTAAAATACCATCACGTTGATTCTCTCAACATGATCTTCAGATTGTATTTAAGTGTCACTATTTACGTCTCTACACTTTCCGCTCCAAGTAGATTACACACAACCACACTACAAGGAGTGCTAGGATAATTTTTTAGTTAAGGGTTTCTCTCGTGCTAACCTAAACCGTGACAAAATCACAACAAAATTAAGGTAATAATTTTTAACAGTGGCAATGAAAGTATCTCCGGCAGTCATCTTACAAACCACGGTTAAAACATTAATGACATTCTTCTACGCTTTACAGAATTCAACACCATTCTCGTCTTAGATTATCGCCACATTTCCTAGAGGATAGTTGGAGAAATTCATCCTTATTTTAGGACTAAGACCAATATTTAAAATCTGTAGGTAAAAATTAAATGCATAAAGTAAAAAACTTGTACATTATCTTTAATTTAATATAAAATAAAATATATTCTTTAAGTTATAATGATATAGTAATTTGAAAAAAACTTTTAATTTAAATCGAAAGCCAGAATAATATAATTTGTGTGAGGATAAACATCAGGATGGTCAGATAACGTAATTAATCTGAAATGAGATTTCAATGATGAAGATAATCAGCCCACCACTTCATTTGTAATTTTCTGAGGATTAAAAACTTTTACATGAATAGGACATCTATAACCGTATTGAAACTTACTTTATATATTTAATTTATAGTCCATATCTCCTAATTTTTAAGTGAGAAATATATATGAGTTTGTGCTTCATACGTATTTATATGATTAAAGATTAATTCTAAATTCGTACCCAGTACATATTAGTTCTTTCAGCGTGAAATAATTCCTCCGTGTTGTAATTATTGTAAGTAATAAGTCCATTAAAGATTTTCATTAGAAATCCTTTATGAATGACTGCGAATTTTCGGAGCGCCGACAAAGTTTTCTCGTGCTGAGTTCAAGTTGCACGTTTCAGCTATAAAAGACTACGTCAATATATTTGTTTGGGAAATATTTCTTCAAGATGTCGTTCTATTTCAAAGAAAGCAAAAGTAATTACGATTTTAAAGAAAAAAAATCCCGCATCTAGTAGTAAAATTTGAATAGTTTCGCTAACTATAGCAAGCTAAGCTGAACTTTTCCTTGTCCTAACGAATCGAGAGCTTTATTGCAAGTAACATAAGAAAGATTTTCTCCTCCCCCCCTCTCTCTCTACGGTGCAATTTTAACGAGCTCTCTGGACTTTGTAATTGGCTCCAAAGATGGCAGGTGTGTAAGTGGGACGGAATTAACGTGACATAGGGTAGAAATAAATTTAACAGATGAGACCTATCCACGTAATCTTCCCTTATTACGTAGTGAGTTCAAAATCCGTATGGTGTCATAATATTAAAAACTAAACGCTAGTAGAAACAATAGGGGAATGGAAATACTTTGAAAAATAAATTTATTGTTAAAAGAATAAAAACGTAGCTGAGTAAAGTCATAAAAATGTGTAGGAAAAGAAGTTTCGTTCAGTCTGCGTTGTTTCCAATTAAAATTTTATAACTATTATATGTTTAAATTATAAATAATTATTTCTAACGATCTTTAGTTTTTGGTTATTATAAGAAATGAGCCAAAGTAAACTAAATAGATTATAAAATTAAGTGAGAGGACCCAGTATTAATTATATAATTATTTTTTAGAAATTAACCAAATACGTCTTATAAATAGTAGACAAACAGCGATGAATTTTATAAATTGTTATTGTAGAAGAATTAATTAAATTACATTCTTTGTTAAACAAATGCTTTTACTTGTCATTTAAAATCAATGTAATTCAAGACAAACATTTAATTTTATTGTTTCGAAACAGTCACATTGATATGACCTACAATTGAAGTCATGTCGTTCACAGATGGCATTGGAATCGACAAAAAACTAAATAAGTGAAAGAAAAACTCTTTAGTTTAATAAAATAAGAACCGAGTACCGTATTCAATTAAAACAAGAACCCCTATGGTAACAAGATACTACATGTCAATATCGTTGTTATGTAAGAAATCTCTTCAATAATACGATCAAAGTATTATATTTTTTCAAGTAAAATCCAAATCTGCAATAAAACTGGTGATTCCCATAAACGCATTTTCATCCTATCATTAGCCCTTAGTGGTTAACAAATTTCGTTGAATACGTTTTTTGAACTGTGTAGTTTTAAAAATACTGTATTTCATTGCTATAGTCAAAAATAACACATTAAAAATTTTTAGAATATATTAAAAATAATTAATAAAAATTTTGAATTAAATTAACAATTTATCAGTTAAAATGCCGAAAATAAATTGAAATTTAGCTCAGTTCTGCTCGAGAACATACAACCATAAATTTTGGTTGGTAAAAATAAATGATTGATGAAAATCTTATTCTAGAACAAGATAAATGTTACACATATAGAAAAAATTCGAATAATGTGAAGGGAGATAAAATAATTTAAATAGAACTTATGATTCCTAGTATCCGTAAATTTTTGTTATTTCAATTCATTAATTTTGAACTTTGACAATAAGCCTTTTTATTACAATTCTTTAGTTTTATATAATTTTTTGTACCCGACAAGTTCCATAGTAGGAAAGGTACATCGTGCTACGTTTTACACGTTCGAAAGTTTTGCGTTTACATTTAATTTCTGACCATTTGACTGGATTATTAATTTATTTTAAAGTGTTTAGATAAACTTAACTCTTAATTGACATGGAGCGGTTAATACTGTCACTAACTCAAAGGCGATTTTTTCTCAACTTGTAGTGATTTAATTTACAGTTAATTCAGCAGGCTATTCTGTGAAGCATTAAGTTTCAAACTTGCATGTCTCAAAATTATGCTATTTATGAGTAATATTTGTCACTAATTAACAACAAATCGCAATTTTTTCCGAGTATTACTACACAAGACAAATGTATGTCATATTTACTTTTTCATCATTACAGAGCAATCGCCTGGTGGAGAGAATTACTATTTGGAAATAAAAAGGGCTTTGGCCAAAAGTTAAATCCTCTCTGACAATCGACAGTAACAGGTTTGAAATTTAAAAGATATAAATGAGTATACTGAATTCAGACGGAACTGAATAAGAGAACAGGGTAAATTACAACGAATATAATGTAGAAAGAAGCTTAAATATATACCTGCGTTGAGGCAATTAATTTATCTGTAAAATCAGTAAAAGGGCAAGACTACCAGAATTTCCGATAACTGAAATTATTAAGTTATTATAAAGGAAAACACTTCGGCTGCAATAAAACAGCAGTTTCTGGGAAAATGATCTTCAGAAGATGAGTTAATCGCATTACGTCGTGTATAATCCGACAGTATATTTCTGAATTTCCCGCTATAATTTTACCTCGGACTGTGTTATTTTTCGGGCTTATTTGGCCGTACGAGCAACAACTTCCACTACAACAACGAGTTAATACGTTTTCGCCAGCAATCTTTTGTGCAAATAACTAC
Source organism: Eucriotettix oculatus (assembly GCA_034510155.1). Lineage (NCBI taxonomy): Eukaryota > Metazoa > Arthropoda > Insecta > Orthoptera > Tetrigidae > Eucriotettix > Eucriotettix oculatus. The sequence continues at coordinate 39,968,140 of CM067382.1, forward strand.
CTTTATTAGTTCTTAGATCCCTCTACCACCGCCGGCTGCTTTTTGTTGCTTTATGTTTCCCACCCTCCTAAAAACCTCCTATTTCAGAGCAACCCGAGTAGCATGTTTTAAATTCTCCCTCTCTCCGATAAATTAGTCTTAGCGAAGCAGGACAGAGCATAAGGGTGGTTGCTCTCGGATTTTACCGGTCATTGTGTTACTCGGAGCATTAAGCGTCCTTTACGGGGGTGGGTAGCTCAGGAGCTTTGCCAACTGCAAATAGGAGCACAGGAAAAGTCGGGGGTACACAGAGTAAAAAAAAGGAGGGGAAGAGAGAGGCTCTAGGCTCCAAAACAAGAGCAGCTTTATCTATATATACCAAGGCTTAGAATTTACAAGATGACCCTCAAAACTCTCTTTCATGGTAAGTTGATCGGCGTTTGACAAAAAGGTGGACAGGATACAGGAGAAAATAAATCGGTAATGGTACTTAGAAACTTTTATCTGTTTTCAATATAAATATTTTTCACATGTTGTACACAAAGCACTCTTGTATTAGAAAGAGTTGTCAATTTTTTTAAAAAAAGGAAATTAATTTTGTCCCCAGAAAATTTATTTCAGTTCCCTTCAACTTTATGTAAGATCTCTTATTTACAGATAAAATGTAAGATTAAATAATCCTGCGCGACCAGAAAACAATTTATTTAATCATACGTGTAAGGCGTGTTCTTAATTTAGTAGTAATTGTAGAAACACTGCCCTGGAGCTGGTTCTGTCAATTAATCGGTATCCTCGGGCGCTCTGAAGTAGGCATACTCAGGATTTGATTCAGAGTTTCGTTAGTGCGCTATTCATACGGTTCCTTGTTAATGTTACTCTTAGAGTATTGAATTCAGTTAGTAACTCAACCCAAAGGTCTACTAAAGTCATCCAACTCTATTCCAGAACACGGCCCGCCGTGATGCAACATCACAGTTGTGGCGATTCATTCGCATTTAATAATTTATTAATATATTCACAAAATAATAATTTTAACACAGAGCATTGGAAGTATTAATCTGATCAACCCTTCATTACCTTTGGCTTCCGTCTCCGTATTATATGTGGAAAATAAATTATAAGATCAAGTGTTTGAGTCGAATTATCACCATTTTAAATAAAATAAGGCTCAATATTCTGTCATAATGGACGGAATATGTGGTCACAACATGGGATTATGTTAAATATCATACAACCAATACCGTAATGCATGTTTTTCTTTTTTCTTTTAGAGAAATGTAGTTGAAATCTAAAATAATCACGAAACTAGCTACTTTGGGAAGGAAAATATTTGCGTATTGTAAAATGAGTCCGGGAAAAAATTTATATTGAAAGTAATTTAAAATAATAATGAATAGTATTCGAATACCTTACAACAGATTAATAGCAACGATACGATGTTAAGTTAGTAATCCAAAGGGATTATCACACTGAATAAATTAGGGGGTTATATATTATTCAAAAAGCGAGGAGATAATGATATATATAACAATCCAACAGCTAAGTCTGTATTTTATAGTTTTGAGTTTCCTATTGGCAAAACACATTTTTATAGAAAATCCCTAATAATCGAAATGAAGTTTAGCCACGAACATGCTTGAAACATAACGAGATTTAAAGTAAACTTTGTATTAGAAATTTCATAAAATCTTTAATGTAACAGGGTTGATTTAAATGATCAATGGTTTCATAAATATGAACCACCTCATTACCCCGAAATCCCTCTACAAAAAGGACACTGCACACAACTGTTATCCATCTATTCTTCAAGGAAAATCCCACGATTTGTGATATTTGTAACGTTGACGTTACAATTAAACAAATACTGTACGGAATATACACAACTAAGACTCAATTTCCTCAGCAACTGGTCACCACAAAAGACCCTGGGAGAAGAAAAAGCAATAAAAAAACTGCTATTATTACTACGGAAACTAAGCTGTGCAAAAATATTCAAATGTAAATAGGATTGTAACCTGTATAATTTCTGTTAGCTATTGTTGCTCTCATATAACATGTAATACGGTCGGTAATCACATTTCAGTCAATAAATTAGAAGAATGTTTGTTAATTATATTTGTTTTGTATTATAATAAAATACACCTCGTTTTCTGCAGTTATTTATAATATATTAACTATAATTATCCCTTAAGAAAAGGTTCATTGGGTGACTTTAGTAAATTTATCTATCCGAAAATTTGAAAGGTGAAAGTCGTCTTATTTTAACAAAAGTACAAATTAATTAACTAAAGTCGTAAAACCCCCAAAACAAAATAAATTAACAATAAAGCTATAGAGCTTTCATAAATTTACAGTGAAACTATTTGGTATATAGTTACCTGTGGAGTGAACAAAAATGAAGTAATTTTGCTTTGGAATATAGAACTGGTAATGTGAACTTTTGATATCTTCAGTCAACGATACCGACAGAAGACGGCAGCTGTTTTCTTTGGTGCCAGCTGTGGTGGTTTGCCTCTGGTTGACAATCATCGCCTATTGGGACGATCTGCTTCTGGTTGACTCTGCGTCAGGATCATTTGCACGGGTCACGCCTTGGGCCCAAATAGTCGAGATTTCTACAAAACTTTGGCATTTCCATTTCAGTGGGGTCGATTATGAACTAAATTTTCTGTTGTTTAAGCTATGTATATATCACTAGATTTCTTTACATTACTCCGATAGTTGCAAGTGCTTTGTTAGAGATAAAATTTGTTACTGTCTTGGTAGAGTCATCTTTATCGCTTTAATCTCTTATAAGTGATATTCCACTATTTTTCTAAGCAATTTAAGAAGAAAAAAGTTTCCATCTACTACGTGACTATTTTTGAAGCTCGTTTCATTAAAGTACGTCATTCACGACGCTACACATGGATCTGCGCTGGCAACCGCGTTCTTACTCACTGAGACAGATGCGGGGAGGGGTTGATGTTCTGGTGCGACTATTATCCCTTTCCCAGCTCCGTTCCGCCACCCTTAACACGCAACTGCAAGGTAGCTAGCTACGTTCTCATCCCTCCAATTTAACGCGTCGTTATTTTTCACTGCCACCAACTAGAAGTCTTTATAACGCACACGAGAGAAAATTAGTTTTAACCCCTCGCGTCACTTGCCTTACCACCAGAAAACGTCACCATCATTTTAATAGCTCTCCCGGCCGCACAACACACCGCCATTGTCTTCTACGACCCTTGGAGGTAAGGAGGGGGTGGATGAGCGCCTACTCCAGCTCGTCTTCTTCAATTAGTATCTGCCTCTTCGATGTAAGTTAAAAATAGAAAAAAAGTAGATGGATGCTAAGAGGAAAGGGGGTGGCTATGCTGGGATTATGCGGGAAAACCGACAAAGCCAGCCATCCAGACAAGCCGGAGCAGTAATAGGATTATTCAATTAGGAATTACGGACCGATCTTTTGTGAATTTTTGAATACAGAATGTAAGTCTGATGCAGTAGCTACTGTAAGGAATCAATACTACTAAAAACCTGAAAACAGATGCTCATTGTTGTGCAGTATGTACCAAAGGAACTTTCCATCTTTGCCGAACGCAAGCTAAAACATTTTTCTTTCATTAAGAACAAATATACGGAGATCCAAAACCAAATTTTAACTAAAACACTTCACATTTTTTAAATTTAACACAGTTCATCGATATTTATACATTCGTGCACCATTTCCTAATTTGAGTGACGTGAGATGATAATTAATCATCTGAGATGAATGTGGTATGCGCGTGCCACAAGGTCTTCAGAGAAAATTTTAAATTCTCTGACAGAAGTCACGCGAGTTAATTCATACCTAGTGCTGCAGAAAAAATTTATTGGATACTTGAGAATCTCAGAAAAAAAAATTAGTTTATTCCGTTATGTATTGATAGTTTAAAAATATTTTTTTAAATTTTCATTGTGTCCGATTACAAATATGACGACGCATACTGCTTTTTCCTATGAGCTTGCAGGCATCTATAAGTTTCTTAATTACTCCGCACTGCGTTGGCCTAAAATTGTCTAATAAACTGCATTCACTACATTCTGCCCTACAACCATCGATTTAATTATCTAATATTATTGTTTGAAGTGTGGTACTATAGAAAAATGCAGAAAATCAGATGGGTGGATGGGTTAACCACTGAGAAAGTTCAAAGCGAACAATATGGAGGACGTTGGGCAACAGAAGGGATCTATTAATAGGCCATGTTTTAATACACGAGGGTCTTGTAAAATTAATGATAGAGGGGAGTGTGCGGGGTAAGAACAGAAGAGGGATGCCAATGATGGAATGCGATAAGAAAATTAGGGAAGATGTGGGATGTGGTAGTTACGCGCAAGATAAGTTATCACTGAAGGTTGCATCAAACCAGTCTTAGGACAGAGTACCACAACAACATTGTTTCACGTACCGTAAGTAACAGAACATTATCGATTGTAATTGAAGAAAATTAAATTTTCGTATACTAATTCCCTCCCCCCTCCAAAAAAAGAACAGTATATTTCATACTACACGTTAACTGTAAATTTAAGTATCGGAATCCGAAACAATTTTGGGAACACTTACCTGTATTGAAATGCAGACTGTTTCTTGACTTAGGAGGATCTCTTCCTCATCGTCTTCCGTGCACAACAAAGTGACAATTATTCCTCGGAGTCCCATTCAAGTGCCCTGTCGTTAAAACCAAAATAAAACGAGTTGAACAACGATATAATATTATTTAAAATTAACCTAACCGTTTCCAATCAGTCCCACTAGTTACTTACCACGTTACGCAGCACCTACTAAATATACGAACAAAAGAGAAGCATCAACTCATTGCATGATTCTATTTATATTTATCTATAAAGTTCATGGATTGTTTCTACGACTGGTGTTTTGTAATCTCAATTCCGAAACTGTGTCCCCAACTTAAATTTTGGACGGTGGAACGCTATATCATGGTAATCACTTTAATAGCCTAGGCAGGGATTTAAAATGAGTTACTCAAAAAGTAGAAGATTAATCAGGATCCCCGGACTACATTTTAGAATCCTACCCTACATTCACCCTGAAGTGATGGAATGAAAACTATAAATCTGCGTCAGGTAGGTCGGGCTCTCGGTATTTGTCCCACGCCATTCCCATCACGGGACTGGAGGTTTTTGTGGGGACGCAGCATTTCCTGCTCCGTGCCTCGATCCATTTAACAGACACATTTTCCGACACAGCAGTAAACTCATACATTATGCCTATGCTCTGCAACCCCGGATCACCTCCCCCTCGTCTTGTGGTCGCATTAGTTGAAAACCAGAGAGAGAAGAAGGCGACTAAGGCAGCCCCCGGCTTCTTAAAGGGGATTTCTGCTTACGTTAAAATATTTGGTAAAATCATTAAAATGTACAAGATAATAAACTGAAAAAAGTGACTTACTGTTGTTTAAGTTTTCAAAATTTGAGAATTTCGCAATCACTAGTTTTTATATTATATTCAAGTAAATAAATCTGACTGCAGCAGAAATAAAAGTGTTACACTTCTGCTTTTGTTTTGAAAAATTAAAATTACATAATTAATTTATTGTAATATTACGATTGTAGTAGTATGAGGAAGTCTCAAAATGGAAACGAAAAGCCGCTTTGGAATAAATAGTGATAAATTTATATGCAGACCTTTCGACCGTCTTTTTATTTATTGTAAAAATTTCATAAATTTTTTTATAAAAGTTTTAATATTACGCTATAATCCATTTAAGTAGTACTCATTAAATGACTGTGGAAACTCAATTCGATTTACACACCACATCAAATAATTAAAAGTATATTGAAATCAGATTTGGAAAAATTATAACCAAGAGACGAGGCGAAATATGAAGAAACAAGGTCACGACTTTCGTGGCGGTGCCCAGAAATGAATTTTCGGATTCGGAACACAGTATTTACGTAAAATGAAGTTAGTAGGACAATGGAGTAAATAATTTAATTTTTATTTGAGGTAGCGTTAGGCCAGTTCAGCCAGAAGGCTTCCTGCGTCAGAATATTACTGAAATACAAATTTTTTCCAACGAACACTCAATTTATATTCTTCAATAATTATTTAAAATAACGGATGTTAAATTAAGTTTGAAATTTTATCTTCATTAAATAACTTCAAATTATAATCAATTAACTCCGTAATTTGTGTGGTGTTAAATTATGGTAAATATGGATAAAAATATTTAATATATAATTTGTTGACTAAATATCTTCATGAAACTATATTAAATTTTAAACAACTTAGTACGCAATATGAATTGCATCGATTGTATTTGCAATGTGATAAAACAGTTTTTGAAATACATCCTAATAATTATACGCTTTATCAGTCAGTTGAAATATCCACATTTAAAATCAAATTAATAATCCTCCAATTTAAGCATGAAACTGTCGACTGCAGAAGACAATATCAACAATGGAAATCATCGCATAGAGCTGTAATTATCAATGTTTTACGTGCGTAATTATTAGTCGTCTAATTTACTGACCTTCGTCGCAATTTATATGAAATTCAGTCCATTTGATATCCTCCACATATGTGACGTAAATCAGTGCCAAAAACCATCTTGGGGTGCTTCCATCACATGAATTCTTTTAGAGGCCAGAACTGTTTAAAAACTGTGAATATAGTGTCATATATTTTATTTCAGTACTTTCTGTAATACTATCACAGGTGAATAAAAGATACTGGGAGCGAGAGTCTAAAAATAATTACTATACAATTTCAAATACTTGACTATGGTTCAGTAGATATAATTTTGTATAAAAAATTGTATCACAAAAGAAAACGGGCAAGAAAGGTGTCGCATTTCTACATAGTACTAAAGACTCGCAATCCTTTATTTGACCTGGTTCGGTGAATATTTGTCGCAATATTGACCAGATTTCATGTAACAAATTTTGATGAAACATGGATCACGTAAAAGGCAAAAGTAAAGTGTAACCATTGCCATTGAGCAGCGAAAAGGTTCAGAACGAAGCTGAAATTTAATGTGACGTAAACAGCTTTTAGAGTTCACGTTGATATATTTCCATAGGATAATTAACAACGATAAATGGAGGCTGATTGTACCGCTCAAGAAAAAAAAGAAAAATGAAAAAACATGTTCCACGTTGGAAATGTTCCATTTACCAAATTCGCGAGATCCTAATAACCACTATGGTTTTATATATTTATTACTCTGACAAAATCGAGTCAGAAGAAAAGGTCGTTGCTGAAACATCCATCTTGAAAAGCTTCCGAATACTTAGTTTTTTATTGTTTCAGGAAATAAGCGTAAATAGAGCATTTAGGGAATAAATTGCAATAACTCCATATGATAATATTTTTATTGATATGTAAATAATTTTTGTTTTGTGGTAGTGTCAACACTGTAATAATATAATAATTTACAGTTGCAAACACAAAGTGCTTTATGATACTAACCATTTCGAAAATGATTTATTTGCCACGAGCTACACCGAATTCAACACGACATAATTATTTCTTCTCAGTGCCGCAATTTCCCTTCCAGCTTTCACTTCCAGTCACCGGCAGAATTTAGGTCTTTTATATTACGAGTTTGTTTGCCTGAAAGCCGTTTAATCTCTTCGCTCGTTCAAAGCTGGACACTAAAACGGTTTCTCTTGCATCGCATGATATTGACTACACAAAAATTTTTCTTTTGACCAAGAGCCTTATTAAAGTCGCGTCTAAATCTCTCCAGGCGATTTTAATATCCTTACGCCGTGTTTGAACTTGCTGGGGAGGAACCGCAAAGAAGAGGGGTTAATTTCGGTGAAGGGTCCGGGAGCGTGACCCAGCGGTGGCCCTTGTTTGAATTGGAACTGTCAGCAGTAAAATAAACCTCTATTAAAGCACCTTACTTCATGGCTTTTACAAATATTTATTTATAAGTAGGCAATTTGCCTACAAGTGTCGCTTTGATAAGAAATAAGTAAAAATTAGCAGTTTTGGTTATTTTCAAATTTTTTTAACGTCGCAGTAGACGTTAGAAAGGTTTCAATTACATTAATTAATTTTTCCAGATACGCAACTTTCTCCATTTATTATCCATTAAATTTTTCAAACTTACAAGTATGATTACAACAACTTGCGAACTACACGAAAGAAAATATGATAAATATTTCATATCACTATAATTTACTGTTATCAGTAATTACGTCTTATAGGGGAAATATGGGGCGGAACAGGACAATTATCGGTTAACAACTATTGTGAAATGATTGAAAAATAAATATGACTTAATAAACGTATAAAATATTAGTTCATTCTATTGTTTACTTAATATTATATCAATATAACTTATAATAACGAATTTAGATATTTTATGAATTTTTAAAAATACAGTTACAAATTTCCCGTTCTGTCCCACCCTCTAGGGGCAAAAAGGGGCAGGATGTTTGTACATGCAATTAGGCAATAAAGTTAAATTAATTTTAAGAAAAGTCTTAACATCTTCTGTGATTTTTTTCTTAAACTTATTTAGCGTACGACTGATTGCTTTATTAATTTTTCCTTTGGTAAAACGTTTTATTTATTACAAGTTTCTACTGTCAACTATTTTATGTATTCAAAGAAAGAATAGAAAGTGGTACTAAAGGAGCTGAACACAGTTCTTGATTTATGAAGGGAATCTGTCAGTAGAATATAATATGTTGTTTAATATTTTCAAATAAACTATTTGTGATTTAAGTCTTCATTTTTAAACGTGAAATGTACAAATATTATAAATATAAATTGTGAGGTTTATTTGCCAAGCTCTCTGGAACGGAAGCTAACGCTATCTTCCGAACGAGCTGAAGGCAAGTGTAAATTGTGGTTTCCACGGATGCACGCGTTTCCACCCTTCTGTCTATTGCTGTGCGTATTTGCGTGCGTGAGTGCGTGCGATCACAAAAGGGAACGGCGCCCAATTTCGGCCCTGGATTCGAATCCAGGCGAGAGTTAATCTCGCACAATCCGCCACGCGCGTATCAAGCTAATGGACCTCGAAACAGAAAAAAGTCAAGCTCACACACACACACAAGCGCACCTGATTGGGGCGGACACGGGGTACGCTGCAATTGAACGAAACAACCCCCTTCTGTTCTGGTGTCAATGCAGCGCAACAGATCGGTGCAAACTTTCAGATAATGCTTTCAGGCGGGGGTAGTTTATCGCGGAAATGCAGGTTCCCCCTCCCCCACCCCCCCAACTCCCCGCCCCTGTGATAGGAAACAAGAGGGTGTCGCTTTGACCACCCGTTCCCTGCCTCCAGCGCTCGCATCGTTCATATTTCAGAGATCTCCTCAGGAAAAAGAGAAATTCTCTGACAATGCCCCGTCCTTTTATTTACTACACGTGAGATTCCTCGATTCCGTTTCACTTTAAAGAAATATGGGAGGAATCTTTTCAAAGAAGATTTGTGTCCCATCCCCTGAACACAACAATCCAAAAGCTTCTGACACCCTCCACCATTTTCCTTTCTATCACATCAAAAGAAGTTCAACGAAAAATATATTAAAAATATTAGAAAGCAAAGCGGAATGTTTATGCCTAGATATGATCAAAGAAATTGAAAACGCTATATTCTCGATTTAAAATAAAATGTCTGGCATAAAATTTTATTCACACCAGTATATTTTACCTTTTGCTCAATTTCGTCAACATCATTATATCTAATATACTATTATGTTATGATAACTTGAGACATATATAATACTAGGTGGGTGCCCGGCGATGTCTGGAATATTAATGCTTAAATACTAACATTTTACGTAAGTTATAATATTTTTTTTTGTTACTCGCGCACATCATCGTCGCCACTTCCGCGGGCATAATGTTTCCTATAGTTAGTTCTATATGTCTTTATGGTAGGACGGATACAAATAGTGTCGACGGAACTATCGGTTGATTTTTCGTATTTCATAATTTCCGCCAACCCCCACCCCGATGGTTGGTAGCCGTGTCTTAAACATTAATGATTTCCGAGTCGCAAATAAATTTTGTACAAAATTTGATATAAATTTCTTCACGTGTTTAGATTTGTTTGCGGAACGTACATACAAACACGCGTACGAAATTTGGGCTTGTTTACACAACCAATGAATTTTATTTATATAAATAAAATAGTTGATGTATTTTGTCTGTTTAGCACAAAATAACTTCTTACTTTAATGAACGTTTTATTTAAGTAACAATATATTTTAAGTACTTAAAAAATATAGAAAAAAGTTTATGCCTCGAGTGCGGCGCACACGCTGCGCCATATAATTACGAAGCGTTGGGCTGATAACACTCAACTTGATAGGTCAGGAGGATATCCTGATGGGAAATGAGTGAGAGCCAGGTGGAGGTTGACTTCATCCTTCATCCCTCTTTCCCTCCTCCCTTGGTCCATGGCCAAGGTAACTAATTTAAGACTCCTGCAGGCTGAGACGACCTTGGGCAGTTTCAGAGGTGTATGTACGGGGGTCAAAGACCTTTGGCATACGGTAAGAGTTGTTCGCTGATCCCATTTAACCAGTCGGCAACTGCCTCTTAATTCTGTTCAAGGCACGGAGGCAGGTTTGTTGTGTTTACACAGCAATCCTGTCTCCCGTCATCATAAGGGCGCAGGGTAGGATCCTTACACTATAACCTGGGGGCCTTAGTCAACCCTGGGCTACTTTGCTCTACCTTCCGCATCCCCCCTTTTCAAGTCCCTTCCTATGCTATTAAAGGGGAGTTGCCTGCTTCAGGATCACCCTCATGTAGCCTGTTACCCCCCCCCCCCCAATGATCACACTCAATTTTATATGGTTTAATTATAATATTATATTACAAAGTGCTGACCTTCTGTGGTCTAGCGTCTAGGATCGCTGCGTCACAACACAGGGGTCCCGGGTTGTAAACATGGCATGAGCTTGGATGTGTCGTCATGGTTACGAAGGCTGGAATTAAGACAGCTGGGGAATCGATACGATGACCACGTTCTTCTTCAAATTCGTAATGTATCGTGTAAGATGACAGTCCGCAACACGGTAGGCCAAGGCCCTGAATGGACTGTAGAAGAAAATGAAGTATATTAAAAAGTTTCTTTAAATTTATCTGCTTTTCTTAATTTATATTATTTGAAGCTGTTCATCTACATATAACTTCTATTTTAAGTTCGATGCAATTGAAGATTATAATGAGAGCTGACTTGGCTTTCACCTAATATCAGCGGAAATATATAGTCACATGTTGCCACAAGTAACGAGTCGAAATTTGAATGACATCAACCATTACTGTAGCGGAACTGCATAGACAATAATACGTGACAACATCGACGTGACGCATTATTTTATAATTTTGAAACCGTTGATGGTCCTCTATCTGTACTACGGATGATTGTCCGAGGTATTAGATGCGATGTTCATTGAACTCCCTCCTTTTCTGTTACCTCTACGAGCAATTTGCCTTATTGTTTCCCATCTCAGGGAAGAAGCATTGGAGCTACTTTCTCGCGCAGCCTGTAACAATATGATAGTTTATCCGCCGCCTCACATCCAAAGTTACCGTTGAAGAGGGAGGGAACTTTCGCACCTTAATTAGAGGAGCCCTCTTCGTTGGTGTATGTACGTACGTAAAGTTATAAGACACCGAAAACACTTTCGAGAGGCGCCCGCCAGTGCGTGGTGCGTGTACGTTCCTGTTACACAAAGACAGGCAACTTGTGGCTTCTCAAAGACTTCTCTGGTATCGTATTCACCAGGGGGGTGTTCCGTAATACAATTGCCCATACCTTCACCTCATACCACCCTTGTGAAACAGTAGCACAACTCGTTATGACGTTAAAGGCAACCGTAATTACACTCCGTAACTTTAGTAAAAGTTTCATCAGGATCGCCGCAAGCTATGGACAAATAAAGAAGGGATAAAGAAAATTTATAACCTAAATGATGGAATTCATGTTGTTTCTATTTTAAAACGGTATCCATTACATCAAGATACCAGACATTAAAAAATTTATGCATTAAAATTTGACACTAAGAAATTAAAACTAATTCATTATTATTGTTCTGAAATGTATCAAGTTGTATTATCAATTTTTTTATTAAACTTGTGAGTTTTTTCTCTCTTTCCTAATGCATGTCGTCTATGTAAATTTATATTTATATTGTAACGAATTCTCGTTTCCGTCACTGCTGTGGTGACTCATGAGCCCTACATTGAACGGGTAAAGCAAAAATAATTAAGTTTTTGTTATTTGCGTACAGCAGGACGAAAAACAAGGGTGGTTTGGTGAGGCCGAGTAGGCGGGAAACGTCGCCGTTTACAACATTATTTATTGCCTGGACACAGTTGGTCCGGGGAGCTGTCCCGAGAAAGGGGAACGGGAGAGAGAGTGGCTGAAGAAGCAACATGCGTAAAAGTTAAGTTCAGCATGTTATGAGAAAGAAGATTCATTTGATGGGAGTACGGAAAACAAATAGATAACATTTTATGGAGATTTAACCTGAAGAAGAGGCGCTAGAGGAGACGTGTCCAGCAAAGGAACATCCGGCATCGGCAAACCAGGAACGACGTCACCACGCAGAACATCTGGTAACGGTATTTTTACCCAGTTTCCACTTAAACCATTCTCGTTGATTCGCGATTGTTTAGATTTCAATTATATCGTTCGTCACCCGCGTTCCCGGGAGCAGCCTTTTAGAAGCTGCATAGATTCTTTTTGCTTTACCAACTGAGCCAATTTGATAATATATTTTATTCGTAAATTTATATTTTTATTAAAACTTAATTTGAGTTATATTTCTTTTGGAAATTTTTTAATGTAATATCATCATAATTAAATGGAATATGTTCAAATTAAATATACTCTTTATATTATTTAAAAATTCCTTGTTATAATAATATTTTTGCGGTGTAAACGAAGACCAAACACCACACTGCAATATAGGTCACTTTCCATAGTGGATGTACGAATTCCTTAAGACAATTGATACAAGTTAACAAACCCAGAAGTGTCACAGGAGTGCTGACGAACGATTCGGCAATGACATCGACGACGCATCTTTAAAAATCTTCCCACTCAGTTTACAGAAGACGATTAACGTACAGGTAGGCCGTAGGCTCTAGTTCTCTTCCCTGTTACATTTCTCCCTCATAGCCTTCCTTTCTACCATGTATGTATGTTGACTGTAAAATTATACACATATCTAAAACTTTACATCTGTCTTTTAAGTGGTAGAAACCCCAACATTCCGATTCTTAAGGGATCAGACTCAGGTATACCTACCCCCACACTATCGAACTTACTTTACTCTTTACAAACCTTCCAGATAAGCCACACATCTCATTTCCATGTTACGTTCCGACCCAGAATCGATTAAAAGGTCACAGCCGGATTCTATAACATCAATAAGCTACAGAGGATCCCTTCGTTTCTAATTTACGGGTCCCTGGGGATCAACAACCTAAGGCGAACACGTGACAATATAAAATAAAATTAAAAGACAAACCATTTCATTAAATTCCTACAATAGTTCCTACTCACGTTTGTGACTTTATAAGGTAAATTACTTAAAGATCAAAAGTTTATAGTATATAGTTGAATGTTAATTTAGAAAAAAATAGATAGCTTCAAATATATATTGTTGTCCAGGACTGCATCCAAGGACAGTTAATAGAAGTTGTAACCATCCTTGCAATCAGTCCAGGACAATTTTTTTTATATCAGGACTCGGCATTTTCTAAGCTGATGTTTAACTACAGACTTCAAAATTTTGAAAAACCTTCCTAATTAAGTCCCAAATGTAAGGACGAAACATTAAAATTTTAATTTGTCTAATTAGTCCTTCAAATTAAGTTTATACATTTCTTTTGGATAAACACACGTCAAGTGATGTAATTAGATACATCTCAATACCTCAGTCCTATACTTCATAGAAGCATGAAAGACTATGTTGACCATTTGATAGTGATTACATTGAGTTAAAAATATTGATTGAGGATCAAGAGTGGTAAAATATTCCCGGAATAATATCGTATTCTTTCGGCAAAAAAATATGATTTCATAGAAATTCAGAACAGGAATTTATTAATAATGAAGTAATTAATTTGAACTATCGCAAGTAATTTACCAACGAATACTCGTCGGCATTTGTATTTAAATACGGAGCAGATTATTTGAAATTACGATAGTCTAAAAATCTGGTATAAAAGTGGTAAGTCTTAGCTTTCAATGTGTAAGGTTGGGAACACTCGAATGAGATGTGAGTCCATCCTGTATCCTTCGACTTCAATATTCCTTCCTTCCCCGTATAAATTTAGTATGGGACGAGTAAATATAATTTTAGTATGTCTTCCTGAAAGCATTGAATTGCATTACTTTTTTAACAATTCACTATTATTTTCTGCCAACATTGTCTTCGTAGTCACTTCTTGGATGTTTTTGTATGACGGGTCGCGGCTTCCACCCCTTTGCGGCTGTTCTGCGGTGCACCAGGTTGCCGCCTGTTGAGCGAAGGGCGGCCAGGCGTGAACAAACCCTCCCCCGCCCCCACAGCCCTCTTCACTTGTTGCTGAGGTGAGTTGGAAAGCCACTGCGCAGGTTCAGCAACTCGCGGGGGAACAGCGACAGTGACTAAACGCAGGTCGTTAGAGGAAGATGGACTTGGCTGTCTAGTTTTGCCGTAAACAGAGCCATCAGGGTCGTAACTACCCCGACACAATCCAAAGTACTGATCAATAAAAACTACTAAACAAAATAATATTTTACAAAAAATATTTTTCAAATAATTATAAATTGTCTTACATAAATACTGATGAATAAAAGTGAACCTAACCATTCTAAAATTATAAGGGAATCCACTGACATTATAAAAATGCTAAATGAAAAAAAACGCGTAACGTGTTTCCCAATTCAAGATTACCACACGTTCCAAAATTATATTTTATTCATAGGAATACTAAACATATATTTACAAAAATTTACATCGCAAGAAATTTTGGTATTATCGGGAAATGATTGATTCTTACGTATCATTCTTCTCGTAAACCATAGAACACTGAGATTTTCACAGCTTATTTTTAACCGTGTATCATGCATGTGGATTCAGAATAAATTATCTGTTTTATTAGTGGCGGAAAGAAATACTTCTGAAAAATAAATTCATAATTTAAAATATAATACTGATAAATCATTTATTGTTTCCGCATTCGTACCATACGGTTAGAAATAATATGTGAAAATTCCTTTGTTGAATCAATAATGGTTTAAGGGAACCGGATACCTAAATGTCGCCATTTTAACATGGGCAAGAAAGGGTCCTCTGACTCCCCTTAATAACTCTAAAACAATGAATATTATAAATAAAATACAAAGACCGAAAATCAGGAATAGCATCAATTAAAACGCTTCGTCCCCAACCTTCGGGTGCTCTTCAGTTCATTAATTAAAATATTATAAATTTTGTGTTTATGTCACAACGTCCGGGGTCAAAAAGTATCGTTGAAGCAACAACACGAATTTTTATAATATTTTACTTAATGAACTGAGGGGGACCCGAAATTTGGGGACGAAGCGTTCGAATCATAATTCAATTCCTCTATTTGTCTTTTGTATATTCTCTGTATTTTATTTATAATATTGTATTGCATTAAAAGTACGCGAGAAATAGATTAAGGCAATGAGACCGACATTTCTTCACAATATACGAAAGAGGTATTTTACTTTAATTGGGTGTCAATCGCTTAAATAAATGGCATCCGTTCCTAATTCAAGAAAAAATTGCTTCCGTCAAGTAAGGAACTACGCGTAGACAGCTGTAAACAGCTATTGCGTAAGGAAACGGAAAAAAAGTTGCAAAGGCACTTGTTTATATCCGTTAGCTAAATATAATTTCCCCCAATAATTAAATAATAAAACTTAAATATTAATAAGATAATAAAACCCCATCACTTCATATTCTCTTACAATATTAAGTCCTACTAATTTAATTACTTTACTTATAACAATGAATATTCTTTAATTAATAACTGCTAATATATAGTCACTTTTGTAGAAACGTTTAAGAACACTAAATCCAATCCAATAAACTATAGGTTAAAATTTAAATATAGAGGTAAAACATATTTATAATTGTTTTCAAACGGGAGACGTTCTGGCTTTCGGTGAATGTGACAAGAAACTTCCATAATGAATAACAAAACATATGAAAATAAAAATAGTTATTTTTAATTCTTCTTTGAAATTATATTAAATAGTTAATAAACTCTTGACATAACATTGTAGTATCAATTAAAGTGTACTAGCTAGTTATTCCATCTGATTATAAAATAAAATAATAAAACAAATGGAAATCAAGAAAAAAATAACGGGTTCTCTATCACATTTCAAAATAACAAATCTACCGTGATAAAAATTCTTAATTTATATTGGCATTTTAACATAAAGACATTTTAATGGAAACCTTTATCGACATACAAAATGTTCTATAGTAGAAATATATTGTATGAAATTGCATTTGAATAGCTTATAGTGCAGTGGCGTGAAAATTGACAAAATATGTGATCGCTTTTTGATTGTCAGTTACAAGATTATAGAGCATTCCATTATGTTACAAGCGAAATTCCACGGTTGAAAAAATAAGTAGTCATTTTATTACCAGTCACAATAACGGCCTTGTAATGATTAATTAAGCTGTAACAAAATATTCTGAACTCGGATTACAGTTCCACGAAAAACTCGAAATAAATTTAAGCTGCCATTTTCTTTGAAATATATTTGCTTGTCAAGAGGGAAAGAAATATGGATCAGATTCTTCGATAGTTAAATTGCAATTAACTGTCCTCAACTAGCATGATGAAACCTCGAAAAAAATTGAAACCACTATTTTGATTGAAATTATGGTAAGTTTTTTAATTTAAATGCTCATTATCTGGAATTAATATTATAGATTAATGTACTTGTACTGAAGTATAATAGATGTAAATGCATTGAATAATAATGAATGTGTTTGTGTAACTTTCACCAAAATATATGTGAAAATTGAAGCATTACAAAAGCTTCAATTGATATGTTTTTATATGTTTTTAGTACAGTAAGTAAACAATCTGAGGCGGAGTACTCTGCGAGTTTAAAACATTGCAAATTGAATTAAATATTTCATTTTAAATAACCTTCGGGGAAAAATAATCCAATCTATTTTACCTGAAAACGATTAATTATATTTTCTTGTAAAATTATTAGTTAACTGCGATTAAGTTTTATTTTTAAAAGTACATTCCCAGAACAATCTGTTACATTAAAACCTTTCATTACAATTTTTATTGATCAAATTATTTAGTATTTGAATTATAGTAATTTTTCGCTTTATAATTATTTCGGCAACATTGTTATCAAAATGGCATTCATTCGCTTCGACGAAAAATTAAAAAATAGCTTAATTAATTTGGGAATTACGATTCCGTTTTAAAAGTACGTTTTTTAATGTAATTTACATAACGAAACAAAACATTGTTTTCAATTTAAATTGTCATATGTTTGTCGGAATTCCAATGCGGTTCTACATTAATTCGTATTAATAAATCAAATACGAGGGACCTTTTATTACTCCAGCTATTACAATCAAACTAAATTATTCAAATTTCCAATTGTTGAAATGAAATAATAATTAGACATAAATGTTATAAAAATTGGTTTAAACTTTTAATTCAATTATGTGAGAATGTAAAACTCGTAAAGGTTTAAATACGGACAATAATTTTTGACAACTTAGTACGCCATAAACCGTTCATACGATTGCGGCTTAAGGTGGAAATATCACGAAAACTTATGAACTAATTTTATTCGTTCTTCTTGACGTCGATCTTCATTCTTATGACACTAACTATATTACTGTTCACGTGCTCGAAAATCGTAAAATTTAATAGAATGCTTTCAATTGATGCTTAACCATAATGGTTATGTCACGATTTATCAATCCGGATCTTATAATCCTACAATTTTTACAATCGAGTATCTTACTTAACTCATTGTTAAGAACATGAATTAATTTCCTGTAAAAACTTAGTGTCGGCTGAAGAAATATCTTTCCGTTCTCAAGATTTCCTTAAATGAGTTTTCTTTAAATTAAGGTGACATTTATACACATTCGTAGGAATGCATAAAATTTTGTACTTAAACGAATAAGCTGTTAATAAGCAACCAAGGACATATCAATTAGCAATAAAAATTTAAAGAAGGAATATACTGACTCAAAACAAGAACCTGTATGGTAATTTATGATAAATAATTCTATAATTAGTAAGTTGTTAAAAACAACCGATAGTTAGTACAGTAATGGGAATTAACTAATTGTGATTGCAATTTAACTCAGCAGAATTTGCTCGATTATATAATATTATTTATTAAAAAAAATAAGACCAATTCTAGTTGGCGAATAACGAGGATAATACTTAGAAATGAGTGACCACATAGATATGCCACATTCCACAACCTTCCTAATTTCCTTGGCGAATTCCATCCTTTGCCTCCCTCTTCTGTTCTTAATTCAAACACATTCTTCTAAAACTAATTTTACAAGACCCTCATGTCTCAAAACATGGCCTACTATATTATCCCTTCGCTTAGTCAAAGTCCTTTTCCCATATTCTGCTTAGAACTTCCTCGTAAATTACTCTACTCACCCATCTGAATTTCAGCATTCTCCCATAGCACCACTTTTCGAAAGTTTCTATTCCTTTTTCTGTCTGCAACTCCTATCGTCCACGTTTCGCACCCATATAATGCCACACCCCATGCGAATAAAGGTGCTTAAGGTGCACGGTTGCAAGGGAGCAGAGTTCCAGAACAGACAACGAGAATTTCTGTGTAGAACAGCCGTGGGTCAGCTATAGCAGGTAAAGAAGCTCACAGAAATCAGACAGGATGGAACATTGACTAACAGCTAAGACTTAAAAAATTAAAAATTATAGAAATCTATATACATATAAATGAACCGTCGAAATGTATGTATGCGCATAACTTCCAAATGACTGCACCAAATTGTATACTTTTTTGTGTTCTTTTATGTCAGAACAAAAAATCGGACGGAAAAGTTTTTAAAATATCATAAATGAAAAGTTAGTGAGTGAGTGAGACAGAAGACAATGGCGCAGATCTTAAATATATTAACAAAATATTGACCGACTGACGTTCAGTTGTTTAGTCAGTAGTCACTGACAAGGAAGTAGTTATGACGACACATTTCAAGTTAGTATATGTATTTACCACCAGTCACAAAAACTCTTATAAAAGTAAAAATAAAATAGTCAAGTCTGGTATAGAAATCAGTGCTATGGGAGTCTTTGAGTTTGATTATGACGGTTAGAATGCGAATTAAATTGCAGTTCATCCCCTAACATATGGATAGTACAGGGTAAAACACTTCTGAATAACACATTTAAAGGAAAAAACAATTTTGATAAAGTCTTGTTTCCATATTTCTCGCGAGTTAAGACACGGCTTCCAACCCTAGTGATTTTTATATGCAATAAAGGCTCATATTTGAGTCGAAGAAGAATTCTTGAGGTCAATTACTTTTATAGTGTTTTCCCCGACAATATTTGTGTATAATTTAAAGTCCTTGTAGCACGTGAAGAGTGGGCGTGGATATGAGTCATGAAAATAACAAGGAAAATATCGACTTTGGTGTCTTAACAGGTGTAAAGGGGGCCCTGTATGACCTTTATCATGCGATTTAAGTAAAAATTCATCACTTAAATGGGGAAGAAATTTTATTCTTTTAAAGAACTGAAAATATTTTTAGTCCTGCTATTATACCAGGAGTATTTTTGACTTTGTCGAGATGCTGGGAGTATATTTGGGGTTCATATTGCGATGCTTGTTTAGTCATGTGTAACCGAGTATTAAATAATGTACCGGGATAATACAAACAAATACCCGGGAAACTCGGGGCCACAGCTAGTAAGAAAATATATATTAGTTCAAGCCTCCGTACATAAAACACCCTGACTAGAAATTGTGACTAATAATTTTTATAAGGGTTTATTTTGAAAATTAAAATTGTATATAAAGCCATTGAAACAGGAGACGTTAAATAACTATACACCTTTTAATTTTCTCCAAGTAATTTCATCAAAATATTCCTATGATAGTTGAAGTACGTCATAGTAAAGGTCATTATTCTTCTGCATGTAACTGTAGCAATGAAGTAGTAGAAGAATTCATTACCTTTACTGATGTTTGCGGTGTCCTTTTCCGATATTTAATCTTTCCTATAGCATCGACTAGAGTAGACTCCAATACTCAGCATGCAATAGAAACCAGATGGTGCGCATTTTGAAAGTATATCACAACACGTTTTCGTTCTCCAATTTGTCCACTAACCTCCCAGTCATGGGCTATATTGCACAAATTTATCACGCTCCGGCTAAAATTGAAATTAGTTTTCCGCCTCGTTACGATAATATATTTTCCATTCCTACTCCATATTCACGGGCACATACAAATACAAACAACATGAATCCGGGAACAATAATAAAACAAATAATAAAAGAGCGTAATTTAATAATTATTCATTGAACTAAAAAGACTTCAAAAGCAAAATTGTTCAAAAAATGCCTCAATATGTTTAATAATTGAGCGTGCAACTTGCGCTTTTAAATGTTTCGATTGAAGGAATTCGGATTTCATGCCTGCAGGGGTTTCGGCCTGTGTGTACTCTCCTTTGTTAGTCCCACTCATGAGATTGTAGCACAGCACGGACATAAATCATCAGTGAAATGATGGAAACTTAAAAAAAGAGATTTCGGTTCGTACTTTTCCCAAAATAAATCCGCCACGATGAAAAGAATTATAGAGCTTCCAGTCAGACCCGATATTTATCCCTTTTCTAATAATTGAAATAAAACTTGTGGGAATCAGCTATAACACACAAAGAAGAGAATTAAAACCCGCCAAATTGATCGATCAACTACTCTGTTCTTATAAACGAAATTCATTGTTCATGTGTAAAACAGTCCCAAAATCGTACGTTTGTTTGCATGTATGTTCCGCATACAAATCTAAACGCGTGGAGCAATTTCTACCAAATTTTGCACACAAATTATTTGTGACTGCAAAAATCAGCATTTTCGGGGAAACACATGCCTACCATTCATAGGAGGCGGGGTTGGAGGGGGCGGAATTTTTTTAATGTGGAATACTGACTATTTTTTTGTCGAATAAATACTTTTCGGGGTGAATTACTTTTACCGTGTTTTCCAAGACACCATTTGTATCCGTCCTACCCTAAAGACTTATAAAAATGACTGTGAATAGGAAACATTATGCCCTTACGGAGCCTGTGTGTATACGTGCGGCGGCGACGACGACGACGTTCGCGAGAAATTAAAAGTATCACAACTTAAGTAAAATGTTAGTTATATTATTATATTATATTAATATCCCGGGTATCGTCGAGCACCCAACTAGTTATTAATAAATTGAGTAAATAATAAACAATACATATAATTTGTTAATTATTGAACACATTACGAAATTTCGTCTATATATTTGGACTTCATCAGGTGACTAAAAAATTGTTTACAAAAACAATTATAATTTTGAATACAGAATAATTCATTATAATATAAGAAGCATGGTTTTTAATTATAAAATAAATTAAAAGAAATTTAGATATATGTTATAAATTTAAAAGGTAAATCTGTTTTATTTATTGTTTAATTGAAAACTATCCTTCTTATATTTTAACTTATTATTCTGTACTAAAAATTATAATTGTTTCTGTAAATTTTTGTTCAGTGATGAAGTCAACAAATGTAGACGTAATTAAAAATTATTGTCCTGACAATTGGTTGTATTGTTGATTTTTCGTATTTATTATTGGTCGAAAATAATTTAATCGTTTGTAGATAATCATCTTCACTTATTGGGTGCTGCAATACTATTTTAAACACTCCTGATGTTCTGCTCATACAGGTCATCAACATTATTCTACCCAAACGCTTTGTTCCCATGGTGTATTAATTCGTAAAAGTTGTTTATTATATTTTAATTAGGTTCAACAGTTAAACATTTTGCTATTTCGAATTAATCGGAACCTACGGATCTGAAAACCTGGATTTGGAAACTTGAATCTGAATGAACGAATGATGATGCTGAGTTCCACAACAAGTGTCAAGACCCACTCGATCCGATTTCTGGGTAGTATTTCTTCTTCTTCTAACTCGATATTAACCCAGTCAACTGTGCTGATTATGTGGAATTGCTTAATGAGTGAGACATTATTTTATTCATTTTCACTTGTGACGTTTTGCCTACTCAGTGTAACTTTCCCATCGGTTATTGGTTTCGTCACCAGTGTCCCATCATCAGTTTCCCTTTAAATTTTTATGATCCCACATTTTGTTCATTAAGGCGGAACCTTCTAGCGAAACTTGCTATGCATTTTTACGATTTTTCAATTCATGTATTTTGGTATACTACAATAGGGCTAGTCTATTTGCTGACCTCGTAGACTATATCTCTAATAATATCCGACCCCATGTGATCTACAGATTCTCCATTGCCATTCCCTCTAATTTGAACGACATTGAGAAATGTAGCATCCCCCTCTCTCTCTCTCTGATAGTTACTGCCTTTCAGGTGCCGTTCCTTTGTCAAACACCCTTTTTCCGAGCAAATTATTCGAGGCCAGCCACCCTTGAATACGACATTAGTTTGACGGTCTTGAACCGAACAAAAAGGGCGCTGATTGGTGCGTCTTTCAATTCACCCAAACCACAACATCGATTTTCAATGTTGCCGTTTTTCCTCCTCATACATGCAAAAAAAGGAATTGTCATGCGTATTTTCTAAGGGAAGGGTGGGAGTTTGGTTAGACGGGCCTTTGTCCTGAAAATTTGCGGTGGCCTTTCCAACTGGTAGCCATTGTCTCTGATTCCACCCCTGACAAGAACTGTCCGCTTCTCGTGAAAGCGGGGAAAATTTCCCGCCTCTAACACGTAGACCTCCCATGCTTGAATCAAATAAAAATAATAGTGTGACACACGACATTGAACCACTGAGACTTGAAGAAAATGAAGAGATTTTTAAAAACATTTTGTATATATAATCAAATCAAAACCTTAAAATAATTGGAACTGTGACTCATGACTGTATTCTATAAATTATAAAATACGTTTGAAATGAATTCTCAAATAAACGTTTTCAAATATGTTTTCCGCATCCATTAATATCTATAATATGTTATACATTTCTATATTGTTGTTGTCTCGCGGATTCTATAGAGAATTCTTAAAAGTTTGATAAAATTGAGAAAGTATTACGTAGCGTATAAAGATGCGAAAAATCACCAGAATAAATTATTCCCTTAAGATGAAAACAAGATATAGGATTAATTGAACAATTACTGATTGTTTACAGATTTTATCCTTTAAATTTAATTAGTAACAATATTTCGGCATGTTTTTAAGCCTTCCTCAGGATTTCTTCCTATAGAGGAAATATTAAATAAAATCAAACCAAGAAAGGTGAAGTTAAGACAAACTATTAAAAAATTATTTAAATAAAGATACCTACTGATAGCTTTTGTTGAATAAGTCCCTACTCGTTTGTTAAAGTTGAGCACTTACTTTGCTAGAGACGGAATTCACCCGATGAAACACTTCCAAAAATTCGGAAAAACGAAGGAATTTTTACTTTTTTCACATATATACAGTATTGTTAAAGTTTATTTAATTTAATACTTTTACCTATGACGAATGTCACCATCAAATGTATATTATTTTCTTTGCTTTTACAAATGAGCAATTACTAAATTTTAAAATTTCTGTGACGCTAAAAATAAAACTAATTTACACATACATCGTATCGACGATACAAAGGAAGTTATCTCTCAGCCAACGATACATTAATTACGACGTGAAATGTTTGTAATTTTAAAAATGTACCGTATTTCAGATCTAGATTCGCGTATTGTACACGAAACCTCTCACGTAAAATGTTTGTCACTTTTTTTTCACATATATAACTTCAGAAAAATTTTAAGATCATGGATAGATTCTGTTCAAATTTGGACTAGTAATTTGGATGCCTATACTGACAACGGTTTATTAGATATACAATTTTTGCAATTAATATTTAAACTTGATAAAATAATTAGTAATTTATATTACAGTGTAATATTACTAAGTCGTTCCGTGTCAGGAGCACAACACTGTCGTAGATAGTAATGTTGAAACCAATTCTAGGTTTAATTGCTTGAGTACGTTATGCTGTCAAGGAGACGAGTGTAGTTGTGGATCATGCCATTGTTTTGTAAATTATGCACGTCAAGCACTTCTCGTCTCGTCTTTTCAAACTTAATGCAATTAAACGCAAAGTTAGTAGTGGCAGCGTCGTCGTTATTCTCTCTCCATCTATTTGCCAGAACAAGCGACAGGACGGGCAGAGGGGCTCGGAGAGGTAAGATGATTGGATCTAATTTCGAAATGCGGTACAACGAGGACGGAAAGACGCCCTTTTCTTATCAAGCGCCGAGACGAGGAAAGATAGGATTGTCTCCTTATAAATCCGTAGAAAGTGATCGGAGAGAAATTAGAACAGGTTGGAAATAGTGTGGAAAGAGAACTGGGAGACGCATAAACATGCAAGACGATGGTAGGAGGCGAGTCTGGCTCCATCTCGCTGCAATAACAGCCCGAACAACGGGGTTTGGTAGGGGGCTAATTCATTATTCATGGGCTGCGGCGCTGGGGAACTCATAGCCTTATTTAACTTAATTCCATTCGTTTTGTGACGAAATGGAGAATCTTGTAAGGAGGAATTCACTTGATTAAAAGTTTCTACTCTCACCCCCCGCCACCACCCCCACCCCCTCGCCGCCCAACCACTCCGAGACCAACCCCCTCCCTCTCCCACTCACCATGTCGCAGTCTTAAAGAGATGTGAATGGAAGGAATGGTAGGGGATGATGGCAAAGCAGCTGCAAGTTGCAAAATGAGACCGGGTGGGGACGTTTCTAGGAAGTTATTAACCCCCTCTCTGCCCTCATCCTGTCGCCGTAGTAATGAACACAGGGGTTGTAGGGTGGGGGTGAGTTGTAGAACTTACGGACCACGACAATGTGCATTAGCTAACTGCGCCAAGCGGTTAAAATGTGCCGAATCGTGCCCATAGGAAAGGGGAAAGAAAACTAATTATTGTTCTGTCTGCGAGTCATAAACAAGAAAAAAATTCGAAACTCCCCCGCGCGCACACACATTATATAAGCGTACTACCAATTAACAATCCTTTCTTCTTCCACTTCTTCTACTACCATTAGGTTGTTGTCGCTACTATCTAGAAATACAGAAGTGACAAAACTATTATCCTGCAGATTTAATTTATAAATTAAGTAAACTCATAATTAATTACATTCGCAATGGTTCCAGTAAGTTTATTCTAAAGTCAATTCCTCATAATTATATAGAACCAGATTGAAAATAATATTTAAGAAGCAATCTACAAGTTTGTTAATTCTTTATCTTTATTTGTTAAAAAACAAAACAAAGATTTACTTAGTACTTTTGACTGTCATAATGTTGTTTATAAAATTTCTTGTAAAATTTCTTTCACTAAGAGGAGAAAACCTCGTAGCACTAACGTTTTTAAAAATTTGAAAATGTGTCAGCCCGTGATATTCTGTCTTGTCACCCAAGCTTGATACAGAATTCTGGGAAATACACTATATTTAATTCTGCGCAAATTTATTAGCGTATTTACAGTATGCTACAATCATATTTGATCAATTATATCCTGTAAAATACAAACGCATGGAAGGATAACAAATACAACACGAATGATTTTTTAAAATAGACATTTTATTTAGAACCGCCTTTTAAAAGGTAATTTTATTAGAAGAAAGACAAGAATGGAAATATGTCAACCGGACCAGAGAAATACACGGAAGAGCGACAGACTTCAAACTGTAATACAGACTTAAGGAAATAATAAAGGGTGATGAAAATCATATGATTATAATGTAATAGATTTCCACTTACAAAGACTGAAGGAATTATTTACGTGAGAATTGTGGAGACTTATAGGTTATGCTTGTGATTCCGGTTCTGCTCTAATCATTGAGTTACATATTTTTTAATTTGTTAGTAAATTATTCGTCCCAGTTAACCTAAGGTGTATTTGATAACAACTGCCAAGTATTCCCTACCAACTATTACAATATTTTTTATTGTAAGACTATATTTCCTGAAGTCAAATTACTTTTCTGATATTCACCATATTCCCTTTGTTTTATTCTACGAACTAATCTTTTAAATTCTTAATGCATACACACGTGTTTATCTTTTATTCTGTGTTCGCTGAATTTTACAACCCCTAATACAATTTTCACTTTCTTGCTACAAGTAAAACGCTTTACAGTGTGTATCTAAAATTAATGTTAATTTATTCTTGTAACTTACAGACATGTTTGTAAAGTCATTTTACACAATAATATATTAAGTTTTGATTGATGTAATACGCTAGTTAAAAGAATAAATTAATATGAACGTTCAAAGTTGTAAAGTCATTTTTTATACACGCTGTAGTTTCATGCAACACGTCAGAATTAATAAAAGATCCATCATATAAAGGCCAAACGTGTCCAAGAGCCAGAGGTGTTTCTTCAGTGGCGTGAATCCTAAGACACTTTGCGATTGAATTTAGTTACTGCATATTATTAGTATGTATATTATCTAATGTTGATATTCAAAATTAATATTTTATCAATATGACATTCATTAAATATATCACACTTGCTAAAATATTTTTAATGAGTCATTTTCATCAGTAACATTGTCAAACAAATTTTGATTTGATTTGAATGTAAGTAATCCCTATTATGATTTATCCTAAATATATTTCCGGACAAATCTGATTATTTTACGCTGTGTATCATTTTGCACTTCATTGAAATGAGATTCGTTTAGACAGGTTTCCAGTGTTTGAGATGGCACAGTAGATGCTTCGGCTAGAGCAGACTCGAGAGTTTGGAAATCTTCCCTTCACGGCCCGATGCCTGAAAGACAGATAAGTTCACTCACGTAGCTCACCAGAAGCAGCAGCATCCCCCTCTCCCCATTTCCTCCTTCATACGGCAGCTACCTTCTCCTTTTGCTATTCCCTCTTTCTCATTGTGTTGGCTGCGGTCGGCAGGCGAATCTCAATTAAAGCAGCATCGACGTCAGATTCCTTCGAGACGATAGCCAATGTCCAAACTCTCACAAAACCTCGGTTCACTTGAAAAAATAAAGGTTTTCAAATAAGCAGTTAACAATTCTTTAATATTACAGTTCCTTCCTTCTACACTGTTAACTTTGCTCTCAAAAATATTTATAGTTATCGCCGTTACCGATATAACATTATAGATACAATAAAATGATTCTCAGAATTATTGATTGTGTTTGTTCTATCATAACCTTCATTTCAGAGGGGTAAATCTTTTAGTTTTATGACCGAAATATTAATTATTTATGGCCTGTAAAATGAAGGACTCTCATTGTCCATAAGTTCATGCTCATATTAATTTATGCAGAAATAAATATCCTAAAACACATCGTTTTCTTTCATTTCACATATAAATTCAGTATGTATTAGAAAAGCTGGAATCAAATTTCCAACCTACTTCTTTCATTTGACTGTTACACAGATACTTAGTCCTGTTTGTATTATGTCTCTCGCTTTATCTATAAATTATTCTGTTGTGTCATACCGTTATAATTATTTACACTTTTAACCTGTCCCCGTTTTAAAGCAGCCACGCGTGTTTCAATGTGTTAATATTTGAATTCGATTATGTCCTAATCAACATTTTCGACCTGGACAATACCAAAGCAAATATCAAGATAGCGGAGGACAAGCACATGTCAGTCGAGCTCCCACAAATACACCAAAATACAACCATTTGGTTTCATTTTAAACTCCGGTACGGCGCCCCTCAACCACCAAAACATTCCCTTGTTTTTGTTTGTTTACAAACAGTCTAAACGTTACCGCCGCAAAACAAGTTGATGGGTAGACAACGACGACTTTGTTTATCCTGTGGCCACACTGTTTACAACAATGAACTACAACAATGCAATTGTGCCAACAGCGAATCTCTCTTTGGAACGAGGCAATTTTCACGCAAAACCCCTATGGATTTGCGACCCCCCCAACCCCACGAGGCCCTATTTATTAGCAGAGTTCAAATACTTGTTTTAATATCCTTGATTCTGAAAGTGAATAATTAATAATCCTGATTGCAGCTAAATATTGGTAGGTACAGCGGCTATGTGACAATGTAGAGGTTTAACGCTTTCGTTACATTCGCGTGGGAAATATTTCTGTAGTTTTCCAAAAAGAGTGAAATAATTAATATTGGAAATATTAGAGTACAGGAAGCAACGGCTTTAGAATTGAATACGCTCCAGTAATTTTAGTGGAATGAAATGTAATTTAAAAATAAAATAAATAATAAAAACTTTCATTCTTAATAGACTTCTTTTTAACGTAAATAAATATAGATATTGAAACCAATAATTAATTCAAGGAGAGAAGTATTTCTTCGATTGAAGTTTAGGTTTTGGAGAGGGGAGGATTGCTGCATCGGATTTCTGCGTCTATATTTTTTGACAAAACTATTCAGCACTAGCCCTACTCTGAACACATAAACAAATTTACCGTATTTCCTTATAAATACTTAATTGAGCTTCAAGATATCCTGCAGATAAATTTACAAAAGTTTTTTTTCTCGTCCGCTCACGACTGCGGACACTCTTTTTAGCATGTCACACAGATGTCTATGACCTTCTACAACAGGTACATCCCACTGCCACTCTGTCAACAATGGTTCTCGAGGCTGGGTGCCCCTTGTCCACCACTCTACCCACGCCATTGCAATTCTCTCCTTTATTTCCGTAGAATACATAAACACCGCTTACCGTTTAAACATTTAGCGGTTTGGTACAAAACAAAAGAATTAAAAATTAATTCGATTGATTTCAGTAGAATATATTGTGATAAAAAAGGCGGATTTTGTGATGTTGTGGCGTTATGAGGCGCAGTTCGGCCAACAACAATGGCTAGTCGGCTGAAAGATGGTGATTCCCCGCGGGAGAGTCCAGCCGAGCGTGTGTAAAAAATGACGATGGTGAACCCCCGCGGGAAAACCCCACCGAACGTGTGTAAAAAATGAGGGCGAGGAACCCCGAAATTTTGTGAAATAGGAGAATTCCCGTCGGAAGATTTAAAAGGGGAAGCCGATGGGTGGCTCACCCCAGAAGGCAGACGAGTGGAGGAGAGGACGGACGTGGTCCAGGCTAGAAGTGAGACGAGTGGAGGAGAGGACGGACGTGGTCCAGGCCAGAAGTGAGACGAGTGGAGGAGAGGACGGACGTGGTCCAAGCAGCCCGAGAAGTCAGACGAATTGAGGAGAGGACGGACGAGAGCAGACGTGTCCAACCTGATCAAATCCTGCAAGACGCCAGAGAGACGCACAAACATTCGAGAGGTGGATGTTTGTTGGCCCAGTAATTGTGGGTAAGCTATAAACAAAATTGTGAAACTTGCTCATTGCTCTGGATAAATAACATTTAATGATTTTTCCTTTCTATTTTTCAGCTACTGCATACTCCATCTCTCGAGAGACCCAAAATCCCCTGAGATTAAGCCCGTGTATTCACTTTAAATTAATAAATGAAAAAGTTTAAAATTGATCATAATTTGTTCTGTTAATTAATTAATGTTTTCTACCCAAAAAAGTATACTACAATATAGAGTATAAGACTGAAAGTGTCCGGTTCACCAATTTTCTTTCATATGAACCGCCAAATATTTTATTTTTTGACAAAGGAATCTCAAAACTTCAGATGAAGGAATTAAATGAGATTTTTTTTCGCCGTACTCCTTACGTTATAACTTTTTAAGTAGAAAAATACTTTTATTTTATTAGCCTGGCAGCCGTAGAGTTGAATAATAATTTTCAATCAGTGAAATAACAATTATAATATAAGCTTTTGTATGAATAATGCCATTAATTTGGTTCCTATTTAAAAGAAAAGTCCAAATCGATTGGTAACCATCCATATTTCAATTATAAAAATTAATTTTCTGGAGCTATTTAATTTTGAAACTATTTATTTAATAATAAATAGCAAAAAGCGTATATAATTATTGTTAAAAAATTATAAACTCAAATATTTACTATAAAATCATCTGGAAATTTATGGAAACAGGGTAAGATTCATTTTGGTAAATCGGGTGCGTTATATATATTTTTATTGTTGTGTTTGTGTAAAATCAGCAGTGACTCACCAAAAGAGATAGCTCTTTCTATTGATCAAGTAGTTCCGATCACTAAAAGAAAACGATTTCGCCCATCTCTAGACGAATAATGTTTAAGAAGCATGTTTATTCAGTGTGTACCGCGTCTAAAACTTGATTGTTTTTTATTATGTGCTCCCATAAGTAACCATATTCAGGCTTGTTGCAGACTGGAGAAACATGTTTAATGAACATGAAACCGATACATAAGGAAACACAGATACGTGCACACTGAGAAGAGGAAACTGTTTCATGAAACAGAATTTTAGACCTATATTTAATAATTCGCCTGTTTTTCGTAAGTTCAAGACATAACTTTTAAACAGAGACGGGTAATTTCCATATTTGAACTGGGGAATCCGTCTTCAGAATAATTTTCAATTTTATAAAAGATTGTTAAAAAGTCTGATATCATTTTTCCAATAACCATTTACAGCGAGATCTAGGCATCAAGAAATAATTATAGGGGAATATTGCATAATAGATTATTATTACAAGTGTTCATTTGTTGTGTTGTCAGAGAACGTGTCCAAATGAATCACGTTTCATGAAGCGTGTTTCATCAGTACATACTTTTCTGTATAAGCCATGTCAGAAAAAGGAGAAGGGGTGGCTTTGTCTATTTGAAGCAGCAAGTGGTTATAACCATTTTTACAAATTTATTCCGAAATTCTAGGGATTCTTACCACCTGTATTATTGTTAGAATGGTCTGGCATTAGAATAATTTTAAAAATTCTGATGTCGTCTGTTGTTAAATTTTAAAAACATTTTATTTTAAATAATTTTCCTTTGTATCAACTCCACAGGATTATTCTCGTCTATGTTTTTAATTCTGGCATTAGAAAAAATTTAAAAATTCTGATGTCGTCTGTTGTTATATTTTAAAATCTTTTTATTTTAAATAATTTTCCTTTGTATTAACTCCACAGGATTATTCTCGTCTATGTTTTTAATTCATCCTAGACAATATGTAGTTCTGAAAATAAAATAGTTAGTTTGTACGCGTTTTATTTTGTGGTCCAGAAATTTCGATAGGTTTTATGCAAACCTCCACCCCACAATATTTCCGTTGCCTGTCTGCGCTATTAGTGGTTTCCAAATAGCTATTATGGTATTTACCTAACGTTGTATACTAAAACGGGCTTCACTTGCATAAATAGAGAGATAGCTGTGTAATGAATATTTAAGGGAAAATTGTACTTTGTTTCTGTAGCGTGGGCGTGAGGGTGAGTTTGGAGGGGATGAGAGTAGGAAAAATTACAAAACAACCGGCTGCACACTATTGTTCCGCCGGGTTTACCCTCAATTAGCTGTGTTAATTAACAGCTGACGGGATAATCGATCCACATTGTTGTATGTGTATTAATTCAGGCAAATAACAGACAGACGGTCAGTGAAGCCTTGGGGTTTGCAACGAATCCAGATCAGTGCTCGGGGGAGAAAATTCCCTTTCATCAGGTTAATGCCGGCAGTAAGAACAAACACAACTCGTTTTATGTTACGCATTCATATTTCAAAGGTTTTTAAAAAATTCATCTATAGAATTGAATATTAAACTCACCTAACCTTACATTTTCTTTTATAAAAATTTTCTTTTATAAAAATAAGAGTGGCAGAAGTGTTATAAATTCAATCTTATTCCAATGGCCTTATAGAGAAATCAAGATATTAAATTATGATTTATTGTGGCTAATTGCAAAAAGTAGTACTTTTATAAAAATATTGTCATATCATTTGCTACTAGCCGATATACTCAGGGTACGGAAATGACTTATCGGTCTGATAGGAAAATTGTCAATTTACACTTTTAAAATAGTATAAATTTCTAACATAATCATCTTTAGTATCAATAGTCCATCGAAGGGATTACGTCAATTCAGGTTTCGTCCATTGAAACATATCGACGCAGAAAATCACACTTTTTATAGTAACATGTGCAAAGCGGTGTGGCAGAATTGGCGTTCCAACTAATTCTTTTAAGATAATAAGTTAAAAGAACCTGATGTATATATGATACCTCAAAGACGTAAAATAATTATGAAAGAAAGTTTTATAAAAAATCAGTAAGTTTCCGAATGTTCTACGACTACTTTCCAGCTCGGTTCTCTGAGTGCAAATACTTTAAAAAGTGCAAAATGAAATGAGTAAAATAAACGATTATGTCCTGATCATCATTTTTTAAACTGGTTTTGTAATGTGAATACAATTTAAAATTACGTTATAAGTGGTCGTTTGTACAATTTCAATTAACTCCTTCATACGTATTAAATTTTTTTATTAAATAACGAGACCATATTTATAAACTTAACCGTTTAATTGAATAATATTTAATAAAATATGAAATTAAATTGCGTAACTCACTAAATTATTTATTCACAATATAAATATGAACAAATAATTATTTTAATTCATTCTAATATACTCAGAAACGTAAATGAAGGTCCACCAGGTAAATAATTTTGTATTAGTTGAAAGTTATGGCATTACTAAAAGGTCGAAATAACTTTGGCTATTAATAACTGCTACATTCATTATTAATATTTATCATCATTCTAACGTATTTCTGACCGATGCTTAATCCTAAACAATAATTCGATAAATCAATATTTGAAAAACAATGACAAAATCTTCCGGCGTTTATTAAATTGTTAACTTAATACACATATTTTCAGCCTGATCTAGAAATGCTGAATACATATTGAGTTCTATTTGTGAACCCGAAATTGGTTTTTTAGACAGAAATATAGTTTTTCCTTGCAACCAGATTATATTATGGACATGCTAATCTCGATCTCCGGTCATAGAAGTTGAGCCACGTCTTTACATCGTGGACTCGCTACACTCGGCAGCATTTCCCTCCCTCTCTGTTGGGGTAGTAAAATTCCGGGATGCTGTGTGAGGGATTCAACCATGTCCGCTATCTCTTCTCTCCAGACAGCTCTTACCACCGGAAAATCTCCGAGTAATCGCGGGAACAACTTCCTTTCCATCATTTCACCCCCACGCAGCGTCACTCGCAGCAAATACGGTATCAGAAGCGTTGAAACGTGTAAATAAAACATGCTGTGCTACAACTGTGTCATCGGGATAACAATGGTACAGTCATCGACACAGGATTTATTAAATGAGTCATTAACGATACTAAAATGAGATATTAATTAACTAGTTGATACTAACAAAGGGCCTGATGTTATAAAACAGGTATTTTATTCCCAACATATTACTCAATTATAATAATAACACCGTTATGTCTCTGTGACTAAAAAATTCACAAAGAGGCAGTTAATGAAAAGAATAGAAATAAAAATTGCGACCGAGTCATTTACAATTTGTTATTCCGGCTAGACGATCCCTGGTATTAATACATAAAAATTAATTTCTGACCGTTATAAATAAAAAAGAATATATCCCGGTTTGTCCCTCATGTAATGCTACATCATTCAGCCAACTGCAATGAAATTTTCGTGAGTTGTAGTGTTCAACTCCGAGGAGGTTTCTGTCGATCTTTCGATGATTTACACCCCTTACTTCCATCATTTCATGCTAACGCCACCCTCCCTCTTTTTCAACACAGTTACGAATGGACGCGCGAATTCAAGCCTTTTAAAACAGGTGCAACCTATGGCTGCCAAATCTGGGGCAAAACATCTGGTTATATCACCATTATCCTCCAAAGAACTCAAAACCTTAGCCTAGGATGGGCCATGGGTAACACAAGATAGGTAAAAAAACTCTGTTCTTCATGAAGAAGCAAATCTAAATTATATAAAAGAGGAAATTAACAGGTTAACAACAAAGTTATTTAAAAGTTCATTGAATTTTTATAAAATAAAACTGCTATTCTACCAAGAGTCCAATTTCAATTCTCCACAGTGGTTTTAAAAAATTTTTAGTCTTTCTTTTCCCTCTAAAGCCAACACATAAAACACTTTTTTAATTTTGCATCCGCCTGAACAGCAGGTTCTGCATTAATGGAATAAAAATTAAAATATGTGATTAACGAATCGTTTGAACAATTTTGCTTTTGTCATATACCTACTAAAAATATATTTAGCACAGGCAAACAGAATATTTTTCAGTCCCTTTAGGTACCAAGATTATTCATGACTCCCTTATTGTTCCGGGATTATTATTCATTTACTTCAGATATCAGGAGCAGTTTCTCAGTTAATGTACCGGGAATATTTTAAATACAAAGATTGTTATATATTTATTAATGTACCGTGTGTATTTTGGACTCGCATAGGGTACCTGGAGAATTTTTAACTCATTTAAAGTACCGGCAATATATATTTTTTATTTTAGATTAGGATATTAATGTGTGTGTGTCTCTTCCCACTCCTTCTATAGTGTTTTTCGCAATAGCTGTGTAATTTTTTGTATTCTATTGAAATAATTTTTTGAAGTCGCCAATAACGTTTCCTGTTGACGCAAACTTTCACACACTGTCACCATATCCTGATTCCTCGGAAAAGATCTAATGAAATTAAATCCAAGTCTCAACGAATGGTATGTTTTATGAGGCATTGAAATTACTCCACCATTGATCTAAACATCGTAGATAATTACCATATATATAATTTATTTTTGTAAGTTATAGTGGGTGAGGTGACAACATACGCGCTGAGTTTCTTAGGTGCACGCAATCTTACACCCTCGCACTCAGAACCGCCTAAAAACCCAGGAGTAAGGTACTTCAACCCTCCGGCCCCCCCTCAAGTCCCAACAGCCCTCTTCACGAAGCCTCCCGACCAACAAAATGCATTAAAAGGAAGCCTTTCTTTATCTCATAAACGTCGAGGACCCGCTAACTAGCCGAGTCACTTAAAAGTAATCCCGCAAAAATTATGAAACTCCGAGGAGACATTTGCTAGGCGGATTATCCCAGTCGGCAGATGGATGGCTGGTTTCTTTCTCCCTTACCAAAGGCTTCACTAAGCCCTAAATGTGTTCTCAAATGACTATTAAAGTAACTCACGAACCAAATTCATAGGCGCTACAATAACCCTACATTCCCTTACAATGAATGAAATCCCTAAATACTCTTAAAAAATTCTCTGTATTATATAGTACGTGCAGGTTAAGCTTTAATCTATTTATTAACTAGCTCATTGCCCGTGAAGTCATTTATTTTAGCCTGCAACACTATTTAATTCGACAGTAATCTTTTTATCAACACGTGATTAAATCCAAAGAGTATCGTAACATTAGCAGCGCTCGGAGCGTTATTGTCATCCCCACTCCTCTTGGATCATCTCCATGGAAGACTAAAACAGCGCTTTTTGAGTCCCGTAAAATCTATCTTAGAGCAACAAAAGAGAAATTAAAGTTTAATTTGTATTTACACAATAAGTACTTTCAAATAAGTAATATACATATGTAAATTCATACGTAATATTAAGAAAAGTGACTATGTTTCGAAATCTGTATTTCGAGTTGTATGCGAAGTTATATCAACATATTTCTCAAACAAATTTTTATTCTTAAATGTTGGAGGGGAATACACGTTATTTTTTCTTGGGTCTAAATTCTGAAAATAAGAAATTTTATATATGCTTCGACCGAATGGAGTTTAAAAATGAAATACTATTTCATTACATTATTGAAATGTCACATTTTTAATTCATGATAAGTTATTTAAACATTTTCAAAAAAAACTAATTATAATCACTCAAATTATCGAAATACAATATTTTTTAGCTTTCGATGCGATTTTTTGATTGAAATATAACATAAATTCGTAGGTGCCACACTTTTCCTTGTAAACTCCTCAAAATATATTATTCTTGTGGTGTATCAGTGTTAGAAGGTTATAAAATAGAAGATTCAGTTTTAGAAATGGAGCGTAATTATTGAGTCGAAATATTTAATTATAATGTTCACTTACGCTTACGCAGTTACAAAAGACTCCACCTCTAGCGCCCCTGTCACAATTCTATAAAATATTTTGCAATATCATTAATTAATTAAAAAGTAACATTTCTTTAAACTTGAGCATTACTAAGCAGCAATTTAATTACCTCGATTGGAATTTTACGTAAAGACAAGTTCTATATGTCTTTAGGGTAGGACATTTTTGGTCTGAAAGGGGGAAAGAAAGGAATCTATATTTTCAAAATATTGACATAAACTTTCTCTTAGCAGAGCACTACAATACGTCAATATGGCAATTGGATGAATGTTTTAGGATACCATAAGGGACAAACATGAAGTCATAGAGGGTATGATAGCAGCAGAATTTAAACAAACAGTACCGCCATATTGATAATAATTTAATATGGCGTCACAGACTTACGCATTCCTTCCATTTTTGTGCCTCGGCTTCCTTACTCCCGCCCTGTTTTGTTGTAATTTGTCCACCCGTTTAATTTTGTATAAAGTATATACAATTAAACGTACAGACCTACAAAGTACAACTAATTCTATCTTAATATATATATTTAGCTTATTCAATAAACAAATCTTTAATTTACTGAATATCATTCTTCTCGGCGTAACAATATAATTTTAATGAAGAATGAATATTGTGTATCAATTGATGGAAGATTCATTTACTTGGTTAAGAACATAATAAATTGTTTTCATTCCCGAATCTAAATTTTGTGAAACGGAATTATCGACAAACCAATTAAATTGCTTGTGGATTATGATAACACCTTGTAATTTTTAAGTAATCATATAAATCGCGGAGATCCAGTGTACGATTCTGGGTCATGTCGAGATTTTCCTATCTTAGTCTGTTCATGTATTAGAAATTTTCCATTAGGAAAAATATTAATTGTGAAATGATGGATGTGATAAATACTATTTGATGGAATAATACCGGAATCCAACGTTTTCATTCTTCCGTTTAAATATGTATTGAAATATAAAAATAAATTAGGAAAATATTAATATCTTTCAATCTAAGGTACCAAAGTATAACGTTAATCAAACATTCGTGTGGTCGAATCATCCAAGAATATATATGATGATTAATAAGGCAAGGATAGATATGTGGCATGGAAGAATTATTTTTAATGCTATTTTTTCCTGTGATATCCTTGGGGGAGCAGAACTTATTTAATGATGTATCGGAAGGAACCACGACGGTGTTGCGGCCCTTTGAAGATGAATTACCGCGTTACAAAGCTTCACTGGCTGGTTCTCGGGTGCCACTTTGGTAGGCAGCTCTCTGTTAATATTTTGCAGCGATTACCGAAGTGGTTTGTCCCCCCTTTGATCAGGAGTTGGAGGGGTTTCGTGATACTATTGCATATTGCAGACGCACCCCTGCTCCTATTCTACACCTAATTGCCTATCATATAGGTCATGAATAACACATAAGGTACAGACAGACTGTAGTAATAAGCACCTTGCTCCTTAAAGGAAAATAAATAAATTTTCTAAAACTGAATTTCTCTCCAAAATACTCATTAACAATTCAACATACCTGATACAAAAATCCCTATTAGTGGGTCATTCCACTCCAAATTTCAGAAGCATTAAATTTAATTCTAATAAAAGTTATAGATTTGGGCTCTCCTCATAAACTAACACAAAAGGGTTTTTTCCGGAATTTTTACCCATCAATCAGTCAATGCATTTCATGACTTGCTTACGAAAGTAATTTTTCTTGACTCCTTGGAATAGATCAATATTTAACTTTCAATATATACTTAATACAGTATTTATTGAAAAAAATCGGTGTTTCTTGATCAAACTCATTTGTTTCCCCATCTTCATTTATCACATCACTTAATACGTTCTATATATTTATTTACTCGATTATTATTTTCGGATGTAGTATCTCTCCTTTATTTAGACGTCTTAACGCGGGTTCTTCCCCTCTTTCCTTTTCATTAACAATAATTCTACATCTATTCCACCATCATTCTGCTGGTCAATAAATTCTTGAACATTTTTTGGTAAATAAATACTTTTAAAGGTTCCGCTATGTACAGAAACACGTACCTGACGATGACTGTCGAGCTGTCTGCAGAAAATGTCGAAGCAATTCCCTCATTCAACCCAAAGAAGGGAATTATATGACATTTATAATTTATAATATAATAGCTGGGCACCCGACGATGTCCGGTAATTCAATTGTATTAAGGCGACCATCGGGGTCACTGCCTGGTTTCGAACCTCTGCCCGAGGTTGAGAGGCAAATTCTCGGTTTTGTCCTCGGAAACCAGCCTTGACCCTATTAGGACGGATATTTAGGTTATTATATACCATTAATTTGATCTGATTAGTGATATAAAAATTTACGTGTGGCTGAAACTAAAAGTGTTGTGAGTCCTGTGTCTGAAATAACAACGCTGTCTCAAAAACAATGCCGTGACCTCCAATCAAACCTTTTGCAAAAATAGCTGGAGTGAGAATTCTTGCCTCCTCTCTCTCCCTCTCCGTCTTATGCTGAAAAAATTAAGCTTCCTTTGTGCCTTTTATTGTAATTTAACCCAGTAAAGCTGTCACCGGATCGATAGAAAATAATATTGTTACCGTATTTAATTCCAAGGCAACACTTCATTAAATCATCAGCAAGATGGTCACTTTTTTGAAAATTCACCTTTAACGCATCCTACTTTATGGGATCTGAATTTCATCAAAAATACCGCGATGACTCAGAATCTTAATCGAATTAAGGAATCTACTGGTACCTTAAATAAGCACAGAAACCATAAAATGTCTGAAAAATGAACAATTACGAGAGAGACAGTATCAATTTCACTAGCTGCAAAAAATATTTATTCACACGCACATATCTGTCATTTACGCTTTTAAATTTCCGTTCTCTCTACGCCGCCCTCAGGGGTATTTGTAGTGCCTTACCCCTACAGCCCTTTGCTTTATTTTGGGTTGCAAGGAACATCTGTACACAATTTGGTCGAAATTGCTCCACAATAGTATGCGGCAATTAAGACGCAGAAACAGTATTCTGTTGCATGTTCTATATGTCTTTAGGGTAGGATATTTTTTGACCTGAAAGGAGAGAAGGAACATAATTCTTCATCAAATGAAAGACAGAAAACTTATATGGGATGATCAACGCTAAACACCAAAATTTCACAGCAGTCCAATGAATGGTGACGGAACGCCTCATTAGCGTCAATTCAATGGATTTACAAATATTTATATGAATATCTTATGAACACTGCATGACATCGAAATGAAACATGCACAAAAAATTAAGGAATAATTATTGTTTCAATCCCTCAAATTTTTATTGAGCCTATTCAAAATGAACTTCCAGACAAATTAACGCTTCAATTTTATTTATTGGTATAGATAGCATCAACATAACGGAATTACTCAAAAAAATTTGATTTCTTCAGTCAAGTGACGGTATGAAAGTAGCAGAGAATTCTCCCAATGGACGAAAGAGTCTATATTTAAGGCTTTAACAATTTATCTACCACCATAGCTCCTGCTCGATGTGTAACAGTTATGCCATGTCTATTTTCTTTTCAGATGGTTGGAAAGTAGCATCATGTTATAAGTCGAATTATAAAGATGATTTTGATTCATTCAGTTAATAATATTATTGTTACCTCTTTGTTTCCTTAATAGACCATCGATTTTACATTGGATCCAGATGAGTTTCACGGGACGTCAGAACTTATCCAGAGAGAGATTCATAAACTTTCTCCGTATATTTTAAATCCCTGCGCCCCCTTCACCCCCTCCCCTCCAGTCCCCGGGAACAATCCTCGTTCTCCGAACGTTGGCTCAGATTTATAACACTCGGTTTAATTTCTTCCGGTCCTTAAAAAATCATTTCACTTAATGACAAGTCTTTCGGTGAGTATCTTTAAAAAAACAGGGGGAGTAGCAGGGGAGCTTTTCGACGACTGTGAAGAGTAAATGGTGTAGGAAAGGGATCGCATTTCGCGCGGTCCTTCAAGTTGCATCGTAAAAAACGGAAAAGAACCTTTCTTAGAATTGCCGAATAAGACGGGCATCGAGACGGAAGTGAGATGGAAGGGTGGATATATTTGAAGGTGCGTATAAAAAAAACTCGCCCCCTCCCCTCCCTTCTTCTTCCTTCAGCCGTAGATCATTTCGCTGCACATCACACGAAACCAAACGGGTTTCGGCAATAAACCTTTTTAACTAGGATTTCGTATATGAGGAACGTGTCTTTTACGGCTACCTCCCCTCCGGTTGGCTTTTATTATCCCTTTTCGTTTTTACTTTCTGACAGCGTCCCTGCCTCTTTTTATGGGGCACCCCTCCCTACTAAAACCTTGCCAATTTCCTCCTGTAGCGGAAACTGAAGGGGCCGAGGTTGCCCATAAAAGCTGGGTGGCACTGCATTCAAACAGGCCCGGTTCCTCGCCAATCGTCTGCAATGCTCTCTGCCTCCTCAGGTTCCGTGCACAGAAACCACCAAGCTATTACGACCTTCGTAAGACAGACTGAGAAATCACCATTTTGAAAGTAACAAGTATTTATCCATTGGTCAGACGTGCGAATCTGTAACAATTTCCTTAAGTGGAGTTACCTCATGTCTTATAGTTCCATAAAAACCAATTTCCGATTGATACACACCCACAATGTCCTCAACCAAAATATTTATTTTCCTGCCTTATTACAACATTTTACAGCTGAATTATTTCCTAATTTTAGGGAATAAAAATATATATATTAATTAGAAACGCTACCAACACGCTTTTTCCCTTACGAGAAACATTATACACCTTTCGCGAGATTCGACATGGCATATTTAGATGTGAAGTAGGGAAAAGAGAAGGGGAAACGGAGTATTGTCGTTAGAGGAGGAACTTCCCCTTCAACGGACTACCGGAACGCTACTATCATTGTTAAAAACATTAATTGTATGGAAACTGCGACAACGTCTTTTCAACAGAGCCTATTCTTATTATCTATTACATTTTACGGATGAGTTTCTTGACGTACAACTTATCCTGTACTGACAGCAATATATTTCATAAAGATTATGTTATAATTTTTTTATATTCAGAGTATTAATGTTATGTTTAACGTGAAACATTTGCTCAGTAGTATATATATAATATCTTAATTCAAGAAATGTAATGTATCAAATGTATAATTATCATCTTTGCTTTTTTTACATTTTTGTCGATTGGTTCTTTGATTACTGTATTATTTGGCTCTACTGTAATATCTTAGGAATGTTATAATTTTTGTTTATTGTTATTTAGTTCAACCTGAAGAGGGTCCAGATCAGGACCGAAACATGTAGTTGTTTTTAAATTATAGTCTGTTATGTTTCACTAATTTTTTGTCTGTTTTTGGACTCATAGATATAAATAACTATTATATAATCAATCAAAATTAAATAGCATCTTCTTTCGTTGCCATACAGAGGCTTGGCCCACGTGTCAACTACGGACTGGCATCTTACATGTCCCATTCAAAATTTGGAGTGACACGTGACCAGCGTATCGATTTTCCAGCAGTATTACTACCAGTCTCCGTGACCATGACAACTCAACCAACGTAGTTTACGAGCCTGGGACCTCTGTGTAGTGAGGCAGCGCCGTTAGCCACTAGACTTTAGGAAATGGGGAAAATATAATTTTGGTTTTATTAAATTTTGTGACCGATTTAATAACAAGGGGAACGCCAAGTTCCATAAATTACGGTGAACCGCTCAATCCACATAGTCAAGGTTCACTAGATCAATTAATAATTCAACTATCAATACTCTGAATCTTGAAATAATTGATTTAACCCTCGTTATGAAAAAGAAAGTTGCCTTGAGGTTTATAAAAAACTGCGGATTATTTTTACAGTGCGAAGAGTCCTGAACTTAGTAACAGTAAACAGAGTAAGGGTTAACGAAATTTGCCAGTTTCACTGGATTTGGCCAAGTATTGTGAAGAGGCAGTATATCGGGTGACATCAAGACTTAATTACGCCTGCCTGGGTATTGGTGTTGCTGACCTGTGATGGCTTTATCGGCTTTCAGGTATGTTAATGTTTAGCTGCCGGAGGTAATATGGTGTTCATCTCAACTGGTGATGCAAACGGCATTGATTACTGTGCGCTGCTGTGCGGTCAATTTCGTAAATTACTTGTTAGTGAACCGCAACAACGACAGAGATACACTTACGGCAGATTACGGTAGAATGTTCTGACTAATTAACTTGGATCTTTTGATTGAAATTTTTCTGAACTCCGACAATTGACGGAATGGCTCCGTTATTTCTCTATATGAGAGGGTCATTTCAATTAAATACACCTCCTAAAACTATTTTGAGACAAAATAAGGAATCGATCAAAGTTACGCAGACATATTTAAGTTGTGAACAGTGATTATTGTCTTAAAACTATGGACTATCTTTGGATTGTGAACTGGTCACTATGGGCAGTTATCGCTCAGACGTATTTATTTAACATCTTGCGGATGTCCTTTGTCCGAGGGTGTAGGCCTGTGATTTGAGCTGTACACGTGGAGACATAACATTAAGACCCCTTTGTCTGTGGATTTATAAAACATTTTATCAAGCAGGACGGACAGACAAAATATTAAGTGGTTGAGTTTAGTGATCAGCAAAGGATACGTGTGCTGCGCCAGAAGGACGGGAAGACGAATTGGAAAGATGATTCCAGGCAGGAAAAAAACTGTGAGTACAGATTTTCCTAACATCGAAACGGCATTTCTAACCACAGCGCGTAAATTCAATTTAATTAACCGTATTGACGAATAAGGATTCATCCGCTAAAAAATATTAAAGTGGCGCAAATTGGTAAAGTGATCACTAGGACTGAAGACTACAACGAAGAATTTTGCAATTTTTTTATAGTCGATTGCCACTGAAAGAGAAGAACAGGATAAAAACGAAAAGCTATAAAAAATTGATAAAGTAGAATCCAAATGAGCTGAACGTGAATACAATTTAACATTGTTAGAGTTAGAAGCGGCGAGTAAGCTAAACGAAGAATCTTACGGTTCTTCAATCTCAAGTAAAAGCGGCGATTTCATTAAATTAATGACCCGTTACGACTCGAGTGGAGGTAAGAGTATATAATTGGCGTTATTCGAGAGGTAGACCAGAAGAATTGTGATACCGTAAGACAACTGGGTTTCATATTTATTAAATTTGCTCACGTTAGAAATTGTAATTTTTTTAACTCGTGAACCTGATCATTAAGCAAATAACTAAGATTATTTTAAGAAAGTATTGCAAAAGAGAGCAGTTAGGCCAAATTTCTTCCCCAACAAAAAATAAACATTCTTCGTGGTGAGACTTTGCTTTTGAATTGAACAACTTTTTCTAACAATGGACAAAAGGGCTAGTGGTCTTGAATTTTGAAGAGTTGAAAGAACTTATGAAGAAAAATATCTGATGACGTTCGTGACCATTTTATCGATGAATTACCAAAAATCTAGACGAGATTGTTACTCAATTGTACGAATATAACGCAGTGCGAAGTCAGTTCAAAAACAAAAGAAGAATTTTGGAAAATAAATCTAAAATACACGTTACCGAACAAGACAACAAAATTCAACCGTCTGTCCGTACTCAAGCTTCCCAGAATATTACTAAACCATATTTTAAATGTTTCAATTGTATTTCTCACGTTTCTTCTTAAACAGCGAAAATTCCATAAATATATGTCAGGGGCACTGATTAAATGCTTTTTTACGTCAGAAATCATATTTTAAATT
Organism: Eucriotettix oculatus; assembly: GCA_034510155.1. NCBI lineage: Eukaryota > Metazoa > Arthropoda > Insecta > Orthoptera > Tetrigidae > Eucriotettix > Eucriotettix oculatus. Next base: position 40,012,094 of record CM067382.1, read on the forward strand.
CTATTTATTTGTAGAGGGGGGAATCAACTATTTATTAGCTCCGTTCAATATCGTATTCAAACCATTTGCAAATATTGAAAATTTAGTAAAATTTTGTTAAATGAAACTGGCATATAAAACGATGGTTTCAACCCTGCCGCATGTCGTAATGAAAATACCTTTCTGTTCTGGGTCTATCGATTTTCTCACTCCACCGTTCTTATGGAATTTGAATAATCTGTTTGAGGTATGATCTCTGACATTTTATTTTCAGATTTGAATTATTGCTGGCCGAAAAAATGCGTCTGATTATTACCAACCTCATGTAATTACTTTCTCATTATGTAATGTAACGGTAAAACTGAAACAAAAATATGGGTATACTCGAAGAAATGTTGTTTCTCATTTATAATCAAATGAAGCTATATAGAGACTTACGTTCATTAAGTTCAATAAACCGTTTTCCTTTCTCCTCTTGAAAAGGCCTTTAACCTCCCTTTTAATCTCTTTTAATTTTCCTTCCCCTCATTAACTCGTTAAAGAAGAAGAAGCACCAGTCTCTAACACAATAAATAATTAATAACTGCCTTTACGTCTTTTATTCACGTATATTTCTCGTTACACCAGAACAAAATGTTTCACCTGCGACACGTGGAGCAATTAGAGACTTCCTTCCCTTTATTTGCACCCTTCCCTTTCGCGATACTGCGTGATTTTTCTAAAGCTAAAGTAGAGCCCGGAAAATTAGAGCTTCATGATGCCTAATTGCTCTCTTAAAAGTGGAGATGGTCTTAAGCAACGATGCACAAACCTTATATTCATGTGCCGCATCAAATCCATGGATAGTCACTGAACTGTAATGGAAGAAAATAATCTGAGGTCCTCAATGGAAATGCCGTATGCAAGTAAGATAAGGACGTGTCATTGGTAAACGTTGATCAATAAAAGGACTGGAATATACTCCAATTCTCAGTTAATAACGTCTGTTATCAACAGCTTTGAGAATAACCAAGACAAGTCCGAGATTGAAAAAGCGGTAATGCAACTAATATATTTATTTAGGGTTACAGAAATGTGTGTTGTTTTACATTTTATGATTCCGTCACGCGTTAGATGACCTCAGGGAACGTCAGAGTCTCGATTAATCTCTGCTAAGCTTGGTGAACTCAAAGTATAATATTATTAAAACTTATTTTGGTAGATCACTTTAAATTATATTTAAACAACGCTACTGGGCAAACGTCTTTGATGAACCTACATATATTAGTGAACAAACAGCAGAGGATAGATTTGGGAAAATTCTTGGCTTTAAAAGTAACAAGAGAAAGCTGGAGCGTCACCCATGGAGGCTTTACCCTCTACTTTTGACAGCTTACAAAAATAAACGGCTTGCACAAAGCAGTTATAAATAAAACAAGCGTCAAACTCAGTAATAAAGACGTGAAATCCGAAGTTAAAATGATTCAAGTGCTCGAATAGATCACGTTGACGTCATAGGGGAACCTTCTTCACCGCATGTTCACTGATGAGCGAGACCGTGATTGTTACTTGCTTAAGAGAAAGTTGACTTACCCCTTGAACGCAATACCAAACCAAAATCGGTGTGACATGAGTTCTGAAAGCCATTGTAACGTTTCCGGTAGTATCTGCCATCAGATAATTGCACACAGGTCACGCAATTCCCTTAAATTACAGGTTAGTGCTTTGTGGACGCGTATAATGGCGACCTTGATTTGTGATATCAGGTGAATTTTGTGGCTAAGACAAACGTGGTTATTCATGCTTCTGGAAACACTGAAGCGCTGATGTAAGGTAACCAACTAGTGCCACCACCGTTGTTAGACCACGACAGTATCACGCAAACAGCCGAACAGCTTTGCCTCTTAAAGACGCCCAGGAGGGAACAATTTACCTTTTTATAAAATTCAATCCTCCCCTTTCGGGACGTAAGGTAGCTATAATGATTCCTCATTCTCTCTGCCCTACTTATACGCATTCCTTACCGCGCCACGTACCCCAAACGTCACCAGACGTCATTCAAACAGTTATCACAATGTTTTGGCTTATCAGTGTACATCTAGAAGGTTGTTTTAGTAAAGTTACCAATAGTAAGTATCAAATAACGTACACTTTCCCGATGTATTCTTTAATAAATAATTTTCTGTTTATCAATTTGTTATTCCTTTGTTCTGTTTCTTGGAAAACTTCAGTATGTCTGGCTGAAATGTCTGTGTAAATGAGAGTTTGATGAAAGATGGGAAGTGTTAGTCAGTCTTTGATTTCACGAAGAGAACGTACTGACAAAAGTTATGAAAAATTTAAATCTCTCTGGAATGTAGGAAAATAACTCTGACTAAAGAAACAGACTACTTTTCTATTAATTGCATTTGCACCTGACGAAGGTGGAGGTGAATTTTTCTGAAACGCTGTGCTTTTATAAACTATTTCTTCTGTTCATGAATCGAGAATCATTTAACTGTAATTAATTTTATATATATGCGTATGGCGGAAATATCTAAAATATGTAGAAATAGTAAATCTACGTTTAAATAGTCCTTAACACTCTCGATTAGGGAAACAACAGGACTAGTTGATAAATTTCATTACAGTAACAGACATTTGCAAGGAAATTCGAAAACATAGTTTATAATTTCTTAATTGATACAAATAATATGCAAGATAGTTTCCTGTATCAGACTGATAGCGTATGATAAATCTAATAATTTTTTTAAAATTTGAAGCCTTCACTAAACCAAACCTTTGAATTGGTGTCACTCTTAACACCCATTCGTTCGTGCTTTTCCAATAACAGCCTCCTAAAATGTATTAAAACATTGATGTATAGTTTTAATTATAATTTTTATTATAGTACATACTTAAATCATGTTCTCCTTTACAAGGCGGAATAAAGCATCAGATTTAAAGAAAGACTTGGTTGCTTTGCGAAGAAGTTAGAAAATATGAGACACTGAGAGACAAGGAATGCAAAGGAGGGAGGGGGTGAACTTTCTTCTTGAGGGCGACGAAGAGCGCCTTGGGGGTAGTTATATTAAAACTGCTCAGGTTCGTATTTGTTTTAATTTTCCGAAAGTTTTTTAACGAACACAAACAAGCGTCCCCCCTCAAGGATTAAAACTGTTTAAATATTCAAAAACTGTAAGAAAATAATTTTCACTTTGGATATGGAGGAGGGAAGTCGGGAGAGGGGGGGGCAATAGCTACTATCCGAGGAATTTAAAAATACACCCTAAAGCTCTAATCGTAAACTGTGATATTTAAAATGTTATTGCGCGAAATATATATATACACACAGAGAGTGCGTAGTTTCTTACGAGTTCACTTAAAAGGAAAACTTACGGCGGTATTCGCGTAAAGTCTACTTTAGAACTTCTGCCCAATAAAAGTCGTATTAAAATAAGGGAAACGTTAATAGAAGCGCGAGGTATGGAGCGGATAATGAAAGTTATTTGTGCTCAAGAGAGAAAGAGAGATCGAAAGCTAAATTGGGAAAATACCATGAGAGGATTTATTTTACCGGAAAACTTGTGCTGTAACTTTCCCAAATAAAGTGCTAATGTAGCTAATCAAACTAAATATAGGAGCTAAATTTAATCAGCCGCGCCGAGACGACATTCAGCTTAAATTCAGAAACAGTACCGAACAGATCAAATTATCAAGTTTAAATTATAAAATTAATTAAATCTGCGCACAAATATATGTAACCACTCTTTAAATAAAACCTAGCCGCAGTAATATAAGATACTATTAATGCCCAATGCCAGCGTGTATAATTCAATTCCGTAATTGGTAAAATAAAATTTTGTTTGGCACAACAAATTCAATTAATTTTAAACGTATAAAAATTATTAAAATAGCTATGGCAGAATTAAAAAAATATTAATTATATTTAATTAATAGGACTTAACAAAAAATGAAAAAACTGTGTAGAAATAAATGAATAGCATATTCAAATAATCAGAAATAAAACTCTAATAAAAATAGAACACTTGAAAACAGAACAACAATCATCTCTACTTGGGAACCCCTTAAGGAGATTATAAACATTGGCAAGAAAACTAAACAATTTAAAAGACCAGATTTTACAAATAATGTAACAAACTTAAATAAAATTGACATTCTTCATCAAAATGTTTTACATTTTTCCATTTAAAATTATGGTTATTTAAATCAACAATATTTAAGGTTAAAATTAATTGTTTTGTTTGTTTATTAATACCATTTATTAAGAGGACTTTGGTTTGTCCCATGTAAATTCTATTTTGTCGTATTATAATTTTTTTTCGCTGAAGTAAGGTATATATTTAATTGTTTTCCATTGAACTATTAATTATTTTTAACAACTAGTAATTTGCACGAAAATTCGTAAAAATAAGTTAATAAACAATAATGTAAATTATCAATCCTAATTTCACAAAATAGAATTGGAGCTTGGGTTTAATTTAAGCATATATTGACTGACATCAAGTTAACCGTTGAAAGCATGGCCTCGAAAATATTTTTTAACCGTAATGTAGTATATTCAAAGTTTTTATGTCTAGAACAGACAAAATCACAGTGGTAAAGTTTTCGAAAGACACTTAAATGTGACTTATGTTTTACAAAAAATATTCTAATCAATAATGTCCTACTGCATTACTTTTATGTACTATTTTTATATTAACATTTTAACGCCATAATTACTATCCAATTAATTTTAAATCATATGTAATATTATAACTACATAATATTTATAATAATAACTATAGGCTCTACAGGCTCCTGTCGTGTCGGAATTTAATTACAACCACAAAATTAATTAAACCTATATATACTGATTTATGGACTTTCACAAGATAATAAATAAAATGAAATATTTATTAAGTAGTATTTTAAAGATGTCATGAATAAGGTTTTTAATAATGTAATATAAACAATAAACAATTTGTATTACAAAAACATCCTCAATTCGTATTTTAAATGAGCAGTGCTAATAATTTAGAAACTTTTCTAAATTAACGTTCCCGGATCGATATTTGATACATATGTATATAAAGTTAACGTTTTATTTTCGTAAATCGGCATTCAAACAATTTTCTAGAGTTTGGTGGGAGATAACCTGCAGGACGGGGCTAACTAAAAAATTCTTGCAGCTGCCAATTAGAGTACTTAATGTCTACTAGTTTTCCATGCTGATAATGTTTATGTGTAGTCGTTGCGTATGATAGCTATTTGGAATATCACTCCAGAATAAATTTATTCCGCTTCGTTTCAGCATTCCATATCACAGCAAACGCCGACAATCGTTCCAAAATTTAGGTGTTTTAATGTATTCATTGTCCTCCTGCGTTTAAGAGTCGCTTCCGGGGAAAACGTCCCTCATAAAGACAAAATAACTCTCGCCTCCCGAAATGAAGTCTACGCACCGCTCTTATTTTTTATGGACAGGGTGGAGAGGTTGTGTTTTACCCCCGCTGGCTGGTGTTTATATTGCCGTCAATCCAATGGGATGTTCGTGGTGGCGTAAAACAAGCGATACGATGGTACCATGAATTGCAGAGGAAAAGATCAGTGAAAGGTTGCTAGTGTCTAAAACTTTCCATGAACCTGATAGTATTTAAGATCAGATCCACAACAATATCATGTCTATTTGAGGAGGAACCTTAAACAAGAAATTCAAATCATCCTTGCGTGTTTATTATAAACTCAAGAAGGAATTAAAAAAATTCAACAGAACTTTTGTACTACAAATTGAGAATTTTGAGGATATAGAACATTCATTCGATAATATTCAAATTATAACAAGCCTACGGAGGAGAAATAGTAATAGTAGACCATTTTTCCCTTGCCCATGTTGAGAAGAAAGGTTTCCATTATAAATATAGTGTAGACAACCAAAATTAATTATGAATTAGTGGTCATTCTATTTAATTTTTTTATTCTATATAAAAATTTAGTACAGTAATATTCTCCCGTTTAGGCTGGATATCAGCGGACTTCATATAAGAGGATTAACGATGGTCAAGGAAGCAGTTATCTGTCAAAAATCTCTGCTCCAAAGATTTTACCACACACGCTAAATTTTACACTGAATTTTTGTGCCAACACTAAACGTCTTAGAATCAGCTATGGAAGTTGTTGACAACAAAATTGACATTTGTGGAGGCATGATTCACTTATTAATGTTCAGGATCAGCAAGAGATATTGGCTCACCAAGACGGAAGGTGGGCTAATGTGATAACAAGGCAAAAGGAGAAGTTGGACAGTATATTATAAGTAAATTTGAGAGGACGAGGGAAATTCAATGATTTGTAGTCGTCTAATAATGGATATACGGTTTTTTAAGCTGACATAAAATTTATGTTGGCTGACACATTACTATTTGAACGAGCTCCGTGAGATTAAGTTCAAAAAAGATCGGCGAGCAGAGTGTTCTGGAAAGTGGTGACTGTCCACTAAATGAGAGACTGAGCTGCACGATTATTTAAATGATCCCGGAAGAAACTGGTAAAATATGGAGACGATCAATATGCCCGTCAAAGCCTTCATGAGCATAGTATTTTGAGTCCACAATTGAAAAATGAGAAATGTAAAATATTTTACTTTATGTTTATGTAGTCAAAAGTTTCATTTTCTCTATTATAGCTGGAATATAATATTTTTGGATAAAATATCAACTTAATACTCAAATTAAATAAGTATCTCTGAGCACGTATCCAAATTCGGTAATGGTATATAGAAATAAGTTTCAGACGAGTTATTCATAGTCTTACGTAGCACATAATCATTTTAATGAATTAAAGATCGCGTGTGGCGAAATTAAAAGAACGATCAGAGCAACCAATTGTCATTTTACTCCTCTTAATCAGACAACTGTACTCCAGAAATATTAAATCCGCCAATTTTAAAGCTAAGAGAAATATCGGGTGTGGATATTAATCTTTCAAATATAAAAAAAAACATTTTTATCGGCAAATATTTGAAGTCTTTTCGTGCACTTTGGTTCTGAACTGATAATACACAACTTAGTGACGTTCTAAAAGGAGGCCAATTATTACTTTTTGTCTTTTCCATGCCACGTCTTCAAATTTGCATTGATTTGTCTTATTCTGGCCTCCATCGCCTACATTGTTGTACCTAACTCCTCTCTCTTCCATTCTTCATAGTTCACCCACTTTTTGAGTAAAGCAAAACGCACAACCAATCTTATCAATGTTATTAAATCTAATATCATAATACTTGTCTTTAAAAATTGTCGTAATGGTATTCGTTTTGGTTCTCAAGATTGATGAAATTTAATTAGTCAGAAAGAAAACTAAATTAATATTATACTTTAGACATTTATTTTATACAGGTTTTAGTACTTGCTTTTAATTCTTTTATGAAACTTGTGTCTTCGTAAATTTTATATTAGTAAACAATATTGCTTGCTATTTGATACGTTACGTCAATACAAATGAGTAATGAGTAATGTATGGCGTATTCAAATTCCTCAACCCAGGACTAATGGAAACAACAATAAGCCTAAATCTACATTCAACAAATCCGTAACTTTGTATACCTTCTGGCTTGTTTAGAATTATAAACAATGCGGAGTACTATAATATCGTAGTTTGTTTTTCCGATAAGGATTAATTATCAACCCGGAACATCATAACCCATGCTGTTCTTGATAGAAGCGAGTTTAATATACGGCTATACCACAACGTCATCGGATATGCTCGCCCTTTCGGGAAACAAAATCCCATTGTTGTATCGTGGGGTTTTATCGTAACCTAACTAGGGGTTGTGGCATTCAGAAGATCCACCCTCTGGAACCAGATAAAACGCCCACCCTTTCCCTTTCTACCTGCCACGAAAGTCGGCCGTCAAATATGGAGAACACGAAGTGAAATGCAACAACACTTTCGGAGCTTGCGAATAAAATAACAATGCTTAAAAATCGGCGAAATGTTTTACAATAATGTATTTTAGTTTTAATACGGTTACACTAATTTTATAAACGACAATACACGTATTTATTAGTAGATTTCAATTACGTGCATCTAAGTGTACAACTAACAATCACCAACGTAAAACTTTTGCCACTGCGAAATCCACCCCAATTTTTCTCATTACTTCCTTTTTTCTAAAGAACCACCACCCCAAGGTAGCTCGTGAGCAATGAACACAACCATATACCACATCATCTTCCACTGCTCCAAGCTGAGGAAAGATATAATCGGATCGTATGGACCTAAAGACATCTCATCTTCTGAAGAAACAATTTAAAGAACTACAGATTTATTTAAAGTTATTGATATTTATCTTAACTAAACTGTTAACTTTTAATGTTAATGTAATTTCTGTTGGTCACCAATGACTTCATAGCTGATGCGACCTAAATTAATTAAATAAAAATGTAGACTTGCAGATTAAAAAAGATATTTCACTGATACAGAAAATTTCCATTAATACGTCATTTATAAAATATTTCCGGGCTCCATAAAGGGTGAAGCGTTTCAAATATTGCCACAGAGTCCGCAGGAAGATCCTCAGTGTTGCATGAAAAAATAAAGGGAAAACCAAGGTTATTGAGTGCAGTATATGAAAAAGGGCGTTAAATTGGGAAGGGATATTTTGACGAAATTCTGCTTCTTGGGGAAGGGTAATAACTAGGGAGGGTAGAAGCATGGTTGACATAAAGAGTAGGCAAGAAAGGCTTTCGCGAAAAAGAGGAATCTACTTACAGGTAATGTATGAATATTATGAAATAGTTTCTAAAAGTGTTTGTATGGAGTGTTGCATTATATGGGTGCGAAATTTGGACGATAGGAGCTGCAGAAACGAAAATAATAGAAGTCTTTAAATTTTTGTGCTGTAGGGTCCTATAGAAGAGTACTGAAAATCAGATTGGCAAATAGAATCACTAACGAGGAACTTCTAAACAGAATTTGGGAAGAGCGAAAAGTATGGAGATCGTTGACCGAGAGTAGGGTAGATTAAATATCCACGTTTTAGAAATGAGGGTCTTGTAAAATTAGCATTAGAGGGAAGTGTGCGGGGTAAAAACAGAAGAGGGAGGCCAAAGATGGAATACACTAAGCAGATTGGGGAGGATGTGGGATGTGGTAATTATGCGGAAATAAAAAGGCTTGCGAAAGATATGTTAGCATGGAGGGTTGTATCAGACCAGTCTGAGGACTGAATACCACAACAAAGTCAACTGAAGAATTTCTAAGCTTCTGACACTGCAATGAATACCTAATCGCCCAATTGCACTTCCGATGTGAGTCTACAATTCTCATCCTAGGAGCCATGTGCTTAGAAAAAAATTTCTTATTTTCCCTTGCAAAACTGAGCTAACCGTAATTGTCGAAACAGAACTGCGGAATGGAAATAATAAATTTATGTATCCTGTACGGTAGGCAGACATTCATACACGAAAATTGTGCAGTGAAGCCCACAAAACGTAACATAAAAATAATGACGAGATTGAATCGGCGAAATCAACCATATTCTAACACAGATAATTGTATTCTGTGTTTCAGAATATCATAACTGAAATATAATATGAACGCTTTAAAGGGGTTTCCATTTATTAGGCAAAATTTAGACGAAAAGAAAAAGTAACATATAGTAGACAATAGAAATTAATTACCTGATAAATAAAATGAAACCAATTTTTATATTTTAGAGAATTATTTTTTACATTTAATAAATGCAAACGTTCCATCATATTTTCATGCCTTCTTTAGGTTTTCTTCTAAATCAGAATCTATAACTTCTTGTGAGATGAGGATCTCGTTTGGTATTGTTTGACATCATACGTGATTCTAATTCTGTGTTTTGATAATGATTTCGAAGAAAACCTAAATAAGGTACGAAAATTTGACGAAACGTTATCAAATAAAGATATAAATGTTTAAAAATTGTTATGTATAAAATACGTTAACTTTAAACTTGAGGAATAAAACGTTGAGAAATTTCAGGATAGAAGAATTGCTTTTACTAAAATTTTTCTATATGAAATTTTTATTAAGGCATGAATATTTAAAAATCACGACTAGACCGACTTTTGAACGCACGATCTGCCATTAATCTGGCACCTTTTAATCGAAACCTTTTTCTTGGAAGTAAAGAATAAGAACCGCTTATAAAATTAATTTTCCTAATTATGTAAGAATTCATATTATAAATATTATTTTATTTCTGTTTATTTTTAACTTTAAATGGTTGTATTTGTAAATAGAGTAAAATAAAATGATAAGAAACATTTTCGTGCACTTTCAGACTTTTTTACCAATTTTTCGTACGTATTTGTACCTTTGTCAGGTTATCCTAATTATCAATCATCATGTTTCAATTTTAAAAACACTACATTTTTTAACCAAACCACAAATTTTATAATATTATTAAAAAAATAGTCTCCAAGAATATATTGTGAAATTTGTGGTTTGGTTTAAAAATATAGTGCATTTAAAATTGACTCTTGGTGATTGATAATTAGGATAATAAAATGACAGTTTTTTTATCATTTTTGGAAATAGTTAAAAATAAAGTCTGAAAGTGGTTGAAACTTTTTCTTATTATTACAAACATTAGACGTAAAACTACAACCTTAAAATAAAATGAAAACTCTTTTCTTACAGTCAAGTTAAACTTTAACTTTAATGTTAATTACATTAAAATTTGTCCGTTCAATCAGAAGCTTTCTGTAGCTTTCAGACACCATGAAAATTAAGAACTTATTTTACTACTTATATGTATGTAGGAAAATATCGGGTTATTCTACTGTTTCCCATACTACACTCCCATTACCTTTGTTTTCCCTCTATTAATCCTCATATTTAACTCTTTCTCCAGGACCACGGTTATCCCACTTATTATGGTTTCAAAGTCTTCTTCTGATGTCCCTAATACTACAATATCATCGGCAAAGCGTAGGGTTTTTATTTTTTCTCCTTGCAGTATGATTCCGTTTCCATATTGCTTTTTAACTTTCTTCATCGTCTGTTCTATATTATAAGTTAAACAGCATGCGTGACAAACTGCATCCTTGACGTATTCCCTTTTTATTTCTCCTTTCTTTTCTTGATCTTCAATTCTAATTACTGTTCACTGCCTTCTGTACATGTTTTTTGTGTAATAACAAATAAAATAATCAGTGAAATATAATACACTATTATGATTATCAGTTGAAAATAACTTCATATTTAGAGTCCTCAGAGTCGTGTTCGCCCTGAAAACAGCAATCTCAAATTTTTCAGTTCAGTATTGCCAATGAAAAACACCGACCTAGGCTTTTTAAAATTCACTGGATATATTTTGGAAATTAATTGCTAGCGTATCTGGTGAATCTACCGTCTACCATGGGTATTTATGCAGCTCCCTTTTTTTTCTGTGAAGTTTCTCTACTGCTTGTAGGGGAATGTCGTGCGTTTTACTAAAATAGATTCGAGTCGTAGTTAACAATTTCCTTACGCCATTAGTATGGATGGAGGAACCGAGCCTACCTTCCACCGTGTGTCGTCGGTTGTTTAGTCTCCATAGGAAGTTGTCAAAGTTCCGGCAAACGCGCAGATGACAGCCGTAACTAATTTACGAGTGACAATTGTTCTGCTGTACTTATCACTCCGCCTTTGTCCCCTGCGAGCTCACAACTTTGGACGTCGGTGCTTGCATGGTGTTGCGTGGGAGTTGCGACTAATTGGAGAACGGGACGGGACTCGCTCAACTCCGGGATAATTAATTGGCGGTGAACAAATGCGAGATGGCGCTATTGTGAGACGTGACAAGCAAAAACTATCCTTACAAAATGCAAAAAGGGCAGGAGGAACCAAAATTCCTCCAATGAACACAGTTTTAAACCAAGCAAATTTTAATAAATGGAATTATTCAAAGAGACATGAAACAATTTGAAATGCGCCGTGCACGAAACTACCTCTGTACAATACATACTTATAGTTTGGAAGTTTGTTGACAATGGTGTTGAAATAAATTTAGAGAAGGACTTATCGTTTGTTCCATTGTCTATTGTTTAAGTCGTTCGACATTGTATTTCAATCAAGGCTTCGTGATAACGGAGGTGTTTTGGTAGGGGACTGGGGTGAGGATGAATGGTTTTTGAAAATTCAGTTGTTAGGGTCACTTTGATTTACACACTGAAATATAGTCACTGAACAATTGAGATGCCGTCAGGAAATAAAATCGCGAACTGACATAGCGAAGAATTTAACATAAAAAGGAAGATATGTGGTAAAATGGATGAAGAACTGAGGATTGAATTATGTACTACACGGAGCAGAGACGAGGACGTTGAGAAAAGAGGATCAGAAAATGCTGTAAGCTTTCAACACGTAGTTGTGGAGAAGGATGGAAAGAATGCGTTGGATGAAAAGGGTGACAATAGAAAAAGCGCTGGACAAGGTTAGAGGGTGAAAAAAAATGTTGCAAGTTATAAGAGAACTTAGTGTGGAGACGGAACTGCTTGCTAACGGAAGAACAAGTTCACAGGAAGAGATTTAGAGGAAGGAGAAGACAAAATAATAGAGATGATCAAAGAACGAGGGAAATATTTAATCGTGAAGGGAATGGCAGAGGATAGGAGAAAGCGGAAAGCCGGCATGTGAAAAAAATAGATTTGATAACGAATCTTTGGCATTTCTAGAGAAGTTTTAATTGCCATCTCTTTAAGATATGCTCACTATTTTTAATGCTTGCCGGTCATCCAAAGAGGTTGGTCACCGAAATTTCTCCTTAAGCATTGTGGTGACAAAATAACGAGAAGCGGCCAATGACAGTTAAAAATACTGTTTTATAAAATTTCCGGCGAATGCTTCGGCAAAGCAATTTTGATGCCATAATCAGGAAATAATTCATTGGAATCATTGGATCTCATTACATACGCGTCATAAAATAGATGAAGACGCCCGTGCATGTGAGAACCTGGAAGAAACCAAGCATCCCGGTAGGTAAGCCCCGCAATCAATATCCCAAATGCCTATGGAAAAATTCAGAAGTTCAACGACTGCATCTCCCCCTCTACCGCCAAAACGAAGGTTGGACCCCATGAAAAAGTAAATATATGATTGGCACATGCTACAAATATTCACTTTGGGAAGAGGAAGACAATTGTCCTGCTCGGAGTTGAGCGAGAGATTTTGGTACAATCGTAGAACATAATCACTGAACAGAAGCCAAACAGAGCAGTCGTTAAAAGGAATTTCTTTACTCAACGTCTGAGATCCGGTTTCGTGTTTTCCATAAAATATTACTAAGTTGCTAATAAGTCGCCTAAATATGCCTAAACGAAAAAGTTTTCAGTTATATAATTACCTACCATATTTTAAAGTTAAATTGAATGGTTATATATGGTGTTTTAATAATCAGTTGTGTTTATTTCACAGCGAGAAAAATTAATTTTAACGTTAAAACATTTCATATATTTTTTCTTAAAAAGTACGTAAAATGCACCATTAAAGAGTCTGTAAAATAAAGAAATCTCATACTGAATAACATCATCTTTGCCCTTTCCTGAAGATTTTTAACGCCATTTATTACTTGAATGCTTAAATATAGTGGTTAAGATCACTTTCATTTATAGAAAATAGATATGATTGTTTCTAATGTTGGTATCGTTCCTTTCGACCACAAAGCTGTGGGTGTCTTTGTTAACCTCTGAGGCCCGCATGCAAATCCACGGACTTTAATAGCTCATCACCAGCAAAAGCACCTCCGCCACTGTCCCACACAGTCGTAAAGTAGGCACGCAGTTATACAACCAGCAGTGCTGCTGTTGAAAAACAATATGGGGCCGTTAAATTTCCGCCCCTCTCCTCTTTTTCGAATGAAATCTAGAGACTTTGCGGATTTTGTGGGAGGAAAGTCGTAAAAACTTTTAGCGTCCTCCGAACGCCCCAAAGTCACTCACATCTAGGGCTGTAATATTCCTCAAGGACTGGCAATGAGGCACTTTGTAAGGTGCAGGAAGAGCGGTCCCGCTTTCATTACCCTTCTCGGAAATATTAAATATTGCCACAGACTTTTGATTTTGGGCGGAAACTCGTTGCAGATTAAGTAGGCCGACTGTAAGGAAAGTAAAACGCTCTTTGTTTCTTTTCTTGGGTTGAACATCAACTATGAATATCATCCATGACATAAGCCAAACTACAATAACGTGAATTAAAATAAGATTATAAGAGAACGTGGGCTTTCCCGGTGTATATTATGCTTGAACAATTCTCGGGTTTTCAACCGGGTAAGTTCACCTGAAGAAGATGGCTGAGCAAGCCATTGAAACGTTGTGTTTAAATTCTACACTTACCCGGTTGAAAACCCGAGAATTGTTCATGTAAAATAAGATTAGTAATAAACGAAACCTTAAATATCAGAGCATGAATACTATTAACTAGATTTCGATTTCGTTAAGTTGATAACGGAAATTCACATAACGGATTTCAGGTTATAGTCCAAGTCACTGCTTGCTCGATTTCTCCTGGGAAAACGACAGAAATTTATCACAAATACATTTGTATTCTAAATATATTTGTATAATATAACATTCCAGCGCAGTTGATAAGATAATCGGGCGAAGAAGCAATATCATGACTGTTCCGAATAGTTTACGAAATCTACGAAACAGGATTAATACCAGACGATTTTAGTAACAACATAAACCCATACCGAATAAGGGCTGGGGCTGATAGATGTTAACAGCAAGCGACAATTAGTTTAGAATCTCATGCATGTCTTACGCATTGCCGAGGATATTGTAGTATTAGGGGAGTTAGAAGAAGACTAGGAATACAATAAGTGGCATGAACGTGGTCATGGAGAAAAAGTTCAATAAGACGATTAAGAGAGGGAAAACCAATGTAATGGAGTATAGTATAGAAAACTGTGGAATAACAAAGGTCAGGGGATATTTTGAAGGAAGTTAAGGAATTATACTACTCGGGAAGCGTAATAACTAGGGATGGTAGAAGTATAGCTGACATAAAGAGTAAGATATCACAGACAAGGAAGGCTTTCGCGAAAAAAAGGAATTTACTTACGGTTAATATAAGTGTGAATATTAGGAAACCATTGCTAAATATGTTCGAATGGAGTGTGGCGTTATACGGGTGAGAAATGTGGACGATAGGAGTTGCGGAAAGGGAAAGAGTAGAAGCCTTTGAAATGTGTTGCTATAGTAGAATGATGAAAATAAGATGGGTGGATAAAATCACTAACGATGAAGTTCTAAACAGAATAGGGGAAGTGCGAACAATATGGAGAACGTTGACCAAGAGAAGGGATAGATTAATGGACCACGTTTCGGACATGAGGGTCTTGTTAAGTTAAAATTAGAGGGAAGTGTGTGGTAATAAAAGACGAGGGAGGCGAAGGATGGAACAGGCTAAGCAGATAGGGAGGAAGTGGGATGTGGTAGTTATGCGGAAATGAAGAAGCTTGCAACAAATTATCATCAAACTTGTAGACGGGGTGTGGGAATAATTGAAAGGGTAACTAAAAGATAATGGGAAAATTATTTCCCAATGAAAGGAAAACATGTATGAAGGAAATATTTACAAATTTTGTGGTTTGGTGAAGCAATCTGATCCCTTACTAATCTCAGGATAAAACCCATGGATGATACCCTTCATAGACGTCAAGGATTGGAAACCTGACAGCGTACCTCCTTTGTACTGTGGCGTCGCTTCTCCACCGAGTTCTCTGTAAGGACGCCTTCTTAAGCGTCGATTGCTGACCTCATTCATATACCAAGCGTTGGTTCCTATCCGTCTCCTTCAACTTCCATGAGCGGAATGATCAATTCACAAAGCCTCAACTCTGCGTGAAGAAGCATCAAAATCGATGTTTGGTAATCAATTTTCTTTAGACCACAAAACCCTATTTTTAGGCAACCACGTGGTATTTAAATATTTCGTTGTCTTCGTGAGTCTCCGATTCTCACGTAAGCTGTTTGCGGGTATTCCGTAGTTCATATTCCTCCGTTCCCAAACGCAATACCAGGGAATTAAAGGCGGTACCAAGCCCCGACATGTTGACGCCAATTCCAACTTTCCAATCCTTGTTAACTTTATGTTAAGAAATAATCAACTATAGCGCTACAAACTAAACGGTTCATTCCTAAGTTTAGAAACCACTTTAATTGTTCCTAGAAATAAATAATTTAATATAAATATGTAGACATAGTTGATTTTCTAACATTCAAATAAATTTACTATAATACTAGCTGGGTGCCAGGTGTTCCCTTTCAACTCGTGATTAAACAAACCATAAAATAGATCGTCCATTTTTTAAAAATCCTGGAGATCTTTTAAATACAACAAACAAATTTCATCAAAATCGGTGAAACTGTTTAGGAGGAGAGGAATTACGAACACGCGCACACCGGAACTTTAAAATTAAGGATGATTACATACAAAAAGATGATACATGGAATTTGTAATAAATTTTTGACTTTTGACCAGTGTATTGTAAATTATTTGAATAAAATATATCAATGTTAGAAACGTAGTGCTAATCATTACTTTAATCCGAAGAAAGGCGAAATTCAATTTTGTTTGGAAATGAAACCAATTTGTTTTGCGTCATTGTTATTTTAACTCAGTCGTGACTGATAATATAATTGTTTAGATAGTAAGCAGTATGAAGGACTCTCATAGCACTAAATAAAACTTATAAGTCAAATCTGAACATATAAAAGTGTAATATTTTTCCGATGAATTGGCAAGTTTAGCAGTTTCTTTCAGCAGCTATCGCACCGTATCTTCAAAGTTGAGCCTGCTTCCTTACCTGTTGTCACGTGGTCTTCTTCCCAGGCGAACATCCCAACTGTTGATCGTGGCATCAATGATTTAACATCATGCGGAGCATCCGTTAATAATGCAGGGTCGGTATTCGTCGTCCCAAACAGACCCTGTGAAGGCGCGGGGGCCCCATAACCTCTGCGGCCAGAGTGCATTTCGCAAAGTACCCCTGGTCCTGCTGTAATAATAACGCTAATTATCATTACATCACAAAGACCCGCGGCTAATCCACCCTTAATACTTCCCTCTAGAGATATTATGGCGGCAGGGTGAAACTCACCAACTCTCACACTTACTGGGGACGGTGGTTAGCGTGACGGCCTTTTCGCTTTAATACGGGATTCTGGTTATACTTCAAACTTGATAACATCTTCCATGAAATAAGATTCTCCTGAATTATAAAAAGAAGGATACACCTATGCAAATTTTCATTTAAGTATTGTATTGTATTTATTAAATCTACAAATGGGCAGATGCCCGGTGGCAGATACATAGAACTTAAGCAATAATTAATAAACTGGTCGAAAGGACCATATTTAAACTATAGTTGAAAGTATAATTATATTCAATATAAATAAATAAGTGTGGAATCATATTATTAGGAATGATTTTTTTAAAAAAAGAATAGTATTGTTTTTGCCTGAAAAACAAAAGAAACAAAACAAAAAAACTTGGAAATATATTTCACTGTAGTATATTTTTAGGGATTTCGCAGCACTGATCACTTCACTACACTACACTAAACTTAGATTGAGTTGAAATTTTCTTTCTGTTAGAGGAAGTTCCCCAAACACTCCTGCAGGCAGATTGTTCCAGTCATTAATTGCCCTATTTAGGAATGAGTATTTTCCAACGTCTGTTTTTTGGTTCCTTGCTTGTAATTTAAACAGGTGATCATTCTATCTCTATTGAATGAAAATAAAATCCACTGAACATCTAGAGAGTGTCATGGTAATTATCTTCTATAGGAATGATATTCGGAGACGAAAGCAACAGATCTTCATGTATTTGTCCTTAGTGTTCCTTATTTGACCTGATTGTATCGTTATGCAACTAAAACATTTTAGTAACTTTTACTAGCCACAAGAACACTTCCTAAGACCAATTCACTATAGTTATAATTTTTGTAACATTTGCGCAAAATGAGAATGAAATTCTATAATACCATTTTAAATTTTAAGTGGAGTGATAAAATCGAATGATGAACGTTATCTGATACTATATATTTATTTTATAATAAAGTATGAATAACTAAAGCAATATTGAATTTGAATCTTCACATGGGTTAATTATTAAATTCATAGCAATCGCTGGCAAGTTCGAACAGAGTCGCTCGCTCTCCCTCCTTCCCTCTCTCTCCTCCTCTTCTCTCTCCATCTCTACTCCTCTCCCAATCGCTCCTTTCATCTCCTCTCCCCTTCTCCTCTTAAGGTTCACACTGACAATGAAAGTACTGCATGCAATGTAAGTACTCCACTATTCTACGTGTTCGCACAACATTCATTTCATCCAATATCTCGGCTCTGATTCGTCAGGAACCACATTGCTATGCCCTCGATGAATTATAAAGGATATCACTAGAAAAGTTGAGCAATTTACATGTCGTACAGTAACAGCCATTTCCTACCTCTTTTATCAAATGACCAATACCTTGGCATTATATATACTTGAATTAAACATATTTTAATACAAGAAAGATATATAAGCAGCAACGATTTTGTTCCTCTTAAAAAGTTTGTTGTAAAAAAAAGGAGAATCAGGAACATAAAATAAAAATATAGTTGGACAGAATATATTTTAAGAATATAAAATAATTATTAATAAAATGGAAAATGTTAACGGATGCTCAACAGCAGATTATGTGACATGTAGGAAGTAGGGGAAGAGTAGAAAAGCGATGTCCAAGTAGGCTTTTAACAGAATGAAGAAACCATTACTGTGCAGTCAGAATACCTATAATTATTGTTGTTTTTAATGTTTCATTGTAAATGATTTTGTTTTATAGAATGTTGGAAAGTACACGTCTGTCTAGCTTATTTAAAATTCATTATATAAAAAATTAAGTACCTAATGTGAGAGACACGTTTCCCTAGACTTTTGTAAATTGTATTACTTTTCATTATCTTAGAATGCATTGTATATTAAGTAATCTATCCCGCTTTAATTCTTTCGGTTAATTACATGCCCCATGATGTCAGGAAATTAATAAATGGACCTTAGCAGCACTGCCTGCTCTAGAGCTCTCAACGTCAAGTTGCAAGTCGACCCTTGAATGTAACTTTACTGACAATTGTCCCAGAGTTTCAACTTACATGGACCGGTCCCTGCACGAAATTAATTGGCTACAGGCCTTTTCCTTTTGTAAAATGGTTGAATATCTGAGCGCACTACAGCTCACGAAACTTTTCCCTCAATTCGGCTGTGCGTGCGTCTATTTTTGACAAACAGACACGAAAAATTAGTTTGATGCTTTGTGATGTAGAGAACAAGAATTTAGAAGTGATAGACTTCAATAATTTCAGTTGACTATAAATAGTAAAATAATTTTTCCCTGTTATCTACATATTACACAAAGCAGAAAAAATATTTAAAATATATTTAGCAGTGTAAGCTTTAGATTAGAATATTAATTTAGAGATTATGCAACTTTATTATATCAATAATTTAATTTCATCGAACGAGATTCTTATTTCAATTCAGTGTTATTCATAATCACCGCGTATCACTTAAACATTTTTGTCCTGTAAAATTATTTATTGGAGAAGTATGACACATGAGAAATATTCTGTGAGTAGTCCGAAGTTTCCCTTTGAAGACTCAGGACGAGATTTCGAGCTCCTTCACCCCTATTACAGTGCCTCATTTTCAACATTAAGGGCTGCCCTTTCCCTCTTGCAAGGAACCCTTAACCACCTGTCTCATTATAACTTTTCATACATCACCACCAGTGCTGTAAACCTTATATTACAATATATATTACAAGGCTCGCACACAAAATTAAATTAAACGGCGTCTAAAGTTACCACTTTACCTTGTTGGCAGAACCCTCACATTCTACCTTCTGCAGGTATGCAAATAAATGTCTGGAATATTGTTCCGTCTTGGGTCTAGATAATAATAATTAGCACCGCGCAAGTTAGGAACAACTGTGAACGTAGGAAAGGAAATTGTTTTCACTTTACTGTTGTTCATTCGCGAAAGGCGTAATAGAGCCAGAGGTCTGTGAAACTAACTTCTTAAACTCTATTCCTAAACTATAAGAAAAACATTTTCATAAATTTTGTAAACGTTCGTTTGTAAATAAACGAATATTTTCTGGTTGCTTCTGGCGTGTTTGGCTTTTTATCTACAAAATTCTTAGTACAATGGAGCATGTTTTGTTTTGTTTTTGCAATGTACCTCCTAGAGCAAAATACCTTAATAAATATTATAATCGCAACACTGCTTAATTATTATCACAACTCTATAAGAATTTTATCCTCATTCAAGCAGAAAAGTTAAATTTTCTTCTAGCATAAACAACGTAATCAACCATAAAAATTAATTTATCAACTATCTCGTATACATATATTTTCACAACTAAATAAAAATATATAAAATACATAAGAAGCGCTAATAGTTCACTAAGAACTGGATTGGTAAGGTAACTTATACATAAAATTATTCAATATGTCTCGTACTTCATTATTCAAAAATAATTTTGCTATCAATGATGATAATTTCATCACAGTTTAACCAATTTTCATGTCATAATTAACTGCGATGTTTGTGTTTTAACTCTTTCTCTGGAAATATATTTACACGGGATAAAACGTTATCACTAAAATTCAATGCAAATACGTTTTCCATCGTTATTCGTAGATCGGTCACGTTCTGAGGAGGAGTTCCTCGATACGAGTGTATTGATTCACGACGCAAGAAGAAGTTCGACATATTATATGTATTATTTTCCGTTCATACATCTCGTCAACTGATGCCAAGAATTTGAAATGAATTGGGAGTGACTGCTATTATTTATAAAAATGTGAATAATAATAATTTTAATATATTTAATACTCACGGTACTTTGGAAAAACCCCAGTCGCTCGGTCACGTCTGACTTTTATTACCCCTGTCTGTAACCTACGACTTCCATACGCCGCTTGCCTTTGATTCCGGACCGCCAAATTCCGCCAGTAGTTGTGTTTCTTCGTTACAAATTGAATTAATTGTCGCTTTAAGAAAACAGTGACAGCCAGAAGTTTTGTTTTCACCGAAATGTTCTCAATACGAACCTGAGATATTGAACCATTGCTGCAAGTTCGCTATCTGTCGGAAGAAACAAGAACGCTTCAAATACTTCAAAAAATTCATATCTAAAGTGTCGCATTCGTACCGTTTTTGGGGGCTGAGAAAAAAAATGTGGTGCATTATCTCCCGGGCTACCCTCGTAGTAATATATTTAAATAAAATAGTGCGATGGTTATACTAACTTTAATTAAATTACTCTATGTCGTTTCGCGTCCCTGGAATTTGATTCTGAAACGTAATTACAGAACCAAATGTCATTTGATTAGGATTACTTTATATGAGTTCTACTACCCGATTCCTTCTATCAGTTATTTACTGATAACTTTATGCACAATGTTGATGGAATCATCTAAATTAAAAAGTTTCCACAACTGTTTTTAATTTTTCAAAATTATGCATTCGTCTATTAGAAACACGCTAGGTCTTAATTTAATGTGTTTCCGGTTTATTTTGTAATTTTTCCTTGATATTCTATTCACATACCATAAAAAATTGTACTCTAACTTTCAAAACCATTACATTCTTTAACGTTCTTAGTAAGATAGTAACATTTTGAGAAGCAGTTGCTAACTACATGGCAATACTGGAGACAAATAAATGTAGAAAAAGTATTATATCTTGGAGAAGAATGATGAGGAAGGCTCAGTATGTCTATTATTTTACGCATAAAATAAAATATTTTCAAAGGGGCTGCTAAAGTGCATCGTATAAAATTGAGAGAATGGTCGATTATCTTCCAACGTAAGTATTCTATCGTTGAACGAGAGTAAGCTTTGCGACAATAATTGCTCATTACATTAAGAAATTTAGAAAAAATTCAGTTGTGCTATCTCGTATATTCACATTCTAGTGAGGTGTAGTCAATAAAATTTTAAGGACCTCTTTGAGAAGCGGCCTATTTCTAAGCTCGCTATAAAGTGGCTATATAATCCAGGCCCTTGAACGGCGATTCACTTTCGGATTAATGTTCCCCACCCCTCCGAATATAAGACATGATGTGCGTGTGCTCTTTCCCAGATGAATTATGAAGTGAATGCTTATACCGGCTATATACGTTTACTGTCGATATTCAGAAGGACGACTAACCGAATTTTATTGCTGGTAAAAGTGAAACCGCCGTTGTGCAGATTTTAGTGAGGGAATATTTGTTAACGAGCGGTTGGCACAATATCCTCATTAGGATTAACGAATCTTTTAGTTAATGCTGCTACCTCTTCCGTCCTTTATAGTCTGTAAAATAATTCGTGAAATACAGAGAGGCGCTGCTTACCACTAACACTATACAAACATTTTCAAAGTACATGAAAACTGTAAAAAAATGGCAAAATTAATAAAAAAGAAAGTGCTCAGACAATGAATAAAAAATTTCCATTACTCTATAGCTAGAAAAGATTTTTGGTAAGTTAAAGCATATATATTAACCATCTAAATAATAAATAGATTTTTTGTTTGTAATTTCTGTTTCATGGCATATTTTAATAGAAATTTAAACGTGAGGACAAATTACAACCACACACCTTTAAAAACTCCGAGAAAAACATTAGGTTCCCGAGAAACCTTAGCACAAACAATGAAGTTTAAAAAAGTATGGAAACATATGCCGGAGGGCATACGTTTGTGACGTCACCGAATCTCGAGAGAGAGAAAAAAATTTAATTGCACCATATATAATTGCATCTAATATGGAGACTATTTTTTATTAATTCTGTTACTCTCGTATTTTCCCAACTATATCCTTCACAACCAGGAACACGTGGATTTATAATAGAAAGCAATACGAAAGAATTTTTTTAATGCGTAAGTTTATATTAATATTAATTTTTTAAATATAAAATGTATAATAATTCTAAGAAAATACAAATATATATTAATATTCTGTGTAGCTGCAAAGATATACTTAAGGAATAAAATCAATTTATACATTAACCAACCCTTAAGTTACTCTTAATGGTCGGCAATGAATAGAAGCAATCGTCATGATTGAGAATGACATGTTCAAATAACTCGCACACCATATTGATTATTGTCTCACAATAACAAACAAACAAAGCTACATATAAGTAATGCTACGACAGACGGCACGGATGGACAACGCACGGGTTGGTTGCGGTCCGTGGCAAGCACCTTGATATGTGCGCAAAACTCATAAACAGTGTGTTTGGGAGTATATGGCCCTTCACAAATTATCCTCTCTGCACGGCCTATAACCCCCTATCAGTTTGTCAGTGAGGTATTACGAATGACCCTGTACAAGATCAGAATTGTCGAGTCCCGGTTTAGTCGAGACCTTAAGCGTTAAATGTGAACAAATTTTTAAGCAATTTATGTGGATATGTAATCTTTGGGAAAATAAATTGATATGATGATTCTTCTAATTTTTAAATTAAATGAATAGGCTTGGTCATTGGTAATGATTTTTAAACCATTAAAATTTTGCTGAAGTTGTATGAGCGAAGCCATAAAATCAAGTAACGTGTTTTACGGTATGTATTGACATTTAAAAAGTTATAAAATTTGGGGGAAATGGAATATAAGAAGCTATTGAATATGATTGAACGTAAATTTGTTATTCGAAGAACAAGGCGTGCATAGAGACAAAAAAATAACGCTTGTATATATTTAGGATCAGAATACAATTCCTTATAAGTATGTGTACTGCAATTAACTAAAGACGGTTTTCTTTGAAGAGATGATAATTTATTTTGTAATATTATTGAATGAAATCATTCACTTTGTATACGTACGCTATTTCGCTTGTCGTCTTGTTCTCTTCGATGCTTCGAGTGCCGTAAAACTACTGCCGATGACGGTGTAAACAGTTGTAGACGTAGTGTTTATAAGGAAACGAGGGAGGAAGCGCTTATTTCCTTCGTAATTGAGGCGTCTGGAAAGTAAAGAGGCCTTGTTGACTACAGAGCAAGACGAGGCAGCGGAGCCTCCGTTTGTATTAAGAGGACATTCCAGTCGTAAAAGAAGTGTATATTTCTGCGGACGTAGCTACAATAGTAGCGCAGCCATTTCATTGTTTGCATCGTAAATCACCGCCCTGCCCTCTCTGTAACTCCAACCCCGCTCGTTCACAGTCCATTCCACACTCACCCCCTCTCACCGTCATGTCCACATCTTTGTTGTGTCAAGTTTAGTTTTCTCTTTTCGCTCCGGCAAAAGTAATAAAAAAACTTTTTTTTTTCGGAACCAAGTCCCCCTCCCCCTTCTACTTTTCTTTTTCCCCAGTACGTAATATATATATAATAAAAGAAAGGCCTGCCGCGCCCCGGAGATGATGTTTAACGGTCCTTATACGGGGGCTGTTTTTATAGCCCCGTTTTTATTTCATACTCTTGAGAGATGCTATCGGCATCGGATTCTTATTGTCCTGCTCATATCCTATTCTTTCGCCGGCGCTTAGCAGCGGATATTAGGGATGAAGTGGCTCCCGGGGAGGAAATCTTCAGGGGGTTGAAAATCGTCTCTCCGGAATAGAGTTTTTATATCATCAACGTCTTTCTCCCTTCAATTAAAGAAATCTTTTATCTTCCGTTTGTGATTCAGCGATAAAGCAATCGTACCTGGAAAGAAATGTTTTCTCTCAATTTCTCTAACAGAGAGCACAATGTTTTATCAGCGGAAATTTCTCATGGATTCACATGGACGGAAAAACCAATTAACAAATAACCACAGTTCCGTCCACACCCACATCATCCAACAAGAATCAACAATAGATAATCGTCGGTGTGGATGATATTTGACACTTGGTACAATTATTTCTGTTTAATTTATTTAAATGTGTAAAGGGTGTATAGCTGTGAATTTTTTATGCAAACGCATGGGTGTATACAGGCTTGACCTCGGTGTCCTGCCTTTGTATTTCCGCTTTACTCTTCAATGTAGGGATACACCAAGAAGCTTGACTTTCTTCCTCCGAAAGCATGGAAGCGAAACAAGGATAATTAAAGGTCGATTTATAGTTAGCCGCTAAAACCGTTTCAAAACCAGTAACGATTTCCGACTAAGACGTTACAGTGTATGCAAACATATTTTAATAGCTGTTGAGCTGCAGTTGTTTTTATTTTCTGGCAGTAGAATTTAACTAAAATTCATTTTCAGAAAAGTCGGCAACTGTTTCATATATCTAAAAAAGACTATACTTTAATTAAATAAGTATGACTGATATTGAATGCAATTTATGATTCATCAACAATTTTTGTGTTTGGTCATGATGTAACATTTTTTTGTTTGTTAACCAGTTAGCAACGTAGTTGCGTCACAATTTCATACATTCGCTTTGAAAACAAGACTACCAACTAAATATTTTTAAATTTCATAAAGAATAATCACATTTTTCTCTGTATTAATACACAACTTTTGTCTCTAACTCTTGTGTGTACATTAAGTAAATCCGCCGGATATATCGATTACCACGAAGTGATATTGGTCGCTGTTGGCGTTCATCAGCCCATTTGGTAACCACGCGGTCTGACAGAACCATCCCTATTCTCCCAGTCACCAGTCTCGAGTAAATTAATTGGCAAACACGAACAATATTTGATGGCGCGTGATGAGCAAGGGCCATAATAGCCGATATCTGTACAGCGCCTAGCCCAAACAGATGTAAACAGATCGAATGCACATGTTTGGAGGGCAGTCGAGGGAACACAAATAAACACTCGCGCTGATCTGAATCGCTTATTGTTATCCTCACAAGAAAGATCTTTGGATTTAAGAAATTAATATAATTTACTATGACGAAAATGTAATTGAAGATCGCTAATAACCTCAGGGTTAACGTTAAGCCTATATATATATATATATATATAACAAATATTGATCAATTTTAATAATTTTGTTTATTAATTTACGTGAAGACACGGGCTTAATCCCAGGGGATTTTGGGTCTCTCAAGAGATGGAGTATGCATCAGCTGAAAATAGAAAGAAAATAATTGAATGTTAATTTTATTCAGAGCAATGAGCAAGTTTCACAGATTTTAGATCGCTTACCCACAATTACTGGCCCAACAAACATCCACCTCTCGAATGTTTGTGCGTCTCTGGATCTCTGCTCTACTCGCCTCCTTTGCGGTCTGATCACTCGCCTCCCTTCTCGGGGTCGAGCCACGTCCTCTCGGGTCTGATCTGGTCTGCTCTACCCCACTCTGAGGTCTCTACCACGATCTGATGCACTCGCCTCCCTTCTGCGGTCTCTACTGCCGTCTGATCTGGTCTGATGTCTCCTCTCACCACTCTCTGACGCACTCTGATGTCTCCTCTCACCGCTCTCTACTACTCTCTGCTACCGTCTGATCACTCTGATGTCTCCTCTCCTTACTCTCTGCTACCGTCTCATCGCCTCCCTTCTCGGGTCTCTACTGCCGTCTGCTGCACTCGCCTCCCTCCTGCGGTCTGATCACTCGCCACCCATCGGCTTCCCTTATAAAGCTTCGGGCGGGACTTCCCCTATTTCTTAATATTTCGGGGTTCCCCGCCCTCATTTCTCCCGCGGGGGTTCACCATCGTTCAGGCAAGCCGGGCCTTCCCCGCGGGGAAAAACATCTTTCGGCCGACTATCCATTGTTGTTGGCCGAACTGCGCCTCATAACGCCACAACCTTACCAAAATCCCCTTTTTTATCACATTGCCCCCGATCAATTTTAATAAAATTTTACAAAAATTTTTGAGAAATTTATCTCCATATTTTATCTTTAACCCCCTTGCTCATTCTTTACAATCATTTTTGTGCTCGGAGAAATTACAAATTAATCAAATTGATTGAGCACCCTTTTGAACTTAATTTTAAAATAATCTTTCCTATTGATTTATACTTAAAATTGAATAGAATTACAAGTTAACACGTGGCTTACATAAACTTACACATGTTTGCCTGGTGCCCCCCCATTGATAAAATAAAATCCTGTTCTGAATTATACATTATTTAAATTTACCCGCTCACAGGAACGAAACTCTCAGCTTGCCAGGATTGAGAAACTCGGCATCTCAGTTCAGTATTCACATGCCATCATATATGTTTACACCAACATTATATGGCTGAACTGCCCTCTAACATCATCCCTCAAACAAAACAATCCTCAATGTGGCTCCATGTTTTCCTTCCTGTGACATTTTATCAAACCCCAAATATAGAATTTTCAGAAGCTAAATTTTTTATTCCTGAAAATTATCCAACTTATCCAACAATAAAAACTAAAATAGCTTGGTAGCCCCCATACCATATTTAATTACCCAGAAGTACAATCAATCAAAATAAACAAACTCCTGATAGAACAGAATTAATAAAAAAACAGATAACACCCTATTTCTGCACAATAGTTTCTCATTCCATGACTTCCCAACAAATAAGTCTTCAATTTCTACCCAGTAAACTATTCTTATCTCCCCATTAACTCAAATCCTGCCTCTTTATCATAATAATCGTTGAGTCACCACTTTGCTCATAAAATTCCTTCCAGATTCCCCCCATATTATTTCTCTATCAGCTCTGACAATTCACAATCTTTAAAATCCAAGGTACCAGCTGGTCTATTTTAGTGACACGTTCTCATCTAACATTTTTATTTAACCGACGATTTTACTACGCTGTTGTGATCCCCTTTCTATTTGGGCTAATCACCAACTAAATTAATCTCGTGGACTTATTTATGCCACCCCCAATACGACGACTTCACATACTATTCTTTACTTATTATTCGACGAATCCTTCACTTCACTTTAATATACGACGCTTTCAACTTATTATACTTCCTTACAATACGACGACTGATTCATTAAATCCCTTACATCCTCCAATAACACTATGAGGTCTCACTGCTATTTTCCACCAAACTCCAGTACCATAAATCAAAACACCTTCCAAATCACAGCTGACATTTTCCAATTTTACTTCAAACCACATTCCTTTCATAAGCTCACCCTAATTCAACTCTAATTTCTTCCAAACAGACAGAATTCTCGTTATTTCTCCCCACAATAAAATCCACTTCAATCATCTACTTTCTACAGCTCAACAACCACATAAACCCACAAAATCGAAAAATACTCTTTGTGCAGAAACAAAATGACAGAACAAGACAATACCAAAATAGCTGATTCTCAAAATTAACCTAAAATCCTGTCACACTCTCAAATCATCCCCAAAATCTATTACAATACAAAAAATACACCCGTGACAAAATACAACTGAACTATCTAGAATTCCCCATCAAAATCATGAATCAGAGATTAACTCAGTGGAAGAATAACAGAATTGCATTACGAGATATAGCATTTCAGAAATAAAGCACTGTAATGGAAGAAAATGCTCTTTATAGCTGGATAGTCCCCCATCAATCAGCCAATTTATGTAAATCATAATTGAAACAATGGGTAATGATTCTCCTAGAGTTTCTTTGCCCTAATCTAACATATCACTTGATATGGCAATAGACCCCTGCCATCATCACAATTTTCATGTACCCCATATAATCCAGTGCTATTATTTTCCTCTAACCCCAACAATGGATGCCCATATTCTTTATGCAACCTAAAATCCCATTGACATACAAACAGATATTTCCCAAACCGTTTAATTACCTCACCAATTGAATGAATCCTCAATCCTTTAATTGACCACGTCGCTACATAATTTAAACTATTTATCATTGTTGTCATGTGTTTTCCATACTCCATAGTGAAATGATCCTGCGTTCTCCCTCTACACTGCTTTCCCAAAATTCCCTCATACATTTCATCTGCATAATGATCGAACCTATTCTGTTTAAATTTAATAAACTTTATATCAATTCTTACACTAATATGACCCAAACTTTGTCTTTTTCCCCTTTTTCCCCGTAGAGTTTCCTCTGTTAACCCTGCTAAGTTCAACATTTTCTCCTCCAAATTGTAACTATACAACTTTCCTGTCTCTAACACTTCAGCTATCTCTATTTTCAGCTGTTTCCTAACATTTCCCTGCATATCATTATTAATAGCCACAGGATTCTTTCCTCTCTCAACTATTTTCCCTGACTGTTTAAGAACCATTTCCCTTTGACGATTATCAACGCCTAAATTACACATTACTTCTTCCTTATCTATTTCTTCTACGTGCACATTAAAATCAATATGTTTATCATCACATGTTTTCTCAGATACCTCGTTCTGAATATTTTCTTCCTCCACTACTGCCCCTATCTCCTCCATATTTTTATTTACTTCCCCTGTAAATTCTACAGTAGACTTTTCAGTCATTTCACCCATATTTTCCTTCCATTCTGCCATACTCTTATCCCTTCTTTCTATCAACCTATTATTTTCTAATTTCATTTCTGCCATTTTACTATTCAAATGTTCTCTATAATCAGCCATGCCCTTATCGACTTTTTCAATCAGAGCATCCATCTTATTATTATTTTCTAATTTCATCTCATCCAATTTATTACCCAAATTTCTTATTAGCATCCCAATATCTACGCTAGTACTGTCTCTTCTTTGCTTATCACTCTTTTCCCCTATGGCATTCGTAATATCACTATTGCTGACGTCTACATTTTCTGTCCCTGATGCTTGCCCTTTATCACTTTCATTAAACATTTCGTTTAAACCGATCACTTCCTCGGATTCCAAATTCTCGCCCTGCGCACACTGAAATTCTAGTTCCTGTGAATTTTCCATATTAATCACACGTTTTTTACTTCTAAGAAGCATATATCAACCAAAAGAAAACCCCAAAATAATAATTTTAAAAAAAACATGTATTAATTTTTGTAAGCAAAAGATTGCGTACTTGTGGAAATTGCACAGTAAAAATTGCACAACACGGAATTTAAATTTTAACCGAGAGGAACACGAAAGAGAGCAAAACAAAAAAACTATAACTCTAAATTTTGGAAAGATTACCTTTTACAAAAATAGCTTCTGCAGTACTTCACCCTTGAGAGAGATCGTAAGCTCACACGGTTGGGCGCCAAAATGTAATATACTTTTTTGTATATAAAACATTTATTAATTAAAATTACAAATCTGATCAATTTTAACAATTTTGTTTATTAATTTACGTGAAGACACGGGCTTAATCCCAGGGGATTTTGGGTCTCTCAAGAGATGGAGTATGCATCAGCTGAAAATAGAAAGAAAATAATTGAATGTTAATTTTATTCAGAGCAATGAGCAAGTTTCACAGATTTTAGATCGCTTACCCACAATTACTGGCCCAACAAACATCCACCTCTCGAATGTTTGTGCGTCTCTGGATCTCTGCTCTACTCGCCTCCCTTCTCGGGGTCTGATGCACTCGCCTCCCTTCTGGGTCGAGCCACGTCCTCTCGGGTCTGATCTGGTCTGGTCTGCCCCACTCTGCTCTGGTCTGCTCTACCCACTCAGAGGTCTCTACCACGATCTGACGCACTCGCCTCCCTTCTGCGGTCTCTACTGCCGTCTGATCTGGTCTGATGTCTCCTCTCCCACTCTCTGACGCACTCTGATCTCTCCTCTCACGCTCTCTACTCCATATATATATATAAACAAGATCATCCACCATCGATCGCGCTACACAAGATAGAAAATGGTATCATCCAGGGATTGATTGTGAGTGTCATCCTCTTTCTAAATTTCATATTCAAACCCCCTATTAAAACTAATATACGCAGATATCAACCAAAACAATTACTTCGTACAATCACCGTGGCAACAAAATGGTCTGACAATCGGATTTAGTTTCAACCCTTATAAAGTCGAGGCGATAACCTTCTTCAGAATTTATAAACCTAATAAAATTAACATCAAGATAGATTATATATTAAATGAGTAGATCAAGAAAAATAAAATTTATGGACATCATATAGGAAGAAAATCTGAACTACAAAAAACATGCATCAAAATCAATAAACTGCTTCAGATATTAAAACGTCTATCATCCAAAAACTGGGGAGAAAATAGAGATACAATTAATATACAGAGCAATGATTAAGTCCAAAATCAACTATGGTTGCCAGCTAAAAAAGTACTCTAGGAAAATTTAATATTCCACAATGATGTAACGATAATTTCCTCTGGTTGTCACAAAACCATTCCAATGAGGGGAGTGATGATGGAAGCCAATGAAATATCGTAAGCATTTTCAAGGAAAACCAATACTATTAAATATTTTTTGAAGGCAAGGGAAGCTCCTCACCAAACCATAAGAGATATGACATTTAATCCTCACAACGCCTCTCCAAGAATTCTGTTCCATATATATTTCAACCTTGAAAACATTTTAAGAAAGGAAAACTCTGATTTTCCCAAGAACAAAACCTTTTCTTTATTTCCACCTTGGAGAATCTCTCCCACATCAGCAGGTACATTACTGTTCTAAATTAAAAGCTCAAAGAATCAGATTCCGGAAAGGAAAGGATAACTAAAACAGTTGAAAGGAGAAACGATTAAATACGTGGAATATAATTTGGAAAAAGTAAATAAAGCCAAAACTTGGGAATTTTCCTCAATTACTGTGATTACAAAAGAAAGAATTCACCCTAAGGACTTTCCAAGAGGACATCAGATTTAAAAAAATAATTAATATGTAAATATAAGCAAATGTTAATTAATTTATAGTGTTTGTAAATGTAATAAATATTGCCTGTCGCAAATGACCAGCATGGTAGATGTGACTTGTAAATAAAGAATTTATAAAAATATCTCTTTTGAAGTTATTTTCCTGTAACTTCGCGAATAAATTCATTCATATTTTAAACTGTTTTACTCTTTTCATGTTTAGTGGCCGACATGTCTACTGCATTTAGATGTTTTTGAGTAGACATAGTATTTTAATATTGTTGTAGTTTTAAAATTATAAAATGCTCTTTGGATGTTATAAGCAGACTTAGAAAAATTCTTAAGATAATGCCCAAATTCAGTCCAATATAAGAGGAAATAATTAATTTAAGAACGTCAGCAGGCTATAATTTTTTTTCCAATATTGAAGAGACTATGGCTAATTTAATAGCCAGATCTAAAGCGCTTCTATTAAGATGCTTCTAGGTTTTTTTTCACTCTAATTGTTGTAGTTTGGCACTCCTAAATTTTGCCGCCGTAGGCAGTCACCTATCATGCCTACCGCTTAAGGCCAGTCCTAAAAACTACTAGATGTAATTGTAGAAATGAATGGCAAAACAGAACCATAAAAAATACCTATGGTCAGAAAACAACGCAGTCCTTAAGAGTATAAGTATGTGTTAAAAAGGTTTCGTAATACGATTTTCGGATCCAAGGCACTAGAAATTGAATATTGATGTAGTGGCGCCTCCCTGTTGCTTTGTGTGCAAACCTATTAATACCTAAATTACCCTGATTACTTACTGGATAATTGCCCACGTGCCACAAACAAAGCAAATAATTGCAGAGCTGAGTGGCATCCTGCTGCTGAACATTTGGATTCAGTTGGGTGCACGAAAACTTTTTTTCTTTTCAGTTCACTGGTAGCGAGTTTATTCATTTGCCTTAACAGTTATTTTTCTATCCACAATAAACGGAATTCGGAACGATGGATGTTAAAATCCAGCCCGCAATTTTCGACGTCAACATTTGCTTCCCGGAGCCGTGTTTGGTTAATGTGATCGGTAAACGTGTTGGTATACTCGTACAAGTTAATGACATTTGCTTTTAATACAGCTTATTTTATTTCACTCCTTCCCGGATTAAGCTTCGCATAATGTTTTAATATCACGAAAGGCATTCTTAAGAAATGAGGGCATGTTTTCAATAGAATTATTTTTCCGTTTAGTTCTAAAATAACGATTTCTGGAAAACACAAAGGCTAAGTGAATATTTTCAAAATTATGACTATCTGTTTTCGAAGCTCGCTTTTTTGTATTCTGTAACACAACATTTTACTTCTCTTCCACCTGATAAAATGCGTGTAAAAACGATCATTTATTTACTAATAAGGACAAAAATATTTGTTGAACGGTGATCACTATTTAAATTACAATTTTACTCAACGACCCTACATTTGCCGAAAGATACATGAATTACATTTAATTTGAGAATATTTCAGTTAAATTCTTTTCCTTTTCATGTCATTGATACTAGAGTTTTGCCCTCTGCCGGCTAGTACATCGCAACTTCAAATAATTTATTTATCAAAAGATCTCTATAGTAAAATTGACTGTATGTGTTTGTGCATTTGTAAGTTCCGCTTACAAATCAGAACGAGTGGATCAATTTCAAATAATGTAGTATACGTGTTCTATGCGACCCGGAAATCAGCACTGGCGGAGGTGGATAGGGGGCAATTATAAATTTGCAAAAACGACCCAATTATAGTCGAAGAAATATTTTTTGAAGCCAGTAATTTGATAGTGTATCTGCCGATAGTATTTGTGAATACTTTCAACCCTCTTTCACCATGGAGCTTGAGTATTCATAATAGAGGGGAAGGAGGGGCTCACATAAAAACAACAAGGAAAGTAATTAGTGTCAAAACCGGGGTTATGGGAGTCGCTGAATGTAACATTCAAAATTCAACCCTTAAGAGGGGTGTAAGAGGTTGGCTTACAAACTTCTATGTACAATATTAAAAGCGACGAGCAATTTTGATCAAAGTTTGTAAGCAAGATCCTCGAGACGCGAAAAATTACCGCGAGGGAAGAAACAACTATTATTCGTTCCCGATGTCGGTTTAATCATGGACTGAACAAAAACTGAAGTACGTACCGGGGTAAAACAAATAAATACCCGGGAAACGCCGGGTCCCAAAAAAAATTAAGATCCTCGTATATTCATCAAAATATTCTTTTTATGTACTAATAATTTTATTTGCACCTAAAAAACATTTTCTTTGTCTTTATTTGACTAGCATCAACTACTGTGCTTATTCGCGACTACGGTAGGTGAACTCGATTGTCTGTAGTTTAATAATGTGAAAACACACACAACATCCAGAATTCAAACCCGGGACCTCTATGAAGCGAGACAGCAACGCTAGCCACTACTCCACAGGAGGTTGGCGAAATATAATTAGGTGCCTAATTATTATTTTTTGTTGCGAAATCCACAGAGAATTCTATCATTATAGGTTTGTGACTTTTTATATTTATTAAAAACTGTTAGATAGGTCGAGTTATTAATCTGCTGACCAGGTCGGAAAAAATCATAAATACAAGCTATTGATGACGAAAAAATTGTCAAGAAAATTACAATATTTATTTCATAGACCAACCGCAGAGTTTGCGGTTCATACATCGACTACAATAATTGGCAAGATGCGTTCCTGAATAAGATTCTTTCAGAAAATTTCCACATATTTTGTGTTTAACCTTTGCATTTAAATATAATTTTTACTTGAATTTTCTGATTCAAGCTTAATTTTTATATTTATATAATTTATTACCAAGTAATTTTCCTGATCTAAGCATATGAAGACGTATTTAGTGATTATATGCATGTTAACTGAACTTGATATTATGCAATTACCTTTGGGCCAATAATTAAACTGATGATAAAATTTATTGTCAGTTGCGCCATTTTTATTTTATCTTTGTGTTTTATATTGATTTAATGAAGAAGATGTAAATAAACATTTGTTTAATTTTTAGTCAAACAGTACGGGAAATAGTGGAATAACAAAGGATGTTAGATGAGGAAGGGATATTTTGAAGGAAGTTGTGGAATTCTGCTACTTGAGCAGCATAATAACTAAGGATGGTAGAAGTATAGTAGACATAAAGAGTAGGCAAGGAAGGCTTTCGTAAAAAAGAGGAATTTACTTAGGCTAATATAAGTACGAATCTTAGGAAATCATTTCTAAAAATGGTCGTTTGACGTGTGGCCTTATATGGGTGCGAAACGTGGACGATAGGATATGCAGGAAGGAAAAAAGCTTTCGAAATGTGGTACTGAAAATCAGATGGATGGATACGGTAACAACCAGTAAGCTCTTTTACCAAGAGAAATAGTGATAAACAGGCCACGTTTTGTGACATGGGGGTCTTGTAAAATTAGTAGGTAAGGGAGGTTGTGGTATTTAGGTAGAAATGAAAAGGCTTGTGCAGGAGAGTTGCTTCAGATCAGCCTTAAGCCTGATTACCACAGCAACACAGTATTGGTCAGCAACGTAATCAAATTAAAATTTTAAATAACGCTAATAAATATTCTGTCTTTTCACTATCATTAAGAATTTTAATTTCCAATTATGATGACAGGTGAATAGTATTATTATGAAAAATTCTAATTATTTTATGCGATAGAAGCCTTCTCTGACTTAAAATATTATTGGTTATCACAATAGCACGGTTCTATTTTTTTTCCCTGTACCAAGAAAGAAAGCGAGTGTTTAACTTTAACAAACTGAATGTTTTCTGCAAAACTTGAGCAAATTGAGTCAACGACGCGTGTTCGGTGGCTTACAATTATTGTTATGTTAGAGGAACACGTGTTACCATGCTTTATGTGAGGTCCACTCATACCATGAATGGGTAATTGCTTAGCATTTGCATGTATCGGGAAAGGGTGAGGGTGGAGCAGATAGGAATACATTCATTCAGGGGGAACGCCTGTCCTCTACAAAGGGGTACACTGATTCGAACCCCGCCGACAGCAGCAACGGACAACAACTCACAGGGACAACCCCTTCCCGATCTGTAATCAACCCTTTCACTGCGTTCATCTGCTAGAATTAGATATTTCAGAGGAGGTTTGTTTGGTGATAACCACCATTACACACGCCAAGAAATAATTCGATTCGCGAACTCAAACTTTATAAAGAAACATCCCATTTCCTTTACGTCTTCCTGTTGTTCCTAATAAACCAACAGAGACGTCTTTCGCTATTAATATTTGATAACCACCTTATCCTTGTTTGAAACACTGAGCTATCTTCTTAGATATCAGTAAAATACAAAATAATATGGAAATATCAGTTTTACTTGTGGATTTATGAATTTAATTAGGAAGAGAGAGAAATATGATGAGTTGTCCAAGGGATAAAGACTTATTTTTTTATATTTACATGAATGGAAGGTTATGAATAATAGCTATTAGTATAACGTTAACAAAAAAGAATAATTACACTTGAATTAAAATTGATCCTATCGTGATCATGAATTCTTGGTCTCAGAAAATATCCGTGGGTAAATTACGAAAATAACTTTACATAATTTTGAAAAACAGACGTTATGTTAAAATATTAATTAATTATATGTTCATTCGAGCTAATGAAGAGTTGAAGCAGTTTCAAAAGAATTACAATCCATTATTCCCATAATTTGATGAATGCTGGGGATAAAGACATGACGCTAAATAGAGCAAGACGGGAAGGCTACAAAAACTTTTAGAAGACTGATCATTTCTAAATTTTTTCCATTTATCGTTATTTATTTTACCGAACTACTTCACATTCAAATTAATTTTCATTGAGTGAAGTAAATATATTTATTAAATAACTTTTCTGACAATTTAATATATAAATGAGTATAATAAGCCTCTTTGTCAGTAATTTATAATTTAAATGTGAAATTTTACGACGTTTCGTCTCTCATTAGAGGCTTCTTCAGATAAAAATATAGCTCTACTTGGAACCTCACTCCATGTCTCTTCCTTACTGACAAAGAGATTATAGTAATTTAAATATATTTATCTTTTATAAAAATTTTAAAGAACGTTTTAAATTTTTTAAATGACTGATTTTTACCTTTTAATTTATTTTTATTTAAAGCACTGCTTCTCATTGAAAATTATTTTCACTGAGTGAAGTAAATATATTTACATTTGCGGTTGTCATTGTGAAATATACTGAAATAAATCTATCATTTAAGACCAAATGAAGAAAATAATATTTATAAATGCGATCGCTCTCATATTTTATTGATTTAGATTAAAAAATATATATCAAAACTGTTAAGCATATAAAATTGTATACCACAGTGTCGTCTGTATATTTTAAGCATAATTTTGACGACTCTGTGTTATGTACTATTTATTTCGCTCCTTAATTTTGTTTACTGTTTGGTTTATTCATTACCGATTTGTCCACTATACATTCTGATATAATCTTCATCCTTTTCACTAGCGAAAATTTGAGATGATCACCTTTACTGAGATTTCAACTGAAGTGCACAGCTAAATATATAGAAATGTCTTTCTCTGCAATTTTATAGCCTCATTTTGTTCCTAAATTTCATTTTTAGTGATTTATGTATTTTAAAAATTTCAAACCTTTAATTCTTATCATATAAATTTTCCTGAAAGACGTAAAGCGCGTATTGATCTGTGAATATTTATATTACTGTCATCTTCATCTTCCACAAATTTGTTTAAATTTACTCGGTGTATTCAGAGTCGTGTTGGTGAACGATTCCGACATCGGTGCCTGCAAATCACATTCGTAATCAAAATCTGCCAACGTTCATACCTTGTGGCCTCTGAGGCCCACAGGAGATTGTGTTTTTGAATTCATTCGGTTATGCCTCAATTAAGAGGTTTTGCAACACAGCTGTGCATTTCATCACTCCACGGGGAGAGCAGCGGTGGGGAGTGAAGTAATTTGTTAACCAAATACGTGCTGAAAATTGGGTACTAATAGAAGGGTGGCAATTGTCTGAAATTGGGACGCGTATCTGTCAGACACACGAAACAGTCTGAATCTGCCTCAAAATACAAATAGGACTCATTTTTTTACTTATTTTGGTTAATTTTACCAATTTTACAATAAATGTAAATATTTATGAAAATTTTTATTATAAAAAGGTATATAAATTCTTTAATATAAAAAACCGGCGTAAGGTCGAAACCACTAATTATTAAATAAATTTGATCCACTGCAAAAATTCGAAAGAATAAGAAGAACACAAATACCTTCAAAAGTCTAATATTTATCCTGAAAAATTATGGTGCCCAGTGCATCAAATAACTTTCTTCACCTAATTACGAAATTTTTAAAATTATAAAAAGTACGATCATTATTCTTTTTCATAATTGATGTCAATTTTTGCGAGTAATAAACTAGATTGACTTTTAAATACCAACTAGGTATAATTGAAACTAAAATAATTACAATAAAATAGAATTCCCAAGGCAGTTTGCATTCTATTATCCCAGAAATACTTAGCAACTGTCTAACATTAGTCACCTTTGAAGCTTGGCTGATAACGTATTTGACGGTTTAACAGAAAACATATTCTAACGATACAAACGTTAAAAATATTAAATTTCTGCGCGCCTGTAGATATCATCCCTCCATTCCAAATCAATTTTTATTGCGCATTGGAGCTACCTGATTAATCCAACATTGTTTCTTATTAACACAAAATGCAGTTACCATTGAACAAGGAATAACATTCATATTCAAAGGTGGATATCAAAATTCTGAATTTCAGAATAATATATTGAATGAAATTTCGAGTGTGAGGCAAGACAAATTCATTTTGTAACACCAGATTGGATTAATATCAATTGCAGTGGTTTCTCCTGCGATAAACAAATAAATGAGAGAAATATTAAAACTCATTTGAAGATATAACTATATAGGGTAATATGAGCATTATCACAAAATTATAAAACAACAGAAAGTAAACAGAAACCAAAATCCGTATCGAAGAAATATAGAAAAGTCTAACACAGCAGCTTTTGATAAATTAGAAATAAAGGCTATAGTAGTGAAAATATAAACTAAATAAGTAACAACGTTAATTAATAACGGATGTTGCATTTAAAGAATATAGGCATAACAAATTGATACTATCGATATATTTATTTAATATTGAAGTGTCTGTTACAGAAATTATTTAGTATCCCACGAGTGCAAAATATTAACGAAAAAAGTATATAACAGAATGGAACGTTAAATAGAAAGGCAGTTAGGAGAAGCTCAGTTACGGTTTATGAAGAATGTATGAACAAGAGAATTTTAGATGACAGAACAAGAAAAAAATAGTCCACCGTTCATGCTTTTGTAGATTTAGAAAAAACGTTTGATGATGTTAACTGGAACACAATACTAAGGATTTTCAAGATGACAGGAATAAAATATCGAGAAAGAAGAGTTATCAATAGCCTATACAGCAGATAGTCAGCAGTAATTAGAATTGAAAGGCAAGAAAATAAATCAGAAATAAAGAAAGGAATAAAACCAGAATGCAGTCTGTCGCCCACGCTCTTTAACTGATGTATAGAACAATCGATTAAGAAAGTTACTTAGGAATACGTAAAAAGAAACTTACTAAGAGGAGAAGAAAAAGGCATGGGCGTGGTCCTGGAGAAAAGTACGATAAGAGGATTAATAGACGGAAAAGCAGGGTAATGAAGGGATATTTTGAAGGAAGTTAAGAAATTTTGATAATTAAACAACATAATAACTAGGGATGGTAGAAGTATAGTAGACATTAAGAAAGAGTAGGATAGCACAGGCAAGAAATACTCTGTGGTGCTATAAAGAATGCTGAAAATCAGATGGATACATAGAGTTAGTAACCAGGAAATTCTAAGTAAAATAAGAGAAGAGATAACAATGTGAAGGTCTTTGAACAAGAGAAGGGGTAGATTAATAGGCCACTTTTTGAGACAGGAAGGTCTTGTAAAATTAACAATAAAGGGAAGCGTGTGGGGTAAGAATAGCAGAGGGAGGGCAAGGATGGATACGCTAAGCATATTATCGAGGTTGTGGTAGTTATATAGAAATGAAATGGCTTGCGCACAATACGTTAGCATGGAGGGTTGCATCAGACCAGTCAGAGGACTGATAACTAGAAAAACAAGAGAAATTATAATGATAAAATTGTCTGTATAGATAACATGAAGATACTTTCAAAATTAAATTTAATTCTAATATCAACTATCATTTTTGTAGCTGAAAAAGAAATATACAATAGGCAAGGAGTCAGTTCAAAATAAATTGATTACTAATGATAATTAATGCCCACATTATAAAGGAAGATAATGTTTGTTACTTAACGTACTTACTTGCTTCGCTCGTAGCGTACCTTGGAGGGGAAATAATTTCGTCTGCTAATGGTACCAGTAATTGCAGTTCTTTTTAAATGGAAGAAATAGACATTACCACTCAACAAACCCTTAACTCAACTTAATGTGGTAATGCAACAAGAAATTGCTTGTATGGAGCAATGAACTAACAGCCATAATTAGAAGTTCAAGGTTAAATCGGCTCCCCTTTGAAAAAGGTATATGTAATTTAAGGAAATTATATTTTTAATGACATGATAAGTATTATCACGTTTTAAATACACTATGCATTACTTTAGTCTCCTTTCTTAAATCAGTAATAGATTAAATGTCACAATTTCGCTTGTTATAAGTAGTATACATATATTTGGTTTAGAATTATAAATAATACGTAGTCCTAAATCTTACATATATAATTAAAAAACAATATTCCAGCCTGTATATGAATTTTTAAACATACTTCAGAAGGGCATTACGACATATATTGCTACTTGAAATAATCCTGATAAAGATAAAAAATTACGAAATTCATTAAAATAATTATATGGATAGTTTGACATCGATCGTGTACCAATTTTACAGGTTTAATATAATTTCAGCCAGTCGTATTGACAGACTCAGTAGCTATTTAACTTATGTTTTCAATGAATAACACAGCTATTCGACACTGTAGCATTGGAAGGAGTCCGCAGTCAACATTGTTGTCTGTGTCGCCATAATTCTGGTCTCAGTTGACGTTTCATTACTTAACGGGCGCCCGGTTGCCCTCCTTAACGACATGGCGATATATCTACACGTACGTAGCTTTCTTAAATTGAACTACTTTAAGCGGAAACAGTCAATAGAGATCCTAGTACAAAAGAAATGGCGAATTTTATTTACTGCCTGCGAAGGTTGTGAAGGCTAAGAGAAAAATGTAAGGCACTTCTGTAACATAACAGCGATGATAGCCGATTCAGCATAATTATTACTTACAATTGTAAACTAATAAACAAATTGGTAGGTTAAATATTTATTCAAAAAAGATACTTCCTTACTTAAGCATACATCTAAAATATCGTTTAAAACTATGAAGGACCAATTTCATTATGAGAACCACGTCTCCAACGACTAGTAGCAATATGTGACGTCATTCAAAGATAACAACGTAAATCTAACGATCCCTAGGAATTATCGTGGATTACTTTGTTAACTGAGATTCTAAGGAATATTAATTAGAGGACAGAAACTTGATACTAAAGTAAGAGCTACGAAAAATGTCTATTCCTTGAATTACCTTAAGAATAATATTCATAAATATATACAACTAAGTGAATATTTTTTGTTTCAAATATATGAAAAAAATATCTGTTGTTAATTACAAGCACATGCAAATTTATGAAGGAATTGACTGCATAGAAGAATTTAAAAATTTCCCCACGTTAGTATATTAAATAGCTAGCCGTCTGTAACATACGAATAAGGGGTCAAATTGTGTTTGAGAGAATTTCGCCAATGTTGTTTGTTTAAATTTCAGTACCATTATGTACTAAGGTGGAAGGTCGTTATCTAAAAATGACATGAAAGTTAACATGGAAGCCGAAGAGTTCAATTCTGGCATTCAACATGCCGGTTAAGTTGTAGTTCAGGAGAGCGGTGGAAGGGAGTAAAACAAATGTAGGCTCACAATTGGAG
Source organism: Eucriotettix oculatus (assembly GCA_034510155.1). Taxonomy (NCBI): domain Eukaryota; kingdom Metazoa; phylum Arthropoda; class Insecta; order Orthoptera; family Tetrigidae; genus Eucriotettix; species Eucriotettix oculatus. Next base: position 40,053,757 of record CM067382.1, read on the forward strand.
CAATTGCTACCAAGCTTTGTACATATGTACTTACGATTATGACAAATAGCATTTCTAGATATCTTAGGGGTACTTGGTCAGTTTTTTTCTCTCTCTCTTCGGATACCGAGAATAATTTACCCTCCCTTAAGGTAACCAAGTTAGTAGATACAATTAAGCAATTTATATTTTTCATTTCTTAACTCATTTACCACCTTCATTTTTTCAACCAATTTTGAATTGGACTAATAGTGGTACCAATTACTGCAGTACAGTAATAAAAATCTATCCTGGAAAGTGCGAACACTGCGTTCAGTATCTATTTAAAGAAGAAACTTGCATCCTATTCAAAGTAGTTATATCACTCAAGAGTGAGAGATTAGATAACAATTTGTCTCTCAGTGTGGATCAAGAATGGAAAAGGTTAAAACAATTATAACGTATACAGATGTAATTGTTTTATTTATATCAACATGATAATGAACAACAATCACAAGTAGGACATAAGTTATCATATAACAAAAATTGAACATTCACACAATAAATATCTGTTGCGATGGGAGAAGCAGATTTCAAAGGATCTGATAGAAATTTGTACGATCTCTAGGAGTGGGATTTGAACGGAATGGAATGTGAGGGCATTTTTTCTTGAATCAATATAGGAACTGGACCTCACAGAGTACGAGAGCCTCGTTGGAAGGGTGGGTGGTAGACGTGGGAGGAAAAAAGACGTTGAAGGAAGTTTGTCAGTGGCTTCGAAGATCGTGACTAGAAGACTTCTTGTCCACCGGAAGGTGTCATGATGAGAGCTTTAGAAGAAAGAGCCGAATCCGCGTCCGGTGTTGTACCTGGGTCCTCCTGAAACACGAAGTTAAAATTTGTCTTAATGACAATATAAGGTTTAAAAATAGGTTCATGAAACAGCAATGCAATTGCAAGGCAACTGGAAATGTTAATGTAAGAGCCTTAAGTTCTATCAACTGCAAATTAAACAATAATAGGAATTGTGTCATTACAGGAAAAGGGTCCAAACTTCAGAGAGATCAATAATTATACTTTTCTCAGGTACAGAATAACATTTTAGTCAAATCGAACAAAGTTCGAAACAATTGCTATGAATGTGATTTCCATGCATTTATATTAAAATTGTTTCCATGAAATAAAATTCTACTGGGTTTCATTAAAAACCTTCAACAGTTTTCTGAACTGGTATAAAAAACGTGTAGAGAATAAATTTGAGGTATCAAATTCGGTTTGAAGAAGTCTAATTTTCCTTTCTTTGGAGACTAATTTTTCACCGATTTGCATTGATAATCGAGACACCGCTTTGTATGTAAGTTAATTTCATCCCGATTTACATTAGTCCCGCACGACTTATAATTACATGCATTTTGTTTGAGATGAAGACGATATACATCTAAGACTATAAAAGAAATCGTCCTCTTGGGAGAATCTTCCCAACCTCTCCAATGCAATGCAATTAGCGCTACGTGACAACAATAAGGTCGAACCACCTGTTTATTGTCGAGACGCCTTGTACCTCGATCGTTCCCTATCCCAGGTGATTGGAGCCTGAAAGGGGGAACGGGTAATTCTGGAAGGGATTCAATCTAACTTTGGTAATTTTCTAAAAGCGAACTGCGCTTTCGGCAGTCTTAATTAGGCAGCCATCGATAGGCATCGCCACAGCTCATTTACATTTATATTGTCAAGGTCCCAGCAACTCAATCACACGTCAATCAGCCGAGGGAAGAAAGTGGGATTCCCCCACAAAAATCATATAATTCGTCAAAGCATGTCGGACGTTTTCTAATATCTTCCAGCTTGGGCAATCCCAAACACAAGTCCTTTACAGAAGAGCCCATGCGTAAATATTCATAATAGAAAATTATCTAATAGGGCATGATTTATATAGTCTCATCTTAGTTACGGAATTTTAATTCCACAACAGAAATGAAGATCCAGGGTAAAAATGCTAGTCTACCCGAATTCTCCATTAATCTTCCATTTGACACTGACAGTTTTATCAATATTTTGGCTACATTAATTATTTAAACGCTCTTGTGCACTAATTTTCATGTTAATGTTGTAATTGCCTCCTGTTTGTTTTTCCGTATATTCCTCAATATCCTCCACTTTTGTAAGGGTTTCCCTTAATTATCCTTCAATGTTACCCAAGCTAAGTATTTCTAGGAAGACGTAGAAAGTTACGTTATTAATAGTTGTGAGGAAGAAACTAAACCTTTCTTTAGGAAGACGTAGGAACTTGCGGTAAAAGCATTTTTTCAGAAATCCTTTGTATTTTATTTCAATATGAAATGGGGGAAAATTATTTGGATGCCTAAACCGCTATAGAGCATTCAGGTGGGATGCTTTCCAAATATAATGATTTAATAGCAGTTTTCTTAAATTATCAGTGAAATGAAACACAGCATACAATTTCGACAAGATAAGTGACAGAATATTAAAACAAGCAAACACGAAACAACTATGGCGGGTGGAAGTAATTCATCAGTTTCCCAGGAACAGTTATATAAATGTAAATTAAACCCGGGACATTCCGTAATTAAACTCTCTAATGCCTAAAAAAATATATATTTCTGACGGATGTAACAAACTGAATATTCGAATATTTTACAAGCTTTTTCTCAACCACAACCGCGTACTTCTACTGCCTAGAGGATTTCCTGTCCCCGCGATTTCATCAAAATCGGGGCGCAGAATGTAATTTGGGAAAACAATAATTGTTTTTCTTTGCTTATTTGATCGGAGGCGTTGTTCCGGGGCAGTTTTTTTTTTCAGATTGCTCTGCATATCATTGTGTTCCCTGCTAGTTCGAAACCAATATCTCGTGCGGCAGTGAAATATTGGATATTAATACATCTGTGCTAACATTTTCCGGGCTGATGGAAGGTCACAGTGTGCTTCTAAATTAAAAAAATATATATTACTATTGCAGCATTTTTTACTATGGTTTAAAAGGCACGTTCTGTTTCGTCATAGCGAAACTTATTGAGGATTAAATGAAAATCCCCGAGGGCAGCCGAAACATTACAAACTTCAGTGCACTAAAGGAGAATATTGACTAATAATAATGCATCTGATATTGAAAATCAAATTTTGGATAGGAGAGATATATGGTAAAGTCTTATTCTTTAATTGCCACGTCTCCTTATATAAAAATATCAAGGTACTTTTTTCAGAATAAGTTACCTAGATTTAAAATAATTATATTTTTAATTCGTTTCTGATTAATAAAAATGAATTAGACTACTCGTCGAGAAATCATTTACTAAGAAAATAAATTTCTGCTATAACACAGAGAAATAATTAAGTAATTCTTTGAAGTTGGTCAGTCAAGTACGCCAACAAATATTTTCAGTCATTACTCTATTTTTGCAAATTAAATCAAAAATAGCCCTGCACAGGTTCTGATGTCTATTTCAAAATATTTTGGTGGGGAGGAAAGGGAGGGTAACAGGAAATTATGTTTATGGATTTTAATGGTAGCGAAATTTAAAAAGTCGTTCTTTTTGAAGCAGAATATCATTAGCATTCTATGTTTAACAGTGACATGCTTACCTCTTTGAGTTCCTGGAGGAACGAATCCATATCCAGAAGCGCCTACGATGACTCCGCTGGTGTCTCGGCTTTCAGGTGAAGGCGGGAATTGGATCGGTCCTGAAACATCGTAAGTTCCAGTGTGTACTTCCGAAATTCGCGAGCTTGTATTTGAATTCCAGTCGCTCGTGAAGTAACGATCGATGATTTCCAACACCAAGATTTAAGCATGCTCGTGAATGTAAGTGTTAACCCAAAAAGAAAATCAAAAGACCAGACCAGTTAGGGATTAACCACTGCCATCGTATATCTTTAATATTTCCCATAAAGCGAAAAACCTTGATGAAACCAAATTTTATGGAAATATGACGACTTCAAACTCGAAGTAGACGTTTAAAATACAACGTGAATTACCCGAATACGTCAATCCTTTGCGTTTTATTTGTGTCCTACTAATAATAGACAAAGAGTGACGCGAAATCTGATATGTCACTGAAAATGATTCCTAATTAAAAATATTAGGTTTATGAATTTACAGTATTATATGAAAAGTAGAAAATTTAGTCACAGATTGAATTACGTGATTTCTACAAAATGGTGTATACAAAGAAAGAATGTTTCGAGAGAGGAAAATTTCTGTTCTCTGTTCTTTTTCACATTAAAGGCTATTTAACGACACAAACTCATTATTGCGTAAATAATTAGCTGATCGAAATATTGCACCATTCTATTGGATCTCTTTCTGTCGTCGAAATTTTGGGAATTGCACACTCGAATAATTTTTCTGATGTTAAAGAAAGATGTTCAGGAAAATAAGATTAAAATAAAAACTAATTTAAGCAATGAGGAGAATAGAGCGACAGAGAAATATTTAGCAAGAGAATAAAAAGGCAAAAGTATTAGTGAAAAGGTAAGTCAGCCGGGTAAAACAGTTATTAGAAAATTTTTATTTGTTAGTAGTTTACCTTTCCACCTAAGTATATAGCGACCTTCAGCATACTTTTATAATTGTGAAATAACCTATGAATGTTCAGATGCGGTGTGTTAGTAGAATAGTTGTCTTGCGTGCACATTTTCCTTGCATAAGTGGCTCGTGCTTGAACCCGATACATTCCACGCCCTAATAAATGTCAAGTCCCGGGACTCAACCTTTCCCACAGTCCCGTTTTTTTTACAGTGTCTCTGTGTAGAATTCCCCCTTTTGTGCCCGAGCATATTGGTATACTAATAACAGCGAATTGTCCTTGACGGAGAAAGGTCAACGCACAAAAGGAGTGCCAAAAGCAGTTCGTAGAAATTGAACAATATGCTTATGGGAAAAAAATGGAACAAACGTTGCATTGCGCCCAGCGCTATCCATTTATGGATTTCGTGATTACAATTTTGAAAATTGTAAAAAGGGGTTGGGATGAATATATGTATATAAAATTTAAAAATACAGCAAGGAAACAATTTTCTAATATTTTTTATAAAATTGAATAGCTTGTTACCCAGTCTCCAGAGTGGGATTAAACCACGGAGGTTAGGATTAAATTTTATCATTAAAATTCTTTTTAAATGGGTGCCGATTTGACCTTGAAGTCGTTGCCCACTCAGCTGATTTAAAGTAACTATTTGTTGCCATTCATTATGGGCTTTCATTTCGTGGCAACGTGTGTGTATTTTTCTGATCTAATTCCCTGGAAGCCATGATCTCTTCATTTAAAAACATATTTTAATTTTTGTCTACGTTCTCAGCTACCGTATTCTTAAACGCACAATTTAAAGAACATCAAGTTGTCTTATTATAATTTTTTGTTACGTATTTGCCTTCTTGAGAGAAAATATAAAAAAAAATAATAACATGCCGACAGTGAAAATAAAAATCGACTGGTTATACTGGTTATACTGAATTTTAAGTTTTATGTATTTCAATCAGAGGATGTAAAGTGATCAAAATTATTTGGTACATCCGCCATAACAGCGGAATAAAATTTAATCGAAAAGATGTTGTTGTGAAAGTCAAACAAATTAAACTCTCAAACAGGCCGAATTGCACGGGTTTCGGTTTTCATAAATCATGGAACGAAAAATTAAACTATATGTTCCTATGCATTTCATACATTTTGTAGCCCCCATTTAGTTGAAAAGTCAGAGTGATGTGAATATTATATTTCTAGAGGATATAAGACACACAAGTATTAGAAAGAACTTAGAAATCTGAGGTTCCTGAAAGATTTTAATGGCTTAAAAATATAATCCACCGTTGGTTGGAGTGAAGTAGAGGAACGGTCCGTCGTGTGAAAGCTTTTCCCGCAGAGTTCAAAATTTCAATAGGTGTAGAATGTGCAGTTGAAGGTTATCGGACAGGATATGCAAGGTGGATGTGATTTAGTCGTGTACTGAATGGCGATGTATAAATCCGGTCAGGCGAGAAACGGAGAGAAAGGGCTTAGTGACGTAACCTTGAGAAGCCGGCGTCGATTGCAGGGATACATTAAGTTAAGAACTTGTGAAAGAGAGGGGAAGCCATCGTTATTGCAAGGTCGACGATGGTTACCTCACTGCCACATGTTTGCTGGGAGCTTCCACGAAGATCAGTTCATCGACATTGTGATTTAAATGAAAAAGAAGAGAGATTTCCCATTTATAATCATCTACTTAGCATACAACTGAATTAGCGATGCAATGCTGTGCTTTGAATTCTATGGATGTGGCACTGCCACTCTAAAATTTTGTGAATATTCCAAAATTAAAACTTTTATTTCTGAATCCCTAGTGCGACGAGGCGAGAAGAAGATATAAAATTATAACAGTTCCTTGAAGGAGACTGTGCTATTTTACTGTGGAGGAATATCACCCGTGTCGTTTCTTTCGGTTGACGGATTGTACCTATTCGGTTGGTACGAGCCGCCTCCTTCAGCGCAGCTCCTGTCACCTGGCGGATATAGTCTTGAGCCAATCGCTAGGGGAGAGGATTTTTGTATTATCATTTAGAGACTGTCGCTCTGTCTCCCCGTCAAGCGGGTTATTTATCTATGCAATGTGGCGAATCCCAGTCGCTTGCTGACGACTCTCTAGTACTTGCGTTGCCGTTCGACGCTGTACGTGGAATACAGCTTCGGAGGCCAACAAGAGTGGAGCCTGCAGGCGTCCCGTTCCACTTGCCGTTTCTTTAAATATCCAATTGTTTGAACTATGTGAAATCTGTTTTCTAAAATCAATATTTAATTTCTTTAATATAATAAATTGTTTATACGTTAGTTATATTTATGTAAAACCACGGTAAGAAATTCGAGCTACCTCCCAAGAAGTATCGAGTGTGAAAAGACAACGGCGTGCCATCTCTACTGCTACATTCTAAAAAGGGCCGAGCACAATTACTTCGTATCAGGACCATTAGGTACTTGATAGTTTCCATAATAATGAAAACTGTCATGTGATATACTCTACTTAGTGAAAATTAATTCAATAATTTTTGCACAGTAAAGGAAATGTTAAAAAATTAATGTTTTATGGACGACCAACATCAATTTCGGTAGTCAAAGCATTTATCTGAAATGTGCGCATGTGCTAGTTAGTCTTGCCTTTTGTAAGCAAATTAGTATACTTAGTTTTACGTTCTGTTTCGAGACATGTGGACCTCGCGTCCCTCTCGATTTATTCGCATTTGTCATTGCTCACTCAGGGAAACCATTTAAAACATCACCATTCATTAAACAATAAACGTTCCTGTCGTTGTTTTATGTTCTAAAAAACGCAAAAATTTATGTTACAGCATTACTAAGATTTGGCGGATAATATACTGCAATGTTTATTTTTCTCTTCGGCAGACACGGAATAACTCTTGTGTACGTGAAGGGTTTTACAACTCTCCCTTTCACCTGGCCTACGGAAACGAAAATGACTTCAGTGGCGCCAGCAAATCCCCATTCTCATTTGCTAATAATACTGGGGATCGCGCGACACGCCTTGTATTAAAATAGGAACCCCTGGACCAGGGTGGAAGCTGCAAATAATATTGCAAAGCAGGACAGCTTGTCCCTTCCGCCACAAAAAATCCTCCTATTCCTAAAAAAAATCTAAAGAATTTAAGTTGAAAGATAATTTAATAAATACTTTTAATGATGTAAATATTAATAATTTGAATGTATATAGAAAGGACGTGATATTGAATCTCAGGATCATTTTACAATATAGTGGGAATTCCGTGTAATGCGAGGAAAAAACCTTTTCTTTGTCAACGGTGAGAAATTGTCCTCGTCTAAATCTGTAAATGCCCCAGAAATCCAGTCGGGGAACGAAATCTCAGTGTGTCGTAACGCTTAAAAGGGTAAATTAGTGGAGTTTGTCCTCGGAAATGGAGGACTCGTGAATTCATCCACACATAACAAGTGTGAGTGAAAGGAAAGGCGTTGTGTTGGGACAGACGACCCTGGACAGCGGGGCACGTGGCGGTCGTCATGGTAACCAGCAACAATGACACTGTTTCTAAAGTTTTTCCTACGGGTTACGTAATCTCATGCAGAAAGAATTTCATAAACGAATCTGTAAAACGTGAATATTTATTAGTGATTATTCGTAGTTTCCTGCAGAGATCGCACGTAACTCACAAAAAAATACTTTTTTCTCGTTAGTACGTATGTTAAGCTGAGAATTTCAGATTTATAACTTCCATGCCTTATTCCACAGTAGACTATAAACACTTTCAACGAAATGATTAAATTTATTCTTGTATCTAAAAATGTTTTTGGCATGAAAAAATACAAAGATGTTGCAGTAACAACATGTAATTTTGTAATATTTTAATTAAAGAACTGAGAAGGTTCCTAAAGTTGGGGGACGAAACTTATTCAAATTAAATTATTCCATTCTATGTATAATATTTGTATTATTACGTCGTATAATTTAATTATTTTATTATTGTTGTGCATTTATAACGTCTATTATATAGGCCTACCAATAGGGACATAATTTTTTCCCTAGAAATTTCATGCAAACCAAGTTTGGTTATCTTTTGCATACCAAGCGACAATTTTTTGACAGACGAGCTCAGATACCGTATGACTCGAGTACATTTTATATCATCTTACGTTCTTGGTTAGGGGTTGGTAAATAGATATAAGGGTAGAATCTGCTCCGCTTATGGGACGAAAAGGAGTAACAGTTAAATATACGAGGTCTTTCCCGGTGAATGGCATGTATAAATTCCTCTCGAGTTTCCAACCGGGTCAAAGATTTAAACAGTGACGTTTCGATGGCTTGCTCTGCCATCATCTTCAGACTGAAGTGTCAAATTCGGTGAGTGTAAGCATTTATATAGTCTGAGGCAAGTCTGTGCGAGCACAAACCGCCTGTGATTGGCTAGATGTGGACGCGGGAGCGAGGGCGTCTCCCATTGGTCCACTTGCTTAGTCATGCTCTAGTCTCCCGCTGCATCTGGGGTCCCGAGACTCAGCCCCGCGTTACTCCGGTGAAACAATGGGTTCCAAGCCAGGCTCAATTGGAATCCAGAATCTCTATTCAGTAAATTCTCACTGGACCTGATGTTTATTGCCTCCAAAATAATGCTATCCCAATAGCAATTAGCTCTGTCCACAACACGCGTCTTATCGAAAGCTATTTTATGGCCCGTGAACAAGGCATGTTCGGCAATAGCTGACTTATTGGGTTGTTTTAATCGTAGATGTCTATTATGCTCTTGTATTCTTTCAACTACGGTTCTGATTGTTTGTCCTATGTATTTACTGCCACAGTCGCAAGGTATTTCATAAATAGCAGTTAAATTGATTGATTTACGCCAATTTAATGAAGGACCGATCTGCAAATGTCAAGAATGATGTTCCAGTATGAGAGGGTGATGGCTTCACAATCCTTGTTGGGTGAAAACGCTGGACTACAGTTGGTGGCAGTGGGAGCGAGATCTTTAGATTAAACGGCTAAATTTTATATTCAGCACTTTTAAATGTTTAATAAGATGAGAAAGGCTCTTGAAATAATGTGGTGAAGTGAGTTGTGCGAAACCAAAATAGGTGAATAATAGAATTTTTAGCCCAATGGCGTAGTCCGGAAGCCATGTTATGCTGCAAGTGTCGTGTTAGGGTGGATGCTGGACGTGGTGAGAAGTGTCGTGGAGCTGCCTAACTCACCGGTGTTCCCGCGGGGATCTCTATCCCCGTTGAGCGCGAAGAAGCTGTCGTACGCACCTTGCTGGGCGGACACCAGGGAGACCAGGACGAGGATCAGCACGGCTACCTGCAACACAAAATACCCCACACTGTAGTCTCAAACGGACCGCAAGCCAACCGCCGAAGTCTGATGTAACAGGGAAAATTGCTCGGCGCGAGTGAAAGTGACATTGAGATGGAAGGCTGTGTGAACTTGAATCGAGCCGGTCCAGCCGGTAGCAGACCTTGACCTGACCTCGGCGTGGTTCTTCCTGCCTCATTCCTTCCAGTCACACTGCACTTTACGTCACTCCTAAATCCAATCTGGCGTTCTCAGACTATAGGATTGCCACTGTCAAAACCATGGATATTTTCCGTTACTTTGGGTACTTCATTTGTGAATTCTTCCAAACCTATTAAGTCACTTAGCTATTCAAATTGGAGGGATATTACTTATTAAATTTGGATTTTTGATTCAATTAGCCCTTTACCGAAAAAATATAAAAAGTAAAAGCACCATTGCATATACAAATAAAACATTTACGAGGAAGTCGTTCCTGTAAGTGACGAAATACCTTCATCGTAACTTGAATCTTTGTGTTATTATTAATATTTCGTCAAAATATAATTGGCAGCAGCTTCTTGATTTCTGTTTGTATAGTTATACACATTCTTTTCATGCCTTGGTATATTCTTAGTCTTGACGAATAATGTAGGTATTTTAATTCTCGTAATTAGGGGAACTCGGGCCAAAACGTGACACTTTTTTTACTGGATAGTGCTGGAAGTTAGTAAATAGTAACATTGTAACTATGGTCGAGAAGACCGGTATTAAGACTGTTGGAGGATCGATACGCTGACCACGTGTCACTCCAAGCTCGGAATGTGCCATGCAAGATGACAGTCCGCAGTCGACTCGGTAAGCCCAGGCTGTAGAACCATGGAGAAAAAAAAACATTGTAACTGGTCAAGGAAAAAATCCGGACAACCAATCTACCAAGCTCTGATTCCACCTTGTGAATGAACTTTTTGTTTTGGCGTCTTCAATCTGTGAATTTTTGCAGCATTTCGACAGACAACAATCTACAAAACTGCTCGTTTTTTACTCTTTAATGATATATATTCGTAAAGTAGCTGTCTTTTGCGTATAAGTTACGTATAAGGTTTAAATCTACTTGTATTAAGGCTGGGTGACAAACTTCTAACTGAACTTGCGTGAGGGACGGAACGGGATACTACTGTATGAAGCAAAATTTAATGTGTTCCTCAAGAAAAAAAGGAAAAACTGGCAGACCCCCCTTATAAGAATGAGTTACAGGAGGCTTAATAATGGATTAAGAAAGAAAAGAAAAAGGTAGCAAAGGTTGTGCAGTTGCAAAAAAAATCTCTTTCCGAAAGGAAAAATTGATAAAGCGGTCAACCGTACGCTAAAAATGGATAATAAAGAATACACTGAATATGTTAAGATCTTTCTGATGTTAAACTAAATTTTATTGCACTAATTGTGTATATAAAACATTCTATCCTGTTCTCTCTCGGGGGATGGGTTAGAACATAAATTTGTAAGTTTCTTTTTAAAAAATGATCAAAAATCTAAATTTGTTGTTCAAGTTATATTGATATTAGTTTCAGTAAGTAATAGAAGAAACTAATGTTTTATACTTCTATGTAGTGATTTTTTAATTTCCATAATTTAGCAAAAATTTTTAAACAATAAGTTCCCCGTCCCACCCCGACTTCCCCTATACAATTTATACGGAGAGGTTTATTCATTAATTCCTGTGAGACAATTGCCACTTCGCGACTAATATAATCTTAATTTTTTATGGGAAAGCCATTGGATATTAGACGTGTTTTGGAGCAACATTATCATGACGTCATTGCTGGACCATCGTTAGCTGATGAAGTACTGCGGAGCGACTTGTAGGCTCGGCTGAGTGTGTCCGGACGCTCCATTGAACACATGTGCGTATTGCGTGTGTACGCGTGTTACCAAATACTCCATGTGTCCGTCTCTTTAACGGCCGGTATAGTGGGCGTCCGTGCGGAAAATTAATTTCGAAATACAGAGGGTCACTGAATGATAGGGGATGTGTCTCTGTGCTCGTTGGACCGGATTAACTGCAAGAGCGACCACCGATTTCACTCACTCTGACGGCACGCACCTACGTACTGCATTACGTTATATAGAGAAAGGATTATGCCCGATGGCCTGGAAAATATTTAAAAATGTTTCATAACGGACAATGTAGCTGTAAATTAGAGATTGATTTACAATTACTCACCTAAGAACTTCGAGAATATTAAAAATTGCTTACGTAGTCGAAGACAATATGGGATCTATGCTATAATCGTAAAGTATTATATCTCAGCCAACATTAAAAATTACCCAAACTTTTACACGTTGATTTTATTAAAGCCTGAAACGGACAATAATAAACAGTAAATAATTGAATAGTGACTGTAAAAACTTTTTTTTTCTTCAGTAGGTAATAGGGAACGATCATGATTTAACATGGCTGCAGGAGACAAAAAAATATTTGACTGGAAATTTGCATTTAAACTATATGGAATGGCACAGACAATACGAGACCAAGTGTGACTATTTGACAAAATCGGTAAATAAATAAGAATAGCTATTCGCCAGAAATAAAAACACGGATATATAAAATGATGTTGGTAGATATATTTTTCGTGTTGCCTCAGCATTAAAACAGAATATTATATTTGAGCTGATTTATTGAAACAAACAAGCTGTTTGTTATATAATAAGGCAGGTTACACAATAGTACAAGTCGTTTCCACTTGTTATTTACATAACATTGCTTTATTTGTTCCTGTACATTTATTATTTCCGTGAATAGAATCCCAGGATATTATAATCTGTGTAATAATTCCCTATTGTCGGCCTGCATTTCTGTGAAACTGCTACGCATTTGATTTACTCGCCTTAATAGTTAGTACCACTTGAATCTCTAGACAATCCTATTCCTCTCACCTTTTCGAAAGATATGTAAATGATCCGAGCCTCATAATTGTATTTTACATCTCATAGCAAAAATACCCTACCATAAAATAATGTCTCGTTTCCCTCGAATTTTAACAATGCTTTGTTCGCATTTCAGAGCTTCACTCGAAACGCCCACATTTTCCCTTCCCAATCCTCTTGCTTGTTCTATTTCTGTCACTCTCATATTCCCTTTGTTGGATCGAACCAGCAGTTTACACAATGTGCCTATTTAATTTATATTTTCCATCTCTTCCTCTCTCCTCTTATTTTTAATGAAACATCGCAGTGCCGTGGCCGACTTTCTGGAACCATATTTTTTAATATTTGGAAATACCCTGCCGCGTTTTGCCCGAGGAAGTGCGTTTATTTATCTCTTTACCTCCCAGCTCTTTAAATACATCCATTGTGCTCTCGAGTTCCTTTTGTTCCTGCCCTATCTGCATGCATACTTTAGAGAAGGATAAAACGCGTGTAGCAGGCCCAGGCTCCTTCAAGGGCCGCGGATAGATTTGGTTCGAACTCTTTTGTCCATCAGTTCTTTTTCCGCCCCGGCCGATTAACCACATTGTTGGCCGCACAAAAAATTCAATTGTTGCAAAACGAAGGGAAGGGGTGGAACTGTTTGTTCTGGAGTGTATTGTGAGTACTTTTAGTTAGCATCAAGTGCAATCGTGCTCGTCGAGAAATGAAATTCGTTCTCTAGGTGGAACAACAAAGTCTACGTGAAGCTGCGAATGAAGAATGCCCGGAGAAAGTTAACTTTCTAAAACATTTTTCGGGAACTTACGTTTAAGTTACCGTGCTTAAAAGCGGTGCTCGGATTTTTAATAGTCGCCTGCCTCATTGTGTCGAAGAAATTCCGCGCCTGAATCACGGAGAAGGCATGGATAAACGTTGCAAGAAAACTTGCAATCCAGCACCCAACGAGCCATTGTCATCTTGTGACAGCCATGAAGTGAGGCTTTGCGAAGAATGAAACTTCCCTGTCATTATTTCTAAATCTAAATTCTTATTGGCATTAATTAGAATATGATTATATATATTGAGAAACTGATTTCTGCCTTTCGATCAACAATTTATACTATGGTTTGTGGGTGAATATAAGGTACTCTGGAATTTGAGGGCTGAGTAAAATTTAAAAATCTAGTTCAGCTTCTCTTTTATTTTCTTAGAATTTTCGACTGTGTAATGGTTGACCGTCGTCAACGAAACATCCAGCAAACACGCCTTCATATGCAAAAAATTCTCCAATTCAAAGCCACTTAATCCATTGTGAACCTTAACTTACATTTACTATGTAAAATACTCTGTACTTCCTAAGGCTATTTACGTTCAATCCGAATATGCTCGGTATCATGATAGCCGTATGGCACTTCGTTTCATTTTACTGAAATCAATATTTCCTTTTAGTAAATCACGTAATAGTTAAGATTTACACAAAGTAGGATTTCTAGACCCATCCGTTGGATGTGCAGTCAAAATACAATGAAATATCTGCTTGTTCTAAATAGGAAATAACAATATGAAGTTCGCACGTGGCACCAAGATGGCGGTCAACAGAGGGCAGACAGTATTAATGGTCAGCAACGTTTCACTATCTGCGGCAATTGCGACACCACGAGCCTCGGGGCTATGGCTTTCGGAATCGTCACGGGATCCATAGCGGCTGATTAAAGCTCGTCCTATCTAAATACGTCCGCGGAGACCTTCGCTCCGTTAATTACCCTCACGGTATCTCTTGCGGATAAATTACGCGGTTCCGGATCCGGCTCGTGGCGAAGACAATGACCACAAGCCGGTGACTGTGGCCTTCGGAAACGCCGTATCGCTGAACCCTTTCACAATTCCCATCGAGTCTCGGTCAGCTGATCTAATATAATCTATATCTCGAAAAATCAATCTAAATCCAGGAGATTCTCTGTCAGTAACCAATTATTTTCGGGTTCTTGTTACCTTATACCCCATTCAAATAAAGACAACAATTTGGAAGCACATTAAACTAGATAGATCTGCAAGCCCAAACCCAGAAAAATTTTATTAACCACCACATTAATTCTGTGACAAAATGTAAGAGGAGAATCACCGGCATTGACGATATAATTAGCTTTAGGCATATGTTTAACGTTCGCTTGTAAAATCTCAAGACGTAAAATTTGCCAGAGATGAGGATGACAACATGCAAATTATCTCAGATCGATGGTGAAAAGTTACTATTTTTTAATTAATATATCTGCCCGGGTAACACTCAAGATGAATCAATTATTTTGATTGAATGCTAAATTTAAATATGATTTCGGTCGTAACTGTCGCTGGAGGTCCATGCGCGACACCAAATTCTTCAAATATAAATTCAATAATCTTTTCGTCTGAGGGTTCAAGCAGTAAGTATGATGTATTGCTAGATTTTAAGCCTGAGGAAGTCTCAAACTGGAGATGTAACTTCGCTTTTGTAAATAAATAGTGATATATGTAATACTGACTTTTTGGCCGTCTTTTTATTTAATGTTAAATATACTCTCCTTTAACTATAAGAGAACATTCCTTTATTTGATTTAATAATTATTCTCATAATAAATTTTTCATGGGCCAATCATCCTAGAGGAATCTATAAGAAAATCGAAATTTGCCATTGTATTAAGAAAATGCAGTAATGATCATTCATGTTTACTCGAAACTTTTTTGTGGGTGAGCAATTTTGAAAAAAACAATTCTTGTCTCTTGAGGAATCACTCATCCATCTTTATGCCTTTCACCACTTGTTCCAGGCTACTCATTAAGTCAAGCATTTAGAGTATTGCTGCAGAGTAGTTTGCCCTGTTGGCAGCCCTTGTTTACTTGTCACGGGGATTCCCGAGAATCTGTCCCCCCGTTTGTGGCTACACAGCATTATCAAGTAGATGCATCACCCTATCGCACTCGCACTCCGCAGCATCTCTCCGTCTCTGTCTCTCCCTCTCCCAGTCTCTCTCCACGTATGTATTTAGGTGAAAGTGCACCATGCATGCGAAACCCCCCTCGCTTCGACGGAATGCGCAACAAACACAGCGTACTTGGCATAGTCGCTGAATTACACCAATGCCCCTATTGATTGGCGCTTAATTAATCGTCGGTTAACATTTAAATGGTAATGAGGCGTCCTAACTCGGCTACCTAGCTGCCGCGTCATTAAGAGCCCCTAACGAGGAATTAATTCCGCGCCCGAACAAGGCCCGACCGACGACGTATTGTTACAGTGCTGCCACTACAGACTCGATGGAGTCCCTCGGAATACGGATTTTTAAATTGGCTGCGGATAGTAACGACGAAAGTAACCATACCCAGATATAAAACAATCATTCTAGCTCTACTCCTTTAATATTATAAAATATTGGATCTCTTCACAGTTGATTCTTTCTTTTCTCACGTAAGGTCTAATAGACCTGTACCAAAAGAAAAGTCTATGCAATTAAAGGATTGATCGGAAACACGGAGAAGTGAATTATTATCTTACTCAACTCTTGACCGGTCATGGCTGCTTCAGAGCATACTTCTACAGGTTTGCCATAGATAATTCACCTGCATGCCCTGAATGTGGAGTTAATGAGACACCAGAACACGTGTTTTTCAGTTGCTCGAGATTTTCATATGGGAGACGAGCATTAGAAAGCGATATTGAAACTTAAATAACACCAGATAATTTGGTACCCAATATGCTGCTTTCACCTAATACCTAGAATAAAGTAAGCGCATATGCCTCTACAGTAATTCAAAGATTAAGAAATTACGAAAAAGAGAGAAATAATAATGTTTAAAGGAGACAGAGAGAGCTTGACGCGACGACTGCTTCCTGTGAAGTAATGTCTAACGACGGTCCCACAGGAAGATACACACAGTCATCGTTGGAAAGGGAGGTGTTTTAAGTGGGTAGAATCCCACACTACTATCTAGTGCGGACCCTGAGATAGTGTCTTTAGAAGATTTCCACCTGCCCTCGCAAAAAAAATGCAATTAAATGGGAGTTGCCTGCTTCTGAATCACCATCATGTACCCTGTTACCCAAAAAAAACTCTTCGTTATAGGGAAAAGAAATGCTTCAATTGGTCCTCAGATATATATAGCTGAATTCAGAAGACAATAACGGGTAAATATCGCCGGGACGCAAGACTCGAGCCCAGGAGCGCCCGTTTTCCTAGGTTCTGGGTCCGTTCGACATTTTCTCATTCTTGCCTTCTAAATTTAGCTTCGTTTTATCTGTTAAAAATGAGCCAGGGGGACACCCTAAAAATTTATAGAGTTAAATTCAAATCAAAAATTTATAATATTAATTCGAATTAAAAATTTATAGAATTAAAAATCAAACTTCATAGCGTAGTCTGGGAAGTAACCCTGTCTGGTCTAGCAAGTTTAATTCGACGTTTTCTTGTCCTTACAACAATTTCTTCGTAGTTTTCCAAAGGAAATCCATAGTGTCCCGGAGATGATAAATTGAAACTGATAATTGAAATCTCACAGTCAATTGATAGTCCCATTGATGAAACTTCAAATATAACGTCAATTCTTAGTTGCATTGTCAAGTGTTCTTATTAAATCCTTTGCTGCCTTCATTTTCTTTCAAATTCCTTCATATTATATTAAAGAGGAGTTGCCAGTTTCTGAATCACCCATATATAGCCTGTCACCCAAAAAAAAGTAGTGCAATGGAGTGAGATCAAGTGTGATACTTTAATCCGCATCACATAAACGATTAAATTTTGTAACAGATTTAGAAGTCATTGAGTCCAATGAAGTGAACTGTTAATGAAATCGAGCCATTTACTTACGAACTGATATAAATTCCGTTCTTCCACATTAAAAGAAAATGTGCTGCATTAGTTTAGTTTGTTGTTATGAGAAAAAAATAGTGGAATGAGTATATTTAAGTGCGTCATTTTCAAAGCACTATTATGAATCAGATGAGTAAAGATCCGATCCAAAATACCAACTAGGTAGACAATGACTTGTTAAAACTAAGAATAATCATTCTCCCCATAACATATCGTTACGTATGTATCAACTGCAAATTTCACTTAACTGAAGTTCATTTCATTTTAATACACGTTGTACGTCCTTTGCAACTTTTCATTAAAACGTTGGTTGCGGTGGAGCGTAATGAATTTCGTCAGGTAAAGGAATGGCGTCCGAAGCAATTTCATCGAAATAATGTGAGCACATATTGAGAGATTTTGTAACAGGTCGCTAGATAAAACTGCCCGAAATCACCAACAGACTCCTTTGTCGTATTTAAACGACGGCGAAGTTATTTACATATTTAATTTATACCGGAGAATATTAGTAGCTGGAAAATAACAATGTTACGGAAAACGAATGGCTGGAGGGAAATTGGGAGCAAAGTAAAAGCGGATTGAAATCCTCTCCCTGGCCCCCTGTGTGAGAGTGAATAGGTTACGGGAGGAAGAGGAGGATGGGGTGGTGGATTGAAACAATGAAAAGGCAATTTAACCGCCCGCGGACGACAATGGACAGTGTCTTTGTCAGGGCGAGGGTAAACAACAGGTTGAAGAGACGAACTGGCCATTGTGAAGTGACCCAGATCCCTACCGGATGAAACCGACACGCAGATTCATCGAAAGGAAAAAAAAGCTGTTGATTTCATTAATAAAAATCAAACTGTCTCAGGGTTCCAACATTAATCACTGGGTAGAACGTTCCATGTAATACTATGGATTTATTTTTCCAATATGAGACAAAATTGTTTTTACGGGGATTCATTAGTAAGGAATACGTTCTGTGGATTAAAAATTGAAGTCATAGGTTGTTGGAAGAGTCAATAATTTGGAATTAATGAAAAAAAACTGGGAGAAATTCTGTAAGACATGATCTAACGAAAGTTGATATCTAGAATTAAATAAACAGGTACAACAGCTTCTACATACCTGATGAATAGTGTGTGTACATTAAAATAATCTGAATGGTTTTGGGGAGGAGAAAAATCATTGTAGTAACATTATTTAAGGGGGCGGTAGTGGAAGGTTAGTAAATTTTGGGTTGAAACGTATGACCCACTCCCCCATATTTCTCCATGGTGAAGAGTGAAAGTCTCCGAGAGCATCACACAGCCGGTGTAGGACTTTCACCTGTCCTTGGTTGACTCGGCAATTATCTCACGTAACCACAGTCAGGCTATCAGCGTAACACGAATACAGACGTGGGGAAATATATATTCCCTCATATTTCTAAAAGAATTGCATAAAACGAGGATATTGGCAAGTCCAAGGACACTAGGTTAACTTCCCTCCACGTGAACACTGCCTCCTACTCCTACGTTGTACCTGAAGTTCATCCGCTATGAAATGACACGTGCGTCCGTTTCTCTTTGTCTTCAGTCACATAAAAGAGCAGACTACGTAGACTTACTTCTTGCAAGGATATTGATAGACAAGTTATATGAACTGTTATGAATTTGTATCATAGCAAAATAATTCTGATGATAAATGCCTGACATCATAGCTGAGATGCACGTTTAAAACAATACTAAATCCTCAAGGGCAGAGTGTGTTGGATTATCCGAATGGAGAAGTGACTCACCAGCATCTTCATCATGTTGAGGAGGTGTTTTGGTGACTGCCACAGAGTAGTTTCCAGAACTTTGTGCCTGAACCAGCGGCGTTGAGAGTTTATATAGGTGACGGAAGTGAAGAGAACGGAAGGGAGGGAGGTAGGGAAGGAGGGAGAAAGAGAGACAGAGAGAGAGAGAGGATAGCAAGGACAGAAGCTGCCAACAAGGTCCCTACCGGACAAACGCCCAGGCGTTGCCCGTAGCCAAGGCGGATATCTAACCTCAACCCTTCATTTCCGAAAAGTACTTCCCCGCAATATCATCCTCGGATGTCCGCGAGCGTTTGGTTCCGAGTTATGATGCGCGTCACCCTGTCTATATGGATAACTTTGGCGATCAGTGGAATTGGATTCCCATTGATACACAGTATCACCCTGAAGATTGGAAATTCAGATATCCCTTTCCCATATAACATTATCATTACCTGATTTTCAATTGAGATTTGTCGTAATCATGTGGTGGCGAGAAGAATCGTTCCGGTCTAAAATTGCAAATTCCAAACCATGGGTCGTCAGGAATTCTGACGACGCCGTTAGTAACCAAACGTAACCTCCAAATTTCTTGGAAGCGTCCTACTTCTTCTGTTCAGAGCCACCTGTCACTGGTCTGGTCCATAGCAATTTTAATTCCCATTTTCACTTCTGGGTCTTAAGAATGATTTCAAAGACAAACGGAGAAAAGTAAGTTAAAACTGACTAAAAACTATTTTTGAACTAACAGTGATTTACGATTCAAAAATATAAAATATATATTACTTTTAACAATTAAACCGCAAATCAGCTAATATGTTAGAAAACCTTTATATACTTAACACATTTCAAAGCTCCTTAGTCCACCATTTTTTGCGAATTCTTCAGGTATGGATATATGTACATTTTTTCTATAATGGTTACAAAAAAATATGATGCAGCACGTAAGTTAAAAAACTCACGTAAGTTTTCGATGACTATAGTATGGAAATAACCGGGCAAGTTTAATAATACATTGGCGGGAGAGTACGCTCACCAGAAAAGGAAGTTAGCGGAGATGTTTACGACGGTTATAAAAGTGCTATTGTGGGCAAGTAATAACAGAGATCAAATAATTGTGGATGTTAGGCACGGCATTTAGAGGTTAGAGCTGGATAGAACTAGATGAAGAAAATGTCAAACCAGATACGCAACGTGGAACTAAAGCAAGTCACTGACAACACCGATGCATTTTTTAAGATTACGAAATACAGTTAGACAATAAATTTGATATGAGAAGAGAGGGAGTGATTAAAAATAGTTAAATGATAATTTAAAATGATTACCTGCACGGGTACCGCAAAGGGAATTTTGCCTGGCTGAGATGAAACCTACGAGTTGATAATTGAGAAAACATTTCATACAGAACTATTTTGTGGTGGAAGGTCACCTGTCTGATCTCCAGTCCACCTCTCCCGTAGTCTACAACCTTGAGAACTTGAAATATTTTTAAACACCCATGCAGCTTAATGGCGATACCCTCGGCAGAACAATGGCTCTTCCACAACAGACAGATTCTCTCAGCCAGCTAGACCGATCACGTCCCCAAATTCCACATCTGCATTACAAATTTTCTGCGCGCCGTGTATCTATGTGTGTCTATGTATGTGTCATGTATGAATATGCATCAGATTCGACTATGAAATTAACTTCCCTCGAAGCATAATATCACAGAGAAATTATAAAAGGCCGAGTGGTATTTTTGGAGTGTGATGTGAGCGTTAATAAATGGGTCATTTTTTTCCCCGACGCACACAGGCGCACGCGTATAGGACGAAACGGGAAATTTCTAACGTCGAAACATGACCCGTCGTGGTCACCAGATATTTATTTTCGTTTTAGAAAAACTAACTACATTGCGGCCGCTTACATTACATGATCTACTGCCATCTTCTTAATATTGATTTTAGGAACCTTACTTCTGACCTATATTTATAGTTTAAAAATTTTAGCATGCAAGGAAAATGAGATTGCAATTTGGAACTTCGTAAAATAATTCTGATAATTGAGCTTTGGAATTCGTTATAATAAATCGTTTAATGTCTTAGTATTCAATTATCGAAAATTTTATTTACGTACTAAAAATTCTGATTGTTAATAAATTTATCTTTTATATTTTAAGACTTTTTACGTACTGTATCAATTTTTCTTTCAGAAAAGTGTATGTTAAGATTCATGACTGCTCAACGGTGTAAGTCTCTGTGAAACAATTCAAAATTTCAGTAATGTGTAATTTCGTCTTCTTGATCATCAACCCATTCGATAAATGACAGTTTTTATTTTTCAACCACAGTACGTTCCTTGCGACCGTTGCCGAAGATTAGTTACTTGACTTCTCGGTCCCCACAGTTGTTGTATTCAGTCCTCTATGATAACCTATCTTGCGCACCCTTTACATTTCTACATAACTACCACATCCCACATCTGATGAGCGTATTTCATTCTTGTCCTCCCTCTTCTGTTTTTACCCCACACACTATACTCTAATGCTAATTTTAAAAGACCCTCGTGTTTCAAAACGTGGCCTATTAATCTATCCCTTCTCTTGGTCAACGTCCTCAATATTGTTCTCTCTTCTCTAATTCTACTTAAAACTTCCGGATTAGTTACTCTATCAACCCATCTGTTTTTCAGCATTCTTCTATAGCGCCATCGTCGAAAGCATAGATGTTCATTTGTTCTTCATTTGGAACTCATTTTCAGCTTGCTTAAAAAAAAGTCACACGAAATCCAGAAGGGTCGAACGGATTACCATACAAAAAAATATCTAGCGGTATTTAAAATCTATAACGCCAGGGTCCGAAAAAAAATTCTTAATATACTGACAACTGGAACTACGAAGTAAATAACAAACAAGCGTTTTGTGTTCTGTACCACTGTTCTCTAAGTTTAATTCACAATTATTATTTTTCAGGACGAATAGTTATTTAAATAACTCTTTAAAACTGCGGAATTTGTACATATTAAGTTCTAGTAGTAAATTTATTAGAGGACTCTCAAGTACTAAAGAAAATAATTAAAAACAAAATGTAATTCATAGACTTGTATATTCTGCTCAACTATTATTTTAATTTAGAATAATTATTTATTCAAAATGTAGAACACCCACGGACATGTGCATAGTGCACCTGTCACGATTGTCCATGACAATGAATGATACGTTGAATATTGTACAAAGAACCACCTCACACAAAGCAATGAAGTAAATCATAATAATATTATTTTCATCCCATATGGTTAAATTTTTACAACAAATTTAATTATTCCTGTTTTCGCTAGCTGCGGTGTCGAAACAAATAAATAGCAACGAAAAATATTTGGCAAATGAAACAATCAAAACCAGATACAGCTTTGAAGCAATTAAGTTATTTGTTAATTTGTTGCGGCCATAAAGTGTGGTTGGAGGGAAATATATATTTAAAAAAATGAAAGATTCACTGAAAACGGTTTGTGGATGTTGTAAAATCACAACTAATTATCGGTTGTAAACAAACTCTTTGTGAAGCATAATACTTTAATAGGTGGAGAGGACGCTGTTTTAATTACAAAACAATTTATTCACCAGTGAAATCAAAAATCTATATTTCAGCATTAATTTTGCTGCCACTGACATTTTAAATTATTCTGCTTTGAAGATCATGATCGTTAGTATTATAAACATTTAATGTTTGACCGACTGTATAAAGGGAAGAGAATATTTTTTTTTCTGTACCTTCCTGATTAAAATGAGTCATTTTATCGTAACGATAGTGTGTTTAGAAGGTATATTGAGCGGATAGTTTAAAAAATAGAAGTCTCGATAAAAGTTCTAGATCTCAATAAGATTTCTCATTTTAATGTACATCAATACTTATGCATTATATTTTCGTCTTTTGTTCAATATATATTTTAGTAAATTGGCCAATTTTATAGACATAAGAAGGCAAACTTAAAAATATATAAAAAAGTATTCCATTAATTTGTACTTAAAAAAATTAATATTTACTAAATAGTATAAAATTATCCTTTATATATTTTAACGAAGTAATCTGTATTCAAACAAATAATAGTTTTTGTAAATTTTTGTAGTTACCTGATAAAGTCCACAATTCTGGACGAAACGTCGTAGATGTATTAAATAAATATAACACTTTTTTGCTGACAAATTGGCTTGAAATTGTTTATTTATCACTAGCTGTGCCTGCGACTTCGTCGCGTGGAAATCGCTATTTTTATTTTACCCCACTGACGAAACAACAGGTACAGGATTTTGATAAAGTTGAATTCATTAATACATACAAAGTACAGTATCATTTATTTATGATCGCTTCACAACTAACCTTAAACTCGCAGTTGGTTTTCAGGCGGCTTTTTGCGCGGCAATTTATAAATATTTACATTCTGAACTGTGCAAGATATCGAAATGAAACATACACGAAAATTTAAGTTTGAATTCTTGTTTCAATCCCTAAAATTCTCATTGAAATCCGTTATTCTATTTTGAAGCATAAACAGATTAAGATTATAGGCAATCCGCATTCACTTTTTTGAGACTTCGACGCGCGTATGACAATAAACCTTCCCGTAGAATTTATATATATATATATATATATATATATATATGCATGATATTATTATCTTCTGAAATCTATCAAAATGTAATATAGACGAATATTTAAGTTAAATCTTCTGTTTTTAAATCCACAAATTATCATTGACATCCCTTGAGTCGTGTCAGAGCCCATTCGATACAAACACACAGATACTTCAATTTTATTTATTGGTATAGTTTACTTATCGCCATATTATTTATTTATTAAAGTACGGGGTTTCAGCCAACAATCGCTAGACCTTCTCAGATACAATATAAAACTGCTTTTCCGTCGATTGGTAGAAAAAGAACTTCATACTTTAAGTTTTTATTTTTCATCTGTCTGTAAAATTACCCACTTACTAATAAACACATCCATTGTGATAAAAATTCCATTATGGAAAAATGAACTCGTTTGTTCCTCTTAGTTATTTTAACCTTTAGCTTTACAATTCCAATATATTTATTTTTATATTACAAAAAGAAAAATTAATTAATTGGATTCCCAGAATTATTTACTTACCGTCGATTATTATTTACTCTGAAACTCATTTACTCTTCCTCGCTACCAACATTCCATTAAAGAAATTGTTGTTTCTATTTCGTTGACCTCCAGTGTTTCATACTATTATGGAAAAAAATCCGCATGTAATCTGGGCTGTTTCCGATTTATTTCAAATTTAGAGTACTATGCGCAAAGAAAGAAAAAATTACATGCAGTATTTTAATATTTTAGTTGATATCATTAATCATTATCGATGTGAAGTTGAGATCAGCTTATTTATATGTTCTTTATACATAAGATGAATCTCTAAATGAATTTACATAATAAATATATTTATATAAATTTAACAGAAAGCTTTGTTATCTGAACACAAGTTTATCATAACAGACTTGACAATTATGAGTAGCTTTTTCTAAAAATTAAAATTGAAACAGATGGATTTAACGTATGTAATAAAGAAACACAGAATTTATATTTCGGTCAATTAAACACACAAAATAAAGTAATTGAATTATATATTATACATTTTCGGACCCAGAAAGAACTTAGGAGATCCCGACAGTTGGAGGAAGATACGTTTTCAAATAAAATTATTTCATTTCTGAAATTATTCACTTGTAATAGAAATATAACTGAACAGAATAATAACAAGGAGAATGGCCATAAATAATAACTTCTCCCACAGAATTTAAGGATTCGTTTCAATATTTTGTAATAGAATTAATGCGAAAATATTCTGGCATAAATCGATTTTTTGTTACTATTTAAGTACAGAAGCTAGTATTTCTGTCAAAACTGAAATTTATCTGAGATTGACTAAACATAATGAAAGATTCAGATTAACATGAGAACTTTAATCCCAGCTGTTATAATATATAATTATATTATAACGTTAATAGTTTAACGAAACTGTAATTTCAGTTAGCAGATTTTTTTAAAATATACATTTAATTAAATAGGAGCGTTTTGAATCTATTCCCAATACAGTTCACAAAATATAGATTATTATTAATATTTGCAAATTTGAGAAACATTTTCGTTTTTAATGAAGATATTCCAAATTATAAAACAATTAGCGTCTGTAGAAATCTAAAATGATTCATATTAAGTCTAAAATATTTTATTTAAAGTAAAACAAAGCACTTCACAAATGAATTCTATTTTCGATTGGTTATTAAATAATCTTTGCGAGTCATATCTGTTTGTTTACATTCTTTGTCATGTTGTCTTTGTTAACATTATTTCAGTCTGGCTTTAGTTCTACTGATAACAAGTAATGATCGAATAGTCTATTTTCGTCAAAATTTTATGTCTTTTTGAAAATTGTTTGTATTTCTGTGTTATACGATCTATTGATATTCGATATTGTTCTAATTTTAAATAATAAAGAAGATAAAAGTTATATTTAAAATTAATCCACAGTTAAGTGGTTTCATGAGAAAGTATACGAGACATAGTGAGACGGTCAATATAGGCATATTTAATAGCAAAGTTCCATTTTAGTGAAAATATGTAAGATGGGTTCTCAAATAATAACAGAAAGATTGATTCTAAAGTAAATTTAGACTAGGTGTACATAATCCACATGACATTCAGTTCATGATGTTTATTTCGCGATGCATGTTTATTACGTTCCTCTCTGAAAGCGCTACCATCCCCCCTGCCATCCCTGCACCCCCCACCAACCTCAATCTCTGTGGCCCTGTTGCAAATTACGCGATAGAAATTCATTAGATCTATTTATATTGCATCCTCTATGGAACTAATTAGCGCACAACAAACGCTATTTAATGTGGGTTCCCCCTACAATAATATCACATTATTATTAACAATAATTCAGTACTGCCCCCTTTTTTCCTACCCGGGAGGGCTTGACGGGATTTTAATATCCACCCCCTCCCCCCCGAGCGTTGCATTTTATTAACTGACCCCTAGGCGAAAGAGAAAATTAATGTGGCTGATTTATAAACAGTGGTAGGAGCAAACATGACAGACATCAGTCATCACGTACAAAAAAAATCCATAAAAACACCCCCTGTTTTTTAGGGGGACTACAGAAATTTAAGAAATGAAACGGCTTTGTGGCAACTAGTATTTTTTGGTTGGTTTCTTGAAATTTTCTAGCAAGGTTTGAGTGACACGACTTCTGATTTTAATTTGTTATTTAATGCGGAATAACGAAGTACTGGTTTAGTTAAAGAATTATAATTTTATAAAATAATTCATATTTTTAAAACACTAAAACCCCTTACATTCTTTTAAATCTCACAAAAACAAA
This sequence comes from Eucriotettix oculatus, assembly GCA_034510155.1. Lineage (NCBI taxonomy): Eukaryota > Metazoa > Arthropoda > Insecta > Orthoptera > Tetrigidae > Eucriotettix > Eucriotettix oculatus. The sequence continues at coordinate 40,080,409 of CM067382.1, forward strand.
CATTTTTGCAGCCGGCTTTTCTATAAAGAAAAAAGTGCGAAATAATTCTCGTTTGCGGGGCTGAGGTTTAGAGAAAGCCATATTTAGCAGAGTACATTACAAACTTAGTGGCGTCACATCACGTACGTATATAGCAGGCTAATATTTTTATTTTTCGCCTTACCCACAGTAATCAGTCACTGCTCAGTGAGGTTTTTTAAATTATGTGCTACATAACTCCGACTAAAAGCTTAAAATAGCTAAGTAAGGCGTTAATAATACTCGACCCGTAGTATGATACATTTCTAACGTGTAAGTGTAAAATTTAGAACCATGTAGAGAGGCATTTGTAACACTAAGTATTTTTTCTTCGTACACATTTTAAATAAATGCAGTAATCCACACGAGGTGGTAGTATACCACCCCTTAAATACTTTTTCTTTCAAAGAACCCCCCGACTAAAATACTACGAATATGTAACATTATTTTTTAATTGAAATTGTAATGCATTAAAATATTTTTTTAAATTACTGGATGATTCAAATTTATTTTGATTTCACTGCTTAACCGGCTTTACAGCACGACACAACTCTGTTTCTACGTGCTACGTAATCCGTAGAATAGTTCGGATTAATTGGTTGAGTCTTACGAACGGTTCGGGAGGGTGAAATGTAACACTGGTGAACTGTCTGCATTAGCAGACCTGCAAAGCGGGCTGTTTATGTGTCACCGAAATTGATGTAGAAATATACTTTATTTTAAACGTTCTTAAAGTAATCCCTCGTAAATTAATTTATCTTCCTGCAGCATATGCAGCAACAGCCATTGGTAGTAATGTTATTTGATCACAGTTCTTTTGTGAAAAGTGTCATCAGATAAGGTGACAATGATAAGAAAGACATAGTTCAGAATAAAGAATCTTCAGTTCAATAATAAATTGTGTCATTGACGTGGTGATAAGAGCCTATAGTATTCAACAATACTCAGAAACTGTCAGCCATGAATCAGAGTTTTGACGCCAATTACTTTATTTTTTGTTTATTTTACTGTTGCTAGGTGATGCTTTTAGCGGGACGCTATATGCTCGTGAAATACTTCCTGTAAACTTGGGAACCGTCAAACTAACCTTAGCATTCTCCACCCACTAAGAATAGAGATGCAAACTACAAGAATTACATATTCGTGTCTTTCACTCCACTACTAGTCTATAAAATTATGCAATTCAATTCACTCGAATCGATATATTGAAGACTTACAACTTAGTCCGAGAATATATTTCCATTCCATATTGGTCACTATGGAAGGATAGCCTTCTAGTATTCAGCATTCAGAAGATGGCAAAACGAATGTGTAACAGCACAATTGATTATACTAAATATTTTGATGATCAACTTATTTCAAACAAGTCGTTAAAAACAGAAAATTTCAAAGAGGCTGATATTTTCCTCATTTTTAAAAAGGAAACATACAGACCACGTATTAGAAATTTAACAAAGCAATAAGCATTTGTTAGATCTTGTTTGTCAAGTGGATAAAGGTGCAGCGAATCTACTTAATGTATCATTAATATTTTAACAGATACACGCAATATTTAGAAATTGGTTAAAACATTGACAATCCCACTCTAAAGTGAAGTTGTTATTTTGCATTCCAGTACCGATTTCTTCTTCCCCCGGGATAATAATTTCAGATAAGTTGACAGGTGGTTGATAATGTACGAATAATACATGAAATGATACGAGCTTCACTGTGGGAACCTTATCTGTTGGTCTTTCAGTTTGTTGGATACGAGCAAAACAAAATCCTGGAATTTGCATAAATGCTATTTGCGGATTCCATCCACGCAGATTAGAAGTGAGTTTAGTATGCATTCGGTGGTGTTTAAATTACTTTTGCAAACGATGGCTTGACAAGGCTAATGTAAATGTCAGAGTCCAAATAACGATAATACTTAACATGCAGAAAAACCAATTATTTAATTCCGGACTTAAACTGAAACAAATGCTTACATGAGAACCTTATCATTTAAAATTTTTGTTTTTATTATTTTACTATATTAGTGTTATAAATTAAATCTGTTTTCATGACATTTACGTCTTAGTTGCCCCACAAAATGTTAAGGTTTAATCTACACCGCACGGTCACGCATTTAATATGAATGTGAATGCAAGAATCAGAAACCAGGTTTTATGCTAAAAGTCGATCAAGGAAAGTCGTTGCCAATAAGTGAGAGACACTTTATTCCCAAGAGACAAGGTCTTTACCGGAAAAAAAACGATCAGATTTCTGAAGGCAACTAGTCAAGACATGGTCACGGTGTGAAAGGGGTGTGGAAGTAAGGTATTGTTGCAGGTTAGGGGCTTCTTCGTCCTCGCTCCTGATATTCCAGCGGACCGATCGCCTGTCTGAATCACCAGAGACTGGACAGGAACCCTGGACTACTTACATAGCAGACCCGTGCACTAGAAAGCACTCGGACATATTATAGTGCAGCATAGATGGAACAAAGATTCTATAGGATCTTTTAGTGAAAATAAATAACTGGTGCATGAAGAACTAAGGAGGTTACAATGGATAAGAAGAATCTCAAGCCAACAGGACTATAGAATTTAAAGTGCCAAACAGATGAATCACATCTTCAGTAGTACAACAAAAGAGTTGATAAAATAAATTATATGTATTAAATTTAAATACTTGGTCGCTCATTCCTATGGTTTCAAGACGTCCAGACACTGCTGGAGCTGACGACAATACATCGAGGAAGAAATAAGGTCCAGAGGGAGGATGTATAAGTCCTTTAAACGAGATGTGTAGCATATTTGCTGTCTAGGACTCCATTTCTGATAGTTATACTTTCATTATTTCTAATTTAGAATTCATACATAAATTTTTGTAAGCATTTTTTGGTGGCATATTCCTCTTCCAATGACTAATGACTTATTTACGGTCATAATTATGTTTTTCTATCATTGTTTGGAAATGGATTGAATAAAAGAAAAGTGTTAAAATCAGACGGTCTTGTAAATCCTCCCTCCTCCCTTATTTTTACTTGAGTACCAACTGGCCTATGTCTTCGGAACAGCCACGTCAGCGAATCCCAATGATTACAATGTCTGATGTAGTTCCCGAGTAATTACCCAAATGACTAACCATTCTCACGTTCACTGCTGACATGGTGAGACGTGACTGGGTTCAGGTTTGTGTCACATAAGTAACCTACTTGGAGCGTTATTATGCTCGGCAAACTCAGTCGCGTGTCCTCGATCGAACTGGACCAAACGCCTCGAGGACGATCTGGAGCTCCAGCGACTGGCCTTCCAGCAAACGGGCGTCCTCTCTCCGTTTACAGCAATTCAGCTCCCATTCCATTCCGGAGAAAGACGTAATCGTCGAACCAATTCTTTCTAGAGTTGAAGGGGAACAATCGTGGTTACATGAACGATCACTGATTCCACTGGAGGGAACCGGGTATCTTGCATTATACTTTAAAGTAATTCAATTTAGTGCTCTACCAAACGGCAGAGATCTCTCCAGTTGCCTTCCACCGCATGTCCTGTACGAGATTTCAACCCGTGTTACAACTGGGAAGATAAACCACCACGCATATCATCTTTTGCCTTTCCTTGCAAAAACCCGGGACTTCTGCAATGTGAGTGCAACATCGTTGCTGGTTAATGGAATCGAAACAATTATTCCAGTTTCTAAAATAGAGCGTATATCCGAATATTTAAAGACCAGAAACTAGAATAAGCCTTTTTTTGGAACCTAATTTCAATTTGATGTCTTGGGTCGCATTTCTGGAAATCAGGCTTCAAGTTGAAGCTATATTAATAACAATGCCACCTACAAATAAAACTTCCGACAGAATAAAAAAACTTTTTATTCTCACCGGATTTCAGTTTCATCTCCTATATGGCTGAGCTCCGTTTGAAACCAATCATTCTTTTCTGGAAAACGTGTGTAAGTGGTGTGCTTTGTTCGGGATTGAGAGGAAGGGAGTGAAAACCAGAGAGAAGCGAAGTGGAGAATTTATTAGAGTACGTTTGAAATCGCTTAATGGCCGTCCTGAGAGAATACGTCCGCTGATCGCTGAGGTAATAAATAAACCTGCCCTATAATGCTTTTCAAATGGGAGCCAATTTGACCTTGCAGCTCCTCCTTGTGCCATCCAATCAAAATCGTGCAACTTTGTCAAATATCATTGTCCACACAGTTGATGAAAGGGTTTGTTTAGAAGAAATGAGACGAAGTGGAAAATTTTGTCTATTTCCCTTCTCTCATCCTCTAAGGATCAGGACTGACCCTATTTGAAGAGCACTATAGACCCAACGCAACCAGTTCGCTGACTGGGTTCAGAAAGATCATCGCGAAGCTTTCGGTAATTTAACTAAAAGCCATTACGCGTCAACGCATATTTAAATTCGTCAAAGGTGAAAACTTAAATTAACCCAGCATTGACTTCAGATGATCGAACAGAGATACGTTCTTAATTTATTTCATTTTTATATTCACAAATCGTCAACTTTATTCCTTTTCTCGTAATTTTATTTCTTTCGTGTATTCTTGTATGATTTTTTGTGCGCTTTTAATTGTATTTTTACTTTTTATTTGTATATATTGGGTCCCAATAATTATTGATAAATATATATGAATCATCAATAATTATTTTTTAAAATTTTAGAATTAAAAAGCAAACCATTTCCTCATTAGCAAAATTATTTTGAAAATTATAAGTACATAATTAGTACAAATAAATGTCAACTCGATGACGTTTTAAGAATTTATGGTTCATTTATTAATTTGAAGCATTTATATTTCCTTTGACTTGAATTCCATGCACCTTTGATCAATTTTCGCAAAGTCCATTCTTCACGGATTTCCTCGAATTAGGATGTGAAGAATGTGATTAGTGGATTGTAGGTGAGCCTGACTTAGGTTTACGGTAATGGAGGGGTTTTGAATCGGCCCTCGGACGTCGACTCGGATTAGCTCAGTGGTAGAGTACCCGCCCGGCAAACGGGAGGTCCGGGATACGAGTCCCTAGTCCGGTCGACACATTTACATTCCTTTATTTCTTCTTCTAAATTCGGGCTATTCATCTTTCTGTTTCAAAATTATAATAAGTAATTCGTTATTGTGTGTACTTCTTTCAGGTCCCATATAATTAATTAATTAGTCCTTAAATGACCTCAATTAGCAAGCAATTCTTTCTCGGGTCATTTCGATTTCTTCCGAAGAACTGGTATCAATGTGGATTTTTTTCGTTAACACAGGGTCTCTTTTCTTTTTGACCAATTCACCCACTTTATTTTTTCTCCATACTCTTCACCAGCAGGTTTCAAAGATTTCGTTTCCGATTCGCAAAGGACATCTCTCCAATACTTAAGTCAAACAATTCAGAATTTTAAAAAGTTCTTACCCTGGCCTTTCCTCAATCTCCGATTTCGTTGGAGCAATTACCGTCTTCGGTTAGCTGGTCTCCTAATCTCCCGATCAGACAGGCCGAAAACCTTGCGGAAGTGTGCATTTTATTTGGAGCAGAGCCCAGTTGTAAGTGAAACACAGGAAGAACGTGGTCGTAGGTCTGGGTTGGGTATGAGCCAGAATACGACCCATGTCAGACGTGCATAAGGGCGAGTGGACATGCATGTCAAGAACGCAGCAGCGTTGAGACACAGCCAAGATGTCCTCTTCCTTCTGCACTGTCACAAGAGGATGTCCTGGAAAATGTGATTGCATCAAGCACTATAATGAGAGGATGTCAACTGTGTATAAATCCTCCTTATTTCGTAAATTTAACTACTATTTTTTTCATAAATGGTCAATAATGCTGGTTAAATTCTTTCTGCTCACGAAATTCAGCTTACATGTGTAACTCTTCCAAAGATATGTACCTCGTAACCTATACAGGCCCACCCTTGCTACAATTAGACGTGCATGGGAGGGAGCTAATTGCTCAAATGAAATTATGGGTTGCTGCAATAAAGCAATAATCTGGAGAAACTCTGTTAGTTCAACCATGCATATCATCAAGCACCAAGTTTACTTCACAAACCCCCTTGAATTGAATTCTTGCATCATCATCAAATATTTAATCGTGGAATATGGGACTGGTACAATTATTTACTAAGAATTTACTAAGAAAGTAAAAGGAAACTGCATTTCCCAAACCAGAAATATAGCAGTGATACTAAACTTCCTTCCTTATCTGAGAATTCTCAAACACGTGGATCCCATACAACAGCATCGTCGTGTATACGTCATGTACGATAAAAATTCCCTAATTATTTATCTTAGTTCCTGCGTTTCTATTCCTTGTTATCTAGTAGTTTCTGCCAAACACAAATACAATGTTTTTGTATCATAATACAGACAATTATCAATCTACAATACTGTAAGTAAATGTAATTAACGTGGACATGGGATAGATATTTGACAACGTCGTAGGAGTGTGAAACTGTCGTATTATCAACATCATAAAATACATTTTTGATGGTAGCCAATAAATGTTAAAAGACATTTATTTTTATTCCAGAAGAGATCATTCATTGCTATCATCTAATTATGAAGCGCTTTCTAATTAAATTTCCGGATTTATTTATGTTTGTATAATTGATAAATGATTACTTTCGTAGCAAAATTGAATCAAAATAGAAAATTTAAATATAAAATCCACCCTTCCGAACAAGAAAAATAAAATGGTGAGCAAACCTAAGTAAGAAGTCGTGTAGTTAAACGAAACTCATCTTTACTGTTCCAGACTGAACTTAGATTTTAGAAATTTCTGTCAAAATTGGTATAACTATTAAATTTGTCTTTTTTTGTAGAATTGGTAATTAATTGTTAATTTACTTAAATTTATGTAGACAGTCTCCTTAAAATATCAGATAACTTTTAAACATCAATAAGGCAGTAGTCACATATCAGAGTTTTCTTTAGTATAAGTCCAAAGAAAGTAATAATTCAATACTAATAAACGCATTTATCAATTCTATTACTCCTGTACTGATGAAAGAAGACAAGTAAAAATTGTGTGTATATCTCAATCTGAAATTAAATAAGTTACGATACACAAATTTAAATATGAAAGTCTAAATGAATAAATATTCACAGGAAAGTAATCCACACGGAATTTATATAAAATTAGAAAAGGCTAATTTCCGCTGCCGGACTTCATTTTGAACACTTTTGCTGGTAGATTGTACCAGTCCCATATTCCTCTATTAAGGAATTCAAATTTTCCTACGTCTTTCATTTGATTCCTGGATTTAATTTAGAATTTGTGGTCCCATCTTCCGAAATAGCAAGGTTTTTCAATGTTTGAAAAAATTCCAATTATAATAAGGGCTTGATCTTTATGATTCTTCCTTCAGCTTCCATGTTTTAAAATTCCAAAAATTAGCTAGGACCTGAAAGAGTATCAACGATGTAAAGGAAAGAAAAAAATTATAAGGAAAATGAGCAATAAATTTTTATTGACGCATCTAGAGATATTGACACTACTAATTGCTATAGTTAGCAAGTAGAAAAAAGCAATATGAATAATAAATGAAACCCTTACGACGAGTCATATTTGTTAAATATAATAACAGTAAATGAAAGACGTATTAAAATTTTATAAATCGGAAAGTCGTTTCGTGGTATTAATTAAAAAATTAAGGAGTTGGTATCCTTTTCTGAAAGCGGAAGGAAGACCTTGCCAATACCGAAAAGGACGCACTTTTGTTCCTGGTATTTCTTCCTCGAATAGAAGCTGAAGCACGTATACTTCGGTTCACAGAATTTAACCTTCAAAACTGTGAGAAAAGATTTAAGACGAAGAACGAACCTAAATATCTCTACCCCAAAGTTCTTTCTCCAGGAATTACTTCAATGCCTCGGTTAGCAATTTACACGCTCTGTAATTTAGATACGGTTCTAAAGCATATTAGTCCTAAAGGTAACCTTGAAGCATCGCGGTTTTGTTTCGCTTTACAGTTTATAGTGAACAATTGGAATGATTTTGTGCCCTCGATATATCTTTCTAATTGTTCTCTTCGTCGTCCGCATTCATTCACTAACACAAATTTGACATGATCAATGTTTATATTTTTAATTTATTACTACGTAATTTTCTTAAACGAATTTGTCGGTTTAAAAGTTACGGCATCATGCAGTAATGAACAGGTTGATAACGAAACGTGTTCCCGACCTCTTGCTAGCATTGGACCAGATATTAACGTGAAGTCAATTCGCAGTGACCTTCCTGAATTGCGTTATAATGAATGTATAAGGAACGTTGGAAAACGGGACGAAATGCTGAAATTCTTCTGCGTCAACCTTGACCGTGTTTGCCGCCGATTCCATTGCAACTACGAACGCAGCCGATACTTGAGACGTGGCTCCAAAAATTTGGTGCTCGGAAGAAGGCGGAAGGCACGTTGGCAAGGTCGGGCAGATTGTCTGCAGGTGGAGAGACAGAGACGGAGAGAGTAGCCCTGCCTTGAACCAGTAAGAGTCCAGAATATGGGTCAAGATTGGTCCGACGGCCTTTTATGCAACTCTACGATTAAAAACGTACTCACGATGTGGCAAATGCGGAAGAAATTACCCGCGGTCGGTGATGCGTCCAAGGTTGTCGTCCCTGGAAAAATGCCTCACGTGCGAACGTAATTATAAAATTGGAATGTCTGAACTTAGTTGGCACACGTAGTTTCAACTGACGCATCAGCCTCCGAATACAAGGTCACGTTTTTTCTTTTTTCGAAGGAAGAAATGAATCCGTGATCCAGGTCCCTCTTACGCAATGTAACATGACTTGTAAAATAGGTTCTCTGTTTTATAATAAGACGTCAACGCTGTATTCAGATGAAACAGAGCTCTATTGAAAATACTCTCAAGAACTGACTCGAATCCGAAAAGCAAGATACTAGGAGAAAGAACAAAAATGAAGTACACAACATTCCTCTTACCACTCGGAACATTCCCGAAGACTTTTTATGGAAAAATTGATGTCACCCACTTCTCGACGTCATCTACCGCCCCACCAATCAGACATAACAATTCACGATTTCAACTTGCCATGTTGTAATTTTCCCATTGGTCTCTAAAACAACAACCCTTACACTCCACCTTGTAATATTTTACATGGCCTTCCACGTTTGTGTGTCAAATTTTGTAATAGTTTAACCTAACTCGTGATTGGTGCACAACTAGTGACGTCACATGCAGAATGAAGGGAAACTGTGACGAATAACGTTTGGGGAATAGTATTCCCTTTTAACGAGTTTGGCCGTCCTTTCACGTTCAGCCGTCAGTTTCGTAATAATTTAAACTTTTCGCCCCCTCACTTGGACGTCAGTTTTGTAATATTATATTTATGCCTGGCGCCAGTGACTGAAAATCCGACCAACCACAGTCGTACATTACTTCATGATGACGCAATTTATACACATGATAATTCTCTCTCTCCCTCATGGTGTAAACTTAATGCCACTCGCGGTAGGATAATCAAGAATTTAATTTAATTCCTGGTTACATAAACTTTAGTTACTTCATAAATAAACGATATTCATTCATGTGAACATTTATTAATGATTCATTGATAAGTTACATTTTTTTAGAGACCTCGTATGTTCATCCTTTTCCCACCCACTTTTCCCGGTAACCTAAACAAAGAGTGTTGGTAACAGTATGGTTATTGTAGTGTTATTATTTTACATAATTTTCCCAGAAAAAATTGTTGCTTGGTGGGATGTACCACTTGTTTTTTTTAAATACATCAGCCTCAAATTAAAGAGTTATAAACTTTTACGTCACTCTTGGACACGTAATTTCTTGGATGTTGGCAATGTGGAAGTTACATGATAGTTTTCAAATGAAGGTTTGTTGCTTTTAATTAATGACTGAATTATTGAGAAGTAAGACGATATAATATTTTACAACGGAAGTCTACTGTTCACAGCTAATACTTTGCCAGACGATACAATCAAGGATGAGCAAGAGACTTGTGACCTGGAATATATATGTAGTGTTAAATAAGAAAGAATTGCCGGCTTAATGCTAGAAAATGAGAATATTGTAATATTTATGTAAATATGTTTAGGTTAAAGTAAATTTTTTTCTTATTATAAGAGTTCGCTCTTAATGTATTAATATTGCACGAAAATAATATCCCCCTTTTTTCCATCAATAGCTTTTTCTTTTTCCCTTTTGATAATTCACTTGTTTTGGTCTTACTGAGCCTCTTCCTCGTGCAGCTTATCGCCTAACTTTGTTAGCCACTTACCCATCCACTTTTTCCCTGACTTCCTCATTTGCAAAGTGCAAGCTAATAAGTTCATCCGTCAGGTGCAGTAGCATCGAAGTGCGCTGCCAGCGATTATGCGCCTCGCCAAATTGCACTCCAGGGGAAACTGCAATCAATAGCCCAGCCGACCTTGAAACCCTCAATGGACTACGGACAGTGCGTCCTCACGGGGCAATTACTGCGAAAATTGCGAGCCTGCGTCAGATACACGGCCGCCTCAGTCACGTCCACTACATTCTCATTCAATTAATTCCGAAATATCTGTGGATAATTCGGTTGAGCCAACTGCTTTACTCAGAGGTCAGATTGCCCTGATTCATCGAATTCCTTGATACGTTTTCTGTAATTTAGTCTGTAGCCTTAACTATCAATGTCGTCCGTCCCCTTTTTACACCACACTCACTCTAACAATGACTGCCAAGGCAAACTGTGGTAAACGGTTGCTATATCTTTTCAGACTTTTGAAACTGTCATGACAGACATCGAGAATTTTTGCCTGTTTTATATTTTTATTTATTTAAAAAAAAATAAAAGAACTCTCAAAAGTAATCGCTTTAATTGCCGTATGAACTGAACAAGAATATCTGTTCCATAACATTTCACCGTCACCAAAAGTTCTTACTAATTCAGGTAGGAATTTAATTTCGTCATCAAGTTTCCGTCTTACACAAAGGGCTTATTTTTAATTTAGTTTACTTAACAACAGTTACACTCTCACAGAAATTATAAGGTTTTCCAGCATGTCTGCAATATCCCAATTAGTTGCTTATTGCTTTTATTACATTCTCTTAACCTATAACACACAAACTACAAAATAGTTACAACCAAAATGATTGTTTTACCATATTTTGAGATTATATAAACTAATATTTACAATTTATTCATTGTATCAATTATTTTTTGGACGATGCTTTTCTCCACGTTGTTAAATATGTTTTAAAAATAGTTTAAAAATAACGGGAACACGCAGCGATGTTTTTAAAATTGATTGCAATGACGGCGAAATATTGAATAATTTATTTGGTTGTAGCTTAACACTCTTGTTCATTCAGTCTGTTTTGATTCACAACATCTGTAGTATGTGACGTTTTCCAGCTTTGGCATTCGTGAAAGACCTAAATTACTGGTGAAACGTAGGAATTTATATGTTTTTTTAATATTTTATTATTATGATAATGGTGTATAACGCTCGAGTTTAATAAGTCACGCCATGTATTGAACCAAATCTAATATTAATTTTGATTTCAAAGTTTTTATTCAATTTTTCAGGAAGCTTTCAGCATATGCCATAGTCATCTACAAATTTAAAAACACAAATTAATTGAAATATTACAAAATTATATGGAATTTTTCCAATATAAAAACAAATTTTGTTTTAACATTATTTCTATCTTAAATCTGCTGTACATACCTTCAGTTGGCAAATAATTTTGTGTGCATATATAATTTCTAAATTAATTACAATAGGTGTTAAATTTTACTTCAAGTTTGTTAATTTTCTGCCGTTTATAATTAATTACAAGTAATTTTCTTTAGAATTAGATTAAATATATATTCATATTTGATTATTTTCACTACAAATAAACCAGGACATTTGCTTCTCACATTCTATTACGACGGAGAAAGTGTTTACCCCTTTGATTTACAGAGGCAGACGTTGGGGGTTAATTCGTATCCCAACTTAACCCAATTTTTTGGGGAACAGTCTACATGATATTTCACCTAAAGAGAGAAAACTCTAAAAAACCTGCATCAGGCAGGTCGGACTACTGGGTACTATTCTCACATGAGAAACTTGACCGAATATTAAAATGATTTTTAAATTATTTCTATTAATTGATGCCAGTTAAATTAATGAAATTAAAACATTTTTTGCACTGGAGGTATCAATTTATTCATTATTTCCAACTAAGTTGTGCTGAAATACACAACGGTAGGATACCCTTAGGTCTACTGAATTGCCTGACAGTGTCAATTTTATAGCAAATGTCACTTTTCTTCAGTAAACAAACCTGCAGAGCTTGGTATAAACGCCTCAAAATATAGTTAACTTCCCTTTTAATTATTTTTCACTTCTACGTTTGTTTAACTGAACCCTTAACATTAATGAAGCCCATTTACTAATTGTATGTCAAAAAAAACATGTTTTTAGCTGAGTAATGAACGTCAGGGTTTCATTACATCAACACTGTTTTTTCCACTGTCATGCAAGAGTGGCCTGCATTGTTTTAATTAGTCCTCTTACACGAATAAAAGTTAGTTTTGTTCAGTACAAAACGTTCAAAGGGACTTCTCGCCTCCTAAAATAAGTGTTAGTTATCTTTGACGTTGAAAAACAATTGTTAATTAAACTATGCGCACTGCCCGAGAAAATATTCGAAACTACCTAACGAAGACGATTATGAAGGACAAAGACGTGTAGTGACAAATTGCCTAGTCTAGACTCTCCCACCCCTTTCAACTACTGTGAAAAAATAGAAAAGAAATTTCTTGCGCAATTACGAGTCTCTTGTGAGTGGACAAAAGACTCGCCGAAACACTTACAGCAAGACGTTACAACTGGCGGCGCTATTCAAGAGAACAGTCACAGGCAACATAAAAAAAAACTATGGGTTCATAGCCAAAGCCAAGCCAAGAAAGAAAGTATATTAAACGTCTCCTTGATACAGTCTGCTGTGTGTCTTCTGTCGTTACACGTGCGTTAACCTGGAAACACCTGTCCATGTTCGTGTCCAGAATAAATTTAGTTGCAAATCTATTCTTATTGAGCGTATTGAGATTAGTGAAGAAGTAACTTCGCAAAATTGTCGAGAGCCGTGATAGGCAATTTCTCAATGGTGGAAATAAGATAAAAAGACATTGGATTTTAGAGTTCGCAGATGAAATGCTAGATGAACGAGCGCCTCGATTTCGGACCACAAGAAAAGGTTCACAGTAGACCGACAAGCGGTGAGATTCATTTTCTGGATCGCAGTGGCTTTCAAGCAGACAAGGAACTGCGGCACGTCTTGATCTTATTGAGTAGCTGGGTTACTTAACAGATATCGGAAGTCAGCGGTAGCCGATTCTAACAATATGACCGTCGAAGTCGTCAACGTGTTATAGTGCCACAGTAGTCCACATATACAAATATTTATGACCTGTTTCTTTGTGATCATATAGACGAAAACGAAACATATATTTAATTCTTTTTAGTTATAAAAGCAGAAAGATAAAATATTTGGTTACTGCTAATAAAGAATAAATTTTAACGTCTGTGTCATTTAATTTCTCTATTTCCTATTATTCAGTTCTATAACTCAAATTAAACAAGTAATTATTTTTGTATCTAAAGGAAGTTAGTTAAATCAATACGATATTATTCATAAAATAAATCTTTGTTTCACCACTGTAGATTAAATATATTTCCGATGAAAACCGTTTAAACATTTAATAACGAAATCACTAAATAGCCTTACGATGGTTTCCCTCGAATATTCCAACCAAGTTTCTGTCATTTGTTTCTCATGTCCTTCACCTCACCATTTTTAAAGCTCTTTTGTAATTAACTTACAGCCATTATTCGTCGTGTACTGTATCAGCGTGCTCAAATTAAATATTTTAATAATTTCAACCAACAGTTTATGCTTTATTAGTGACAAAGTTCAGTTTCATTTTTCCGACGTACGACTTTTGTCTCACATTGTAAGTAACGAAATAGACTTTAAATGGGCGTTGCGTACTAAACCGTATTATATTTGTAGTTAAATTCCATATATACTAATTAATAGTTATATTTGAACATTTTTCTTGAAAAATAATGAGAAACTCTAATTCCCTTCAGCTGGTACACTACTCATCAGAAAATTGAGATAGCTTTCCTGAATTAAACAGACACACAAAAAAAAGCTACTTTATTCAAACGGATGGAAAAGCTTCAGAATAATTACTTTTCCCCCCTGTTCTTTGTTTAAATATATATATTTCAAATGACAAGACAGCGATTTTCGATTCAAGGCAGGTCAATGTCTATTACGACGTAAATAATTACTTTTTCAAATTCCATAAAGGAGGACAATATTTACAATATTAAATAGCATGATTTTGGCTTATTTTAGTTTCTGTAAAAACACAAAAAGTTCCTATTGTAAAAAAAACACGGGCAGTTGTATTAAAATGTGAAAATCTTTTACTATTCGAATGAAATATCACAAAACTGAAACTAAACCAATATGTAACTATGCTTTACTTTTTTCTAAATTTACTGTAATTTTTCGTCCATGTCCAAATCAGACGTGTAACATCTTCCAGACGAATATATTAGTCCTACTACTCACTATTTTCCTATCAGCATGCATTAAACGTTTGATGTTAACTCCCCCACGAAGATTTGCTTTCAGCATACTGTAATCCACGGTTGCTCGGAAGGATTTTTTTTACCTGAAATGGATTGCCCTTTGAATTACAACCAGAGAGTAGTTTCAGTGCTCGTCTGTCAACACTGAGCTGTTATATCCCAACCATCCGTCACAGGGAATAGCAAACCCTAATCTCTCAATCAATCATCACAGATTCACAGATTCGCAAATTCGTACAAAAGCGCCTTAGCACGGCAATAGCCCACTCGTGAGTGCGTGGTGTGTGACCTCCAACTGAACACACAAATTAATTTATCGTCCCTAAAATATCGTTTTCTTTAAATAAATCACCTTTTACCCACATAAATTCATATTAAATGACAAGCATAGTTTCACAAAGAGCTTGTGGTACGTTTGGTCATCCAAGAATCTATCTTAATTAGCATTAAATCGTCATAAGGTCACAATCGAGGAAATTATGACTATTACAATAATTACTTCAGCGATAAATAAAGCTGTTAATGTCAATGGTGTGAATGCCAACTGAATATGAAGAATTACACAAAGAGTTATACTCAGTGATGTATTCCCTGGGTCAGAATATCCAAGTAATGGCGGCGACCCACAGTTTATTTTCCCTGCTTGCTAACTAGAAGTAAGCAGGTTTTCTTATACGTTCAGGTACTTGTAAAACATGACATACATAACACGAGTATAAAAAAAATTGTAGAAGATAACTTTCAATTTATTTCGAGAGATACGAACATATCATTTGTTTCATTCAGACCCTGCGGCCAAAATGGCTGTTATCAACGTTCAGTTGCTCACCGTTTTGTTAATGTTAAAAAACTAACAATTGAGCAATTAACTCATTTATTGATAAAATAGTTCATAATAAGGAATCATAAAAATTAATAAAACAATTGGTATCTTTCTTCACATTAGTGGCCCATTTATTGAATCTGATTTGTTAACACGCATCAATGTCTACATTCTTCGTCTAAAATTTTAACATTTTACCAATCAAATTTAGATTTTTTAAATTAATACGTTTGAACAAGACTGAATAATTTTGAAGTATACATTTCAAATTATATTTATGTTCATTGATACGAGTTTTAGCAGAACGTTTTGTTTGGCCGATATAACAAGCTTTACAAAATAATCACACTAATTTTATATTCAACATTATGTTTATCCAATACGTTAATTTTGACTATAATACTACTTACTCTGGGTTTTAGGATCCTTTATATTACATCTTAGTTTCAGAATTTCGTGTTGCTCAGTGGAATATATTAAGATTCTGTTTGCCAGTTTTTGATGACGTTGCGAGGTATTTTAAATTTCCCACTGGTTATCAGTAATAATGGATTACGATCACATGATCTGTATAATTTATTTTTCCTCTTTGATTGTTTGTTGTTTATAATAACAGCTATTAAACAACAAATGTTGGCCAATTCTAATCGAAGTAAGTAGAAAGAGATACCAATTTGTTGCTGCCTTTTCAAACACAGGATATTGCTTCATAAGGAGGTAGCGCAACAATCGTGGCATTTTTCCCAAGTCCTTAAGTATTCAATGTGGTGGATATAATTGCAGGAAACATCGATATCAGAAGAATTATCTGTGGTTAATTACATTTTTATTAAAAGTTATTTATGACAATTGAACTGCTAATACCATTATAGAAGGAAAATTCATGAACATTTGCATTGGTAATTTTGAGATTTTATCTGGATGTTGGTTGTGATGATAGTGTATTTATTTGATTATTAATGTGTTACATTAAAATTTCATGTTGTTTATAAAAAGGACGTTTCACCATCAGTTGATTTACTTGGCTCATCGAAATAAGAAAATAAAGGATTTATCAACCCAAAGAAGACGGAAAGTCTATCTTGGTTTTCCTCCCTGCTTATTAAATTAAAAAGTCTCTGTTTGTGTAAAGGTAATGTGTGACTGTGAATCTCTGTCAATGCAAGCTACTCGAGCCAGAGAAAGCAGGATGAGAAATGCAGCCATCCTGTTGCGATATGTAAATAACGTGGTGAGATTTGAAGAGGTTTGGGTTTCGCATAATCACGGTCCACCGCAGAGTCCATAGTACTCAGCAGTCAATGAATTAGTCATTTCGCCTGGAGCAAGGAGAAAGTCGACGTCGTGGCAGCGTGACCGTAGGCTCTCCAGAGAGTGGCGCCGCTGGCTAACCACCGGAAGTGGGTCACGACCGTCCGCCGGAAAC
This sequence comes from Eucriotettix oculatus, assembly GCA_034510155.1. Classification (NCBI taxonomy): domain Eukaryota; kingdom Metazoa; phylum Arthropoda; class Insecta; order Orthoptera; family Tetrigidae; genus Eucriotettix; species Eucriotettix oculatus. The sequence continues at coordinate 40,097,261 of CM067382.1, forward strand.
GACCTTGCCAGCCACCTCAAGGTCCAGCGATCCAATAAAAAGAGGTGCCTACAGAGGTCAGCAAACTCGATCAAACACCCAAAGCCTTACCAAACGATATCTCTTCCCTCAGTGTGCTGTTGGTGGGGAATCCTACAGAGGAGGATCTTAAGACGTTACTCTGATTTAATACGGTTTGTTACTTAAAATGATAAAAAAACAATATCAGGATAGTTTGCGAAATCTACAAACATAAATAATAAAAACATAATTATGCACATACCAAAGAAGACTGGGGCTGATAGATGCGAACAATACAGGACAATTAGCTTAGTACTTCATGCATGCCAAATGTTAACGAAAATAGTATATAGGAGGATGGAACGATAAATACTATGCGAGTTAGAAGACGGGATAAGAAAAAAATAGCTCATTTATAGATTTCGAAAATGCACTTGATAATGTGAACTGGAACAAACTATTAAGTATTTTGATGAGGACAAGAATAAAATACCAAGAAATAAGACTTATCCATCACCTCTACAGAAGTCAGTCAGCAGTAATTAGAATTGAAGATCAAGAAAAAAAACAAAAATAAAGAAAGAATAAAACAAGGATGCAGTCTGACGCCCATGCCTTCTAACATATATAACAGTCGATGAAGATGGTTCAAACAGAATATGGAAAATGAATCATAATGCAAGGAAAAAAAATAAAAACCCAACGGTTTACCGATGATATACTATTAGGGGAGACAGAAGAACACCTGGAAACCATAATAAATAGCATGAACGTGGTCCTGGAGAAAGAGTTCAATATGAGGATTAATAGAAGGAAAACCAAGATAATGGAGTGTAGGATGGGAAACAGTGGAATAACAAAGGGTGTTATATTGGGAAGGGATATTTTGAAGAAAGTTAAGGAATTGTGCTACTTGGTCATCACAATAATTAGGGATGATGGTAGAAGTATAGTAGACATAAAGATTAGGATAGCACAGGCAAGGTAGGATTTCTCAAAAAAAGAGGTAATACGAGTGTGAATATTAGGAAATCATTACTAAAAATATTCGTACGTAGTGTGACGCTATATGGAAGCGAAACGTGGAAGGTAGGAGTTTCAGAAAAGTAAAGAATAGATGCTTTAGAGATGTGGTGCTATAGGAGAATGTTGAAAACCAGATGGGTGGATAGAGTAACGACGAAGTTATAATCAGAACAGGGAAAAGAGAACAATTTTGAAGACTTTGACCAAGAGAAGGGCTACAGTAATAGGCCACGTTTTGTACGTGAGCATTAGAGGGAAATGTGTGGGGGAAGAACAGAAGAGGAAGGCCAAAGATAGAATACGATACGCAGATTAGGGAGGATATGGGATGTGGTAGCCATTTACAATTGAAAAGGCTTACGCTGGATAGTTTTAGGACTAATAACCACAACAACAGCATTTTTGATTTGATCTATTCTTGCAGCCGGCATCAATGGAACCATAAAATCTAAATATGCCAATTTATAATAAATGACCCACATATTTTATGTAACCTAATAATCCTGAGATACATTTCAAAGAAAATTTTATGAATTATGATAAATTAAAATTTTTGTCCAACATTGAATACCACTAGTTCATTACCCGTAAAACTGCAGATCCAATTTAACTAGTGTATGGCAGTAATTAATACTTAAATAAGGATAATTTTCCTCTCGCGAATGTAACAGAATTAGCGGCGCGATTTCCCAGCGTGCGCTAACAGGTAGCAGAGTTATCATGGACGGAGAAGAAGCAACAAGTGTGTCGCAGACTCCGGCCGACTTTCCTAAGGCAAATACATCTGCAGTGACGAGCAATACGGCACATGGCGACATATGGCGGAAATCAAAACGTCGGCGATGTGAAATATCGCAGACAATAGAAAGCCATTGTCGGTGAACGCCTTAGACGCAACATTGCACTACTTTTGATAGATGTTCCAGTTTAATTCAGCTTTCACAAGTGAAGTGTCCTCTTCTCCGGTAATAATTGCCTCTAGCTTCAAGGCAATTAAAATTGTACTGAATTAATTCGGGAAGATACCTACTTCATGTGAGTAAACACTGGCGGTTATAAAATGGGAAATCACAAAATACGTTACATTGATACGACATGTGAATAATAATAATTTTGGGAGGAAATTTGTAGGACTGTGATTTGAACGAAAGAATTAATTATTCACTGCAAAAAATCGCAACAATTGATTACAGCTTCTACAACGTAAAATGGTTCCAGTTTCTGTGTAGAAATTAAATACATTATTTCTTCCAATTTTCTATCCGGTTATAATGCGTAATAAGCCATGAAATGGAAATCCAGATTCCGTAGAGAATTAAATACAGATGCCGAGTAAACAGAATATCTAGATGAAGATTTGAAAGTGTTAGTAGATTAGAGGAATACGATCCTGCAACACAAGAGGCAATTTTAAATATTTTAAAAGCATTTTATGCTTCCATTGCTCTCATTCATTCGCCAAAACCTAATATTAGTGTTCTTCTTTAAGAAAACCAATAATTCTACAAACGGAAAGAGAAATATATTGAATGAATTACAAAGAGAAAACTTCAATGACGAATAAGCTTTCCATATTATTTTTACATAGTAGATTATTTAAAATAAATAAAATTAAGCTATTAGTTCCAGGGAGAGACGATTCTAGAGATCGACAAATAAAATTTTAAGAACAGTATATTGCGAAATATCCCACATAAGCTTACGAAACTCAAATTTAGGTCCAATTTAAGGAAAAAATCGAAAAGAATTATGAAAGCTAAACCTTGCAAAACACCCATCCCATGCACTAAAGCTTCATAATTGCAATTCAAGTGTTAACCAAATCATAGAGATACTTATTATCTGTAATTATAAATTACACGTGAATTAGAATGGCCAAAAAATTTCATATGTTGCATATTACAATGTAATCACTGTTTACGTCTAGTGATCGTAAGTTACCAAAAATAAGTATGAATGATCTTTAGTAAAAGGAACGACGAATTTGGATTATTAGGATTTTTGAAAAATGTAAGTGCAATTACATAACGGTAAGTTACGAACATACCTTAAAGCTATTGACTTCTGATAAGCATCGAACATACCTGGAACAAAAAGAGAAGAGAGGTAAAACAATTATTATGCCAGACATTGTAATATAAATATTTTGGAATATTAAATACAATCTGCTTTCACTGTCTTACGTACATACAATGTATTATAAAATTCCAATGAAACAAATACTAAAAATTTCCAAGCTACGGTTTACGGCTTTCGCCGGTAATTTTTAAGGGGGTATTCATTCTTTTATTTACTTATCTGTGAATTTTTTGAAAAGACAGAATATACTGTGATATGGCAAAGCTACACTCCAGAAAATATTAAGTGGGATGATGTTTGGGGGAACTTGTGAAACGAGGGAGAATTTGCTTTCTTTTGCTTAATAGGGACCAACAATGGATTCGAAAGGAGAAATGTTTGTAATTGATTCCTAAATACAATATGCAATTTAAGTGCTGTGAAATAGAGCAGAACACTGTACAAAATGGACTATGGAATGAACATTCATATGGCGTCCTGAAGTGTGAAAAATTAATCGTCCAGGAGTGTTGGAGTATCGACTCGGGGAAAATACCAAATGTAACTTAGCAAAATGTCACGTCACATTAAGTAGAGTTATGATTGTCGGAACGAATGAAAGTGTGATCTGAGGCAGTAATATTTACGAGCTTTGGTCATACTTTATAACAAATGTCTATTTAAACAAAGTTTTAATCGAATTATAATGGGGCATTCAAACCATTTGAAGTCTATAATTAGGAAACCTTATGTTAAATTATATTACGGTTAAGGGAAACTGCGATTAAGAAATTGAAACAGCAAGTATTGTTTAAAAGAGGCCGTGCTCACAGAAAGCAGTAGGTTACAATATTTGTCCTCAAATTGTTAAGTAAATATTTTTAATGAAAGTATACAAATCAAAAATGAAAAAAATATTAAGGATCCTCCGTATTTATAGAAGAAAATATTAATTGATTGTAGTTTCTTCAAGTTCATTCTTCCGCTCATCCAGCAATAGTTACATTTATTTCGAAGTAATTTATACAAATTTTAATATATTTTACATTCCGGTATGAATTAATTCGTGATTAAATATTTTTTGAGCCGTATACAAGTACAGGATTATAACCTTACGTAACTTCTCCCTTATTCTTTTCCCTCAAAAATTCTCCTACGTAACCGTGTTTAATCTTTGTCGCACATATTTCTATGGGCCATGCTACATTTGTAAAAGAAATTTTTATGTAACGGTTTTCGTATTCGGTTCAAAAGGCTTGTCGGCAATGAAGCCACCAGAAATTTCTCAAGGAAATCACACGGTTTATGAGAAGTAGATTGTTATAATTTGCAGCTAAATGAAGGATAGTTTGTCAGATTGGATGACAGGTGTTAACGAGCGGTCACGAACTAAGGATCTGGATGTCGGCAAACGTGAATGGTGCCAAATGACGGCGTCGGCTTGGGGTATGAATATTAACCAGCGTCGCAATTTCGGCGCTGAGTGAATACGCGGCTGACGAGCCTCGCTTTGTCCACGGCCAATCACGGGGAACCCCCGACCAGCCGCCCTTATTTCGATCTGATTTCGTTAACAGGGGACGGCCATTTCACAAATTCGAGCCGCACTGCGCCCGCGATTGCATTCGTAATGTGGCCACGAGCCTTATCTACTACGAATCCGCACCTATTATCTTTTTAGACATTCTCTCGGATAATTGGCAAGGATTGACGAATATGCTATTTTTTTCGGTGTAGCCCGAGTCTGCAGTGAAAACGTAACAACAACAATTCATAAAATGAAATTAGTCTCAAAAATAATATCCTGAGCAACTACGAAGGAACAATTATAGTTAAAACACGCTTCCACTGCATGTAAATACCATGAATATCAACTAATTTAACTGTACAGTATGCATGTTCCCCAAACTCCCCTAAATTCTGCTTACACAGTGTTAGCCTATAAATAAAATTCAACGTAGGCTGTTCGCAATGTCCCTCATCTACATAAAAACCGCTTTGCAAAAATAATTATTTTAGTGCAGCATTGATCAATAACTTCGCTAATCTATTCGTTGGTTAATCATAAGAGTATCTAAAAAATAATAATAAATAAGTCCCATATTCTGAAATTCGCACGTTTATCATGCTAAACAATTATATTATTAGCTATAAAAATATTATAATTAGATATGTAGACATAAGGAAAACGTAAGAGAAGATAAAATTTGGGGTATACTGGTATGGTATTCAGTCCGAAGACTGGTCTTAGCAACCCTTCCTGCCCAAGCCTTTTCATTTTCGCATAATCACCACAATCACACATTCTCCCTAATCCGCTTAGCGAATTCTATCCTTAGCATCCATCTTCTGTTCTTACCCCAGATACTTTCCTCAAATGCTAATTTTGTAAGACCCTTATGTCTCAATATGTGGCCTATCTCTTCTCTCGGTCCATCTCCTCCATATTGTTCAATCTTCCTTTATCCAAAATCCTGTATTTCTGTAAGCTAAAATTGCTTTATTACCATCATCATCATTATTTAACTGATGTAAACATCTTCAATATTAATACGTATTATTTTTGTGTATTTAATAAACAGCTTAATAAATCATAATTTTAAACCATCATATAATTTGTTTAATTCAAAACTATTGTTTTGTATCAACAGAAAATTTATTGCTTTTAATACACATCATTTCATAAATTGATATTTTTTAAAATTCATTTCCTCATCTAAAGCAATAGCATTATCAAAATTAAAAGAGTTATTTTGTTCCAAACAGTGTTTAGTAACTGTAGAGTGTTTATATAAAAAATACTTGGCTTTAATCTCCTTAATTCTAATTGACAAATGTAGCAATGTAGCAAAACGAGCAATTATTAAACGAAATTTTGCTCATAAAATTGTGATAAAGTGAATGTTTTATATTTTTAACAAAGGATGATAAAGAATTAACTGATTTTCAGATTACTTCTAAATAACGTCCTGGTGGACAAATGATCGAAAAAGGGTAATAAAGGTAATTATTTGAAATAGACTTTGGAACACAATTATTAGTATCATTATAAATATAAATAATTCTGAGTTTACTAAATTTTGAAATGGATAATAGTTGGCAGACAAATATTTTGAATAGGTATTTAAGATTCTTTGAATGAGAATGAAATCAGAAAAAAGTGAAGTCTTGTCAACAAGATTAAAAACAATAGCCTTTTTGATTTATTGGGTTATTAGATAAAAGGTTTAGCAATCTACCGGAATAAGAAGATTTATGGTACAAATTGAGACGTACTTTGTAATGAAATCGGCCATCAGAATCTTCAAGAAAAGTAAGAGAATAATGTTTTTTTTCTAATTAAAATGTAAATTTATTATCATAACAATAATTATTAAACACACTAAGCAAATCTTCCAATTTAGCAGAATGAATTATACAAAATATATCATATAATAAGTCAAAGGTTTGACGTTAGTTTTTCAAGACATGAATTTTTCTAAGTCTCTCCTGACTTTATTGCTGATCAATTTTAATTTTATTATTATATATTACAGAATTAGTACATTTGGAGCCCAATGTATCGTATTCAATTATTACCTTAAAGGTTGAAGTGTATTGTGATTGCTAACGGAAACTAGGTAAAATGAATATTGTGGATGTTTTAGATATTTGAAAAATATTATTTTTAAAGTTTTCCTTCGTGTACATTAGTTGCTCGTTTTTTCTTTCAGCAAGTACCGCTTAACCGTCGTTGACCATGCACAATTCGGGGTGACTTTACGTATTTGTTAGTTTTGTGAAGGTAAGTTATGGGAATACTCAAATTGAGAAAGTGTTGAGATCGAATGTTATTAAAATTGGTTAACTTCCCGAGTTGGGAAGCTATTCGCACTCACACCCACCCACACTTACAGTAACGAGTGCTCGTTATAAATCTGCCATATTATTTTTTAACACACAGTGTGTAGCTCTCCTTCTGTCTGCCACAGTATCCCCCGTCTATTCGACGACAATTAGTGCAGATCGTCACGAACGCCAGACAATTGATACAAGCCATTAGCGTTCCCTGTCAATTAATATACACCGTCACAGCAACCGTCAATTATTGCGAATTGTTAAAGGATGTGTCTGTCGACACGGCGACGAGGACTTCCCGCTGTTAATGTCGACTTTACTTCTTGTAACATATTCACCGTTATTACTCCCCGTTTATATTGCGTCAAATGACAATGACCGCTACTCCAGCAAATGCAATTGTTCTCCTGAGTGCTATGTATTTTAACGATGATGACGTTAAATTCAGGTTGGTTAGAAGATACTTCTAACCAACTACTGCATAAAACAAATGCACAAAAAAATTAGTTCGTCACCTGCGTGGTAATATACAGGGTGCTCACATAATCCCCCCTGGAGGTGGAGTAGGGAAGAGTTAAAAATAAATATGAACCCCCATTTTTATTACAGATTCGGATTCTCCAGAAAACATTATTCCAAATTCACCTACGAGTCACAGCGTTGCAATAGAAAAATTCAAAATGAGTTGATAAATGGGGATATCTCAAGAAATAGGCAGCAGATTAACAAAATAAACATACATGTGTTTGATATTCTTACAAATGCTACCTAATGACACCATAACTGGTCATTCATCCCTAGTCCCGAGAGGTGAATTATGGCAAAAGTTTCAATCGAAAGCCAATTTTTATAGGAGTCCTTGGTTTTATAATGTCAAATACCATTGATTTGAATTCATTATTCATGGAAATTATTCATTGAAAAAATACATAAACATTCATTTATTCGTTTACTAATAAGTAGTAACTGATAAGTAGGCTCTTTTCCCCTCATAGATCAATTTTTAAGTATCAAGTGAGGCACTGAATTTGTTAGTATGGTTTTAAGTACAATTGAATAAAATAATTTTTAGTGTCAATTTTTATTCTAGTGGTCTCTATTCGAGCAATCTTACTCCTTTCTCACAACAATATATACACTATATATTCACTGATATATTTAATAATTAGAATAAGTATTTTTTAATATGTAACCTAGTAGCACAGAAGGAACCCCCTAATTTCAGTTAAATTTAGATTTCAAACGTTCGAAATTCAGTAAGAATATTCAGAAACGGACAGTCAAGAGGTATTAATCCTCGGCGCCAAGGTGTCGCGTAGAAAACGTGTCTACGTGTATGTCCAAGGGATTATGGTCATTTTATAACAATAAACCCGAAAACGCCCCACAGACACCCTTCCTTCGTCAGCAAAAAAAAATTCCCGCATTTGGCGAAATATGAAAAACGATTGGTGGAGAGACGTCATGTTGGGAGGCGTTTTCCCTTAGAGAGGGGGAAAAGAAGAGTTTAGCTGGGAGGTGAGAAGACGAAAAAAGAGCAGAGTTGATCAAGACGTTGAATGGGCCAGGAAATAAGAAGGCAGTCAGTATTGCTCGGTAAAGGAAAGGACTAGGAAACGGAGGAAGTAGGAAATAATAATAAAGGGCAATTAAATAGTCAGTGTATCTTGGTAGTGGAAAAGATGAGCAGTTATATTCTGAAAGAAGGAGAGTCTTTTCTTAAATTATCGAAGAAAGTACAAGTTCATCAGAAGTCTACCATAGCAAAATTATCGGTTAAGAGGAAGAAAACTGGTTTTCCTCAATCACCGAGCAGTACCAGGTCCAGAGCCTTTTCCGTTGAACGTAAATTCTCTGCTACACCCGGAATTAAATCTGAGAGTTTATTGATATTTAAATAGTAATTCTCCTTAATATGTATAGTTGTAATAGTGCGCATTGCCCAATAAGAGATTTTTTTAATATAAGAATAAAATTATATTTTTTTGAAGGGCAAAATAATATTGTCTAATTAAAATAACCCCCTTTTTTGTTATTAGACTATCGTTAAATAGATAGTGTAAGGTCGCAATGATTAAGGTGAACAAATATCCTAATTAATACGGCATTTTGTAATATCCAGGGTAGATTTATCCTACTCGTTAGCGTTTGTCCCAATTAAGAGTCAATAAAGCATATAGCCAATAAATGTTATCTCTGAATACGCCATGACAGAATCAAACGGTTTTGCAGCTAATCCGAAGATCAGTCGTATTTATCAGCACAGAAATGCGTCGACACCTGCTCGGTAATGAGATAGGTTTTAGAAATTGTTAAAACCTATAGTTGTGACCACGTTAAATCCTTTCAGGTACGTAAAATGGTGTATAGAAGTGGGGGTCAATAACGCAGGTGTAGCGAAAGTTTTTTTATATATATAAAACGCTACTACTAGACACCCTGCGTTTATGTAAGAACTTAATTACTTAAATGATCGAATTTTTAAATTCATGCATACATTTCCAACGTATACGAGTACAATGAATATGGAAGTTACTAAATTAGGATTAGAAGTTGCTTAAACTTTCTTATTGACAAACAAATATAAAAAAGCTAATTCGTTAAATCACTATATTATTCCACAGACTAGATAATTGATAACGTTTAGTACACAACTATACGTCATCTTCAGGAAGAAAGATACATAATAAAATTTCTCCGGTGTGTTAAATACATGCAGATCCATTAAAGTATAAGCGCCTATTGAAAATTTTGATTCTTTGAATGTGGCCAGTGATGGTTATAAGTGAAATTCGGTTTCATATCAGTTTTCCTGAAGACGTCCTAAAATAGTGACTTCCTCAGTCTTGAGACTGTATAATTTTTTTATAGTCAAGTTTTAAAAAAAATTAAATCCCCATTTATCTTTTAATTACCCTAAATTTTAATTACAACCCCTTCCCCTCACCTAGAGTACATTGTTATCGATGTGGGTCCTGTAACGAGTCATATTTTCTCGGTATGGGGCTAATAGAAGGAATAAATAAATCAAACCAAATACTTTATTTTTAAGATAAAGTCAAGAGATGTAAGTTAGTCAAAGATCAATTGAACACGGCAGATGTTTAAGAGCTTTTTGCAAAGCGACCCTGAATTATGAAAGCAGTGTGTGGTATTACATTGGTAACGTATTGAATCTAGAAAATAGTATGTAAATGAAAAAAGGAATTGTGAAGAAATGAGGTTGTGTGACGGGTTTCCTACTCACTGAAGCATGAGTAACGATACAAACTCAGACTGGGTAATGTGTAATTTGGCAAGCTGAAATTGAAATAACACGTGTCTGAAATATTATAGCTTGTAATTTTTTCCCCTTTCTAACCCGCATTACTATGATGTATTTTCGTAGTTTATCTTTGGTCACGCTTGTGGATCACGTGTGGTAGGAGGAATGTGGTTCCCTTTCACATTTGCGGTGTGGTACGGCTTGGCACGTACCGTCTGCTGTTTATATCGTACGAGTTAATTAGCAGAGATTGGAAGAAAGAGGTCGGCCCCTTATTAAGGACATGACGTAAAGGTACTTGGCCATATGTCCACCGGCGGCGCCAGCGTACAGGCACTATTCCGAATTTTCAAAAATGGATATAACAAGTTAAAAAATACTACAAAATTGCATAAATCATGACATTTACAGTTCAGTAATTACAAAAACTATCCATTGTCGGAGCTCCACGTTCTTTGACGAAAAGAACTGAAGTAAGTCATTACGGTCAAACCTCATTAAAATGTCTCCAAATTTGGTTTTCTAGTATTACTTCAACTAAAAGTAACCACGACGTTGATGAAAAAATTTTGCACGGCTTTTAAAGTTACGCTAATCTTTTGGCAGAAAAATTCGTTAACGGTAGGTGTATGTACTACTAGATAGATCCATTTTATTTCCTTTGGTGAGTTACTATTAGCTCAATGCTCCAGAACAAGTTTTTTTGAATTTAATATTTTTTATTAATTACACACTCTACCTATAAAACACGCCAACAGTTGGTTTTCTATATTCTAATAACATTTCCTTTAAAAATTTAATTTGGAAAATTTAATTTTTATTATTTACATTTTCAAATAGTGCATGTTAATATAGCAACAAAATTATTTTGCTTTAAAGAATATGAACTTGTCTGAAAGCTATTAAAATACTGGTTCGAAATGGGCGCCATTTTGTTTCTAGTAGGTATGTCGCAGTTTTCGTAGGCTACTAAATATCTGGTTTCCTTGAAAATAGACCTACAAATTCATATTACCAAACAAAAATTTTGGGCGACGTTTTCTTCGGGTCCCATAACAAATTAAGCGGACAGGTAAGCTGAAATAATTCCATTGTACATGATATACAGGCAAAGCTTTCATTTCATTTACACAGATTTACCTGGTTAATTGCTTGTGTTTAAATAATTGTAATATATGTCAGATGAAATGCATTTAAAACATTGTGTACGATTTTCAGACCGCTATGTCAATATTTTAAAGTTAAAGTTTGCATAAATTTACGTAATGACATTTCTATTGTGTTCCTCGTCTTTTATTAGTCTATATCGTGACTTACATCTATTTTAATTTAGTAATTGCCTAGTTATATATTTTGTTAGCGAAGTTATTTAATTTAATATATTTACTTACTATTCTTGTATAAGATGTTCTAGGTTAAATAATTTTCTTCGGGTGTGTGATGCTGATTTGATTTGTCAGCAGACGTTTAGTAGTATAAAAGCGAGTCTAAATTAAAAAGGATCAAAATACGAACATTTTTCAACTGTTTTAAGTAACAGACTAAACCTGCTGATAAAATACAGTTACGTCTTAAGAGAGTAAAAAAGATATAATTATGAATCAGCGTACCATATGATTATATCGTAATTGGATAATACATTTGAATATAGGATTAATATGTCTGAAATATATAATCATCATTCCATATAACGTGGTTGTATTGCATTGCAGACTCGGAAAGAAAACAATTCTTCTGCTGTGATAGTTTTTGCTGCAAGGATGTATAATAACCCACCGTTCCCCTCTTTTAGAATATACGAGTGTGATCCTGAAGCAGGAAAATCTCCTTTAATTGCATAGGAAAAGAATTGAAAGGGGGGAATGTGGAAGTTAGAACAAGGTTGACTAAGGCCGCCGGACTATAGTTTAAGGATCCTACTCGGTGATTCACCTAAAAGTGATGCAGGAAAACCCCTAGGAAACCTGCTTCTAGTAGGTCGGACTTTGGGTACCATTCTCACCCTCTTCCGAATGACGGGAGATGATTTTGCTGTGGTGTCGCAGCATTCCCTTATCCGTGTCTGCACAAGTTTCAGGAGGCAGTCGGCCTACTGATTCAATGGGATCATCAGGCAACTCTTACCGTATGCCCATGGTCTTTGACCCCAGTACAGACTCCTTCTAATAGAGATGGAGCCTCGGCTTGTGAGAACCTTAAAACCAGAGGTAATTTTTGCCGTTTTGGGGGAAAAAGGCTACAGAGAGTCCGGTTGCCAAACATTGACCAATATAACAGCTGCAATTGTTGACGGATGTGGTAAAAGAGCTGGAAAAAGATCCCCTCCATTTATATGCTTGTTCTCGTCGACGTTAACGCCTCATGTTTATTCTTTCTTCGATGTTTCATATTGGATTCTTTTCATAGAGGAAGAGGTAAATTTTCAGGTCACGATTATTCCCCTTTCTGACATTTACTTAACAATGTAAATATTTGTAAAGCAGGAAGAAATTCATTTCACTATTTTGAAAAGATAATCTGTACAAAACCCAAACTATCGTGAGAAATGTGCTTAAAACCCCCCGTTCGTTTATTCCCTAAAGATTATTGGATTTGATAATTCCGTCAACCATGCAAGTCCACTTCATATCTTTATCGAAATTTGTCACATATGTTTTTATTCCTGAGGTAAACGGAGAGAATAGAAGAAAAACTCTCTTAGAATAATGAAAGTGTCAGTGAGAAAATTAACATTTCTCGCATATATGTAGTCCATTACGGATTTGCCTCGTATTCTTAGTGTCAATCCACTTTTGTTACAGATGTGAGTGACTACGTTCTCTTAAAGAAAGTAGATCCACAGGATGAGATAGCCACGGCGGGGAACACATTCACCGTGTCAGTTAGAGTAAGGATCTGTGGAACGAGCACCTTATTACTCCATATTATTCTTGCACTAAACTAAAAATCAGTTCCTAATTCCTCTTGCCAAAACTCTGTCATTCTATGAAAAATCTCCATAATATCATTTTAAAAGCTTGCCCTTGGGTCACTATTTCATCATTGTAATTATTAGTAAACACTGATGAAACGGTTGTTCAGAAGTGCGCATTTAAGATTAAATGAATAATTTACCGTTTTACGCCCGAAAATACGCTCAATACTTTTTAAATTATAGTTACAACTCAACATCGTCAGGATATTATTCCATACATTCAATAGCTTTCGTAAAAAGACGCGACAGTAAACAATAACGAAATCCACCACAAAATATTAATTATCTGTAATATTGTTAATTATTGGAAATCATTTATCCAGACTTTATGGTAAAAAATTCAGAAAATTCAAAATACACACACAACCTAGGTTTCTTGAATGTATAAAAATAATTATGCGTATTGTGGGTAATTCTTTGAAATTCTCACCTAGTTTGTAAGCACACATATAATCCACCATTTTAGACTTCATTTCGTAAGATATTCTATTAAATTATAATTATTAAATTTTTTTACAAATAGTCTTTTTATCACATTTGGATACATCCTAATGTTTGTATTGCTGGGAATTGCGCGCGAGCTACGAATTATTCACTATATGAAACAAATGTAAAAAAGTAACGAAATCCGAAAATTCTTCAATACAAAAAATATTATTTATGTCTAGTGTCACTAATTCTCTTAAATTCTCACTTGAAAGTATTTCGTCAGATTCTGCAATTATAAATACACAAAATTCAAAATACACGTAATCAAAAATTCTCACTTCGATTATTCTGTCAGTCGTTTCAATTGAAAGTAAATCTGTTAAATAATAATGTTTAAACACCTGTTAAACTACTTTATTTTGTTAGAAGTCTCCCCGTGTGCATTTATCTCATATTTTATTCTCAGGAAAGCTTGTGTCAGTTGATTGTGCAATACCGCCATCACGATTCTACTGCCTGTTTGTTGATTATTACCAGTTTCCCATGATTTCCCCTCTTCTTTTTGCGTCCATTAGTAGAGCGTAACCGATTACGCCCACCCCAATTTCCCCATTGTGTAGTAACTAGCGGAATTACGTTTGGTTCATTGGGTTCTATCCATCCCGGTGCGTGTAAATGGAGCGGCGAAAATTTCGTCTCGTTCTGCAAGACAACACTGGTCCATCCTGTTAATTTGCCTTACGAAGTGCGTCGAGACTCGTCTTGAACAACTGTGCAGTACTCATAGGTCATAATCGTGTCACCGGTTTCCAAACACACACTCCCTCGGTTTCAGGTAAAGACAGTCACTGATCTCGATGCTCATCAGATCCATCAAGATAAATTAACAAATCATAAATAACGTATTCTCTAACTTACATAGTTGTCGAATTAATTACATTCAAATAGTGGAAATTATTATTTGAAAACAATATATTCAATTAAAAATATACGTAGATTAAAATCACAATAATCTTAATATTTCAGATGTTTATGGTTGAAATTTACCGGAAACTATTGTTTTATCAGGGCATAGTTTAGTGTAATTTAATATTAAAATAAAATTTATATTTTAAAATCGAAATCACATTTATCATTTTAATCGTTTGAAATGCATAAATCAGTCATTTATTATGAATGAAATTAATAATATACTCCATAGTACAGGAACATTAAAAGTGACATAGTATCGGAAAAATCTGGAATGAACTGGAAATCGAACTCTGGACTTAGGAGCAGCTCTTTGCCAAATGAGATACCCAAGTCGACTTTCCGTCAGCTGCGGGATTTCTGGATCCATTATGAGGATCTGAATACATAATCACCAACTGTTTTACTGAATCCCATTCCTACTTCTACCCAGTTGTCATTTTTCGACACTGATAGGGGAAGTTGGGGTGGAACGGGATACCCTATTCTTTACTGTATAGAGCTGGAGGTTAGGAAATAGGGGTTAACATTGTAACTGGTCAAGGAAGTATTTCTCGCAGCCAACTTGACCAAGTTCTGAATCCACCTTGTTAATGAAATCTTATTTTGGCGTGAATTTATAATTTTTTCAGGATTTCGGTAAGCTACAAAACTCCTCGCTTTTAACTCTTTAATGGTATAAATTCGTAAACTAAGTGTCTTAAGCTGCATTATAAGTTACGTATAAGGTTTTAATCTGCCTGGATTAAGGCTCGGAGAAAACTCAAACTGAGACTAGCGTGCGGGGTGGAACGGGATACTATTGTATAAGGCAAAATAATGTGTTCCTCAAGAAAAAAAAGGAAAAACTGGTAGACTCAACTTATAGAAATGAGTTACAGGATGCTGTACCCAAAAATAATAAGAAATGGAAAAAAGGGGAAAATGTTAGCAGAGACTGTGCAGTTTCAAAAAAACTCTTTGCGAAAAAAAAGATAAATCATCAACCATACGTAAAATAAATATAAGAAAGAAAACTGTAGGTGAAAAAATTATTTCTATAATTAAATTTAGTATTTTATGCTCTAATTGTATATACAAAAGGAACTTCTGTCTCGGGTGGGATGGGGGTGGGGGGAAGCAGTAAGTTTCCTTTTAAAAATTCATAAAAGAAATCTAAATTCGTTGTTTTAAGTTATATTGATATTAGATTAAGCGAGTAATATAAGAAACTAATGTTTATGATGTAATTTTTCCTGTCTCATAATTTTACAAAAAATGTGAAACAATAAGTGTCTCGTTCCACCCCGACTTCCCCTACTTATAATTCAATTTTAGAGCCTCTTTTGCGTAAACTTTCCCAAAATTATTTCTTATGCTGAGGACAAAACGTTTTAAAATTTAATTCTTCTTTTTCTGACTTTTTTATATTCTTTGTGTTTTATTTATAATATTAAGTTAGATTAATTTAATACTATATTTTTAATTTCTTCTGCTATTGAACTGAACGTCTACTACGCTCCTATAACGAACCACATTACATCTATTACATCGATCAAATATTTTTATTTTACTTTGTTAATTATGGTTTTTTATTTAAATCTGATTATAATAATAGTAAAGAACTACTTATCATCTTAGTTATTCTATTAATGCTACAGTCAAAACGTTAATGAATTAAGTAATAAATCCAAGGAATTGTCTCCTTCAAAATTAATTCAAACATTATAAGCATGGCCTATAATTTTCCTTACGAACTTTTCGGTAAAAAAAAT
Organism: Eucriotettix oculatus; assembly: GCA_034510155.1. Classification (NCBI taxonomy): domain Eukaryota; kingdom Metazoa; phylum Arthropoda; class Insecta; order Orthoptera; family Tetrigidae; genus Eucriotettix; species Eucriotettix oculatus. The sequence goes on from CM067382.1 coordinate 40,113,573, forward strand.
TAGGACTAAAATTTTAGGAAGGATTTGAACTCCAGTTAACTTCGTCTTAATTTAAATAGGTTTAAACTTATTCAACAATTATTATATTTAAGATTAAAATTTCAGCTGTGGATTAAGAATGAATAAATTTGTTGATACTGTTTGAATTTTGAACTCGATATTGAGTGTATTGGAACGTTCCAATTAGACCCCTTTTTTCCATCAACCCTCCTGACACTCACGTCCGCCAGATTATTTCAGGCTGCCCCTTGCATCCCTTACCCCTAGCGGTGACTTAATTTAGAATGGCCGGCATATTTTTCTTCGCCCACGTCCACACCCCTGTCCGTGAAACAGCTTGGCCGCCGTAATTACACAGTAGAGAATTTCAAATAAAAACGCCGACAGAGCAGACGGAAAGACCACACAAGGCCCAGGCCAGCGCTGAAGGGATTTGAGAGTGTGCGTACTGTGTTTGAACTTTTCCCCTAGCAAGTCTCAGAAAAGTATAAAGTTGCCCCTGCGAGACACGAATACACGGAAAGGAAGAGAGAGAAAGAGAGATACTTGCTTTTAGGACCACTGATAAACATAAACAACATTTTATTTCTGAGCAAACGAAAATCCGAGGATTTTTCTTGCACAGCGCACATTCAAGAAATCAACCAGGAAATTTTAAAATATGTAAAATGTGTTGCGTCTTTAAAATTCATATTATTTTTTTCACAGAACTAATTTACGATCGTTCCCTCATATTCATTCTTTCTTAACTTCTCACAACCGTCCCATTTGAGAAGCGGTTTCCTAACATGTTAACCTGATCGCTCACTTCATAAATTTATGAAATAGTAAATACTTTCCCTTTCTTATAGTATAATTTCCCACTATTTTCGCTTATCAGTGTATCCTATTCTATATTTATTTGCCAAAAGTCAAATTTTATGAGTTCTGACTATAATATGGATTGAAAAGAATTCACAAACGGCGTTGACAATGTTCATTTCCAGAACTGCTCATTTTACGATTTAATTAATAAAACTAATATAATTCAAACGATACGATACGATAGCCACGTAAGAGACGAATATATTTGAAAATTCTGTAACAGCAAAACTTTCAAAGCTTAATCTAAAAAAATAATTTATTACATAAAAAAATAAGTAAATTAATTACTTCAGCTGCAGTGCAAATATTACGTAATTAAATGGTAACTAACAATTACTGGACCTCTCACTAACATTAAGTCGTTTTGAGCATATCATGCAAAATTCAGTATCCAGTTTCCATTTAAGATTTAAATTTATTGACATCAGGATATCACGATTTTGTGTTTCGAGCAGGAAGAGAGTTTTCATCGTAGATCTATTGAGAGATAGAGCACTTAAAGAAATTATTAACATTAAAAACGTTGTTTGTTGAGCGGTTACACCGATGCTATTATATACTTTTGAATGAGAATATTAGTTTGGCGAGAATTTGTTAAAAAAAATCAACGTTGATGGATTTTTCTAGCATTGTATACTGAGGTAGGCATGGATTGTGATTGAGGAGAGCGACTGAAGATTGATAGAGACAGTAGTGAGAAATTGCTCTATTCGTAAACTTTTTCTCCAATTTCACCTAACTGCCGATTCCGAAGTGGAAATTTCAAAGTTTTAAAATTGCACCTATGATAAGGCCATAGACCATACGACCATAGACTAAGATCTAATTGATCTAAATGCTAGTCGTTAAGTAATTAAATTTTGTATAAATTGGAAGTATTAATACCCCAAAAAGCTGTTTTCGTAAATAGAATTTGGGAAATAAATTATTGTATAATATAAATTCTAAAATTAAATTTAATATTTTACAGTTACATGTAATATTCCTAATTTAAAATAATTAAACTTTACATATATGTATTACATTGTATGTAATACTTGGTGTTTCAGATACTTAAATAACAAATCTTATTCATCTTTCTAAACTATAATTTATTAGACAAATTCTGATTCTTAGACCATTATATCACATTTGGTGTATCGTAGACAAAAAGTTTCTTAACATACTATCATTTTCAACCTTTATATTTCACCGAAATTACTGTAAATTTCAGTGGACACTGATTGACCTAGTAATTAGCCAGATATATCGAACTATATCACGACTATTCTAGGAACATCGAGCAATTAAATTGTACCCCAAATTAGCGTGTAATGTTCCTAGTAACAACGTTTATCCTGTCCCTTGCACATGAGACAACATTGAACAATATTCCATGTGAAAAAATATGCATAATTGAATTTCCAGATTATGTCATACGTTTTCTAAAATATTCAAAATATGTCTCTTTATTTAATACAATTAAATCCTATCTACAAATAAATTACTTAAATAAAAATTAAAAACAATGTAAACTTACAATTACGCAAATTCAGTAGGTAAAACTGTTAAATTAACTTTGTACGTAGTAAAACTCGACTTAACAATTTCAATGTAGTCTATAAAATATTTATGTATTTTAAAATTATCTGAAGCTATCAACAAATTTTTGTTAGACACAAGTGTAATAATAATTAATATAATTAACAAAATTAATTGTAAAATTATTTTTAGTTTCAATAATTATTTGAATTCTTCTTACAGATGAGTATGACAAAAAATGACTTTAAATAGTGACTAGTACTGACGTAGCGAGAATATTTTATACTATGACAGTACTAATGGTTTACTACAAAACCAATTATCTAAATTGCAATCCTTTGCAATTTAATTCTAAATATATTGTTAATTCATTTGAATAATTATTATATAGGTAATTTTAAGATTCTGATTTATGTTGCTTGGTTTAGAATATTAAATTATTTTTCCATTCATATATAATTTTAATTATGAATGCCTATAAGATAACACAGTCTCCGATTCAAACTTAAGGAACTGACATAATTTTGAGTACAAACAAAGCTAATTTTCGTCATGGGAAATGTTACGTTTAAAAATAAATCATACGTTTCAACTTAAATTGTAAACAGGAAATTGTAATAAACAGAAGAAAAGGGAACTCCGAGAGGAATATGAAGTCACAAATGTATTGCGGTTCTTAGAAAGCGTCTTGTGGATCATAGAAGCGTAAGAAGTGGCAGGAATCTGACCGCAAAGTGCGTGTACTTTCGCAATATTGTGGTTTGGGTGGCAAACACACCGCAAATATATTGATCTTAGAAACAGAGACGAAAGAGGAGGAGGGGAGAGACGTTTCGACACTAGAAATATCTCCATTACAGCTTTAAATTTCGTAAAAAATAATATTATTAAGTATCATTGCTTAGGATGGTAAACATAAATACTTGTATAGAGGTTTCTTTCATAAGTCAATATTTTTATCCATGAAGATGGTAAAACATTTTTAGCATTAAAATTTTTCAGTGGTGATTAAAGTCGTGTAACCGTGAACGGGCGATACGTCACTATATTACATTCATTGGTCTTGGACTATCCTACAAAAACACTTTGGTTCGTATTAGGGTTTGATCCAATCACGTAAAACCATGATTACTACTGATTAAATCACGAAAGTGATGAGAGCGTCTTCGTTGAAAAAACTAGGAGGATAAACATTATACATAGTTTCGGATGAAACTGAAATCCAATAAAATATTTATTGATGAATTATTGTTGATAACTTTCGTGAAGAAACAGCTTTGTTTATTGCAGAGATTATGTAAATTGTCTACTCGTCAAATCATAGTACACCTGTACAATGGGAATATAAAGTATAAGTTATTTAGAAGTCATGTTACGAAGAGATTATGAAAGAAAGGAAGAAAATTATTTTCAACCTAGGGGCGATTCTATTAATTTTTATCTATTTTTTAACCCTAGGTACATTTCTATAATATTTTCATCCATTTCCCGCTCTCTATACAACAATTTATAAAACTTACCCAAGGTAATGAGCGAAATATGATATATTTCATTAATTAAACTATAATATTGGTTAGTTTTTAGTTATCACAAACAAACTTCCACATACTTTTCAAATAGTAAATCAATTAACGACGGTCTTCCACAATAATTAAATCGAAAAAATTACAACCAAAGTACTTATTTCATTGAACCGACGTTTCGTCACCATATTTGTGATATCCTCATGTAATTTCTCTAGATGTTAAATTTTGATGAATAGAAATCTATGATTGAACTTTGGTTGTTTATAGACTGTGATTTGATCATTGTCCAAAATCGGAATGACGTACGTTGGTTAATATTTCATATTAATTAATTCATACGTGAATATAATTTGTTAATTTAGTTATTAATAGCAATCATAAATGTTAGAAAGCAACTTCACTCCACAGCGGAAGTAAAAATTACGTTTAAGGGAAACGCCGCAGTTTCCTTTATGGCCTGAGACAAGGAGAAACCAGCCTCACCAAAGAAAATTTCGGCTCACAAACAACTTTCCTTATTCCTTCAAGGAAAGAAAATCCATTACCAAAATAGATCGAATGTTGTCTTCACATGAGAACGACCATCACTAAAAAAAAAGGAAGTGTTCGAAGGACATAATAACGGACAATAAGAAGCAGTCGTGAAGGAACGCTTCAATAGTTAGAGAAAGCTACTACGTGGCCACATGGATCGATGTAAAAAAAAAGAATTAATGGAATGTTAGATTCGGAGTTGTGCGTGTGTGTGTGGAGAATTGGATGCTCGGTTTGGCGGAGAAAGGAAATTATGAACTGAGAAGGATCCCTTGCAATGATAAAAGGTCATAGTCAATTATAATAATATATACATTCGATGCATGTTCATGTGTAACCTGGCACAAAGCAACAATTACTAACGACTGTTTTAATTGATTAGTCGTTTTTGGCATTCGTTATTAAATAAATTTACAAAGGTTATGCTCCACAACGTTTATTTTATAATATTATTCAAGAATTGCATCACTACTCACTTGTGGACGAATTCCTGTGCAATTATTCAAACGCCACGAATTATTCTATTATAACGTAAAATATATTTAAATGTATTTACGGGGAGTGTACCATTTTAAAATAAAGAATTATATAAGAAAGAAAAATCCCTTTACTCAACATTTATCAATTGAAAATATATAATGAATTAATGAAATTTATATTGTTTTTAATGATTAATTTCACTCATATTAGATATCTTATATACTAGAGACATGAGTTCTATTCTAAGGGTCATTTTAGCGAGCCTTCTCATGGAGCAGAATACTACCACAAACCCTATATGGAATTGGAAGTACTTGGAAATCGGCAAAATCTTACAAACAGTGTAATTACCCTTTCTTCTCAGCTTAACCAGGAACTTGCTGCTGGAATTGGTCCTGCAGTTTGTCCACACCGAACTTCCTTGTTGCTATAACGAGCACCTTGCATATTTATTTTTCTTCCTTGTTGCCACGGACTTAAGCACGCCTTCCTCCCGTTATTCAAATGTCCATGGCTAGTAAAATCTCCAATTTCTTACTTCTCCCTCTTAATCTTAGTTTTATAATGCTCAGTCAACACTCTCAATTCTCAATGTCCTGAATCCTTAATCACCTAATGCTCAATCTCCCCCCATTTTCACTATTCATCTCCACTTTCAAATCTCAATCTTAATGTTCACTCTTAATGTACCCAAATAAGTTTGACGGGGTCCGGTCCGATACTGTCCCTGGGAGGATCCACTCACCCTCACACCACTCCACCAATGTTTTGGGGAAAACACCATGCCCCCTCACATCCTGATGTCACCAAATCACAAAGATTTTAGAAACACCCAATCCGCATTGACTTGTAGAGGTTTTATTACTACTGTCAGTAACCTTCAACTTCCCTCACGTTGCTTGCCTTTGATTACGTACCACCAGGAAAGGTTTAATGGTTTGGACGCACAGAAGTATGAAAATTTTCATTTGTAAATAGATCAATACGCGATTGAAATTCCTTGCCTGCAGAAATACTGACATTTCCACGTAGCGTAAATCAGTTTAGGAATAGGCTAAGGAAACTAAAGTGGGCAGATTTTAAAATCAGTGAAGTGATTCTGTGTGATTTCTCTCTTCTTTTGCTGGTCAAAACCTCATAAGACACCACAAAATTGTTCGTAAGTGTAAATTGTATAAATATATATATTTTTTGTAATTGTATCATAAGTGCTTATTTTGTATATAGCTGCCACCGTGCAGCTAAGTATTAATAATAATAATTGTATAAAATCCATATGATTGGAGCCAGTGGGTCTAACTTCATGAAGAATACTGTGAATCCCATAAAGTGACGAGTAGTGAACAGTCTTGCCGATTCCCGCCAAATAGCATGCAGACACATTTAATGTGACAAAAATCAGTCGGATTTTTGAGAATGTTTTATTATTACAAATGGCTTTGATTGTGAGGCTGTGGTTGTTTTGGAATCCCACGGTAATGTTGGAAGGCTGCGGAGTTGTGCAGTGATGTATCTCGCTGATCTGAAAGGAGTTGCTTGAGCTTGGGAATAGGCTTACTTTTTACTAACCAGCTGTGGCATTGAGAAAGCTCCAACCGAGCTAACAAGAAGATGTTTTTCGTCTGCTCAGTAGAATGTTACGTTCTGTCACTAAGAAAGAGTGATTGAGTAATGGTTGTAGTCTTGAGTGGGAAGTGGAACTAGAACGAAGTTGGTCTTATCTCTGACCGTTTGGCTTAGTGAGGATATGGAGAGAGAGTTTTCAGGTTCGCTACCCATCAGGGTCGGCTTCCCGATTATGTAAGACGGTGCCGAGCACTAAAAGTAATACATCTCGCGTCGGCTACGGAACCAGACCCGCGTCTTTACTGTCCCCCCCACCCCTCAAGTTCCTGAAAGAAGGGTTTCAAAATCCAATTTGCTGATTCTAATTTAAAGAGCGCATCGACTTCTATTGACCGTCACCGCCAGTTAGCGAAGTTACGTGTTTCGTGATGAGAATGAACCTCGAATGTGGGGACTGGGAAGGTCACTCGAGTCGATGAAAGCGGCAGTGAGGCAGTTCACCAATAGAGAATAAACTAACGACTGCATGGAAACGAAACCATGCTAGAAAATAATTATGATTTTATATGTTGTCCTGCATTACGTCGTTATTTTATCCATATAATTTCTTCCTACCTACTTTACAGTTTCCATTTTGGTTTCAGATACCCGGTTTTATATTTAGAGATAAATAAAATCACCACTTTTACAAACAATTCAGAAATTTTATTCACTTAAAAAGTGTTTTCCTCATATTTTGGACTTCATCAGTCACACTGGAATTATAAATAAATTTCTCAGGTCCTTATTTTTTTGGTTGAAATTATATATAAATATTTGTAAAAAGAAGAGGTTCTGAAATAAAATTTTTGGATATGAAGTGCATGCATTGACAGTTACAACCGAAAATGTATTGTGGCTTCTTGCTGATAGCTTTCAAACTTTTACCGAAATTCTTTTGTCAATAGATGCAGTGAGTGACAAAAAATTGGATATCTTATTTTTATCAATATTTATGTATAATTACATCCATTACAAAAATTAAAAACCTTAAGATATTGGTTCTTACTCCATTGTACCTGATGAAACCCTATCACGTTCCGTGTCCACAAATCGCCAAATACACAAACTGAAATGTCGCTGTTTGTATTTGATTCGATTCAGTTCTGTCAAATGTGCGCACTTGTTCATCGAAATTAAATAGACGAAATAGACTAACTCATTCGGAAATTTCTCAGCGACTCTTGACGACATTTCGCACCTGTGTCGATGGAGGACTTTTTCGGGGTTGAAAGATTAACAGATACCTTCGCTGGGGTGAACACTACAGCTCATCAAAATTTCATTGCAATCCGAAGAATGGTATAAAATCTGATGCGAGGAAAACATAGGTAATAATCAACACGATGGAAATCTCTAAAAGAAATTTAAATAAATAAGAATTTTATTATAGAAATAGTATTTTTCCGTAAAATTGTTGATTTAATTAATTTATCTGAAAGGTGGAGGAGTAACGTTTCTTTTACAATCACTCGTTTATTAGTAACTCATAATAAAAAGTTATATATGTGTCCGTACTGTACAACCAGTTACTACCACATCATGTACAGCTTTATGTTGGCCAGAAAAAAAGGAAGTGATAGGATCATGTATAATTAAATTTTATTTAGGTTAGGTTTAATACGTTACCTAAGATAATTAATTGGATACTGAGGGAATTGCCAGCATTATTTTCTTTTATTTAACATTTGTCACAATTCGTATCAGCAAGGGAGGTTAATCATGTGTAATACCTTGTATATTTATTTTTTCGTCCCATTTTTCAGAAAAGGTCTGGTTAAGAATATGAGATGATTACTATCCTCTTTTCAAAGCAGTAGTGCACGAGTGCTTGCCATGATGTGCTGGCCTAGTTGAACTTGGTCCTCGCTAGCACCGGAATCTCTGCACCATTGCCTGTGTAAGCGGTCACAGGTAGATTCATTGATCCACGAGTTGGTGAATGTGCCAGACGGTGCGGCGGTGTTGAGGTGGAAAGCCGCGAGGCCAATTGGAGTCCGCGGTTGACCGGCCGAGCGCGGCGCTTTCCAGGTCTCATCGCTGGTCTCCAGCAAACACCACGAAGAAATGGGTCCGGAGAAATCGCTAGCCCCAGGTGGTCCATGTCACGCTCTGAGGACCAGCTATCTCGCTGCCTCCCTTCCGCCATCCGCACGCGTCTTCTTACCTACCCCAAGGCACGCCATGCCTGAAATCTTTGATACTTTAATTTTTGACTGTTAAGTTTCTCCAATTCCAATTTGTGACAATTATCTTTCTTTCAACGGATAGGCCTGTAAGAAAAAAATATCTGACTGTCCACGATCAACAAAACCGCTGATTTCAAAATCGCAAAAGATAAGGCGAGGATTCTAAATAATATGAAATTACATGATTGTATTATTACGGAAGTAATAAACCAAGTCTGTATCAAGGAAAATGTTAAATTGTGCCGTTTTGGGTTGTTAATTTTTACTCTGCGTGATAATGCATCATGTTACCACGAAACGCCCTAATTGCGTCGCTAAATTTTCCCGTGTGTCGCTCTAATTAATATCAACATCTAAGGACAGAAACAAGGTTTGCAGAAACGTTGTGTGGGGCTTGTCTTTATCACCTAATTTTATCCGTTTATCAGAAACATCATTATCAAAAAAGCATAGAGTTCTGAAATTTTATTTTTACTATTAATTCTTTGATCTAGTAGTCGTGAATTGTAAAAACAACGCTTTCATTGCATGAAACCGATACACTATAGACTCGAAATCTATGAAGAGGACCACTAAAGTACCCGCAGATGTGTCAAAGAAGACGTGAAACAAAGCAGAAAAAAGGATAAAATTAGCAAGATTGTAACTCAAATGACATTACCATTAAATTTCGCAACTTAAATGTCACACTGTAATGTTAGATCTAAATTTACTTATCTTATTGTCCTGTTTAATTTTTAGATCTTCCTTATAGGAACAAAAATCTTGGAATAGAATTGGGACGAGAATCTTCCAGTTCCGAAATGCTTCTTTAGCTAGGTTCATGAAGCAGAATATAGCGTTTTTAAATTATTTACTTATAGATGTAACACAAAAAATACATTCAGGGATGATTTGGAGAGAAATTACAGGTCTAGAAAATAAATTTAAAGGAAATTAAAGAAAAAGATGGAGGTTTTATTATTTTCTCAATTTAACTAAACGCTCGTAAATTAACAATTAACGTCTGTAAGTTGAGGATCCGTATAGCAGAAATTTATATAACTTCTGAACTGGGATAAAAAAATTAAACCAAACACATTGTATTCGGTCGTTGTAAATGTAATTCGTAGCCATTCCTCAATTTTTACGTCACGTTCTTCATTCCCAATTATTATTTTAAAATTTTCAATGAAATGGACATATTACATAGCCAATTTCATCAGAAATAAATTTTAATACCGTAAAAAATTTTAAAAGATAGTACAAATAGCACCAGGAATAGCATTTCTAATTCTAAGGGCGTAAGAAAATTTTTTGAAAAATCTGAAACATAAATTTACATAACTATCCATACTTTCCCCTCGATACAGTAGATTTGCGTTGACTTCACTTCCTTATCCTTATTCCATAACTATGTTCGACACGAGAGTCCATGTCATACTCCCACATGTAGGTCGGCCTTCACTTTGGTGCCAGGGTACCAACACTCTTGGTGCCATGTCGATCAGTGAAATTTCTCTTGATATATACATTCCCGTTGGGATATTATCAATCAATACAAGCTTTTATTTGTAATCCATAATATTCTGATATTAAATAGTTATGATTTAAGACACGTACCCGCAATTAAGCCTAAATAATGTTATTTATTCAGAAGTAAATACGAGGGTGTTTCAACAAGTAATGCCTCCTATTTTCTTCTCCTTAAATAAGTTATTTATGTAAAGACAATTGTGCTGCACCCTCTGGCAGTAGAAGGTGGCACGCTCGATAATTATTAGGAGTGAGCTCGAATTTATTACCGTGGTTCTCCGTGAATACAACAAAAAAACATACGTTTAAACAGTTTATTATACTAAAGAGTTCAAGTCTTGATTTTAGAAAACAGATTCACAGAGTCCAAACAATTTGATATTTAAAGAAATGAATAAAATAAATGTCCGACACCTCTGCGGCACCAAACAACGGCAACCAGAATCGGGACGCCTTCAGACTCCACTCTGGTTGGCCTCAGAGGCTCGATTCTACATGCAGCGGCGAACGGCAACGACAGATGCCGAGAGTCACCAGAAAGCACCTGAGACTCACCCGTTGGAGTTCGGTCCACATTGCATATATAAATATCCCGCTTGACTGGGAGGCATAGCAAGGGCCTCTAAATGATACCAGAAGATGGTATCAATGACAGCTGCCAAAACGTCGTACAATTACTGTGTTTTTACCAGTTTGGAAGCCCGAGAAAACCTCGTGAACTGCATACACCGGGAAAGCCTTCACTCGATAGTTTCGTATTTTATCGTTGACTTCATGAAGCATTTTAAAAATATACGTGAAAGCTGTTAAATAAATCTTTTAATCACAATATTTTTCACTTGAGGATAAAGTAATATGAAACGAGATCCTGCCGACGATGCGTCACTATAGTGCATTTACATGAATTTACATTGTCAAAGAACAACATCCTTTTGACCCACTGACTTTTTGGTTGGTTGGTCTGTGACAAAAAAAGAAGTAGTAACTATTTCTGAACATTTTCTTTACTTCATATCGGTTTCACCGTGAGACTATATTTTTCGTTTCTTTCTTTCTTTCTTTCTGGTTTCAATGTGGTTTATAAACAAAATCACATATTTATAACATTTAGTAATATAAAGAAACAAACGAGTTGTGAAACTAAGTATTGTTACATATTAGTTGTATAGCCTGTGTTGTGTCCTTAAAGTTACATTTATTACAATTTGCATGGTAAGCTTTTTAAAGAATATGTCCCGATCATTTTATGATTAATACATGTTTTTATATAACTAATAATTTTGAAATAATTGAAAATACGTTTGGTTTAATAGTGTCCCTTTGAAACTCCTTTCCAACAGAAGCAATCAGGTGAATCAGGATGAAATTTAAAAGTGTTTTCCGAACTCCAATTCCATGAAAAATATCCGTGTGTTAGTAAATCTAAAAACAAATTTCCATCTGAAAAACCATTTTCGCAAGTTATATTTGTCAATATTAAATACTTCACGACGGTGCAATGAATCAACCTTATAGAATAAAATGATCGTGTACAATATACAAAGATGGTTACATCTATAACAAACCATAAATTGTTTTATGAGTTACCATAATAATACATTAAAATTATTTTTATTATATTATTCAATTTATATTGCATTTTTCTCCATACTAAACTATGTTTCATGAAAGGAAGAGATTTGTATTTTTATTATCCTTTTGCCTTAGCGTTTTCTGTATTATATGTGCTGTCACCAATTTTTGGAGGAATAGATGCTCCAAATAATTTTTGATATACATTCTCTTAATTTGGGGCTAAAATACTTGAATTTACAAAAGTTATTCATGATGTTCCTCATTTCATAATTAATTATGGGGTTAAACCAAATGATGTTGTAGTCTCGTGGTAGGATCTTCTATTCCATTCCTAAGTAATTTAAAACTAAACCAAAACAACAGGAACATTTGGAATTCACATAACACGAATTTTCCGGTTTTTATTTTCCCCTCTGAAGGAAAGTAACAGCAATTTGTAAGTCTCTGTAATGTCTTGTCGCTGGATTTAAATGTCCCTTTTAGATTGCCGAGTTTTCTCTTTATATGAAGCGTGTGTTTTTACTTGTGCACGTGATCTGATCTGGGTGTGACGGCGTATTAGCATATTCCGAGTGTAACTGCCTTATTGTGAACGTGTATGTGTCTGTGCGGAGAAAGCACAACCCGCCTTTCCCACATATGACCCAACAATGGAGCACGCGAAGAGCTAAAAACCGCTCCGAATTCCACCATCTCCGTGTTTTATAACGGCAAATCAAATCAATGGCCATTGTGTTGGGAGAGCGAAGTCTATTTCCTTAAGGCTGGGCGAAATTCGACAGTGAAATAGTTGTTGCCTTGTAAAAAGTCACGTCGAAACCAAACAGGCATAAAAATTTGGAAATAAGGAGTTAATTATAGAATTAATATTTGCGCTCACAAATATAAAATTAAAGTTTAGTGCGTACGTTTCATTTATTTTTATAGGACGTGACAATGTGGAAATAACGCTCTCCGTGAAACGCTCGGCTTTAGCTTCGTCAAAGAAACCATGCTACAGAGAGTACACTTGACTTCAAAGTACTTAAAGTCACTTCTACTTTTATAAATCATATATTTCTGTAAATTAACGTATTTTATTAACTGAAATTTAATATCATCGAAATAAATATCAAGTATAAACTTTTGCTTTTATTAAATCCAGCTGTGTTATTCAATAGATTCTTAAACTATTTGATGAACTGAAACTTAATATAATAAAAATATGAACAGATGGAAGGACGACTATTATAAATACAAAATATTTTTTTAAATATTTAAATTTTCCCCACATTTCAAGTAACCACGGCAGGTTTCAAGCTACATTTGCCAAGAAATATTTATAAAAGTAAAGCTACGATTTTTTAATCATTATAAATTAATATAATTTTTGTCAATTGCATAAGTGGGAATTATCCATAAACTTGGTTGTGTGCGCATTTTAAATCTTATATTTTTATTGTATGCTTTTGACATCTTAATAAAATTTCAAAAACACAATTTTCGGTTGAGTGTGCATTATCTAAGCGGCTAGAGATTGTAGACGAATGATGATGACGTCACTATGAGATATCTCCTTAATTACGGGTAGAAATTGAAAATAATACTGATATTGGAATCATAATGAGTATCTACGAATGGAAAATGAGAATCGATACACATAGATCAATTACATATAACTGACTCTGTCTTAAGACTTTCTAAAATCGTTCATAGAACCAGGAGATATAGAGATCAGACAACGCGCTCTATAGCGCTTTAATTACATTAATGTCGAATTAAATACAATACCGGGCTAATACTAATAAGTACCCGGGCATGGACGGGCACCCAGATAGTAGATAGTAAACAAAAATGTCAACCCTAAACCATTTTATGTAAGGCTATAAATCTGTTATCTTTAAAACTTTTCTCTACGCCAGTTACGCTTTTAGATCACGCTTTTATTTTTATTTACCATTTCTTCTATATTTTCTAATTACTTTATGTACAGCATTACGTCTTACATGCAAACAAATTAGAGAACTTCGAAAACAAGGAAAATTCCGTCACAGAAATATTCGATTTTTTTATTATCACCTCCGTTGTCCGTGCTTCCATCGCTCTTTTTTTACTGTCATCTGATGGGAGGTATTTCGGGATGTGCGAACCCACCCTTTCAATTCGTCTCGCTTGAGAGACCTGGTCGCCGGGAGAAGATGGCAGATTTACTGCGCACGATCTCGACTCCATAAAGCAAACGCCTGACTAATGGCTGCTGTTATTAATTGATGACTCGCAAGTCATAAATCAGCCGAGAGAGGAAGGGCAGGGAGAGTTAGCCAGGGCCTTATTGTTACCTTTCCTTGCGGTGAGCTGCGAAACTTGAAACCAATTCTATGTCTCAGTATCTCCAACCAGGCAGAACAAATCGCAATTTCAAAATAATTGACTACTTTTACTGAATTTTGAGTTTGATATGGTCCTCGATTCTGTCTCCGAATCAGACGTTCTTTCATAATTTGTCTTGAGAGTCCTGAGCACTATCTTCATTTTATACGGTAATCTACTACTTTCTAACACTGAAAATTTTAAATTTTGATAATAACAAATATTTCTAAAATATAGTCTTAGCACCATTGTTTCTAGTTTTAAAAATGTTATCAAATTATGAGTATTGAATTTCCATTGTTACATTGTGTAATATAATTCGTCATTATAAATCGTTCCAAAACTATAGTTCGTACATATATGCAGCAACAACGCTTTAAAAATTTCCCCAACCAGTCTTTCATTTATTCCATACCGTTCAAAAGCGCGTTACGTCGATAAACTTATTTTATTAAATTATTCAGTAGCATGTCCTTTTAAATAACATAAGATTTCAGTTTGAATATCTAATATTGATACTTTGTTCTCTTTTAACGAAAATCACTCAGAATTAAACACAAATTAGTTTATTAAAGTACCAGGTCTTTCCCGGTGAATGGCATGTATAAATTCTTCTCGGGTTTCCAACCGGGTCAAAGATTTTAACAGTGACGTTTCGATGGCTTGCTCTGCCATCATCTTCAGACTGAAAATGATGGCAGAGCAAGCCATCGAAACGTCACTGTTAAAATCTTTGACCTGGTTGGAAACCCGAGAAGAATTTATTCCAAGTTAGTTTGTACGAAAAATATCGGAGCAAACATACTATTTATCGAGTTTCGTCTTAGCTGCATGAGATGAAAGTCAAGTCTGCCCTTCCAGTTTCATATCGACATCGTGATTGATATTTTTCCCACAAAGGATTTTCTTCAGATGAAGAAACCTCGGACTGTAGGGATGATTGTCGAATTATTTCCAACAAAATGATGCGATCAGACCTTGAGTTTCTCTAGCGGTGTATGGCCGGGTGTTGTCATGAATTTCTATGATTCCACGCGAAAGCTTTCTACGCTTTATGTCATGTTGTCTATGGAATTCTCGAAATTCATTGGTGGGACTGAGAATCCCAATCAGTATTTTTTAAAATCCGGTATATTTTGGTGGAAAATCTAAAACAATGTATTAATGTTTATTTATAAGACGAGTAATGTTTCATTTGCAGTCGATTCTGGAAGATGACAAAAAGTATTCAGTATTCTCCGAGAGTAGAACAGAGAATCTATTATTTTGTTGGGATCGTCATATCAAAGAGCGTCGATTTATTTTTGAGACTTTCTTCGGTATCGCCCCCTTTATTTTAAGGGCACGCACGAGCGCTCCTCGGAGTAATGTTAAACAATTTCTAGAAGAGGAAGTTCGCCGCCCCAATGAAAGTAAAGCGACCGAACTGAACCGCAAGGCGCACGTGACCGGCAACGGATATCAGGGCGGCCAACCTAACTAGAGGTAATGGCGACGCACTGCGACACTGTCCCGCATTCCTGCTCAGCTAGCAGATACCCTTTAAGCCGCATACCACACGCTATATCTGCACACTGTGAAATGTCACATTTCAGCTGCTAACGTGACCTAGTCCCCGCTGATCTTTAAATAATACCACTCGAGCACGATACGCTCAACACCGGAAGACTTGGTGGCTAATGTTGCTCCAAACATTTTAGTAGCTTCGGCTTGAATATTTTTTTAAAATATTGAAGTTAAATCAAATAAATAAATCACTTTGCTTTTACATGTACGACCTGTCCTTCGTATTTGTGCATCAGTATTGAACTAAACTAAAATTAACTCTGGAGGGATTTAGCACAAGAGTTTTCGCTATACAGAGTTTCCCCAGAAGTTTTCTTATCCCATTTTCAGACGAATACCAGGTAGGTTCCTTAATAATTCCTTCTTCTTAAATAGCTGAGCCAAGGAAACTTTCTTTCAATTCTTAAATTATTGCCATCCTTTCTCCCTTTCTTCCTTAATGTTCCATATAATTTAACTTAGGAGCACTCCTGTGAAAGTTATTTGACTATTGACTACCTAAGAGTTTTCAGAACTCATTCTTAAAACATAACTTTAAATGGCTTTTATAAGTTCAAAAAAATATAGACAATATATATTATATTTTCCTAAGAGCCCATTCATAGTGTTTCAAATCTATCCAGCCTGTGATCAAATTAATTCATAAAAAGGGATATGAAAATGTATTTCCGTATATTGTGCACAGAGGAGTGATAACGAAATTAATTTTTATTTTGTAAATTGGGCGTAAGATGGTACAAGAATAGTTTTGAGCCATCAAAATGACCAAAGATCATTCAGAGTCTAGGGTTTATGGTGAATGGATACCTAAAATCAATTTTTAGAAGTGTTTTTTTTTTGTAATAATCTACGTGACGTTGATCCTGAAACAGGCAACTCCCCTTTAATAGCCTAGGAGGGGAATTGAAAAGGGGGACTGTGGAAGGCAGAGCAAGGTAGCCAAGGGAGGAGAGACTTCTCTTTAAATTGTGAATTAGAGGAAGTTGTCTGCAAGTTTTAAGAAGAATTAAAAATTAAAAAATTTCATTCACAAACTGATGGCGGAACTAATGGTTGGGTTTGTTAGGTCATAAAATGATTTTATGTACGTCATTTAAGAAAAAAAAAGTTTTGCGTAGAACCCTACGTTACAACGAACAAGGTCACCCAAATTAGTAACAACACAACCACAACGAGAATTTCCCAATCCTAGCAGACGCCAAGCTGCAATTAACGCCGAAGATAGAGTACCTGTGTTTTTTTCTGTTGTAGTTGTCACTATCAATGCATTGATAAAATCGGGGCTGCGTCACTTTCTCCATTTAACAACAATAAATAATTATTTACAGATGAGAATCATAAGATATGTGTTTTCATAAGGAAGGGAGAAACTGAGCACTAATTGTGTTAGGATGGAGAGGAGCACTACATAGCGTCCTATTACCCTATTACATTATAGACTGACGAAAACAATTACGCGGTCCCACTCGATTCCTGGGCGCCGCGACGCGGTTATCGCAATTAGGCGCACGACGCCTCGACGTCCACACAAAAAGAAACGTCACTCACGAGGATTGCGCAGTTCACTCGGGCGTCGCCAAAAGAGAAGGAACGAGGCGAAAAGCAAGCATCGCGTATCGCACGTCAGCGAGAAAGCGGCAGTCCGTGTAAAGCGGCTAAAAGAAATGATAACAAAAAGGAGGAGGGAACAAAGCAGTTTTACTCGCTACACTCGATACGGAAACGGCTCGTACACTCTACGAATTCTGTTTTATTTGTACTGGAAATTAAAGAAGACTATAATTTTATTCATTATTAGCAATAAGTTCATTTATATTAATAATATATGCTCCAAATTACTCACGTATAATATTTTAATACTCAATCCCGTTAATTCATTTCATAATTTCCCCTTCCAGTGTCTTAATAATCTTAAATCTTTACATACAAAATTACTCCTGAACGGCTTGAGCAACTTTAATTTCTTTTTTGTATTTATGGAGGCACCCGAACGTTTCTTAACTATATTTGGACCTAATAGGTGGTACTGTTGACATGATCCAGTTTTTTTTTAAATTTCCGGGCAAATTTATTTAACAATTATTTTCGATTTCTCACATAAATCCAAGTTTTCATCCTGACCGCTTGAATAATCAGTGGAATTTGACTTACGCATCAATACACGCTCAGGTTCGTTGCTTCGTAGCTTGGCATTGTTTTGCCATTTCTATTTCGAATTACTGAGTTTTTATAGGTTTCGTGTATTCAAATCGCTTGCATACTGAGTGAATTATTTACCGATTAACTCGACATTGAACAAATTAAGCGTATTTGAAATTTTGTGAAAATGTGTTTGAATTACGATTATAAACTTGTTCATCCTGCGGCATTCCATCTAATCCCCAAAATAAAATGTTTTATTTACCGTTTTTAGTGCGATTTCGATGATAAGGGATAAACAAGGGTGAATTTTCAAAAATCTGGCGTTCCACATGATGGTTTAATCACGTGTTGAAAAAAAGAGATTAATGTCGAATTTTTGCTGCAGCGGACTATTATAAATTAGTTACCGGGTAATGCCGGACACCCAGATAGTATACATGACATGTGTGAAATTTCCTATATTCGTATCTCCTTAATTTGTGTTTCATTCTTGAATTACTACTTAAAATGCAGCACCATAACCTTTGCGTCATTTAGAGGAATGTACTCTGTAATGTTTGTTATTTAGATCTAAAAAAATGTTGTAACGAAAGATTTTGCACTGCTCCATTTTTTGTATGAATAAATAAAAATGCTGGGCTGTAATTTACATATTTGTATAATTTTAGTGAATATACTCAAAACTACTGTAATGAACCTACTGTCTACTAAAATTGTTACAATTATTTATTTTATTTTCTACTGGCCTAAAACTCATCATTTAATATAAAATAGATTAGAACTATAATAATCTTGCATTAAATAGCCAAAATTCAATCTTTCAGCTATTCTGTAATTATAACTAGTATTTTACTAAACTCAACTTCAAAATAGTCATTGCCTTGTCCCAGGCTGTGTAAAGCTCCTAATCGTCTTTTCTAAAGCCTATCTCTTCAGTAAATTATAACTCCATAGCATTTCCAAGATAACGTTACTGTTGTATCAACGTTCCAATTTTTGCTATAAATCTTCTTTTAAATCTCACACAATTTGACACCATGCCAGTCCTCAAACCATGTTTTCCGGTTCCTTTATAGATCGCGTTTAGTCATTTCGACCCCCATTAACTCTACTTTCAGCTCAGCAGGGTTCAAATGTTGAACTCTAATTTATTTTACCTCTCTGACCTTGACAGCAATGCCACATAACTATTGTCAAGTCATAGACTTCCCACAACTGTCTGAATGTCTAGCATCTTTCACCCTTGGAACAATATATATACGCCTCTGATTTTTTTAATGATTCAAAGTTTGGGTAGAAAGATTCAACTAGATAACTTACAAGTGTAAAACACGAATAAATGTTTGATTCTCATTATACAGTGTACTAAACTAGTTAACTTCCTATTGTCTCAATGACAATGGCGCTTTTGTTCCTCGCCTCATCTTTTCGGTATCCTCTTCACTTTATCACTTCTGAACTTTATCATCAATCCGACACATGCATTTATCCAGACACGATATTGCGGTGACCTAGTTTCTTTCTTCTGGGCAGCAATTTGTTTCTCGGTGGCCACTTTCAGAAAAATTTATCACATACACACAAACACATGAAAGTTCTATTGTCCACACAACTCTACTCCATTCTGGATACTGCGTCCAACAAAATGCGATAGATTCAACACCTCCTCCTTGCAACACTCACAAGATCTTTAGTAGTATTCCATATATTTGACGTAGAACAAAAATCCTTTCTTGTGATATATAAACGAGCATTTTATATTGCCTTCAGTACAGTTATAGTTTATGGCCAATGGAAATAAAAGCCTTTATTCTCTCACTAATAGTAAACAAAAGTAATCGGGGGCTGTCAGCTTTACAAGTTTTCTGATATAAAGTTCGTATAAACTCCGGAAAGAAATATTTTCAACAGTTAACTCCTAAATATGAGACCTAAAAATAAGCAATAAGTAGATGACACGAATTCATTTTCGTAGTTATGCAGGAAATTTGATAACCTTGTTGACAGCCAATCATGGGAAGCTTCTCCTTGTTAAGTAACAGCTTTCAAGGAAGCTACCAAACTTTTTAGGAATAAATTACGAGAGACTTTCCCTCAGTCGCCCAGCTTAGCAAATCGATCAGATCCGAATCAGCTAGGTTTTGTTTTCATAATGAAAAAAAAGAGAAGTCCATTTACTTCTTTATTTACTGATCGTACCTTTTTCTCCCTCTAAGAGTTACGTTTTATTTCTTGTAGAGAACTACGTAATATCGTTGAAAGTAGCATGTAAACTGCAGTCAATGTTTTTTTATCCCTTGTTCCTACCAACGTGGGCGTGTAAGAAGTTACACTCGCCAGTTTTCTTCTTCTTCGTGTTGGATATTGAAATCTCAATCAGGTGGTAACGTGTCACGGTCCGCTGCTCATAACACGCGACAATGAGCAGGCATGTTACTTTCGTGTTAAGTACAAAGTGGAAAGCTCGTGTTAGGCCGTGTCATCTGGACAAGTAACTTCGTAACTGATAGATTGACATACCATTAAAAAATCATAAATGTATAATGGCTCCAGAACTAGCGGAACTGATCCTGTGGAAATGTTTAGCCTCATCACTCAAAGGTTTGTAAATAATAATATTAAGAATATTTCAGTGCGTTAAAACTGAGAGTGAGTTCCTCAGTAATTTTCCAATAGCTTCCTCGAAGCTGATGGCCACCAAACGAAACGTTTCACGAACAAACACACAGTTATAAATCAGATTGTGAGCTATATTAGAATGTGTATCCAACAGGCGATACTCATTTTTCCTTCGGGTGAGGACCAAAGTTTAAAATTTCTCTGTGAAAGTGTGATTACTTTGCTTAGTTACAAAACAGCTGACTTTCATGAGCGGTAAAACCTTTCCTAATGGTTAAGTTCGTCTTCTAAAGTAACGCAATTTACTCGGTTGCCTGGCAACGACCAGCGACGGAAATTCATGGATTTGGGAAGTACCCGGTGAAATAATGGGACAGTTGGATTTAGGGTGGTGGTCGATCTTCTTGAAGCCCGGGTTGATTATTTAAGATCGTGTACGACGAATGGTCCTGTCAGTTACAAGTGCAGTGTTGTAGGAGGAGATGTGATGTCTCTTTTCAGGAAATCTAAATCAATTGTTTCCTTTTTAAACAATGCGGAGAAGCAGCTATATATATAGGGAGGGGGAGAGTATCAGTTTTGAAAGCAATTGGACATCGTACATGGCGGACTGCCGACACTGATAGACGCAAGAATTACAACGCAGGATCACGGGACGGCGATTGAAGATACGTAAACCGATTTCATCCACCGTGGTTCACTAATCAGATGTGTGAGCAGATGCATTTGTCGCAAGGCAATAAAAATTTACTTTTATATTTTAGTTAACGAAGCTCTTGGTTATTCTCACATACTTAATAATACAGCAATTAATACAGTTTTAACAATTATTTAATTAAATATGTATTGCAAATCAATTTGCGCCAATACTTTAATAAGCCACTTCAGGTTCAGTTATAATTTATACATGTTTGGAAAGAGAGTCATCTGGTTTTTTAAAAAAATTCTACTTTCTTTGATAAATAAAGTATACTACTTAAATTTTCACAGTAGCTTTCAGCCACTAGGGCCATAGTCAACTCGTATAAAGATCAACTTGATAATATGACTATGCCCCTCGTGTCTGAAAGTTTCTATGAAATTTGACGTTGTATACTTTATATAATAAAGAAAGTTGAATTTACTTTTCTTAATGTTACAATTTAATATTAGTTATCGTTCATTTCCCACGGTTCAGATGTAATGCATATATGCAATGCATTGCAATATAGCCTGGAGGAAATTCCAAATTTGTGCGGGTGACTGAAGGAGCGGGCAGGTTGAGGTATTATTCGACGACACATGTCCAGAAATTTTATTTTAAATGTTCCGATTCTGTCCCACATTATAACCCTAAGGTTTTAATCCCTTGTTACTCAATAAATGTTCATTTAATTTGACTTAATTTCTTTTATTTATTATCCATTAATATATATTTGCCCCCACATTTAATGTTTATTAATAAAAATATAAAAGTTACTATTTGGCTTCAGGCTCTGTGGCATAAAATGGAAATACAAAATTAATGTTTGAATGAGGCCAAAAAAGAAAATTAGTAAAAAATAATAAAAACTTATACAACTACACGTTTCGGTCCTGATCTGGATCCTCTTCAGGTTTAACTGAAGATCAGGACCGAAACATGTAGTTGTATTAAATTATTTTGGTTTTCATTTACTAATTGTCTGCTTTTGCTCTCATTTAAACATTAATTTGAACTTACAGAAGTTAATAACTATTATATTAAATACAAAATATAACTATTGCGCTTGTAAAGTAAATTGTGACAAATCCTGCAATTTTTCAACCTTTTACTTAGCCGCTATACTATTTTCGTCCTTGTGAACTTTAATTTCCTTCATTTTATACTCAGGCGCGCTAAACAGAAGATTTGTTACCCTCAGTCGAGGTCTGATATCATTATTAGTAGTACGCATTGAACGTACATGGCAACAAGACATGGAGAACGTCAAATCAGATATTCTAACCAAAAGGGAAAGGGGTTGGGATAACTGAAGCAGAATTGTGGGAGGGAAGATTTCCGCGAGAGAGAGAGTGAGGGAAGGAAATTCGCCAAACATTTCTCCCGCTATCTTATCGAAGTGAAGCCATTTCGCCAAAGTGTTTAGATGTAAAGCAGCTCCTTAATGAAAACACCCCTCCGATTTTAGGGGCGGCAGTAAAGCGAGGTGGCGTCGTTTCGATTTTACTGTCGGGATTTTCCAGCACATGTACGCACTTTCACCCCCTTCCCGGCGCTGTTTACCTTTCTGCTCTCTCTTTTCATCAAGGCGTACACGCGTTGCGTATCCGCACGGACGCACGCGAATCTCGACTTAGAGTTTCGCAACGTTTTGCAGAGAGAGTCAGTCACAGGGGAACGACGTCTCAATTGGCAAAGGAAGTAATAATAACGAAAGAAAACCTCTTATGGAGAGCAAAAGTTATGCAACGTCGCTTGTCAAAGCGTCCCTTGTACCGTGGCAAAATCCTACCGACGCATGGATACTACGGGCCCTGAGCGAAGAAAGAATGAGATTGGAAGCAATTCCAAAGGAAGTCCATGTCATTCACAGCATCTAATTAAAATTCATCTGTTAGACGCCCTTAGTCGTTTACAACATACGAATAACACATTCAAGCTTTGGTTGATATTCCTTAAGAGCGTTATCCTGTCGTTGAAGGCTTGAATCGTTATTGAAGGTAATTGGACAGATGTATGAATGCACAGGCTATCTTCTTTTATTCGACCGCAACCATAGCGAAACGAATAAAAATGAGGTATAATAATTTTTTCGAGAGACTCAGAATTCTACGATTTGTTGGAAAAACTTCTTAGTAAAAATTTTAACTTCTTGTTACAAAAATTAACCACAATAAGAAAATAATTTTTAAAAAGACGAATATATGGTAATTGATAAGTTTATACCAAGATAGTCCACAAATCAAATATTATTACATTAAAGAAGAACGTCCTTCAACAACATGAAGAGAGATTTTGAAGCGTTTCAGGGAGAATTTACATATTACATAATTTAACTAAATAAGAACTAAAGGCGGCTTCTAAAATTTACCACGAAGTTTTTGTTTATGTAATTAAACTTAAAAGTGTTCATAATTCGTAATGGTAAAGATTAATACTCCACTTGTATTCAGAGCGGTGGAACAGGCAGAAAAAAAGTAGAACAATTCTAGAAAAGTATAAAACTTTTTAACTCTAAATCAGCAATGTTGAAGATTTTGTACCTAAAAAAACACTCCATTATTTTAAATTATAATCACAAAATATTAACCTTGCGAAACATATGAAAGTAGAAAATTAAGTTTAGACTAGTGTAGATAATAATAAAGCAAAATAAATTATTGGCTTTGGTCTGTGGAACACCGTGAAGAATATCTTGATCAATTAATTTCGATGATAGAGAAAAAAAACCTTGGTTTTACATCAGTCACGCATTTAATAAAACCAAAATTATATTTTGATAATAGATTTTATTAAATTTTTAGAGGAACTTTCGGTATATTCCATAGTCATCTACAATTTTAATGAACAACTTAACTGAAACATTACAAAAATTATATATATATATGCAACGAAAAAATTGTGTAAGTATATTTTTACGGTTAATTGATACTCAAACGACGAACACGTGTTTGAACATATTTTAAGTTGAAATTATATATAACTTTTTAGCAAATACCAAAAGTTTCAAATGTGACAACACATTTTATGTAAACTTATTTTATATGAGAACGTTGTGGTAAAAAGTGTTTATATCATTAAATGGTTTATCTGACGATTATACTTTTTTTAATATTTGTTTATAGTCTCATCAACTATAAGGTCATAAATATGCATTAAATGAGTTAAAATAGCCATATTGACTGTTTTTATTATTTTAAATACTGAACTATACTAAGTTTCGTCTCTCACTTGAAGCTTACTCGGCTATAAAATGTTTTATACCAAATTAGTCACAAATAATAGACGAAACGTAGCATAGTTCAATATTTAATCAAATAAAAACTGACAGACAAGCTGTTTAAACTCATTTTTTATATCTTCACCTGTTATACAAGACCTTACTTCTCTAAAATCGAAATATAATTTTGGTTTTATTAAATGTGTAACTTATTTAAAACCAAGAGTTTTTCATCATTATAATTAAAATTAACATAAGTCATTTAATAATATAATAAAAATTCCTTGAGGAAATTAATGCAATTATAACCCCCAGGGGTTTATCTATTGCAAATTTTAAAAAATTAAATTCTTCAAAAAATATATTAAGCACCTGAATTAATATTTTAACATTATTTTTAGAAATATATATTGTTAGGTTATTACTGAGAGTATAATAAAAATTTAGGAGTGGTTGGCCAAACAATTAGCTTATAAAAATTAATAAACTGATTTTGTCAGTAAAATGACAATAGTTATTGGAATTATCGGAAAGATTCTTCAAAATTCTAAATAGTAAATGTTTTGAAGATTTTGGTTGATAGTGTTACGGAATACGTTAAACAAAAATCTGTAATCTTCGAGTAATAAGTAAACGATTTGTAAATCAGAGTATCATTAGATTAGAATTATGTATACATACTATCCTCAACTTCATTTCTCGAAAAGATAGGATATTTATTGTCTTTAATGTGACTTCCTCGGAAGGTACCTGAAATCTTTTAGCTTTCATTGTAACACATTACGGATGTATGAAAACTGTTTCTGAACCGAAAATCGGAAGGGGACCTTCAGTTAACTCCGAAAATAGTCAATCAATAAACCACGGAAATGCGCGCTACGAATTGACAGCAGCTGCAAACCGCAGCTGCAATAATGTATTCGCACTTTTACTCGCCGACATAAATTACACGTGTAATTGTCTTCGGGATCGCGTCGTTATCAGGTACACTGCATTCACGCTTTGATAACCTGAAATCCGAGACAATAAAGAGCACCGCAAACATATTCGTATCAGGACGAGAGTGTGGGTGGGCCGGATGACGCAATTAAATTTTCCCAGTAAATGGTGTTCATTATTGCCTCTCACTTGACATTCATTTTCAATGGCAAACGTTTAGTTCTAATTACACACTCGCTACACCCCGAATTCATAGTTCAATAACAATAATTATTGGAGTTACCTGCAAAACTTTGCTGCGAGGTTCCGTGTTTTTTAGCCAATGATAAAATGTGCCATTTTAGTATACTAAAAGAATTATGAAACGATGATTATATAAAAAATGTAAAATTAATTTAATAGAACTGCATAATGTTACTTTTTATTATTATTCATGGAAATAAAACTGTCACGATTGAAGCAACTGTCTCGTTCCCTACAGTCACTGAAATATCCAAATCGCAACTGTATGCGAATGTTGAGTACTGGAACTGCAGTGCTGACAATATCTTGTACTTACATCGCACTTAAATAATAACTGAAATTCAGGAATTACTCTCAATAAATTAGTAAAACTAAGTTTTACTTCGTACATTGTAAAATCACCCAAAACACTATTTACTTCGTTTATATGAACAACTAACGTCTGTGAATAACTAAAACACATGAAGAATTAACATCCGTACAACAGACTTAAACACACATTTTAAAAAATTAAGATAAAAATATGGAGCAGTATAACAGACTCACGCATAATTTTTTGAAATTTTTTTTAACACAAATCAAACGTTTCGACCATCTATTGTCGTCCCCGTCAATAAACCATATGAATAATTAACGAACCGTACAACACACTTAAACACAATTTTTTTGAAAGTTTTTAACATATAGTAGACGTTTTGACCATCCATTGTGGTCCTTGTCAATATACTTTATGTATAGTTTATTCAATTCAAAATAATATTCTTTCAGAGTTAGATATGATCTTGAAAAATCACTCGTTATAAATTATTAATATTTGAAAAGTTTCGTCTAAGAATAAATATATTATTCCGTTATCAGTCCGAATCACACAGGGAAAAAATGAAAACTGCTGAATAAGGATTATCATTATTTCTCTTTTCAATAAATACCTACTTAGTCAATTTAGTCGGAGGCTTTAACGTCTGCCTTCATCGGGAAGTGTCACAGGTAATTATTTCATTGTTGACTGCTTAATGGCACTGTAAAACATTTCTCACCGTTGCTTGTTATGGCAGAGTTCGTAATTACTTAACGCTAGAGCTTCTTCTGGGAACACAAGCCAGAAACCATGGAAGATACCAAGGAAAATAAAAATTCTCCAATTTAGCTACAAAACAGTTTAAAAATTAGACAAGAAATGAAATTGTAAATAGAAAAGAGGAACATTTATATACTTCGTCATTTTAGTACTATTTCAGACTATTGGATTTCGATTCATTTATATTAAAATTTTTGTATTTAATGTATTCTGTTTCCTCAATGGAGGAAAAGCATTAAAATAAATCAAATTATATAAGCACTAATCAGTTTTCATTTCCCATTTATAAGCGGATACAAAAGTCGAAGTATATTTTTGGGGGAGCTTAATTGCTATTTTTTATAATTTTTGATTAGTTTAGTAACCATCGAATCACTATTTTTACCAAATATCAACCTTCCATCCGGCATTTTTAAATAATTTTACAGTCCGCTTGTCTTTCTTAATACACTGCTTATTGAAATTTGATTTTCCAGTACGTTTTGGAAACAAATTTCAGACAATGAAGCATCTTCGTAGTATTTGGAATCACTCATGTAATCTACATACTTCACTCCATGTGTGGTTTTCGAGCTCATAAATATTTTATGCCTCCTAATAAATATATATATATATATATATATATATTATTTCAACTACCCTTATTTTTACTTAGGCATACTAAAGTGAGTAACATATTGTAATGTAACAATTAACGTCTTCGGAACCAATAACAATAGATACGACCTTATTTTAAAAGACAACCCTTACAAAATGAGTGAACTACATATGTAATTAAGAAATTCAGACGTTTTTTAAATCTAATTCAATTACACACATCAAGAGAAAATCTGTTAATTAAAAGTGAAACATCAGAGAACACATTTTAATTATTTTCCACTTTGTAGGGATACAACCTTTTCTTTAAATAATAAATAGGATTAGTTTTATAAGATAAGAATGGAAAAATACCGTGCCTGGGAATCGAATCTCAAACCTCCCGCTTAACGGGCGGTTACTTTAACCAGGATTCGATTCCCAGGTACGGTCTATATTTTTCCATTCATATCTTTTGAATTTAGTTTCATGACTATTGGCTGAGGTACAATTGAAGCAATTCTTCTTTCTTTGAAAGAGGATTATGTGAAACGTCAGAGGTAACCTTTATTCTCGGAATACGTTTATTTTTTTTTCAAACAGTGAAACAAATTGAAGGTCCTGAATTATTTTTTCTGAGTACAAATAAATCAACGTTCGCCAACAAATGTTCAAGAAAATTAGCTCAGTAAAAAATATTTTCAAAGTACGATTGAGTGACATTATATAACGAACACAGTAACTTTTTTATAACACGTGACGAAGTACTTGGTTATAAAAAAAGTTTTGCTAGTTAAGTTTTGATGTTTTAATTAGAAGCAGATAAGTAAAAGGACGACGATGACTATATAGTTGAAACTACCAAAATGAATTTTGTTAATAAAAACTTTGAGCCGATTTGTGCTTGTTCACTTCATCCCAGGTTGAATAATTTTCGTTTCATATAACATTACAAATCTAAAAACATTTTCAACAGGTATCAATAATTTCGACTGATTATTACCAAACACTATTCGTGTACCGTATAATGAATTCTTTGGTTTGACCTGTAGACGATTAAATTGTCAGTCTCCGAAGATGAATGTCGTGAATCCTCAGCAAATAAAATGGTTGCTTGAAAATTTTGGAAAACTATTAATGTATGTTAAAATATTTGGTTTCACAGTGCCTATCTTTTTATAGAAAACATACAATATTATTCACTGGGAAAATAAGTGAATAAAATGGGATTTCAAAACATAGACAATTGAACCCATACTCCTCGTGCCTCTCGTAACAGTCGTTAACCTTGTATTTTCACTTAAGAAAAATTGAAAATATTCCACAAATTATGTAAATTGCAAAGTAAAAATATACATCCACAAGTGGAAAAAATAATTGTCGAGTGATAAGAACACACAATTGTTTTGTCGGTTCTACGCGCACAAATTTATTTACTGTCAAGGATAGGGAATTTTCAGGAACCTGCTAACATTGTATAAAAAAAATAGGTATTTATGACTTATCTACCATAATACATAATGAATGGGTCTGACATGCTCGTTTCTAGAGACGCAGCAAAAATTTCTCCAAA
The DNA here is from genome assembly GCA_034510155.1 of Eucriotettix oculatus. NCBI lineage: Eukaryota > Metazoa > Arthropoda > Insecta > Orthoptera > Tetrigidae > Eucriotettix > Eucriotettix oculatus. The sequence goes on from CM067382.1 coordinate 40,142,369, forward strand.
AGTGATCATTCTTGGAAGCATCCTGAGGAAGGTTTTGAGGTTTCACATTGAGATATAAAAATTTGCGTGTTATTAACCTTCGATGGTTGATGTAATACGGACAGATAATATATTAGACAGATTAATAACGTTATTATTAGCATGGATGATGAATGATTGTTTTCTGTTATAAAATGTTCTATCTTACGCAACCATAAACATTTTTCCTATCCTTCCTGAGAATTAAAAATGTGTTAATATACACTTTAAGGAAGTGTACATTTGAGAATAATGGAAAATGTGCATGGTACACTCGAGCACATAAATCATTGAACCGCCAATTCCCGATACGTAGAGTAGAAGAGTAAATGTACTCACCTGTGAACCGTGCATGTTTGCGTTGTTTATCTGAGAGATGTTTTACAGAGCCGTGGGTCGAGACCGTAGTGAGCGGCTGAGGTATCTCCAGGCGGGTTTTATTGTCCCCCACTAAGACACAGACTCTCTCTCTCCTCCTCGGAGTGTGGGGGAGTAGACTGGCTACTGTGAAGTACTTGCTACCCGCACCTGCATAAATAACACATTCGGCCCGAACTATCGTTTCCCTGATTGAGAAACCTGTTTACTCACTGATTTCGCCAACAACACTGATTCCTTCCGTTGGTAACTCAGCGCGAGAGACTACCGGCCCATTATGCCGAGGTCAAAACCCTCTGATGATTCAGTGGGTACGGTGCGTGCGAAAAATTCGCAAATGCATTTGATCAACTTGCACTCAACTATAATTGTAGAACCTTTTATATCTTTTCTAATTGTTTGAAATAGAAATAAAATATCGAGAAAGAGGGTTTACACACAACCTCTACAGAAGGCAGTCAGAAAGAATTAGAATTGAAGATCAAGAAAGGAGTAAGACTAGGATGCAGTCTGTCGCTCATGTTTTTAACTTATATATGAAACGGCGACGAAGATAGTAATCATACTGTAAGTAGAAGACATAAAATCCCTATGCATTGCCGTTTATATTGAGGATTTTTGAGGAGTCAGAAGAAGACCTGGAAACCATAATAAATGGCATGATATAAATCAAAAATACTATTAAACATATATAAATTTTAGAATTAAATTTATAGCTATCTTATAATAGAATCATTTATTGTAAAATTAAGAAAATGTCATTTGAAATATTATATAACATTGGTTTCTTTAAACACACGTTACAGTGATTTAAATTTATCTGTATTTATTTTACTTCCCTCAAATTTACACTGTCAAATTTCACTGTATGAAATGCAACTATTGCTGTATTAACAAGATATGTTTAAAATTATATACATTCAAAAATTTATATTTTAATGAAATTAATTCAAAACTGGAAATTAAAATAATTTATTATAAATTTCTAATTTTAGTACAATTTTTTGTCTATAGTCAAAATCTGAAAAAATGATGGAATGTCTTCATTTTACCTAATTTATAGACGAAACGTCGTTGTAGCACAATAAATAAAAATTAATTTTCTGTAAAATTATCTTTTTCTCATCCTCTTTAAAGAAACACATCTATAAAAAATTCATCAGGCAGACTGACAGTTTATGGAGAAACTTCATGGAAGACTTGCAAGGTAAATTATGGGAAAGACAATGAACATTGAAAAACGGCAATAAATTATTTTCATAGATTTGGAATATGAAATTTCAGATGTGTAAATCTTGACAGAAAGGAGGATTTAGATTTAATTTTACAGACACATAAATTCTTATGAAATGAGGGAGAGAAAACCAAGTATTGCAAGGATAAAGGAATTCAATCCATCACTCCCGACGTATCCGATAAATGAAAGAAACTTAAAAACACAGTTTCGTGAGTAAAAATATTTATAGAGGTATGTAATTTTAAATTAAGGATATGTTTTCTTGTACATTTTATGTATAGTTGACGACAAGTTCTAACGGAAATTGCAAAATAGTTATATCTGTCTGCCAACTGCCTCGTTCAGTAAGATATGTCTAGTAAATTTAAGTCGTGAAATCAGAAACATTTTTCTATGATTGATTTTACAGTATTTTTCAATAATTTCAATAATAACCACTCCTTTTCCCTCTTAATAGCCAGTATTTAAATTTCTAAGCACGACTTGTAAACCTGCTAAAAATGGGATGGGCAGGAATTGCAAACCAGATTTTCGCCAAATATTTCACGACTCAACAGTCTTATTAATCTTTCGATAGATTCCGATATAAACACCAGCCTACTATGTGCCAAGAACTACAGACCCAAATGAATGGACCACGAAAGTACTGGAAATATTAATAATAAAGTAAAAATAATAATTAGTTACTGGCTTGCGTCGTAGAGTTAAGGAAGTGAAGCAACTATAAATTAAATAGCAAAACGTATCTGCAGTCTCTATTATTTAGAGTGAGGGAATTTATGACAACGTTGATTTCAAGGAAGTCATTGCTATAAAAGAGCTATAATTCAACGTAAAACTTCAATGACTGTCGAAACTTGCCCCTCTCTTCATCGGCAAACCAAAGTCTCCAATGATAGGCTCATAAAACCGAGCATTTGCCAGTTGGAGCGGAAAGGCGAAAGGTTGAGTCGTAGATCTGGTCCAAGCCTTGAACCTTGAGGTCGCCCAACGCAATAGAGCGGCAATTCGTATACCGTGACAATATCAAAGTTCCCGTGTTCTTACCCTTTCCTTGTAACTTTAAATAAAATACGAGTAACCAACTAAATCCATAATTTTCATCTCTCGAAGTCGTTATGGCCGAGACCGGAACTCCCAAGGGCATTAGCCTCACAAGTTTGAAATCTAGATGCTTTGAATTAACACGTTAAGCTACGTCATTTCTGAATGTTTTATTTGGGGCGTTTCTGTTGTCCTCGAAATGGTATCAGCAAAAGATTTGAAAGTTATTTTGAACAGCACGTCTTAATCTAAATATTTGCAGGCCCATTTAAAATTAAAAATAATGTTAATAAATAATAATGTGACAAATAAATTCCGACATGGATTGAAATTTAATAATAAATTATGATTATTATGGGAAAAACTACGATTCAAATGTCTTACAGGATGGAAAAATTGGGTAGTGGTTAAATTGAAACATATGATTACGTTATTAAAAAGAATGTTTGTATAATATACAATGTAAATACGTAAATAGGCGAGACAAGGAGCACATCATTTAGGCGGTTTATTAACCGAAAATAATGTATAAAAGTCACAAAGCATGTAGATAGAAACATATTTAAGTGTGTATAATTTCTCAAAGTAGATGTCAGGTATGATATCTAAATTAAACTATACAGTCGAAAAATTTATACTTTGACAAATCATGAAAGCTCAAACAAGATGTTAGGATCATTTGCACGGTTTTTCAGCTTTTTCTATTCAGTGAAAGAAATTGATATTGCTACAACGAGACAGATATTTTAAATGAAGAGGGGGAAAAGGGGGGAGGAGGACGTGAGGGTGATCATGATATAAGCAACTGCCCTTTAATAGTATAGGAAGAGAATTGAAAAGTAGATAAAAGTAGCGAAGGGTTAACGTTAACTACAGTTATAGTTTAAGGAGTGATGCAGGGAAAACTCTAGAAAAACTGCATCAGGTAGATGGGGCTCTTTATTGGGTTCTATTCTCACTCCTTTCCGAATGACGGGAGATGGGTTTGCTGTGAAGAACATTAAAATTAGAGAATGAGGCATCCCCAAAGATAAGCCCCTCTGTGGAGAGAGAGAAAGCTCGCACAGCTATTCTGACAATCACCGACGGTTATTCGTCTTTTGTAAATAAGTATTTTATTTTATTAATTCCAAAAGTCAGAGAGACAAATTTAGTGATGTCAAAGAATCCAGAATATTAATTTTAATTTCAAAACTATTATGAGCGCAGTCTGGAATTTTCGTTAACATAACATTTTACGATAATTTTTTTAGTTTGTTAGTACGTTTTAATATCATCGTCGAATAAGGCTGCCCAGTATAGAATTAATTAGGCAGCACCGGCTAGGAAACACAACATTATTTTACCCTACCTCTGCACCTCACACAATGGTACAATTGATAATGAGGAAAAATGAAAGTCGACTGCTCGTAAAAGTATTTTATCGCTCCTGTTAACGTTGCTTGCATAATTAATTTAATTGGAATTGAGACCGTGTGTACGAGTTTTCATCAAACTAATAAACCGTTTTGGTAATACCACTGCTTCAACAATATTAGAATATTTTCCTTTAAGATGCATGAATGATTATATTTCTAAGTAAGGTTTCTCAGTACAATATAGAAATGAGAATATTGCAAAATACCTTCAAAAATGGTCCATGATATTTATAAACAAATAATATCTAAATGAGAAAAATTAATAGACAAATAAGTGAATGTCTTTAAATCTGCTTCTTAAATACGACCCGAGAATTAATTTAATGTGTCTCCCTGTTAGTTTGTAAGGAATTTAATGTTTGTAACTATTGTATAAAGTCAGAAAAAAAGTTCGGCTTCGTAAATTTAATTTGATTAATTTATTGTACATTCACAATTAATAGATGTATAGTTAATTGAATTCCATCTCTATGCGGAATATTTTTTATTTAAGAGCAATATATTCCCATATATCAATTTAAATATCCTTATCAATTTAATTGGAAAGCTGGTTTGATTAGTAAATGAAGGATGAAGGTCGCTTGTAAGATATTTTCTGAAATATTGAAATTTTGTTCGGATTTTAATGTGAAATTTTAGTTTATGATAAAATAAATATAACGGAAAAGGATAAGTTAAATTTACAGCGTATCACTATAAAAATTTACAGCGTATCACTATAAAAATAGGGGATATGAAATAGCCGAGGAGTGAAATAGAAAATTGTATTGCAATTTTCTGCAACAAATATATTTTTTACTTACACAGAATGCTGAAGGACTTGATGGTATGAAGTATTTGATTGAGAAATAAGGAAACGGAATATTCGTTTCCAGAAAAATTTGATAATTTTCCGGAGTCTATTCATAAAGAAAAAAGTCCTAAATTTATATTTAATTTACTGTACTTTAATTACCTATATTATGTATAATGTAAATAGAAAATTTTAATGTAGATTATCATCTTTATTCTATTCTTTTGAGATTTATGATTAATCTTTGCTATATTGGTAAATAACTGTGGTATACAAATTATATTCCTAATGAAAGTTCCATCAAACCATAGCCAATGATTAAATTTTTAGGAAAACTACATAACCACTGTTGGGTCTTGAGAAAGTTGGCGCGGACAAATATTAAATTCTACTGAAATTTGTTCAGCCATTTTTAGTGTCTTCCTTTCAAACCGGAAGACAGACGCGTTTGTTTTCTATTCACATTGATGTTAAAATATTCTTTTTTATGTTTTTATTTCCAGAGAGTTACGTTCACTATATTTTTCGACCACGTAAAATATTCTCCTAATAAAATTATTAAAATCTATAACTTCATGGCGTAGCTGGATCTAGTTATTTATAATTTTGTGGGCAGAAATAACCGATCTTCTACATCTGTTTCTTTTCCCTTACGAACAGACGTCTTACGTGTCAAGAATTTTCTGCGGACTCTCGAACTTTCACATCTCCGTTCTTAGGCCACGATTTCGTCAGAATCGCTGCACCATTTGAGGGTAACCTAGAGACCTGCCCTAATTTATCCTTCAACGCGTTGTTCTACTCATATAATAAGAGAAATATGCCTTTGATTATGTGCGATTACCACTCCACATGTCTAAAAACAAGAGTAAAGAAATCATAAACGTAGTGAAAAGGGCGTGAGTGCGTCACACACTCACACTCACACGCACATGCACATAGCCGTGAGAACTGAGACAATAGGAACGTTATAACATCACGTCTATAAAGATTATGTTCCCGGGCACCGAACTCCGACTATCAGAGTAGAATTTCCATCTCTAAATACTGCATCGTCTACGTCTTCAAAATGAGTCTGTATCTAATATTAATGATGGGAATACTTAAACCCGAGTCAATATAAAAGTTGCAAGATATATTTAACGGCCTAATAATAACAATAATCAATTTCTATTTTTAACATACCAATTTTCCATGGTTAATTACCATCAAACAAATTTATATCTGTGCTTCTACTTGTACACAATGCGATTTATAGTCACAAATCAGACAACTAAAAGTCGTTAAAACTTTAATATGAGATAGTTGGAAATTAGATATTTTGAGAATAAAAACTTGAGTTTTGAAATAACAATAATTTTTAAAATATTCATATAACGTCGATATAGCAATTATTAAATATCTGGGTGCCCTGAGTTTCCCGGTTCCCTCAGCAACATGGGGCTGAAGTACAACTTGAGTTGCCTCTTGAATGTCAGAAATGAACTCAGGGACTTACATCACTACAGAATAGACACCAATCTCGGTTTGTTTTCAACTTGTTTTTATTTTTTTAAAAGCATCCCTTGTAATTGACATTCAAATAATTTATCCAGATTCTTTCACTATTAGTCATTTTCAACTCGAATAAAATAACAATATTCAGAACGAAATTAATTACTACACGAACAGTCCAATTCGTCCAACGTTCCGATGATTTAAATGGTTTTTAATCAAAATTGAGATTTTTAATTCTTCTAGCTAGTGAAATGATTAGATATTTTTATGTAACGCTCCTTCAACCACCTCAACCCTATAGATACTTCCCGCCCAAAACGATGATCAGGAAAAATTTAATTAAAAATAATACACCATTGCTACACAAACAGTCCAATTTGTCCAACGTCCCGACGATTTAATTTTCTTTTAATCAAGGTTGAGATTTTTAATCCTTCTAGCTAGTGAAATGATTAGCTATTTTTATGTAACGCCCCTTCAACCACCCCAATCCTATAGATACTCCCCTCCCATTACCGTAATCAGAAAGATATTAATTTACAAATAATAAACCATTATTACACAAACTGTCCAATTTGTACAACGTCCCGATGATTTAAATGCTTTTTTAATCAATATTGAAATTTTTAATCTTTCTGGCTAGAAAAATGAAAACTATCCCTTCAGTCCTATGCTCCCCCTTCCTTTGCCGTGTTTGTTTGAAATTATACACAGACAACATCGGGAGAACTTTTCCCCTTTGCCCTTATGGTTGGTCGTTGTGTTTGACCACGACAGAGTTTGTTTCCGAATCGCGAGGAACACAAGTAGAAAATTTGATCAAAATTGCACCAAGCGCTTATATTTGTGTGTGGTACATACATATACACATTCACACGGAATTTCTCTTTTTTCTCTCACATAAATAGTGTGTAAAAGGAAGATACTTCATTACCTCTTTGGTTAGTTTAGCACGAATCATTTTCTTTAAGTAATTAATTAATAAATATGCAAAAAGGTTTTATAAATCAGACGACATATATACTTACAGTGAACTTTACTTTTATGAAGCATTTTGGTTTTATATAGCTGTAGCTCGATTCCTGTCTCCTTGCTAATTTCGCCACCCTTCTTTCTTTTCTCTGTCTCTCGTTACGATGGCCGATGTCCTTTGTTCTGCGGGGCTGGATTTTGAAAGTTGCTGATGTTTCCACAGTGACACCTTGCCGTCGCAACACAATCGTAGTTTATCTGCTCCCCGCAGTGTGACGTATTTCTCAATTGACATCTCTGTTGTCACCTCACAAACGCTTGCTTAAAGCTGAAAAGGTTTTGTTTCTGTTTATTTTGTCTCAAGGCTACAAGGGATACTGCTCATTTATTTACTTCTTGAATTAAATCACATTTAGATAGATTCAAGGCAAAAATATTTTTCAATCACGAAATAGTAATAAATTTTTATCTGACAATACTTTCTATAGTGTAAAATTATTGGAGCATGTATTTTACGATTAAATAATATAAAAAACATAAAACTGATAATTGAAATTTTAAGTAAATAAAGAAGTATTAATACTTATAGAACGTGCGTGCTCTTTTAACGGTTTATAAGGACCAGATGTCCATAAGTGGCTGAGGTGGCCGACATTCTGGAATCTTTTTAGGATCTGGTTCCTGGAGTCTATAGGCAATGAAGTGATCAGAAATTCAGCACGATTGCTGGTGAAATGAAAGTATAATAAGTGTCTGGATTGGTCAAAACCCAATTGCGGGCGCAGTCAATCTCAGATTACAGACTTACCCATGTACTCTTGACCTTTTAGTCAGAGATAAATAATTGACATTATTGAAACAACAATGAATTTAATAATTAAATTTTAGCTACGAATAGTTGAAATAATGTGTATATTAATGTTCTCGCCTATATTTCGTTCTGTGAATTATATTTAAACCATAATTGGACGCTGGACTAGCTGAATAGGCTAATTAATATCTTGGGGTATGACTGTCATCCGCCTTAGGAATATGACCTGTCCGAATGTAATTACGACTGATATAAAAAATGGAAGCACTTGGAAAATAAAACAGATGATGGTACGTTATTCGAATAAGATTAACCGATAGCTGATGGAAATCAGGTTTGGCGGCCACAAATAGATAATTAAATGATAAAGAGAGACGAATGAAATCTTAACAAGCCACCACAAGTAAATTTATGAGGTATATTCAATTGGACGTCGAAGGAAAGAACGATTCATTATCATTGTCCAATCATAATAAGGCAGCAGTAAGACCACGAATGAAGAGCATGTAGTGATCAATTAACAGTAAAGACTTTTAATGCAGTAAAATTGTGCGGAAACGGTCTGAATGCTGCGCCGCATTTTTTTTTGTGCGTCCAAGAAATCAAAGAAAGATTTTCTAATTTACGTATAATAAAGACTGTCACAGAACTTTCATTACAATTACCTTGTGCTGCAGTTCCTCGGTAGTATCATAAAATTTATATTGCAGTAATTGTCATTGATGCTCAATACATTAAAACACTGAACCAATTTTTCATGAAAATAGCATAGCTCGTATCAGTTAAATAAATAGGTTGGATGTAATCTCCAAACCAAATTAAATTTATTACTAATCGTATCGAAATTAAGTGCTGTTTCATAATGTTTCACTTGAATTTATTTTTAATTTTCCGCGTGTCATTAGAATTTTTTCCTTCATTTCAAAACATATTTTATAAGATATAACTCGGTTAAAGCATAAATTGATACTCATTTTGAATTTATTAAGAGTTATTGAACTTAAATAATATTCTGGATAATTAATTACAACATACTTAATAAACGATCTCTTTCACACAGTACAGAAAACCGTCCCAAACAACAAATTGTAATAACGAAATTCAAAAACGAATTATTTTCGAGATGCAGTGGGTTTAACCAAAAAATGATTGCAGCAGTTTCTTAAAATGTTCTTGTATAGAACAAACCTCGTGTTTGTTTGTCCCAACTTTAGTATTCTTTGTTAAGTGCCGTTACTTGAAGCTGATGTGTAAAACCGCCCAAGTCATCAAGGTGAAAGCGTATTTAGGATTTTGATGGCGATTTTATTTTAACAGCCCACTTTCCCGTAATGGTTCGCCGGAACCCGTAACTTTGGCAATCGTGCCTCAGCCAGGAGAACCAAAATCAATTAGATTATTTGACACCTAAAGCTATATTATATATATCGTAATGAAATTAAATTGTTTTACATTGTTATTCAATAATTATTTAAATTATAAAGGAAAGCCACTTTTTAAAGCAGGGCATCTTTTGACCTTTTGATCGACTGAAATCTTCAAATCCCCTAAATTTTATCTGAGTTAGGTAACTGTTATAAGAATGTATAAAGATACATTTACTATATAAAATAACCATAACATTAATCCCATTAAGGTCGAAGTCGAGAAACCTATCACATAATTAGGCGCCCAACGTGGGGCTAAGGTTAAAATAATTTGACCTAGCATTTATTAAAATCAGAATATTCTCAATTTGGTCGTAGTCAGAAGCAGACCATTTTTCTTACACTAAATACATAAAACAGCCCTCTTGAGGGCCTATATATATATATATATATTCTTCCAATGGCTCAACAGCCCTCTTGAGGGCCTATATATATAATTTCAAATTAAGAGTGAGAAAAGGAAACCATTTGACGTTTATCAGATAACGAAAATCACGGTTTCTTTATCAATTGAAAGAGGAGGTCAAATAACGCGCTTTTGAGTAATTAAACATTTTAAGCATACATTTGTTATATTGCCGTCTATTGGAAGTTTCAACATTTCGAAATTTATTGTATCGGCACTGTAATAGAAACCTTATTTCTCATAGGATATGTCTACGAAACCTTATCCACCAGCCATCTTGTCAAACCTAATTGGAGTCCTATCGATCATGTAACGAGCCTGCAATTACAGCGACAAAGCTGTCAGTTTGTGTGCATGTGGGTAGTCCACGGTGGCCTAAGGTCACTAATAGTTTGTATTCATTACTTTACCTTTGCAGACAGAGATAGATAATGAAATAACCACGTGAGAACCAGGATTTATGTTTTATGGGGTCTTGAACAGAGGCAGCTTAGCATACCGTCGATTTAAAAGAAGTAAAAAAAATATTAGATGTTTAAAGGAAAAATTGAAGGTAGGAAAAATCAGTATAACTACATTTTCTGTAATGGGGCAGAAGAGTTAGCAATAATAATATCACAGTTGCCGACATACTATGCAATTCATGTCTCCAAAATATTACAAAAATTCCAACAGCAAAAACGTACGATAAGTCCTATAAGACGGAAATGTAATTTTACAACCGCATGAGAAGGCTGTCAGAAATTCAAGATTGATTGGTTGTTGTTTAATTGGTTTAGTAATTCCCGAAGTTCCATCACAGGAGAGAGGGTTACAGTACGCGTTCATTTCGATTTCTGATTACTTCGCGAGTCTACCGATGCGCGGACAACAACAAAGGAACACATAACATTGATTAATTTGATTATTTCTCGCAGAAAGAGAGCTTAATTATTTGCTTCCATTGACGGAGAAACGGACGTGAATTTACTTTTCTCACAAAAAAAGGAATTGGGGAAAAAAAAGGCAGACCGTTTCCATGATTCTGTTTAATTGAAAAATGGCCGTTATCCAATAAAGCTTTTGTGAGTATACGATAATTAAAATCATTTAATTCAGGTGATATTTAATTATCAGGGATACGCTTTATTTTAGAATAGTCTTCAAATGGCGGGTGTTTAAGACGTATTTCAATACGGAATCTAAGAGAAAAGTAAAATATATTACTCGTATTTAACACATTATTACTATTACTACACGTAATAAAAATCACTGTAGCATCCTTGATGTTTTAAAACAACAAAACGTGTAGCCACAAAGTTTTGACAGATGAACTGAACACTTTTTTCACGTTCACTAAATTAGGGGGTCCATTAGAAAATATTATGCGTTATAGTTACTTTAATAGCTGTAAAAATAAGAATAATAATAATAAATTTCGTCCAAAATGTCTAACTCGATTAAACTTCATTCTAACCAATGGCATTCATTGCAAATAAATCAGACAGCCAAGGTAGAGATCTGAAACGAGGATAAGCAAGCTAGAAGAATGGTGTATAAACTGAAGTGTATAGACTGGATAAGAAATAAAGTTGTAGGGGAAGTCAGGACGCAACGGGATACCCTGTATTTTTTTTATAGTTAGAGCTGGAGTTTAGTAAATACGGAAGGAACATTATAACTAGTCAAGGAAGAAGTTCTTGAGCCTTAAATTGAGACTAGAGTGCGGGACAGAACGGGATACTACTGTATAATGCAAAATGTTTTTCGTTCCTCAAGAACTTGGTTAAACTTGCAGACTCAACTTATAAGAACGAGTTGCGGGATATTGTACCCAAAAAGAATACATTAATAAAGAAAATTAACGGAAAAATAGATAAATATTGCAAAAAAATCATTACGAAAGGAAAAATTGATAAAGCGACGGACCATACGCAAAATAAACACAAAAAGTGTTAAAAATTTTCTTAAATTAATTTTGTTGAATGATTCAATTGTTATTTTATTTAAATTCAATGTGGACACACCACTTGAAATGTACACCTGTTAAATTCGTTGCAAGGGAAAGGTAAAAGAATTCCCTAAATAAGCTTCCAGCTAAGAACAGTCTGCAGGTAGGCAAATTCCCGGATGCCGCCAGTACGCCGGAAGAGCGGGAAAACTTCTCCACCAACCAATCAGGAAATTGGTAAGAGATATGGTTGGTGGTACTAAGACTAATTTCCACCAATTAGGAGACCGTACGGGAAGAACATCGAGGTGATAAAGGCTGAGAGCCAGAAAACAAAATACGGTTGAGACTGACAGAAAGTTGATGGTTTTGGTAGGAGGACGAGGAGGAACGAAGAAGATTGACGAACACGTTGCCGGACGGCCCATTAATTACTTCGATCTCTGTGACATACATTCTTTATTCGTAATCCGTTGTGGGTTTTATATCCTGGAGCCTTGCGATGCTAAATATTTTTTACGTTCAAATTCTTGGGGATTTGAAGTTTTGATACCGAAACGCGATTAACTTGAGATAGAGTCTTTTGATGAAGCAGTGGGCAAAAATGTGTTAGTATATTTCATCTTTTGTACATATCTTTTTTTGTCTTATTTGCTTTTAATAAATGTAGAATTTTAAGTTTTAATTCCAATCATTTAAAATCACGAGGCACCGTAGCTTTATAGCTTAGGTAGCGTTAATTTGTAAATGTGAAAAAAGTTACGCACTCGACGCTGGTTTAATCATGTGTTGATCAACGGATCATTGCCGAATTAAATATTGGACTAGGCTAATATAAATACATAACCTGGCAACGCCGCACACGCAGATGGTACGTTATAAAATGCAGAAGGCTGTAAGATTACCACCTTAATAAATACATGGACGCATTTTACTTATGAAGGTTAAATTATTAATAATGCGAAGAGCTCTGAAAAAGGAATAAAGGCAAACGCTAAAAGCGGAGAGTGGTGAAGTCTCAGCTGCCATTGAGGCTTTCAAGACTGTTTAATCCCGTTAAAAGATTCTTAATTAAATGCTAACAACATTTAGTTACGCGAATTTCATAATGTTGCCAGATTACGGGGAGCGGAAATTTTAAAATTACTGTAGCAAGGTATCTAATATTTACAAGAAGAAAATATCTTACCTCCATGTGAGCGGAGCAAATTCAAAAATGTTATCAGTTTATATCTCTTTAACTTATTTATAGTAATTTATTGCTGCCTTTTAATAGGTCCAAATAAAAGGAACGTAACGTCATTAAGTACTAAATTTTTGTTATTAATTTTATTTTATTTCGGACTAACTAGAAGGAAACCAGAACATCAATGCGGTTAAAAAAATGACGAACATATTTATATATAATTATTATTATACATAAAGTCCTTCATTTAAAGAGATTCCACAAAGCTGAATTAATGAGAAATTGGAAATCCCCCTCAAATTGTGTTAAAAATTACCGTATTTGCTTTAACAATTTTTCATGTAGTAAGAGAATTAAAATATTTCTGTTTTATTTTTTTCAGGAATTTTACCACTATTAATTTTTCCCTTAAACTTCAATGATATCGCCTTCGTATAATCAATTCACTTTTTGTTTTATTCTCGTCTATTTAAAAGTATAGATTACATCCAAAATTTAATTTTCTGTATGGCCAAAGAATGATAACAGATAGCAGTTATGGTGATAATTAGTAGGGGGAAAAGGAGAATGATAGACAACAGTAAATTCAAACTAACGAAGTTGAATTAGCTCCAGAAAGCTAAATTCTAATTATTTTGGAAGAGGATATCATAATTTTAACAATAGGTATGGAGAAAATTATGAATGATATAAAATTTTCATTATAAAAGACCACTGTGCCTGCGCCTTCAGAAATATTTCTAGAAAGAAGATTCTAATGATGAAAATTAATTTTGGGCAAATGTTATAAGTTCTAGTGCACTGAAAAGGGAATTTAAGTTTAAATTCTGAGGAATAAAATAAAAAAAATACTTAAGTGCTAAATAGTAAACATGGTGATAGTATTTTCCTAATAAGTAAATATAAATATAGTATTTGAAAGAAGGTGGATATTTGTATGAAAATTTATTTTATAATTTTCGAAAAATTGTGTAATGTATTGTAGTGTTCTAATTTCAATAAATGAGTTAAATCAGCCTCTTTTTCAGTTTTTATTTTAATTTAAATATCAACAGTGCTACGTTTCGTCTCTCATTTGAGACTTCTTTAGGTATAAAAATTTAGCTGTACATGGAACCTCACTCCATGACTTCGGCCAAGGAAGTCATGGAGTGATATTATTATTTTTATACCTGAAGAAGTCTCAAATCAGAGACGAAACGTAGTATTGTTTAATATTTAAATTAAAATAAAAACTGGAAAAGAGGCTGATTTAATTAATTTATTGTAATTTCAATTCCAATTATTTTGTAGCTGCCAACAGGTGCCGACTTAACTACAGTAATTAAATAATTAATTGATGTTTCATGGAAACACTAATGTCATTCAAATTAAACTACGGTATGAGAATATCTTAAAACTATCATGAACGCAAAGAGGACTTCACGGCTCACTTGAAGTAAAATTCACGGCGAAAGGGGGAATCTATCTTTGGGCATTGCGAAACTCACCCTTTCAGCATAGCATTATTGATAATGACAGCGTCTTCTTAGGTTAAGCCTTTATTTTATTTTTAAAAAATTGAATAAAAAGAAAATGTTTTAGGAAAGTTCTAAGGTAAATAATTGAATTATTACTCGTAATTAGTTAAGGCAACCCTTCAAACTTTTTTATCCGAGGGGGGAACATTTTAACGCAAGGCGATTTTGGCATGATGGGTTGGAAAGGGAATCTGTTGGTGAAAAAACATCTTGGAGAAAGTGAAAATAAGAGTTATGAATTATGGGGTGTTATCCTTCTATAACTACTCAAAAATAGATATTTTGTTAGGGTATTAGTTGTGCTATTGACAAACATTCAAATCTAAGAAAGACGGTAACTGAATCACAGACTGTGCTTTTGTAGGAAGTTTGCTCTCTTCATGCAACACGTCCCGTTGTAAAGAGAATCACTTTCTTCTTCAGCTGGTGTTTCTGAAGTAAACATTACATAAGTGATACGGAGGGATTTCCCTCGACAACGACAACGACGAAGCGGACGTCGCTTTCTAGAACTGGGAAGTTCCACCACATACTCCGACTCGGACACTTCAATTTAACTATGACGCCATTTTGCTATCGCTGCGGTCACACTTCGGTGCGGAAAAGATATCGAAGGGTGATGAACTGTGGAACAAAACTAAATCTGTAATTAATTCATGGTAATTGAATAATGGTCACCGCCAGAAAAAAAATTATTTTCAGCGGACCCTAAAACATCCGATTATGATTAAATCTTTCCAGACACGTGCTTGTCCTTCCTTCCATAAAGTCTTGAAACACTGAGCATATGAAAGGAACTAGATGTATCATTCGTCTCACTGTTCCAGTATCAAGTTCTGTTACTTCTTGACTCGATCTACTGTGTTTCAGAATTCCCTTTACAGACTTCTATGGACCGTAGTTGGAAGTTGGTAGAAACAATATCTACCCACATTACGTTTAAGAAGGTTCGTTCTGACATTCTGTAAAAAAGGAACAAACTCGTTGCCTTATAGAAATGAAACATATGATGGTATCCAAATTCCCTTTTCCTTCTTTTATTATTATTATTCAATCCATTAGTCCTCGGTTGAGGAAATAGGATACGTCAAATATAATATTACAAGAAATATACAAAATTTTACAACTAAGAATTGACAAGAAAGGAAAGATAAAATTCAATCTTCAATTTTCAGTCGACGGAGAAGGCAGCAGAGGATCGTGCGTAGGTTCCCGTCGAACATGAAAAAGAAAATAAGTCCAAAAGGTCATTTTCATGCAATACTATCTTCACGTTAACTGAGTCAAGAAAGTTCCCTGAACCGTAAGAGAGTCAAAAAAATTCCCTGTGCCTTTCATAGAAGCAAGTTCGACCGGTTACTTGTGATAAGTGAACAAATCGTGACAGAAAACAATTCTGTATACCCTAATGAATAAAACGTAAAACTTTCGTAATCGTAACACTCCGTGAAACAAAAGAAGATACTCCTTCCTTTTATAAAATTTAAATTTTTAAAAAATTTAAGCACTCGGTTATGTTAATATTCCAAAGTTTTTAAATAAGGATTTACAAGTTGCTCAACTTTTTTGATAGTGGGGGGGGGGGCATGAAGGTGATCCTGAAACAGGCAACTCCTCTTTAATAGCATACGAAGGCAATTGAAAACGGAGGAAGTGAGCAAGGTAGACAAGAATTAACTAGGGCCTCAGGGCTACACCCAAAAGAGATGCAGGAAAAACCCTAGGTAGGACGGACTATTGAGAAATATTCTCACACCCTTCCGAATGACGGGAGAGGAGTTTGCTGTGGGTTCGCAGCATTCCCTTTGTTTTAGGGAGGCAGTAGACCGACTGATCCAATGGAATCAGCGGACAGCTCTTACCGAATGGCCAAGGTCTGTGACCCCAATACATACACCTTCCACGGGAGATGAATGTGTCTGGGCATGCGATAACTTTGAAATCAGAGAGAGAGAGAACGAGGCATTCTCGAAGGTAAGCCCCATCATCACTCTGTAGAGAAATACCAGCTAGAAAAGCTGCAACGGGAATCCTTTTTTAGGACCATTAGGGTCATATTATTTTTGGTAACCGGCTACTTGAGGGTGATCCTGAAACAGGCAACTACCCTTTAATAGCACAGGAAGGGAATTTAAAAGGAGAGAATAATCCTTTCCGAGTCATTTTGCATTCTGAAAATTTTTAAACTACGAGAAGAACGACGCAACTCATCATGGAGAACAAATAAAAATTATATACCACCTCAGCAGTGATAAGATCTATTTCCCCTTGGAGTATTTAGTTCAATTTCTTCTTTGACAAAGTGATATTTTAATCTGCATATATCGTAGTATTTTCTTATTTTTTATTTCTATTTTTCTTCGTTGCTTCCTCAAAGAAATACGATAATGCCGATGAATTTCTCTCTGCGTTTACAGTCATTTATCTTCCATTCTAATTACATTTTCCAGTTTCCTCGCCTGCTTCTGGTGTAGGAACTTATTGTGGGTTTATGTTTCTTACTCTTGCCGTTTTATTTTCTTTCCTTAATGGCTTCGCCTAGGTTGACCACTGTTTCCTTTGCAGCACAATTATTAATTACAGATTGCATTGTCCTGTGTCCTCATTGCTCCGTGTTGGCACAGCCGCGGGCAGGCCTAGGAATGTGTCCCTTTCTGTGGGAACGTCTCACCATGACGCAAGACATGGCTGCTCCACTTTTCAGGACCCGAACGCGCGTGTGTTGGAGAGCATGTCCCACGGCCAGCTCTAATTAGTATTGTTCCATGGACAATGCTCGGATTAGCCTGATGGGCGTAATCTGGCTCCAACAACATTGTACCGTTGTACATCTAAGCCGAAAACGTATACACACGCACAACCTCACATCCGTCCCTGGCCGCTATTTCCAATCTCACAAACAACATGGTACACTTCGTACCAACGAAAGGGAAAAAAATGTTTACTCAACCAACCACAAACATCCAATTATGACGTACTCCCTTACTTCACTTCAACACAAAAAAAAATATTTTGAACTAAAAAATTAAATATACGTATTAACTAACTAACCGAGTCCCCGACGTTGCCCAAGTAATTATTTAAGTTTACCCGGAAAATTATTCAAAACAACTTAAATTTCCTGGTCATCACGTGACTCAACAAGCATAAAGATCGTTACTTATTAACACGTTAATTGGCTCACTCCAACCTACGCCGATTTGGGATTAGTTTCAAATTAACGGAGATGATGACCAGCACCTTTACAGAGTCAATAATTCTCCTCGTCCATAAATTAGCACTCTACCTTAAGAGACTAAATAATTACCACTGTTAAGAGAATGAGAAATATTTCTGGTGCTTCAAAAACTTTAAAAATTCTTTAAGTACCCTAAGAGAATCCAAAATACACGCGGAACATTAAAGAAGTTTAAAAAGAAGTCGCAGTAGCTTGTTATATATGGATTTTTCTAGAGGCGGAAAACCGGTGGAAAAACCGGAGGTTTGTTGACATTTTCAATTTTTTCCACATATATAGTGTATCGTTGTTATTAAAAATTATTTAATTCGATACTTTTACCAGTGACGAATGTCACTATGAATTGTAACTTTCATTTGAGCAATTACTAATATTTAAATTTACGTGATGCGAAAAATAAAAATAATTTATGTATAGATCAAATCGACGATCCAAAGAAGTTTATTATTTCTTACTGAGTTAGCTCCCTACCCTAATTACGGCGCGAAATGTTTATAGTTTAAAAAATATATGGTATTTTAGATCAAGAATATAGGTAACCCACGCTCACTTTTAGGAAATCTCGATGCGTGTATGGGACACGAAAACTTCTATGTAAAATGTTTTCCACTTTATATATATAACTATAATATATTTAAATAAATTAAAGATAATGTGTAGCTTCGGGCCCTAAGAAACGCATGTGCTAAATTTGGTCAAATTCGGGCGCCTATAGCTGGGACATACACAGACACTGACAAAGGTTTTTAGATATATACATAGCCCAACCTACCTGATGCAGGTTTGATTGTTTCAGTATTTCTCTCATGTAGCCTGTTACCACAAAAAATTTACATTAAGAATTTAGATACGTGTTCGATTCTATCCTCCAGCCATTCAGTGACTTTCCCTCTGAAACGAATTTAAGAGCTATTATATAGGATGAATTGTGCTTAGAGATGCGTTGTTACTAAATGCAAAATAAAGCAACTGCCGTGATTGTTAACTATTTAAATTTTAATATCAGTAAGCATATGTAAAAATTAAATTAGGTATTATTTTATACGACGGTGGCTTTTAGTAAAATTAGTTTGGTTTCAAAGAGATAATTTATTTATTCTATGTATCACGACACAATACAATGACATCGTATCCGAACCAATGGAATTCAGATATTATCTAATGATAGTGAGGATTTTCAGAGTATTATCAACTTTCACAACGTGGCGGTATGGAAGGGGGGGGGGGGAAGCAAACAAATATTACGTTTGTGTCCACATACAATAACGGGCTTCGGGAGTCGATTAATCCTCGGGATTAATATTATGCATATTAAAAGACCAGCGCATCCAATATATTAGCTCAAACTCGGGTAAATAAAACGAAATTTCGTAATAATTATTTCAGTTGCATTTTTTTTCGTTGAAATATTGTGTCCATATAAATCAAATTCTTTTGAGAGAGTAGCATTCCATACTATTTTTTAATGTTCAAAATAACGAATTTCAGTTTTATGATGCTAAAAGTATTCTTCAGAATGTGTAAAGTCGTAAATATGTTGCTCATTTTTTTCCGGCTTTGTTTTGTAAAAATCAATACAATGTAAATGCATTATATAACATCAAATTCTACAATAAAACCGATACATTACTATTGTACTAACGTATTCTGTCATCTATATTTTTTTACTTAGGCAAAGGTCCAGGTGAAGGAACCGTTAAGTTAGTATTGCCGGATGCTCATACAGACTTCATTTTTGCAGTTGTGGGAGAAGAGTTTGGCTCTTTCTCTTGTTTTTTTTAGTTTTAGCGTTATTCGCAATTTTAGTTTTGCACTTTAATATAATCGATAATAAAATAAAATACAATATAGTGCAAGGTATTGTTGAAAATTTTTTCTGTATAAATAAATTTATTTGTATTTTATTACACCAAGATAACCGTTTTTCCTCCAATTCTATCTCCTTGACCAGAGAGAAGAAGGTATACCTTAGTTCAGAAACAGACAGACTTCAAGACCGCGATCTAAACTTAAAACGATCTTCGAATTATTGGCGGAGAACCGAACGCTAATTTCAGTTTGAAGTAGGACGAGAGATACACGCCGTGTGTTCAATTGGAACACTCACTTGGGTGCTTTCTATTTTTAGTTAGCGTGCCGTTACTCACCTTGGCGATGGGATCGTGAGGAAAAGACACGCCTTGGCGATCTAACTTGACGATTCCCGAGCACGGTCAGACATTTGGATGGACAGGGTCGGCAGAGGAGAGGAAAAGGTCACTCTCACTTTCACGTGAACAACAACAAAGGTGGCCGAATCACTTTTTCCCGCTTCCCCTTCTGTAATCATAATATATTTATTCCCGTCAACCGTTTTACTCAATATGTGAAAATTCAGATATATCTTCAGTAGTATTTTTACAGATTGAAACATTACACGTGGCATTATTTGAGATTGATTTTGAATCATTCTTAAAACATTTGTCTTTTAATTTCTTATATGTAATTACCTACGTTCACGGCATTAGCAAATTTAGGAAAAGCCATTGAGAATGTAAACTGAAGCCAAGATATTGAAAAGGACGGGAAGAAGAGTTATCCATAGCCTCCACAGAAGCAGTAATTAGAATTGAAGGGCAAGAAAAGAAAACAGAAATCAAGAAAGGAGTAAGACAAGGATGTAGACTTCAACTCTTTAAGTTATATGTATAGAACAGGCGATGAAGAAAGTTAAAAAGGAATATGGAAAAGGAACCATACTGCGAGGAGAAGAAATAAAAACCCTACGGTTTGGCGCTGATATTAACGTATTAGGGGAGTCAGAAGAAACCTTGTAAACCATAATAAATTACATGAACGTGGATGAGGATTATGAAAAGAAAAGTTTGGTGACGGGAGTTTAATTACTAATTACGATTAAATTTTACTATAGTATTGCTATTAAGCCCCATGTTGGGTAACAATTTAATTTTTAAGTCATAAAGTGCTATATTTATGAACTGTTTCAAAGAGAACAGAAAAGATTTGATTCTGAATTTAATAACAATAAAATTTAAACAAGAGAATTGAATTAAATGATACAATAATAAATTTATATTGAGATATTAAAAAATCAGGGTCACCTGTGGGGTGAACGAAAAGGAAGCAACGTAATTTATGACAAATAGAGTCTGGCAATGTGAGCTGTATAAAACCAAAATTAACTATACCCGCAAAGACTGCAGCTGCATTGCTTGACGGTCTTTTGCTCTGGTCTTCTCCGTTCTCTTTTGGAGGCTGTCTGTAAAGGGGTTGATCTCACTGCATCGCGGACGGCTTGGGCCAAAAATAAGTACCGAAACGTTGTTTTTTTGTTCAAATTGATAAAAATATAGTCTGAAAGTGGGAGGAAATTTTGCTTATTTCAAAATCAGACGTAAAATAAAACTTAGATTTAAAACTGTTCAGTGAGCTTATTTACAAGACTACTACTTTTACTTACATAAATTCATACAATATAAAGTGCTTCAATGTAATTTATAATTCAATATGTTTCATTTCTTATATTATTCTCCGTGTAAATAAGTTGGAGAGACTGCATGCGTGTGTGTGTTTGTGAATACAATTTTGATATACTTATCTTCTGGCTTGTCCAAAATATACTTTGTATGGTAAATAGATCAATAAAGAAATACAATATAAAAAAAGTACGGAAATCTCACCCTCCAGATCCAAAAATGTTTTAAGTAGCACTCTGTCAAATCTGACAGAACCGCAAAGCGAATAAAACTCCCTTTAACTGCGTCTCTCTCAATAAAACCGGGAAACTGTGCAGTTAAATTTAATTAGTTTTATTATATATAATGTCAAGGTAAAGTAGTTTCGGAGACCGCTGCCTGTCGTAACCGAGCGAGCTGAAGCAGTGATAACTTTCACGGCGAAAGCGCGTCGTTCCGTTCACACACACTGAGCACAGACAGCACTGCCAATTAAAACTAGACAGCTCAAAATTTGGCACGAGGAACCACTTACCACTTGCCAGGTTGCTGTACCGGCATTACCGTCAGAAAGCAACATTTAACTATGACAAGCCAAAATAAATTGCAAAGGACTTAACTAGCAAAGATCTGTAACTTTCTTACAAATAAGTCGACAACAGTTTCAACGTTTTAAAAAATTGCTTTTATCAAAAGCAGTGACTCGTTCTCTTGGATTCTACGGATCATAAGTCAATTTTTAACTTATTTTTACAGGAGCAGGCATTCTTTTAAATGGCAAACAAACTCTTAATAGCTGCCATACTGCAGTCAACCAATACCTATCTCACAATTATTCCAAATCCTTTTTTAAAAATTTTTTATCATCACACCAACTCAAAGGTAATAAACCTGCGACTGTGCACGATTAGGGAAACTTATATCCATGTAGGGGAATCATAGTATGGTTTCTCAAACAACGTAAATGTCAAAGCCCATGGCAGGATTCGAACCCGGAATCTCTGTGGTGTGAGGCTACGAAGTTAGCCACTAGACCACAGGAAGTCAGCTAACATGTTTGACAACATGTCATTTGCATAATGTTTAGACTGGTACATTAAGCATATTTTTCATATTGTTTAAAAAATTAATATAGAAGTGAAGAACTAAAACAAAAAAAACTAGGTTGTTTAAACACACCAGATTGCACCATTGTAACATCAATAATAACTAGGTTGGCTTTCATACTTCCACTATTGTTAGAACCTTACCACTTCTGCAAAACCAGAATTCTAGTCACTGGGAAATCAACAGATAATGCTAATTATTTATTGGAGATAAAAAAAATTAAGGATAAAAAAAATTAAGGATAAAAAACAAGCATCAGTTTCATATTATTTTTATTGCAACTTTTTACAATCAATAGTTTAAAATATCAATTGGCACAGTGAATACTTATTTTAACTGTGTACAAGTAACAAATGAAATAGTTAACAATTGTGAGAAGTTTTTCAAACTACTTTTAACAAAACAGTGCAATTTCAAATTTGTATTACATAAACTTTTCATCCAGTAACAACAGAGTTTAAAACACTGTTTTCATAATAAAAAATATAAACTATGCAATGAAAACAATTATATCAAGTGAACACTTTTCACCATTTGAATTATTCAATGTAGAAATTACAAGGTACAAACGTTAAGGCACTTAGTTTCTCCATATGATGAAATATGAGTGTAAAAAGAGAAGTGGTGAGCTCCATATAAAGGTACACTACATCCTTTCCAGATAAACAAAACCCTTGCATTAAAAATAAATACTACATTCCAAATATGTTATTCAAACATACATATGTTAAAATTTTTTAAATTAAAATGTTCCAAACAATCTGTGGTGATTTTTCCATTTCACATTAAAATAACAAATTTAAATTTACAAAACAAGAACTATTATAAAGAAACTTGGAGTAGAATAATAATGCACAGGTTAGTCTACTTCTTTGAAAACTTCATAATTATCAGGAAACCTTAAAAATATTTTTAAAAAATGCACATACTTAGTCTTATAAATTAATAAGGTGTAAGAGATTATAAATAATTTTGATTGATTTGAATGGCCCAAGACAAAAAAATAGACTGACGTGTATCAATGTTCTTTACAAGGGATAAGTTTATCTTCAGGACATAGATTCAAGTCCATTTTTTAACATTATGAAATACAATAAATTAACTACATTTTAAACAAATACTAGCTCTTATATAATAATTCTCATCATGGCTGGGAAAGAGACAGAAAATAGAATATATATATTCCTGTCAGTCATGGCTACAATGGTACATAAATTTCAATTAATGGTAAGTCAACAGCTCTCTGAATCTCTTTCCCAGCCAAATGGTTTTATAACAACAAATTTAATAGAAAAGAGAGACACAAAATAGCCACAAGCTTGAGTTCAAAAATTTACATTTTTGTATTTCCTGCCACTCAAAGTCAAAAAACAATTTAAAGGCTGCCCCCTCCCCCCCTGAAAATATTCGGCACCACCGGGACCTGAACCCAGACCATCACAGAACCTCTGATATAGCCACCTGATTAAACTGGAAGTAGAGCGGGGGTACCTGCCAACTTTACACTTTAGGGTAAGCCACCAAATATCTCTTTTTTTCCAATCCTTATTAATTGCTTCAATTAGTCTGACAATGTCATTTGTTGACATAAAAATTTGAGTCAAAATAGTTAATATTGATATGATTGATTAGTAAGGTTTTCCCTGAGAGTGGACAGGTATCACCATGTCACATAGAATATGTATTTATAATACTTGGCGGAGTTACCCTTCACCTTCAAGATATATATAGTCTATTATTCCTCATGCTATTTCAATTTGAAAGACTGCAGTCAGCAATGTGAGGCACATCATGTATCTCTCCAAAGGAGTATGGGTAGCTCTTCCAAAAATATGAATTACAAGTAAATGAACTTCACTCTCAGTAGTGGCATATCCATCTCATTTTTTCTCTCTCTTTATTTATTTATTTCCTATCCCTGTTAATTTATTACATAAAATTCATTATACTTAATTATTTATGCAAAAATATAGAACTAAATGGTGCCCTTTCCTTTGGACACCTAAAATAACAGATCTGGTAATATACTCGATTAGTCTACCATGTGATAATATTTTATTTTCAGAAGAAATTAGTAATGTCTAAAAAAATTTTCAGTTGTTATAAAAATATATATTAGAATGAGTAAATGTAAGTTATGAATTCTATAAATTTGAAGTAACCATAATTGAAAGAGTATGATCACATTTGTAGCAAATCTTGGAACTGAGTTAAAAATTATTTTTCATGCCCAGCATAACAATGCAAAATTTCCTCTATGATGTAGAAAGTTTTATATAGTTTTAAAAAAATTAACCTCTGAATCTGAATACAACTAATTTTAAACAAAAATACAATCATTTCTTATATTTAATCAATTAAACTGATTGTATTGCTTTTAAGAGCTTGTATACTACAATATCCACTTCAGTCAACGGTATGCAATAACTTACACATTAAAAGAGCAAAGGCACTATACAATTTATGAGAATTAGATGAATAATTATCAAAGTGTACCGAGACTAAACGTCTTCCCAAAGGCCAAGGTTAAAAGAAATTTTAATCAGTAACAACTTGTAGAATATAGTTTTTAAGGAAATAATTTTTTGTAAAAATATTTATATTCTTTACATTGCACATTAATTAATATGAAACCTGGCCACTGTTTCTTTGGTTGTTTTCATTTCTATATTGGGCTTAAAAGGGAAAAATATAGTCCCATATTTTCATTCAACACATATAATAGAAATGTCTTAATTGATATTCAGTAACAATAATTAAGAGCTTTAGAGATCAGTTAAGATAACATCTCAAATTGAATGCATATAAGACTAATAAAATAAGAAATTTGGACTGTTACCAGAAAAACAATGGAACCACAACACACTGATTTGTTGTTAGTAAAAATTACAAATAGACTCTAAATACACTTTTATAACCTAACATATTCAATGCTATAATATAATAACTAAAACTGTGAAATTTGTGACTTTATAGGAAAGATTCAATTATAACTGCTTTATGCAATCCAATTTATGTAAACAATATTTGAAATACAGATATTTTAAATTTATAATGTCGATTTGGTGCCACAAGAAAATAATGAAGCAAATAATTTAAATTAATAAATATGAATTCTCTATGGAAAACAACAGTGTAATTGAATTATTCAATTACTGAAAACAGTAATGTACTAAATAGAGAAGTGTACCTCAAATGCAAGACTGTAAACTATTAATAGTGACCATATTTTAAGCAAAAATAAACTAGTAAAATAGCTCCCAGAATAGTAACTGTTACCTAAATATCACATAACTCCAAACTTAATTTGGATACCTATATAAAAGTGCATTGCAATTAGCAAAATATTGCTAAAAGACACCACTATAACAGCTATAATGTCTCAAAAATTAGAATTTGTGACCTGTGTAAATCGCTGCTAGTAACGAACTACCAAAATCAACCTAATATGAATAAATTGGCACAAAATAACAAACTTAGCTTCAACTGATTAAAGATCCAATTGTGAGTTAAAACATTAGTTGATATAAACTGAGTTAAGAAATTTTACAAAATATAACAACATAAAAGGCACTTACAAGCACTTAAATATATATAAGCTATATCAAAAATAGTTTTTGCTTTTGCGAGGCATTTTAACATTGCAAGTGATGTTTGAAAAAGCTAATATGAATACCAAATTCTATATATTCATCAAATTCTGATGTTGAATAAATTGGGTATTAAAGTTAATTTTAACAATTAACAAAACACTCAAAATTGAAAATGTGTTCAACACAAATTTGAAGTAAGAGTTAAATTTCTGAACTCTCTAAAACATTTAAAAAAATTAATTCTGGTACTGGCACAATGAAACGCCATACCATTTTTGACAAATCAAAATTGCGGTGTTCTGAAACTGAATAAGGCCTAAAAATTTACATTTGTCACCGTATGAAAAATATACAGATTAATTAAAATGTGTATTATACTGGTGGCTATGAAATTAGGAAACCAATGGAATAAGATGATGCAAGTTATAGCTGCCAATACAACAAAAGATTTTAAATTGTCATAAATTACCAGTCAATCACTTACGATGTAAGAACTAAATAGACAAATAGTGTCATTTGTTTAAGAAGTACATTTCTAAATAAGTATTAACATATATATGCTGCTATAAAGTGGTATAGATTTCATCATACCTTCCGACTCACCAAATAACAAAATACATATAAAAACCATCAACATTTCTTCTTTTAACAGAATTTATCAGCAAAATGTTAAAGTATAAGCCTTCACATTACATCCTGCAATAACAAGAACACCTTTTACACTTTCTTATTCAAACTTTGTAATAAAATTCATACTCTCTCATCAGAGAAGAGTATTATTGTGACACTCAAACTTGCTTACAATACAGCCATAATTAAGACAACTAGTCATCAGATCTAATGTCATTTGCTGTGTAGCTATCACAGAAAGAGGAGGTTCGCCAAGCGATTATTAAGGAACTGCTCAGTTGTAAAAGGTTTAACTTCCATAGGAAGTGAATGTGTTACACTAAATTCAGTGTACAAGGATACTAGATTGATGTATTCTATACAATAGCTGTGATGTAAATGAATAGTTGAAAGGTGGTGGGTGTCAGTCTGTTGTGTCAGGGCTTTCGCTGTAAGTTCCTCCAATTCCTCCATCATCACTTTCACCTTTAAGCCTTGACATTCTGTGAGTAGCATCTGAGCGATCAGCACTTTGGAACATTCTGTGCTCCCGCCTCCACTTCAATATTGCCTTCCACACTCTCAGCTCCACTCCACCCCTGAACAGTAGAAGAATGTATGTTTAAAAATTTCATAGGTAAACAAATCAATTTGCAATAATAATTGCAAGTCCAGGTCTGCTAATAAATAATTGCTATTATTATTTCTAGATACAGTAGACAAAATAAAATGACGACTTAAAATTAGGTATATCGGAAGCTAAAAAACTGATAGAGCTGATAAATAAACTCCAATTTTTCTATCCTCATGGGACTCAATTTTAACATTCTGATTTCCTATCATACTAAATCCAAGTATTACAGCACTAAACTTGTCCACCATTTGCAGATTGTTTTGTAACCACATATGTAAGTTAAGCTTACCTCAAACAAAGCCTCCGAAGGTCTGCTCTAGTGAGATACAACAAGACATCATCCAAGCAGTACTCTTCTGCAAGAAACTGTAACACACAAGCAAAGGTCTGACTATAGGAAAATACTATAGAATTAATAGAATTTTTTAAGGAATGTGTTTTTCCTTCTACTGTATACAGTAATATAAATGGGGGAAAACCAGTTTTTCAGGTAAAAAAGGAACTGACATTAAACTTTGACCCAAAATTCAAGCAACATTAAAGCAATATTGCTGAGCTTCAGATAAATATGGTAGAACTATTTTAACAAATAGCTTCTATTACAAAACAAGATTATATAAATTAATTTAATATAAATTGAAGGCAAAGTCAAAATACATATTCAGTTACAAATTTGTAACTTCTTACCCTATCTATAGAAGAATGATCTAGCTTCAAATTTTGTAACCACTCAATGAGTTTGTTGTCAGCAGAGCTATCAGTCACACTAATTTGTGGCAAACTGCCGATCGATGGATTACTGGAATCAGAATTGCCGGATTTGTGAGACCCGTAACTGGAAAGATATGGAAATGCAATTATAAACACAAATTATTTACCATAATCAGTAAAGGGCATTGTTTATATCTTCAAAGCCATTTCAAATAATATTTTTTTGAACCTCAAAACATAATACATCTAATTTCACATTTTTACCCTGTATCCGGACGAGATCTACAATTGCAAGTCAGGAAGCCCAATTGTTGTACAGTCTGTGCCAAAAGTGCCATATGTAATTTGTGCTCCTCCAGTCCTTGCTTAAGCATTGTCTGGTATGCTCTCTGACTCTCCAGGAGCTCCTGCAGTAGTCGTGCATTCTCAGTCCTCACAGAAGTAAGCTGCTCCCGGTACTCCAGACGAAACTTAGAAGTGTTAGGAAAACTGTCTACAGTCTTCTGTGACTTCACAGAATTTACTGTTGACATCCCAGATGTGGAGCTCTCCTCAGGTCCATCAGTAATAGTCTGGTCTCTGTGGTCTTGACCAGCCAAATTTGCCCCAAGTTCTAAGAGACAATTTAACCAAAAATTAATGAGCATGTTACTCCAAATGGAAGGAAAATCAAATAAATAACACCATTCAACACTAAAATGAAAGTAAATAAATAAGCTAACAATTTTGTAAATTACCTGGAGACATTACAGTAATTGCAGCCTGCACCGCATTACGAACCAGATTGTCTAGAGCAAACATCCAATGGGGTTTAATACTATGAAGGCGAAGAACAACATTAACCTGTTTAAACAAAATAAAAGTACCAACTCCTGTTTAGTCACTTGTGAAAATATGCACATCAATATGAAGATTTATTATAAAAAATTAATTTTTTATATAAATATACACAATAATTGAAACACGAACTACTTACTGCATCTTGTATGAGGTAAAGTGAAAAGTGCAGATGGTTGATGGCATCTGCATCAAAATCCAATTCTTCCTTCAATGTATGAATTGCATTTTCAAGTACATCTTTATTTTGTTCTGAAATGAAGTCTCGCAGGCTACGGATCATGGTAACAAGTTGTGACTGCAAACAACAAAATCACACTATCAATACTGATACTAAACCTCTGGATATCAACAATAAACTGAATATAATAAATTAACTAGATGTTAAACATCTTATAATCTTCAAATATGATGATAAAATGTTGTAGAAATTTAATAAAAAGTCTGTTTGTCTGTGAAATGGGTCACTAGTAAATTAATAAAATAAAATGTATTTTGTATAATGAACACAGTATTTTTTTAAAAAATTTAATAGAGTTCTATTTACTGTACCATGTTCAGCACTGTAACTCCAAGGTCCCTGTGAATGCTCCCCATCCAAACCTCGCATATCTTCTGTTCATCTTGACTGATGACTCGGGACAGGGTCATACGTCTCTGTGAGTCCTTCTTCAATAAATAGAAACCATCCTGCTCAGATGCTTCCCCCAATCCTAGAGTTCCCATTCCTTTAGCACCAGGGCCTATGTCCACCTCAGGAGAAAGCAAGCCACCTGATGAGCTGCGTCGATTCATGTTCAAAGTTCCATCTTGGTCTGTCTCAAATGTTGGAGTGCTGAGACTGTAGACATGATTCATTTGTCAAATATATATATCCATAATGCAATGGCACTGGCAATTAGCAATAAATGTTGTCTAAATAAAGAGTTCGTAACCAATATTATATGATCAATTTTTCTTGTCAGTATAATTAAAAAATATACCAATTTACAATTCCCAATGGTCCTGTTAGAAAACATCTCATAAGAAAATGATTACAGTGACAAGTAACATAATCCACTCACGATTTCCATCTAAGTTATAGAATTTGCAAATTAAAAGTGAGAAAATTGTAACAAATAAGAATAATTTTGAAGTTTCTCCTCTGAAAGAAACTTCTAGCAATCAGTGTTTCATTCGATGTATCTAATCTATTTTAAAACTTGAATATATAAATAGTCACAATATTTGACTGTTTGAGAATAAATAAATAATATAATAATCTATTCATCAGAATATAAATATATATGTATATCACTCGAAATGTCTGCCTAACATTCTGTTGCATCCAAAAATTGAAATAACTTCAAACCTTACATGGCACCTGCCAAAAGGCAGATAGAAAGTTGATAACTTACCTGAGGTTCACAAATGGCAAACACAATGTAGGATTTGAAGTTCTTAAATTTTCGGCTAGCCAATCACTGGAAATTTCTTCCTAACTTCCTCCGAAAAATTACAGAAATTCAAACCTGCCATCTGTCAACCTCAGGTAAGTCACCTACTTTCTATCACTCTTTTCTGTCCTAATTAATGGTTTAAATAATAATTTAAATTAATAATTAATTTAATTTTAAAGTAATGTTCATTGAGTATAATTTAACCCCATTTAGTATAAAATACCACAAAAACAGCTAATAATGGTGTCAAATTCCAAGTTAAAGAAGTCTCTGAATTTATTTATAACATTCAACATACCACAAAGTTGTATTTTACCACCTATGAGTGGTGGTGAAGAAAAGTTCTGTGTACAATGAACAATGCATGGATGAATTTTGAAATAATATGTACACACATTAGTTTCCACCCCTTGGGGGTGACTGAGCTGGATATTTTAAAATGAGCAAAGGCAGACAATATTTCCTTATAAATTGTTTATGGGTCCAAAGAAATTAATAATGTTTCTCCCATTGTTTGTGTATAATTTAAATCTGAGATTCAACCCCATAGTGGGATGGTGAAGGTGAAATACAATAACTTGTAATCAGCCAAGATTCATTTCTACTTTGCAGTTATCAAGGTTGCTGAATTTAATTCAGACATTCAACGTAAGTTGTACTTCAGTACCAGGGGAAGTGGTGAAATGCAATAACACAAACACAACTGAGATTGGAATCTATTCCAAGGTTATGGAAGTCACTGATAATTCAATTCTGTACCGGGCTTTTTTAAATAAATACCCGGATAACACTAGGGACCCAGCCAGTTATGAATAAAACATTCTCAAGTTTCCAACCCGATTAAATATAGACCATAATGCAAAATTTCCATGGCATGTGCTTTTATTGAATAGACTTGTGTTAATATCTTAAATCAGCAACTGCTACAACAACCAAAAGTACAGATGACTAATCAATAAGACAGTAGCCATAGGTATTCATAAGCATAAAGGCATGACTTGAAAACTGTAACTACTAAAAGTTCCCAACAAGTAACTGCTATTCACCTGACAATCAGCAGAGCAGGAAATGAAAATGTTAAGTAATAATAATTACTTTATTTATTCAATAAATTAACTGAGAAGTCAAAACTTCCAAAATTGTAGACAATAAATTAATACTACTCACATGTTTGTAAAAAATGCTTCATCAATTTAATCATACAAAATTACTTACACCACACTGAACTTAAAAATATTGCAGATAAAATAATTTATTTTTACTTAACTATCATTCAACTACATTCAATACAAGGTTATCATACTGCAAATCCAAATAAGTCTTCTACATTAATATGACTGTATTACTATGTTAAATAGCATTACAGCTAATCAAATGACACCTCTATAAAAATGAAAACTTCAACAGATATAGCATTGTGTGTAAATGTGCCATAGTAGCCATTTTGAGACATAGATGTTCTTTGACAAAGCTTCAGATCAGACACAAGTTGCAACACATTATTAGTACACAAATGTTAAGTGCCTATTAAACTAGAGTTAATTTAATGTTCTCACTGCTTTTTAAAAGACTCATGCAATTCATGAACTTAAATTATGGCATGCATCACCATTTTTATTCCTAATAAGGTAGTAAGAATCTATAATAATTTATACTATTAATAATGAAATTATCATTTCTGTACATCCATTTTTTGTTAAAATGAATTATAATGAATCATACACACACACAATCATAAAAGATTAGGGTAGTAGAGATATTTATTGTTTTAATAGTAAAAATATTTATGTAGGTCATTTACAAGGGATTTTTAAAAATAAAATTAGTGAGTGTAAAGCAAATCATTTACAACCACAACAAAACCAAAAAAAATATAGTGTTTTACCTGGAAAAGGATAGAGCTGCAGGCATGCTGATTGGGGTGAGCAGTGTAGGGCCCCTTGATTTCACAGGGTTCGACTTAGTATTGAAGCCACTACAGCACATGAAGAAGGTAGGACCAAACAAATGCATCAATCAGCAATTGGGTTTGCCAAATTCAAAAGTACCCATTCATTAAAAACAAAGCTTGATATTAATTATCATATTAGTCACACTTAAACTCACTACACACATTGTTAAGGAAAAGGAATGAATAAATAACAATTCTACCACAAAATGAACAATTGTAAAAATGAAATATAATAAATAAATCTAATTAAAAAACATAAAAGACAAATATTACAGTAAATGACACAAAGGGGATTTTGGTTCCAAACTAAGGCAAAACAAAATTAATTAAACTATCTACACCAGGCCTGCACAACATATACCCCACATGCGGCCTGTGAAGACTTTGGTGAAAATGTATAGTATTATAAATTAAAAATCCTGTGCATATGTATTTTCAGTCAATATAACTTACTGATCATCAACTGAGAAAAGTTGATTGTAATATGCTTGTGATTATCTAACAAGCATGTGGTGGTATTGTACCGAGTATTCTAAAGCCATTCTAGCAATTAATAGTAAGGGACAGGCCCTGGATAGCTCTACAGAAAGGTATTGTTTAAGTTCTTTATGCTTACAGTTAGCGCCAGACATTTTAAATAATGAAAATTAATATTTGTTCACAACTCCCATGATTGAGTGATGAACATTTAGAAGACATCTTGAGAGCAGCTACTTCCAATACATCCCCTGAATACGACAAACTTGTTAAAGTAAACAATGCAATGGGTCACATTAACTTTTTTCCACCAAAGTATCAAAAAGTATTCTTTAATAGATCCCCCCTCCCCCCAATCCTATTTTCTACTTACCCACACAGAATTTACACGAAGTATTACAACTTGTCTTACATTTTGAGTTGTGCAGGCCTGATCTACACGATTACACTACTCTGTATCAAAAGAATTTATTTTCCCATTTTTTATAATACCCCACCTATTTTTATAAGATTTTTTAAGCTAGAGACCAGAACTAATAAAAATACTCTGAGAAACCCACAAATTATGACAGACTAAATACTGCACCTTCCCTCAATTAAAAATGGTACAAGTGTTAACTAATTTAATGTTCTCACATTCCAAGGAGAAAATTAAAATCAAAATTACAAATGTATCAGATGTAATACACATTCAATTTGCATATTTGAACAAGCATAGTTCACACAGACAGGCTTTTTTCTGTTTGTTGCCATACTAATTACAATGTAAATCATATATTTATACATGCAAGTGAAATAGAATAAATAAAAATTGGTACAAAAAAGTAGAAAAATCACCTAATGGTAACAAATGCAATAATCAAAAACCTGAACCCTTATGGAAAAACCAATTGGCAACTAAATTTATGTTAATGTTCATGACTATATCTACATTACCTTTCACAGAACACATTTCTAAACACAAAAGTTTTCCAATATTTTAGCAACATTGAGAGACTAAGTATGCAGAAAAAAAAATCCAAAAATTTTATATGAAAAGACAATGATAATTAAGAAAAATGATTTTACTGTTTGATAGACTTTCATAGGATTAGTAAGTAACATACTGTAAGTGAATAAAAATATATTATTCACTCTGGAAAGGCCTATATATGAAAACAATTGCAACTGTTGATAATTGCGAGGACAAAGTCAATCAAATATTATTGGGTTACTCCCATTTTCAGAAGATTCATCAATGAATGAAACATTTCTTAGAATAAAGCAAACATAATATTTGAAATTAATTATTATTATTATGGACAACTATTAAGTGTGTTCAGTGTGCTAATGTTTACTACAACAACAATATGTTTACAAGTTGAAAACATACCAGCTGTACTTAAATACCCTGTCATGCACATCAAGATGCATATAATAAGGAAAAACCTTCATTTCGGCTTATGGCTCTGTGCTCCTACCACCAGTGATGGCAGATCTGCATTGTGTTCTTAAGACAACCACAAGACAGAAACACAGAAGTGCTGTGTGGTCTAGGATGATATCATATCATATGAACTTCCTTTCCAGATACAGAGATGGTTGTGTCCCACATTTTCTACTAAGAAACTTACAGAATACTTAAACTTCACAATGTCTAACCACATAAGATTTAAGGAATTCATAGACATCTTCAGATATAGTTTTGTTAATAATTTCAGGAACTTAGATGAACATTTAAAAAAAAATACTAATTCTGGTGAGGTTGCTGTAATTATTACAGGTAAAAACAAATGCATTGAGGGTAAAAGATAAAGAATACTAATGATATACAATTTCAAAAACAATTAGAATATAATTTGTTAAGATACTACCAAACTGAATGAAACTGAAAAAGTGAACATAAGCAAAGCAGTAGTGAAAACTAATTATTCTTCTAAAAAAACACAGGCACAGACAATTGGTCTCACAAACAAGCAGAGGATAATACACAAATCAAACAAATGGAAGTACTATTTATTATTAACCAAATCAGTTTTCTTTTACCAGAAACTGTAGCTATTGATATAAAAGTAAAAGGTAATCAAAAATTTCTTTGAATGTAGAAAGAGTTTAACATTATGTTACCTGAACATATTTATATATTATAAATATGTGTGTGTACCTTTTTTAGGCAATATATCAAAAACTAATATAAAAAGAACATACTTGTCGGGAAGGAGAAGATTTAGTTCACCACTTAAAACAATAATATGACAAAATATGCTAGGAATAATGTTTGGCACGCTGTAACTAAAATGGCACATATAACATAGTTAATATCATACACGAGTCACAAAAGTAAACGAAAAACAAGACATGTTGATTAACAAGATAGAATATCTTACCCATCTTCTGGTGAAGTTTGTCCAATAGTTGCACTATGTTGTCCATTTCCAGACTTTTCCATTTTAGTGGTAACCCTGTCTGCAGGAACGGAAATGCTGCGGTTGAATTCTTGAGTAGTAGTCAAGCGAGAGCTCTTCTTTTTGCTGAAATTTTTTTAAAAATTCGTAAGTTTATCAAGTGAATTTGGTAATTCCACAAAGATCTGTGAACAATAATATTCAAAATAACTATCTAATATATGCACTAAATATTTTCAGTTTAGTTTTTTTTAATTTTTTTAATTACACAATGTGTAAAATATACGGTGAGGTTCTACTACACAATTATCAATCTATTCATTAAATTTTTCATTCATTTTTAAATGTAAGCCTTACTCTGTAAGAAACAAGTCATCCAACAATTCCGCAGCTGATGCTCTTTGGTCAGGGTCAGGTTCAAAGCAACGGAGAATAAAATTCTTGGCCTTCTCAGAAAGCTCTGTTGGAATTTCAGGATGTATTTTGTAATATCCTACCTAAATTTTATAAAGCACAATTTAAAATAAAAATGGATATAGTACAGAAAATTTAATAGTTCAGTAAGAATAATATTAAATTATCTTAATTAAACATACTAACTTGGAACTTATTTATAAAACTGTTACCATACCTTGAAAACAGCAGCTTGAGGCGAACCTAATTCTATGAAAGGTGGTTTGCCTGTTGCCATTTCAACAACTGTGCAACCCAAGGACCAGATATCAGCCTGTAAACAAGACAATGCAGAAATATTAATAATCTTGCAATTATTAGACATGGATTGCTTTTATTAATACAGTTTTGAAGTTAGTAAAAAAACAATCTTGTTATTCTTATGCAAATATATTCTTTATTTTAAACAATGCATAGAACAAAAATCAAAATGAGCTGTCAATGCACGATTATAATTTGATATTTGAAAATTTAGATAAAAGCCTTACATTGTATGGAATTGCATAGCAAGTAATATTTACAGGCAGAACAGCTAGCATACAAAATTAAGATTATCAGGCTTTCATGAGGTAACAAGAAGACAATTCATGTATAAGCACTTACAGGTGCACCATATCCCCTTTGTCCCTTGTCTATCACTTCTGGGGCCATGTACTGCAGTGTTCCAGCAAAGGTCTCTGTGCTGGAAGCAAGTCCAGCAAGGCGTTTTGAGGTTCCAAAGTCAGAAATTTTTACTACACCACTGTATGTATTAACCAACACATTGTCACCTAACAAAATAAAGCAAACAGTTAAGACACCTAAAAATTATTTCAATTCTGTGAAAATATGGATGGTTATTATTTCAAGTAATACACGGAAATTTGTAAATTATTTAACAAATATTATTGTTTTGAATTTTACTATTTCTATATGCCTTAAAAGGAATTCCTTAAAGACATATTTCCCATTTAGTTCAATTTTTTATACACAAATTATATTAAATGGTAAAAAGATCTAAAAGTCAGAATAATTATTACATTTATTGACATCAGTTCATAACATGACATTTTGTTCCATAATTTGAGACTTCATCTGGTGTTTAAACATTGGAAACAAATGTATACTGAAAGTAATTAACATTAACAGATTTTGTTTTTAAGAGCTAACCAAGTCCTACCTTTGATATCCCTGTGGACAATTTTCTGATCGTGTAGATATTTGAGCCCTTCCAATATTTGCTTTGTATAGTAAGCAATAGTAGATTCATATTCCTTCAAGGGGCCCCACTTAGAGCTCAGTAAGGCTGATAAACTGCCTGAAATAGAACTTAAATTATAAGACTAAAAGAGATGTATTTCAATTCTTTGGACACATTGCTCAATCCTATTATTAAATTTCAGTATACAAACAAAAATACAAGCATATTTGTGATAATCCATGTTTTTTATAGAGTAAAAAGGGTTCTACTTAATTATGCAAATTTAAATAAGTAATAGCCAAGCAGTTACAGTATATAGAAGTTAATATTTTATTAAAATAAAAATTTTAATAAAACCAAACAAATTAATTAAGGAGGAAGTAAGAATTATAGTATTAACAATTGAATTATAAAATAATTCACTCCGATGCTAAGAAAATGCAGAGGAACATTTTTAAGGCATAGTAAAGTATTCAAATATAGAATTATAAATATTTTTGTTAATAATAATAATTTGCCATTTACCTCCAGGAACTTGCTCCATAAAAATTTTAAAATATCCATCTTCAGAAACTGACCCTAAATATTGCACAATATTTCGATGGCGAAGTTGAGAATGTAACTTAATTTCTTCATGTAAAGGTTGCACATCACTGAAATAAAATGCACATAAATTTAACAGTGGTTTGTTTTATGAAATATATAGATGAAAATCCAAAATTGGAGTAATTTATCTGAAATATACCTCAGATACAGTGGAAAACATTACAGTTACATTTATCAGAGCTCAAAAATTGTTATTAACGACTCTCAGTCATACTTTTAGGTAGTTAAAAAATCAGTACAAGCATTTAATCAAAAATAAAAGAAAACTTTGAAATCAACAAAACAAAATTGAATCTGAATTACAATCATTTGGATTATAATATTGGATGCTTTAGCAATTTATTAAACATACATAATCAATGCAAATCAAATTTAAATTCTATTCTTTTTCTGATTTGAAACAGAATTACAAGTCAGTCATCCTGCCACATAGTAAGATCATATGAAGATTTTAAGGACATAAATCATCTTCATCAGGACAGACCACAGCTGACATCGCTAGTCAATGGTTAAAGTTTACTATTTTACTGTAAATAAATACATTGTATATACTCATTGAAACCCAATAAGTTTTTTTGATTCAAAGAACTGAATAAATCAATGTTAACTTCAATGTTTGTTGGCTTACCCTTTATTTTTTTCAGGTATCTCTTTAATAGCTATTCTCACTTGTGTAATCAAATCTCTTGCTGCATATACAACTCCAAACGTCCCCTTTCCAAGTAAAACTCTTTTCCCTTGTTCATCTTGCTCATATTCGAACTGTAGCAGAATATATTTTTATATCATCAAGTGTATTTTTACAGTTACAAATTTGTAGATGTGAAAATATTCAAAATATTTCTTTAAAATATAATACTGATAAATAAGAATTTTGAGAGATATTATGTAGCCAACTCTCAAGATTTTCCAAATACCACAATGACAAATTTTTTATATAATGTAAAATTTCATACTCTCAAAAAACTCAATCCACATTGAAAGTGTTGATTGGCTTATTTAAATGTTTAATATAATAAAATGTTAAGAGTTAATTATGAAAAACAAGAAAAATATTGTTTGCACGATTTTGTACCTTCATCTGATCTTCAGCTTGGTCTATGTCTAAATCCATAACCATTCCTTCTTGATCTAATGTCATCTCTATAATAAGATCATAGAACCTCTGCCGGCACAAAGCAGATGGGAAGTACATCTGGAAGTCATCGGAGTTCTGATGTACATACAGGAAAAGGCATCTGTCATCACGTTTTGATAAACTGAAAATGGTATCAAATGTGATCAAATATTATTTTTGTTTGTACAAACTGTGCAGCTACTTTTAAATGGGAAATGAAAAAGATCTAATATTTTTATGCCATACCTACCTTACACTTTTGATCTGACTTGCAACAAACAGCCATTGGTGAACTTTGCGACATTTTCCTTTCATGCTGTCAAGACACATGTTCCATATCTCTATTGATTTCTCTTCTGCGCCAAGATTAACATTCACATAACTTGGCATGAATATCTTGTCTGGTTCTAAAACCAACATCTAACAAACCAATAAGCATCTGTTATTTAAAAGACTTGAATTATGACAGTTATTATTTTAACAATTCGACGAACTTTAAAAGGAAAAGTAAGAGAGGATATCCAACTTAAATTTTATAAGACAATGGCTGCTCCAACTTTGTTATATGGAAATGAATAAAAAAATTATAGGAGTAAGATACAAGCATCAAAAATGAGATTTCTTAGTTCTGTGAAAGGATACTCCCGGAGCGATAAAATAAGAAATGAAGAAATAAGGAAGCGGCTAGATATATTCACACTGAATGATAGAATTTACCAAAATAGAGCAAATTGGAAAAGCCGCGTTTTCAGATTGGATGACAATAGAATACCAAAGCTTGCCCTTCAATACCATTCTATTGGAAAAAGGGATGTCGGTCGTCCTAGAAAGAGATGGAATGAAGATTGAGGTCGGAACAGGCAATAGCCTAATCCATGAAGAGGAAGTAAGTAAGTATTTTTTTGACTGCACAAACAGTTATTTAAAAATACTGATTATAAAATATTCATAAATACTTGGATAAAAAATAATTTTTAACTGGCAACTTCAGGGATATAATTTCACATCAAATTAACAGAAACTAATAGTGCATCTAAAATAGTTTAGTTAAAAGAAACATTCATTTTAAGCATGGTGGGTGACTTAAATTTTAAAGAAAAAAAAGCTGCTTTATGCCGAACTAAATTAATGCTGAAATTGTACAAGATTAAATAATGAATATAAATTTTGAAACTTAATTTACTTACTGGAAATCTAATAATATCTCCAACTTCTGATTTAATTGCTTCAACAAAATATTCCATCCAAAATCCAAACACTTGCTGCTCAGGAGATACTTCTGCATCTTCATTTTTTACTCTAAATCTATCAATTAATGATATGTTTCCAATAGTAGATTTCAAGTGCCTGTAGAATAATAGAAAAATAGAAACACATTAAACCAATATTAATAAATTGAAGTTAATTAATAATGCTTTATTTTATTATGGATGTATATGCAGCATTTATTTAATACTTTGACAAAATTATAATTAAAATAAATAAAAATATGACCAAAAAGTCAGCATATAAATATATCACTATTTATATTTCAGCCGTAACAGTCGCCGGAGATGGTCCATGCGCGGCACTAAATTCTTCATATCAAGGTTTTAAGCCTGAGGAAGTCTCAAAATAGAGATGAAACATTTCTTTATGTGAATACATAGTGATATATTTATATGCTGAATTTTTGTCCGTCTTTTTATTTAATGTAAATTTTAAAGTCAGAAAACAATTATGTATAATTAAAATCATTAAATGATTATGAAAAGAAAGAAAAAAGGTCCTGTTCAAGCAATACAATATACTAGCAATGATGACAATGTTTTCTTACCAATTTGGTGGCTTCAAATTAAACATGCATTCAGCTGCCTGTATAGCTTTGGTGTAATCTTCTGCTAAAACACTTATTTCAAAGAATGTTGCAACATCCCAATATTCTGTCAGGGATGACAAACTTCCTTTCTTCCCAATCAAATTATTAAGAACCATACCTAAATTGATCAGTATAAGTATATCGGCAAGTATTACATACATTTTAAATGACCAAACTTCTGGAACTCTTACCTATATGCTGAAGTTCTTCAGATTTTGAAAACTCATTACCAGCAATAACCAAAAGAGTAGCCAAGTTTATTCCTGCATACTCATTTGGCTGCACTTCAAACCCTTTACGATACCAATGAATTGCATTCATCAAACTTTCTTTATCTTGGTGCTGGGATTCTACAAATTTATCTTTATAAATCCTGCCACATAAACACACAATATCTGGTACATGGTTTTCCTTCTTTTCTAGAGCCTTCTCAATAATGTGGCACGCCTTTTCACGATCACCTTCTTTGTTGCGCCTGAGAAAAAAGAAAAAATCAACAATTGACACATCCTAATTTAGACTCAAACAAATGATCTTATTTTATGTCAAAATTACAAATAAAAGAGGTACAGTTCTCTACTTTTCTAACAAAATAATCTTTTAAACAGTATAGAACTAAACGAAAAGAAAATTGCTACAGAAGGAGATTTACCTGTTTAAAGCAAATGCATAAAGATTTACAATAGCTGTTGTATTGATGTAATTCTTTTTTGTTGGAATTGTTCGAAGATCATCGACTAATTGGACCATAGCATCATAGTCCTGTATTTCCCTGAATGAAAGTAAAACATTGTAAAGAACTTCTCCTGAAAGAACATTTGGATCATCCAGGCGCTTCCTCATGTTGTGAAGAGTTTTGGACAACTCTTCACCTGTCAAAGACTCCCTTGCTTTCCGAAGATCTGCTAAAAATTTTTCCTTCATATGTGCCCTATAAATAATTGATTTTAAAAGTGTAATGAGAACAAACTTCATTAAAAAGTTGCATTATCCTACAACTTATTGCTGTGACACAAAGTAAGTAACAAAACAAATTTATATACATATTTTTGGTGAAATAAATTAAAGAGAAGTAAGTATTACAGTATTACAATATAAACCAATGATAGCCACACTAGCCAGATTAGGTTTATTAACAAGTAAATACTCACTTTCTTCTTAAGTTGATTGGCAATAGTGTTTAAGACATTTGGTGTAAAGACTATATCCCTTTGACAGTATTTTGTACAAATAATGCTGTTAAAATTGAATTGTTTTTTAGTATAATGGGATGAATATGGCAGTATAAGCTACCGAAAGCTTCCAATTAAAAAATGACTTCTTAAAACAATGACCGCCAAGGGGATTTTTATTATCCATTTATCATTAACATTAAAGTCAAACAAACCAATACATTTACTTATTCTAAGAATGTGATATTGTTAGAAAAAGTCTCCTGTTACCAATTATCTAAGAAGGAAAAAATGATTCGGAAGAAAACTAAGAAACTCACTTTGACTGAACTTCAACATCCTGAAGAAGTTTTTTTAGTTTGATTGTTAGGTGCTGTTTAGGGTCTAATACTCCTTCTTCACCTGTCAGTCTAGCTGCAGCAGGATTTGTTGTCACACATGTACCACAATCCAGAAGACGGTATGATACAAAAATATAGCTGCCACATGATATCTAGAAAAGAATCAACATTTTTAGCAGTTCAAGGGGAATATTAACAATTTTGAAAATAATATTCAAAATTAACAAGCCAATGCTTTGTTTGAATGAGTATTGTAATGGGTATAAATATTAAAGTCTGCACATCTTTACATAAAATTTATTAAACAGCATTGTTTCCAGTCAATTCTTTTGTTGCAGTATTAAATTAATCAGAATAACTGAAAAAAGAATATGAATCATGAAAAATTATTTCAAACCTTAAGCCTCAATGTGGTTTCTGTGTCAGTGTCATTATATAGTAGAATGTTTTCCTTCATCCCAAAGCTTTCCCGAACTCCGAGATGATAAAACAAGGAACTTTGTTGGAGCTGCACAGACAAATCTACCACAGCCACATCAGCATTGTAAAATGTATCAAGAACATTTGTTTCACCAAAGTCTAGCTTTTCAAACTGAAATAAAATCACAAATATATAAAAATCCATTCATTGGTTTGATTTTGATAAATGTTATAGATACAAAATGGACACATTAATTTAACTAAATAATTTAATACTTTTGATTTCAGAGAATTACCTGTATATGACTCATGGTGGCATTTACGAGTACACAGGCTTGTCGCACCTCCTCAAGTGCTCGTTTCCTGTGTTGCAAGTGGTCAGGAGTGTGAAGATCAATAACACACACAACATCCATGCGAGGTCGCTGGATCTGGGATTGTGAAGTAACTGTGGTATGAACTGACAGATCACTGTGGCTACCAATACTGTCTGTTACACTGCGACAATCTGCTGTAATTTAATATAAACTGTGAAGTTCAAGAAGATAATATAGCAGAAAAGAGAATCAAGTTGAAAAAATTATTGTAAATAATATTAATAAATGTTCACATCTGTTTTATATACCAATAGAATTAATGAAAAGGACCTTAAAAAGACAGAAGCTTTTTATTACATATCCATGTAAACCAACATTTTAGTGCCTGTTCCATCTTCAACCTTTTTTTGAATTGTTGATTTATTAATTTTTTTGAGATTAGAATTTTTAACCTTGAGAAGGATACAAATAGGTACCAAAATGTCAGTTTACATGAATATGTAATAAAAAGCTTCTGTTTGTTAAAAGTCCTTTTCATTAATTTATTTTAAATTATTGTAATGATTAAAATAATTATAAGTCTCATTAAATAATTAATTATAGCACAGTAAATCTTGTAACGAGGCACAGAAAAAAGGACAGTTGGATAGTGAAGATTATACAGTGTGATTCGCTACCAGACCAACAAACTTGCAGGGAGTGTATGGGGTACAGCGACAACTCAGAACCACATAGGAAGACAGGGTCGCAAATGTTGTAGTTGTGGGCTATAGTGCAAAGAAGCAGAGAAAAAGAACAGAAATAGCAACACGTTAATGGGACAGAAAACATTATATCGATATGTTGTTACAACAGGGGTTTGTAATTACAACCAGAAGTCGAAGGCAGGCCTGACAACAGCGCTGTAGCCAGGAGGATATGACATGCCAGAAATCTTCCAAAATCTTCCCCCTACGAGTTTTGTCAGTCTGATAGCAAGTCACCCTGTATTATTATTCCCACAGTTTATACTCAGGGAAAACCTTTAGAAAATTTATGTTACGTGCCAATGCATACTATTATCTTTAAAGATAATTTAAATTATTGTATTTGCAATCAAATAAGATCAAATTACATATGAATTCAGATAAACTAATCCAATAATATTTACCGGTAACAATAGAACTAACTCTAAATTTTCTCTTTGGGCATATTTTTAAAATTACATGTTGCAAGAGGTGCATTGCTAACATAACTTTCAATAAACATGAACTTATTTTGACAAAAAAATCCAAAATTAAGCCCCATTATAAACTTGTGTTTAAATATAGTAATTTATTTCTAACATACAGAAGTCAACATACAACTATATTGATAAATAAAACAATTTCAAAAGCAAATATAATACATCCATTAATGGCAAAGGCAACCACTGATTTATTTATAAACTGTTTACTTATCTCTGAAAGAAAAGATAGATTTGTTTTCAATATTGTACTAACAACTGAATTTACATCAGTACTTTTTTTTAATAGTGGAATAATAT
Source organism: Eucriotettix oculatus (assembly GCA_034510155.1). Classification (NCBI taxonomy): domain Eukaryota; kingdom Metazoa; phylum Arthropoda; class Insecta; order Orthoptera; family Tetrigidae; genus Eucriotettix; species Eucriotettix oculatus. The sequence goes on from CM067382.1 coordinate 40,186,430, forward strand.
TCTACTATATTTGTGCATTGAATCCTATGCTGAAAAAAAGTGTTTCTACCTAGTCCCCCAGCATCGTGCAACTGTGACGACATATGTTTTTGGCATAGGCAACATCGGCAAGGGTTAATAAAATAAAATAAATATAATTATTTTTAATGGAGACATTGTTAAAATATTATAAGCGAATTTCATGCAAAGGTAAGAGTGAGAAATTTTGGTTTCATATTTTTAATTCCAAAAGGGATATGTTTCATAACTTTACATAATTTTTCCTTGAATTATCTTCTCATAAGACTTGGTAAGTTCAGCCAATGTTAAGGTCAAAATTTAGTTGAAATTAATTTCATTACATCCAACAGTGTCAATAATAAATACAAATTTTATTCTAACCTGCAGGCTCCAAGTCACTTGTAGTTGGCATTCTTTATAATAAGATACATAAATGCATAATAAATTATTAAATTCACATGCCAAGAGTTACATAAAGCTAGATGTTCACATAAGCAAATATCTTCCCAATATCAAAGCATGGAAGAAACAAGTCCTTTAATTCTGAAAATAAGATACAAATTTTGTTAATAATTTGACAGAAGATACAGATGAGAATATAAATATAAGCACAAGAACAAATGTTATTTGCACAGCAAGCTTACTCTTGGCAGCTGTTATTATTAAAGCACAATAAACAGGAGTGGACACAAATAGAATTGTTACAAACCAACTGAAAAGTTAAGTGTACCAAGGAGCAAATTAAAATTGCAAAGTGAGAGACAAAGTAGTAACAGAATCACACACACGCAAGTGATAGTCACTCGGAAACAAGTAGAACCAATGAATGCAATAACACTAATGGTAAAATACAGCAATCTTTCATTTAACAGAAAATTATAATAAACTGAATTACTAGAAAAAGTAATGTTGGTCATGAATACTTTGAGAAAATTAAAATAAAAAGTTTATTATTACAGATATTTTTCTATTAGTGATTAGTTTACTTCTAAAGCATGTCTAAAGTGTTACATTTGTATTTTTAAATGACTATATGTCTTCTTTTTATTGTCCAAAATATTCGTAAGATTAACAGAATTAAGTAATACTAAAAGACGAATTTCAAGAACGTTCATTAAAATATTATTCCAGAATATGTGACTGTCACTGAAGTAAAACAATTCTCTACCCATTTAGAATATAGATTTGAATAAAAGGAAAATAAAGATGTCAAAACATTGTAAAATAACAAAAATTTAACAAGGCTAGAAACTAGGGTCTTTCATCATCATACATTCTAGTTACCAATATTTGTTATACTTTTCATGTTTTAGTTAATTCACTACAGTACCGATTAGACAGGGAAAGGACCCTACATTTTGCGATTTAGAAAGTGAGAGTGAAACTGTACCTAAGGAAGTATCATTGAACTCATTATTTAGGTACACAAAATAAATTCTAATTCACAAGTTAGTTGAAATATTTTTGTACTAAAGTAATAGCTAACTTCCAACAAAAATCCATTTACTTAGCAGTACATTACAATGAGCATATTATTATTTTAGTTGTAGCAGAACATACAAAATGAAGCAGAGAAGGTGAAGTTATAACATTACTTTCCATTGGTTATCCTGGTTCATAATTTTTTTGTTGCATATGAATTTTTTATATACCATATAATACTGTGACTACTCTTAATTGTAAGTCAATAAATAAATACAAAGCAATTATAAATATAGCTATAGAGACTGTTATGGTACGAATGTAAAGCAGAAACAGACTTAAACTAGTATGACAGGTATAAATTATTTGTAAATGTATATAATGATGAAAAAAACATGTGATAAAGACACAGTGCGTCAAAACTCAAAAATATATCACAAATAAATGTTTGAGACTGTTTCTTATTTAAATTTGTAAGTAAAATTATATATATTATCAGCTGCAAAAATTAGTTGTCATGTATTGTAAGTGATTAAAAGTTAAATAAAACAAACCTGCTGACATGTTCAGTCAATAAATTGAAATAAAAGTAGACAAATATGATGTACTCGGAAACGACAGCTATGCAAACACAAACCGCTGAACTTCGGCGATTACTGAATGACAACAGATGTGCGTAATAAATATACAACGCTGCATTCCCCTAGGTTAAAGTCAAGGCCGATGACTTTTAAAGGCACATAATATCCCTTCACTAATTCTAGATATTCTTAGATGTTGTTTCGTAAAAAAAAAATTCACTCGGGATTTCACAAGAAAGTTGATAAGGGAGTAATTTTAATCCATGTTGACAATAATCCCAAGCTCACATGCACACACAGAGTAACATTTGATCGGACGCTAAGTATTTACATCCCACGATAGTCGCAGACTACAAGCCAACTACCAAGCAGTGCGTCACTTAAGACCAGGGCAGCCAACATCCGCAGCGTTCCTGGTACTAACAATCGCTTATGCCTGATAACAGTTGGAAATAATCTTCCAAGAAATTTGCTGAAACGGCGATGTAGATGGATCTGAACTCAACGTTCTTGACAATTGAATTTTCATTAGTTATTATCTTTTACACAAAACCAAGTTTCGAAAGCAGTGAATGGTCAATGTCCTTTCTTGTTAGGAACATAAATAAAATGTCACTAAACTAAGAATGTCAACTCTATACAGTAGGAATGTAAATTATTAACGTCGATATACAGAATATAGAAGTTTTCTTTACTGTTCACGTAGACCTTTAGAGTTATTTATTTCAGGAGACGTAAATAGCTACAAAAACTTTAATATAATGATTTGGCCCTGAGCTTATTTAATCACCGCTGCTCTATCAATACCCAAGATGACTTTGAGTATTTGTAATCTTCAGTGACATCCTGAAACCAAAAACCGGAGCTTTGAAGTACGAAAATCGGTCGGCCAAATTAATTTCATCTACACTTTTCAAAAGTTAGAAACGTTGAACCTCCACGATACTCGAACCTGTCCAGCCAAAATGCTGAACTGTTAAATGGTTCTTCCGAAATTTCATTGGAGGAAAGGATCAGCGTTGTCAGATAGTGTTGGCAGCAATGAGCCTGTTAATGAGAATACGAACAAGTTTCCTGCCATTGAATTTGAATTGACTCAAGGTCTCTGACACGCATTAAGGTCCCTTCTTGGCAATTAATCTGAATTAAATGGGATTACGGCACACGAAGCGGAGTGCAGGTTTATTTTATTTCAGTTTGTGGGGCATCAATGAACTTTTTTTTATGGATGAGCGACTTGAAATGCTATCGTTCGCTTCCGTCATGGCCAATTTATTTCTGCACGGCGAATCAGCAGGAATGCGTCAACGTGGCCTTGGCACAGGACTGAATGGATGAATCACTCCTACGCCACCATTGACGGGCTGATCAAGCGCTAAGTTGAAAAGGTACGGGGTTTCCTGGGAAGTCTTCAAACTGGATTGAATCACAGGAGTCTCCATCTCAAAGGAGCCCAACTACTTCTCTCATTTTCCAATTTTAATTTTTCCTGTACTGTTACAAGCAATCATGATGGCAATCTCTGTGTTCAATTTTTATTTCTTTGGATTTTTTCTTCCATATTAATTTTAAAACTGACAGACTGAACTGAGGACATAAGAGATGTTTCATGGTTGCGAAGCCTGACAATAATTACTATATGATTTCTATATATGCCTCTTTGAGGCAGTGAAATCTAAATTGTAATGAAACAGACAAAACGATGGCACACATTTTCTTAAAAATTGATGTCAATAGCTTACAAAGTTTAATGAACTTTTATTTATTTATGCAGTTTAATGAAGCAATTGAATCATAAAATATCGAGGAGAATTCTAAATTGCTTGGAATCAGACCTCTCCGCAAAAAAAAATACATTAGACTAAATTTGACATTTACTGAGCTTTTAGTGCACTTCACTAAAATCACTGGCGAGTGAAATATATTCATTCCATAATTTGTCGAACGTTAAAATATCTGCTACATTTATGAATTGTAAAAGTTAGTTAGAACTCTATCAGAAAACTGCGTTCCACTAACTTGATGGAAAAAAAATTAAATAAAAAGACGGCCAATAAGTCATCATATAAAAAATTTCTTTATGTATATGTTCAGGAGACAATTTGCAAGGTAGAGTAAATTATCTATGATAAAGTTATGTAAAAATGTGAGTCTTTAATTTCTAAATTTAATAGTTTTTTTCGTAAACGATATAATATAATGATTGACATTAAGTTCAAATTATTGATGGCAAGTATTTAAAACTTATAATCAGAAAACTATGTTTGAAAAAATAAAACTGTTTATTTTGTCTGTTTCTGTATAACAAAAGCCGAGAGAAATTCTTTTCGATCTGTTGTCTGAATCTGGAAAAGATTTGTTTTTATACGGAATTCGATTGTCTGAGTAAAAAAGGAGGAAGAGGAACCAAGAAAAGTCGGGATAAAACGAAGAACATAGAGAACGACAAGAGAGATAGAGTCAACAATAAAGAAGTGCAGCTAGAATAGACGAAGAAACTAGAAATACAGACCAAATAGATTAGGTTTCATGAATTGAAGGAGACAGTGCCGAAGAAATAAATCGTCCAGAAGAATAATTAAATAATAGGGGTAAAAAAAACTAGACATTGCGTCATTCCATGTCAGTTGTTTTCGTAGTTCCGAAGAATCCTGCCGGGATAAATAAAGTAGGTACGGTATTCAAATTTTGTAATTCGTATCTCTACATAACTACATAGGATTTACAGTTTTGTAGACTGCCGCCAAAGTGAAGAACGCCAAAAGTAATCTTTTTGAGAGGGATAAATCGTTTATAGAGACACCAGATATCGTTTTCTAATTGGCACCATTAGAAAGACCGTAATATAAAACGTATGTTTCGTTACGAAAAAATAATAATTTTTTCGCCTTTTTTGTGGGCCCATGTTGGCCAGGGTGATATTTGTTTAAATATTTATTATTAATTTCGTAATATTTGTATACGGTTTATAGTAGAAAAGAATTTTCAGAGTCTGTCCTCTAATATCTGCCACAATATGGCATTTTTGAAACGACGAACCACAGGCTTCGACGAAAAAGTCCGTATCTCAGCCAGAAATGCATATTTCGAACTGAAATTTTGCACATGTCCATCTAAGGCTTCATGGTACAAACAGTCCAAATTTGATCAAAATTGGAAAAGGTTGCGCGGGTCCCCCCTCGGCCACTTGACTTGGAATTCCCCAATTTTGTCACTCAATCATAAGCCATCAAACATCACGCAGCCTTAGACAATCATCCAAACCCACTATTAGACAAACGTCTAGAACCAGTGACCAATAAAAGACTCAAAAAGGTGTGGCCTAGTGAACTGTTTTAAGAAAACTAGTCATTGGTTATTTAAATTCTACAGGCGATATCATTCGACATCTCCCTGATAATATTATTGGATACCAATACAATTAGTGGCCTTCAGCACTTTAGCTTAAATAATTGTTTATTATTCTGATTGCTAAACGTGTTGTGGAATTCAGTCTGATGCAACCTTCCATGCTAACCTATCTTAAACAAGCCTTTTCATTTCTACATGGATACCACATCCTACATCCTTGACCTCCATCTTCTATGCTTACTCCACACACTTTCCTATAATGCTAATTTTACAACATCCTCGTGTCTCAAAATGTGAGCTATTCCTTCTGTTGGTGAAAGTCCTCTAAATTTTTCTCCCTTCCCCTATTCTGCTTAGAACTTCCTGGTAAGTTACTCTAACCATCTGATTTTCAGCATTCTCCTATAGCACCACAAGGTTTCTATTCTTTGCCTACCATCAAAGTTTCGCACCCATATAACGACACACTCCATACGAACATTCTTAGAATTGATTTCCTAATACACTTATATTACACGTAAGTAAATTCCTCGTTTTTGCGAAAGCTTTCCCTGCCTTTATTATCCTACACTCCATGTCTACTATACTTCTCCCATCCCTAGTTATTATGCTGCCCAAGTAGCAGAATTCCTTAACTTCCTTCGAAATATCCCTGCCCAATCTATCACCTTTGTTATTCCACTTTTTCCCATACTACATTCTATTAATACTCGTATTGAACTCTTTCTCCAGAACCACGTTCATGTCATTTATTATGGTTTCTAAGTCTTCTGCTGACTCTCCTATTACAGCAATATAATCAGCAAAACGTAGTGTTTTTATTTCTTCTCCTGGCGTATGTTATTCCCGTGGAAGATAACACTAATGCGGAGAGAGTTGAGATTGAAATTTTTTTCTTCTTCCATTCTTATCACAATTTATTTAGCAATGATTCCGTTTCCAACGGAATATGGAAAATGAATCATTGCTAAATAAATTATGATAAAAAAATAAGAAGAAGAGAAAACTCAATCACAATTCTATCCACATTAGTGTTATCTTCCAAGGGGATATCACTGGACGAGGCACCGTTTGAAAATTAGGCACACAGTAGATAAAAAGTATGTAAAAGGAAATTTGATTGAGTTCTTTTTAAAATTTTGTTTTCAGTAACATTTACAAAGAATGCAGACGTTTTTATTCTATCTATATTTATTTTATTCAAGTAACAAAACATGAGTTAACTGTTGACAGTTTAACAGTTTCAGTAATAATAAGTCAGTCGAGAAATGAAATTTATCATTCTACGTTTCTTCATGAATATTCTGAATGTGTTGATCTAACTTTCTGATTTACACGTTGAAATTTCTTACATGATGATGGAGTCCAATAATGGACCACAGGACGAATCAATATGTGCGGGCAATAATTAGTTCTTTTGGAAAATAAATCATTATTTACTTCAACATTTGAACAACAGTTCGCCTGAAGAAGCGTGTTCTATTTCTCCCTGTATGCGGTCTGCACTCGTACGAAACAAAAAAAGAATCAGTTCCTTGCGTCTTCGTTCCAAGAAAAACGAGCAGGAGGGACGTGCAAAGATAAGCGCAGCCTTGTGGTCGCATTTCGCTGGCACTACTTATTATTGCTCAAACAAAACACTGTGACTGCTCGTGAAAGATTAAAAAAATTGAGGCAATTCTGTGGGCAACTAAAATTACGGTAGATATGACAACTGGACAGGGAAGAGACGTGAGTGAATTATTTATCGATTTCCAACAACCGCCTCCTCATTTGGCAAAGCTGCATGTTCGAAGAAAAAATGTTTTACGTCAGAAAAAGTTGACAATGAAATAGCCGATGATGCGTTAAGTTTCTGAAATTTCTGTTGGTCTCGGACGTGAAAATTAGAAGTTTAAATAAAATTATACACAAAAATGCAACTGTTAAAAATTATATACCTAACTACCATAATTTTCTGCTGCTTGTGTTATAATGCTTTAACATCAGATTGGGGAATTTATTTAAGTAGTTTTATTTTGAGGACAATTTTTCAGAAATCCCCACTATACGGAATGTCACTGACGGTAATGCTTTATTTGTCTATTACACGTGGAGAAAATATTTCTCAGTGAACGTTTAATCACAACACGTGTATTAATAATATATCACTATCATGCATTTACAATGTTTTTCCGTACAGATGATTTCACACAAGGTATAAAAAAAGCTGCGTTTATGAAACGCATTTGTATGTATCAATAATTTGTTACCGTCCTATTTTAATAATTATTTAGCTTATGTTAGAAGTAACGTAGAATAAGCATAACTAGAGCTAGGTTATATTTAAAACAAAATAGCATATTTATTAGAGGCATAAAAGAATTTAACGACTTATCAATAGGATTTAGGGAATGTAAGAGAGTTCGCAAATTTAAGGATTGTTTATTTAAACATTTGAGCTTTGAAATGTGAAATGTAGTAGTGAGTGCGCATTACTTTTATAAATACATTTGTTGCTATTATTTAAAATAAATTGAACCTTAACAAATAAAAAATATTTGTACTTTAATCCTAAAAATAATTTTAAGTAGATATCAAGCAAAATATGTACACGAAAATGTAAATTATGTGGTTGACATGGTTTATTTGAAGGAATTCGTTTTGATTTTTAGTGTCATTGCAAAATAATACACTCTCGAATCATGTGTAAATTTCACGTATTGTGTTAAAACGAAATGTCAACAAACGTTCTTATTTACGTCAGTTACGAAATAATAAAAGTGACTTTGCAGACAAGTTTAATTATTTAAATTAGAGAATAACGATGATTCGTGACGTTACGACCACGGTGTGAGTTCAAGTGTTTTTTGTTGCCTCGGACTAAATTTCTGTGTTTTATTTCAACTTGCTATGTGTTTTTAATGAAAGGATATTAAAATAAAACCCTGGATAATGTGAGAATATTTACTGAAACGTCGTTATTCTATAATTTAAATAAATATATAAATGGCAAAATATCCAAAATTACTTTATTAAATGTAGACAAATTTGGATTTATCAAAGGACGAAAAATATGCTCTCAATGTCACAATTGTAACAAAGTCATTCCAGAAAATTCATTATACAACAAGATGATGTCAATGATGTAAATATTTTAAAATAATAAATGAAAATGGAAATGCCATTCATTTGGAAGCCGACAAAAAACAAAGATGATCTAGTTTCGTTTTTCCGTAGAAAACTGAAGCCAATTTTTAGCGAGACTATTTTTATAAAATCCAATCAAGGACGAGCTACTTCAAAACTGAAACTCACCTATGAAGAAGGCGCGTTGTTAAACGCCACGGAGTTGCCTTGAAGAAGTGGACGTGCCATAATTCTAGAATGCCGACACAAGATCACCGGAGGGACTGACGCTGTCCTTCCTGTCGTGACTGATATTCTGGAGTTGGGATGACGTCAACTTCTATGATTCCGCTATCAACTCCTTTTACTGATAACAAGGCGCGTGGTTATGAGAAATCCCAACCGGATAGCCATCCCCGATGCAGAGAAGAGTGAGAAAGAAATTTAAAATCTCAGTGATGTATTGGTAAGTTTAAATCAAAAATAAAATTTGAACTTCACAAACTTCGTCGATATAATTTTACGGAATAGAATTCTCTGAGTAGAATACATCCGAAAGTTTAGCAGTTAGGTAGGATTTTTTTTGGGAAGGACTACAACATGTAATGGTTGAATTGTTGGGAGGGTTAAGGTTTTTAAATGAATTAATAATAAATATATCATTTACAAAAAGGTTTGATTTAATAAATTAAAAAAACAATTACAATTTCGTGGTCGTTAAAAAGTTCGACTAGCTCAGTTTTGTTACTGCAAGGTACTCTGAATCTATTTACAGGGTCATGATTATTGTGGAGCTAGAATTTGTCACACGTATCTTGTAATTGATACACTTGACTTGTATGAATCGGCATCCTGGTTGTTGGTGGGTGTTTTGCAGAACTTTAACTTTGGTGTCGTTTCCTCCTTCCTTCCTGTCTAGCGACCAGGGATTAAGGGGAAGGGAAGAACCTCGGATATTGTTCACAGATCTGGATTACGAGACAGGCAAAGTACTCAATCTTCTCTGATGGCTTGACCAACAACTGCTCGTTCATCCGCGTCAACTATCTAAATATTTATCCACCATTAAGCAGTCCACTCCTCAACTCCACTCTACTTCTCTCCACTCGAGTCTGCACAACTCTCCTTCTCTCATCTCAAGTTTCAATCAAACTAATCGTTTTCATCCTCCTAACTGGTATGACGGTCCTCTTTCATTCCACATGAAATGGAGGGTGTCCATACCCTTTTACTCCTAGATTAAACCAACTTGCGGTTTGTGCGTCATTACGCCGGATGAGACTGTCTTGAAATTTTCCTTGTGGGTCCCACAGCCGGAAATATAAAAATCTATGGATACGCTGTTAATCATCACGCCGGATTTTCACATATCCTCACCAATACCCCTTACGACGGTCTCCCGCAACTGTTATAGACTATATGCATGGCCGGTTTCCATCTTTTAAACATGAAATTATTAACTTATTTGATACTCCATAATACATTACAAAGTTTTAAAAATATTTGACACAGGGATTTCGGCAGAGGAAATGACTTGACTTTTAAATTGATGGATCGAATTGAAAACATAAACGGTTAACTGCCATTTTATTTTTTAATTAGTAATATGCAACTGGATTGAAGTGCATGAAAATTTATCACCCAAAAATCATTTTTTAATGGTAATTATGATGTGAAGCTTTTTATACTCGCTGTTATATCTTTATATGGAGAGGAAATTTATATCCATAAAGAAGGGTCATTTTGCAAATCTGTCTAAAGAAGTTTCTTAATCCGACGTACATATTCTAGTTTCAAATTAATTTTAAGTAAAAAAACGGACCGTTTGGATCAATTTAGAAAATATTTTCTTATATTAGCATGTTCATTGGTGGGTTTTATACCCGATGAAGAAATATATCTGTCATAGGTAATAATAATGCTTTAATTTACTAAAATATTATTTAAGTAATGGATACTTTATTAATAGTAATAAATATGTAAAAAATGTTTTCTTAAGTCCAGTGGAATGCTTGAGGACACGGATCTATAAGGACTACCGAACTAACACGCACTCTCGTTTTCTGGTTTTTCGTAGATATTCGCAATCTGATTACAACATTATTTCACGTAATCAAGTGAAGAAGAGGGTCTCAAGTATTTCTCTTTCATTGATACCGTGTATATTTTCGCAACCACTCGTGCATTAATTTAAGGTACAAAATGGATTTTCATTGGACTCGGTAAGTTAAACGTGACATCGTCAGGTGGTCTTACGTAATACAAGCTCTCATAAAGTAGGCGGGTCTGGACAAGATCAACGTTTCAAAAAATGTAACAGTCTCGCGGTTGTTTTGATACACGAAGACTGATAAGAGATTATGTTCGATTTCGAAATACTGAGGGGAATATTAATGAGTTGGGAAAGACGAGCACTAGCTAAGTTCGGTTAGATTCACAACACACATACTACGGATAGGTTTAAGTTGAATTTACTTATACTTACAAATGAAGGAGGGTGACGATCGTTATGAAGCTAAAGATCCTTCTATAACTAATACATTGTCCATTCAAACTATCTTAGATTTTCATTGTATTAAAATTATAAAAATTTAAGATAATATGGAAACAAAAATCTTCCTTAAAATGTTATAAATATATCAAAAAATTTCAGGAAAATAATTAAATTGAATCCATCAACTGACAGACAAAGTACAAAAGTTTTTTTTTGGGTCGAACAGCGTTTCTTTGTCACCATATTTTGGGGTTCTCCCGTAAAGTGTTAAATATGAAATTTTATATGAAAGAGAATTAACATCTTTTCATCATTTTCCGAGAAGTCCCATATTTGATAAAGGAAGGGTCGGTCAACTACAAGTAAATAAAATTTTTGTATTTGTTAGTAAATTTATTCGATTTATTATTGTAATAAACGTAAGTGAGTTTATTGTATTTACCCCCGCTATTTTTGCATTGCCCCCTCAAACGTTTAGCAAAAAAAGTTCATACTATAACCAAAACAATAAGTAGAAAACATGTTAAAGTCTCGTATTTTCGAATTTTTTCGCCTTAGTAAAAATTTTAAAATTTGAGATTTTCAAAAAGTCTGAAGGTGATGATGATCAGTTTTTGAGTCGTTGCTAAATATACAAAGGAAAAAATACTTTAAAATATGACACAACTCATACTCTGTAAACTTGTGTATATCCTATTAAGAAAACGATCCATTTTATTACATTGGGGATAACGTATTACACATCAAAAATCATATACCAGTCATATTAAATTTATAATTTTTGGACGAAATGTTTCCGTGCTAAATTTACGAAATTTTAGAAACATATGTGATGATTAGTCAAGTAATCGTTTTGATAGTTAACGGCTTCTCGAAACACGCTGTATTCAATTATTTTCTAAATTACTCTGTGACGTGCCAATGTATATTCTGTGTACATAAATGTGAAAGAAATCTTGTTACGTAATTCTACATCATTAACATGCATTTAATTAATTTACTATAATTTCCGAGTTTGTAATATGGGTTATACGGACGGAAATGAGATATTTCTGTGTATCTGCAACGCACTTAGTGGCATATTCAGAATCTTGAATTTTCTCAGAGACGAAGAGTGCTATGATGCATGTTCTTGGGCCAAAGTGTATGAATGAAGTTTTATTGGTAGTTATCTTTGGCTACACATCCTTCCCAACGGGATGTTAACAAAACCGGCGCCGTGTTTATACGGCTTACGGCCGTATTCAATGGCGAACGAACAAATTATAAATTTATTTTAAACAGGTAAGCTGTACGAGATTTCATAAATATTAAAATAAGTATTATTAAACATATACCGTAACGGCTTTTAAACAATGGTTTTCTAATAGAAAAATTTATAAACTATTAATTTACGGTCCGCAAATAATTGCTGTAGGTAGGGGAATACTAAATATATAGTTTGCAGAATAGTATCGTCAAAACACGTTGTTTGTCAAAGGTTAGCAGATTCAATAAGGAGGGATTGCATTGTAACATATTCAAATCCAAAACTGAAGTATTCGATCAATCACTCCCCTTTATTGGTGCTTCACTGAACTGGCGTAAATGAATTTATCTGCGTCAAAGTTATCTGCGTCCCCTAAGCGAAGCAGATCTATCCTCATATTTGTTTACCTACACCTAATCGTAAACGTAAGACACTAAAATGTTAAGAGTTGTATGGCGCATCTGAACTCGTCTGACAAAAAATTGGCGCTTAATATGCAAAAAGTTGGCCACCCCTGGCTTACACAGTATTATAACAATTAGTAATGAGTAATTTAAATAATTATTGTCAGTTTAAGACCGATATTTTTAATATTATAAATTGAATCGTCCTATATTTTTGTATTAGTTGCAGGAAACAAAAGAATTAATTCTTTTTTCAAACCATTTATTTAGCCGAATTTGAAAATGTCATCATCGAACTTACTACCCAGAAAGGGTTTTGTTAAACTCCTTAAAGTCAACTTGATCCCTCCCTATTCATCTCAGACAATGATCAATTAAAATACATGCAGTAGCTTCTGGTGGAATTATAATCCCCACTCGTGATAGGTGCACAACTAGTGACGTCACGGTCTGTTAACGTGTAGAGAATGAAGGAAAACGGAGCCAGATAGTGACGTATTACGTTTGGAGATTATAATTTCCCTTTTGACTTATTTTAATTTTAAAAGAATTGTCAAACAATATGTATTAATTGTCAAGACCAATTAAAATTAATAAACACTCCCTAAAAGCGATTGGATCGCATGAAACTGACAAAAGCTGGTTTGGAAAATAAAGCTAATGTTTGCATTCCCGAAAGCTTCTTCATTAAAATAAATAATTGAAAAATATTCCCTGAGGATGATTATCAAGTAATGCCAGATGTTTATAATAAACTTCATACAATTCATGAATTTCGCAAGAAACTTTTTAAATTTAAAATGAAATATGTTTCTCTAGGAAACAAAAATCGAATACTAGAGAATGCAGATTTCCCCTGTGAATCAATTGAATATAGAGTTCTCGGGTTTCTACCCGCATTATATCGCTTGTACAGCACAAAGTTTCAATAGATATCTCCGGCATTTTCAGAGAACTGTATTTTCAAAAAGTAGAATATATTAACATGATTTTTATTACATCTTTCAAAATAGGAGTCATCAAAATTACAAACATTATAGCGAAAATGATCAACAATTCCCGGTTTTACATACAAGGAAATAATCCAAAGTTCAGTTCTCTCAATTAGCTTTTCACAAGTTAGATAATCGCATTTTGGTTCCCAAGAAAATTAACAAAAAATAAGATAACTGCAAAATAAATGCGAGTGCTCCAAATAATTGCGGAAAGTACGAGCAATAGAAGTCGCTAATATAATAACTTTTTATCCAACTAGTTCCACGCGCAGTGACGTCATCCATGCAACTGAGCTTGGAAATAGTGGCTTATGTCAATTGTCCGTATCTCCATTCTCCGTATCCCACAACTACTGCGAGAACTAAATTAATTTTTACAGACATTTTATTTTTAATTATTTTACCTATAAGCGATGATTGAAGTTCTTGCGTATCCACATACTAAACTCAAAACCACCCTACAGTGGTCCATATGGCTGAAGGTAGAATAATAACGTATTCATGTATTTGTTAATACGTTGCTCAATTCCATATTTTCAGATGATACACCAATGGCTGTCTCGATATTTTTCTGCAACCACCGTTTAACTTTCGAAGAAATGAATTTGCTCTAGTACTTTTGTTTTCAAATAGGCGAGGTGGACAGCGAAGTCTGGTAAGATGGTAAGTAGATATTTCACAATTTTATTCTTGTAGTAGGCTAATTGATTTAACAATTATTGCATCTTTGCATATTTTATTTGTCACAGACATTTTCATTGCGTATAAAATTAAATTATGATATATTTTTTAATATCGTCAAAGTAAAATAATTTATTGTGTTTTGTTCAATAAAAGCATTTTAAGTCACAGAATTTTCCATAACATCTGTAAAAACTGCCAAGCATTTTATTAGCCATTTACTTATTGTTTTCTTTTTAAATTTCATTCTAGAAATGGAAGTTTTGGTATAAGAGTACATCAATAAAGTATACGTTGATTATTCTACAGGTATAAAATTGTAAATCCAAATTCTGTTTTAGAGTGAACCCGCTTCACCAACGTCGCCGGGTACGGGAGGTAGTTCCCGGGAGGCTGTGCAAGCAAAGATCAAATGCATCACAAGTCCTGATAGTGAACCCATCGAGGAAGTACATACCCTTGTACCCGGAGGATCGCCCGTAGCAATTAACATTCCGGGCACAGGGACTATAAAACTGTCCGCTAATTTCTTGTCCTCCGAAGGCGACGATGGTAGCGAAGCAGGTGACCGAGTCGTCGAGGGTGCCTGCGAGTGTCAAGATCGTGCGGACAAGGAGGCCGCCGTGGTGAGCAACACCCTCAAGCAGATCATGCCGCTGCGTAAGATGCTGTCCCGTATTCGCAAGAAGGTCGAGGTACTCAGCACCAATATCAGCGGTGGCCAGACGCCCAGCGTCGACTGTGGCAACTGGTACGGCACTCCGCCGGCGAAGCCTCCAACGCAGTTGCCCATGTCCTGCGGGCCACCGGTGGGTGGTCAGAGTTGCGGTCGCACCAAGGAACTGCCCGCGATCATCGAAGATCCACCCACACACATTCAAACCGGGCAATCGGCGTCGAGGTGTGCTGAGACCGCACCTCAACAGGGATCTTACGACCATCCACACTCAGAACACCACAAAGGTTACGGGCACCCACATTCAGAACACCACGGAGGAACTGTAGACCAGCCATACTCGGCTCATCACCAGAGTTCGTACGTCCACCCGCATTCAGATCACCATAGAGAATTCGCCAAACCCCCTTGTCAATACGGGCATCCTCATTCGGATCATCATAAAGGAGGCTACGATCATCCACACACTGCACACCACGAAAGTCCCTACGGACATCCTCATTCGGATCATCATAAAGGAGGCTACGATCATCCACACACTGCACACCACGAAAGCCCCTACGGACATCCACATGCAGAGCATCACAGTGGGAATTTCGATCAAAATAGGGGAAACTACGGCCATCCTCATTCGGAACATCATGGAGGTGGCTACGACCATCCACACACTTCACATCACGAAAATCCCTACGGACATCCACACACTGCACATCACGAAAATCCCTACGGACATCCACATGCAGAGCATCACAGTGGGAATTTCAATCAAAATAGGGGAAACTACGGCCATCCTCATTCGGAACATCATGGAGGTGGCTACGATCATCCACACACTGCACACCACCAGGGCCCCTACGGTCCTCCACCTTCAGAGTTCCGCCCTGCATACCAACGAGATGCCCCATCAGAATGTCCTCAGCCCGAGCGCTTGTGTCAGGGACCATCGCCTGTACATGGAGTATTTACGACGCCATATAGTCCTACTGGCCCGTATATGGCAGCACCCAAAGATGCACTCTTCTGCAAGCCGCCGCCGGAGATCAACAAACCGAGCTGTCCGCCATACGTTCCACAAGTTCCGCCGGCTGTACCTGTGGACATGAACTCATGTGCCAAGACACCTTGCACACCATGTCCGTTCCGTTCTGCTGACGACGCCGCCAGCAGGAAATACGATAACAGATACACCTTGAAACATGGCACAGGCGTCGATGTCAATGTCAGGGACGACGCACCTCCTTGCTGCGTTCCTCAGCTGATGGGCCGTTGCGAACCTTGTGCAACGATGGGACCACGGAAGGAAGCATGCTCCCCCTGCGAGTACCGAAGAGAGCCTACGTGTTGAAAATAAATGCGCTATCATTTTCAGTCTTGTCATTATTTATGAAAACTAAATATCTTTTCCAGAGCAGATATAGTCCGTTAAGTCCAACAATAGCTCTTTCAATATCCATCGTTTCATTTCTGTGAACCAGACAAAGTCGTAAACGTTACAGTAGAACATTATTTTACAACTGGTTACCGATATGTATTATAGTATAGAAAGGCTGGCTACTATTTCGAAAATACTTGTATTTAGATAGATTGTCCACCGCTGCTAAAGTTAAAAACTATAATTTTTCTTAGGATAAGTATTAGGGTTTGCAACCGGGTGAGAATTCAAAATTCAATATCACTTAACCTTGCTTGATAGTGGCCACTTTCTAAATGCCACTGGAAAACGAATTACCATATTGGTGCATGCATTGGTCATCCATTGCTTGATAGTGTGGTACACATTGAATCTAGTGTTCCAACATGTCCATTTTTAAGAGAATATTTCATATACTATGATTTTTTGTCCTAGCGTACGTACATCTAATTGGTGGACTGTTGAAGAATATTGTTCCTTTTATCCCATGTAAGCGCCGTATGTGAAAAAAATGCGCAACTTAGAAAAGACAAACTCTGATGACTGTTTTGTATCAATCAAAATAATATCCCTGTCAACTGATTCTGGTCCCAGTGTCATATTTGGTACGAATTGAGAATTACGAACAATATCATTATATTCATGGTAATAAATTTTCATAGTTTTGTACTTACAGCTTTCAGAAATGGTGTTTACTTTCGTCTAAATCTGAATATGCTATGTAACATTATTTTGGGCGAGAAGTCAGACAGGAAGGCGTGAGACAAGATAGGAGTGAAATAAAATCTTCCTTTGGTTTGTATAGATTATAAAGCGGAAAACTTAAAATTTATAAAATTTTGTATAGCGAAAGCAACTAATATTCTCAACCATTGAATTTAACTATAAGAGAATACACAAAACGACCAAATTCACATAAAACGAAAATATTTTTATTATATTATTTATATTAAAGAATGGAAGTTTCTTAGATGTCAATTATATAGCTTTAAAAATCATTAAAAATCACGAATAGTTTAGGCGAAATAATTTGGAAATCTCTCGCACTTAGTAGCTTATCTTGAAACAGAACATAAAATTACCTACTAGAGAAATAGTGGAAAATTCTAAAAACAAAAACACCCACAAAATATATTCTGTAATTTTCATACAGTTAAAGAGTTTGTGTGTTCATTTTATCTTTGGTCCTTCCTCACGATTTCGTATAAAATACTCCGTTTGCAACATGTGTATGTATATTTAGTGTTATATAATGTAAAAAAGTCTAAATTTATTGTAACCACATTCATTTATTTGTTATTAGTATAAATTATAATACTACTTCAGCAAAGAGAGTGCACAGACTTAGAGGTCTTGATTAACAAAGTCGTTGGCTTTGCTTCACTGAGTTCCATAAAATGGCGTTCGGCAAAATTTAAAGTTTTAATAAACGGTAAGTTGTTTACCATTTTATTGTTTTATGGCTTTAATTGATTTTAAAATAATGACGATTAAATAGACGCGGGAGTACCAATAACTGATCTGTAAGTGAAATATGATAGAGATATTTTTCATAATCCTCCAGCGATTTTGTTGCGACTACATACTAAGTGCAATTTATGTTACTGGTCTTTAAGTAAATTCGCCTGTTAATGGAACAAAGTTGCGATAGTTAAACGTGTAAGTATCAAAACAGTGATTTCCTATATATCTTTACTAAACAGTTGACGGCTACGGTAAACTGAATAAAAAATCATTAAGGAAATGGAAATAGAATTTAATTTGTATGATTATCATAATAACATTATTAATTTAACATATTCCAAATGTACGAATTTTAGAAGCGATAGAACCATAAAAAGATTTTTTTTGATGTCCAGTATGAAACATTTATGCGGAGTTGAATTTGGTTCAAGTGAGATTTTTCGTTCATAGTTAAAAAACCCAATTTTCTAATCTCAATAATTGCATCGAGTCAGACTCCACTTCTCAGTTCGTGCGAGTGTAATTATAATTTACATTAGTGAGGAATAAATATTAATATAGAATTTATATAGTTACTTCAAAAACTATCAGTCTTTCGTCATTACTCGTTTACAATTGTGACCTGCTACTGACTCGTGTTTACATCATTTGCATTTTCTTCGTGTTTATAAAAACTTAATATTCAGTTACTTTTAATGTAATTTGATTCTCAGTAAATATTCCGGACGACAAGAACATAATTTGGTACCAGATTAATTAAAAATGGCATATTAATAGGATTATTTGTGGCTAGTCAGGTCGAAAACAATAATAGGTTTCTAGACGTACATCATACCCTCAACCCAAGCAACCCACGCCCCGTTGTTAGCATTTTGATTACTCTTCATTAATTAGTGAGCATAGTACTTTCCTTCATTTATGCCACACGGCTCGAAATAAAGACGTATTGAGGTTTTAAGGGAACGGTATGTTGTAGGCCTGGAGGAACGAAACTCGTCATATTCCCAATTTTATTGAATGAAAGAATTTATTGATACTGCACTCGGTGACAGTAACAAAACATGCTTAAAATAAGGAATGTGAATGGTTACAAATAATAATACAAACAAACATAGTAAATCCTAAATTACATCTTAAAGATAAAATTAAAGTACCCATTGTTACATTATTACATTTAATAATATGAAATTTATAATGAATATTGTAAAATTGATAATATTTAAAGTTCCTTCTAATTTTCATAATTAGATATTGAATTTAATTGTGATTAGTTTAATTTACTTCGTCTTACAACTCCTTCAATAGTCGATTGGTTATGGATGAAACGCTAGGTTTTTTTACTAAGCATTTCTTTAACATTTCTTATTATTAATAGAAGTATTCAATAAATATTAAACACTTTCATTGAAATTTTATATTATTAATATTACATTATTAATTTAAATATTCAATAAATATGCTATAGAATTACTAAATTTAATAATCGTGCATATCGTATCTTAACATAGTATGTAAATTGATAACAAGAGCAAACGTTAATCATTGTCAATCAAGGAACTTATTATACTGTTTTTTAGAAACAAAGGTAACTGAACAGATTGTTTCCTACGACATGACATTGACGTATTACAAAAGTTTTCTTTCTCCAGAATAACCTCATATATAATTCGTAGACTGTATAGGCAGGCAATCACCGACACACAGTTTGAAACCACTCAATACATACTATAGATATCTATGTTAAAATATTATGTTAATAATAAGAAACTGTTGCTTAGTAACGGGTTACTATTTCTTGAAACGTTCAAAAAATTTATAGTGTACACTTATCGTAGAAGTTGTTGAAATATGGAAAGGTAGATCAAATCAGAAATTACCACCCTGAAAATGAATCTGGGTGAGAGCAGATTGTCGAAGCGCATTGAAGACCTCATTGAAACGTACAGCAAAACCACGACCTCGACATTGTCTGAGCATAGAGAAACTTGCCACGAACACCCCCCTAAAAACAATAATAACGAAGATACTCTGAGGCGGAGATTTAAGTCGCCAGTCTCCAGAAGACGGTGTTTGGTGTCCCATAAAGGATCGGCACCAGTAGCCCCTGTTAATGTCAAAGAGCACGTCGGTCGGAGAAAGTGTCTGCCATCTCATAAGACTCTTAACAAAGAGGACGAACTCCCGAATGTTGACCCTCTAGAGAACTACCAGTGGACAATTAGAAGGCGATGCATTGTATCTTCCAAATCAAGACACAAAGACGAAGAAAATCCAGAGTGTTCAGCGGAGAACGGTATCAAGAGGTACCATTTCAATCCTCGAGGTCGCAGTTTAAGTCCTTTAAAGGTTCATACAAACATGCCTTACCCTACGAAGTCACAAGATAATGCCACAGAAGGTCATTGCAGACGGAGAAAAGAGCGCCACAATATTTCAACTTCCGAAACACGCAGACGATGCAGTCCTCATCATTCGAAGGATCGCATAGCTCTTGGTCTCACCCATAAACAACAGCCGCGTTTGTCCGCTCGTGCTGAGTCATTTGTTGAAAAACACCGACCCTGTAGCTCAAATATTGGTCACTGTACTTGTCCAAAGTATGATGAACGAAAGCATATGCCCCGTGATTCCTCGCAAGGGAAACAGATGCGTTGTAGTCCTCATCACTCCAGGGAACGCATTTCTGCGCGTTGTCACAAGGAACAAGCCGATGAATGTCCCTGTCTGAAGTCCATGTTGACGAAACATGGACGTTGCAGCCGTAATTCCAAGGACCACATTCATTCCGGCGTCTGTCATAAGGACAATTGTAGGTGGAGTCCCTCTACACACGTTGAAGATTACCGTCAGCCCCTCGTGTGTTACGATGACATTCAGAAGCCCTCGCTGTGGGAAATAGGGCCACCCGCTGGAAACTGCTGGTGCCATGTGGTGGAGCGGCCGGATGTGGAACTGAGAACACGAGATAAAGCTGACCTGACTCCTACTTGGAAGAAAAGGTACCCTCGAAAACCAGCACCTCCTCAGACACCAGTGGAGCGGCAGTGGAACTCGGCTCTCTACAAAATAAACTGAGTTTGCAGTATTACACACTTAAACTCGGCAGCAGCAGAATGCTACACGCAATTCATGGAACGCAGTCAAGTAAATACTCCTCTAAACGACTTATTTCTTAAAAGAAGGTACCGTATCTTAAATTGTTATAATAATAATTCATACGTGATTATTATTTTACGTAAAATATTACTAAACGAATTTAGAGTTTGTGTGCAACCCCGATTTAATAAATATTTTGGCAATTGTACACGATGACGTTCGCTTAATATAGTTTTATTGTTCAAATTTAGATTACACTCTTAATGAGAATAATATAGAGGAACTCGGAGCGGAACGGAATACCCTATTTTTTTTACTGGATAGTGCTGAAGTTAAGTAAATAGGAATGTAACATGGTCACTTGTCAAGGAATAAATCCCGGCAGATGACTGCGCCTTATAAACGTACTCTTATTTTTTGCGTCTTACAACTGTGAATTCATAATTTTTGTAGCATTTCGACAGACGATAAGCTATTAAACCGCTCGCTTTTAACTCTTTAATAGTATATATTCGTTAAGTAGATGTATTCAGCTGCTTATAAGCTACGTATTAAGTTTAGATCTGTTTGTATTAATGCACAATGAAAAATTGTTACCAATTTGATATAATGACGTATTACCTTCGGTTCACAGATTTTTGATACCTTATTATTTTGGTCATGGACGACAAACAAATTGGCAAGTGTCAAGAAGCAAAAAGTGTCACGAAAATATCGTTTGACGTAGCAAACATTAAAGAAAGGCCAATTAGTAACTCTTCCTGAATAATCGCTTTTTATTTCATGGTGAGTATTATGTTTTGGTTTATGTAATTACGTCCACCAAATATTTACTTACAATTTTGTATGCTTTCTTTAGAATGAAGAGTGACTAAACGCGTCGCAAAAGCTGATTGAGTTATCAACGGACTGCCTTCAGACCATGACATCAGACGACCTGAGATTCTCGCTGAAGAAGCCAAAGTTTGGCCATTCTGTACAATTTCAGTCTCCCAGAAAAACTTTGGACAATCTTTTACTACGAGAATTACCCCATAGTGTTCCACTCCATATACGAAAAAGTGATGGCAGACGTTTATTCCGGCTTAGTACGGATCGGGCTCTTGATGAGGTTACGAAGACCCTAGAACAGGTGGTACCGTTGCGGAAACTGCTGGCAAACATACAGAAGAAGGTACATGTATTGAGTACCCAAGTCAAGGAGAAAAACCGTGAGCCGGAGGAACCTAAGAAGGTGATGTCGATGCCAGGGCTTGGTATCTACATCGTCCCCAAACCTCCTACGTCGATGCAAACACAACAGTTCGGTGACACACACAAACGCACGGCATCTTACAGCACCTACTGTCCGATTGTCGTTCATACACGACCATCGACTAGCAACCAGAAGGAAGGTACGGAGTGTTTGCGAAAATCACCAAGTGTCAGTGTAGTTGATCGAGGAACTCAACTTTCTCCTTTAAACGAATCAGAAAGGTATGCCCAACACGCAGACTCGGGCAGCGACAATTTTATCCACGCAGAGAAAAATAACATAATATCCCCGACAAACGAGTCGAAAAAATTTCGTGAAAAACCTGCAGTTGCTACACAGACGTTACCACCAGCACACAACTCAACCATCGATAGCGAACCACATGCACGGCATCAACAGACTCTTGATGATAGAACGAACAATTGCTGTGAAAAGCCAGCCGTTTCAACGCAGACCATTTCGCCACCTTCAACCGTTGGTACTTCACCTAGACTCACGAAAGAAGACATAGATGCACTACAAATATCTGAATTTCCTAGTCCTTTCTCGCCGCCGTGTTTACAATACTCCCAACAAGCAGCGACGAATAATTATCCTCACTCTGAAAATATAGTGAATACAGGCTTGTTCGAGAAACCAGTTCAAACAGTTTCTCCCGTAAAGTGGAATTCGCCATCGGTCAATATTCCAGGTGAGGGTTCTCTAGCCGTGCAGTATCCTCAAGATTGGCCATCGTTGAACAGAAATGTGGGTTTCACTCTAAACAACAAATTGGCACAAACTCATGAGGTTTACCCAACTCCAAACACCTATCTTCCTATGGGAGGGGTTTCATACATTCCCGGTAACGGCGATCGACGAAACGTGTACCAGGAGCAGAATGTATACCCTTTCCCGGAACAAATTTTCCCGTCATCCTTTATAGAAAGAGATAGACCCTTGAATATTGTCCAACCTCAATACGGGCATACCATGAACTCGAATATAGGCTTTCCACAAATTAATCATATGGGCCCTTTCACTCAAACCCGAGAGTTAACCACCAACTGTCAACAAGTGAACGATATTGTTTACCCCTTGTATTCTGGGAATGACAAGGGCAAATATTTAAACCAGATACATGCTGGTACAGTATTTCCTGAACATGCTCCAGATCTAACTCACTTCCCTCAAATTAACAGTTTTCCTACTGTTAAACAGCCACAAGATTGGTTTATTCCGAATCAAAACATAAACTATAATAATCCCAATCACATTCAAATCACACAATCACAACCTCAAAACTTGTATCATGAACGAGAAGGAGCTATATCATTTCCTAATTCCACAAATGAAATGGAGGCAGATTATCAAAAGAAGCAGATAGTTTCAATGCAGAACAATCCTATGGGAAACACTTCCACTAGCTCCCAAATGTCTCAGAATAATCACATGAAATTTAGGAGTCAAGAGACAGACGTTTATTCGCCTCGTGTGGGTGGGCTAGGTTCCGCACCCCGATTTGGAGATTCCCAGGAGACAGACCCGTATCAATTAGAAGTGATACCTGGCGTTCAAGTGACAACGTGTTCTCAAAAGCCAGAAGGAGATATTTCACTTTGTAAGTCCAGAAATGATATGGGGACAGATTCTCAACAGAAGCAGATGGGTTCAATGCAGAGCAATCCAACGGGAAATACTTCCACTAGCCCCCAAATGTCTCACGGAGGGATTGTCTCGCAGAATAATCACATGAAATTTAGGAATCAAGAGAATTACGTTTATTCGCCCAGTGCGGGCGGGTTCGTTTCGGCATCCCGATTTGGAGATTCCCTGGAGAAAGACCCGTTCCAGTCTGAAGTGATATCTGGCGTTCAAGTGGCAACGTGTCCCCAGAAGCCAGAAGGAGATATTTCACTTTGTAAGTCCAGAAATGATATGGGAGCAGATTCTCAACAGAAGCAGTTAGTTTCAGTGCAGAACAATCCTACGGGAAACGCTTCCACTGGCACCCAAATGTCTCGCGGAGGGATTGCGTCTCAAAATAATCACACAAAATTTGGTAGTCAAGAGAATTACGTTCACTCGCCCCGTGTGGGGGGGTTGGTTTGCGCACCCCGATTTGGAGATTCCCTGGAGAACGACCCGTTCCAGTTAGAAGTGATACCTGGCGTTCAAGTGACAACGAGTCCTCGAACTCCCGAGCCGCCGCCCGCAAAAGAAGAGGTGTCGCCCATGAGCCGAATGTACCTGAAACTCGCCGAACCGTGGAGTCGTCAACGTCACGTGAAATACCAAAAAGACGACCAGGCGATCGGGGATCTGATGAGTCTACTATCGGATCCAGCCGACACAATATGAACTGTCATCTCGTCAATGTTGTCCAGTCGAATAGTCATGTTGCCACAAATAAAGTTCGTTAGAATTCAACAAAATATCGTACTCAAGTGTAAAGTTTTTTAAAGGCAAGTTGCTAAAGGAAATCAGCTGTTTATATATGTATGTGTGTGTATGTATGTGTGAAATACAGAAGTATAGAGACTGATTTATCAGACCAGGCGAAACATGACGTCATGCAAAATGAAAGCGGTTGTAATACTGTATGTGAATGATATTTTGTGTACTGCGTAGACAATAGAGCTTTTACCCGAAAAGTATATAAAACCGACGCTTTTTGCCGATATTAATTATTGGTGCAGCTATTTTGAAATTTCGCAAGAACGGTAATATATTGACAAATATTGATTCATTTATTCAGAAGTTGCTCCGATAAATCCCTAAAATTAATGTTCCCTGAAGAAAAAATATTTAGTTTAGTAAATTCCCCAATTACTGCGCCACGTTTCCAATCAATACGAACGTATGTAAAATGAAAGAAAAATAGAAACTGAAGTTCATATAATTATTTTTTACAGAATAACGTCTTCTCTATCTAATGAGAATTTTTTCTACATACACGGAAAATAATTTAACGCTTAATATAAAAGAAATATACCATCTCAAAGCTGCAGTGATAAAAGTAATTTTAATTTTTAGCTTAAAAAAGTACCCTGCGGGGTTAAGAAATGTGCAATTTTGTTTGTGTGGTTAACCTACATATTATTTAGAGTTTAAAGGTGTAACATGTGAAAATAACGGGAAAACTTTGCAATAAAATTTTTACCACGTCTGCGATCAACCAAAGACCCAATTCCTTTTCCACAACAATAATGCACACGCTCTCTGGAGTGCAACTATCTTTCCGATAATTTGTGAACAAAATCTTTCCGCTATGTAAGCGAGCCGATTCTAATCACGGTAACAAGTTCAAAATCAGCAAGTAATCATGTAAGTTTGAAGTCTTTTCAAGTATTATGTTTCTGATGACTTGATGGAATTCCTTCACATTCTTTTAATTTAATTCAAGTTTCCAATACTTTACACCCGTAGGAAATAAAGTTAAAATACCGAAATAAATATTAAGATGATGTTTAGCCGAAACAGATGTTTTAATTAAAGTATTTCAAATGTGAAGCGGTCTCATTTGAAAGTTTTTATTTGAAAAATAGAAGTAGGCACAATTAAAATATTTTGTACTACATGTTCAATTTAAATTTTACTTTTAATCGAACTGCCATGGATGGTCACAAAGCGCGATTATGTGTATGTGTCGTTCCCTATTCAATTATGGGACTAGTAAGTATAGGAAAATGAAAAATAATTATTGGCATCTCTGTGACTGTAACTATTGTAATAATGCGTTTTGTTAAATAGTATAGTTTACAATAAGAATCAACTGAACCTGTTTGACTATCCACAAACACTAATTTATAGCTTTAAACGCATTACCCGTTTTATGTTCTATTATATCTTCATTTCGGATATCAAATAGGGCTAAAGTGGAATACTAATCCCCAAACGTATACGTCACGACACGTTAACAGACTGTGACGTCACTAGTTGTACACCAATCACGAGTGAGGCGCGTATACGTGGGGATTATAACTCCACCAGTTAATAAAATTCAAATATTTATATTTTATCACTGTATCTTCATTGCAGTCACACAAAAATGTAAAATAAATAAGAAAAATACATATTTTCATCTATATTGAATACGGGTGTAATACTTTGAATTTCGCAGTGTTATTAAACTTGTTTGTTCCATAAATTCAATGTTTCATTTTAGGATTTCAACGCAGTTATGCTTAGATTTTGCCATTACAAGTACTTTTCATTTCTTTAGTTTGGCTGTTTAATAAATTGTGAAACATATCAAATAGGTAACAACTGATGACTATCTCGTAAGAATTTGTTTATTTATTTGCTGTTTCAGGCCACCTTGTCCACGCACCCGATTCAATAGACCATGACGTGAACAGCAGAATATACCAATATCGAAAAACATATCATCGGCAGCTTAAAGACGGAAGTTAAATATGGATGAGGTGCAAGAATGTTATTTTTAAATCTTTTAAATTTACATGTTTCCTTAGTTTGGTTGGTAACAAGACATTTTATATACTTCTAATGTCATCAAATTATTCATTTAGACATTTCGCATCGATCCATTGATCTTATAATACGAGGGTCAGTCAAATATAAACGGGAATTTCCCACCATTTCCCGGCCTTCAAAAACTGTTATGCCATTGATACACGTGAGTTTTGGAGAGTGTCATCCCCGAGTAAACGAGTTAAACTTTCTGAAGGTCTCACTCCTTCTCGTGTCCAAAGCTTTATAATAATCCGTTGCGCAACGGAAGCAGGAACCTGTTGCTCACTCATTGCTTTAGTATTAACTGAATGGACTAATATTGAAAGTGGGTGTAGTAGTGGAGTGGAGAGACCTAGATGGATAGAAAACGTCTCGTTTATATTTAACTGACCCGCGTATAATTCATATATTGTTTTATAAAAGAAGTAAACTAGTTAATCCATTTCTCCAGGGAAAGAGAAGTACGAGTATAACTTAATATCGGATAATATTTAATGGAGTTCTATTGCTGCTGTGATGATTTGTTTTATATATTCTGTTTAGAGTCTCATTAACTGCCAGGTCTTTAGTGACTGCCAGTTGAGAAACGTATTTCCTTTTTCGGGGGTTATCACAATTTGGGAACTAAAACACAGGCACAACAACTAGGCCCTTTCCAGCAATCGAACCCGGGACCTCTAAGGTGTGAGGCAGTGACGCTAATTGCATCATGGACTGTTCTAATGCAACATTATGATGGCACCTATCACCCCCCAAAATTGGTGTTTGTTAAGAAAATTGAAGGCTAAGCAAAAAGAAAACACAACATGAGCAGTTCTTAAGAAGAACAAGTCTTTGGGTTCAACCTTCACAATGCAGAGACATTCAGATACTTTCTATCTTATATTATTGGTAAACTACACAAAAGGTGCAGTGCACTGGATTGAAATTTAGTGAGGGCACCGGCAGGAGATTATCCGAATTGTAATCAATTTTGAGTAATGGAAGAAAGTTCTCAGTGCTTTAAATGTCGTTGAATGAAGAGTGTTACCAAACAGATGGATATTAGCTGCGGTGGAGACCGTAAAGAAGAAGACGCCGATTTGTAAAACGATCAATTTTTCAATTTTAAAAAGTGAAAGAAGTGAAAACTTATTTTTAGTTACAAAAATTTGTTTGAATTAATACTGGAAAACAGGAAATGAATGGCGCCTACAGGATAATGGTAAAAAAAGACAAAGAAGAATTTCAAGGGCTCTGTTATAAAAGAAAGTTATTAGAAATAGTAAGTTATTAATGACAAGAAAGCGATATGAGAACTGTCGTACCTTTAAATACTTTTTGTCCAGTTGGATTGAACGATGAACTATGGTTATATTTCAAGGAATTTAGCTATTATATTATTCGAGTAACCATGAATTTATAAATATAATGCAATGTATAAAATTGTATAATTTACCATAAATGACGTGAGAATTATATTTTCAGGATGGACAATAAAATATCAACAAGTGGTTTGAACAAGGATTGTTAATGCTCAAATTAAGAATAATATTTTGATCTAAAACATCACCATGATTCCAAAGAAGAGAAAGAGCACTAGAGGGGACGATTCCTTAGGTACCTCCTCCACGAGTGCGTCGTCGCACAACAGTCGCAACAGTAGCCCTTCATGCCAAACGAGGATTACTTATGGCCCTCTCATGCAGGCAGATTCCGTGACTGAATCAAGTATCTATATGGAAACCAATCCCCCGTCCGATTCTGACGAGGAAGATGAAAATATAGAGCTATCTGAGGAAGAATTTGCTCCCGTTATCCAACCTTATGTGCCTCCACAATTTGATGACTTAATGTCAACAATGACAATCGTGCCAGTAGTTAGAAGAAAGTCACAGGACATGGCAATAGTTCCCGGTATACAGCTTCACTTTTGGGGATTCCCAGAAAACAAGGCCCAGAGGTATGGAATAGAGGACATGGACCGCGACATGTACAGCGTTATCCCTGTCGCCAACATGGACTGGAACCAAGAAGGCAGTGAATTTGTGTCAGCTATGTTCCAACCTTTCAGTCCCCAAGGAATGAATCCTGAAAATTTTGATCAGAAACCAAATGTTTCCCAACAATTTGAACTTACAGAAGGAGTATTTGATGAAGCAAACAGAGATCAGGGCGGAATTATGATTCTGGACAACGATTTGGGAGAAGCAAACAAAGCTCAGTCTGTTGTTTGTTCGATACTTGACGATGAACAAGTATCGGACTTGGCTGATAAAATGATGGCGTCTGTTCGGGACATGCTGGAGAATGAAGGATCCGAAATTCAGGAAGTATTCAAAAAGGAAGGTAGTATGGCTGAATCTGAAACCCCACGTGAAAGTGAAGATAACGAAGGAAAGGAAGATATATATGATGCGATATTCGCAGGGCAGAGTGGTATGGATCCAGAACAAAAATTTATAAAAGAAGCTAATGCTTTCATTGATGAGCAGGGTCAACCAAAAACTCCAACAAAATGTCAATGTAAAGTGATAGGAAAGGATGGAAAGTCTCTTAACAAACCATGTATATGTAAAAAAAGTAAAAGGGATACATCAATATTACCAAATGATGTAAGTACTCCGGTTATTGAAGAAAAACCTCTCGCAGAAGATGAAGAAACACAGGAGTCTCCAGAGACAGATGAAATAGAAAGTTCGGTCACAGGTGAAGAAGCAAACGAACCAGAGGTTCCGCTACAGGAAGGGGAAGAAGTAATCGAGGAACCTATTGAAAACGGGGAAGAAACAACAGAAGAGGTGCAAGACACTGGTGAACCAGCTGATGAAGCAGCAACAGAAGAAGAGCCTCCCGCGGCAGAAGAAGAAACAATAGCACCAGAGGAGCTTCCAGACACTGGAGGAGAAGAGGCGGGACCTGAGGAAGTAGTTGAACCAGAAGAACCTCAAGAAGTCGCAGAAGAAATTTCTGACACTGGTGAGGAGGCAGCTCAATCAGAAGAAGGGGGAGACTTTGAGGTTGAACTAGAAGAAACTCAGGAAATCACAGAAGAAACTGATGAGACTGGTGAGGAAGCAGCGCAACCAGAAGAAGGTGGAGAATTCATTGCAGCAGAGGAACCTGCAGAAACTGAGGAAGAAGTTGAAAACGCGGAAGAGGAATTAGTTCCATGTGAACCTTCAGATGCTTGTGAAGGAGAAGTCGAAGAAGAGGAAGTAGAAGAACTTGTTCCGGAGGAAGCTCTACAAACACCTGAATATGAAATTGATTCAGAAGAGATGCCAGATACTGGCGAAGACGAAATTGAACAAATGGAATCTCCAGGAGACGGAGAAGAAGGCGTTGAGGTAGATGAGCTTCCAGAATCAGCAGAAACAGAGATTTCTGACACTGAAGAAGCAATTGAACCAGAAGAAACTTTAGAAGTTGCAGCAGAGCCAGAGACTGGGGATGAGGAAATTGAGCCAGAGGAAGCAGAGGGAGAACCCATCGGACAAGAACAGCTTTCAGACGCTGGTGAAGAGGAAGTTGAACAAGAAGAAGGAGAAGAAGTTGAAGCTGAGGAAGCTCTACAAACACCTGAATATGAAATTGATTCAGAAGAGATGCCAGACTCTGGCGAAGTCGAAACTGAACAAGACGAATCTCCAGGAGAAGCGGAAGAAGGGGGCGATGCAGAGGAACTTGTAGAATCAGCTGAAGAAGAGGTTTCTGACTATGAAGAAGTAGCTGAACCAGAAATAGAGGAATCACCAGAGGCTGGCGAAGAAGCAGTTGAATCGGAAGAACTACCCGATGAAACGGAAACGACAGATGATGGTATTCCAGATACAGAAAAACCGGAAGAAGCTGCTCCAATTTCAACTTCACGTGAACTTATTGACGAATTGAGTCGATGCGCTTGTTGCTGTATGAAGTTGCTTCTTGCACAACGTATGCCAGTAGAACCACAAATGCCTACTCCAGAGGATTTACCTTGCTTGGCGGCGCAATTTGCAAAAGAAAGTAATATTGTTCCGACAGATGAAATTACTGTTGAAGAAACTCCTGATGTAGAGGTTGCTGAACCAAGTGAATCTGTCCCTATTGCTTCGGATCTTGGCGAATCAGACGACATCATGGAACCAACTGATGATATTCCTGATTCTGGAGAAGAAATGGTTTCTGACATCGAAACAGTTCCCGATATTGAAGAAGTACCTGTATCTGAGGGAATATCAGACGTCACAGATGAAAGTGTAGCAGGAGAAAGTTCAGAAGTAGAGGAAATCCCAGAAGGAGGAGATGATTCAGTTGTGGAAGAGGGTCCTTCAGAACAAGAAGAGGCACCAGTTGAATCCGATGTAGATGAATTGGCTGTTTCAGAAGCCGCTGAAGATTCAGGTGAAATAGAGCAACAAGTATGTGATGAAGCACCTGTTTCGGAGGAAGCCCCAGATTCAGGAGAACCTGAATTGGATGAAGTTCCAGATTCAGGGGAAGATGCAGCAGCTGACTTAGAAGACGTTACAGCTTCAGAAGAAGCTGAAGTGGATGAAGTTGCAGATGTTCAAGATGCAGAAGTCTTAGGAGAATCTCCAGATTCAGGTGAAACTGAATCAGAACAAGTAGTGGACGAAGCTGCTCCATCAGAAGAAGCTCCAGATTCAGATGAAATCGAACCGGAACAAGCTGTGGATGAAGCACTTGCTTTAGAAGAAGCTCCACAATCAGATGAAGTTGAACCGAAAGAAGTTACAGATGAAGCACCTGCCTCTGAAGAAGCTCCAGACACAGATGAAGTTGAACTGGAACAAGCTACAGATGAAGCACCTGCATCTGAAGAAGTTCCAGACTCAGGAGAAGTTGAACCGGAAGAAGTTACAGATGAAGCACCTGCCTCTGAAGAAGTTACAGACTCAGGTGAAGTTGAACCGGAACAAGCTATAGATGAAGAAGTTCTAGATTCAGGAGAAACTGAAGTGGATGAAGTTGCAGATGTCACAGAAGCCCCCCCAGATTCAGAAGAATCTCAACTAGAACAGGATGTTGAAGATTCAGAAGATACACGGGAAGTAATAGAGTGTGGCGCAGAAGAAGCAGAGGTCGAAGAAATTGCGCCAGAGATGAGCGAACCAGTTGTAACTGAAGAAGGGGCACCAGATGAAGAAATAGATACCAAAGAAATGGCTGAAGGTGAAGAACAAGTGGAAGTGGATGAAGAAGCTCCGCAAGAAGCTTCGTTGGGAGAAGAAGAACAAGGGGAAGAAACTGCAGACGAAGTTATAGTGTCAGGGGAAGACGAGGCCGGAGGGGAAATTGATTTAAAGGAAGATGCTGTGGCAGATGAGTCGATCTCTGATGAAGGCGAAATAATTCGTAGGGAACTTTCAGACTTAGTGGCAGTTGTTGTTAGTTTGGAAGAAGGTATTGATGGAGGCAAATGTAGGACAGAAGAATTTCCTGGTGCAGGTGATCAGGTTAGCCCTCAAAAGCTAGGCCCTCCGCACTCAGATAAAAGTGTAATCGGAAAAGAGCTTTCATCTCTTATAAATAAAATATTTCGACCAACTGCTCTTGACGAAGACAAGCAAATTATTCCTCTCACAGATGAGCAGTTTATTGCAAGAGAAATTTCCATGCAAATCGACAAAGCAATTGCTACAGTCGAAGGTGTTTCCTTGGATATTTTGAGGCCTTATGAATTGGTTCCAGTCGGCCCACCTACAGGAACAATTATAGATATAAATTTAGTTGTAAAAAAGAGAAGGCATTTACAACGTAAGAAAATTTATAAACGTTTTGAATTTCAGGAACAGAAAGATGTTATTGAAGAAGAGCCAGAGGGTCCCGTTGGAGATCAACCTGAAGAAACCCCGCAAGAAGAGGGAGAACCAGCGGAACCCCCTAAGGAAGAAGAGGCTCCAACTGAGGCCGAGGGCAAACCTCCGGAAATCGAGGAGGAAAAACCATGTCCAGAACCACCACAAGAAATACCCGAAGAAACCTCAAATGAGAAATATAGAATGAAAAAATTCTTGGCAGAGTTTGACATTCAGATGGCACCGATCAAGGATAGGATAAGAGATATTCAGAAGCAAGTGGTTGACTTGGGTATTCCCGAGTTTGATCGTATTATAGTTTTGGAACCAGCTTTCTTCAGAGACCCGCCGACTGATAGACCCTTCGAGATGCCATGCAAGCCTTGCAAAAAGAGACCTCAGCCTAGCAAAAAGAATAAACGGCCGTTTCCTCCATGCTGCACTCGGGAGACAGCTTGTCCGCAAGCTGCTGCTATGAATGTTACAGCCTGTTGCGATCAATCCCCTCCGAAATACCAACCCGCTTCCTGCTCGTGTTCGCGTGCTCCAGTTGAGAAAGCTCCAGTCCCAAGAAGTCAACCAGGAACTACCAGGCCCTCAAAATGTCTGTGTTCATCCTCCAAACCTGGTGGATGCGGTCAGAAATGAATCCATTGGACATTATACTCGTGGAGAGGAGAACAGGGAGACCTAGTAAACTCTCCGTACCTCTTTCTCTTCTGGAGGGATAATAAAAATAAAAATGTGGAAACCGTGAATGCAGCTTACTGCGCAAGAAAATTACCTCGTTAATATGCAATCATTTATTCATAAAACGTCCATTTTCTAATTGAATAACATGTTAGAAAAGGAACTAACATGTAAGTGAAAGGTGGTATAATTCTCTAATAAACAAATAATAACTATACATCTGTTTCTATTTCACTTTTAATTTAGTATTTTATTTGATAATTATTTAAAAATAATAATAAATGTCTTTCAAGCATAAGTACAGGAAAAAAGCGAATATAATTTAGTTATGAAGTTTTAATTGTAACAAAAAAAGAAGAAAATGAGGCATAGGAGTTGAAGAATCCACATAGTTTATAATCTCAGAAATCAATTTTTAATTATGTGACAATGTTTTTGGTGAAATAATTAAAATTAATTAATTATGAATAGAGCATTTTGCCTCATTTCGTACTACATCATAAACTTGTTTGTGAGATTACATAATTGTAATATATGCAATTTCTTTTCTAGTTTTTCCTATTTGAGTCTTGCAGCAGTCAATACTTTATGTATACGCTAATATCAGTTCCGACTTTGGAAACCAATATGTGGACTATTTTTGTATTACTCCGTAGTTTAATATAAAATTCAATTACGTTTCTATCCTTCTCCTTAGGAACTACCTGGTCTTTAAAAAAATTAGCAATCATTTTTAATTATTTAAAACATGTTGAAGTTGCCAGACTATGAAATCTATCCCTACGACTGTTAAGTATATTTTAGTAACGTTTATGATAATTTATATTTATTAGGAGAAAACAATTCTTTTTTGTAACGAATGATAAGTCGACAACGGGCCAAAATGCAGATACGGTAATATATAGACGCAATACTTGATAGTGGGGAGTAAATGATCTATTACTTTATCACTCTTTATTCTCATATTTTCACTAGTAAATTATGTGCATAGGTATAAGCTG
This sequence comes from Eucriotettix oculatus, assembly GCA_034510155.1. Lineage (NCBI taxonomy): Eukaryota > Metazoa > Arthropoda > Insecta > Orthoptera > Tetrigidae > Eucriotettix > Eucriotettix oculatus. The sequence continues at coordinate 40,220,546 of CM067382.1, forward strand.
TCATATACTATTTAAAAAATTATTTTCGATCTCATTAATTTTTTTAAATTTATGTTCAACGTTACTTCTAACACTAAATAAGACAAACTTTCGCTTTCCGTGTAACATAAAATAATATTCCTTCAATAAAGTTATAACTAACTTTAAATATTCTCTGAGTAAATTTCATATATTCCAATTTGTATGTATGACGAAACATATCGTGAATTTCTCTACAGTGGTGAATAACATTCCGCCTTACTTTCCCAGTAGGAAATGAACGGAAAGTATTCTTTCAGGGTGAGAAAAAACGGATTTTTTCAAGAAACGTTACAAGTCATTCTGAAATGTATTTAAATTAGAATGAAGAATCCTTTTCATCAATATGGAATCAAAGCATTTTTTTCAATAAAATAGGGAAGTAACAAGGAATATTTATGTAAATCATCGCTGATGTGAGAAAAAAATCATCTCTGCGACGTGTTTCAAATTACCCGATACGCAATGTAGAACATCTGCTAGAAACACCCAAAGATTCACAAATATTGGTGGATCCTGACTGTAAACAAAATAAAACTACGCGAAAGGAAATTGTGAACGTAATTTTTTGATACTAATGTGACAAAATTTAAAGTATATTCGATATTTGACTTCCACAGATTCTTTTTGCTGTCATAAATGTGAGTACTATGTTGTAATCTAAACATTTTACCGCACTTCGTGGTCAAAACGTTTGTTTTGCCAAATTTTTAATTCTATCTTGATAATGTCTCGAGAACCATCAACTACAATTCTGCAAGATTTCATAATAATGCTCATTGTACTTTGTTTTCGATTCTTTGACTGGAATTAAATTTAAAGAAAGTCTATTTCTTAAACCTTCATTCCATAATAAAATCATCAACATAAAAAAGTAACGTAGTGCTCAAATTTTCATGTTAGATTTTGTGAATTTATGGCTGTATATTTAAATTACAAATCTATCTTTCAAAACTTATGACAGATGTACAAAACATGAACTTTGATAGATTAACATTGATGGAAATGGCCAAGTTCTCTGATAACTAATGCTGATCGTTTTAAAAAAGTTAAAAAAATATCCAGGTGAAAACTTTATTATTAATGAGATGTACTCTATTTAAAATATGTGGCCGTCATCTCTTATACCACTGCTGCCAACGTGTGCGTTAATGCTGAAATGTGTTGTCACCAGAACGTTCTTATGAAGCAAATGTAATCCAAATAATTGTTGGTAAATCATTTCATCCAAAATATTTACAAGTACTACAAAATGTACGATTTAACATAGAGACTATTATTCCCGTTAAATAAATTAAAGTGCCGAAACTCAATCTTTTCAGAACTAATTCATTTTGTGTACTTTTGCAAATTTAATTCTTTTAGATTTTACAATGTTTCTATTGACGAAAAGTGGAAGTTGTGAGTACAATAATTTAGCGACCGAATTAGGAACATGGTCTGAGAATATATTTTAGCTTAAAATTAGTGTTAACGTATTTGTATTTTTAATATTAATAGTAGTATCATATTCTGGCCTCAGCCTTCCTCTTCTATAAATTTAAAGAGTCTTTCGTGCCTCAAAATAAACAATTTGTCTTTTAGTCAGAAAAATTCAAATGATGAATATAAAATCTCTAATTTAGAAAGAGTAGAATTAATTAAAACACTGGAGTTTGTCTCTTAATGTGATGTTCGTCACCGAATCTCAGTGAAAGGAAAATTATCTTTGATGACAACATCGAAATCTATCTTATCAAATTAATCATGGGGGATTTCAGCTTACTCTATGCAGGTCTCCTTAGTGACTGCCGGTTTCACTACATCCCTGTATTTAATTACCATTTTAGTGTCTGTGACGGTAGTTGAGAGATTTGGGTCGAATTCGCCCTCCTGGTAACACCTCTGTTTTCACAGTTACATCTCAGGGTAGAACGTCCACTTTGCATCGTATGAAGCTATAATTTTTACCCTTACTCGTCTTGGGATGGAAATCCTCTTCCCCGTTGTGCCTCCTCCAAAATTGAACGCCCTTTCGGAAACTCCTGTCTTCAGACCATTTGCCCATTAGTTCACTCTGCCGCCTGGATAATAACGACTTTACTTCACAAAAATTGACTCCGTGACTGAATAAACTCTGCAGCTACACGCCCAGCCATTTTTATTCCACGAAAATTTATTGAGTCCTAACTATCAGTTTCTAAAATGTAAAATTTAATATTATTCTAATTTGTTACTGTTATAAAATTAACAAAACTGGGTCTCGTACGAAGAGTAATGAGAATTATTTATTTTTCTTTACAGATACATTCTGCACAGAACTCGTCAAATTCACATAAGTAATCAAGAGTTGTAGTATATTTTGTTTTGAAGTTAGGCAATGGGAATGGAGACTGGAATGGAAGGCTCATTGGCGTCATCTGAGAGCCATGATGGTCCTGTGGACACTAACTCGTCCGTAACGGACGGAGAGCCAGACTCTTGGGCTCAATACGTAAGTGAGCATGTGTTAAAAATAATATCTTCCTTGCAGACTGAGATAGCTGAATCGAAATCTATTTCATTCCTGGTCCGCTGCAAGAAAAACACAGAGACGCAGGAAGAGGTGGAATTTGAACACGATATTCAACGTAAGGCATCTTCGCACATTTTCACTTCCAAGCCGAGGAAGGTTATGATGGATAAAATGGACAGAGCTCCAGATGTCAACATGAACTTGTGGGGATTCCCGGAAAACAGGGACCAGAGGTACACCTGTGGAGGCTGGTGGCCAAAACAGGAAAATCAGCTACATTAAACAAGATAATTCCAAGAAAATATTAATTCACATAATAAATTTTAGTTGATCTTAATGTCCTTTTGTAAAAATAATAAATACACTGCCCAGTGAATGTTTAAGCTAAATAAAAATGGCTTAGCATTTGATCCAGTTTGATAAACAGAGTCCGTATCAACACAAATGTAAAATGATTATTATTTTAAAAAGAAATATTTCATAATTATTTTAGAAAGAGTTGCATATTAATTCAAATTCTGACGGAAAACAAAGAAACTCCAACACTCAAATGCATAAAATTAAAATTGTTAGTAATAGTCCTTCTGATAAAACTAATAAATTGTGAACAGTAAAAGTGATCAGAAGAACGAATCCCTGGGACGTGTATTCAGAAAACAAGAGAGTGATTGATAAATTCTCTTACCTCCCCAAGTGTTCATATTATCGTAATTGGTCTTCTGCGAAGAGAAAGTGAAATATAGAACAACATGTGTGAACACAATCCTAACTTAACGGGAAAATGCAAAAAAAAAAGACGAATCCAACCATTATTTACAGTTTATGTACGAATTTTGGACGATTCTGTAGATTTAGCAGTAAATCAAGTGACATGTCGAAAACAACTGATGCAAGCTCTGTTAAAATTTCAGGACCCAATCCATGACGACGTAGCACGAAACCAGAGCAAATGCGAAAAAAGAGATTTCTGTTCTCAGACAAAACCGACGAGTGATTACCCAACAATCTCCGGATACACCAATAAGTTCATGCATTTCCTAGAGAAACTTGACGCGGAAATGGCTCCCATTAAGTCGGGAATACGAAATCTGCAAAATCAGGTGAAGGACCTTGGCATCACGCAGCTGAAAGACCTGAACATGATGTACAACTTTCCGCAGATAACTTCCGGTGTCAACGAGAACACTCTGCAGTGCTGCGATTCAAACACAACAAACCACTCTTTGTCGCACTCGAACGGAAGAATCCACGCAAGCCACACTCTGCCTCAGACGAATGGAAGTGTCCAATTTGTTGGCAAAGTCGTCACTAGGAAAGTCACAACAGTCAAAGATCCATGTGAGATGAAACGATCAGAAATGAGCTCTTCTTGTTCATCGACTTTCACCTCGTCTTCTCAACGTAGCTACCAGATGAATTCGAAAGTCCTAGATCAAGGTACTTCTCTTCGAGTGGTTTCGAAGTCAGCGCATCATCAGAACAAACCAGCCATAGAAATCTACATTGTAGCTTCCCCCGACGCTTTCCCGAAGCTGACAGCGATCAGACAGCCGCCCCCTTACTGCGACTAGTTCTACAGATGAGCTGTGAACTATTGTAGCTGTAGTGATTAAAAATAAATAAAATCTTAGCATCGTGGTTTTGTTATTCCAAAGGGAATAATAGAAGCATGTTCTGAAAACCATGAAAATATAACAGAAATTGTAGTGAAAAAGATAAACATTTGTGAAGACCAGAGTTCGATTATCCCCACAAAGATTTCTCATCGAAAATGTGATTTTTTTGTGAAAGGTTAGCAACATGTGAGGCGGCGGCACCTGGTCGTCAGACATTCCCTCATCACATATATTTCTTGTTATATCTTCTAGATTGTGAGAGCTATTTGAAAAATGCTCAATGAAGGAAACAGAATTTACGTATTTGAATGATTCCCCATAATATCGTTTTATTTCATCTCTCTTCCGGGAAATTACCGGCTGTATTGGACAAATATTAAGTATTTACACAACATACTATTGTCAGTTAAAAAAAACTATTGTCAAAATCAACCCAATTACTTATTTTGTATGAATATTTTCGTTTATAGTGTGAACTAATTGGAAAATAAAACTTGCTTGGATTATACATTCCTTATATTTAATTACATTAAATCAACACTATTCTGGTTCAACTACTTGAGCTGTTTTACAATTCAAGACCACTAAAATATTCTTATGAATACGAAATGATTTATTATTTAAATATTAAGATATTTAAGTACACAGTAACTTATTGAAGTGTAATAGTATAATATTTTTGGTATTTACAAATTGTTTTTTCTAAAATACTGTTAATTGAATATCGAAGCTCAGGAAAATATTTTTTTGTGTTAGTGAATTATAAATCATACTATTTGCAGAGTGGCCTTTTTTTATTTGAGTAAGATTGGTATTGCCAATCATAATTCTTGTAGTGACGATTTGCTCTCTACGGTTTATTTTCGGGTTTATAGTTATTTGTGATGGTTTACTGCATTAATCCAATTTTTAATTCAAAAAAGTAAAATAAAACCCTTTTATTTACAAGGGATGTAGTCAGCAGGAGCTTTCAAAACATTTTGTTTAATAATCATCTGAAATGTCTTTGGAGACGCTCATGTAATTTTTAGTACGCAATAGTTAAATTTTTACAGATTATGAAACAAATTCGAAAACTCCTGTTGACTTCCCTTACATAGTCAGTCGTGTTGTATGGGATGAATATGTCCGAAAAGGAGGAAAGCTCCCCTGTTTTATAATTGATGATCACTTTTAACTAATAAGTGTGAATGTATGAGAACAAATAATAAAGATTTTATATGATTATAAGAAATTATTGTTACGCTTTTACTTGAAGTTCATAATATATGCCATTAAAAATGGGAAATGTACCTGTGAACAATCATATGTTGCGAAGCACTATTTTAAAAATCACGTTGTATTGAGAAGAACAGAATAGATTTTTCAACACCCAGCAAATGTTACACGATTGGCAAATTTACCAACAATAGTTCTATATTAAGAGTTATGAAGTGATTTGGGTATAATGAATCAATGCTTGTCACTTATTGAATTACAATTCACTGGTCGGGATGGGACAATTTATAATTTTATCCCAGGAAAGTAAAGTGAAGAAAGTCAAAAGTAGTTACGATTTTATTGAGAAAAATGTTACATGACGAGCTCAAGTTGTACAACAAAATACTTTGGCGTTATTGTTTAAAGGTAATTATAAGTTGTTACACATTTACTTATTACGAGATATATATAATAAAAAATTTTAAACATATTATTAACGACGTCAATTGACGAATTTTTTTCTTATTCGCTACAGTGTGTATTAATACGCAGTTTATTATAGAAAAAGAATTGTTTCTCTAGAATAGGAAATGTTTTCTTAACGGACGGTAGATTAGGTTTCTACTTTCCCAGCAGTATTTTGCGGGTAGCCCCAAAGCTCTGACCCGCCTGGGTCGCTCCTCTGTTGGAGCCTGCCTGGAGCCCGATGACGGCTTCTCCAGCCCTCAGCTGCTCCTCCGTCCACTCGCGCTTGTTCTCCTCTGACGGCTTGGGTCCCAGACATGGGCCTCTCCACTCAGGGTGACGGTACGCCTGGAAAAGTGGGGAAAGCGATTGTAGTCCACAGTCGCCGTCAGTCAATTTATTACATGCATCCTTCTCTCAGTATTTCATGAAAAGATTAAATACATTCTCTTCACTGCACACCAAAATTGGCTAACAAAACTAAAGGATAAAGTTGATTGTAATACTTAAAATAATGTGAAATAAAAGATTTTTTTTTGGTTAACAGGTTACATGAGGCTCATCCTGAAACAGGCAACTCCCCTTTAATAGCATAGGAAGGGAATTGAAAAGGGGGGATGCGGAAGGTAGAGCAAGGTAGCCAAGGGTTAACTAGGGCCCCCGGGCTATGGTTTAAGGATCCTATCCGGTGTTTCACCTAAAGAGATGCAGGGAAAACCCTAGAAAACCTGCATCAGGTAGGTCGGGCATTGGGTACTATTCTCACGCCCTTCCGAATGACGGGAGACGAGTCTGCTGTGGGGTCGCAGCATTCCCTTCTCCATGTCTCCACCAGTTTCAGGAGGCAGTTGGCCGACTGATCCCAATGGGATTAGCGGACAACTCTTGCCATATGCCCAAGGTCTTTGACCCCAGTACATATACCTCCTAAAATAGGTGAAGGTGTCTCGGCACATGAGAACTTTGATCGAAATAAAAGATATATATATAGTTTATAATAAGATGGAACGACAAATAGAATGCGAGTTAGAAGATCAGTTTGGTTTTAGGAAGAATGTAGGAACAAGAGAAACAATATTGACTATCTCTAATTTTAGAAGACAGAATAACAAAAAACAGGGCTACGTTCATGGCATTTGTAGATTGAGAAAAACCCCTTTGAGAATGTAAACTGGAACAAACTATTAAGGATTTTTATGATGACAGGAATAAAATGTCTAAAAAGAAATGTTATTCATAAACTCTACAGAAGGCAGTCAGCAGTAATTAGAATTAAAGAGCAAGAAAATAAAGCAGAAATCAGGAAATGAGTAAGACAAGGACGCAAACTGTCACCCATGCTCTTTTACGTATATATATATATATATATATATATATATATATATATATATATAACAGGCGATGAAGAAAGTTGAGAGGAAATATGGTAAAGTCACATACTTCAAGCAGAAGAAATAAAAACTCTACGGTTTACAGGTGATATTGCAGTATTATAGGAGTTTTTTGGAAAACATAATAAATGTCATGAACGTGGACCTGGAGAAAGAGTACAGCATGAGGATTAAAGAGGGAAAACTAAGGTAATGAAATGTAGTATGGGAAAAGTGGAATAACAAAAAGGGGTTAGATTGGGAAGGGATATTTTGAAGGAAGTTAATAAATTCTTCTACTTGGGCATCATAATAACTAGGGATGGTAGAAGTATAGTAGTCATGAAGGAAGGTTTCCGCAAAAAGAAGAATTTACTTACGGCTAATACAAGTATGAAAATTAGGAAATCATTATTAAAACTGTTCGTATGGAGTGTGGCGTTATATGGGTGCGAAACGTGGACGATAAGAGTCGCATAAAGGAAAATAATAGAAGCTTTTTAAATGTGGTGCAGATAGGAGAACTCTGTAAATCAGGTGGAGTGAACAGAGTAACTAACCAAGAAGTTCTAAGGTAGCAGAATGGAGGAAGGAAAAAAAATTAGAGGACTTTCACCAAGAGAAGGAATAGATTAATAGGCCACGTTTTGAGACATGAGGGTCTTGTAAAATTATCATTAGAGAGAAGTGTGTAGAGTAAGAATAGAACAGGGAGGCTAAGGATGGAAAACGCTAATAAGGTCACCGCAAGTTAACAGGAAGAGTTGCATTAGTTCTGCCTTAGGACTGAATGCCGCAACAGGAACAACATAAAATAAATAATAAATTTTGAATCAATGATTTCAAAACCAGAATATACCTCAAAAAGTAAATCAGAAAAAAACAACCTTGTTGAATCACATAAAAAATAAGCAACATCAATTTAATTTTTGACAATGTTGAAAGTCTACATCACTCCGAACGGAGTGGCACGTTATTAATTCTCCTTCAGTTTTATCCCCAGATAATAAATGTTGGTATTTAAAATAATAATACCTCGTTCGTTGTTCAGGGGAGTAGAGAATATCCAGTTTTGCATGTTTCGAGGGAATATTCAATCTGAGACCAGTCACTTTCTAATTGTTGAATGACAATTTTTATTATTTCGAAATCATTGCCGTTTACGGCTCAAAGAAATATTTAAACACGTTATGAGTCTTACTGTGGGAACTCTCAATTACCCACAAAGAATTTCGTTATAATTGGGGCTCTCTTTATTATTTCTCTTATCTTATCTCGTACTTACAGTTCTGCCAATAGCGAAGATTGTCATGGTGACTCTGGCAATGTCTTTACGATCCCAAAGATCGACAGTTTGGAACAGGTCCACGTCTGGCACTCCGTATTTTATGCAAGCTTGCTGAAACCTGAAAAAAAGTAAATAATTATGAATCTTATACACGACATTAATTCAAAATTAAGGAGGAATTCATATGAGTTCATTTGGGAGATTAATTAAACGTTGCTGAAACGTATTGAAAATACAGTGCATTCCATTTCACCTGGAATTTCTTTTAAGGCATAGGACAATATTAACATTCACACAAAACGCACACCTGTTGCAGTGGACCAAATTAAATTTTTGTGTAACACATTCTAACAAACATTTATAAAAGCAAGAGTTCCCTAAGGTAGTGCATCTGCACCTTATAAATATATACTTTCAATTTTCCTACAAAGTCTAGTTCAATCACAAGAACATTCGTTGACGACAACCTTAATTTACTTAAATCGAAAGTCTAAATTAACGAAAGAAAATCCCCACAGCTAACGTTTACGGAAGAAGTAATGCCCATCAATAATAATGAACGACAAATAACTCCACTTGTATTTGTAAGAATACAATTAATGATATAACAATGCTAGTAGCGTTCCGGCAGGCCGCTGAAGGGGAAGTTCCTCCTCAAACGAAAATACTTCCCTTTCCCATTCTCCTTTCCTACTGCGCATGTAAACAGTAGTAAACTCAAAATTCACTTGGCAAGTACATATTCCAATAAAAGAAAAGAAATAGAATTGAGCGTTGGAGAAGAATAGTAGTGTCTGCTGGGTAAAAGGCTTAAATTGTCTTAAGAGAATAAAATAATTGCTTATAACGCCGTTATTATACAGATATGGATATTCGGAATGGAACTATGAAGATCTGCTACCAAGTCATGATACAGAGATCACGATCAATAATCCTCAGAGTCATGGTTGACATTCCATGGGGTGTGAGTAACAACATTACGTCATGATTTACGCTTACCATTAATAAATAAAATTCAAGTGAGAGCAAAGAAACATCACAAAAGACTAGAAATGTATCAAACATAATAACAAGGGCAGACAAGTGATGCTGTCCAATTGAACGAAAAGTGAGATATCGGGAGTCTGATCACTTCCTCATAGAATATATGATAAATAATTTGAAAAAACTTGTCCAAAACCATTCGTTGTGGATGGTAATTTGAGCAGCCAGTTGAAAGACACTGGTGTTTATAATTCCACTATTGTTTGTTGTGGTATTCAGTCCTAAGACTTTTCTGATGTAACCCTCCACGCTAACCTATCTTGCGCAAGCCTTTTCATTCCCCCATAACCACCACATCCTTGGCCTCATCTTTTGTTCTTACCCAACACACTTCCCTCTAATGATAATTTTACAAGACCCTCATGTCTTAAAACGTGGCCCTAATAATCTATCCATTCTCTTGGTTAACGTTCTCCATATTGTTCTCTCTTCCCCTATTCTGCATAGACCTTCCTCGTTAGTGGTTCTATCCACCCACCTATTTTTAATCATTCTCTTATAGCACCACATTTCAAAGACTTCTATTCATTTCCTTTTCTGCAACACCTACCGTCCACGTTTCGTACACTGCACACGAACATTTTTAGCAACGATTTCTTAATATACACACTTATATTACCAGTAAGTAAATTCCTCTTTTCTGCCTGTGCTATCCTACTCTTTGTGTCCACTATACTTCTTCAATCCATAGTTATTATGCTGCCCAAGTAGCATAATTCCGTAACTTCCTTCAAAATATACCATCCCCATTTAATGCCCTTTGTTATTCCACTGTTTCCCATACTACACTACATTGCCTTGGCTTTCCCTCTATTAATCCTCATATTGAACTCTTTCTCCAGGACCACGTTCATCTAATTTATTATGTATGGTTTCCAAGTCTTCTTCTGACTAATACTATATCATCGGCAAAGCGTAGGATTTTGATTTATTCACCTTACAGTATGATTCCCTTTCTGTATTCATTATTAACTTTGTTCATATCCTTTTCTATATATAAGTTAAACAGAATGAGCGACAGACTACATCCTTGTCTTACTCCTTTCTTGATTTCTGCTTTCTTCTATTGATCTTCAATTCTAATCCACTATAGGTCACTAATCAGCAGTTCCAAAAAAATTAATCGTGTTAGTTTGAAGATTTAAAACCTTAATTACTGTAATAGAGTATAAGGTTTACTAATTTCTAAATGTAGAGAAATGAAGTAAGCGAGTGAAAGTCTTAGATGTAATCAGAACGGATGACGTCAAGTTATTTAGCAGTGACCTCAGTGCATGATAAATAAGATAAACGCCAAAGTAAGGTGATATGAAGAGCTTAGTCATAAGCTGTTAAATGATTCAATAATGATGTCTATATTCATTTCTTTCGCACTCTCAAATTTGTACAAATTAAATTCCTCAATTTTCTTCACATTGTTATCATGTTTAAAACATTAATGTGATTAAACTCGTCCATATTTTCATGTCTCCATCACTGAATGCACTACAGACCTACATATTCATCACTCCAATCGAAGTAAAACCGGAAATGACAGGAAGGCGGCCAAAATTTGTATGTCGCCGCGAGCGACGAAGTGTCTGTCTCCACTCCATTTTGCCATGGCGGAGGAATGGAATTCTAGCCATCCAAATTGACAGCAGGAGGAACCAGGAGAACATGATCAAAGAGCGGGTGGTCGTTACGCTGAAGTAGTTCCCACCTGGACGCAGCTGCTGTCCGGATGAAAGCCTATCAGTTTCTAGACATTTGTGCTTCCGTCATCATTGCACCCCACCAATCAGGCTGGTCTGCAAGGGTTATTCCGCCAACCACAACAACCCTGCGTCGTCCGCGCGTGGGACCGACCATTAGGCCATCAGCCGAGCTCAGGAGGTCGCTACAAAAAGTGCACTTGTGACAGGTTCTTTGATCTACCACTTTCATACTGTTCTTCATTTGAATCATTCCGACCTCTCAATATTATAAAAGCTCACGTATGAATTACTAGCAGAATATTTCATAATACATAATAACGTTTGCAGTTAAATTGTAAGAACATCAATACTACTTAAATACATTTTTACGTTTCGCCTTGTCTATACGTCTTTCTCAAACACTATTTGAAGACAAGCTGTTTGTCAAGGTCAGTGTTCTTATTATCCTTCAATAAAGCCAATAAATTGAAAACTTACAGTCTGCATCTGAATTACTGCTACGAAACACAAAAGCAAAATTTACCTTTACAACGTCATTGAATCGCGTCCTTCTACTTTCGTATAAAATGAACTCAGAAATGAAGTGCAAAAGTAATGTGATAAAGTACACTCAATAAAAACGGTAGATTAATATAATTTTTTGGTTTTTTGTTTTCTGGAAAATGGCTTGAACGCGTGCTATTGATGTAACGAGCTGAACCAGTAATAATTCCCTTCATATTAAATTCCTGAAAAGTTTCGCAGCGACAAATCTTTAACACGGTTCTCGTAAACGTTACTCGGATCTCATATTCATATACTTGAAATTTTATATTTGAAATGAAAAATCAGGATGGAAAAGACTCGAAACGGCATTCTTCATTTCAGTTTCAACAACAATATGTCTGAGCTTCGTTGAAAGAGTTTCGTCTCTTTCCTGCAGCTCAACTACAAATTATTATTTTTAATTATAAGAACAGTCAGAAAATAAATTTAATTTGCGTTTAATTAATATAAAGACATCAACCTTTCATCCAACTTTGTGGACTTCCTCGGTAAATTCTTAAATCGATGAATTATTATGAGTAATTTGGTGTTGTGACGGTTACCGTCGAAATGCTGAATTATTTGGCCGTATTTTTATTTATTTATTATTAAACTTGGTGTCAGAAAAATGCTGTACGTATAAGCTCAAAGAAAAGGAATATTTATGATGCATCTCCCTATTATAATAATCAAAACTATAATGTTAACTGATTCAGATCATTTTAAGCATCATATTTCTTCAGCCTAGGAGTAATGGAATCAATAAAATCCATCTAATTTATCTCTTTCAGTCTTTGCCACATAATATTTTAATCATTACGGAAATCTGGAAATTATTGGTCAATTAACATAAATTACGGTTGTTTTCTCGTAAATGACTTAGTTTTCATAAAAAAATGGTGGAATTCCCCATTATTCTATCCCAAGGGTTGATTTTTAATTTTCCCTTTGCTGACGCTTAAAATTTTTTGCTACAACCATCAACGCTCTTGGAGTATTTTTGACACCAGCGAATGAGTGCAACTTGATAAGCATAATATCGTATTAAAAGATAAATTATACTGCCACAACGAAATGAATAAATGAAAGCATTATGAGAAAAGTAAAAGTAGACCTATAGTAAGGATACTTATTGTTCTAAAGATTGTAATATAGTACCCAAAGCAACACGAAGCCTATACTTCTACTACTGTTCAGGAGATTTAGATAGTCGTGTCAAAACCATGTTCAGTGGACATCATCGCCTAGATGGGAGCTCTTGGTTTTGTTGACGCACCTTGGTAGTGTAAAAGCAATTCTGAAAACATTGGCACTGCTGTAGAATATATCCTAGTGCGTCGGTAGCAGTTTTAAGACTTCTGTAGTACAGTCACGTGCCTCCATTAAGGATTATGTTAATGACGTACTCATGAATTGAAAGGCAAATGACGGGTCTTGACAGGCGTCGTTTTTGAGCTTTTGGTCCAGAGAGGTGAAACAGACGTCAATCTCACAGAGAAGAAGCGCTTAAACCGTATTCTGTCGATATTTCATGTAACCCACGCACCGCAAGACAAATCAGTCATTAATAATAAAAAAATTTCATGGCGACTGGATTGATGGGTTTCTATTTAAAAGGGAGAAAGAGTGTATATACTATCTCCCTTCTTATATATACAGTTTATTCATAACGTGGTTATGGCAAGGTAGGTAGGTGGAGGTGTCCTTGGCGACGGCCATGTTTGTTTGCGCCGTTGCCGCTGCCGCCGTCTGCGCTCTCCACTAGCAACAACGGACGGCTGCAACGCGGCAAGCATAGCATTGAAAGAGGTCGCAACTAGGTCCAGGAAAGAAATGACCTTTTAGTAATTTCTACTTTCCTAATTGCTCACCGCCGAAGTGAGTCTGCGCTCCGTCTACGCATCGAGAGAGAGAGGAGAGAAGAGAAGGAGTAAAGAAGAAAAACCTTTGGAGTGTGTGTTCCTCTCTCTTCCTTCAATATAACGATATTTCCTGTACTGCGGGGAAGCATCAGTAAGGGAAACGAATCTTTCTAAGGACTAAATTTCATCCAGCGTATTATTTTTATTTTCTGTAATTACCAGCGAATTTTTTTATACGCATAAAAATTCCACAATATTTCAATTTATCTGATATTAATTTCTGAATTACACTGATCTAATACAACTACAAAAAGAATCAGAATGGACGAGACTGGGGATAATAAATCGAATATCATGCTGAGGGTATCAAAAACCGACAAATAAGAGTTGTTTTATGATAATAATACGGCTGAAAGCAAGGGGAAACGACAGCCGTGTCTTTTATTTCCCGCGTATATGCATCAATTTATAACAATGTGATGACAGTCTATCGGATAAAATATTCCGGAAGTAAAATAGTCCCCAATGATACTACCTTAATCAATTCTGATTGCTTAAATTTTTGAACCAATTATTAAAATGTCAGATTAATGCTTGACTTGTAATTATTTTCATCTTCATTTAATTGATCTTTTACTTCGCAATATTTCTTGTCCAAAAACAGTGAAATTGTTTGTCTTTCGTGTATCATCTTTTCACTGTGTAATTTTTACAGTTTATTAAGAATGCATACTGTATTGTGACACTAAAATTTTTTGAAACAATTGTTAATTCAATTACGATATTGGTAAAATGCATACTCAAAGTGAAATTTGTGATGAATTGCAGAAATTGTAACATTATACCTAAACACTTAGCAAATATCAATCAAGAAACCTTAAATATTAGTTTTTTCCACTACAAACTGAAACATAAATTTGAAAGCAGTATTTTATATTTAAGAATAGATTCTTGAATTTAGAAATTAATGATTTGCATATACATGTATTTATATCAAATTAATAAAAGAATTGTTGGCATTGAAAAACGAATTATAAAAGTAATTCCTGAAAGCATATATAAAACTATTTTTAGAAAAATAGAGAATTAATCGAAGTATTCTTCATTGTAAATTGATTTTTTCTTAATTTGACTGGCTTTTTATGTATCCATGTTTTAACAGTGATTGTAAAAATATAGAAACTAATTGGCTCAAAAATTTGTTTCCGGTTCCCATTCAGCACTGAAGCGTCCTTCACAAATTATTATACCATACAAACAGAAATAGTGAACTTAGCAAATTAAAAAATTTAAATGCTTAAAAACCTATCCTTAACAGAAAATAACTTTGAACGGTGGTAAAATAAATAAATAACAGATACTTTTTACTTCTTAAATAAAATTAAATGGAATTGGTAACTTATTTCATCTCGACACCACAGTAATTACAATATCAGCATAATAATTCGGAGTGAAGATAGAAAAATAATGTGTGTTGCGAAATGTTCAAAATGTCAGACAAAATATTTTTAACTACTCCAAAGTTAATTAATATTAACGCAAATTACGATTAGAGTCTATTGTTAAACTTAATGATTCATGTGTAATATCGTGATGACTAAATTTAATGTAATTTTATTGCTTTGCTAAGCGGCTCAAGTAACTCTAATGGCTGAATCGCTTTCAGAAACGATTAATTTACTGATTAAAAATATTTCTTTTCAATAAATTAATAAATAAAAATACGGCTAAATAAGTCAGAAAAACAATTTAATTAGTATTTAATCAATATAAATACAACGTATCATCCAACTTTGTGGACTTCTTCAGGTAACTGTTTAGTTTGATGAATAATTACATTGTAATTAATATGCTGTGGCGCTATCTCTCGCGACGGTTATGGCCTAAATGATGTATTTACCTGAAAAATTCCACAAAATGGGACGAAGCGTAGTATTTAAACAAATTACATATATTTTCTCACTTATTTGTACATATTTTTTATTAAACTTTATGTCACAAATATGGCGTTTGAATATTTACTATCATTGCAATCCGATTTCTTCAGAACTCCTGTTTTCTGTTGATGAGGAAAAGTGTCAAAATATTTTTTTATTCTAGTTTAGTGAGTGGATACTGACGTGAAAATTAATTAATAATGTTATTTCAGCAGTGTCTGTTTAATTAGGAAATTTCTGTCTGCATCTCCTTTTTTAATGTTGGTTTTAATATGTAATGTTTTTTTAGATTAGTGGCTACTGTTATTGTGAATAGCTCAATAAAAGACTAGTTCAATACTTTTAAGCTGCAAATTAATTGAAGTGGCAATTTTCCCTTGTGTTGTAACATTTGGGCCCGAGTTTCGTAGCTGAGTGAGAGCCGGCGGCGATGTAACCTGCTAACTTCTGCAGAGTTCTGCTCTCCTCGCCACCAAAGACCGCTACAGCCTCCCCATGTGACCTCCCCAGCAAAGGACACTGACCCCGCCGCACGCAAGTTTCCATTCTCATTCATTCATTTCATTCCCCGTTGAACAGCTGAAATTGCATCAAAAATTTGCAACACATCGCCGACTACTCTGAGCGTTGTAATAACTGCTTTCTTAAAATTTTGAAATATTTCTCCTCTATTCTTTAGAATGTATCTACAACACGCACGTCTATTTTTAGATTGACCAGCCCAGTACTATATATAATAAAAAATGCATAACTCTCGGATTATAAGCTATATTAGACAATAACGGAATTTATAATCCATGTCGTAACTTAACCATCTTCCATTTTCGAAGCTAACATAATTGTTACTCCCATAATTCCGCACGAATTAATGGTAGAAGAATGTCGTTTCCTTAAATAACAATTACGACAATACAGCCGCCATAATTCTGTAAAATAAAAGGATAACAGAGGCTATAAGCGACAGAGGTCATTTGTACAGAAGGCTTGTTTTTTAGGTAGCATTGCCAAAATTCCTGTGACGTTGAAACGGTTGTTGACCTTTCACATTTTCATATTCATTGTAATTTAATGTTTTATTATTATTATTTATATAATAACTTTTATCGAATTGATTTTCAATTGGTTACAATAATAATACAGTACAAACATTAAATAGCCAATACAAGATTAAAATAATGCATATAATTAACATGTCTGCATGAGGGGTGTGGGCGGGGGTTGACAGGCTGTGAACTGATTTTTGGAGGATATATGAGGATGTGGTCTGCGGAAATAATGGTAAGGATATGCCTGAATGATCAGGGGAAAGGATGAGGTCAATTGTGAGTTTTCTTTCGAGGTGACGGAAGCGTGGAGGTGGAGGACGATTGCTATTGAATTGCTGGATCGAGGGGTTTGGGTGGTTGAGGGCGCCTTTAATTAGGGAGGTTATGGAATTGGAGATTACGGAGTTTACTTTGTTAGTTTTGATGTTATATGGTGGACGACGGAATTTCTAAGGTACCAGGGAGAGTTTGAAATGGTTCGTAGGATTATGTTTTGTTTGAATTTTGGCTGAATGGATTTTGGCTGTTGTTACCCATATGGACAAGGCATAGGACCAAGTTGTATTATGGAGAGGTACAGGAGGCATTTTGTGCTGATAAAATTACTGATAAGGTTACAAGAACTTCGGCTCATTATTTACAAAAGTTAAGGTGTTTACTACCAGATAAAAACATTTATATATCTCTAATGATTTTTTTAAAAAAAGTGCAATAGATCCTCTCACTGGATATTTAGCATCCAAGTGCGTGCGTGAGTGACTAGCTGATTATTTATATATTGGCATATGGTTCGAGTTATTCATGTATTATTCAATAAATTATAAAGCTCACTTGTAAAGTCTTTTTTTTTGAGTGAGTGAAGTGGAGTGAGGAGTGAGCAAGGTCGTCGTCGTCGTTGGTTGTTGGGATAGGTCGAGAGAGGACCTGTCACTGAAGGCCAGGAGACCAGAAGGTACTAGCAGGTAGATCGTAGCTTGTCAGCCAAACACACTCTGAGCCAAGAAAAACTATCGCTGTGAGAGCAAAGCAATCGACAAATAGGAAGGACAGAAGTTTGACCATGAGTAGTCGTGTAATGAGCCAGACCGTACGGGAGTAGGCAATCAGAACAGAGGAGGCGGTAAAGCCTAATTTATGTCATTATTCAGTTAGCACCATATTGTTCTCTGTTCTCTTATTCTGCTTAGAACTTTCTCGTTAACTATTCTATCCACCCATCACTTATTCGGCATTCTCCCATAGCACCACATTTCGAAAGCTTCTATTCTTTTCCTTTCTGCAACTCCTACCGTCCGCGTTTCGCATCAATATAACGCCACACTCCACTCGAACAGTTTTAGTAATATTCATACTTATATTAGCCGTAAGTAAATTCCTTATTTTTGAGAAATACTTCCTTGCCATTGCTATCCTGCTGTTTATGTCTACTGTACTTCTTCCATCCCTAGTTATTATGCTGCCCAAGTAGTAGAATTCCTTAACTTAATAAATATAAGTGGTGGAAAAATAATGCAGATCTTGAAGAAAGACTATTAAGTTGCTAATTTCGCCGAATTAGTTAAAATCGTAATTCAGTTCGTGCGTACGAAAGTCTCGTAAGCGTTACTTCGACGACCCGAGAGTTTGCACACAACTAATTAATTTTGAGCGCTGAATTTCAAATTATTTATGTTTTTATGTTTTATGTTGTTCTACCAACGTAACAAGCTTTATATTCTAAACGGTTAGTTTTATATTTAACATTATGTGGATCAGTCTGCGTTGGAACACGTATCGGATATTGCACTCAACTATTTCACAGATGACACTTCGCTCCTGCCACATGCACTTATAAATTTTCATTTTCCTTAATTTATTGATCCTCTAAATTTCACCAGATAAGGTTCCAAATTTAGGAACGAAAGGCCGCGTAAGCATTAACGTAAATAAAGTTTATATTTAATTTGTTCTGTGTTATACGCTGATTTCTTTGTATTTCTATATTAAAAATAATTCACTATCGAACTTGCGGAGGTTCCAAAGAAATGAACAACACGTCTCATTATCGCCCATACTATGTACTAAAATGTTCTGACTAATTGGGCTGTTGAACTCACTTAATTTCAGTTAAAATTAATTTGTAATGAATATAATACCCGGTATGAAGTAAGCACTTGTCAGCGTTGTGAGACTGTCTTTAAAATAGTGATTATTTGCCCGCATTTAAACAATACTGATTGTCAATGTACGAGTGAAAACCTATATATTGAAACTTTGCTGTGTGGGCCAAGGTACAAATTAATTTCATGATTGATTCCACACTTACAAGGATATTGAAATATTGTTAAATACAAACACTAAACGTCAAAATATGTTTCATTGTGCTTGAATCAGTCCAAGCAATCAATATAATATGCGTTATTATTTTGATAAAATAATAATTGGACTTCAAACAACTTTGTTTATCTTGACTTTAAGTTTGAAATAAATAAGCAGACCAATATAAAGTAAAATAAATGACAGATTTACATCATTAAATGGACGAACTATTTATATTAGTTGAATTTAGTGCCGCGGCCAATCTCCCGCAACAGTTACGGTCAAAATGATGTGGTAACAATGAGAACTTTACGTCGTTCAATTTTAACAACAGAAAAATAATTTTAAAAAGATTCATCTATTATAAGAAAAGAGAATCTTGTACAAATTACTCGTATCATTTTTTTGCATTATGTGCATGAGAGTTGCACCTGGCATATAAGTAATTATTTTCTTCAAATTAAATTTCCACATATTGCCCATCGAAATTATGATTCTCAAGATGTTTGGTCACAACTTGTTTACATTTAAGTTCTTTTTCCATTGTTAAAATTTAACGGCACTCATTGTCACCACAACATTTCGGCCGTAATCATCGCGACAGCAAATACTCTAAAATAAATAGTTCATCCATTTAATAAAGTAAATCTGTCATTTATTTTACTTTATATTGAATATTACACTTCAAACTTTAACAAATTTTTGTTCTCGAAAATAATTTCTACTTTATAATTTTTTTTTGGTGTACCGTTTACATGAATCAGTCCACAAAGTTGGATGAAACGTAGTATTTGTATTAATTAGATAGTAATAAATTTGTTTGCTTAATTACTGGCCGTCTTTTTATTTATTTCATTTCCTTGTCTTAAGACGAGCCCTTACTCCGTGGAGACCAGACCGTCTCATCTTCCAACCGTGCGACTTGGTCTGCGGCCTTATATTACAGTTACGAGTATGGAATATTGAGCGGTAGCAAGCCAGGAGGAAGACTCATGTGTGACCTCCACCACACACATGACATCCGCGTACAAATGTGAGAGAAATCATTTTACCGCGATATTTCCGATGGAAATTTAATCGTAATAAACATAAATAACGGCTGGTAATTACACAGTGAAGCCAACTCGCCCTCCCCACCTCCCCATTCTCTTGGCACTTCAAACGCAATTTATTACCGCTTATAGGAATGACGGGAACAGGAAGTGACGTGAGGGAGCACACGAGTTTCCACGATTGTTTTTTTGTTCATATCCGATCAGAGTGGAACGGACGAAAAAGAGGGCGCTTGTGTGACGACGTCGCCTGTGGAAAATGGAATGAATGCGTGTGTGATGGCGACGCGGATTCACATATGCGATGCGCACGACCAGGATGCCAGAGTCACGCAGAAGGTGAGCAGGATTCCAAACTCCCGGAGGAGGAAGGAAACACCTCTCACGCGACGTGCTACCCTGGTGAGAGTTTCGTCAAAACCCGTATCCTTAAGACAGGAGCGGAAAACCCCCCCGATTCACAATTCAAAGCGAAAATCACTCACAGCGAGAGAGGAGAAAAAAGAGCTGTTGCACAACAACATCACTTCCCCAATGGCGGCCCCCCGCGTGAAATTATAACAATTTGTAACAAAATTACCGTGTGTGGGGTTTTTGGCAGGTATTTTGTTTGAATAAATAGCTTGTTTTCAAGTATATAAAACAACATCCACTAGGCAAATAAAAGGCGGCAGGAGGTTACGACGTATTCCCAGAAAATAATATTTTCAGAGTAAAGAATGAAAGCGTTTCACTTGACTTTCAGAAAACACCACACGGCGTACAGAGAAAACATCATTATGCACTGAAATTTCATTCACTCTTTGCTTTTTTTAGAATAAAAAATCAGAGAACATTAATTAGTTCGACTGCCAATTAGAGACCCATAACTTCACCACAAATTTCAGAAAACCTATGATTTGAACTGTGAAAAAACTGAAGATTTTATAAATATTTACATAAAAGTCATCCAAACGAAAATTCAGAACGCAATTTTTTTTTCTTAAACGAAAACTACTTGCAAAAAGACAATATTAATTTATTAAAACACAAATTCCCGTGACAATAATTCCAGATACAGTTTGGAAGTAATTCCTCAGTCTATATACACTACATATTCTAGAATTTTGGAAAGAAAATCAAAATACATATCAATATTCTTGGTATTTATAGATAATTGCTAAAATCAAATCAAACTGTTGTCTCAATTTACAGCTTTATTTTCAATTTAGATTACATCTGCTGGAGCTTTTTCTGCAATTTACCTGCCATATTTGAAAAATTGTATCGATTGTATTGCAAAATACATAGGAATCACATGCATGTATATAAAAACAACATGAAAATAAATTCCAAAACAAACACATATTAAAGAAAGAAAACATATAAGTGATTGTAACAATGTTAAGTTCCTACAAACTGAGATATGCAAATACAAAAGGGGTTACGAGAATTGTTTAAGATTAATTAAAATAAATAATTAAACAAAAGTTGGATAGTAATATATTTTTGAATACATTATAGAATCATGTATCCATTTCAAACCTTATAATTAAACATTAATTCGATTGTTATTTTTTTATAAAAAACATTAAATAATAATGTAAATAGATATTTATTATGACCACTTGTTAACATGTTATATGTAAATGAATTTAGCAGCTAAATTGCCGAAAGATCCTGCAGATGTAAAGGAAATTTGATAGAAAAAAGCTGCATATTGAGACAACAGTTTGTTTTGATTTCAACAGTTATCTATAAAGTACATAATGATTTATCACCATTCGTCCAAAATGGCAATTGAGGCTAGTTTTAAGATCTGCAGCAGCAGAAATTAGTGTTGAATGAAGGTTTGAAGTTACGGGAAAATAGAAATAGATTATTGAAAATATGTAGCAAGATATTGACAGGAAATTTTATAATTAAATAAAACGAAAAACAAATACTTTGTGAATTGTGAAAGTTACTTTAAACATTTCTATGCATAATTTTGTATAGTTTATTTGTATTATTTAATTATTGGCGATAATAATGTAAATCTCTTGGTTTCAAATTTTGAGTGATTAATTGGAATTGATTCTCCGAATGTATTTATGATCAACAAGAGTATTAATTTTTTAATTATTAAAAGTATTACTAATATTACTAACGTGGAAAAGTAACAAATCGAAGCTTCTGAATTTTAATTTTTATAGAAAATCAAAGTTTAAATCACTACAAATTTCTGCTCCTTATTTCTCCTTAATATGAAAAAAGAATCCACTCAAATTATTAATTGATTCAGACACATTTATCGGTAATGATATATAATATGTAACTTAAGAATAAATATATATCATTTAAGGTCTGTTTTTCAAAAGTATTGTATAGTTAAATTAATTTTATATTTATGCAATTCTTTTGAGAAAAAGACTAAGTAATATATTCCATACAGGAAACTTTATTGTTTGCAAATACAAATAATTAAATAAATATAATTGAACGGAGAACAAAGGAATTTGTTTTGTTTGATCTTTTATGTTATGACATTTTATAGACATAGAGTTAGTTATTGTTATATTATCGTATCAATTCATGCAAGAAGGAATGAAACTATCTAAAGTATGCTAGAAAATAAATTTATAATACAAATTAAAACATTCAATAAATTTAAAATCACAAGGAGTTGGTCCGTAGCTGGAGAAACCTATTTATTCTAAACTGATATATGTTTATTTAAATGTGAACCAGAATGAAAGCGAAACGGAAAACAAAATACTGGTCATCATAAAATTGTGTTTCTGATACAATGAATATTATAGGTATTGTTTAAAATTACTGTCTAAAATGGACACACAGAAACAAACTCAGAGGAATAACTCAAAGACAATATCATTAATTATATATATTCCAAATTTTGGAAGTATGTATCAATTGAATTCTACTGATTCCATTTTCTCTTGATGAAATTCCACAAATTGGATTTTTTAAATAGTTTTTGTATGTTGTTGAAAGCGTCAAATTTACATCGGCTTCTACAGTATTTGTTTGATTTAATGAATACTTCTACTAAGTTATAATATGAATCATGTTTGTATTAGAAATTATTTTAGCGTTAAAAACTTTCGTCGCAATGGCCAAAATTATAATACTGGTACATTTTGTTTAAGATGGGGCTGTGGAATTGAATCCTTACTGGCTAAGGTTGTCCATCATCTTGTAATCCCCGCCCGATGTGTTAATGCGTGTGATGATACCGGGCTGTAGCTTGTTCATGAGCTTGCAAAGGATGATTCCGTCCCTCAGGACGTTCTCGTAGGGAACTCCAGGAGGAAATCGTTCTCCAGTCACGGCTTCGATCCATTCCTGTGCCTCGCGTTCCTGGTCAGGATCGCGCTTTCCGGCAACCTGAACACAAGAAAAAACAACTATAACTAAGCGAAGTTACTAAATATATTTTCGTGGTTCCACATCATTCAGAGTTGAAATTTACACACCTAAACTTAAAAAACAACAAAACACTTCGATATATGTATATTGTTTATCTTTAAAAACTGACGCCTATGCTAATCAAAGTCATCCAATTATTGTACACTGTTATAAATAAATGTTAAATTCAATATTATTCACATTTGATAATAATTAGTTCATCGTAAAATAATATTATCCCCATTTACTACACTATGTTTTATGTGGAATAGGACAGGAATTTTATTACGTCATAGCTCAGAGAATAGCAATAAAATATTTGAAAATAAGTTAGTTTATTTATTACACGCGGAATGCGAATTTCAGTCACAGGGAATAAGGTTGAAGAAAGTTTCTTCTGGAATAAGGAGGAAGGAGCAAAACTAAATCTGACACAGGGACTCAGGGATCGTAAAATATTTTTTGGGTATGCACTAAAGTATCCCTAAAAGAAAGAGATATACAACTCAACATTTAAATTTTATATAAGGAATAAGATGGCTGATTTTTTCTCCATGTTTTAGTAAAGAAATCGGCCGCAACAGATAAAAAACCTTCAAATGTACGATATAGATAAAAAATAAATTGAAGGCAGTCAGTTTAATTGCTAAAAATGGATCGATGGAATTTTTATATCGAGTATAATGCTAGTCTATGCAGAAATATACAATTTTACAGTTTGAGTGAGACTTTCATTCTGTCCTATTATTTTTTTATACATTCCAGTTAACTTTTATTCATTATGAAGTGATGAAATATGTCGCCTTTAGGAGAGATTTATCCAAAGGTTTCCCATAATGATCGCTTTCATTTAAAAGCTCCTGAAAAATTGGTTAGTCAATGATACATAACCGGAAATGGAAACGCCGTTAGATGCAAAATAGTGACCACAGTCCGAGAAACAAGCGTTCCAGCTCCCTCCTATCCAGTTTCTTGCTCCGGAAAAGCGTCCTGGATTTTCCCATTGGCCTCCTTCCCGATCTATGTTTGTTTTATTACGAAACTACTAACACGCGCGTTTAGTGTCTTTGGAGTATTGAAAGCGCAAACAAGAGGGCAGATTTAGGGTCCATGTCTATTGGACCTCTGTCAAGAACTACGGCTGCTGTCGCTTCTTCTTCTTCTTTTCACACTGTTTATCGCGTCGCCTCGATTCCCTCAGAGGCAGATAATAAATAATCTTCCTCACGCAGCGGAACGTCAATTGATAAAAATAATGCGTGGAGAGTAAAAATAGGTGACACGATTTTCATTGGAGAGGTGAATGACTTGTTTTTGCTCCCTGTGAAGCCACTCCATTGAAACGGTCCTCAACTATCTTTTGAACTGTTGAAAAGTTCCGTCGAGTAACTAGAACTTCTAAATTACACAAACTTTCCTCTTGAAACAGAAAAATTAAATTTCAACTTTACGAGCACTAACACAATTAAAAAATTAAATTAAAAGATCCAATATTATTTTCAGCAGTGTCTTTATGACATAGACTAGAATTGTATATAGCTAATGTGACTTTCATAGTCAATTTCTAGCAAGAAAATTAAAATATTTGTCAGGATGTTCTATATAAGCTAATCTGGTAACATATACATACGTGAAGATGATCTGCCAACTGGTTTGGTGAATATGTATATATATATATATATATATATTTACAAAATTTACACACATTATATTCCTTACAACTAACTACATGAGCTCTAACTTAGGGTCATCTTAACGGGCCTTCTCATGGAGCAGACTCACTAGCACAAATCCTACTCGGAATTGGCAATACCAGGAAATCGGCAAAAGGTTACAAACAGAGGTATTGAACGTGTCGTCTCAGCTTGCCTGAACCTTGTCGCTGAACCTCAATTGGACTTCCTTTGTTGAGTAATGAAGAGCCCTTTGGAACTCCAGATTGTATCGCGACTTCCTCCCATTATTTGAATGTCCTCGGCCATGACAATCTCCAATTTCTTTCAGAATATAATTTTTTAATGTCCCAATCATCAACTCGACCTCCACGTCCTTAAGAACGTTCTCAATTTTCACGTCCCCAATAACTATCAAAAATCCACTTATTCCAATAATAATGTCCAAAATCCATTTTTCTTGGGTTTTAATAATTTGTCCCCACTTTTTTATTACATATTCCGACGGTGGCGGAGCTCGATATTGTCCAATAAAAATTAGTATCTGCTCTCTCTCTCTCTCTCTCTCTCTCTCTCTCTCTCTCTCTCTCTCTCTCTCTCTCTCTCTGAGGGGAGCAGTTTTTGCCTCTCCATTGACGCTTTTGGTGAAAAACACCACCCTTGCTCACCAAATCTCACTGTACTTGGTAAAAACCCCAGTTTATTACTCCTGCCTGTAACTTACAACTTCTATCACGGGTCTTGTCTTTGATTCCGTTCTGCCAAATTCCGCTAGTAGTTGTGTTTTATCATTACATTAGAAATAACTTATATTCTGTTATTTTATTATCAATATGTTTCAATGGAATTATAGTTTATGCGTCAAAATATTACATTTACTTAAAATTCCGACGATATTATGAGTGCATCTGAAGACGAATGGGCTGAGTGGTATTATTTATTTAAAAGTTTGGAACTGTGCCATATGTACAAAAAAAGGGAAACGATATAAAAACATAAACTGTCAGTTCCGAGAACTTTGTTGTAGAGATCTCCAAGACATCAAAGAGAGAAGTGTACAGCGTCGTGTCGTTTCTATATCGGGCTCCAGAATGCTGGAACGGTTATCAGCTTCCTCATTATAAAATATCTCTTCAAGAGTAGTGGTTCGAAATTTTTGGCTGACGCTTTACAAGAAAAATTACGGAAGTATTACAGTGGCTTATTTCTAATTCTACAAACATACAGAGAGCGAGCAAGAAAGAGAGAGAGATTACAAGTCCAACAAATGGTCTGCAAAAATTTATTTTGTACAAAATCACCATGATCAAATAGTTCTCGGTAAAAATTGCGTCAAAGAAAATAAGTAACGTCACGTGATATGTATTTATATTCGACGCATTAAATGATGCAAACTAGACTACAAGGAATATATTTCATCTTTATAAAACAGGCTAAAGTGAATTGTTCTCAAGATTATTCATTTCAATTAAAGAGAAACTTCTATTGTGACGATGCTCCATACGAATACATTTTAGTGACCGAGATGGCCTCACATAAGTCTAATTTTAAGACATAGAATCGAACTTCCACCGTAATTAAAGTAATTATGGAGATTTTTAAGAACTGTTTATTGAGTAAAATATATTTATTTTACACGTATGAATAATCTCTTGTGTGTTGCATTTCAACTTCTTACATAAAAATTTGTCAATTTTAATTACAGAAGCTTCATTTTGTGTCATTTTCATTCGAAATATAAAATTAAATATAGATCGTTCACTTTTTCCAAAATTGTATCACACTATAATACATTACTGACATGTTTTAAGAAACTATACTACATTAAAGTTAGTATAAAACGTCAATTCAAATTTTTTCATATAAAAATAATTATTAGCATGTTTCATAATAAATTAAATTGAAAGATCAAGAAGACCTTGACAATTTTTTAAAAATATTAATTAAATCAATAATATGAACCCAAAGCGAGTGGTAACAAACTAGTACCACCGTTCTTCAGTTTCATCTCTCTAGTTTTCAATATATTTAATGATTGGTAATTATTGTATAAAGTATTTAGTTTTAATAAAAAAAGGCCAGGTTTGAGAATTAAAATGGATTCAATTAAAGTAAATGAATTTTTCATTTTCATAGATAATAATTCTTTATTTTAAATATTACAACCCCTCATATTCATTTCATACCTTTTCTAAATTGCGAAATTTTTCTAACATTCTTCAACTACTTTTCGTTTCCTTTTCATTTCTCTCGGTGTCTTTTTATCTTATCTCCTTCAATATTTATTTCTGCCTCCAAAACTTGGTTTAATTTTTTAATGCCAGATACAAATATTTCCAGCCACCTGGTGTTTAGCGCTCAGCGTCATTACCTCGTATCAAGTAGGCCAAGGCCGTAGAGTCTTTTTTATGGTAAAAGTATGTCTGATTTACTGACTTGTTTCCCTCCAGTTGGTAGCTTAGCCTATACTTCCTGTAAGCATTGTTATGTCCCCTTCTAACCGCAACCCCTCTGTTTCCTTAGTCAGAGTGAGGGTGATGGCATATGCCGTAGGTGCACGCATCTGTCTGGTCCTCATTAATCACTGCACACCCCCAGTCTACGACTATTGAAATGATTTATGGAAGAGAGAGAAGAGTGGATCCGAATTTTTTTAATTTAGCCTGGTAGATTCGTTTTTGTAAGATAGAGCACATTACTTTCGTACAGTGCACTTGTTATATAGTTAATTACTCATTATAGGATAATTCTAACAATTGAATCATCAGGATTTGCGATTAATTAACTGATTTATCAGGTCTATGTTACTAAGGAACATAAAATATCACAAGTAGAAGGCAGTTCAGCTGGAAACCCAACAGTAGCGACTGCGAATCAGGTAAGGCCAACATAAAGAGACGTCGAAAAGCAACTTTATGTTAATAATTAATATAAAAGCTTGTCCGATACGTTTCATCTTCTCCATCCAAGCTTATTTTCTAAGTAAGTATAAAGAGTGAAGAAGCATCTTTCCTTTTAATCAGCGCAGCAAATAACGAAATGGAAAATCACAGGAAGGACGTGAGATAGTTTATCACTTTTTTTCGTCCATGACGAGGAAGGAAAACAGAAGTAAATTTATAGTTCTCAACTCTAATATAAATACAACAGAAAGTTTCTTTTTTGATTTATTTAAGGTTCCATAAACTACAAGGTCATTAGTGGCCAAACTGTTGAAGGGTTACAAATGTGAAAAATGAGCTGGTTATAATACAACATAATAATTAAATGTTTTTAAGAAATTGATCACTTTTCTTGTTAGTCCAGTAAGTAGTTAATCTGATCTGAGTTGTCTTCTCTTGGAGAAATTTATTTCAGGAGTAAGTCAGGTGCTCCATGGTGTATTACGGTAATTTAGTCCGTAGTTTCTATATCTGATTCTTTTTTTTCCCCATTGGTGTTTGATTTTTTTTCTTCAGTCTTGTAATTCTAGATTTTATCGACCTTTCGATCAGTAACGGATAAGTTTGCTTTCATCATATCTAATATTAGTTAAATGTATAACGATCGAGTTATCTGACTGGCTGATCGTAAAACAGGCGTTTCTATGAATTTCTGCGTTATTGAAACGTTTGGAAAGAACAATATTTTGGTCACACCTATACGAGCGATAAGGTTATCAAATTGGCATTTCCTTATCTTAATTCAGTCGGCATTCCATCTAAACGACATTCTGAGAGTTTTATGTTTGCTTACTGAGATCACTCATGACGCAAGATATGCACATTGCGAAATAAAACCTACACAGGATTCTTCAGCATTTATATTCTGTAATAAGTATATTTTATGAAACTTGAATTCAGATGAATGGAAGTGGCAAAATTGTGATAAAACCACTGCTAATAGGTTTCTTTTGAGTTAATAATTTATGGGAAATAAAGCAGAGAAATGGAGAAAAAAAATTAAACGGATCTTGATGGGTTTATAGAAGGCTATTATGGACACAGAGTTCAACGAATAAATATTAATATTTAATTACACAATTTCTTTACGCACTTTGTGGTCATTTCATTGAGAAGTCAATTAAAATATATGTACATTTCTCTAAATATCATACTTTGGTATTATATATTCCGTTGCTGATGGTTGAAATTAATATATCTAAAAATGATGGCGCCTCTCTCTAGAGGAGTTGATGCTCGTAGCTTACTAG
Organism: Eucriotettix oculatus; assembly: GCA_034510155.1. Lineage (NCBI taxonomy): Eukaryota > Metazoa > Arthropoda > Insecta > Orthoptera > Tetrigidae > Eucriotettix > Eucriotettix oculatus. The sequence goes on from CM067382.1 coordinate 40,249,710, forward strand.
CTTTTGGACCAGAACCAGGTAATATTGTTGTGTAACAATGTGTGGGACAAGTTGTCCACGCGCCAAAGCCTGAGGTGTGGCGAGACCAAGTATTAACCAAGGCGTTACTAAAGTGTAAACTCTATAGGAATGAAAGAACGCATAAAATAGTGTCTTTCGATGAGCTCATTGAATTTCAATCAAGTAACAGTTAAAGTCATAAAATCAATATCTCTAAACTTAATTTTTTTCAAGCTTATAATAAACAATACCACTGCTATTTTTTTGTAGGTTTATAGTTTAAAATAAATTTAAAATTATTTACAATCATTCTTCTATATGAATGAATGTATACTCTGTAGTGTTCATATGCAACCGCCTAAGCAAAATAATTATATCTCATGTTAGGAATTCGTCTTAAGAATATGCGCCAATTTGATTTGATATTTTTTCAATTTTAAAAAATCGTTTCTATTTCACGTAATGTAGACGAAATTAGAATTGTAGCATATTACGGGTCGGAGAGTATTATCAACACTGTAGATGTTAATATCTTATGTAAGAGGAATTATCCTCGTAAAATTTGTCCTTTGGAGTGATGTAGCACATGACTAAATATTCAGGAGCCGCCACTGATTCTGCTCTCCTGATGAAGTCTCAAATGATTCACGAAATGTAGTGTTTTTGTCTATTTTGATGTCAATTTAGTCATTAAAATGGATATTTGGAATTAAAATTGTTTTTAATTTATGGTCCATTATATCAATATATTCTGAATTTATTGACATTTACAGGGGCAATTCGTCTTTCGTATATGATTCAAATTGACGTATTATTGTTGTTGTATTTATTCCTAAGATTGGGCTGATCTAATCTATCTTCTACACGCCGTTTCATTTCTACATAGCTACCACATCCCACATCCTCCTTAATCTAATTAGCGTATTCCATTCTTGTCCTCCCCCTTCTGTTCTTACCCCACACACTTCCCTCATGTGTCAAAACACAGGCTATTAATCTATCCCTTCTCTTGGTCAGAGTCTTCCAAATTGTTCTCTCTTTCCCTAATCTGCTTAGAACTACCCTTCTGATTTTAAGCATTCGCTTATAGCTCCACATTTCGAAAGCTTCTATTCTTTTCCTCTCTGCAACTCCTACCGTCCACTATTCGAAACCCATATAACGCCACACACTCCATGCCAACAATTTTAATAATTATTTCCTAATATTTATATTTATATTAGCCGTAAATAAAGTTTCTTTTTTTGCGAATACCTTCCTTGCCTGTGCTATCCTGCTCTTTACGTCTACTATACTTGTACCATCCCTTGTGATTATGCTGCAGATTATGCTGCAGAATTCCTTAACTACTATCAAAATATCCCTTTCCAGTCTAACACCCTTTGTTATTCCACTGTTTCCCATACTACACTACATTGCCTTGGTTTCCCTCTATTAATCCTCATATTACTCTTTCTCAGGGGCCACAATGTCTTTTCTGACTCCCCTAATACTACAATATCATCAGCAAACCTTCTACTTGCAGTATGATTACGTTTCCATATTTATTTTAACTTTCTTCATCGCGTTTTCTATATAGTTTAGGAGCTTTGGCGGCAAATTGCACCCTTGTCTTACTCCTTTCTTGATTTGTGCGTTTTGTTTCTTGCCCTTCATTTCTAATCACTGCTGACTGCCTTCTGTCATGCTCGATATATTATTCGTGTCGTTTCCAAAGTTCTTAATAGTGTGTTCCAGTTTACATTCACAAACGTTTTTTCTAAATCTACAAATGCCAAGAACGTAGGCTTTTTTTCCTGTCTTCTAAAACTAGACAAGATTCTTCCTTAAACCAAACTGATCTTCTCCTAGCTCGCATTCTATATGACGTTCCAGCCTCCTGTTTTAGTTAATATTTAAATACACCTATAAATATAATTGCAATTGTAAATAAAAAATCATAATATGTTTTGTTCATACAAACATACAGGGCATTATGAATTTCTCTAGAACCCTCAGCTGCAGGCGTCGAAATACTAGTCATGCAATAATTATACCACTTAAAATTTTCTTTTAAAAATTCAAGTATGTAGTTAATTTGATTTTTGTCGTGTTTCTGGTCTATTAGGAGTCCTCGTTGAGCGATACCAGTGACGTCGTCGTGCATGTCGAAAGAAATTCATGTTGGCCAATAAACTTTAGTTGAACGCCTCTTCCTGGTACACTTTGGTCTTGGCAATTATTGCAGGTGGACACTGTACTTGCTGCAGGTCGACGCACAGCATCAGTGCTATGTTTAGCGATGGTGTGCGTCTTCGTCTCCGCCGACTCTGGTTGGGTTTTCCCCGACCTTCCTCCTGCCCCTTTCCCCCTCTCTAATCTCTTTGAAAAGGGAAGCAGATGCGGCGTTCTGAGGCAGTTGGTTGTCGCCAGTGAAGCGGAAGACAGGCACTACACAGAGCAATGCCGGTAAGAGACGAGTAGCTTCAATCACTCACTTGTCCATGACTCCGCCTCCCATCAGATCCTCGTTGTCCGGTTGGTAACTCGTACACAATGGCCCATTGTTGCCCCGAAACCAGTAATTATTACACTTGCGTATTGTCTATGGCAATTCCCCCTTTGTTTTGTTTCACCTAAACGAATACGTGCGGCAATATTTTTTAATCAAGCGGAGGAGTCTGGTTCAAGGACAGTAGTTTTATGACCCGACATCTATATTCAAATAATAGCTACAGTGATTCGAAAAGAAATTAAAATTCTTTTTCAATTCCTGACGCATTGCGACAAGCTTAATCAACTGTCTAACCTTGTCTGATAAAAATCGATGATAAAGACGTAATGATAAAAAGGCAGGTTATCGTTTCTATGACTGTAATTAAAACAATGAAACGACATATAAAATTGTGCATCATGAGACGGTGTACTTAATCCAAGTCATGTAGTGACTTGAAACGAATAATGCAGTAATAAAATGTTAAATAACGTCATAATTCACTGGCGGTGCTTCAAAAGAACCAGTCAAAACCTAACGATGTCATTTCAGCTGCAAATTCCACAATTTTAATGACATCAAAATGTTTAGTTGTTTATAATATTAAAAGATTATCAGTTTGCGCGAATTAGCTTCCGGTATATTTTCAGTGGCTAAATTCGACTCCAGGCGTTAACATAGTTTTCAATTTCAAAATGAAACGTAACCGTAAAAATAGACAGTAAAATTCTACCCATTATTTATTTATATTTAAAATTTTGGTTGATATTAATATAAGAATTTGGCAATGTAAGGTAAACAAATTATTTAGAATACCCCAAATACAAAAAAAAATGAAATTGAAAGAATTTTTTTTAAGTAAATTAAAGACGAAACGTTGTTAAACTATTCAGATTTCAGGCCAATTTTTTATTATAAAATTAAAAATATTTAGTTACATTAAGTCATCGCAACACTGTTTCTTTCTTGTGTCAGATGCTTCTCAAAGCAGTTTTTAATGTTTATAAAATTTGTTTCAGTTTCATGTTTAAATTAATTCCATCCTCCATACGAAAATATTCGGAAGTTAGTAGGTTTCTTCACGGGTCATTTCTCACTGCTGAGGCCACTCTCTTGATTCAGTAACGTCCCAATTTAATAAATAGTCTCCTGTTGTCACAGTGAATCAATAAACATAAAAATTCTGTAATACCTTTCTGCCAAATTTCAAAATTCTAAATAATTACGAAGATTATCCTTAAGCTTGTTAATCCATGTCTCCAGATAAACTGAACCAATGAAACGAATTTTTGTATATTTTGACTGAAGTGTATTCCAGTAACTGCATTTATCATAAAAGGACAATGAATGAGATGTCATTTTTGGATCGTAGACATTTCCGGTAAATTTGACAACATGTTTATTATTAATATTTTATGTGACGTATTCATAAGATTAATAGCCTATATTGATACAGAATATTTTCTTCAAAGGCTGCAGTAATATTGATATCAATACAAATAGCACTACGTTTCGTCCCTTACTTTGGGTCTTCACAGTACGATCATAAACTTGCTTGAAAAAGTTGAGACTTTAATAATTAATTATTGCGATAAAATATATTGAATATTACTGAATTTTTGTATTAATTTTGTCATATTACGTGCCAATATCTTCAATAGTAAATTGTATCTTAAAAATTTTCCATTAAATTATATCATTTTTCGAACCTACCAACTGAAGATTTCGGTACATAAAAGAATAAAATTAATACAAAAAATAATTATAATCAAAGACATCACAAAATTTAATTAACAACGTCTTTTTGCCTCTTTTTACGTCCTAATGAAGTTCCAAATTAGAGACAGCGTCTTTAGGGCTGACATATTCGTATTTGGAAATACTAGAGCGAAGAAATTGTGCCACAGTATTAAACAGAATTAAAAATCGATTCCGACTACTCTTATTTAGAGTCTTAAAAAATGTCTAAACCAGCGATGGACAATCTTTTCTTTCTAGTGGACCGTATAAATAAATGTATGGTTGGTCACGGGTCTAAAAAAAACAATTGGTAGTGACAGTATATATTTAAAAGCGAGAAGGTAAAGATATGTAAATTTACGTAGTGTTGGTACTACATATAATAAAATAAAAGTTTTATAATTCTAACCAATGAGGAACTTCGATTTGCCTTTCTTTTTCAAGAAGTTCAATATTTGGTAAAAGTGATGTTGCTACGCGTAATGAGCTTTGCAAATCGATAATTAGTAATAAGGACCTTCGAAGAGGGGCATCATTTTATGTATAAAATTAATGACTTGGATATTTATTTTTGGAAACATGACGTCGGTGCAACGCGGCGGGCCATGTTAATATGCAACAGAGAAATTTAGTGACAAATCTTGCTCGAGGGCCGGATGTGGCCCGTGAGCAGGGGTATGCCCACCATTGGGCTAGACAGCTATTTGAACATAATTCTCTCCAAACACTGTATAAAGTTGATTTCACCGTCCTGTGTCGTTCCACAGAAGCTCCTCAGGTAATATGAACCCATGAAAACAAATACCTCAGCTGGATTGTTGGAAATTTTAATCTCGTCAGCAGTCAATTATTTTGTATCAGATATGAGGAAGACAACTTGTTTTTCCTCTCCCCCCCCACCTCTAATTATACAAAATCAGCCGTGACATCAGAGAACGTGCTCTCTCGGGGTTGACTGCAGTTTTGTACTTAGTTACGTAATGGAGGCGAGTTGCGTGTGGTTCTGAGAATAGGTTTGACAGATAGCGTGTGGGGGGGCCGAGATAAACTGCGGTAGAGCCGTTCTTGACAGGAAGGAAGGGTGCCCAGCTATCTTGGGCTCCAGCCAGAACGACACCGGAAACGACTACGCCCTGTAACGCCTAGCTCTTGTTAATAAATCGGCAATAGCAAACGCAATGAAAATGTATACTTTAGAACTTATTTCTTTAAAAATATTCCGAACCCAATTGTTATCTTCCTACTTTTTTTTGGAAAAGCGACTCTCACACCAGTCGTGTTTTATATATCATAACTTAAGTAAAATATTCCGGGTATCTCCGGGCAATAAAATCGAAACAAACCGTATTTTGCAATTAAGATGATAATATAGCTGTTTTCAATCTCTAGATAATTAATAACTTATTATTTCAGAATTTTTAGACATAATACGTCATACTAATCCTGAAATATTAAAAAATAGTTCCAAAGTCGATTAAAAGAATTAATAAAACTGTATAATAAAATACATAATTTATAGTTGAAACCAGTAAAAATACAACTTCACTTCACTTTGAATTAAATATATTAATTGATATTGTTGAGGAAAGTCAATTCACACGTTTTCTTAGATTAATTTATTTTCATTGAAGATTTCCTCTCAACAATCAAATTTTACAGACAATTGTGAAATAATGAAATACTAAAAGTATATAATATAAAAAATCTGTCATATAAAGTATGCTTCTCAGACAAGGACTTATAGACAAAAGTAATAAATATCTTTGAAAATAAATTCAATGACGCAGATATTGACGTTTTTAAAACGTGTAAGTTTTTTAAATTATTGTAGCTGCTTTAATAATACGTCTGGAATACAATCGCAACAAATACAGCAGAGTCCTCAAAACGACGGTAACTTTCGCAAAACTCCTGTTAACTTTATACGACTTCCCTATTGTTGTCTGTGTTGTTGAAACGGTATGTGGAGACAATTAGAGCTGAAGTGACAAGTTATAAATACTAAATATGTTTCCTTTGTAATTGCTTGTTATGTAATCACTTACACGTGACGTCACTTGTTCTCTTGGAAATTTGACGTCCTGCCAGGGAAAATCGAGTGGGTGGTCTTTGGATCAGATCCACAGGCCAATGAGATTTTATGGGGAATTTCTTTGATAAAGTAAAAACAATCCATTTTCGCGGCTCACCAACAACTAACTACTTAGTGACGCCGTCGCTTGCCGAGGATTCGCCAAATAAATTTCTCGGAATTCGACTTACAACCACCCATCCCGGCTACGAATGAAGTGAAAGAAACGGTTTCATTTATGTAAATAATCGAGTGCTTTACTCAGAATCTACCTCGTTAATAGTGATGAAGAGAGAAAAATTTTGGACATATAAGGAAAAATTAGGATTTATAAGATTCTCTAAATTATTAGAGAAATTGTTTACGACGACTACTGTAACGATGATTCCCACCATATTACTGGAATCGGAAAGTCCAATTTCTAAATGACCGACCAGTTAAGGTTTCCACGTCTGAGTTAAAAATCGTGAGCGTTATGTACCTGAGCAGATACAATAATAAAACACTTTTAATTTTTGGGGGGGTTAACAGGCTACATGAGGGTGACCCTGAAACAAGCAACTCCCCTTTAATAGCATAAGAAGGGAATTGAAAAGGGGGGATGCGGAAGGTAGAGCAAGGTAGCCAAGGGTTGACTAGGGCCCCCGGTCTGTGGTTTAAGGATCCTACCCGGTGTTTCACCTAAAGAGATGCAGAGTAAACCCTAGATAGGTGGTGTCTCGGCATGTGAGAATTTTGATAAAAAGCCCAGAGAGAGTATGAGGCATTCCCGACATAATCAGGCGAGCCCCGCAGTCACTCTGGGGGAAATGCCCGCGAGAGAAACTCTCACAGGCACCTATTATTTTTTTAAGTGTATATTAACTTTCATATCTTTATATCTTCACAATTCACCTCTTAAAATATAAATTATTCGCTTTTATAATCTTTATATATGTGTGTGTGTCTTCCAATAGAAATCAAAATTTAAAATATATATGACCAATAAAACATAAATAGAATTAATTAACAACCAATTGTAGACAATATTCATACGACGTTTCTTAATCTCGTTTAGAACTTCATCAGATGATTTCTTCAATACATTACTACAAGAAAATTATACCATGTTTTAAACAATACTGAAATACCATTGCATAAAAATAAAATGTTAAAATTTACAGTTAATTAATTTCCTTAAAATATATAAATAATATTTCTTACCATTTTGAAGAAAAATCGAGGTTAAAATATGTATTAAAAATTTCTGGACTTACTCGAGCTAAATTGTGATTAAAGAATACAGAAAAACAATTTAGACAGTTAAACTAAACAATACGAAATAGTGAGAAAATTAAAAAAGATAAGGGTATATAATAATAAGTCATTATAGCAAATGTTTAAAATCTATAAAAATTTCTGAACATATATATATATATATGTAAGTAATATTTTTTTAATTCTGTTATAAAAATATCAAAAGTTAAAAAATAAAACGTTATAAATTTATAGTTGTTTTAATAGGAGATATTTCAGATAAATTGAGGAGAAAAAAATTTCAAAATCTAAAATTTTAGCAACGGTTGCAACCACTTTTTCTTATACATATGAACGTCTATTTCTTTTTAAACTTAATTTATAACTACGTACTCAAAAACTATAATTAAAATTATTTTTTACTTTAACAAAATTAATTAAGAAACAGGAAATTGTAATAGATAATTTTTATTTAATATTATTTCAACATATTTTATAAATTTTTATACATTATTTTCTGTAGTAAGGCACTGAAGAAATTATCTGATAAAGTCCGAAACGTGGTTATGAGAAAATAGATATTTTGTGTCTGTAAATGATCGTTTATTTAATTCTATTTAATTATTAAACAGATGTTAAATGTTGTATTGAAAATATATATAAATTTATTCGTTCCCACGTGCAATAACTCGCGCCTGTATTTCAATAAATTTACTGTAGGCTTGATACAACGTACATAGTGAATTTCCAACATTTAAAAAGAATTTATTTTACTGGGACTCAGATACATTACGGTACGTATAAAAGGTGTAGGTGCAATTAGACTAAAAAACGCTGAATATTTTTCACTAACACGGAGAAGAAGCTGGAAGTATTGAAAACTTAAATTATTCTTTAACTTAATATTTAATTGGTATATATTTAATTTTTTGCTGATGATTGTTAGTAAGAACTAACCTGAGCCTTCTCAGATATATGATTTTTAAACTTAAGAGATGTATGCTTTTCTAAAATGTAGAGATTCCATTTTATTTATAATATTGCGCACTTAATTAATTGGAAAATATCACACATTCTTCTCCTACCTCTTAATTAAAATGCTTCGTTATATTTCGTCTCGACATTTCTATCCGTCCACCTTTTACTTTTACACATCCATGTCTCCAAGACATAAAGTTTATTTAGCTGATGTAGGAAGTTTTTTTTTCAATTTCATCACAGTTTTTAACGTCTTATCTGATTTTATAGGCACCATTAGGTAAATCTAGACCGATGAACAGAATTTCTTCGTTTAGCTATTAATGGTTGGTAATGTTCACTCGCCTTCCAAAATGTCAGTGGAGCAGGAATAATCCAGAAGACACTACCAGTATTTATGTGGCAGGCACACTTGAGATATTGTGGTGCTGTCGATACCAAAGGCTGAGGTCTCAACACCCAGCGGATAGATGCGCACATGTTGAGGAGCTATTTCGGTGTTTCTAGTGTGGCGAAATCCAAAGTGACGTAAAGAAAATGGCGCTGCACCATGGCGAGGTAAATTGACCGACCGACTAATTGGAATATTTTGGGCTTCGGGCCGTTCGCCATGAAGCGTCCAAGTAATTACCCTACTATTCCGAGAATTTGGCCTTGCATGCTCCTAACACTCAGACAACGATGCTATTTTTCTTTCATTTAGACAATAATTTTAACGCAAAGGTAAAAAGAGTTGAAACTTGACGTAGTCAATTGGCAATGAACAAGAATTCTTTCTCCAAAGCATACATTACCCTTTACAGAAACCAGACAGGTGATTTTAAATACATTTAGAATGCGAAAACCAAAAACTTTCTTCACCCAGATTCTGATCAGTAAATTTTCCCATACAGTAGTTGAAATCTGTTCCTTGGTGTCCAAGGCAACCATATAAAACACACAGCAACAGAGATTTTATTCTAGAAATAACAGCATTGTCATACAATTGAGCCCAATATAATTAGAAGCCTTTATGTTCCAAAAATTGTCTTTCAAACTAGAGAGACATTTTTTATATTAAATTAAATAAATTAACGACCAGTTTTACAGACAGTTTTTGATTAGATTGAACGAAGTTTCGGTTGGAGTTGCCCTCTGAGGTGGTTACGTTTGGATGTTTACAGATTTTCCATATTTTCATCAAAAATCAACACCTGAAGAAGTCCCAAATACGGTAACGAAACGTCATTCAATCTAATTAAAAGCTGTCTGTAAAACTGGTTGTTAATTTATTTCATTTAATTATTTGAATAACAGATTTACTATTTTTTGTATTAATTATGCTATTTAATAACAGTTTAAGTATCGTTTTTCTCGGCTTGCAACTTATAACTGCAGTCGAGTGGGGTTCAGTTGAAATTTAAATGGGTTCTGCCTACTTGCCCTGTACCTCTTGCAGGTTAATACCGGGTAGAGTCATTAAACTATAGCCCAGGGGCACCAGATAACCATTTGATGCCTTCCTCTCCATTCCCTTTCGCCCCTTTGAAATTTTCTTCTTTAAAGGCAATTTGCTAGTTACTGGATCACCTTCAATTAGCCTGTCACTCTAAACAAGAAAAATCCCCCTCTTTAATTCCTTTTCTATACTGCCGCCTCGTGAATTACCATCATGCAGCCTGTCACGCTAAAACATGTTATCACCAACAAGCCACGTTGACGAGATTGAGAAGAAACTAACCTCTCATTCAATAAAAGGTATGAGAAATAATAACAAATATATCCAGGCAAAGTTTTCAAGAATCTGTTTTTAGATATTTTGATTACTATTGCAATGGACATTACTGCGGTTTCCCGGTTTTGGCACAAATAGGCCGTCTTTATCATATCATATTGCAAATTAATTTTTCGCTCATGATAGGTTGTCGGGACAGTGCTTAGATCCTTGGTGTTCTCACTTCAGACTTTCAAAGACGCGCTAGGAAGGTGTTAGATTGTAAATGAAGCTTAAAAAATGAAATATATTAAGAAGAACATCAGGCACTGTCCCTTTTATGGAATCGATCCAAGAACTCTGGTTGCCAAAATAATCGGCGTCGCTTCATTACGAAAGATGTAGAAGACATAACCGCAACGCGTAACGGCTCTGGCTGGATCTTGCAGTCATCGACTGCTTGGCAAGCTGCTGGAGCTGCGAAAACTATATTTAAACTTCAATAAATGTCCCTTCGTGCGGGTGTGGGAAGCAAGAGCAGCAGCAGGCTGCGAAATATCTCGCCGGGAATAGAACTTACGTGTCTGTATGAACGAGGTATGAAAAATAAACAGCGCTGGTATTTCTGTAGAGCAATAGAGACTACCAGATGTCCCTAATCCTAATTTTGAGCAACTCGTGAGGTAAACTCACAAATAAAATTACAGATGGACCTAGAATGTTTTTGAGTCAGAAGGTTACTGATGCTAGCTTTGTAACAAAATTAAAGGAGTTTTCAATGCATTGAGAAATTTAATTTGTTTTAGAATGTATCGATAAGTTCATATGTACAAGAATATATTCCTATGTTTGCTTCCTGGCAGGCGAGGAACAAGGAACAGGAAGCGGAGGTTCTCACATGGATCCAGGAGGTCATAGGGGAAAAACTGCCATCACAGCCTTATGAAGATGTTCTCAGGGACGGCGTCATTCTCTGCAACCTGATCAACAAAATCGCCCCGGGATCCGTGAAGAAAATCCAGACCAAGGGCACCAACTTCCAACTCATGGAAAACATCCAGAGGTGAGTTCCCCACCAAGGCATTTCGCGCCCGTAGAAGTAATTTGTGAGTTTCGGGTCTTACTTCTTTACATTTTTCGCCCAGATTCCAGGACGCCATTCGCAAGTACGGTGTACCTGACGAAGAGATCTTCCAGACAGCTGATCTCTTCGAGAGACGTAACATTGTCCAGGTCACGCTGTGCCTTTACGCTCTCGGAAGAATAGTGAGTATATCAACTATGAGAAAACTATTACTTCCTGATACTCAAGATCACACTCATGTTAACATAGACGATCCAGAATCTTAGTGTCCTTTAACAAAATACTAGTTACACAACAGCTATATTTTGCTGAGAGTGTCATTTCCGTTTTACTACCTTGAATCATATGATGAAGTTAATTGGAAGTTAACTGAACAAATCTGTTGATATGTAAACGGATCAGCCGTATAGTACGTGTTCTTCCACTGAACGCATTCCTCTCTCGTTTGAACAAAGCTTATTTGGTTAATCTGAAGCTAATCATTTGAATACGACAAAACTGTCATTAAGTTTAACGTAGTCATTTTCATCCTTAAACCCTCCGACCCCATATTTCACTCCGGTACTCCCTAGTGATTGTATTATCAGCATCAAAACAGATAAATTGGTGATACATTGTCCATATTATGTAAACCTATTAACATCAAATCGACCCGTTTGTTCAACACAAATTTTATAAAATTAGCCTTCCGTGGAGAGCGAAATGATGATTATATAATGGAATGCATCGCTTTAACAATTGCGCTAAAAGGTTTCAATATCTCGTGCGTTTAAGTTTGGATTAATTTTGTGAGAAAATAACAGTCATGTTCGTGATCGCTTATGGATGTACTTTGGAACTTCTTCAGGCATATACTAAGATTATTGTTCGAAAGCTACACAAAGCAGAACTCGATAGTCAAATAAGTCCTTCATAAGTTGACTTAAATCTCTTGGAGAATCGTAATACTGAATCAAAAAGTTAATATTATATTAACACATGACATCAAGTCAATAATATATTTTAAGAAAAGAACTCGAAGATTACTGAAGTAAATTTGGCCATATGCGATTGCGGTTATAGTACCTTTCATGTTTGTATATTCAAAACCCCTTATTTGTTATTTATTCCAATATTGAGTCTAATATATCTAGCAAGTTTAAAATGTATTTCTATTTTTTTTTTCTTTTTTGAAATTTCTCCGATGAGAAACGACCTTATCGTTCGAAAGTGGTCTTGATGATCTGCGTTCTTTTCTAGACCCAGAAACACCCCGAGTACAACGGCCCTCGACTGGGCCCCAAGATGGCGGATGAAAATAAGCGTGCCTTCTCCGAGGATCAGCTAAGAGCTTCCGAGGGCCACCTCAACCTTCAGATGGGCTACAACAAGGGAGCGTCTCAGTCGGGACACGGAGGCTTCGGCAACACGCGCCACATGTAAACAGGGAACGAGCTTCTACATCAGGACTGCTATTAACCAGCGAACCACTAACCACCAACACTCTCATCACTCTACTCTCTTCTCTAGTCAACGATAACACACGCTATTATTAGTGCAGTATAGTACAAAAAAACCTGTAGCACTCACGCTCATTATCCTGCTCTCCTTCTCCTGGTTAAAAATATTTTACTATTTTTGTATATTCAATGTTTAAAGCTGTCTTTTTCTGTGGGCATCTTATTTGTGAAAAGGGCTTAGTGGATGAAAAATATAAACACACTGTCTTCTCTTCTTTTTTCTAGTAATAATGCTCGTTTCATTGAAATTGACCTTCCCTTCCTCTCTTAGCAGAAATTAGAAATTTTAAATTATTTTACTTCTTAATTTTGGTATAAAATAAAGAATGTTTTTTTACACAGAGAAACCAACCAACGTTAGTTGCGAAGGAATAAATCTAATCAAAACAAGTTTAAATAACGGGACTTAATAAGTAAAACAAAAAATTACATAAACAATCCATTATTTTCGTTTGAAATAAATCTCAAGATGTAGTGGGCATTTCGATGAAAACAATATTACAGTATTCACTGTACAAGAAAGGACAGGTAACACTATGGCCGACTGAAAATTACACTGCCGAACATCGACACTCGTAATAAGATCACTTTCCAAACGACTATTTGCACTCCATGTTAAGTTAAGAAACAACTCAAATTAGTCAGTAAAAATTTATAAACGACTCCCTCAGTCAAAACAGCGACCTACGAACAATTGGACTGTTAACACCAACTGACGAGGTAAACCAAAGATATCAGGTCCTCACCTCAGGAAAGTTACCCTGTCAAAGTGTCTATGGATGGATCGGAAACTTAAAATTTAGCGTTTGGAACAAATACATATCCAAATGCTGATTTTCTCATAACCTACGACACGTCGGCTTTAATTAGCCACTAATTCGCCAACGGAACTGTCCTAGGTTTCGTATGCTTGAATTAATCAAAAATTCCATTTGTACTTCGCTTCGAAATCTGAAGACTAAATTAAAACTGACGACTTTTTACCTCCATTCAGTAGGGGACCGTTGTATTTATAGGTAAAGGTGCTTGACTCCTTAAAGAAGAAGTGAAATTTTACCTCTGTGTCGTAGCCACAAGAGTAAGGAAACCATTTCACTGAAAATAAGCCTACTTATCCATCATACTTCGTTTTACGATAGTATTGACTGTGAATATATCTTCTCTTTGAATTACGGATCGGTAAGTAAAAATCCACTCAAGTCCACCTAAAGATTATAATTCAACGTGGGAAAATATTACAGTTCCAACAAAAAACCCTGGAACTTTCGGTACATGAGTTACAATTCTTATTTTATAGTGTAGTTTGAAGTTACGAAAGAGGTATCAAATCATTTGGACAATTTTTGACAACCGTCGGTTCTGTCTTCAACAGAAGCGAACCGTTCAGAATTCAATTTTTAACATTCCAAATGTTTACAATCTGAGAGATTTAGTATAACAGAAGGGGTTTATTAATACATTTTTCATCGAATACTGTTTCCTTGAAGCCCTTTCAATTACTTTAAAAATAAATAAAAATTTTACTTCGACGAGCGCTGTCACTCAGAGTATTAAGTAAAACAATAATAATGATTAAATAAATCAAACAACCATAAATAAATTTAATAGGGAAAATTTAGTACAAAAGAGTCCAAATTCTGATTTCTTCACGTGATTTCGTAAGTAATGCTCCAAAAAATATTTAATAACAGTATGTACATCATATTGTAAATTATGGTGTTTATTTGAATTTTTAGACTTATAATTTAGAATACAAGGAGCTCAACTTCCAGTTACTATTTTATATTAAATTTTACCTATACAATTTATTTCTGAATAATAGTCCAACATATTTATTTTTCAAAAAAGTCAAATTAATGTAACAATGTCAAATTATTATTGATGGAAAAGTATTAGAAAACGGATATTGGGGTAGATAATATGTAAGTTCCATTTACTCGACGTTTCAGTGCATATTCTAATAATATATTTCTATTCCAATCTTATTATACATGCAGTTTACTTGTAATAGGTTGCGTCTGAAATAAATGCAACGACAAATACGTTAAGTAAAATTTTACATAAAATTAATTATGACTGGATAATATTAATAATAAGTAATTTTTTTGAGTGCAAGTAAAGACCTATGTTCCTTTTTACTTTTTAATATACTGACAGGGTGCGGCCAAAATATTTAGTTTTAATTAAAGTAAAGTAATAACACTATATCCACGAAACTAGATAGAAATTTGACATAATAAAGTAAATTACATTTACTCCACATTTTAGTCGAATATTCAATTATATTTTATAGAATCTGGCCTTTCCGAGGCGTCATGGGCAAAATTAGCTTTTTATCGCAGAACTGTCGAAAGCTGAGTGCGTCTTTCTCTATAAATATCCGTGGCACGTGTTAAAGGATTGCAAGAGCAAAGAGGGGAAACCGTGGGTTAAAATTAGTGACCGTCTGCTTTAACGTCAGCATCCTTCACCGCTAGATATAAACCACATCTTGCCAAGAATTGGTTGGAATCGAATGAGTGAGATGGGACCTGACTCTCAAACCATTGAGTAAAATATTTTTAAAACCATTTTAAAAAAAGAATAAACACAGACAAATTAGAAACTTAACATAATGATGACGGGAAAGGTTAAAGCCGAAGTTTTGACTCTCGCTCGTCAAGATTCACGAAATGAAAGAGCGGGATTTCGTAAATTTGGAAGACGTTATCCCTGATCGACGTATTAAATAACCAATATTAAAGAGTAACAGCTGTTTTTTGTTTTCTGAAAAATCATAATAATTTTAATATTCAAATATAATTTTCAAGACCTTAAGTTCAATAATAAATAAATAAAAATACGTCAAATAAGTCAGTAAATAAATTTAATTAATATAAATACAACGTATCATCCAACTTTGTAGAATTCATCATGTAAATTTTTAAATGGATTAACTATTTACATTAGAGAAATTTAGTGTCGCGGAAATCTGAAATGATGGTTAATTACATATTAATTAAATTTATTTGCTGACTTATTTGTCCATATTTTAGTTTTGTTATTAAATTTTCATAGTCTTTTGTCTATAAATGATATAATAATAATGTATAATATATATTAATTTATAATAATAGTTTTCTAATATTATACTTATCTTATCTCTGGTAAATTATTTTATATTCTCTATGTTGTATAATGAAGGCATTTTTACATATTTAGTAAATTATTGTATTATTAATTTGTCTTTTAATAAAGTTATGAAGTTGATTGCTTACATATTATGAAAAGTGATACTGTTTTCACTTATCACTGTCAAATACGACAAACTGGCACATGGTCTGGATGTCACTACTTGATTGCATTTAAAGATTATTTGGCATCATTTTTAATATCATTTATGCACTATTTTGGTATGTAGGGTTATAAGTGAATTGATTTCTGCATTATTCATCAATTCAACAAATTATGTCAGTACTCAAATTGGTTTCTTCTTAATGTTTAACTGAATGAATATGACAAATGGGACGAAAGCTTGTAATATCCAACTACAAATTCAAATTTAATTTAGCTTTAAATATTCCCGGCTCGTTATTATGAGAAACGTTGTCGATGGCCTTAATGCGTGGTTTTAATTGCAACAAAATAAACTATTCTATGCTTCCCAATCAAAGAAATTTCCACTAATAGCTACTACTCACTCGTTTCTTTTGTTTCAATCCTCAAACTTCGTTTTATTATCAGCCACCTGTTCTCCAGAGAAGATGCACCTCCCCGCCAAAGATGATATCTCTTCTTAGTATTTTCCCAAATATGTTTTTGTCATACTACATACTACAAGCTATCGATTTTTTTCTCAACTAAGGACTGAATAAAAAGGTTTCTTACATTTCTGTGTTATTCATACAAGTACTTTATCAACGCACGCTTAACTCTTTTCAACTGATTTAGTTTTTATTGAATTAAAAATTAGGCCTAATACAGATGGAATTTTAAAAAAAATAATATAAACACGCAGTTTTGTCTGTCAGTGCCGATATTATCAGGAGCACAAAAACTTTTATTTCTCAATTAGCAGTTGGCCTACGGCCCATGTAATTGCTCAATGTTAAAATCCGTACCCGTTTCTCTCCTCGAACACACTCTTTTATTTATTTCTGAGCTGCAGTCGTTTCTCTTAAAATATATTCACGGGTTCTCCACCTCGTTGCCCTACATTTAGTTTTTGTAGCACGTAATTAGGCAGGAACGCCGTTAGTTGCCAATGTTGTGAGGTCATTTAACAAACAGATGTTGTTGCAATGAGATCTCACAAGCAGATGCACTGTTCCGGTATGGAAGGTCAGAACTCACAGGATACATTTTTGTGTTTGATTCATAATTCGTCTTGCTTAATGCATGTTTGCAACGTGTTAGGACAAGGTTCTGTCTGTTCCGTGAGCTGGCATCTACTTGGTCTCAGGCCAACGCTGAGGGTTAAGAATGCTACGTCAGTGTCAGGGCCCACGAATTCTATCCATTCTAGAAACTGCTACAAGCATAATCAGCAAAAGGTAAAAAACTCCTGGATGAGCCATCATGACTGTTGAGGTCATATACATAAAGCCACAACATTTTATTTATCTATAAATTACTGGTACTTATTTCGAAATCCGTTTTTATTCCACCTAACGACAGTAGTCCTAATCCTCGTTTTTTTTAATTTTCCCTATCCATTTTACCCACCAAACAAAATACAACCTCTAATTTTACGTACATGATTTAACGCTGAACTGTAATAAGACGTAACAAATTTTTTATTAAATCCTGAAGCCGTATGTGAAGTAGAAAGTACAATTTTCCTAGACCTTATTTATATACTGACATATTATTTCCAATTAAATTAACTCAGCTCAAAATTTTTCATTCATAATTATGCCATTTCACAGTTTCACAAAAACTGGCAAATAGTAGGGGAAAAAGAAAAATCACTTCATGAAAGTATATAAAACATTAGTTCATTCTATAATTTACTTAATCTAGTGGCAATATAACTTATAACAATGAATTTAGATTATTATTAATTTTTAAAAAGAAACTAACTTATTTCCCCGGGGTAGAACGCGATAGAATGTTTTATAAATACAATGAACAAAATAATATTTAATTTAATTTAAGAACAATCTTATAACCTTTTTTTGTTTTCTTTCTTATATTTATTTTGAGAACAGGTGATCGCTTTATCAGTTTTTCCTGATTTTTTTATTTTACACTGTACAGTCTGAGCTAAAATTTACCTATTCCTTTTCTTTCTTATTCTATAGGAGATAGCACTCTGTAACTCAGTCTTATAAGGTGAGTCTGCCAGTTTTCTTTTTTTTCTTGAGGAACACATTACATTTTGCCTTATACAGCAGTTTCTTGTTCCGTCCCGCACACTAGATTCAGGTTAAGGTTTTTTAACTTAATACAAGCAGATTTAAACCTCATACGTAACCTACATGCAAATAAATACATCTACTTTACGAATATACTATTAAACAGGTAAAAGCGATGAGTTTTGTAGATTACCTTCTGTCGATATGCTGCAAAAATTACACAGAAGTAAGACGCCTAGACAAGAGTTCATTCACAAGGTGCAGTCAGAACTTGATTTAGTCGGCTGTCATTCGTTCATAAATTTGCAATCTTAGTAATAGGGTGTAAATATTTACTATGAACTATTAGTAGCCTTAAATAATTTAATTATTGTATATGAAAAATAATAAGAATTATATTTATTTTATACTGTGAAAATTTTTTCTTTAATAATTGGATATATAACGTATTTAACTCATTAAGAAGTTTTATTTTGCATAATACTTATTAATTATAGGTCCTTAGAAATTTTTGTTCTTTAATTAATAATAACGAAAAATGGAATACGAAATGAAATTTTGTTTTGTGACTGAAAGCAATAGAACTGATACTTAGAATTTGTCAACGCTTTTAAAAATCGTTTGGTAATGTAAGTATTCTTTAATAAATTTGAGGAAAAAGACGACAAATACAGTAAGCAAAGTCTAGGAAAATGTTAAAATCAAACCTTATCTAAAGATGCATTATATAACCTGTAAATTACTCCATGTAGCAATTTATAATTTGATACAAATACACTTTTAGACAATTTGTTCTTATATACAAAACCGGATATAAAATAATATCTTTAAATTTTAATTGCGCTAAAATAAATAAATAAAATGACCAGATCGAAATCTTTTATATTTAAACTTTTATTTTCTGTCATTAGTAACGTTTAATTACAACAAAATTTTAAGAAATCTTATTTATTTATTTTAACGAAATTAATTAATAAAATTGAAATTCGAAGTAGTAGTTACGGAATAATACTTCTATTTCGTCTGTACACAGGTCGTTTTATAATTTGCTAGAAAGACAAATGTTAAACAATCCTATGCAGAGAGTATTGATGCACGTTTAAAAAATAAATAAACGAGTAAATAAATGAGTTATGAGCTTATCCTGGCAGTCATCTTCGTTCTTATTTACTGAGAGGGATATATTGGCCGCCACTTTGTGTTTGAGCCGAAATCTTCACATCGTCTCCATTTGTCTTCCGTCGCCTAAGTAACTCACAACGCGGTCTAAGTTGCATCTCTTGCCAAAGATCACACTCCAGTCTCTATTTTCCCACCCAACTCTCGGGATCTGGCAGCAGATAACCCATAAAAATGCCACAGCAAGTATTCTTTCAACGTCAAGCACTGACTTTACACATAAACATTCTTTGCACCTTTGCAAGGGAGAATTTCGAGTAAAACTTTCAAAAGTACGTGAACGTGTAGACCCATCGGAATAACGACGTTCATGGGTAACGCCTAATATATATGCTGCTCTCATCTCTCAACGCTGATGTTGACAGCAGGGATTCAGGCGCAAAGAATGAAAATAAATTTCATACACACTTTAGTTCGACGTCGTAACAATACCTCTAACCTTCATTAACAATTTAATTTAAAATTATATATATTGTAAGGAATGACAAAGAAGTAAATGTGAAAAGAGGATATTGAATCATTTCGAATTTGTGCTAATTTGAGTAGGTGAAATTGGGACTTATTGTTTTTAAAAAATTTTGAAATTTTCTGAAAAGAATTATCGCTTCATAAAGGCATAAAACATTATATGATGCTATTATTTACGTAAAGCAATATCAGTATAACTTTAAACAACGCATTTGGATTTTTTGCGCATTTTTGAAAAATTACAATTAATTCAATAAATTTAAATAATTTGAGAAAAAACCAATGAAATTTTGTGTTTTCTTTCTTATATTTCTTTTTCGTGCAGTTGATCGCTTTATCAATTTTGTTTTGTCGCCAAGAGAATTTTTTTTCATACTGCACAGTCTTTGCTAGCATTTTTCCATTCCTTTTCTTTTAGGGTATAGCATTCTGTAACTCATTCTTATAAAGAGAGTCTGTCAGGATTTCCTTTTTTTCTTGAGAAACACATTATATTTTGCCTCATTCAGTAGTATCCCGTTCCGCCCCGCATGCTAGTTTCAGTTTAAGGTTTTTACCAAGGCTTAATAGAAGCAGGTTTAAACCTTATGCGTAACCTATATGCAACGAAATACATCTACTTCGCGAATATGTACCATTAAAGAGTTAAAAGCGATGAGTTTTGTAGATAACCTTCTGTCGAAATACTAAAAAAAATTATGATGTAAGACGACAAAACAAGAGTTCATTCACAAGGTGCAGTTGGAACTTGATCACGCCGGTTGCCAGAATTTTTCCTTGACCAGTGATCATGTTCCACCCTTATTTACTAAACGTCAGTACTATCCAGTCAAAAAAGTAGGGTATCCCGTTCTATCCCGCTAACCCGTTCCACCTCGAGTTCCCCTATAATTTATTTTAGCTTTATTTTTTTTTGCAAGGGGACGATCAACTTACAATTTAAATAGAAAATTATCAAAAAAATAAAATTTTAAAATTTCGATATGTACGAGCATGAATTTTTTTTAAATAGTCCAGTGGACTCATCCTTGTCCTTTATTCCCCCGAGAGGAATGAATTGCCCGTCACTTAGTATTTGAAGTGTGTCCAACACAAAAATGGACATAAAACAGGATAAACATTTATGTTCAAGTGACAACTTATCCTAGATACTGATACAGGTGAGATTTTTTTTCGCTGGTTTTCCGGGACAGTGTCCAGCAACAGTCGCTAAATCTGTTCGTCAGTGGCAGGGTGACAGGTTCTGACGCATCCTTGACAGCAAGGTAGAAATAGAATCCCATTAACTGCCCACTGGGTCTAGGTTTCCACGAATGACTCAAACCTTGCGGGTAGTCTTTCAAAAATACCTACAGTCAGCTTAATTTAGCTACCGCAAAATTTCTTAGCAACTGATGCGTGGGTGCAAGGACGGGTCACTAATTCCACGAGTCACTTAAAGAACTAAAACAATATTTATTCCAATCTATGTCCATGTAGTAAGCACACACAGTACTCTGTAACGAAATTTCGGATTTTATATTGGCATATTATAGGTGATTTAAAATTATTGCGCTCCACTGAAGATACCAGAAATGCGGAAATGTTAGGTGGTAAGGGAAGTTGTGATAGTTTTGAGTTTCTTTCGACAATAGGATGACTGAAGAGTTGTTTGTGATCAGTCAGGGTCTGGTCCAGTATGGTGATATCAAGTAATCTGGGGAATCTAACTGGCAGGGTCCATCTGGAGAGGCTGTGTGAGACGTAAGAGCCTGAGCCGCACCCATGACTACGTCATGGTTTATTCTGCCCTCGATACCCTATTTTTACCCTCACCGTGGCTCCAAAGCCAAATAAGCGCAACGGAAACGCCCGCATACCGGAAAAGCGAGACAAGGAACACTCCAGACCCGACGATGGACAACGTGGAGCTTGTCGTTGAGGGCACAAACAATGCCGCTTTCTGATAATCCGAGTCTACCTTTTTCCTTTTGAATTCCGAAATTATTATTACTTCAAAAAAATATAAGTATTACGTACTTAAATTTGTCTATTTTTTGATAATGGCATCAGCCTATCAGTCAATTAACAATCGTGACTAACTCTGTTCCTGATAATTGTGGTCACATATTTCGATATTTCCTTGTGTTCAAAAATATTCAACAATTACCTACACAAAATTATTTGAGTAGTTGAGAATATTAGATTACAGGAACTACACAACGTCTTTCCTTCCCACAGAAAAAATTGTCATACATTATTTTTTACAATACTAGTAAAAATCTTCTTAACGTTTTTCTTAGCCATTTGTTAATTTATACGCTTTTCAATCTAAAACTTTTTACCCATTTGTTACGTATGAGATTATGAAAGTGACAGGAAGTTAACGTTTTTCTTAACCATTTGTTAATTTATACGCTTTTCAATCTAAAACTTTTTACCCATTTGTTACGTATGAGATTATGAAAGTGACAGGAAGTTTCGTGGAGATCAATGACTTTCTGCTGTAAGTGACAAATGTTTCACATTTTCATTTCTTTAAACTGTGTTACTGTGTACAACTCAACTTACACTTACGTTATAATAGAGCCGCCAGTCTAATATCTAGCTTAATTATCATGTAAAGCGAATTAAATCTATCCTAATCCAACAATGGAGAAAATTATACTCGTCTTCAGAAGAGTGTTGAGAGAGTTTAAAACACTCAACTGCTCCCAATTTGTTTAAAAATAAAATAATACAATAATTTTGAACTAGATACTTCAAAATTGTACGTATTTATTCATTTTAACGAAATGAATTAAGTGACCGGAAATTTGAATTATTTATTTATTTTTAACGAAATATTGTCACATAGGTTTTCTAAAAATTTTGTAGTTTTTTTGAAGAATCCTTACGAAGTCCAATTGCAAGTGCGAATAGTAATTGAATGAAAATTTTCTTTGCCTGTAAGTAGTCGTTTAATTTAGTTTTAAACCACAAATTTAATTTCAGAGAACCTCTCATTCTTTTAAAAATCAGTTAATAGTCCAATACAATATATGAGACAGATTAATTTGCTGTGGAAGAATTGTAGTATAGAATTTAGGTGCAATGGTGTCTAATAAAATACAGGGAACTTTTCAAAATGTAAAATGACGGCTGTTTTTCTCGCAAATAAAAAATAATTTAGATAAAATAATTATCCTGTTAAGTTCAGTGAGCTATGTTTCATACTATCGTGTTGTATAAGGGGTAAGTAACACATGTGTGGTGTGAGTCTCTCTAAACACATTTAGTCACAAGAAACAGCAGCTGAGAGAATGCGGAGCAGTACGTTATGCAGAGCAGATGCAGGAGCGTTGTTTAGATTTTACTGTAAAACCGTACACGTTGTTTACACCACATTACAAACACATAAATATGTTCACAGCAAGGGAAACAAAGGCCGGCTAATGAGAGACGGGTATTTATAACAATGAACACTAAGGTCTGCATTTCGCCCTCAACATTTCATAGAAGCTGTTGCATGTATAATTGCTTTGTGCGCTGGGCAATGTTGGGAGGTTACTTCGTTCCCGCTTTTTAAACTTATTTTTTTTATTCGGGATGACAGATTGCATAAAAATGATTCATTTTTTATTTTTTTTATTTTTTTGTGACAGTCTACATAGGGGTGATTCTGAAATTGGCATGTCCCCTTCAATAGCTTAGGAAGGGAATTGAAAGGGGGGAATAATAAATGGCAACTCCCCTTTAATATGCATTACAACCTAACACCTAAAACAAACCACGTTTAACTTTTAGAATAAGGTCCTGTTTCGTAGAACTGCTCATAAATCTGTTGAATTTTTCAAGAGGGACGGGGTTTATGTTGAAAAGTTGAAATGGATTAAAACAAGCTGTGTGTGAAGGGTTAGCGAAATTCCTGTTTATTTGAAAATGTATCAAATAAAAAAAGGATTTCGTTAATAGCTCACACACACAGCTTGTTTTATTCCATTTCAACGTTGACTCGCCCTTAAAGAAAAACCCTGTAGAAAACATGTTTCTTATACGAGGAAAATATAATAATCAGAAAACAATTGGAGATATATTATTTCCTATGGTGATTAAAAATGATCACTTCTTTATTGTTACATAAAATTAATTGTAATGCGGTATATAACAGGAAAAGATACAAAAATACATTAAATAAAATAACGTAATAAGCTAAAATGTAGTATTCTAGTACCGTGGACAGTTCATAATTATATATTGTTAACTATTAATAAATTTAAAATTAAAATATGCATATAAATGGCCTAATTACAGATTAATAAAGCACACAGGTAAATAATAGCGTTTATTTAAGTTGTTATTTTTCAGTATAGGCCTATATATTGAATTTAAAATCTAAATTCAATTACTAACTTTAAAATTATCTCTTTCAAAAAAAATTTATTGCTTCAGTTCTACACTTACGGGGAATTCATATATTATATGTTGTGATTTTGTAGACGACAGATAGAACTATTCTAATTAATTTTTTTTAATTTTGGATAAATTTCCAATTCAAGACTTAAACAAAAACATATTTCTTACTTCTAAAAAATTGTCAATTATAATTTAAAATAACAAGTTAGTCCTCAAAATTTACAACTTATTTTATATTGGATTACATAAAATTATAGTTTATTGCCTTCGTGGCAATTTTCATCTGAAATATATTTAGTAAAAACATAATTAATTCTATACTCTACAATAGGTATTTGTGTTTCTTCTTACAATCTAAAAGAAATCATGAGTTTTTAAGGATTGCTCAATTTTTAAATTTATTTTTCGAATGCTGCCAAAAGTCTTGGAGAAATTGGTTGGGAAGTTGTCAACGTTTAAATGAGTACAGACGTTAATAACTATTATGTCAATGTTCAATTTGGAAAAAAATTAAATAATAATAAGGCGAATTTATATTTAATGAGCAGATTGAACAAGGAAGTGTGAAAAATTGAAACAAAGAACAAGTCTTCCAAAGGTTTGTGGGTTACTGGTTTGTTTTCATTTTAAATACTTCTTCGACAGTTGGAAAGCTTAAAAAGTGGAAATTCTCGTATTTTGAAGAATAATAGTTGAATGGATGTCATTGTTATAAACGAGAAAGTTGTGTGAATTTTCTGGCGTGAGAAAAGGACAAGGTCGGACCCTTACTAATTTAAAGAAAGGTCCATGGGTAGGGTAAATGTTAAACATAGTCAGAGAAAGTTGTTGGAAAAATAATTTTGAATGACTGATACAGTAGCATGACGAACAGATTACGTTGGTAAGATGGAAAACAGGCATGGCCGTTGACTCCAGAAATGACCATGATATTCTCAGAAAAGAATTTGACATTCATATGAGATGTGAAGAGATGAGACATGATGCCACCATTTAGCCACCTCACCTGCCACAAGGGTCGTCCTGGCATGATGCAAGGTGCTTGGTCGGCGAAGAGAGTCCACGGGCCGTCAGTGCTGGACTTGCGGTCCGCAGGTTGAGTCAGCCGCTTTATGTTCGGGAGAGAGGGGAACCATGGCGTTGGGGGTGGGAGGAAGGGGACGCCACGGCGTTTCCAGGTCGCTTGCCCAATTCTGACCGACACAATATTTCGTTTCTTGTGGATTGCCGCCGCTGGTTATGCAACTCGCGCCGAAGATTCCAAAGATCCTGACGTGGCGACGCCTCTTCTAAGAATTAGTACCCTACGACGCCGCACGACGCTACATCAAGAACACAGACGCTTATTCGACACATTCAGGTCAAGCTATTCCATATGTAGTCCCAATGTCAAAAAGATATGCCCATGTACGGACTCGTCCTCCAATCTTGCTTACCTTGACCTTCGTTCCCACAGTCGTAGATACTTCTTTTATGGTTTGGACACATGTGTGCAGTAGCCTCTCGAATTCATACTTCCCACAACTGAATTCTTCCACAATCTATACCAATAAATAAAATTAAAGTGTCTTTTTGTCTATCTGTCTGAGTCTCTGTTCTTCTGTCCGTATGTTTGCCTCTAATAGGATCCGAAACAACTCAACGGATTTCAATGAAAATTTGAGGGTTGAAAAAAAATTAATTTACATATTCGTGTGTATTTCATTTCGATATATTGCAGAAGATATTAATATAATATGAATATAAATAAAAATATTAATTCTACGAGAAGGATTCATGGAATTGCCGCGGCGTGTAAACCAGCTGCGAGTTTAAGTGCTATTACGTTCCTATATCATTCAACCCACTTACTATTTATTGTTGCAGCAGACTGAGAAAAAATTAACTCTTTTGGATCGTCGGTACGATGTATACATAAACTGATTAATCGGTTTTATTTCTCGCGTCAGGTAAATTTTAAAACTTAGTAATTGCCCTTTTTTATTCTTTTAGAATTCTGAAAATATATTTATTCCTGCTATCGTACTAGGGGTATTTTGGACTCTCTCCAGATACTGGGAGTATATTTGAGATTCATATGACCAAGAATTAAATAATGTACCGGGATAATATAAACAAATACCCGGGCAACGCCGGGTTCCAGCTAGTATATAATAAGAATCACGCCAGGTAATGTACACTGATTTGAAATGATTGATTTTACTGGGGGCACTGCCTTAGCCGATATGCTATTGAAAACAACTAGTTTTAAAATTCAATACTTTTTTTTTGGTAGGGAAATAAATTTCTTTCCACTAAAATAGTATTATTAATTATTTTAAAAACTTTATTTCCAATATCAGACCATGATAAACTAAGAACCAAAGTATCACAAATATGGCATGGTATTACCTTCAAATACATTAATAACAGTAACGGGTCTAGTGAAGTATAATGGGGTGAAAGAGGAAAACATTTGAAAAATTTATATTTGATTACTATAATAATTAATTAATCAAAATCAGTTTATTTTATATATATTACTTTGTATTACATATTAACAGATAATAATGATTTTTGAATTAATTTATTTTTTAACAATAATTACTTGCGTACACAATTCCAAACAATATAACGATTGTTATCAGAAAACACAATTTTTCAATGTTCAGTTAAAAATCATTGTTTGGTTACGTCAGAGATTTTATATCTGTACATTTATAAATTTAATGGATTAAGAACCAAACTGAAAACTTGTTAACTGTTGCTCGACATGGTTAGCAAAATTCATTTGGCAGCGGTTTTGGGAATCCTACTCAACTGCCCAGTTGTCTGGCTAAATATAACTTAGGAAAACCTGCATCAAGTAGACTGGTCGTAGCGCAAATAGCTTACTCACCCACATAATGGGCTTCAGTCCAGAACATTAGCCAATCCGATGGAACGTTAACTATCATGCCAAAAATAACGCAATGAAGCATTTACTATTCTAGCGGAGATTACTCAACAAAAACAAATAATTTGTTGGGAACAGTTTATCTAATGAGCGTTATTTTTACTTTAAACTGAAATAACGAATCTAATCAGTCACACATTTCATGGTGTTGTGGATACAACTTGATCCAGTCTGAGAGAATCTTTTAGCCAAAACTTGAGAGTTAAGTTACGAAGTAAAACGTAATGAGATACAACTATTTGAAGACTTGAATAGAAAATTACGAAATAAGAAAACTGGGAAAAGTCTAATTTAGGTAATACACAAAAGAGTTGAATATAATTAAAGATCGAATATAATATAATGAATATAATCGAGAGGATCCAGTACTGAAATATGACTTTTTAAATATAATCCGCGAGAGAAAGAGTCAATGAAGGGAATAGTTAAGAAATCGTTCATATTTATAATAGAACATTATTACGGCAAAGAAGCTGAATTAAAAAAGTTACGATAGTAATACACTTCGATGATTTGCTTCAAAACGTAACCTTTATTAAGGTCCCCCAAGCTTAATCTAGAGTAGTGAACTGTCAAGGCATTCCTGACTAACTTCCTGTTCTTTATTATCTCTTTAATTTAAATCTATTTGTTGTTTGTTCAAAGTCTGTTAGACTTTTACAAGAGAAATTCTTTTTTACGATTCAATAATAATTTGATGGAAAAACTGTAAATGTCAGTTGAACTGTACGAACGAGTGTCAGTAAGAACTTTGGTCGATTAACTACATCAAGTCTATCCGACCTACGAGGAATTTAATGTTTATAAAGATTTTTCCATGAATTTGAATTTTTTAAGTTATAATATATTAATAAAACACAAAAATGTGTGATGCGGAAATTCAAATTTCGCGGTTTCGATTCTTTTAAAGCAAAGAGAGAAACAAGTGAGTGTGGAATTTAGTGGCGGCTGTGGGCTTAATTAACTATTTTTAACGAAATATTACTAAACTTGTTAATCGACCAATACGTCACAGGGATACTCAATACTGGAAGAATTAATCAAGTTATTTCGATAAAAATTTTATTATGTTAAGTTGAAGAAATACACACATAAAATAATTACAGATTAAACAGCATAATTATAATAAGACAATTTTTAGTAATTTTTTATACGTCTCCTTTTGAGTAATAATACGTATTCTTTGATCATTTAAACATTTACCATGCAAAAAGAAAATAGTTATCAAAAAACATTTGATTTATAAAAATAACAGGACGTGCACTGCAAAGTCAGATAATTTTGACTAAATTCACATTTTAGCTGCTATAAATCATTTTCAATGTTTTAGGGAAATATATAGTCCAGCTTTTTAAAGTGCAAACTTTCATTGGCCGTCTTTAAAATAATAAAGCCCATCTTTTTCGAAATAAAAAAAACTTAAAACATGCATCAAACATAACACAGTGCTTCAAAAAGCCAATATCACAAGAACAATCTAAAACCTTTATACATACATATAAGCCGCGTGCCCATTATTGCCCCTGTCAGGTCATTAGTCCAAAGGTTTAACGTATCTTATTAAAACTGCTTTAGGTTGCATTGATTGAACATGACGTAACGGTTCAGTAAAGGAAATTTCATTTATAATGACGTTCCGAAATAAAACTGAATTAATTTGTCAAAATCAATTTGTTCTGTAAATCCGATTGACTGTAAAATAATTCTTCTATTAGGATTCGTTTAATTGATAATTAGGGTCTATATCAAAACTTAAAGGTTTCAGCATATTTTTTTATAGTTTGCATTATTGAAAACGATCATGGCATATGCGGAAAGCTACTTCAACAACACATTTTAATAAGGGCTCGTAAAATGTAAAAACTCATTTTTTTACTTTTGTGACTGAATAAAACTTGGAGTCAGTAAATAAAGTAGTATTATTTGATTACATCATATGAATAAGTACGACGGAAATTATAATTTTGTGGGTATCGATAAGATATTTTTCTGGTACTTATTTTGCGTATTGTGAAATTAGATGACGCAAACTTACGAAACTTTTTATCGCAATCGAATTTCATACGTCTACGATTTGACCTAATCCATTTCCCCCCTTGTGTATCTGCTAATATTTAAAGAAATAATATATTTTTCTTTTACTATACGGGTCGACTGTCCCTGCGGAATGTAACTTCTACTTTATTGTGTAAACAGTTGTAAATTAAGGGTGACCCACTTCAGAGATTTAGGAATTGGCAGAGTGCATGGGAAAATGCTAAGCTTTCAACGCTTGTGTGTAACATCTCACTGACCTGTGGCATCCTATAAAAAGATCCCTCAACATGATCACCACGTTGTCGCCAAATTTTCACGCACTGTTATGTACATTCAGGATGAGTAAAGTAGGCGTCGTCCTAGGGCAGGATAGACGAACGTACGTTGACGCTTTGACATTCCATAGGGTTGGTTATCTTCATCCCCAATAACAACGCTGGTTGTAATTACCTCATCGCAACACACTGTCTTGGTTTTTTCGTCCATGTTTACTAATTCTAAAATTATTGTTGTCGAATCGACTCGTCACAAGGAAATGTATCTGGGATAAAATCATATTGAATAAATTAATTAATTTTGAAGTCTGTAATCCAACTTATAATTTGTCATCAGGTGTAGGAATATTTTAGAAATAATACATTTGTGGATACCGAATTGTCTGTCTGACTGTCTGTCTATCTGTCTGACTGTCCAAAAAAGCTAAACGGATTTCAATGAAAATTTGAGGCTTATTATAAAAAATGAGATTTAATTTAAAAATTCGTACATATTTAATTTCGATACATCGAAATATATTAATATAAAATGAATAATATGAAGATTTCTTGGAATTGCCGCGGCGTGTAAACCAACTGCGAATTATAAGTCCTATTACGCGTTCCTATATCATTCATCCCACTTACTATCTACTGATGCAGCAGACTGAGAAAAAACGTGAACTTGTTTGGATCGTCGATAAGGTTTATACATAAATTAATAAATTGGTTTTATTTCTCGCGTCAGGTAAATTTTAAAATTTAGTTATTGCTTATATTAAAATAAAAAGGAAACTATCGAGTTTGGTGTCGAACCGGTGTAATTCGAGTTGCTGCGTTGCATTATGAACTTTAATATACGATTTAAGTAAAAAATAAACCATTACGTGAGGGGAAAATTTTATCCTGTTAGAATACTGAAAATATATTTATTCCAGCTATTGTACCGGGGGAATTTTAGACTCTCGAGATACTGTATTTGGCGTACATATTGTGACGTTTTCGGTGTAGGTTTAGCTATGTGTTGACCACTAATTAAATAATGTACCGGGATAATATAAATAAATACCCGGGCAACGCCGGGTCCCCAGCAAATTTATTAAATAATACTCGTGTAGCGAATCTGCACTAGATAACGTCCGTCTATTTTGCAAATATACTTGTTAATTTAATTTAAACCTCAGATGATTCCAAAAGCCAGTTCCTAGAACTGGCAATTCGGTTGAATATACTTGGCCTGGATGAAGAAAAGTTTAATTCTTTTCTGACGGATTACCGACACTGAATCGACACGACCTTGGAAACACAGGATGTGCCAGTTTTAGATTTCTATTCCCGGACAGAAAGGAGCCATGGTCAGATAATAAAATATGGAGTCGTCGATTTTTTTTAGATTTTTTTGATAATCCTTCCAATTAGCATACGCTATTTTAATAACAAAATGTGTGTGTCACCTGCAACGTCTACTTTCCGTCTTCAAACTGAAGCGGTGCTATTTACTAAGATATAATTCCCGATGGATGTTGTCCACATATTCTGAAAAAAAGCATTCCATGTTTTCTTAATTTTCTTGAATTAATGCAATGGTTTTCTGGTTGCTTGTAATAACGAGACGGAAATCAAACCTTCGCCTCTTTTCACTCAGTGTAATTTTTTAAAAAATGAAACCGTTCATATCTAGAGAGCTTGGAGTAAGTTTCCCAATCAAAAAAAACTGTTGGCGGTTTTTCAACGAATGGTCGTTGGGTTGGATCTAAATCTACGTATTCCTAGTTTTCCTGGGATTAATTTTCAGTGAAGGGCTTTTGAAGAAAGGCCAAGAATGAGGCAACTCTAATGAACTGGAAAGCGGCAGTACTTGTATTTACTCATTTAAGTTAGGAATTACGATAGTAAAGATGAAAAGTGGAGTGAGATAAATTGGGTGAAAGAAGATATCTGAAACTCTGAAATCCTCAAATCTTCAGAAAACGTAAATACAAATGTCCTGGATTCGAATCCTGGCTTGAGCATGGATGATGTGAGTGCGTTTTCACACTGTGTAACTAAAGATAACGAGTTCCTCCCTTACCGTAGTCGCTAATAAGTTGATGCAACTTAAAATAAAATGATTAAAAAATATTTTAACGTCTCACGATAAGGATGTAAGGATGCGGTTAAAATTGTTTTGAGAAAAAAAAATCAATTAAAAGCATATTTGTGAAAGAAAAGCAATGGCATCTCTCACACTTTGTTACAATTTCACGTTTTACACGTCAATTAAAACACAAATCATGCAATCCAACCTTTTTCATTTCTAATCTCCCGTTTACGGAAATTGATGGTGCATTTATTTGTTTGTCGAAATAATGATCACTCAAAGTTAATAATATATCAATTATATTATTACAAAGACTCGTTCTAAAGGTTGGCTGCAGAAATAGTGTATCTGATAATGTCACGCCGATTCCGGAAAGGGTCCATTCTGTGCTTATCAAAATATTAAAATAAAATAAATCATTTTCTTCGAAAACAGACTTAATTTTATTAAATTACAGAAATAGATATTACATACTTTTAATACTTAGTTACTAAATACTAAAAAGATGGCCCCATGCGAGTCCTTGCCGGGCTGGTAGAAATTAATTGTAATGTCCTTGGTCAACGATGAGTTGGCGGACAAACCGTACCGCACTGATCAAACTGTTCGGTAGTTGAAATGAAAGAGAGGGAAGGGAGTTTACTTTGTTTGAATTAATTGATACTTATCATATAAAAACCGAACATTGAGTTTAAATTTAAAGTCTTCAATATTGGGAGAATATATTACAACTACTTACCAATTAATTAATAATGTTGATTTTGAGAAATAAATATGGATGGAATGAGAGAGAAAAATGGTGCCCGAGGTGCCGCTACACAAATTTCAGCCATTACTACGAGGAAATCAGAACATACTAAGAGGTATTGAATCCTTAAGACCTCTTTTTGCGTTATACTTTCCTCGTGTACTTGTCCCTACTCTGCTCCAGTTGATGAACCATCCGTCGGCTTTTACAAACAAACGTCACGTTGGCCTTCTTCTAACGAACTCTTTCTGTTTATTCGGTTTCTTTCTTTTCCTTCTGGTGACTTCCCACTCCGTCTTCTCTCTCGCACTCTTGCCTACCATGTTGCCTATTGGGTGGGAATAAAATAAAAATGGCGGCTGTTGGCGAATTCCAACACATTCAAAACAGGTTGTAGACGATGCTTGGAACCTTTGATCCAACTCAATTGCGTATATTTTCATCGTGAAGAGATTGTAGGAAGATTTCTCGTTAATAACTTTATTCACTGGTGTGGAATATCACTGAAAGTCTTTGTTAATATTGTAATCCGACTGGAAAACGGTGAAAATATTCTACTTTGATGCAACGTTTGAATAATGTGATATGACAAAATGTTTACGGCGTTGTTAATTTTGGATCCGATGCCTTCTGTAAAAATGTTACCCTTCTGACAATCGAAAATTTATTTATTTTTCCCATAAACAATTTCGTTACGCTTGTAACATATTCACTACACATTGCACTTGAAATAATAATAATCATATTCCGTAGATCCTGTAAAGAAGCTAAGCTTCAAGGATGTGGAATGAGTCAGGGTGTACATTTATTACATTATTTTATTATATAAAAGATAAATCTTATGAAAAGGGTAGAAGGCAGATAGTTTTTAATGGACTTGAACAAAAAGTGGCCTGTCATAACTGCTAAAATAATAATAACTATACAACTCCAGTTCATTGGAATTAATTCATGATATAACTAAAATTCAGGAGAAAATAATCAATCTACATTGTATAAATACTATTGGCCAAATAAGTCCTAAAATAAAGATTTAATAATCAAAATGAAAATTTACAAAATTGACACACACTATTTGTATGAAATACATTTTTTCAGATAAAAATATCTTCAAAGCATTCGAGTAATTAGGCTATACATAACATTGGAGGTCTATGGCTGAATTTTCAACATTATATTCAGACTTTTCTGTACAATACAATTTACTGTATGAGAATCAGACTGGCAGGTAGTAAGTATCCCATTTAGCAATCAATCCTTGACATTTCAGACTTTTTCGAGTGTGGTGATATTTGATATTTTATTGGTCATAAAATTGAAAACGATAATAAATAATATTCCCACTCATGTTCTGCTTTTATGATATTACCGTTTTGAATTGAAAGATATCCAAATAAGGAAAGATTTATTTTCTCATTAAAATGTAAGTAAAAAGTAATGTTACAATGAGAAGATGCTTTCACATAAAAAGGAATTGAGGAATGTTTGACAATTGTCAAATTGATTAGAATATTCACTTACCGATGAATGGTTAAGAGTAATTTTTGTAAGAAATAACATATTTAAAAAAGTCGATAACAAATGTAACAGTGCAATACGATGTTCAGTCATAACTAGAGTTTCATTTAAATTGTAATATTGTATGTACTTCAAAAAAATGCAGACATGTTAAAATGATTGAAAAAGTATTGCACTTCATAAACTGATAAAGTTGTATCATAATAGCTCATAATGCAAAAGTAATTATGATGCTAATTTGAATCCCCAATCAACAACTGAATAAAGTGATATAAAAATATATATTACTTAGATATGGACATATTTTAAATATGAATACAATTAACAAAATGTTACTACTTTAATTTAAACTATAGCTTTCATCTACATATGATTCTTATTTTTAATTGATCTGCCCATTTAAATAAAACTGCATAATAGAATAAGAATAGAATTTAAATTCTTGTCAGTTTAATTTAGCCAACCTCTCTAAATTTATTCAGACAATCTCTGGGCCATTTTTACAAATGATGTGTCTTTCAGCTCCTATACAATTGAACCTGGAAAGTATTCTATTTTATTGAAAACTTGAGTGTGTCAAAACTTCATCTTCTTGATATGATACTATTTGACATTGTTTTAAATTGACACAATCTCTATTCAGAATTGTTTTCTGTCAAATTTTACATTCAACACACAATTCATAAGACATACCTGCTCTGAACCCAGAATTATAGATAGAGAAATTTATAAAATATCCTGATGAAGAAATTATGTCTTTATGTCAGCACGCAGAATCAAAATTTTAAAAGCATTAAAAATGTACAGGAGGAGTAATTACAGAAGTAGTCAAAGTTAAATACTAATAAATTGTGATTTCAACATCAGCTATAGACTTTATATGTGTTTGAAACAGAATAGATGTATCCTGTTTATTATCAAGAATGTAAAGCATTCAAAACATAAGTAGTTATTCAATAGCTATTCATGTCTGAAATGATTAACTTTACCAAAGTTCTGGAGAGACAGCAATCCAAGCTTTTGCACAATAAAAGAAACTGGGATAAATTAATGTACATTTAGTCAGTGCTTTACAATATTTCTTTGTTTCATAATTGGCAAATACAGTTATTTCACCCCACCCTCCTTACTTTTCTTGCTTGTTCTATTGTACCTTCTCATTCCTTAAATTCAGTTTAATGCTCACTTTTTCTCTGGAATGTTCAACCATTTTCCTTTCCAATTATATCAGATGTAAAAACAGATAAATATTCAGAGTTGATTTTATCAGATGAAATATATTTATAACTTTCCTCTAGGTGTTCAACAATTATATTTAATTTCTAAATACTAAAAATATGTATACGAAACAATATTAATTAACTGTATGGTTTGTGATGATGAAGGAAACAGGTTATGTAGGGCATGAAAATTTATTTCATACACAGGCTGGTTATTATTTTTCAGTTAAATTGGTGTCACTTTTTTAAAAGTTCATCACAAATAATTTCAATAAATCATTTGAACAAAATTAGTATGCTCATAGGTTAAGGTTGAAGTTGCATGCAAAGTCATGACAGCAGTAAATGGAGATATTTTACTCCTACGCTTGAATAATACTCAAAGTGCACGAACATTGTAATAAGAAAAAAATATATAACTTTTTTAGAATGAACACAAAACATTTTAACACGAAAGGCCTAAATTAAATTATTTTATAAAAATATAACTTTTGTAACCCTCAATATGATCCTTATACCCCTCGAAAACTTATATATATTGTTAAGAATTTAAGTTTTATGCTACATTTTATGCATTATTTAATAAATAACTATATTAGTTTCGACCTAATTTTTTGTGAATAGATGGTATTGTTTATCGCACACTGTATCAATGACTGCTTGTGCCTTGTGGTAGTAAGC
The DNA here is from genome assembly GCA_034510155.1 of Eucriotettix oculatus. Taxonomy (NCBI): domain Eukaryota; kingdom Metazoa; phylum Arthropoda; class Insecta; order Orthoptera; family Tetrigidae; genus Eucriotettix; species Eucriotettix oculatus. The sequence continues at coordinate 40,285,314 of CM067382.1, forward strand.
GATTTTATTAAAGAGCCCTTGCATATTATCACTTGAGGACTTCATACTATTGTCCACTTTTTTCTTCATCCTCCGAATAATTTCCCCAGAAAATTATTCTATATATAGTAAGGAGTAGAAGCATGTAAATAAATTTATTTTCGAATTTTTCATATTATTCGAACACAGATAGCAAAGCTTCAAATATTTAAACTTACAAGTGTCTTAACGTACGAACTTCAATTGTAGCTGTTATCCTCTCATAATCCTTCAATTTTTTTAAATTTTAACTTTAACTTTAAAAATATTATATTTTGTAAGTCTGCAAAACTTAGAATGGCATAAAGAAAATTCATAAATGTGTTTTCCAACAATTAATCTACTAAATGGTTTAATGCTGCCTTGGTTACTTATTCAAAGGCCTCGTAGTTATGTCGCATTAAAATACTAATGTGGTCTGCAAACAGCATCACCTCATAATATGCAGTCATCATTTCTTATGTAAATAATATACAAATGGGCCCAAAAAAACGAATATTGTGGAACCTGTAACTTAATTTGAATACTAAATACAACTCAGTTGGGAGATTGTGGGGATAGAAGACATCAGGACCCATTATTTCAATTTTACCGTCTGTTTAAATAGACTGCACAGGTTCTCGTGTGGCCCCATGGAGAACATTATCAGTAAACTCATATGAAAGGAAGTCAATGACCGATTATTGCGTCAGACAGTATTATACTCGTATCAATATATTTGATAAACGCATCGCTCATTACACAAGACGAAATTTCATAGACTATTTGCGTTGAAAGCGAAAGTACTCGAATCATTAAATTACCGCGCGAAAAGCGGCGTAAAAATCAACTGTGAGTTATAAGTCCTATTAGGCGTTCCTATATTTTTCATTGCACTTACTGTGTTGTTTGTAGCTTAATTTTGACTGCATGAGAGAGAGTATTCTCACTCCACCTATTGTTGCAGCAGGATTCGCGCCGTAATTAACCTATTGTTGGCAGATATCTAACTCCCTGAGAATAATAAACTTCTTTGGATCATCGATACGTTGTATACGTATATTGGTTTTATTTGTTGCGTCGGGGAAATTTTAATATTTAGCAATTGCTTATCTTTATTGGCTCCGAAACGTGTAAAAGCGGGACCTGTTCAAATGAATTCTGAGTTATATGGTTTGTCCTGTAATAAATAAATGATTCCGTACTTTTTACATCTTCAATGAATTAAATTTTATCAAAATTCTATACATGTTGTTTTGTTTTTAGGCAAAATAAAAAGAGCTATTTCCGCGCGAACGAAGTCTCGAGCATAGGAAGTCGTACATAAACGTTTTATTTAATTGCAGCATATATTAAGGTCGATATATAAAAATTACTTATAATGAATTGTTATTACTCATTATCAATTACACAAATGGATTAAGTGCTGTTTGCTATTCGTAAAAGAAAGAGTATTAGATTAGCAGATTGAATGCAATCAGGGTAATGTCTTCCATTTCTGTTGATAAGATAATTGGTTATCTTATAGCTTGAAGAATTAGTATTTTTTAGGTTACCGGCTGCAATTTTTATTAATCCTTTTTATTTTCCAATTTAAAGGAATATTTACTTTTGTTATATTTTAATGAAGATATTAAAACTATACTTTTTCATAGTATTGATTCAATAAATTAAATAATAATTATCCGAAAAGCAAGACATAATTTATAATCAATAAAGCCTGTGTAAGCAATTTATACACGTTTCAATAATTTCAATTGATAATACAAATTGCACTTTTGTAGTCGATCCCATGCGAAAAGCTCGATCGATTGGTGACGTTTCGGTTGATATCTTTGGTTCTATCTTAGGCCAACAGTTTGGCACGTAATCAAATTCTTTGTTTTATTTGGAAATGTTGACAAACTGTGGAGGGTGATTACAACATTTAGTTGAGAGTTGTTATGATTTGTACAGTTCATCTGAAACTGTAACAACTATCTGTCATGTGCATTTAACGCCGGTCTACTATGTGAAGAAAGGGTATGTATGTGTCACATTTACGACTCAGCTTGCCATTGAAGTCTTTTCAGGTTGTCCGTCGGTTCCAGATTTCACGCTTCACTTATTTTAGTTACACGTAGAAAATCATCTAAACAGCTGTTCACGTTAAGTCTTTGGTAAAGAAGACGGTGAATACGATCTTTTGACAGTATTGTATGCTGTCATCATGTGGAACGTCACGACATATGTCAGTTTTGTATTGCATTAATAATATTGAAAACATTCGATTACTCGTCAAGTACTTGTCATTTTATCCTATTTAACTCATTACAATTTCGCTCTGTTATATTTGTCTTCAAAGGAGAGAGAAAATTCTAAAACCATTCCCGCCATACATATATGTTTTGTCAGTCAGTATCAGATAAAAGCATCATATTTATAATATTGCTTATAAAATCAATATAAATAAACCATTTTAATACTGTTTTTTTTGGATTTGTTTCCTCTATATATATATATATATATGCAAAAAGTTTAATTATGTCAGAGAATTATTAACAGTTTATTTTTTCACTACCCCAGTTTCTATGTATTAATTTTTTATATAAATATTAATGAGGTTAAAAGCTGTTCGCCTACTTGTATTTCTAATATAGGTAAGCAGTGAATTTGAATATCATTCCTTTATTACTCCTTAAAGATGCACGTGTGCTCTTCTAAATTAAATTACTTTTGGTTTAATTTAATACATTATTATTTTGAGTTCCTATAAAATGTGAATGTTTCTATCAACTGATACAAATTATTTTTCAACCATTTAGAATCATTTATTATTTTTGATGTTTTTTAATTCATATCATTTTCTTCCGTTTATTTTTCATTCATAATTATAATTGTAGAATGGTCCTTGTAGTAATTGCAACTATCTTTGCATGTTTGCATCAGCTTCCTCTTAGTGCCGTGCAGCCTTAGGCAATGTACTCAACGTTGCATCATTCCTCCATTCAGATGAATGCTAGACAGTTGGGTAGAATGTACATGTGCAATAAGATGAATTTTGTTAGCTTGAACAATTCCATTAGTTGGCATACTATATGGCAATGAAGTGATAGTGCGTAAATGTTTCTACTTTTTTCAACATTATAAATCTATTCATGCTATTTTACTTTTTTTATGCTTAGGAGTTATTAGTAATGGCAAAATATACAAATTTAAACATTGGTTAAATTTTTAATCTTAGACTATATATGCAAATACTTCATAAAATATATTTTAAGGTTCATGATTTCACAAACAATGCCATTTTAGGCATTCCACCCTAGTTAAATTTAGCTTTAGCTTTAGCCATGATGTGTCGGTCCCATATACTCTGCCATCTTTCTCAAGTGATTCTTATAATTTTATAAGAACACTTTCAAGTACCAGCAAGTACATTTTTTAATTTTAGTTAAAAAGTTTAAATATAATTCTGACTTTTATTTTTTACAGGTAACAATCTGCTGCAGCAGATATTGATATAATGATGTGTTTATGGCAACAGAGGATTTTGTGTTCACTTGTAAAGTTTAATTGTAACAGTTGAACAATTAGCCATGGCAACCATCATAGAGCCTACCACAACTAAACTGGACTTGGGGTCTCCGAAATTCTCAAGTCCAGATGGATCTCCAGTAAACACTGGCCCTGATTATTCTTCAATTCGATGTAAGGTGAGTTTATGTAATTGGAAGTATTTATCAATTTTAACAGATGAATATTTCCCTCCAGATTTGGAGAATGCTGAAAATGTCAAGAGAGGAATTTGATAGAGTAATTTCAAAATATTATTACAGTATTGAATCATTGCCAATAAATTTCAATTCCAATTTTATCAAATCTATTTTATAACACATGAATTATCATTCTAGCTCCACTTAGATTATTTGTTGTTGACTGTTTAGTGTGTGATTGCCATATAATCCACTGAAGTATTTAAATACATGTGTAATATACTACACATTACAAATACATTCATATAAGGGAATAGTAATAAGTCATTACATAATTTACGTGAATTTTATAATTGAAATGTATTTGGATTCAGACGGTGTTGATCAGTCCCACAGAAGAACAATATGACCTTATTCAGCAGCGTCTTCAAGAAAGAATTGCTGATGGACGAGGAGAAACCATTTTTGACATTGGAGTTGGTGAAGGTTGGTGTTTGTTATATTATTTTACAAAACTACTTTTATCATTAGGAATAAATGTAATAATAGGAAGTATCTATTAATTATAATGATGTTAATATAGGACAATCTGTTTATGATGTCATTAGAATGTAATGTTTTGGGAGTCAAGCAGGGCAGGAGGGAGGGGTGGTGAGGCGGAGAGAGAGCAGGCGATGGTATAAGACTAGTCCAGTTCTGTATATTTAATAAAACCATCCTCTGTTTTAACACTTTATCTTAAATATGTTACTACCTACAGAGTTTTTCACATATCCTAAAATCACTTGTTTGTAACATTGACAGTATTTAGGTAACCATTCAATTTATAATAATAAATGTTAATCTATAAAAATAATTTATAATTGAAATTTTTAACTACTTTTTAGTAGGATGTAGTGTTCTCAGGATTCCTTTTGTGTATCGATGTTTGTTTCCCACAATGTTTCGATGACTGGTACCATCATCATCTTCAGTGAAGAAGATAGTGGTGCCAGTCGATACCCGGATGGAATCCAGAGAACACTACATCCAACTTCACCAGGAAAAACTACATTAATTACCTTTTAGTATTGGTTCTAATTAACATTATAGTTAAATTATTTGTATGTTACAGATGGTAGCGAGAGTGGCCTTCTGCAGGCAGATTATGATGCATCAGTTGCAACTTTAAAGTCAATAGTTGCTACTTTGAATGCAGATTGTGTCCTGTTAAGGGAAAGGAAAGTTGAACAAGGACTTACTGGACAGTATCTAGTACGGCGAAGGGTTGAACAGCAGGATTTTTTAGAAATTAGGTAAATATTGAATTCTTAAGGACTGTCATGGGACACACAATAAACTAGAGCAGATCTACTTTTAAAAAATAATTCTTTCAACGCCCCGGCTCTAGGGGTGATGCACTGTTGTTTCGTGCACCCAGGTTCGAGTCCTGGCCACATCGAATTTTTTCAGTCTTTCTTCCTTCTTCCATTCCCTTCTACGCTTGACAAATGTATTTCCTTGTGCATGATTCCATGCCGTACATATGATTTAAAGAGCGAATTTCCTGCCTTTCTCCCAAATATTTCTATCTTTCTTTCTATCCAATTATCAAATGCGTGACTTCGTCACTTATCCCATATATATTTAATTTATCCTTAACGGATGCACTAATTGTCCATGCCTTTCTAAACAATCTAACTGGAAAACCAGATAGATAGATGAAAATGTCGATGATCGTACTCATGAGGTGCATAGATGGTAGACACACCTGGCTTAGTGGTGATGCACTGTTGTTTCGTGGCACCCAGTTCGAGTCCTGGCCACATCGAATTTTTTCAGTCTTTCTCCTTCTTCCATTCCCTTCTACGCTTGACAATGTATTTCCTTGTGCATGATTCCATGCCGTACATATGATTTAAAGAGCGAATTTCCTGCCTTTCTCCCAAATATTTCTATCTTTCTTTCTATCCAATTATCAAATGCGTGACTTCGTCACTTATCCCATATATATATATATATATATATATATATTATATATATATATACTGTGTATGTATTTACACATACGCATAATGAATATTGAAAAAAGTAGGGAGAAAGGTGACGGTTTACCTGAAAATGAAGCTCAGTGTCACTATTTAGTTTATGACAGCTTCTCAAATATTCGGAGCCTGCACTCTCCTTCAGTAAAAGAAAGACATATTCCAAGTGTCAGCCGTGGACTTTGAATGTGTCGACTTTTGTCCTGAAGGAGGAGACTGAAGCATCTGAATATTGGAAAACTTTTCCTTTACTCAATGGGGATACTGAGCTCCAATTTCAAGTTAGCATTTCTCTCCCTCCTTTTCTTTTGTATGTATAGTAAAAAAGTTGATGCTAGGTGGTAAATTGTAATTACTATCTTAACTGTTAATTATAGAGTTGCTGTGGTAGGCAATGTTGATGCAGGGAAATCCACTCTATTAGGGGTTCTTACTCATGGAGAACTGGATAATGGACGAGGACATGCGAGGCAGCGTCTGTTCCGCCACAAACATGAACTAGAATCTGGACGCACCAGTTCAGTAGGCAATGATATACTTGGATTTGACAGTCTCGGTAAGTTTGTTTGTTATTTTATTGCAGATATTGACCTATTTAGTTTTTGAAGTATTTTGTTTCTTTGTACAATTTACGAGTGTAACCTATGTTAGTAGTACTAAATCCCACTTAAATATTTCAGGTAATGTTGTGAACAAGCCAGAGCATGGTTCTTTGGACTGGGTGAAAATCTGTGAGAGGTCTTCTAAAGTAATAACCTTCATTGACTTGGCAGGTCATGAGCGTTACCTTAAAACTACAGTCTTTGGAATGACTGGTCATGCACCTGATTTTGGAATGTTAATGGTAAGCTTTTGTAATAATGTTTTACTTTTGCTCGTAAACTATCTCAAAGTTGCAAATATTTTCCGTATCTAACAATTTACTTCTAAAACTTCCAAATGGAAAAAATATTATTATTTCTTTAGTCTTATGCTTCAAAGTAATTTTTCAGTGATATATGGGAGTAATGTTATTATTTATATACTTTTGTTGTTGGTCATAGTGTGGTACAATTTATCAATCAGTAATAATCGTTAAGTATTATTGAGAAGTTAATTTCTTATAAATAGTTTTATTGTCATCTTATTTTTATATATACACACAATCTGCAAGAGTAAAACATCTAATATGTTTATAAGAAATTAACTTCAGAATAGTTATGAACAATTATTATTGAAGAAACAGATCTCAGGTTTCCACACAGGTAACACAGTGATTAACATGTGATGTTTCGATGACTAAGCTCTGTCGCTGGCCTCCAGGTGGAAGATTAAGATAGAGCTTATAGCCTTCGAAACGCATTGCATGTTAACTGCTGTGTTACCTGTGTGGAAACCCGAGAACTGTTTCTTCAACAACTGCACTGGGAAAACCTTTAATCTTTAACAATTATTATTGATTAATATATTCTGCTCAAAGAAAGCCTAGGGAGGAAAGAAAGGAAATGGATATTGGTCAAGAACCTCTGCTATAGCTGTGGAGTGGGTTAATCAATTCCTCTGATATGTATTTCCTTTTATTAATTTAAAATGTATTTCTTTAAGGTTGGAGCAAATGCAGGGGTTGTTGGAATGACCAAAGAGCATTTGGGCTTGGCTCTTGCTCTCAGTGTTCCAGTATTTGTTGTTGTAACTAAGATAGATATGTGTCCTCCTAATGTCCTTCAAGAGACCCTCCGTTTATTAGTAAGGATACTTAAGTCTCCAGGCTGCCGCAAAGTCCCTGTTATGGTCAAATCCAGTGATGATGTTGTAATCAGTGCTACAAATTTTGTTTCAGAAAGGTAGGATATACAATTTCTTCTTGTCTGTACAAATAATTTGTCTTAGAAGTCGTATTATGAAAACATTGTACCACTATAAAATCCTTCTATGCTTTTTTATTATTAAACATTGTTAATTTTTCCTTATTTAGTATGTTGTTATTGGAAACTCAAGTGTACTTTATTATGGTATATAATTAAATAAAATCTGTTTCATTAGGTTATGCCCTATATTTCAAGTCTCGAATGTAAGTGGTGAAAATCTGGATTTACTAAAAATGTTTTTGAACCTCCTAACTACGAGGGTAGCAAGTTGTGATGATGAGCCAGCAGAGTTCCAAATTGATGACACATATTCAGTGCCGGTGAGAATTAAGTTTCATAAACTAAATAAAAAATAAACTAATGTTTTTCTAATGTTTAAGAATCATTTACAAACTAAACTTTTTCTTGCAATTTGTATGTCTCACATATCAATTTTCAGGGTGTTGGAACCGTTGTGTCAGGAACTACTCTGAAAGGTGTAATAAGATTGAATGACACATTGTTGCTGGGACCTGATCCTCTGGGGCATTTCGTTCCAATTGCTGTTAAGAGTATTCACAGAAAGAGGATGGTGGTTCGTGAGGTTCGCGGTGGTCAGACAGCCTCATTTGCTCTAAAAAAGGTAGCTTTATAAAATAATCATTTTATGGCTATAATTTCAAATTCGAGTGCTTTAAATCTGAGAATTAAATTTTTCAATCTGAAACTTTTCTTTCACAGATTAAAAGATCACAGATTAGAAAAGGAATGGTAATGGTCTCACCAGCAGTGAACCCAAGTGCCTGCTGGGAATTTGAAGGAGAAATACTTGTGCTGCACCATCCGACTACAATAAGTTCACGTTATCAGGCTATGGGTTTGTATTATGCATTAGTGTACACATCAGGAAATATTAATTATTTGCTGAAATTTTTATACAGATGATTCAAATGCAAACCTTAATTATTTACTATGAAAGGATAATTATTATGACAATTGAGGGAACAACATTAATAAATGGCCTGTATTTATCAAATTAAATTATATTTAATTATAGAGGTGCTGAGAATCTGAAATCAATATGTTGAAGAAGAAAAAAAAACATTCAAAGATCAGGATCTGGCTTTTAGAACAGTTTTGAGAGTAATTAACAAAGTTTTCTTGTGCTTCCAACTGGATGAAAGTGCAGTAGTTTCATGATGTTTCAGTAACAGACATTGCTATCAACTTCTGGTGGAGATTGAGAAAACTTTGTTAACTACATATTGCTCAAACTGATAAAATACAAATTTGAAGGAGCCCAGGTTTTAAATAGAAACATTAGATTACACAATAATATACTATAGTGTTTAGATTAAAACATTATAAATAAAGGTTACTTCTTTGTTGCCATGCGAACTGAAGTGAAAGTTATAATTATGTCCATAATTTCGTCTGTTAATACTCTGGTGTAACATATATACATGATAATATTATGAATTGTTGTACCTGTATTTATTTATATTCATTGTTAGATTAATCAATCCTTTCATTTATTTCTTCAGTTCATTGTGGAAGCATTAGACAGACGGCATCAATTTTATCTATGTCACAAGAATGTTTGAGGACTGGGGATAAAGCAATTGTACACTTCCGATTCATTAAGCATCCAGAATACATCAAAGCAGGACAGAGAATGGTATACAATATTGTGTATCTTGTTTATTATCTTTTTATACTATTTGGAAAATTATTCCTATTATCTTGATAAATGAAATATTTAATAGACAATAATAGGAAAATAATACAGATTCTTACCATACAAAAAGGACAAAAGGCTTTATTTCAAGTCAACTAAACTGTGAAAAGTTGTTAACTACATGTCAAAAACTTGCACAAATTCAGTATATTTTTGGTTAGTTAATACTGATAGGTTTTCTATAAGAGTAGTTTCTCCTTTTATCATGGATTTAGAAAAGCTTCATATGAAGTACCTATATAATTCATACAATTTTATTTTAGGCAAACAAAATTATGGATATATACAAGTAGTTTTTAGATATTAAATAATTATACATATTTGTTTTCATAAAGCCCGTACACCTGTTGTATTTTGCTTTATTCAGAAACAATTATAGATTTCCTTGAATTTTCTTATTTTGCCTTGAATCAACCTGGCCTACTGAATGCTATAGTTTTAAATATCAATGAATTGATTATCAGAGGTTCTTCAAGTGTAGCTGTAGGATATTCTTGGGTGATCAACTAGGTGGCCTAAAGATATTGACAGAGGCTGTTGCCTAAACTGTCATGGAGAGTCGAGTTGACGATTTAACCTAGCTGATTATTGAGAAGTGAATGAGGATGTTAGATGTAGTAATTCCTGTGGTAAGAGAGTTGTAAAAGAAGGTTAACATTGATTCTATTAATAGGTATTCCGCGAAGGCCGAACAAAAGCAGTGGGGAATGTTCTGAGACTCATCCCACAAGCCACTCCAGGAGCTCAGGTGTCTCGAAGTAAACCTAATAAAATGCAGTCTAAGCAAATGGGTAGCACAGTACAAACCCAATCATCTAGCTTACCACAAACTGTACAACAGGTAGCGTATTCGTCACATTTACGAGTTAAGTAAATTAAAAATTGATGTTTAAACATATTTTAGTAATTTTAAGTAACTTTGAGATTGTCGCAGAAGTAGATTTTATTGAAGTAGTTTAGAACAAAGATAAGATTTTGTGTACGGAAAATAAGAGTATGTCTATATTAAAAAATGTAACAGTTGTAATTATTTTGTAAACAACTATCTTACTGCCAATGTAATTCACTAAAACTTTATGTATTTTGAGAGGGTGTATAAGTCACATAACATTGAACATATAAACTCCTATATTTTTAATTTTGTCATGGTTAAGGATCAAAACTAAGTAATACTCTGCTTCTTATTATTTGACACATGGTGAAGTTTATCAATAACAAAGTGGTTAAATAGAATGTAGCCAAGTTATTAATTTTTAATTCTTATATAATTTAATTGTGATACAATTCAAAACTGATACTTTGTGATAAATACTCTGGTTATAAGTTAAGTCGTAAAATATTTCTACATGGAGGTAATTATTATTGCTATGAAATTGTCAAAATGTGAAACATATGGTGTTAAAATAAGTAGTATAGACAGGAGCGTTTATGAAGAAATTTTGAAAAGTTTTCTCTTGTCCTGCATAGTGATATGTTCTTTACTACCTATAGTCTGTTTTAAATTATATGACTGATTGATTGTGGTTAGTTCCCACAAGAGAAGTGATCTTGATCACCTAATCACAACACTAGAAATAAAGGGGCAGGCCAAGCTGCATTGTGTTGCTGAACAATCTCTGTATTAGTCTACTATTTTCAGTGAGCTATACAATATATAGACATGACAATAGTGTCCTACACCACATGGATATGCAAGGAAATTTCTAATTTAAAACAAACTATAGGCCCTCAATAACTTTACATGTTATTGCTTCCCACCCCCATTCTATGGGGACAGCTATCTCTTGTTTTTTAAATTTTGGAATCAAGCCTTTGCTTTAAGCATCCTTTTTCAGCAATGTCTGTAGACTTATAGTTATATCAGAGTATAATTAAGGTCTTAAAACTTTCATTTTACACTTTTAATTTATTCTAACCAAGTTATTAGTAATAGTCTCACATTTATTTATATAAACATGTAATAAAAGAGTGAATTTTATTTAATCTTTTTGTAAATGTGTTAACTTATTTTTTCTCCAGTACCTTTTTGTCTCACAACATAAATAGTTCAGTTTTTTTAAGTTACTGTATTTATTTCTGTATTCCTATAATGAAAATATCTTGAATCTTTATTCTTTTTTTAAAAAACCAATAAGTCAAACAAAGAAAGAATCTCTTGTATTACATTTAACATTAGTTCTTGCATTATAGTACAAATTCAGTGTGACATATTGTTTCCAAACTATGTATGGTTGAGAATGAAGTTTGGTATGTATAGGAATGAGTAAGAAGGAATACCGTGGATTGTCTGAGAATGTTTGGTTACCATGTAGGACAGAATACATAGTTCAAATTTTCATATGTCATCCTCCTCCTTTGACACAATCCTTTTGAAGAACACCCCTGAAACTGGTAACAATGTATTATGTTTGATTCCTCTTCTTTGGTAAACCGTGATATTGCCTTTCGCTCTTTCCTATCCGCATCAAATTTCTTAACTATACATCACAATCATTATGTTCCATACACACATTTTATCAGCTCCACTATGGCATAATAAAGCACCGCGCATACCATCCAAAGTTCGTAAAGTAGCAGTCTACATATTTATAAGCTACATTTAGGCTTCACTTGATTGAAGGAGTGTGGTCAACCATGTCAAATTTTTGTTGACCAAAAACCCTTGCCTCAAAGGGTAGCTGGGGTATTGCTCTTATAGTCACAGAGGAATATTTCTCCAACAGTTTGGTGAATCTGGACTCTCAATTTTTAATTCCTAGCACATGTAATGTGCTTGTTGACTGTGTGTTTTAAATTCCAGCTGTCACCTGTTCATACTGCCGACAATGACTCGCCCTTCGAGGTGGCTGCAGATAAGCGAGAGAACCTGGCGCAGCGAAGTGGTCGCAAGAGCAGAGGGCGGCGAGGTGGTAGGGGGCGCTCTGGTTCAGGCGGAGGGACTCTGGGTCCAAAACCTCTCTCAGAGCAGAACCCTGTTGCCACCAGGGCAAACAAATAGATACATAGCTTTGCATTGGTTATAGGTGTATGGTGAATTGGAACATTTCTGCATGTCAAACAAAAGTACAACTTCAGTTCCCCTCCCCCTCAGATTACATATGACTGTGAAGTGAAAACTCTCAACATTAGGCACACACAAATCTACATAACCACTGAAAACTATTTTTATTCTCATAAAATGTACCTTGAAGTTTTAGAGAACTTAGGAATTGCCATCCAAAGCTATATTTATAATCCAGATTTATTTGGTGTTACCCACAGTTCACGTGTCTAATAATTTCTTCTAAACCTGTCAATCTGTACAAACATTCTTTGCATCTATAAAAATGTAACATGCTATTGAAAGACAGTAAAAATATTGGAGACAAGCTTTTATTTGTATTATTTAACATGTGTTGTAAATACAGTTGATGGGTATATCAAAGATTACATTATATATTTTATGGAAAAATAGTGTGTTATGAAAAGAATAGGAAGTTCTTAAAAATGTGTGAGCTCTCTATCTGTATTTGTGGTTTGTTTCATTCATGATCATGTGGTGACTTATTAATTGCTTACTAATAAAGTTAATATATTATATATTTTATTCTTTGGAAAAAAAAAATTGTACAAATTAAGCACTACTAACCCAGAATATGCAGGCAGTTACACTTTAATTATCTTGTAGGTGTTTCTTTTAAAAAAATAATTATAATACAAAGAATGACCTAGTCAGAAATGGAATAATTTAATTTGAATATTTTGTCTTCTCCAAATTTTGGACCATCTCAGTTCATTAATTAAAATGTTACAAAATTTCATGTTACTACTGCAACAAATTGAACATATACTAATAATCATTTTAATTATTTGTAATACACACCAATAGTCAATCATTTTAATTATTCTTTTTAAGACTTCTGAAGATTTGGAATTATTTCTCCTAACTGAAAATCTTTGATGTTTATGATCTGTTAATCATGTGATAGGATAACTCATCATTGAAGTAGTTTGCGTCAACACTGCAAAGGCTCACCCTCTTTTCAACATATGTGGAAAGGGGAAAAATCAAGACTAGGGCCAAAGGTTATCCATATTAACATTTTTCTTTGACCATTATAAAATTGAATGATCTGTGCATTGTAATATGCATCCTATTAACCATTTTGATGCCTACCTTAAATTTTCTGCCAAACATTTTATTCACACAATTGTAACTGTAAGATCTACTTTGTAAATTACAGAGAACAAAACCTGTGTCCTGAGATGATCTTGAAAATCTGTTGTTCACCATCGGACAAAATAAAGTTGTAAGATAATCCCCGATTAATACTTTGTCATAATTGTAACTTCAAAAACCTATTCATACAAATGCCACATGTTAGTGTACAGAAATAATGTAAATGTAATTTAAAAAATAAATGGGGCACATCACTTCAACTGATCAAGGATCTTCCTCTCATTGTGCAGCACTTGACTATCTGGGATGATAAAAGCACAAAGGTGAAAAATTTGTCAATATTACATTAGTAAGTATGTTTTAAGTTATTTCAAATTTAAATATATATATATTGTGTCTTTAATAAATGTTAGGAAACTTTGAGATTTTTCCACTGTGGAAGCATTAACCCCTTGGCCTACACGCCACCTCCCAATTGCGGTGTGAGCCATAGTAAATAGTCATGTGCTGAAAGCAAATTCCTTACCAGGAGTCTCACTTGTGGTTATAGGCCAAGGGGTTAAAGATTCTCTTCATTGCCCTTTTACCTTACCCCATACCTAAAAGATAATGAAGTACAGACAGCTCATGCTGAAGGTATGTAATAAAATTTGTAATTTATCATCAACAAATTTATTAACAGCTTGTAAAGTTTAACAAAAAAATTATAAATCAGAATTTTATAAGCAAAGTACAAAGGTTTCAGAAAAGGCAAAATTCATTCACAATAATTCTGTAACATTCCTAATTGAGGCACAAATTTTCACTAAGTTATAGGATGAATCTTATGCTATTTTCAAACGTATGATTTAATGTTGTCCAATTGCATTTCATGGAGTTTTAATAGTTATTTCTTCGAACAATTAACAGAAGTTATTCTTAATCACTAAGACTTATCACTGTATGAAAAAGTACGATGCATGTATGCAAAGTGAAGAAATATCAGAGAAAGTAGTTGTGTTGTTCCAACTATGCTGCAGACAACCAGCCTTGCAGCTGGAAGTGGTATTGATGCAAGCAATATAAGTGCCAGACGTAGCGTGCTCAGACCTCCGAAGATCACAAGGCAACAAAAGAAAAATGCATTACTGGTCTCTTGGAAAAAAACAAGGGACACAGCTAAGGTGAAGATGTGGCCAAACATGCTGTAACCAACAAGTGAAACCACCTCCCAGAAAGATATTCCAGCCCCTCCAGCTTGACCAAGTGTGTACACAAATACCGGCATAAGAAAAGTATAGAGCAATAGTGCATGTGAAGGTGGCACAGAAACGGTTGTTGATGGCATCTTGGAAGTGTGTCCATAGTGTAGCAAGGCTGCAAGAACCATCACAGCCAAGAAAGGACCTACAAGATCTGGGTGGGTCTTGCCAGCCAGTGGAGGTGGAACCAATGATTGCAGGATACGCCCAGGCAGCAAGTTTGGAGACACTTTTAGATATCGTACAGTCCACCCTACAACACTAGTGCTGTGTTGAACCTGTGGCATACCTTTGCCCACATTAATCACAGTGTATTTTTCAGACATTGTTCCCTCTGATAAGATATTGTACTTTATTCAATGGTTGGCATACAAGAATATAAAAACTAACAGGTAATGGTTTTAAAATTTAGATATGCTACTTTTTGGTTTCTTTTTTAATTTGCTCCGCCTTTTCTTTAAATTCTTCTCTTGCAGATTTAAGTTCAGATTCTAAATTATTCATAATTCTTTTTAAAGAGCCAGGCCTGAGTTTTTCCGCAATTCGTTGACTCCCAGCTGCTTCCCTGCCCACAGCAAAAAGATAGACGACAAAACGAGCAGCCCTGCGGATAGGGTATGAATCTGCTATCCTGTTCACAAGCTGTTCATTGTTGGCGAAGTAGCGCAGCAAAAATCTAAAAACCATTTCCCTTTGATAATTTTTAGGTCCTCTTGTTAAACAATTCAAATTTCTCCTGTAAAATAAATATTTTTGTGTCAAGTTTATCAATAACTATTAAAAATAATTAAATTATTTTGTTTTTCAATTTAAGTTATTCTATATGTATGTGTGTGTATGTTATCTCAGAATTTTTCCATCCTGAAATGAATAAATTATAATATAACTAGTACAGTCTATTATTAGTAGTAAATATTAAAACAGGGAAACAACATTAAATGTCCATTTTAGTAGTAAGAAAAATAGATGCATTTATAAAGAAGTGAAGTTGAAACACTCTAAATATAATAGTAGTATGATACAAATAATTAAACAATAGTTAAAGAACTTAAAAGGAGGATGCGAGACAGATAATCCACAAACCTATTTAAGCAAATAATATTTCATATTGAAGAAAGACCAACACAAAAACTTTGTTGAAACTGGCTCATGATTCATAATCAAAGCACTGATAATTTACCTTAACCTAAACCCATAAAATAAGATACAGATTAGGGCTAATCTGCAATACACTTACTCATGACTTTGGTATTTCAAAAGTGCACATGTTTCGATATTTTCTTAACAGATCCTTTTTTAGTTGTAATTGCTTCCTCAATGTTTCCAATTTCTGTTGCTGTTCCTCTTTGCTGTATTCAACACCTGGCAGCCTCCCAATCTTAAAACCAAAAATAGATCCCTCTATGACATTTAGCACATAATAACATGATTGTTTTTGTAATCAACTGGAAAGTTATTTTAAATATGATTCACCTTCCAAATTATAATAATTTATCACTATCAATGCTAATTTCTCAAACGAGCTGTAAACAATTTGTGACTACCAGAAGTGTGGTGTGTGAAAATCATACCAACACATTGTATTAAGCTAAATATAGGGAAATTTTGTCAAAAGATGCAAACCAAATTTTTTAAAAAATATATCTGTGATTTATATGGTACTCTTATAATTCTGATAAATGTTTAATTTAAGCACTTAGAAATGTAGATAGTGAAAAACCTTAAACAAAAAAGTACAAAATATAATAGTTTTTACTTGATAAATTCAACTAGCTTGTAGTACTCACTTGTGCCCTCGCTTCTTCAAATTTCTTATGCAATTCCAAAACTTTCTGACTTACGTCTTGAGATTCCCTTGTTTTCTGTGAGGTATCATGGGGGTCTCTCTCAACACTAAAAATGAAATTTAATTAGACTGATTACATGTACAAGAAATGGTAAGTAATATTGAACTAGATTGAAGGACTGTTTTGGAATTCACAATATTATCTATCTAGATGTAACAAACTTTTCTACTGTCATTCTTTTCTTACTATATGGACTTCTTTGTTGATCTACAATTTATTTTACAGTAAGTTGGTTTGAATTTTATGCATAATTACATACTTGATATTTTCTTTTCAGAACTATGAATCAAGTCAGAGTATCCCCATTGCTTTATATGGTCAATATAATGAAAAGGAATATAAAACACGCGTCACAAGGTATAATATTAATACAAAATTAAAAAATATAAACAATCCACTATGTAAACGTTATTTTAATGTTAGGATAGGCTACACATTCAGTGTATTCACAATTAAACATCATTATTCATTACTAGAACCAATTTTTATAATTAATGTGGCACATGATAGCGGAGTGATCAGAAACTGCTAAATTAGTTACAAAACAGACTAATCATAGACAATACAAATATTAATTTAACATATTCCATAAGTGAATTGTAAAACGATACTGACAAAAATTATATATACCTTATCCCTTAAATCTCCATTGCTCTTTCCCCTACAAATTAGATCATTTCTTCGTTTAATGCAATCGAAAAAATAAAAATGTTGCAATCGAATGATAGACTGCATTAACATTGTGCGTTCATCATGAGATCAAAGGAAAACGTTCACGTGACCCAGACTCAAAAATAAAATTCATTTTAAAATAAACTAAATACAACAATTTTATGTTTTTTTTTGTTTTTATTCAAAAGAAAGTTTTTTATAGCATAGCGTCATTCAATCGAACGAACACATTAATTTTGAGGTTATGTGTTATTCAAGATTCTCTTTGCTTCACGCACAATGCAACCATAATTTTAATTTAATGATTACAGTAGAGAAACAGAGAATTTTGAAAGTACCTTCGGATAATATCGTATATCAACGGGAGGAAATCGACGTCCACATCATCCACTGTAATCTGCGTCGGCGCTATATTGCCATTTTGCTCCGAAGGTTCCATTCTTCATACTTCCTGGCTTCACAGATGTAAACTTGCGATACGGGTTCTGATAGATATATTGATGGGATGAAAACTACTGACTAGAACAAAAGATCAGCTGTATTTTGGCCAACAAATTGAAAATTATATTCGTTCGGCTTTCCTATACTACCAATCACTTCAAAATCAGTAATATTTAAATCGTTGTTGCATAGGCAACCAAATCTTTCATATCTCAAAGCATGTTTTCTTTTAGAGTGTTTTTAAATAATGTGTCAATTTGAAACCAACAGGACTGGTTTTTGCAAGTATCACTGATTTTTTTTCCCGGGGCTCTTAATCAACCAATTTATCTTTTTACCCAGACTGAATCAAAAATTCACTTAACGATTTCGCCGCCCTTTTCCTACTTATACTTTTAGTGCTTAGAAAAAATTTTTCCTTAAATCTTATATCCAACCTTTCCATTAGGCTATAGTTATTAAATATACTACGTTTTATTTTTCGTATTTTTGGAGGTCCACTCGAAAGATACATATTATCGTCAATAATATCATGCAGTATATTGCTGGGACCGATACACATATCGCAATATTATATCTCAATAATTTAATTTACGAATGACAGTTTGACACTTCTACTGTCAACAAATGGAATAAAAACGATCAAGTTCTGTGACCAGTGGCTTAGGTATATCTTTAAAAAATAAGGAGGAATAAAACGCAGATGGATGAAAGAATTGTTCAAAGGAACAAATTAGCACATTCATGATAATTTGTTAGGTGAACTAAGAATATGGGAAGCAGCTGATTTCCGAAACTTTATGAGAATGGGCCGTATATTATTTGATGGACGCTTGAGAATGGTTACACCTGAAATAATGAGAGAGCATCTAAAATAAATTTCTTTTTCTTCGTGGTCATCTTATCAAGTGATTTTTAAGATGTATAATCAGAACCTTAAAACCACAGTTCCATGTTCACTGCGTGACTGCGGAGACAGAACTGAACCCGGATTGTGCAATATCACCCATAGACAATTCAATATTCATCAAAGTTTACAATGCCAAACTGTTTTTGGTTGACTCAATAAACTGTGCAATCTTTCAATATGATCTCCAGACACTCAACCTTTTACATACCAAACGCTAAATTTTTGACAGATGAATCTTATAACTCTAGTGCATTTTATTGCTTCTTACGCTCATGGTTAGGGGTTGGCAAATAGAAATGAGGATAGAATCTAAATGGTGTTACTGCTATAGTTGACAGTCTGGACTACAGTTTTTTGGCACTTAGAGCGAAATCAGATTGGAACTTAAAATTGTCTGTTCTCTCTTTTTGCAGAAGAACTGCTTTTCTTCAATTGATGAATTTTGGTCTTTCATTGTATTTATTTTATGGTATATGTCCAACTGTACAATTTTTTTTACAATGTAAAGGGACTTCCGTCCCAAATACAAACAGGCTGAAGGATGCAATGCGCCACTTTTAATTGTCCAAAGCGCCAAGGTTTGGCCACCTCTCATATAGAACGTCTAGGGGCCGCTTAACAAATAACTCGGAATTGAAGTATTAGAGAGTAAAAATATTAAAAATATCTAAATTCTTGGAACAAAGTGGTTGGAGCAGTTATTATATTAAAAGACATTCAGATTCTCAGCACCAGAAAAGTCATCATGACGAGTAAAAAGTCAAGTCCTAATAAAAATAATTCAATGGTTACTCAACCTTGAACGTTTTATGTGAATAAAAAGAAGATCAAACGAAAAAAATAAGCCTAGTGATGACAGCAGAAGCATTTATATCGTGATATCAATTTTCTGCTCAATAAATACTTTTGGCAATGATAAATGTATTATTTTTTTAAAAAAATTCTTAACTTCAGTTAGTAGAGAAAGTTCCATTCTAAGACATTCAAAAATAAAAACCAGTGCCATCCTAGTGAAAATTAGCGTCATTAGCTCGTTTCCCTAGAGTTGTAGTCAATTTTAACAAATTAGAGGTATCAAGCGGGAAAGAGTCTATTAAAATCAAAGTTAATTACCAAGAACTGGAATCTCTCCGTTGGCTTTCAAGTATCTAAAAAACTTGACAAATAATAACACTTATTGCTCCAAATATATAGCAAACGCAAATAAAACTTTTACGAATAAAATATTATTGATTATCACGGAAACTGAACTCAGTACAGTGATTGAAACGAATTGGAAACGCGAGGAAAGAAAATAACACGAAACCTTTGAAATGTGTTGATGGAGAAGCACATAGTGGACAGAGAGGTTTATGAAATAAGCGTGGATGTAAATAGATTTATAATGGAACAATTCTTCGATGGAAATCAGGATCCTGACAAGAAGCTGACAAGATCCTGACAAGAAGCTGCTTGCAACAAGATATCATTAACAGACATATAAATATGGAGAATTATATGGGACCTGAAAACAGAACACAGAATATCGTCAAATTACAAAAAATAAAAATTTATTGGAATTCAAAGCAGGTATCAAAAGTTAAGATACCTTATATATATATATTTTTTAAACACAAGCTAAAACAAGTAGAACTGAAGTTTTGTTTGTCATTGAAAATATTATATTATGTTGTAATTCAATATAAAAGCAACTGTAAAAATGTAACTTCAATATAAATCGTTTGATTTTACGTTTGTAAAATAATTTTAAATTCGTTACATTGCAAGGAAAACGCCCCGAAAGTTTTAAAGTATGCAATACGCACAACGAGAAATTCATTGCAGAAGTCTACCTTTCAGGAAATATTCGTTATATTTTACTAAATACTTTTTAATTTTACAATTTCTTTCCTGTAAAAGAGATTTTTTTCGTAATGAAAGACAACATTTTACCGTTTTAATTATTCAGTATTCGGTAATATTTACTGAGAAACGTTGCGTGATTAATTTTGACAGTTTTTAGCTTCTTTATTATAATAAAGATAAGTCTCTTTGCTAATTCCCTTGAATAATATTAATAGCTATAAGCCTTCATCTACACCAATAAATAAAATTGAAGTGTCTGTCTGTCCGTATGTTTATAACTGCGAGTTATAATGTTTGCCCTGAAGCGATCATAAATAGATGATACCGTGCTTTTTATATATTCAATGTATTCAACTTTATCAAAATGTACCTACTGTTTCGTTTTTAGGGCAAAATAAAAAGAACTATTTCTGAGCGAAGGAAGTCGCGGGGGTTTGCTGGGTGAAGATAAGAATTCAACAGCTTAATTAGTTATAAATTAGGGAAAAGTTGGAAATGAGTTAACTTCAATGATCCTTTCGACATCAAAGAAACAAATAGATTCGAAAAAAAAACAGTTTGGTCATCAAGATATTTTTTCGTACCACGTGAGATAGTTAGAAATTAGATTAAAATTAATGGGGAAAAATAGTTAATAGCAATGACAATAGCACAGCTTGTCTTCAGGTGCGACAATTAATTAATTAAAATTATTTATTTCAAGAGGTAACAAAGGATACATTTTTCAGTATACTCAACGTACAAACATTACGACCGAAAAAATTCTTATGAAAATTAATTTTATTTGTGAATATTTAGGCTGTCGAATTCTTGTACTTCTTTTAAAATCTTGAAGGAAATCGTAGAGATGGTTTAAAAAGAAATCAAGTGAACGTCCGCTTCCCTTAAGCATCATTACATCATTACGTGGATACATAAACGAAATTTGCAAATTGTTACTATTTGAAAGTTCGTGGATTGTAATCAATGGCCACTGAAGGAATCTACAAGTTAGTATGGTTTGTCGAGAGATAGCGCTGTATCGACGCTGGTTCAGTGACACCTAGTGACGGAAGCAGCTAACTACTGGCGATTGTCAGGCGTCACAGCGTCTTCATTGATTGTGTTACTCTTAAGTTGCCAAGTGACGGCCAGTGTTCTGTGAGAGTTCAAAGTGGAAGGCAGTCTGTAATGTAGCTCGCTGCGTGTGCTGTTCCAAAACAAAACAATTTTTTTTTGATGTGATCTGGAGCGCACGTAGGAGGAGAGGTGAAGAAGGGAGTTTTTTGTTTTTTTTTGCTTATCAGTGCGGTGTGGTTGATAGGTTGGTTTAGGGGGCAGACCAAAACTGGGGTGGATTATTTTTTAACCAAAAAATGCCGGGTTTGATACGAGTGAGTGAGTTTGTAGAAGAGACCCGAGAGGATTACAATTCGCCGACGACGTCTACTTTCGTGTCCCGGATGCCGCAATGTAGACAGACGATCGCCTCCTTGGAAGAAGTAAGTCCAACTTTTACTTATCTCTCTGTTCTTTCTCTGAGTAATCGCAATGTTTATCACGTACGTACGTACGCGCGCGTGAGAGTGAAAGTTACGGTTGTGAGCAACAACAAACTGCAACGCTCTTGTCACATAAAGAGTCCTTATCGTATTAAATGGTAACTTGACTAATCGTGATTGAGATCGCATGAGTTTCCTGAGATCATTAGGAATCCGGTCAACAATACGCAGAGGTGCATCAGCCAGATATGTTACTTAATAGCGCATCATTTCGGCTATCAAAGAACTGTGGACAAGAAACTGTAGATAGTCGTTTATACACGCCGACACTTTCCGGAGTGGAACCCGAGTGACAAGTAGACCTTGGGCAAATAATTGGTTACTCCCACATATTATGCGACGGGCGTCTTAAGGTGTTTAGCACTTCGGTGGGAATCGGGAATAATTATGTTTGGGTAACAACGAAAATCCGTCCTTACTCTTATGGAATTTAAAAGATAATAAAGATTTTAAAACGGAACTATTTTGAAGCAGCTTAATTTTTTTTGCCTAAACTAAAACTGGAATTGAGTTTGCATTTTTTAAATGAGTGTTGTCATGACCTTATAGGCTGTACCATCACCATGAGCTTTTTGTTCGTATGACGGCCGGATCTAATCTTGCCAATTGTCAATCTGACGTTCCGCAACGGGGTAACATATGGTAAGTGCGATAAGTTCCCGCAACTATTTACTCTCTTCAAATTCTATTCAATCTAGGCAAAAACAACTGTTCTTAATTTTCATTTGTTTTACGTAAATATTATTTTATTGCCTAAACGTAAAATTTTGGGAACAAGATTACTATTAAAAGAATGCATCGCATCTCACTAAATCCTTAACGCAGGGCTGCAAAATTCGAATTCTTAACACTGAATAAGACATTTCTTTCATTTTTGTTATTAACGCACGGTCAGTATTGGCCGGATTGTTGGTTTAAATTGTATTGCGTTAAGAGTTGACCGCTGAAACGCCGGGTATCCTTGGGTATCTTCCACAAGCCCCCTTTTCAATTCCCTTTTTTATGCTATTAAAGGGGAGTTGCCTGTCCTCCCCCCCTGCCCCCAAAAATGGTGTTACTATCCGGAAAATGAGTTAAGGAATTTGAGGTATTCTCCGGGTAAAATGCTATTGCATTTGATATAATTATATTTAAGTGGTAATTTCCCTCACGCCAAAGTATTTTATTAATTGTAAACCTGACTGACTTCTCAGGTAGTTCGAGGGTGGTTTCTGCTTTCGAACCAGTAGGTTCGCCCTTGGTGACGAGGTTGATGTACAACTGGAAAAACTTGTAGCTTTAGTTGGTACAATTAGTCTGTTAGTCGTAATACAATCCTTGTACACCACTGATCTATTGGTGTCTATGAAGTTTATTGAGTGAAGTAATTTCAACCCTAATATTTGTGGCATATCAATCACGCCATTTCAAAATTTTCCTGATCCCACCTGTAATGAAGATAAAAGTTGTAAAAAGACGGCTAAATAATGTCATTCATGGTGTATTGCTAGCTGGGGCTGAGGTCACGCTGACGGTTTTGCTGGAAAATTGTTTGGGCGGAAATGCAAAGCTACAAGGATGTGGTAAAAGTCGTTCAGGTTGGGAAAATGTATGCTTGTTAATTTGTAAGAGCAATCTTCGATTAAATTAAAAAAAAAAGAGAGAATAATTCCAAACTCGAAAGCTTTCAGTTAGTTAATTTTCCCATAATATTGTTTTTACATTAATAATATGATGAATATTAGTAATTTAGGGCATGATTCTAATCATACCAGATAGATATTTTCTTTACTTATTTCGCGAAGTGTGCCGTCTGGACGCAACCAACAATGGACAATGAAGCGCAGTAGTGTACATTATCGAGTAGCTCACAGAGAAGATGATGCGAATTATTGTATGAGGAGTGAACGAGCCAGACATTTGGAATGCGGCAACGGACGGCGACGCAAGAATAAAATAAAATAAATTCATTTTCCATAGATCCTCACGATATGCAAACCTACAAACATGTAAAAGTCGTTTAGGTTGGGAAAATGTATGCTTGTTAATTTGTAAGAGCAATCTTCGATTAAATTTAAAAGAAGAGAGAGAGAATAATTCCAAACTTGAAAGATTGACGACGAAAGGGTAGACCAAGACTATACGAATTTTCCATCAACTGTAATTGTGTTATCGAGATCCGCGTTGCCCGGGAGGAACATCACGAAAAATGCAAATTTCTTCACAGAACAAATTTTTTTATTTCCCCCATGTAAAATACGATTTGAATATACAGATTATCAGGTTATTCTGTGCAAAGTGACATATGTAATTTTAACACTGTTCAAAAATAGTCACCAAACCCGTGGAAATTCAGAGATAAAGATTTGTATCATTTCTCAAAAATTGATAAAACTGAAAAGTAAAGATTGGGTTCGTACATCATACGTCCCTAACCTAATAGTGATTTTTTGAATCGGCAATCATTTTCTTTTATTTGTTTCAAATTTTTTTTAAAATGTCACGTTAAAATTAACAATTTTAATATAACAATTCATCATCTTTTACAGATAAATTTAATTAATAACCACGTTTTGGCTTATTTTAATGCCTTCTTCAGGTCTTCTTCCTATATAGGAAACATTTACAGTAAATTAAAACCAATAAAGGTAAAGTCTTGGTTTTAATTTATAGTAAATTAAAACTGGTTTTAATTTGCTGTAAATATTTCCTCTATAGGAAGAAAACCTGAAGAAGGCAAGAAACTATGCCTAAACGTTATTATTAATTAAATTGAAAGAATAATGTATGTAAAAGGTCATAAATTGTTTTATTATATATAACACACATTAAATTTAAGCTAATATTAATTAATAACAATTTATTCCTAGGTAGAATCTTTATTATATATGAGGCTTTTTCAACGATAAATATATCATAAATTTTAAATTAAAAAAAGAACATCAAAACACATGTATTTTAGAAAGATTCCAAATTTAAATATTTTTTATTTTAATTCTTTTAATTTTCAGAACTGTATAAAGCAAATCATGAAATATTGCTAGTTGTAATTTTTTAAATGGTCTGTTTAATGAAAGTAGTTTTCACAATTAAAATTATATTGTTTTTGAAGCATATTTCTCTTTTAACTGCGTAATACACTAATTGTTTCTAACAATTTTGGTTTTACAATTGTCATTGCAACTGAAGGGATTCCACATACGGACCAAAACACTTTTTCTTATTATTATTTGATTCATGTACTTTAATTTAATTAATAGAATATTTTGTCTGATTCGGGTAAGTATTTTTCTTTGTACAGAAGTAGAGATTGATGAAGTTGTAAGCGCTCGGTCGAAAATTGTCGAGGCTCTGACAGTGTGGTCGGTCGTCAGTAATGTCGCTAGTAGAGTTAGCCATCTGCAACCTTCAAGTTTTTCAGATATTTCAAGTTTTATTTGGTATTCGTTGAGACGTTGTTTCAGACGTCGTTAAACTGCAGTCTTCTTGATGACCTTTTCAGTTTTCCAACTTCCGCCTGTTTCTTCTCGTTTACAGAACAGCAACGGTATTCTATGACGTCTTCGTAATATATTCAGCTTCAAGTCTCTGAAAGTAATAGATATTCGGTGCTCTGTTTAACATCGCTTCTCTCTTACCTTATTCTACAAATCTGAAATTGTCTTTGCTTTCACTCGTGAAGTCTTTTTGACCCAGTGAAAATTATGATCTATAATAATAATTCTTATTATAATATATATGATTATATTATATCTGGAACGGTGTAGTTTAAAAATATTTATTGGGAAGTTCCTTACTGCTTTTTATTTTCGTTTATGCCGCTCTTAGACGGAGCATATTGATCCACACGAATTTTTGTTGTAATTTTTAGTCGTTAGCGTTAAGTATATTTTTATCATTCGGTGGTAATCGATTGAAACGGAATCGTTTAAAAACACAATTTAACATTTTTCTGGTCTACTGTGTACGGAATTCTACTGGACGACTATTCGCGTTTGGCGCAGTTTATAGACGCGACCTTGGGTCGTAAAGTTGCAGTTACGAGAGCTATTTACGCGAAAAGATAATTCTACGAACGTGAGGATCGTTTAATGCGACAGAAACGGCCTTGCGAAATGTTGTTGAATTCACGGAAAGCAATGGAAGTTATAAAGTTCGATGGCGTTATGGTAAGCCAAAACGTATTCGAAGCGTGACGCACAGATTCTCGGAAGAAACGAGATTTGCAATTGGAAGAGGACTGATATTTGGCATCGGACTAACTTTTGCTCCGTGGAAACGGCGAATGGTTGGATCCGTGCCAATAGAGGAAAGCTGCAGTATTTTAGGCAGTTAGCAAATAGACGCCATTCGTTAAATAAAAAAAAATCCAGGGAGATAGAAAATGCAGGGAGATCAAATTAAACTGACTGATACAGTCTGGAGGAGAACTAAAACTTAACACAGCTTCTTTTACGATTCGGTCCGCAAGAGTTAAAAAGTAGCAGAAATCTTCCAACACTTCTAAAGTCGGTTATGTTTATTGTCAGATGGGAAATAGGTAGTAGACATTCACTATTAAGATTATACCGTTGGCAATTTTTTTCAGTGTTGTATTCTAAAAATATAAATTTGTGATCAGCGCGTCGTCAGTGACCCAGCTTTGAACATTTGCATTGAAAATAACATAACTTTTATCATTTTCTAAGACCAGGACAAGACCCAAGCTTTATCATGTATATTGCCCCTCAATAATGCCGATGGAGCTGAACTTCAACTTAATCGGCTATGGATTCGGACCTCAGTCGTTTTTTTAAAATTATTCTTATACATCACCTACTTAACAGCCTCACTCCTAGGGTTATCTGAACCTCCATAGTGGGTTTTCCTAATTTTTAGGTTATATATATACCAACTTTTACTGAAATTCTGCCTTTCGATTCAATGTATATATGAGGTGTTCAAAAAATGACGAGAATTTCGTAAATTGCGGGTTGTATTAGCTGGATTCACAAAATGTTTTCGTTGTTGTGTTTAACATGCCTGAAAAGTGTCTGAAAATTTAGCCAAATCGGATGTTAGACTGTTGTCAGCTATTAAAAGCGTTACATGTGTTTTGGTACAATCGGCCTTTTATTTTCTTTGTTTAAAAAATGAGTCACAAATGTTGCATTAAATTTTGATATCAAATTAAATAAACTGAAGCAATCTTATAGAAATGTTATATATTGCTTTTGGTGAGTTTACTATGAGTAAAACTGGGGTTTATGAGTGGTTTAATCGTTTCCAAGAAGGTCTCTGATGATGTTAAAATTTTTTAGTTTTATTTTTAGTATAAAACACGCAACAGAAAAATTAGTTTCAAATTTGTTGAATTTCGGGGGAAAAATAGCGGGGAATGGAAGTCGCTCAGGAGTTGATAAATGAAGTCAATAACGATGCAGAACTACTGAAAGCGTCAACAGGTGATGAAACGTAATTTCACGGATATAACGTTAAAACTAAGGCTCAATCGTCCAATATGAGGCCTTCTGGATCAACAAAACAGCAAAGACCTCGACAAGTTCTGTCGAATGTGAAGGTTGTGCTCACTAACTTCTTAGAATCTCAATGGTGTAGTGCATCATGCGTTCTTGCCACAAAGTCACAGATCAATAAAGAGTACTACCGACAAGTTCAACGACGTTTGCATGAAACAATCCGAAAAAAAGCGGATCTGTGGCGAATCAATTCATGGCCTTTAACACCACGAAAATACACTTGCTCATACTTATTTGCTTGTTCGTAATTTTATGGGCAGAAATAACACTTAAATGATGACCCGGCTTCCATATTCGCCTGATATGACTTTCTTCTGTTGCCAAATAAGAAGGGTCGCCGTTTTACTAGCGTAGATGCATCGCTGAAAGAGCTAAACGCTATCTCAAAGATCATGTTCCATAATTGTTTCGAGGAATGGAAGTAGCGCTGACATAAGTGTATAATATGTAATAGAGACTATTTTAATGAGCATAACTTTACTGTAGGCAAATAAATAAAAACTATTTCCATGAAACTAAAATTCCTGTTCCTTTTTGAACACACTTTGTATATACATTCATACATACATACTTATATATAGATTACGTTTAAAACGGTCTAGTGTTCATTCATTACGTGTTCCTTTACTAAAATGTTACAATTATCTTCGTTGCTCATAGTATGAGTTTTATTCCGCTCGGATTTAATTCTAGTCCAAAGGACGATTATCTGACGACTGATTATATATTTTTCTTGACGCATGCATAATTTCTACTTTGTGCTTCACATCGCTATTGTGCGGACGGCGATGTGTAACGCGAAACAATCCCGTGAAGAGCGTCTGTAGCAATTCTGTGTGAAGATAGAGAGAGTAAGCAAGCACTTATTACGCCATTTGTGTCCATCGCGTCATCAGTGAGCCAGTCGTGCTCCGCACTTTATAACGAACAATGCACCACTTGGGTCCTGCAAGGAAACATTCCCCTTTCCTCCTGGCTGCTCGTTGATAACGACCGGATGTAAACAACCTGCTGTCCTGTCGCCATTCCAGAGAAGTACCTGCTACAGCACTTTAATATCTCGTCTGTCTTCTAACCTGCAACAAACTATTGCCACTTGCCCACACGCTTGCGTATCTTACGACACCGCCATAATTTTTCTCACCATTGTCTCCCGCTACAAATTTTATCTTCTACTATTCCTTTCACTACCACAGTGACGCAACGTTTCTCACGGCAATTCTTTCTCGTTTTTAACTTTACAAAACGAAACTGTGCTGTCTGCTTGCGGCAATGTAACAAACTATTCCTTGCCCAAATGCACAAATTGCTGGAAATTTACAGCTTTTATATTGGACAGAGCTTCACCAACGAAATTGTTTTATCGGTGATGATGTTTCTACAATAGACTTGCTACAGAAACTAATGAAAACCATCATGTTGACATCATTACTTGCTTAATTAATGTTGTTACGATATGTGTGAATACGGGTTAACTGTAACGTTTGGAAAGTGTCGGAAGGAAACTTGGAGATACCTGAGATGCGGTCTTTCTGATTCCAGGATAAATGTTCGTAGTCCCGGGGTAGAAAATTAATTTTCGTTCGTGTAGGAGCTTTTCTCACTGGGCACCATTACAGAATCAGAAAAAAAAAATTACCTCCTTTTTTTCCAGAGTATGGTAATTGATTTCCAAAGATTCATCTACGTCGTTACCGATCCAAGTTCATTATTACATACTTTGACCGAATTATTTCGTATTATTACGTGAGCTTTGTAAGTTAGAGATTTAGTTTCAAACTGGGCCAAGTCTGTAAGAAAAAATGCCTGCAGAAGACATGCAATTACATTGCTCATGAAGATCATTCACATGATCAGAAGTTGGTAGGAAGCAGTGTATTACATTTACATGTCCTGCACTGCTGTCCAGTTCCAGAAAAGAATTTAATATATCGTGATCAACGGAAACATGTAGCACCATCATGCTACACACACACACACACACACACACACACACACACACACACACACAGGCGAGCGCTATAAACGATTCAAGCTGCTACAAAACCGCCAGGCCATTTCTTTCCCCCTTTTCTACATTTCCAGACGTTACAGTTGAAAGTTCTTCGCGCTGAAACCCAATTTACTGAGTTGGCAATTACGTCGACTTGGTGACAGCTGTTCGTTGGAAATCTACTTTGGCATACGTCAACTGCAGTAATGAAGCGTCTCGCTTGGACAGATAAAAGATTAGTAATGTAGACGTTCTCAAACTTCAACGGAAAGAAACATGTAATTCAAATTAATTGTTCTACTTGGCTAAGGACGAATTTAATTACTTTCTAGGAGGCATTGACCGCCAATAAATATTTATGGATAACGTGTATCTCAAAAGAGAAATAGCTCAATGAAATTTTTGCTCATTTAAGTGGACAGAATTTTTCTCCTTAATTCTCATTGTGTACAGATTACGCATCCGCAGTTCTTGACGCCACGACGATCTGTTTTCTTTGGAACAGTCACCTGTTCCAGGATCTTCCCTGTTCCAGATTTCCTCGTACCCTTTAACAAGCAACAGTTGACTCGTGCTGTGGCTAGTGGAAGGACCGACTGCCCTATTGTGTTTTTTCTTATCCTTTTGTGGCGCAACCTCTCCTCCCCCAACCACTTCTTTTCTTCTTGCCCACGGAGCTTCGGGCCACAAATTCTGGACGGCCAAGGGCATGAGTCTAGCGGAACTGTATGGTGTGTTTGAAGTGAGGGGGAGTGGAGGATGGAATGTTTGGCATCCTAACTTCCTTCCTGCCTCATGCTGCCGTGGACACCAGGTGCTCAAATAAACCCAACCATACGGGTCATCCAACGAGTATTTGCATTTCAAATTTGATGCAAACGACGTTTTATCGTATGCTTGGCTAATTTTGACATGAACGGAAATCGTCAGGGCTACATTCCTGTGGTAAAATGCAGATTTATCGGCCTCAAAATTACATAAACACTGGTAACTGTATAAAATCTCAATTCAGCTCAAATTTTTTCAACATCTGGTTTTCACTTAACGAACCGTATCGGTTGCACTTTTAAATCTTCCCAGCAGGGTTCGCAAAGGTATTCCCATTCTGAAAAAACCTTGAAAACCTCAATGTGTCTTTCTTCAATTTCCAGAGTATTTAAAATTTTGAACAACACATGAATTTAATTAATTTAAGTTATTTTAGTTAATTTTGAAATAAATATATATAGTACATAATTATAGGTAAAGGCATGTGTTACGATTTTTTTTATAAAAAATCGCCCAGATCAAGGTTTTCTGCGGGGATAAGTTTTCCATGTCACTTTAGATGCTGCCCTAATCGTCTTCTTCGGTTAACCAAGGTTGTACAGTGTTTAGAAAAAATATTTTGTGATCATAATCTTTTATCAGTTTTACAAAATTATTTTCTTGCAATTATAAAAAATAATATTCATAAAGAATGTGTCCTTTCATAAGATTACAGTACACTTGATATTATATTTTATTACTTTCTTCCTACTTATGTATTTTAAGATCTATTTATTATTTGATTTTTAAAGAAAATTAATTTGTAGTACGGCCTGCAATTTAATTAATTTTAATTCAGATAAGCTATATATTTTTTAAAATCGTTATTGCAATAACATTGTATGAGGGAAGAGTATATTTTTTGCTGTATAGTAAACATACTATACAAGTGGAATATCACATTTAAATTATAAAATAAAATATACACATATAGTTTTTGTGACAAAATTATTTTCCCAGGTGTAAATTGGGGTTTCCATAAAAAAAACGGATTGGTTTTTTTTAATTTGTGTGCGAACTCTGCTTACCACATAGGTCAGTTGACTGTTTTCTAATTCATATTAAATTCTGTGACTTTTAATATTGAACTTGTTTTGACATCACGAAGAATCCATTGCGCTAATTGAATTAACTTTACTGGCTGTGTTATGTTGATGATCACTGTCAACATGAATATATTTGATACAAAAGCGTCGTACAAAGGATAGTTTATTTAATCTGCAGGGTCGATCATAATACTGGTTAGTGAAAATTTAAAAAAGAAATGATATACCGATCAACATAGCCACTATACATTCCTACAAAATTGCGTCATCGTTGAACTATAGTATCAAAAAAGGAGTTGGGGAAAATTCGGGGTTTTGTTTCTTGATTTTTTTTTGTCAGCAATTATTCTTTGGGCATGTGAAGAAGTTTGGTGACGGAGAAACGAACATTACAGATAAACCGGGCAACGCCCGTCGAACAACTGTCACAAATATCAATCGAGGACGCGCTGATGAAGTGATTCGATGAGACCGACGCGTTAAAGTCCCCTATGTTGCTCCTGCATTGAACGTCTCATATGCTTCTGCCTAAAGAAAAATAATTGCTGACCTGGGATAGGCCTATGACAAAATAAAACCATGACTTAAGAAGCTAAATATAGAATTATTCCAAACCTGAGTTCAAAGATGACGCAAATTAGTACGAATGTATAGTGGAAATTTTGAACTGTATAGTTATGTAGAATACAGTTTCGGCTATGAATTGAACGATTTCCGTTATATGTTTAATATTAATTTTTTTATGACACCGGAGGAATTTCTTTTTGATCCACCTTCGTGGTAATAACTAGTAATGAATACCTTCACAAAATTATAGTTATTGTTCTCTTCATCCCGACGAAGCCTATTATTATGAAAGAATTGCTTAGAGTTCAGCGATATTTAATGGTATATTCGTGGTATTTGCCATTGGTTGGAAGTGTACCAGCTGCAAATGACTAACTTTGCTAATGTTTCAGTTAACGTGTATCCCAGTGGATAACTATTTAAATCGTTTTAATCAAGGTGATTGTACACATTGCATTACACTCTCAGATTAGCAACTGCAACGAAGACACGATCGTTAACAGGTAGCAAACATGCTAATTATGTTGGAGGGGGACATATTGGGGAATGGTTTGCCGGACATCAAAGGGGACGAAGATTGGTTTCCGTCGCATCAGCGGGTAATCGTTACACGATCTGGAATTTATTGTGGAATACAAATTCTTCCGTAACGGTAATTAATAACTAAAAGCCAGGCGTAATTTTGTCGTTCTCTGTGGTACATTGCGCGATATTTTGAATCCCCTCCCCCCTCCGGGAGGATGAAACAGTAACACGGTTAGCTGTGGCAGAGTGGGGGTGGAGTTTGGGTTGGGTTCGGCAGTTTTAGCCGTCCCCGAAAATTACATTTGGCGGCCGGGTAGGGACACAGAGGCGCGGGGGCGTTTTATCTCCAATTACAGTCAACTTCATCACCTACAAATGCAGTCATAAACTATCCTTGATTTCCAGCGTTTCTTTGAGATACGTCGAAATTGTTCCACTCGTCTAGATTTGTATGCGGAACGTACAGACAGACAGAGACATCCACATACGCACATACAGACAATTTTATTACAGAGATTTCTTAATTTTTCATTTTATTTCGGCCAAATTTGACTTTAGCGATAGTTTTATTTATTTAAGTATGATAAATACAACTATTTAGTGATATTGTTTACATAAAATTGTTCTTTAAAACAATTACAGAATAATGGCTAATACACAGTGAAAAGTTATAGTAGATGGTGATTACTTCTCGAATAACGGGAAAATGAATTTTGGACACAAAACGGGAGTGTACATAGATAGTTGTTCTTGATTAAAATTTTCACAGTTGTGTCAGTGTTGTTGTTTTAATGTGAGGGATCAAGTAGAGACGAAGAAAATAGCTAATAATTTTCTGTTTTGGTTGTTTGCGTTTAATAACGATCGCTTTTAATTAATGTTGTATCCAGACATAAGCAAACGCCTCCTCTTGTTGACATGCAACTTGATTAAAAATGGGCTCGATACTGGATGCAACAGATTTGTTTAACAATATTCGAGAGGTATTGGATGTTTGATGCACGCCATTCCACGAAAACACACTCGATATAAGCGGTTTTATTTGCCGTTCCCTGACATTTCTGGGGGTTCCCATCAGCTTTTTATCTATTGCGGTTCCAATCCTTTCGACGATATCCATAATAACGTTTTATATATTTAACATTATTTTAATCGATATTCCATCTAAACCTTTCCCTGTTATTTCTTATTTGACTGTCCATTTTGTATTTTACTAGTCATTTTAATTTTACAGAGGTTATATTTAGCGAAGGTGCTCAAAGACCCTGTTTCTGAGCGAGTTTTGTCCTTGTTTTGACTAATTTGAATTTAGAATAAGAAGTTCCGTTCCGCTAGATTTCTTCGTAAACTGGTTTAATTGGCGATTAAGGTGTTTTCATGTTGTTGTTTTTTTTCAAAAGAAAAGAGAAAGCATGCGAGGCGTGTACGTTGTTAGTTGGAGATTGGTGCGTGTTTGAGTGCGGGACCCTGAATTAGCAAGATGTCTTGACCTAGAGCTGCAGGCGATGGTATTTATAGACGAGCGAGCGCAAGACAGGACGGACATAGCCAGGTTGCAACAGAGGAAGAGGCTCAGGACATGATTACCAAACATGTCAGCTTGTCCCGTGGCCGTTTCTATCGCCATAATGGTATCCAAATTGCTGATGCACCACGCGAATTTTTTAACACTTTTGAATAATCCTACCTCACATTTCGCCATCAAAACGTTTTTATACAAAAAATTTGTTAGTCTAGTTACCTGATGAAATCCACAAATATAAACGAAACGCCACAACTATAACATCTCAGAACCTGCAGCCATAGCTCATAGGCTTAGAGCTGGACTGCAGAAATGTGGACTCGGGTCCGAGTCCCACTCTTTACTTACAGTTACCTTCTAGTATTTTCTGTTTCGAGAATGTTCTGTTTCTGGAATATTATATGAATGTATAAATTGTACTGGACCTCGAAGCGGAAGCGGTTTACCGCAGTACAGAACTTTGTGTTCAATAAACGTCTATAACCTTCATAAAAGTGACAATATTAGCTAAATAGTAATTAAATGTTTTGCCGGCTAATTTGGCTGTATTTCAATTATTATAACGTTTTTATATTTTAACAGGCACCAGTTCTTAGAAACTTTCACTATTATAATTATAAGACACTTATAGCTACCGGAAATCGGTTTAGATATTAGTGATATCCTTCACAACCTCCTTACTAATCTCTGGGGATTATGACTGCTTCTAACTCCAGATAATTACCACTTTCCAAAACAAAGTCTTCTCTAAACTCGTCTCGTACCCAATTTGTACTCTTCATATGCTACTTGGAATGGGTTGGTGGTGGTGGGGTTCTACCTTGCTAGTCCATGACAGTATTTTTTGTGGACCTGCATTATTATTTCCAACCTCAAATATCTATAAGGAATCATTCATTTGGCTGCCAATTCAGTCTTATTACTTCACCAAGATTAACGGTGATCCGGAGCGTGTATGTCGCGTTTATAACTTCTCTTTCCCCCTTTTTTCTATTATATGCTTAATTTGTTCCTTCTCTTTCACCGGGGCTTTCACTCGGCAATTCATATATCTCATCCTTTCTGTAGAAGAGCGGTAAGATATTATGATTTAGGTAGCACAACTTAGTATAAAATAAAGCTTAGCTGGTATGTAGATGGAAGAGAATGTATTCTCAAAGCGGGTCATTGAGCTCCTCCTTTTCCGCGTTCGATTAAATTTTTATGGATGAAGCGCTTTCTGGTCCAACACATCCATTGCTAACAAATACATTTAATTTAAGCTTCAATTATTATCTATATTAATCCCATAGTTTTCGTGTCCAAATGTCTGTTATTCAAATGTAATATTAAAATTGGTGTTCTACTTATTGGTTATAATCTTTTTCCGTGTGTATATATTTACCACCGCTTTGTTTATTTTCTTGATAATTTCTGTTGTTGTTGGTGACTCTGAAATGGAATTTACGTGATTTCCATAATTAAGAGTGCCACGACCTTCAATATAATCATTCTGAACAATGTTTCACAAAGTTTGTTTGCAAATAAATAAAACCTGTCTGTGATATTACACAAACTGTTGCGTCTGTCTTTCCATTGCAGGCTTATCTCTCTGCATTTTGCGATAAGACAACCTGTGTGGACAGGACGTGGTAATGTCTTGACGGAATATTTTTCGACATCGGTAGAGAAATTCGACCTGGGCCCGGAGAGGGTTTTTCGGATTATTTTTGGGATTCTAACAACCAGCCTGCAGTTCAACCATTTGAGCCTATTTGTGAAAAAGGGGTCAATTCTTTCTTTCTACCCTTTAACAGAAAAGTGACTAACTCACCCATTCAATATTTGTATTTGGGGAACCATCTAAAATCAAGTTGAAATCTCGCTCCTCCGGTTCCAATAATCTCATGTCGAGATCTGTTTGATGGAATCGGCAATTAATATTTGAAAGGAAAGCCTACTGGTTTGGATCATCAAATTTGAAGCAAGATAAAATTTTTACTGTTTTAACTTTTAACTGTGTACTATATCATCTTAGTGCTCCAAATTAGGTTTGGAACAGTTTACGATTGTTCATAGTGATGGCTGATGGAAACCTCCCAAAACAAGAGCACTACTTTTAAAGTATAAACTGTATAATAGTCAATGCTTCAAATACAATCGTTGATGAAAGAGGAATTCCAGAATTCTCAGCAGCTCCTAGCAGTAGAACTAGGCACTAAATCGAGAAATTATGTTACGCTATCTGCATTTTTTTGATTAATAATTGGATAAACGATAAACGATTGAAATTACTTGCCTATATAAAAGGAATTTTCAGTACACAGGGAATTAGATGATCTGATTAAAAATTTTCCTTCCATGTTTCTCTTACTCTCGCTCTCCAAGATTTATGTAAATTGAGAACTTAGGTAGAAATTGCAAGAGTATTGCAATGAGGCAAGTCTACGAAGCACCAAGAGTTTTCAGAGAAAAGGGAAATATGACGGGAAGGTGAAGCGGTAGCACAGCCCCCGCCCCCCTTCCGTTCCAAAGTTATTAATTACTGTAGCGGCACTGACTCGAAATTGCTTCAGAAATCTAATTGTCGTTTGGTAACTCGCTGGCGAAGGCGAGCACGTCATTAGTTTCGAGAGGACGTGTGAGTCACAACGTTCCTGCGAGGAGAAGTCGAAAGTTCGGGGATGGATCGAGAAAGCCGAACATACAGAGCAGCAGCAAAGAGAGGGCAAGACTAGCAGAATTAATGTAGAGGTTATGACAAGCTGTAGGTATAAGAGAAAAATGACGTATAAATTGACAATTTGAGGCAGGAAAAGAACGACGGAGAATTATGTGCGAGTAGCAAATTTGAGTAAAATGCGTTTTAATTTGTATTATGAGCAAGGAATTAGGCACAACAAAAATATTTAAATTGTTTCGTTTTAAAAACAAATCAATATTGGATCAACCGAACAGAATTAATCTGGAATAAAACATCAATTGAAAATTTCCGAAAATGTCACCAGGGTAAATAACGTGAAATTTTTAGAAAACCGCAGGGCAATGGAGTACTGCGTAATTAATTTATTTAAAGAGAAGCCAAGCTATTTCTCTGCCGTTATTTATTTAACTAATGTTGAAAAAACGATTATTCATTCGTTTTTAACTTTCCATTTTATTTGGAACTTTTGAGTAAAGAGAAGTTGGCTTTAAACTTCTAAGACTGTCCAGGGAATATGCTAGTTAAATCTGTAGTCTACTAACTGTATGGGGGTCATCGTCCTAGTCAATTGGTGTTACAAGGGAAGATAAGTAGGTGGCGAGTATAGTTAGCCGAGCACCTGTTGCGAAAGTGGTGCTGTCATGAGATACGCATTGTTGTCTGCGAGCAGGGGCGTGATTGTTGTCGGGGCTGGGCATTGTCTCGTCTCATTTGGCTTCCTCGCGAAGCCGCTGCAATCTGGTACAGAGCGAGTGACTGAGTGAAAGGTGGTCGTTATGAGGCAATAGAAACAGCGATCGCGAGTAATAATGGCAGAACTGCTTTCACCGTAACGTGCGTACGCAGCCCGAGCCATCTACGGGAACCGAACAAAGTGGAGTCCTTAACTCTACAATCGCTGCAGATCGCAGCTGCAGTGGAATTAGAATCAGATTTAAACCAACCTGGGCTCACTGCTAAGTCAACGCCCTTTTCTACACTTCTTTTCTGATTCTTAGATCGTGAAAAAAATCGCATTTCTTAAGCAATTTTTTCAATGGTGACCACTTTCAACGTATATTTTAGAATATTTTACTTGTTTTGTTTTAATGAATCTAAATACGTTATTCTAATCTCTTTGATTTTTAAATATTAATATTGTTTTTATGGTACTAGCCATGCCCGCTACTTCGTTTGCGCTGAACTTGAACAAATAGATCTATTTATTGTGCCCTGAAAACGAAACAACAGGTACAAAATTTTGATATAGTAAAATTCATTGAATATATAAAAAGTACTGTATCATTTATTCAGATCAAAATTTATAACTCGCAGATGGTTTTTAACAGATCCCGCTTTCACACGTTTCGGAGCCAATTCAGTACAAACTTCATAAAATAAACTATATTGATAAGATTAAATTAATTTCAAATAATTTAATCCACAACACAATA
This sequence comes from Eucriotettix oculatus, assembly GCA_034510155.1. Classification (NCBI taxonomy): domain Eukaryota; kingdom Metazoa; phylum Arthropoda; class Insecta; order Orthoptera; family Tetrigidae; genus Eucriotettix; species Eucriotettix oculatus. Next base: position 40,323,321 of record CM067382.1, read on the forward strand.
AATCATTCATACCCTGATGCTTTATGCTTCAATTTAAAACTAATTTGTGCATTTTTTTCCTGTGTACCGTTACATTCATAAATTGTATCAACTAACTGTTTTCTTTCTTTGTTTCAGGTAAGTTTCCATTAATTCCATGAGACTTCAATTATTAGTGAAAATTTTCGTACGTAAGTAGTTAATTCTCTCTCTTTCGAACTAAATATAAACTCTAACCTGAATCTGCTAAAGATTTCTTTACTAACCGTAAAATTTTGTTATCCTGAGGAGTCTGAGACGTTTTTTAAGCAAAAGAAAATGGTAACACATTTTTGATAGGCGCCAAGACCATTATTTCTTATGATACGTTGTGATCTAAGAATCGCAATGGTATCTTCAGTATTGACAGTCAATCTTTGAATATAGATTTATGTCGTCATAGACAGAACAGGAAGTTGTCATGATTAAGATAGACTGAATAAGTACTTGGGGCACATCCAAATAGTTTTCCTTTACGGTGCGAAGCGAATTGTTTCTTTGACTCTCATTCTTATCAAAGTGTCCAGCAAGTCCTTGTAAATTTCCATCTCCACCTAACATCTGCATTCATATTCTTCTGTCTTTCAGTGATGTCGTGCAGTATGTGACAATTTATTTACCATTCAACATGCCAATACTTTGTCTAAAATTTAAAATTGGTAATGTCCACGTCCATTTTCAGGGTAGCTGATACACTTCTTCCAGTTCTTTTGCTTTTGAGGCTCAGCTAATGATGCTTTTTGGTTATTTATAATGTTACATCTGGTGTTTATTTTATTATGCAAGAAGATTTCGTTCTTATACAATATCTAACAATTTTTATTATTATTCGTTTATCGTCCCTTCATGATGAAAACAACGCCGACTAGCTGTTATTCTGGCAATAAGAGCGAGGGTGGTCTGGTATTAGGATACATACAGTTTTTCTGTAAACCTAACTTCAGCAAGTGTAACACGAGTTTCAGTAATAAAAGCGAGCAATTTCGTAAAAGTGCTTATTGCACATTGGGCGAGATCGTCTTCTCGACGGAAGGTTAACTTGCTTGATGACTTTATCTGGCTTCTGCTGCCTCTTTTCTTTTTCTTTGTTGAGAAACAATTTCCTCTACCTGTTGCTCCAATTTCTTAACTACCAAGTCGTTATCTTGGTCTGCATCGTATTATCTAAACAGGGGGACCGCCAAATATGATACGGGATGCCAAGGGTGCTGGATAATGCGAAAGATTTTAAGCAATTATTCATTGTGGCTGACAAAGTCAGTAGACTGTTGCTTCATAATCATAGAGTTTAAATTTTGCACACATTTCCTTTGTCAAACCTTTTTGTGGTCATAATATCAGGTCTAGACTGGCTTTGTATCCTTCTTACACAGATTTTATTTCCTATATACACCAGTAATTATGAAGTACTTCAAATATTGCTTTTCATATCGCCTAATAATAACCCAAGGGTAATTAATTGCGATGATAAAAGCTATTTCTCTCTGTTGAAATAAATATTTAGAGCTTAATTTTTGAAGTTAATAGACCCTGAATTGTAAATATTTCTTAAAGAATCTTTTAACATCAAGTGACTGTACCTCAGGCTTTATGTTAAATCCGACTCAGATTCTCATTTTAAAGAATTAAGGTCCTTGTCTTTTTGTCTGAACGGTTTATTTTTGCCATTTAATTTGTTTCAGTATACGTTTCTGTAATGATTGATAATGGATAATGTCTTTGTATTGTTTGTTATAGCAATAAATTAATACTTTTGATGCCTAATAAAGGTCCAAATTAGAGCTCAAACACTATATTTTTAATTAAATTTATTTATACAGGATTTTCAAACTATATTTTTTATTGATTTTTATATTATGTACAAGTTTTAAAGAATAAAACCCTTGTTATATATATTTCACTGTCTTTCATAAAAAATTTAAGAAGCTTTCGGCTTTTCTTATGCCATAATCATCTCATCCGTAATATTCATGATATAATTGTATCTTGTACGTTCGCCGAACGTATCATATATGATTACTATAATTTATAACATAAATCCATTTGTGTAACAAACTCTTAAATTTTAATATTTAAAACATTTTTATATGTTGTTCCTCGCTTTGCTTACGTTCGGTAAACAAAGTGTTTTAAATAGTAAAATTCAGATTTTACATGTGACACGACTGGATTTATGTTATAAACGATAGTAAATATATGTGACACGTACGACGAACGTACAAGATGGAATTATATTATGAATATTACAGATGAGATGAGTATGGAATAAATAAGTCGAAATATTCTTAAATTGTTTATGAATAAAGAATGTGAAATATATAAAAAGATAATACAGTCGTTTTCTCAATGATTTAATTATATGTTTTAGAAGAAGTCCCGTATATAACTTTGATTAAAATTTCCACTCAAGTTTAATATAAAATAAGGAACATCATCTTTTAAAACGCCTGTATTCTCTTAGATACTTGAAAATTGGAATTTTTCTTTAATGAGAAAAATCACAGCCACAACTTATTGGTTAGTTTTTAATAGTTGAACAGCGGCTGTTCTTTGTTATTTGTTCATTCCTAAAAACATTCTAAGCATTGTTGTGGTGAGTGGCTACAATTGCGATGTCGTTTTGAATACACAATCGTAATTAATTTAAGAATAATAAAATTGTAGTCAAAAACAAGAAAAAAATGGTTATATCTATACATTCTAAATTTCGATAAAGAAAAAGCTCCTGAATTATATCGGAAATGGAAGTTTCGTATCGAAAGTATATATGTTATAGTTGTGCGTTCGACGCGTCTTCCCTTTGTTTGTCAAAATCCCTCTCCTCGACTCAGTGCTCCGTTAGAAACAGTTTGCTTCCTTTGAAAGACAACGCACTTTTTTTTTCGAGCTGACCGTCGATGGGGACACGCCGTCCCTCCAATTCCGTTCGCAGCGGGGGTCCCCCTCGTATCCCGTGTCTGTGACGTCGTATCGATATTGGAAATCGACCACTGCCTCCCGGCGTCGAATCTAGCTACGCATCCTCGCTTCTCAATACGCAAGGCGACGCAATCTTTTCTTCGTCCTCGGGATATCTGTCACGGTTACGAGGAGGAACAACGACAGGTGCGTCACAAACAACAAGAAAATAAAACAGTGAAACGGAAGGTGACGAATCGCAATCTGTGCCTACAATCGGAAGAAGGCAGTCGAAAAATTGTTGAGTGATGATACGACAAATGCATGCAAATTATTTTTGAAAAACGAGGGAAACTCTAATTAAGTTCCTTAAGATTTGTTTCTTTATCGTTTGTACTTTGTCTGTTATTGAAGACAATATAGAAAGGAAATTACAAGTTCTTAATTGGTCAAAGTGTGTGTGAGATAGATAGATACTCCTCAAAACTTAGATTTCTTCTTCTTCTCTTTCTGACTCAACTTTTCTCCTTCCCTAACATTATTAATTTCGTCTTTGTCCTCAAATTTCAGACCAAACGTTCATGCTTATTGACTAATAAACCCTAGGGAATAATTGATTGCACGTCTGGTCTGGAACAAAGTTGTAATGTCACAGTTAGTCACTGACGAAGTGTATAGGATTTCAGTAGCCATTGTGTAACAATCCGTGGCTTCTGTAGTGAAACCAGACATCGAACTTCGTGACTGAATCAATTGTTCAGTTCTAATTCTTTCCTCCAGTCCATTACTAGGAGAAACTGCGTTTCTTTTTTACTCCTGCTGTACAGAGCCATTAACGGAAGTTCAAGTTCTCAGTCATGAGTAGTCTTGCAAAGAAAGACGATAAACATGCTAATGTCCGGTGACGTCACCGACCTTTGCACTTCTTGTGTGTAGGTGAACAAATGCTTACTCTCGCTTAGTGGCATTTAAAACGGCCGGACGTAAAAACATACAGGAAGCGGATTACAATATGAGTGCATTCGCAATCAGAATTATGAATAAGATATCGTAACTGGAATATATTTGTCTGACAGTTGAATTTATGAATAAATTGAATGTTCAAGACGTCAGAAACAATTTAGTTGTTACAAAATTTCGAATTGATGAATTGTAGTGAATACCTGTGAATGGAAACATACAGTAACAAAAATTAATGACTAAATATGTGAATATAAATTACATATGCCAATAAATAGCGTGCACTTTATTTCCTGTAATATTGAAATCTTTGTATGTAAATTTACGGTAAGCGTGTGCTCGTAAATTTTCTCCTCTCAAACACCTTGACCGATTTTGGTGATATATATTTTTTGTATTTATGGAATCACCTGGATGGTTCTTATCTATAGTTGGACCCGGTAGGTTGCGCTGTTGTCGAGATGCAGATTTTAAAAATAAAATTCCGACCCAAATATTTATTTGTGTGATTTCAATAATAGGAAAGGTAATTTTTTTTAAAAAAATGTGACTATCTATCGGATGGTTTAAATAAGGAGTTGACTATTTGTCTTTTTTAGATATTATTTAAAAACTAGCTATCGTTTGCCAAGATTATTGTAATTGATAAAATGTATTTCACATAGTAAACGTTTATATCATATTAAAGAGCTACATTTCTCGCAAAAAACTTTGTTTCCTATAATTATATTTGTATAGTATGTATTAGTACATTACTTCAGTGAAATCTGTAATGAAATAAATATTGAAAGTATAATCCAGTAGGGTAGATATACTTAACGAAACTTACTACTGGAAAGGTTACTTTAAAAGTGTCTTGTTCATTCTGTTCATCCTTGTTCAGCTGGGTCACACTCTAGACACCGTATTTTGGATCGTTTTGTGCGTCTCGTCCTTTTGGCAGCTTCCCCTTCCAAGTCCATCTGAATCTCCAGCTTCTTTTTTCTGGTCCCCCTTATCCGTATTGACTTTGCCGTTAGACACACACTTCAATACCTCCTCCTTTCAGAGGATCCGTCTCCTCGTAGCGGAAGACCAGGACCATATAAAATATCCCCTTTATCTTACTTCAGAAAAGAGAGTAAAATAACTCGCGGTCTACGTATTAGGTTCATCTGATAACGGAACAAACGAAATAGTATTCCGGTAAGAGTACATTTACTTTTATTTAAGATTTAGTTCGTTTAAACTAATTATTAAAAATTCAGGTGCTGTCAAAGATAGTAAACAAAAAATTTAATTTATTATAAATAATATTCTATGATAATGAATTACTTCACTACAAAACACAAATTCTGAAACGCTGATTTGTTCATCGAAATTTTCAGCATTTATACAGTATTTTCTACTAAAGACGAAATGCGGGAAATTTTGTTATTTAAAAATTGTTTCAGAAAACGTTTTCTAACTTCATTGAAAATAAATGAGTAGAATTAAATTTAATAAGGAAAATTTAGTACATATTTCTCTCTTCCCGTGCAATAATAAATTATTATTAATCTAAAACTATAAAGAAAACGGGATTTTAATTGACAAAAATATAAAATTATTTAATTATTAACATTGTTAATTTCTAATTTTTTTGTTGTAATTTTTGATATTTATTAATTTATTATTGCACCCGAAGAGGTTTGATTGAAAGGAACGACACGTCGTGCTTTTGTACTAAATTTTTCTTGTTCAATTGTTTCCCACTGATAATAATAGTACTCATTTAATTCTCTTTATAATTTAATTGTTTGAACTGACTTTAATATATATGTACAAACATTCTCATTATATATATATATATATATATATATATATATATATATATACATCAAGGATTATAAATTTAATTTGACTGATTTTTAAATTTGGTTTTGTTTCAAATTAATAGATATGCATAACACTTAGTATTGGATTTTAAAGTTACTTACATAGACAAAACAAAATCAAAATACATTCTCCTTTCCAAGCAGTGGTAAGTAATCAGCTCTTCCATTGTCCTTGAGAAAAGCAAACACAATCCACACACATTTTCGCTAATCTTTAGGAGTTTCTCGGGATCTCAAGCTGTATCTGTGATTCCTTCCTTTATCTCCGATCAATGCTTCTTACTGTTCAAAATATTGGGTTTATTATACTTTGTTTCTTTCATCAATTTAAATATAATCGAATATCTCTTTGAAGGGAAATAGGACTAACCAGTTGATTTCGGACTTCCAAATATGATTGAGAAAAAATATTTCAAAACTGTATTGTATTGTAGGTGTAATTATATGGACATGAAACGTGGAATATTATAGTCGGTTCGGAACGGGACACTTACAGCATTGTTGAACAATTTATGTAAAATTACGGAAAAAGAAAAATGATTTACTAAAAGTATATAACATTAGTTCAATCTATTAGCTACTTAATCTAATATCAATACAACTTAAAACAAATAATTTAGATTTTTTTATGAATATTTAAGAAGAAACAAATTTCCCGTTCTTCCACATCCCTCGGGAAGTACGGGGCAGGATGTTTTATGTATACAATAGACACAAAATTTAATTTAATAAAAATCTTAATACATTTTGTGTTTTCTTCTTTATACTTAGCGTGATGTTGATCGCTTTATCAATTTTTGCTTTCGCAAAACGATTTTTTTGGATCTGCAGTCTTTGCTAGCATTTATTTATTTTGGGTACATCATTCTGTAACTCAATCTTATAAGTTGAGTCTGCTAGTTTTTCCGTTTTTTTATAAACACATACCATTTTACCTTATACAGTAGTATCCCGTTCCGTCCCGCACGCAAGTTTATGTTTAAGGTTTCTCATCGAGCCTTAATACAAGTAGATTTAAACCTTACACGTAACTTACATGCAGCTAAATACTTCTACTTTACGAATATACACCATAAAAGAGTTAAAACGAGGATTTTTGTAGATTATCTTCTGTCGAAATTCTGCAAAAATTGTAAAGTCACAGATAAGACGACAAAGCTGCAGTCAAGTCGGCTTATTCGGTGAACACGTTCTACTCCTATTTACTGAACTTCAGCACTAGCTAATAAAAAAGTGTATCTTGTTTTACCGCGCTATACCGTTCCCTATATAGAATAATAAAAAAATTCTTCAAATTTTGTGTGTTAAGTGGCGCGTCCACATAATAAGCTCCTTTAATGTAAGAATTGAGACCGAGAAATAGAATCGCTAGAATGTTTTCTGTAAAGCAGCTTAAGAAAAAAATCTTGACTGCTAGTAAGAGGCTGGTAAGGCATGTATTGCAGTACCCAGATACAATGGATGGAAAATATGGGAGATGGATGTTAGAATTTGGAGGTGAAGCTTTCAAAATATTGCCAAAATACGATTAATTTATAGAGGGAAATGAAATAGAGCAATTCAGCGAACGTCGTGGAGACGTCTTAACTGCAATGGAATCTCAAGAAGTCTTACAGCAGTGCATGTGCTAGAAGTTGAATACGAGCGTTTGGTCGATGAAGTTTCAGAAAGGGGCTTTCGTAGTCAATGGACGGAGACGACGTCTCGACGCTGGAAATAGACGACGCAGGAAGCGCCGATACACCCAGACGTCAGCGCAATTCAAATAAACGCTTCCAGAAGCCAGACAGACCTACGATATAAATAGCTATCCTAGCTAGACACGATGGATTGTACGCCACCACTTTTGACTCCAGACCTTCCATTTCAGCTCTCGTCGCAGGATTCAGCCGAGGAAATCTAAGTCTGATATTCCAAAAATAGCTTGTCCCTTCAGCCAATTATTTAAATTGAACGATTCCTTTTAACTTGATTATTTCCCATAATGTGGCACAATCATTATAACCACCTTGCAGACAAAAATCTTACGTCTACTTTATCGTCCCTCAAACGGACTAACTACTTCAAATTAAGTAGAAAACTGTCAATCGAGATATCCATAGCTTTTCTGGTAAAGTGGAAGGTGAAATTGTTGGGTTCGGTATTGAAAATTGGGTGCTGGTAATTATATTACAGTCACAGAACGGACGTAATATTCAAACTAAAACAACAGGCAATTTCAAAGATGAGAAATTAGAACTCTCCATTCTGTTCATACTGATTTGCATCAATAGGCCGTCGCCTTGTAATTGGCATTATCAGATAATTCTCTGTGTACATTACTATTCATTATTATGTGATGAAATGAATTTTAATAGATTTTGTGTAATAGATCTATTTTAAAAATTATCTAATTGGAAAAGTTAAATGAAAATATCATTCAGAAATAGTCATTGATCTAATTCGACTAGAATTTTGACAATGTAACAGTGTTGTACCATGCTGTAGGCAGAGAAATTTGTAATTTAGAGGTTTAATAGCGCCGTCAGTCACCAGAGTCGGAAATGTTCTCGGGTTTCCAAGAAGTCGGTGGTGCGAGTCGCGAAACGAGTTTGATCAACGCCTCGCTGTTGGTGACACGATAACATTTCCAACACCATATTAACAGAGCAAACCTTTGGAAACTAATTATATTGTGTGCAGATGAAAACAGTTGTGAAACCTGTTTCAATGTCAATAATCTAGATTTTGCAACACCAAACGTATTCGAGGACATATCAAATATCCGAACAGTTGCAATTTATTTCCATGGCTTGTTATTTTTTCCCGTGTCTTAGTGCAAGATTCATGCTTAATTTATTTCAAGCAATTGCCATAATGTTCAATAATGAAATATGGCAAAGAAAGACCAGAATAAATTTACTGAATGAATTAATTAAATAGTTACATTAAAAAAGTTTATTTTTAATAAAAATGCAAACAAAAACTCAACGTTTCATTCATTTATTTGGGACCTCTTCATGTGTTTTCAATGTATTTGTCGAAGAAAGTCGAAATTTATACATTAAACGAATATTAAACGTCTGAAGAGGTTCCAAATGAAGGGAATTAATGTGTTTTGCTTCCAACTTGTATTGTAATTTGAAACTTCATTTAGTGTGGTTTAATTTATTCAAATATTTCTTTATTTTATATTTCATAAAGACTCAGTCACTGTTAAATTTTGAAGCAGTTGCCATCGACTTCTTATTGTAGAGCTTATTCAACCGTTTGGATTACATAAAATTTTTAGAGTTCCTTTCCCTCTGAATTTTGTTAACGTGAATATATCTCTGCTTTTGTATGGTCATTGGTTGCAAAGATGTTGAAGTGTTTTACTTGCGAATATTATTCCGCTACTACTAAAGCGTGGGAGGCATTTACCACGGGATTTCGAAACTTTTACGGGGAATTGACCTAGGACATGAAAGTCTCTCCGAAGCTGCGTAGCTTATTAAGTTGTTAGAACCTGTGAAGTGTCTTGTAGTAGCTGACAGAACTTTGAGAAGCATCACAGTTCCACTTTCCGAGCCTCACCCCCCGCGCATCCCTTTCGCTCCAGTGACAAGCAAAGTTTCAAGATTTTCCGCCGATAATTAGACTACATCCACAACCTAAGCCAACCGCATAAAAAAACAAAGACAAAAAAGGACGCAAAGTTCATCAAAGTGTGAAGTTTTGCGCAGCTGCTCCTCGTAGAGACAAGAGGAGTTTTTCAACGAACGGGAGATTGTGCCGAAACTATTAACGGGCTAAGTTTGTTCGGTTACAGCCAGAGTTTGAGAGAAAATAGTAAAATGAGGTTAAGCGGTGACGTATTTAGAAATCTTCATCCTGTAATTTAGATATTTGTTGTTGAGGTAAGCAATTATTATTGTACAGAGGTGTGAAAATTATTAGACCAAAAAAAAGTTATTAATAATTTATTAGTTTTTCTTGCTCCAGAATCCTATATCCATAAAAATGGGAATCTTTACTTAATCATCTATTTATTACAACTCGTACATTTGGCCTTCATCGGAATTTTTAAAAAGATGAGAATGTAAAAAATCTTGAACTCCTTAGAAATAGATAAACTAAGATATTGTTGATTGCTAATAGACAATCCAAAACCGTTTTTGTACTGGTTGTGGAGTTTTGAATTTAATTAAGAAGGGGCGGGAAATTATCATGAGCTATGCAAATAACTTATAATTTTTATTTTTAAATTACTGAAAGATTTTGAATAAACAAAAATATTTGTATATGATATAAGAAAGAATCTTTAAATTAATCTTGAATTTAAATAGACCCTTGCTAACTCCATCGGGAACATGATTCTTTAGTCTCTGGAAAATTAAAAATGTTAGTGGGTAGATTACGAAAAATAAAATAAAAAAGAGGGGAGGGGGCAAGAACACTTTAAACAGAAAAGACCAGAGGCGAAGGGAATGCTGCGACCCCACAGCGAACTCGTCTCCCATCATTCGGAATGGCGTGAGGACAGTACCCAATGCCCGACCTACCTGATGCAGGTTTTCTACTGGTTTCCCTGTATCACTTTAGGTGAAACACCAGGTAGGATCCTTAAACTATAGCTCGGGGGCCCTAGTCAACCTTTGGCTACCTTGCTCTACCCTTTTCAATTCCCTTCCTATGTTATTAAAGGGGAGTGACCTATTTCAGGATCACCCTCATGCAGGCTGTTAATCCTCCCTCCAAAAAAAAACACCTTTTACAGGCGAATGAATAAGCCAGTCAAATTGTCAGAACGTATACATCAGCACCACTTATCGTTCCTATGCTTTAGAACCTATTCAAGTGAAAAAATATAAAGAATTTGGTAAATTTATTTTACAAGTCTGAATATCTGAAAATTTAAAAAGAGAAACTTTCTATAAAAATAATATTTTTATTACTATTACGTGAATACTCTTTAAAAAACTTTTCATAATTATTTCTACTGATAAATATTAATTATTTATTGAAATTTAAATGAATAAATTTGTAATATATTTTTAATAAAATTCAGATAATTATATTGTAAATATGAAGTTAATGAAAAGTTGTTCTCTTTAAATGTTTAGAATTCAGACCAGCAAAAATCGACCTACCATGTTTTTTGCGCGTGTGGTAACTTGAAGTTCCGAAACATAGAAACTATTCGTTAGGCTCGTTTTTATTTTATTAAAATCAGAAAATATAATTATTAACAACATGAAAGCTATCTTCAAATTCACTTAATCGAATAAACAGCTTTAGTTGAAAAAAAGTTGTAAAAATGTATGTAAAATGTATAACAGTATATTGTACTCCTTGGTATCCAGTGATCGTCAGCAGAGTGATTGTATTGTACGCTTTTTTACTGATCCGCACTCTTCCAGCTCCTGGAAAGACTTTTAGCCGCCTATTAATCTTGTACCTTTATCTTAATGCGATTCCATGCTCTGGGATGCCCTATATTCGGTGAAGCACGGTAAAATTGAAGTCGGTCAGGGAACCGATAAGAAGTTGTGGTCCCGCTGAATAAATGATGCGCAACTTAGGAGCAATCGATTGCCCTTCGGTTACTTATTCCTAACTGCCTCATAACACGCGAAGGACCGTCAGCTCTCTTGTTATCTGACGTGAATCCAACTCGAGACCCAACATGGTCAGGGTCTCTACAATATTTGTAGAGAACTGTAACTTGTTGGTATTGGTCCGATGAGAATACGTCAACACAAATGTGGTATGATGTGTGCTGTGCTTATTGTTATATACGTTTTGGATTATTCCATTTTATATCTAGGTGAAAGTTCATTATTTCTTTGAGAACTAGGATAAATGCTTATTCTGAAGCAACAAAGGCGTCTTCATTTTATGCGTACGAGCTGTTTTAAGAGGGAAAGCACTTTGTCGTTCTTGATTTCCCCGCAGAATAGAAACGTCGGCACGTACAGCTGTTCTCTTAGGACGCTCTCACTAGTTTTCAGCCGAGAGTGTGTAATTGACCCGAAGAGAACAGCCTGCAGGTGAAAGGAGCCAGCATTAACCAACCGCAGAAGAATCTATCCTTGCGCTTCGCTCAAACATTTCCTATATATATTTTTTGCTATGTGAGGGGAAAGATACTCCTTTCACATTCGCATATGACTTGTCAGCTCTCGATTTTCCTACTCGAGCTGGTTTTATTAATTCAACTTGTACCTTTCCATTCCATTCAATCGTTTCTGTATGAGAGACTACTTCCCATTCCAAAACTGCTGTAAAAGCAGAGACTTTCTCTTCCTCCATTCAATATCAGCACTCTTTTAGTTATGATGCCATTATATTCACTTTTATTCAGTGAATATCCAGATACATAAGATCGTTATTATTTTGCATACGTGTATCATCTCCCGTATTTGAAACTTCTACTTTATGTTCTTTCAAACTAAAGCTATCGGTTTGGGAAAGTCTCATCAGCCAGTAATTAACTGATTTACCTCCATCATAACTTGGTTCCCTGTTTCATTTCCAACCCCTCTTGGAACTGGAGTTCTCGTGATCTGATCTTTTTTGTTTTACGTATTATAAAACAATTATATTTTTAAATTAAAGACCGGAGAAGCAGTGATTGCAGTGCAGGAGGTCATAACGCTTCGTTTTATTCTTTAAGTAAAAAATTAATGACAACGCTTTTGACATTAATATTAAAAAATTTGCGCCTTAATTACAGACTATAATAACTGTTAAAATTAAAAAACTAAATTTAAAATATATTATCAATAAGTCTGCTCTTTAATCAAGGGAAACGTTTTTTAATTTATAACTGAAACATATTCCTAAAGTTTTATTTTTCTTCCATTCTTTAAAAAAATTTATAAATATTTTACTCTGATAACCGTTGTTTTCCTAGTCCGTTCCGTACTTTTTTTTAACGTTGACATCGTCATAATAATGCGGACGAAGCCTTTCTTGAGCTGGCTAACACCGAATAATATTGGACGACGAGGATTTAGCGAGGCTAGTAAATCCGCGCTTATTCAGTCACACTTAGTAGCTGTCTCGACGTCATGGCAGTCAGCAACTTTTAGGACATCGCTGACTAAGTACTTCCAAGGAGGATTAAGGAGGTTCTCCGGAGCAACTGTAAACCTCAGGGAAAAAGAAAGAGAGAGTGTGTGTGCTTGGTAAATTTGTTGAGTGTCATAAGATCGGATTTAATTTTCCATTAGCTCTCGAACTGCAGTTCTGATCTGAAAAACAACAAGGAGAAAAGCTTTCAAGTATGTAAACAGAATTTTATTCGCTCAACTTTTAAGAATTATTTATTGAACACTTCACTTTAAAAGCATTTCTCCGTTTATTGGTCATCAACACTTGTTTTGGATTGAATGTTTTTTTGAGCAACGAAGATCGTGTCGGAACTCTGTGACTTACACGATAGTTTATTATTCTGCTTCAGTTTTAAAATCCCCTCCCCGAGAAAAAGAAAGTCGGCAAAGGTATTTTAATAAAAAATGTCTATTTCAAAACATGTTTAGTTATATTATTTTCTATATTTGCTATATTTTTTGTTCTCCTTTTTCAACTCCCATTTTCTGCATCATGCTCCTTTTATTTATCATTTTGACTAACAGTTCTACATTGTAGACAATTGAAAGCGTAAATATATTGTAAATATTGGCAGAAAAACAATAGATTTTTTAGTGTAACCTTCCTGCTTGATTGGTAGTTTTTTTTATGATTTTGCATCTGTAGCGCTGCAATCGGTCTAGTTTATCATTTCCGAGCATTTTACGTCACAATCATATCGACGCTGATGTTTTCCGTCGCCGAGCTTCGAGATAGAAAGGAACCCGTTCCTTGCATAATGGTGATAACATTACAATGGCGTCAAAACTATGCATTGCCTCACGCGAACCCTTGCGTGCTTAAATTGTTCTGTTTCCTAGTGTTTTGTCTCGTCACATACCGATGATGCTTTGATTGGTCACATTAAAACAGACTGTACTTGTTTAACACCGAACCCTCACATTTAAATCTTCAGTGTAATCCAGTTTTTTTTCAACCTGGCAACAGTAAAAATTATATTTTTATAAATATTATTTTTATATGAGTGACCAAATTATTATGATCACCTGACAGCGTAGTGTTTCCGCTAGAGGGCATGATAGCTAAAAACAGAAGTACAGGAGAAGTTGTACTGTGTTTCTTTTCGAAGATATGGGCAAAAGACGTGATGTAAATGAGTTTGAATGCGGGATGATCGCTCGAAGCGTCGGATCCAGAATCAGAAAAACGGCTGCACTTGCGAAGTGTTCTTGAGCAGCAGGTACTAATGTTTACAGAGAGTAGACTAAGCAAATCAAACCAGGTTTCAACATGGTCGCCATTGGCTACGCAATGCACAACTGAAAGGAGACCAGCCAGTGCGGCAAAAAGGGGAGGATTTTAATCAAGGACTCTGAACGAACTTATCGCAGCACATTACACCGCACGGACTATGGAAGCCGACGACCTGTTCGAAAGCCTCTTCTGACTGCCTTGAGCAAGAGTGGACGTCTTCAGTTCTGAAGCTAGATCACCTGAAAAGGGTCACGAGGTTTGATGAATCATGTTATCAAATGCACCATGTAGATTGTAGGGTTCGACTATGGATAGCATGGACACTACCTGCATTGCCATAACACTTCAAGCTGGTGGCAGCCATTTTATGGCTTGAAGGGTGTTTTCTTGGCACGATATGGGTCCTTTGATTCCTGTGAAACAACGTCTGAATGGCCAAGGGTATTTAAATATTATCGTACATCAAGTACATCCTGGTATGTTGACGATGTACTCTGCCAGGGATGAATACGTCCAGCAGGACAATGTTCCTTGTCATAAAGCTGTCATTGTCCTCAGATGGTTCGAAGAGCATGCCGGTTCGTTGGCCTTGGTAATTACCAGATCTCAATGCAATTGAGAATTTGTGGGGTGAGATCGAACGGGCCATCAGGCAGCTGTGTTCAGTACCATCAAATTTTAAGAAATCGGAAAGCGTAGATATGGTCTTTGTTTCCTCCTACCACCTGCCAACTTCTCATAGAAATCATGCCCAGAAGAATTCAAGAATTATTAATAGCAAAATCTGGCCACTCAATGCATGTCCGTTTGTAAGCTGACATTTTTAAAAAAAAATTGGATTGCTTCTAATTTATTAATTATATGTATTCAATACCACGCTATAACTGCTGTGTTGTTATGCTTCTCACATAACAATTTTATTTATTAATAGGATTTAATAATCCGATTCATCTAATTTAAAACAGTGGGATAACGTTTCATAATTTTCTCGTCCAAAAGTCTTGATTTTATCAGTCCACGATCATCACATGAGTTTACAAGAATAAATAAAGGATCTAAATTATAACATTTTACATAAAACCTATTAGATTTAGACATACCCCTGCAACGTGACTTCAATACAGCTGTCTTTAGTATTTCGAGCTATTTAATTCGACCTGCAAAAATATTATCATAACTATTTGTATGGTTCTAGTAATTACATTAGCATGAACTGTTGCCCTCGTTCACGCTGATAGGAGTAGAAAAGAAGGAGCCGAACTGTTGCAAACAAGCAACAAACATTTCCCCATACTCTCCGGCCGAGGACGAAGGCACCATGTCGCCAAAACTTCCTACGACGAATTCGCTTTCATAACTATGTATGAGCCTCGTAACAAAGCAAAAGAAGAAAAAAATCAGAATGAACATTCTGCGGCGAATATATGCAAGGTAGATAAGATACAAAACTGAAATGGCGAATATAAACCCCATTTTCCTGTAAGTGATTATAATATGTTGCAATAAAATATTATTTTGCAGCTGAAAACGTCTTTAAAATAAATGTATTTTCGGGTTGGATTGCTATAATTTTGGAGATTGTGACGTGTAGAATTACATTTAGTTTCAAATTTAAATATATTAATTATCAAAATAAGGTTTAACTTAATCAAGCGTAATCGTTAACATTTTGTGACAAACTCATTTTCTTAGTTTTTCCAGAATACGTCATTCAGTGATGAAGTGGCATTCCTTATTTTTAATTCGTGTTTTTATAAATGAAAATAAGATTATATTTATAATTTAAAAGTTTAAAATGCGTAGAGCAATTTAAGCCAAACTTTGTACACATGTTCGCAACGTCCTGGGAAGAAACTCTCTGTTCTCGTAGTGTAAAGGCGTGCCTTGTTCATACAAAAAAATATTTTTTTAGTACTGCAATTTGTAATTTTCACAACTTTTACGTTTCATTACGCTAGACTCGTAACCTTAGATCCATCTGTGGTCTTACGTTAATGTGTGCCGCCCGCAGAGTTTAGTGCTTTGCTTATGTGGGCAGCTTGTAAGGCCTCTAGTACTTGCTGGTTTCCGGTTGCTTTCTTGGCCTGCCTCACGCTGACGTCACTTCTGTTTTTCTCTAACACACCTGCTGACTTACGAAGCCGAGTTCACGCCCAGGTGCTCCGTGTCCTCCAAGACAACTTCAGACAGCTCGAGAAATTCCATTCTTTTATTAACGTAGTTTTCTAACCCATATAAAGTGTGTCTATCATCACTATAACTGGAATGAAGCAGGAATGATTGTAACTGAACTTGATGCTCAAAGGAACTTCCCGTTTGTAATATTTACTTGTTGAATAAGCTAACGCATATTTAATGAAATATCTATTTATGTGGGACTCAGAAGCTAAAAGTAGTGGAAGAGATTTTTTTCACTTGTCTGGTTTTTATTTTTAAGTAATTCATGACTCGCCATAGCGATTATTATTTTGTTCCATTCAATCATGTGATAAATGATTCGCAGTATCAGATTTAAGGAAGTCTTGATTTTCAAACAAGTCTCCCATCAAACAATTTCCTGTTTGTGATTCTCCAGTTTTCCTGTTGGATAAGTATCGCTTACCTCAATTTTCCAAGTATTTACGTGCGATGTCATGCTCGTCGTCATAAAAACATCGTAATCCCTTCCACCTAAAGGCTTTCTTAATTGAAGAACCTTCTGGCCAACAGGTGTTACTCCTCGTCAGACAGCTCATCAACGTGGGTCAGGCACGAAATACTGAGGTCATCGAACTTGCAGAAAAACTTACACATTTGCTTTCTTGCGAACGTCTAGGGCCACATTTTATTTTTGTAATGAAATTTTTGTTCTGCGTTTCTTAGATATCATCTTACTGGTGCGAATTATCATTTTTGTAGCACGCAATAACCTGTATTTACTACATTCGACACCGTTAATTATCTTAGCTATAGTCTGGTGGCCGTCATACCATCCATTGTTACTTTGACGTATTGTTTGTTAATCAGTCTGTTGGAATGCACCGAAGAGGAATTTCTTCGTCGATATTTACTTAGGCTTTCTGACTGATTATGTTCCAATTATTATGCATGAGTATTGACTATTATAATGAAAATTTCCTGCCATATATTTTCATTAAACCCAACTATAAAACTAATTTTACACTGGTAGTTCCGGATTTTCATAGTATTATCTCCTGGTTCCAATTCCTCTTTCATTTAAGGCTTAGTTATGGAAACGTAACTAGAGGTAGCCATGAACATTTGTTCAACTAGGATGGATGCCTTCACTGATTTGTTTGATTGGGTAATGCTTCTCCCCCTCCTCTCTCATTTCCTGATGCAGGGACAAGACTTGGGTCGAGCCGGTGCAAGGCTCATGCATAATTCAGACGGTCTGAGCACCGCTCTCTCAGTGCGTCTGATTGTGTGTGTGTGTGGCCTTGTGCAAGTGCCATGATTTAGGCTCATGACATTTAACCGAGTGTCCGCACAGAGTGGCCCACTTCGCCACTCACCAACCAACCAACCAACCAACCTGCCGGCTACCAAGGCCACTCTTTCGCCCACCAGCTGCCTCGCAGATTCTAGGATACTGTCCGGACTCTTTCTTGGCAAGAGACCAAGTCACACATGCAGTCTCCTTCCAACTGTTGACTCCGACTTCTAAAAATTTCTCGCCGATTCAAGATCTGATTCCAGACTATAAGTAAACCATGACCAGATGGATGTTTATTTGAGGAATACACGTACAAGGTATCTGAATGTTGCTCAAAATATGTAACAAACCAAATTCTAATTAATAACTAAGATGAAAATAAACTATAGTTGTTCTAAAACGCTGTTACCATCAGTCGATAAGATGAATGATAATCTTCAACTGATGACCAAACCTGTATAACCCGATATTCTTCAGATTAAAAGATGAGAGTACACGAATTTTGTGCTGGGAACAGCAAGAGATTGGGAAAAACTACCCTTAAACACACAGAACTAGGAAACTTTGCGATAATTGTCGTATAATTTAATGCGGGATAGTACAATAAAATCAATCATACCGATCATGATGTGAGATGTTTTGAAAAACTCGTATAAGATTCTTTCTCATTCTTTTGCACTTATGTAGACTGATAAATATCTTTTTATCTTTCCTCGCTTAATCTGCAATGCAGTTGAATATTCTCCCTATTACTTAAAGTGGTACTACTTTACTTACCCTCTTAAAGTTACTAGATAATTTTCGCAGCCAAGCTTCAGACGTCTTTTGCCATTTGTTTGAATTATCCTTGCACCTTACATCTCTGAATCTTTCTCTTTTGCCTCCCGTCCCCTCTCTTTCCTTAACGACACAGTTGAACTGTCCTTACGCAATTTCATCAGTTATATCGTAATATTGCGCTTTTGAAGTTCAGTGTATCATATCTTTCTGTGGGGTGTTTGTTCTGTAATTTTTCCTTTCCTGTACCACATTTACACGACAATTCTGTCCGCACTGCGGCAGTCTAAATATTCCACATGGCAAACAAACACGATCGCTTCAGGTCGATTGCCATAAAATTCCGTGCCTTTGTGAAATTTTCCGATGATGTTTCCAACCTTCTACTCATAAAAAAATTAAGACACATCTAACGTACGATAGATCCAACACGGTACCGTATGTGGAAGATATGTTTCGAATGACCGTTCGTTTAAATAATTTGACCGTGTCTGAAGTAAGTATTAGATGCGTCCGGAATTCGACTCCATTTTAGTTTTGGAAACAAAGTTTTGAATTGTAGTAAAAATGAAGTAAAACATTAATGGACAATTATGACCAGATAGTACACACAATACATTGTATATCAAAAGTCCAGCTTTAATTAATTTTGGTCAGTAATAGTATACGGCAGAACTTTTAAAATTAAACTATTCGTGACACAACTATTATTTCTTCTAATCATTCGTAAATTTTCTGAGTTCTATATTTATTATTTTATTGTAACTTGGCAATAAGTTATATTTTTTACCTTATATCAGATAATGTTTAATTCTTAATACTTAAACGGCACTCTCATTTAAACTGATATTTCTTCTCTTATTCTTCGCTCATTAAAATAAGTAATGATAATTTATCTAAACAATTTTTTCTCAGGTTAAGTAACAAATCCTTAATGTATAAGTATATCTTATCTACATAATAAACATTCCTTTTTAACTAAACTCGAATTTACAGCTAAGTATTCGCACATATTGTTCCGATATTTGTTAATGACCGAAGATCGAAACTAAATGTAGGCATATACATTTCCGTAATAAATTACTTTATTGGGTATATTAGTTATAATTTTTGATTACTGCTAATTATACGACAGCTAATTGGTTCCCAATCCTTCACTAAGAGATCGTAACAAAGTAACGAAATAAATTCACTTGATTTCTATCTGAAACAAATTTAACTTTCCACTAGAATATTGTCAGCCAATAATCCTATTATTGAAGTCTGTAATATATATATATATATATGTGTGTGTGTGTGTGTGTGTGTATTGTGTGTATTGTTCCGCGCCACGAGAAAATATAAAATAATCGGAAATGAAGCTTTAGTGTTGATAAGTTATGTCATTATTATAATTTCACCGGATAGATTGCTTTTAACCACATTATTAGTTAAAAGTTCAATCAGTTAAGAGATAAAGCGACATGTATCGATTACTCATAAAGTTATCGCCACCAGTTTATCGTATGAAATGATTTTGAGTTAACATTAAAACTTTCTGATCGCAGAGGATTTTTCTTGCTTGACGTTATATATGAATGCTTTTGAGTTCTAAGTGACTTCATTAAATTTCCTTTTTGATCATAGGGGTTTTGTTCTGAATAGCTGGTTTAATATTAGAATTATTTATTCAGTAACCAAAACTAACTGCACGCCGTTAAATAGATCTTTAGATATAAGTTCTTAAACAGTTCGTTTATTTTATGCGTCGTATTTACTTGTTTATGTTTTTAGTGGACTATGTTACAATGAATGATTCTCCTTTGATTCTAATATTGAGCAAAAACTTTTCTATGAAGGCCTAGTTCTCGGAAACGGTCCAGCATTTCCTGAAATCTCTTTTAGGATCAGGACCGTAACGACCCGTAGTCGCAACCGTTATTTCCTGTCACAGCTTTCCTATACTAAAATTGTTTAAAAGCATTCAGCCAAAACCCCCGTTGGTTTTTTCGCAATTTTGTTCACTAAATAAACATGACTACTAAAATTTAGTGTCGGCTCTAAAGAAATGTGTACAAAGTTATTGAAACGATTCGTTATAAGTAATAAACTGATACGTAAAGAAGTGTTACATTATAAATGTGGAAGCAAATATTCACTATTTACAATATAAATTAAATTCACCAGTATCCAATGTTTATAGACGTATTGATGGACGTTCCTGCAAAAGATTTCCTAAATGATGAGAAATATATATGTCTGCTTGGTTAAATACTGACGTCGCGTAGTACTAAGTAATTAAATGTTACGGCCTACCATTAATTAACTTCACGTTTTGTTGAAGAGGCAGTTTTATTTTATTGCTAAATAATGTATTACCAGTAATTATTTATTATCCTTTTCCCTGAGTATTTTTTCCTTTTACCTGATAAATTACCTGGACCCATTAAATATTTATTCTATGCTTTACTTTCGTGTAGTGTCGTAAATGAATATATATTTTTTAGATTTTTTCTCATGTTGAATTTGAAGGAACACGAAGTGTATTTTGGGGTACCGAAACGAATATTACAATTTGTAATGAGTTCCAATCCCGATCCTGCCCATTTCAAGTCACGAATTTGACCTAGACACAATTCGCAATTCTGGGCCATCCAGTTCGTTAAGCGAAGTAATTAGTGACTGCTGTTATACGGGACATGTGAGCTGGATCGAAAAGACCACGAGATCGTTTTCAACCTGCCAATCCTACCCGGTCTCAGAAAGAGAGAAACTGAAGGAAAGGAACAAATCAGTAGAGAAAAAAGAATCCATTTAGAAATAAATAGAATACTTGTAATTACGAATTGAATATTCTTCCCTCAACAGTTACTTTTCTATGCGACAACAACCAGACAATTTAATTCTATGTTTTGGAATGAAATGCAGCCCCAGTATATCTTGTATTTATAATATTTTTTCTGAACTGCAGAGATAGTTTTCCATTCAATGCTTTTTAATTTTTTTACGATTGCATCGGATTTCCCTGCCATTATATCAGAACTTTTTTTGTAGTTTTTTAGTA
Organism: Eucriotettix oculatus; assembly: GCA_034510155.1. Taxonomy (NCBI): domain Eukaryota; kingdom Metazoa; phylum Arthropoda; class Insecta; order Orthoptera; family Tetrigidae; genus Eucriotettix; species Eucriotettix oculatus. The sequence continues at coordinate 40,344,619 of CM067382.1, forward strand.
GTTTTCCTGTTTGGGTTTCTCGATTTTAATTGTTTTTACTCCTCATTTACAGTCTTTTTCCCCCCTTTATCTTTGGATAACCCGTTAAATATCAAAATTCAATATAATGAGGTTGAAGTTCAGTATTAAATGCTTTACTTTTTACTGTCTTTGTGATGGCTTTATTCAGGCTTTCGCCGTTGCTAAGCCGATAACTCTCGTCCCACTACTATACATAATAATGTCTGAACGCGTTCACAAGATAGGAATTGAATATATGGCTTCGCGACCAGAATCAAGAAGTGCGTCTGTCGGTTGCTGTAATCGGATTTTATCGAGGTACGGCGAAAAGAGGCAGGAACGAAATCAGGAACAGTCTGCTTCGATAATACAATAAACATGCAAGAGGAGATATGATTCAAATATATGTGAATATAAAAATTAGACGTTCCAGTTCTAGTTGACATAAAATAAAACTCCTTGTTACTCTAAACAAACTGTAGATCTGCATTTGTTTGCATTAGTTTATCGTATTTTATTAGTCAATTATGAATTCCAGTCGATACGATCATACATTTGTTCATGAAATGTTTTCTTTTCGAGTTTTACTGCTTTATTATACTTGTTCATTGAACGTGCTTTATACAAAAATATATTAAAAATTCTGGTATTAGACAAAACTTATTATGTCGGTGTCTTATTGTCATCATATGTCTATGTTGTGTGGCGATATCCAGCGATGCAACTCGGCGCCACCCGTCACATGGTACAGAGCCAAACAGGAAGAATGTTTTAGTATATGCTTATTTGCGGATCATTCTCATTTATTCAACTCAGATCATTCTGAGGAAGAAGTCACATCTCAATAGAAAACTTAACGGGAAAGTCGACAAAGTGGCCTTATTTAGAAGGGAATCGAAAATGCGAATTGAAGTACTGGGAACAATTTGAGTTTCTGAACCCACAAAGCTAGTTCACCAAGCGGCAAGGAGAATTGGTTATGAAAAATGAGTTCCGTATTTAAAAAATTCATGAAACAATATAGTTTAACATTCGTGTTCCCCAAAACATGTCTGTATATAATTTTTGAGTTCAGTCTCTTTATACAATACACTTTTATCATATTCTGACCTCCAAAATTAAGTTGCACCTCATGCTTAATGACAAGTTTAAGGTAAACAGAAGGGAGCCAGGTATTCATTCCTTTCTTCCCATAGTAGTTCTTAATTTCTCATTTTGAATAATAGCATATTTCTTTTGTAAAATACTGGAATTCGGCACATCTAACTTCATGATTTACCAGTGGTGATCCGAGAGAAACAGCCGTGTCGATTTGTTTACCGAGTCGTGACGCATCCAGTATCTCCAGCTCATTGACCTTTCCCGAAGTATTTTATATTCGAGAATATTTAAAGTCATAGGGCAAAATATTTTAAACCGTATCAATTTTCCCAGATACAAATGGCAACTTCATATGATTACGAATCAACGACAACTCAAGCTTCCAAAGGTATGACACCCCTAATTTTCGTGCTTTTTCAGCCATGTAACAGTCGTATTTAAAATTGCCTCTAACGTACAGACCATCGAACAGCTAATCGACGTTGATGGTGAGATGAAGTTTTGGAGATGCGAGACAACTGGTCGTCACACGAGGGCCGAAGTGTTCCTCCATTCAAATTGATTGAATTTTTTTCCGTGACAAGCAGAATCGCTTTACCTGCTCAAAACAAAATTTTCATATTCAATCTGATCTTCAAAACAAGTACCTTTCATAGCTAATATTTTGGTGATTTTTAAACTCCAAACAATGAATTGTCTTTTACCAGAGAAAGTTGAGACAATATGTGGGACACCCTACGCTTAAAAAGAGATAATATAACTAGGGTTGATATTCTCCAATCATGAAGTGTTTATTTTCTTGTATTCTGAAATTAAAACTGGTTTTGTACGAGTTTTTGTGGTAGATAATCGTCAGAGTAAATTATTTTGTGGTGCCCTGATAATGGTTATCACAATGCCACAATTTATTTCTGCGTATGCGCAAACGCATATATAAATACGTGTGAGTGTGTGTGTGTGTTGAGCTAGTTGTAAATGCGTAGAGGGATCGATGTAACCTGGGTGGTTTGAATAACTTAGCCAGCTTTCACAAACATGGGCAAGCTAATCTCTGCGATTTATTCACCGCTCTGCTGTTGATAGGACGGGCTGAAAAGGGATGTTACAGCATTTGTATGCCAAAATGGAAATATATCGGAAGGTGTATTGTGTGTGCATTGGCCTTTAAAATAGAAATCAAAATAACGAGGTGATTAAAATCCAGTGGAGTGTGAAATTATTTAGTTTCCACGAGAACTCTAAATTATAGTGATTATTTGTCAATTTTCCACTTGATCCAAATATATTGCTATCATTATATTTATGTGCGTGTATTTATTTCCTCTGTGAACATGACGCGAACAAATTCCTGTTGGCAGAAGAGAATACATTTTTGAGTTAGAATTTCACTTGGCGTCCTGATTTATTAAAGCTTTTTAGTGAAATTATTAGTTCGGTTCGAGTAAAATTTACGTGTTTACGCTTTACACACACAAAGACCTGAAGCAGCTTTAGTTTGTATAATGCAACATTTATCTGCTCCCTCAGATCATTTTGTTCAATGCCAGTGCTTATGAACATTTTATTAGGGAATGATAAATGCCGCAATTGTTTTTTAAAATTAAAATTACGCGATTTCTGCCATCCAAATACGAAGTTGACAAACGCTTCGAGAGTACATCAGCCGAGCATGCTACTCTGGGGGGTCTTGGCTTTGATTAATTGGGGGAGGATTTAAAATAAAATATACTTAACCTGAAGGTACCCATAAAGCTGTTCCCCAGAAAACGTGCGATTCCAGTTTTTCGCGACTTTTTTTTAAATACCCCCATTTTCCAAGCGTTTTGAACATATGAAAAACTATGTCCGTTACAGTCGTGGTTACCGTACACCACTATTATTCTTTATTACCGTTTGCCTTACGCGGTTGACCTTCTAAATGCAGAACACAAAATTGACTTGCTATGGTCTTACCGAAACGACACGCAATACCGACGATAAGACGGAACATCCCTTCTTCCACGCTGACTTTCAGTTGAAAATTACCGTACTTGTCACTGTGACCGACAATACAATATTTTATACAATAAAATATTTATAAATGACCAAGCGTTTTAAGATTTCTAAAAAGCATAAACTATTCCGGAATGCAGACTTTACCATCGATACCAATAAAGTTTGTCGTCTTATACGGTAAAAATATGGAATAAAAGTTGGGAAGTTTCAGATATACATTTCGTCATGCTCGAAATCCATTATTTCAGAAGTACTTAACAGTTTGTTCATGTTGGAGGAGCGACATTATTTTGGATTTGTTGAAACTTATTTAAACGGCTGTGACGTTGAGAAGTGTTAAGTATGTTCAAACAGCACCTGAATAATGTTTGAAATTACTGAAGGTAGGATGCATTGAAGAATGACAGCTGTCAACAGGAAAACTTTGCTTATTCCTAATATAGAAGGAAGTTTTACAGAAGACGCAAAACATAGCTAGAAAATGACTATGAAAATTTCTTCTGTCCAGTGATCTGTAGAATGTGTTTCTGACTCATTCGGTTAACTTTAAACAGTTCTTCTTGCTGTCTTAGAAGAATTCAGAGGTGTCCATTTTGCTTAAAGGATAATAAGAGTGGTGGAGAGGATTTAGTTGCTTGCGTGCACCTTGCTTCCGCCGCCACCCAAGTCGCTTATTTGGCCAGCGTCTTTGGCATTAATTACTACACGGAATTCGTCCGAAAAAAGAAACAACGTAATTTGGGAACGGAATCCTGATTGCCGATTGAATCGAAAGCACGAGCGGAAATGACCTGAAGTCACAGACCACCAGAGTTCGTATTTGTTGTTACGGGTATTTCTCCCCGTCCCGGTATTTTGGAGCTATGAAATTAGTTGTGTAACTAGATTCCCAGAGAGTCGCTTCGCAAACAGGATTCCGCCCCCGTCCGATGCTACCGTAATGTGGTTAAGGGCAGGGAAATGGGGTGGCTGAGCTAGAACATTACTTCGTGTTGAATCTCTGAGGAGTTCGAACACACCAAATCGTTTCTGGAACATAACCGTAGAATTACTTCGCTTTTTGTCCTAACATTGATGTCATATGTACATTACTATTCACATTCTTTCTAGCTATAGTACCTATATTATTTTATATGATTGAAGAAATTTATAAATTTTAACACTCTACCTGTTTATTACCATAGAAATGAAAATTAAATTCAGTTGCTTGTTTTTACAAAAAAATAGTATTATTTTCATTCATCGGAAACTCATTTTTACTATTAGATTTAAAAATGAAAATATTTGTTAATGCAAAATGCTTATCGGGTCCTATCATCGCAATTTTTTAAAGCTGATATGCAGTAATGTGAAATTGCTTTAGAAGGAGCCGACTCTTGCATCAGCACTTGTTATTTATTGATGAAATGAAGCAAGCAGAATGTTTTGCTATTCCTTGCTTGTTGAATCCTATAAACGCAATAGGAATGTGTGGCTTTGAAAACAAATTTGAATTTCGATTTATATCCATTAGAACAACGGGAGACTCGCCGCACGAAAAATCCTGGTTAATTGTGTTATTCAATCAATCGGTCGCTTTATCAACTTTTCTATTTTTTGATGATGAACTTCTTCAGGATGTAGAGCGTATTTTACCACATACAACAGTGTTATAATTTAAACGTCATTTTATTAAAAATAAAACGGTTTTTGAAAACAGGTCTTAAAATTATTTCATTTAAATATTTTAATATCGGACATTAATTGATTTAATATTTATATTACAATTTAGACTCAATTGTTATTTCTTATTTTTTATTATCAGAATTTAGTTGCCTGTTAAGACATCATCTGGTAAGATAATATAGTGAAATTGTGTCTAAAGTAAGATTAATCAAATGGTTTCGTTCTGGAAGGATTACTTGTTCGAAAAAAATTACTCGTTGCGATTCTCGAATTGATTAAGTTAATTGGAAATAAAGGAAAATGTTTAAACTGCACTAGTTTAATGACTATTGCACATACTGTTTGTAAATAAATATTCCGCGAATTTCAAGGGCACGAAGTATGCGCCAAACTAGTTGATGGATGATGGATGACCAGATTAACAATGTGCCGATCTGTAATTAAGTAGATAGTTTAAATTAATTGCTGCTGCGGAGGATTTTTTTGATACTTGCTGCATGTGGGCCAGCTTAACAGGTTGTTAATTACTGGTTATTGTTGCACGCACCGAGGCGGTTCATGACGTCACCTCAGCCCTAATTATTACGTAGTGAGCGTCGACTTCATTAGCAAGGAGGCGTCCTCAATTATCCCCGAGGCGGATAGCGAAATTACCGCCGGGTAATAACAGTACCAAGGCGATGGGCGAGGGCTGGTAAATACGACCGCAACAATGTGACGTTCCGATTGTTGCACGCGTGACACGCGTTGAATAATTATGACGATGTATTTGTATTGCAGTTGATATGAAAGAAATGGATAATCGTGAACAACAAATGACATTGTTACCGTCTGTCATAGAAAAAGTAAAGCCTATACAAAAGCCTCTCCTTCTGAATTCCCCCCCGCAATGTTTAGATCAATACTATATTAAGAAAAAAGTTGATAAAGTAGTCAATAAACATACAAAATTAAGTGATAATTTAAACACAACTACTGATTACAGTTTTTATTTAATGGCACATCGGCATTACCTCAACCTTACTCAAGTTAGACTTAGAACGTTATCAGTTGCGGATGTTTGTACCTAAGGCAGCGTAAAAACATAACATTCCCATGAAATGACGGCATACACAATGCTCTAAACATGACGCTGGAGGCATTGGGATCTGGATGATCAGTCAACAGGAGTTCGAGAGCGGAGAGGTGTAGGGTTTAGTAATTTATAAGCGACTTCCAAATAATTATTAATTCGATGACGTATTGAACCTTCATATTCCTCTTTAGGGATGAGCATTTTTTGTGAGAGGTTACTGGAACGTGAGAAAAGAAATCCCTAATAAATATTAAGTACCATTCCTGGCCGTAAGGCGTTGGTTGGCGCGAGGTGCAATAAATAACTGAGAAAGGGACCTGACCTGCGGCGAAGCAAGGCCCTTTTTAAAATTCACGACCTGCTCTAGCTGCTTCTACTACGCCACACAATTTAGACATAAAGGGGGAAGAAACTCGTTTTTGGAGAGGCTGACTTGTAACGAAACAATAACGTAAATCTGTGGAAAATATTTGGATTTAAAAAGCCATTCGGGTTATTTCCTGAATTACAGAAATAAATATGACGATTGTGGTATTATATCCGTAATTTGAGGGAGTTCATAAACTGTCACCTCTAAAATTTTCTTGCCTTTAGATGTTTTTGTAGGAAAATGTTCATATTTTAGAGCCAGATTCTTCAATGTAGAAAGAAACGAAGCATGGGACATTTTTCTAAAAAGTTATTTAATTAACAGTGCTGGCCATAGCAAGTAGGTTTTTAATTTTAAACAACTTAAGAGGTCCCGAAAGTTGGGACGAAACGTCTTGTATTTGATTTTTATTTAAATTTCTATTTCTGACTTTAATAACGAAACATGATCAACAAGATTCAAAAGAAAATAATACACCGATGTTAATAAATTAAAGTTTTCAATATATTTGTGATCGCTCCATGTGTGAAGAAACCAGTTAAAACTTATTATATGTATATTAAACACCGAAATTTGTTTGAATTTTCTTATAATGTTTACAGAAACATACTTAAACAGCTTACATAGTATTATTTCATCATTTTATATTTTAGTAAGAGTTACGTCTTGTTAAATAAACTTAATTTTTTATTCATAATTTATCATGCGGGTTGTTAATATATTTTTGTTAAAAATACTTTGCGTGAATTTTCGTTTGCTTCAAGTGTAATATTCTTTGAGATAAGGGTATGATTATTTTGTTAAAAAGGCTAACGAAACCAAGTTACTATATTTACACGTCAGTAACATACGTCTACAACTCATAACTTGTCCAATTTGCCTTGCCTTCTCATTAATTTACAGTTACACTCCACCCCAATTGCCCCATGAATTAATGTCGAAGGCCCCACGCTTTACGTCACGTCATCCGCGGCCTAACCAAACCTCTTGGCGGCTGTTTACTACGCCGGCATACGATACGCTAATTTTCTTAATGCTTTTATTGTTCCAAATTCTCTTTGAGTTGTGTACCATTTTAGAAATGCAACCATTTTTGTGATGAGAAGATAACAGGGATTATAAGTAATTTTTTGAGTGTTGGCGATTAAAAACTTTTTTCTGACGTGCGTTACGTAGAGAGCTACGCTTACTTCTCTTCGACAGTCTGCCCGCGCAGACTAAACTGTGTAGTTTGGCATGTATTGTTTAACTTCACAATGGACTGGGTCGTCGCTTCCGCCTTCCGTGACTCCGATTGTTGGCTCTTTTGTTTTGGGGAGAAGAAGATTTGTACGGAACTCCATGTTGCAAGGCTGTTGTCCCTAGTTGAAGCACGTGGACTTTTTAACGTGGAAATATACAAGTAAATAGTCACGTTCGCACACAAACCAATACCATTCGTGCTTAAATGAGCGAATCGTGAGCATCCCGAATCTTTACCCATGGAGATTGACACGGTCGATCGTGCGTAGACGAGACTTCATTATTCTTTTGTCCCTCATGGACACTACAAACTTTTTGTTTGGGCCACAGCTGCAACAGGTTAACTTAAAATCGGTAGTATCAGAGTAGATAAGAATCATGAGACTAATTTAATATGAGTATCAATCAGGCTTCTATAGATATACTCTTTTATATTTGGGAGTGGATTGCGCTTTACCGGTTATTAAAGTATTTGTAATTTCTTGTCTCAAAGAGATCTGTTGAATTCATTAATCGTAAGTCATTGCGGATTCCATCACTTCCCTTTGTATTTGTTTTATTGTGCTCAAATCTAAATTACACATACTTTTCAGACGTTTGAGGTTAGTTTCATTTTTCTAATTTCGAGGTTGTGTTAATTTGTATTTTAAAAATAGGAATCGAACACGCCTTATTTTAACTAAATGCTACTTAAATATTTCGTCGAAATAGCGTGATACTCTTGAAGAATTTTTTCGACATAAGACAAATTGTGTTTTTCGTATAATCGTGACTATACATCGACGAAACATCGTCCTCATCTGATTTTTAAGCTCATAAAAATTATAACCATGATGTCTGTTCCTTTTTCTTGTTAGACTACTCGTGAAGTATGCTTTGGCGATATATCTAAATTCTAAATCAAGTAACTCACTGAATATTAAGCATAGCTAGCGTGTTCTTCTGTTACCTTCCACTTCTGTTGAGAAGTGTGCGGTGTTATGGCGATCGCGTTTCTTGTTACAGAAATGCTTTGTAAACGCTCACGTTGACTCAATGAGATCGTACTTTGAAGGTGATAATCAGTAATTCTTCATATCAAGCGTAATCAAGTTACTGCATTTTGTCGCTATTTTTCTTCTGGCAATCTACACATCTATAAACCTTTGTCATTGCGTGAGTATGTATGTCACAGCTACAGGCTACTGGTCCGAATTTGGCACACGTGTTCCTCCGGGTCCGAAACTGTACACGATCTTTATTTTTTGAATATACTGAAGTTATATATGTGAAAAATATGTTACGTAAAATTTTCGTGTCCCATACACGCATCGAGATACGGGTTGCTTATTTTCTTGACCTATAACACTATATACTTTTCTAATTATAAACATTTCGCACCGTAATTAACCTATCATTGGCAGAGAGCTAACTCCTTGAGAATAATTAACTTCTTTGGATCGTTGACACTATGTATACGTAAATTAGTTTTATTTTTTGCGTCAGCTAAATTTTAATATCTACTAATTCCTTATTTGTAAAAGTATTTGATAGACAGTCATCACAAGTAAAAGTATTAAATTAAATAAACTTTAATAACAAAAATACTATATATATGAGGAAAAAGAGAAAAAGTCAACAAACCTCTGTTTTTTTAATATTTTGAAGTTCTTTTCTCGTCGGTTTTCCGCCTCTAGCAAAGTCCGTACAATTTGAAGAAACAAGTAAGGGCTTATTATCTTTGTCTCACCGATCCCTATAAGTAGATATCTTTATTTTCAAGCTACAACAAAATAAAAAGTTCAATTTTGGAGCACGTCCAACTTGTTCGATAACTGAGGATTTAGTAAAATTTGAAGACACAGCCGATTGGAGCTTAGATTCTTTACATTTTAGTCATATGACCATTTCTTCTCAGACCACTGGAGATGGGTCAAAATGACGCCTCTCAGTAAAATCGTATAATTTTAACCATTTTTCGCCATTTACACAACCTAGGATTGGATTTACAAACAGAAATAGATTTTAGTGTACTTTATTGTTTACGTGAACCCGAGCAACGCCGGGTACTTCAGCTTGTGCATGTCTATTCTTCACTCTAGAGAAAATAATTTGCCCCTTCTACTACACATCTCCTATCTCTGGAGGACGTTTAAGACCAGAGCAAAAGCCTTGTATTAAAGGCTGATCCAAAGTTAAACTTGCTCTCGGATGAGGCCGGTGGGAGTGCCGCCGCCCATGGCTACTGTTGCCCTCGTGTGGGCGGCTAAACTCGTCTTCAGACCTTCCTTGCACACTGGCCGTGGAATAATTGGCCCAGAGACCTGCTTGCCACAGGAAATACCACAACGGTTACTCACGGGCTAAATCGACAGCGAAAATCTGTCGTGTAATCTGGGTCGCCATGTGCAACTCACTCACCTGGATTGCTCCCAGGATCAATGCTCGCTCTCGCACTCATCCCGGTCAAATGTCGGATTAGCAATTAACAAGCGACATATTACAAACCTTGACTCAAGTTTTTCGAGGCCCTTTACCTGCCTAATTCTATTTCAAAGTCTCTCATCCACTTTATGTTTGAGTTTCTAGTGCATTATTTATTTCTCTCTGTTATTCTGTTATGGTTTTAGAAAAAATTCGCATTTCACTGCTAACTTGGCGTTCTTTAGCTTTAAATGACCATTACATTTAATCACCGTACCGACGGAAAGATAAAAAACGTGTTTTTGATGAAATTGTTAATGCTCAATTGAGAATAAATTAAACGAGTTTCGTGTGTGTTTTTAGAAACGATGACAATCGTACAGGAGCGCTGGACGTTTGACACGTACACTTTCCCAGACAATTTCCTGTGTTTCTCCTTTGACTTCCTGCCATGTAATGACCAGTTACCGTCACAGGTCCCTAAGGATGATCACTGTCCGCTATTGTCCTCGTGTTATGAGCCATGGGAAGTCGCTCAGCCCGCCGACGTGGGAACGGCGCTCACTTTTGCATTCCTTTCTTTCCCATTTCACGACGATTTATTTTTTTTCCCCATAATCCCAATTTATAATTTAGCGGTTCCTCCCCTTCTCATTTATTTTTAATATTAATATTCTAACAACGTACTAGACGCAAAATGTTTTCTTGAGTCATGAATATTTCCCTTCATTAATATGGCAGAATCACCGCCCTAGAAGGAAAATGTAGTATAAGTTTAAGGAAAACTTTATCGTGCCAGTTTTGGTCTAATAATTCCGGTAGATTCAATATTTCTTGAAAATACTGTCAAGCTGGAAATGTTTCATTATTCCTTTTAGCTATATAATAGCTCGAAGTCTGTAATTTATTTACTCCTATCTAAATAGATGGTCTTGTATTATAAAATAATACTATTTGTTATAAATAAAGTAAAATGAATGGCCAAAAATCAGAAATAGAAGAATTTTAATTTAAATCAAGACGTTTCGTCTCCAACTATTGCGACCTCTTCTGTTCATTCTACAAACAAGTTTAATTTAATTACGTATACATAGATGAATATAAATAAACTTTGTTTGACCTATTTTATTTATAGTATTAAGTAATAATAATAATGTATTTTTATATTATTAGTACGAAAATTTCGTCGTCCTTTAGGACCGCTTTGTATTGATACCAAATTTTATAAATGAATAAATTATTTGTCTCTAATTTATAGTTAAAAATCTGAAGAAGTACCAAAAGAGGTCGAAACGTAATTATTTAAAAAATACTATACTGTTCTGTTTATTTTTTTTACTTGTAGATTTCATTTTTCATTATTTTAATTTTCGTCCAGATATGTCATATGTCAATTGTTTACTGGTTTCCTATAACGTTTCATAAATAATCTGCTTTTCTTTAATTTTTATAATATAAAATGACAACAGTGTTTCCTTTTCCTTCGTTTTTATTGAGTTTAAAACACTGAATGGAATCTGGCAGTCATTTTTTCTCCATTATTTCATCACTGACGTCTCTCACAATATTTCTTCGTTCTCGTACTATCAATGAAATGATTTTTGCTTTTTTTAAATTCATGCAGTGGGTTACGGAATTTGTTGTGACACACGCGTTTTCAGTCGTCTTAAAAAACTCAATTAGAGAGATATTTGTTTTTACAATACATGAAATGTTTTGAAGCATATATATATATATGTATATATATATATATATTTCACATTTACATCCTGATATCATCAGACCAAATATCAAACACCCACCAAATATACAAATGATATATTTCCGTTTCTACCTCAATTTAGGTTTTTATAAAGTACTTTAACAGTTAAAATTATATTATTTCGAAAGAGCAATTAAAACTAATTAATTTAATTCCGTCCCAAACCAATACGTTTTAATTGTTCAATTATTTGATAAAGACCTTAATTAAAGCCGAAACATAATTATATCGGTTTTGCATATTAAATTGTGTGTGTGTGAAAGAGATAGAGTTGACGAAAATATTCTGGCAGGTCAATGTAAAATTTGATCGAAAATTAAACACATCATATGCATAGATAATTGCGATTTACAATTACACATCTTCAGTGTCACGAATTTACTGATTGCGCAGTAGTCGTTAATAAGAAAATTGTTTCCTGGCTGAAAATTATGAGGTGCCCATATCTTTCCTGAGAGAGAGGTGTGCAAGTCTTATATAAAAGGATGTACCTTATCTCAGAGTACTAGTTTTGCATTTCACCTCACGCATTTCCTTTCTTTGACATGGAGGAGCTACTGCGGCTTTCTGAGGGGGAGCGTGTATGTTATCTCTGACTATCAGCAACTTTACGACCACAACACTGCTTTTATAGATACTTTGGTGATCAACTGAAGAGTCCTGGTATACATGTATATATCGTTCATGATTACCAACCCCTGAAGAAGTAGAATATTATTATTTTAATAAACGTCTAACAAATTTCTTTAAGTGTAAGTACTGCATATACCGGTAAATTTGTTTTCCCTTAATGTATTTTCATCATACCTAAAATTTTATTGATTGTTTATTATTTTTAATTATTTTACCGTAACTGGACACTGAAAAATTCTAGCATTTACCTAGATATTTTTGAATATAAAATTGAATCTTCTCCTTCTTTCAAGTTAATGGAATCAGCTGATTTCGTGGTTGCGTTTTTTTTAAATTGCGAACTGCATGTTTAAATTCTATCTTTCCGGAGCCTCGGTCGTGCTTAATAATAAATGTTGCTAGCCCTTCGTCCAACCCCTTTCTCCTTCTTATCCACATTCTTTTACTGCTGGGAGTTTTCGTGTGTCGTTGCTATTTAATCTCTGGCACGTTTTATTTTGTGAGGTCAGGCGAGACTGTTAACACCTGCGTAAAAAAAAGTGTGCATCAGAGCGAAACGTTTTTTTTTGGAAAGTGGAAATAATTACATTCCGCCATCGTAGCACTTACTGTGCGTACCTTAATGATTTATAATCCTATACACTAACATTTATTTAGCGAAAATTTCAATTAAAATTCTTAAATGGTGTCATTTGGTATGAGACTCCTGTTGAAACTGAGAGAATGTGTAACCATGAAGGCCAAGTATTTAAATTCATATTCATCCTTTAAAAGTTAACTAACTTTTAACATAATTTGAATAGAAATTAAATATTTGTACATTGAGGAAGCATACTGAAGTTTAGCTATTTAATTTCTCGTGTTGGTCAATCAATACATTTTCCATTCCTTCTGCTAAAGACATTTAATATACATCAGCAGATCATTTCATTCTACTAGAGTATAATATAATAGGTTAAATAAAATGATTTATTTAATGATTGGAAATTTGTATAGTATAAATCAGATAGCCGGTGAAAGTAACTATTGTAAATATTAATTCCGCATTGCGGACTTTACGCCATTATAACATCAATACGTCTTCAGATTCAGTTTCTTTAATTTCTCAAATAAATCAGGGAATGTCGTAAAAAGTGACCATTTTAGCTTTTAAGATGTTTTTATCAAAATGTTTGATACAAATTGCGATTAATTTGTAACTAATCTGTTTATTTTATATCCGTTTGGGTAAGTTCACTGTGTTGCCGTCTTATCGTTAGTAAAATGTTAATATAAGTCATTTCAAGGTTTAAATATTATTCTTCCAAAAAAAAGCAGTACGGCTAGAAATGGTCAGATGTGGGGATTAAATCATTTTCCTTCCCTCAAGATTTCCACAGCTAATTGATATAATTGAGCAAGAGATCCTGGAATTATAAAATGCCGCGAAAATAAACCAACTATTTCTGTAGATCCTAAAAATATGATACAGACATAAATGTCAGTATTATCATATTAATAATTATAAACGTTTATGAAATTACGTAAAATTGGAGCAAGTAACCGATATTGATTTGGAAACGTTTCATCAGTTCGCAACGATGAAAAACGCAATAGAAACTAAAATCTGTATTTAGAAGAAATGACTCTTGAATAAATTTTTATTAATTCAGACTGAATTCAGTCTTACTGAAATGTAAAATTAATAATTATACTAAAATAAAGAAACGTCTGTATTATATGAAACTACAAACTAGCCAGACAGAATTAAGTGATGAAATAAGAACCAAACGTATCCGCAATTCTTTTGACTGATTTTGTAAAAATTTCTTTAAGACAATGTGAAACGTTAAAAGAGCTTGAATTTTATCACTTCCTTTTTCAGCACGTGCAGGTAAAACTTGTTCATCGTATTATTATTTATTACATAGGATTTCACGAAAAAGAAAACCATTTTGAAGACAATATAAAGAAGTGTCGTTCTTCCATTTAAACCTATTCAGGTGCAGTAATAAGCTATTATAAATAAAAACTGCAAAGAAAACAAAATTTTACAAGCAAGAGATATGTAATACACTTACATGAAATATTAATATATGCTAATATACGATGTCATCTTTGTAAAATCTGGTTGTTTGTAGTTTTAGAACTATTTAAATTTTCAATTCAAACTTAAGAGGTTCAATCAAGGGAACGACACGTTTATGTGTACAAAATGTTTCTCATTTAATTTAGTTTTATTTATGACAAATTAGGCTTTTGTACATATTTATTTTCAATTAAGTCAAATTAATATAGTAATTAGGAATCATTTTCCTTTTCTCTAATTTTCCCCGGAACTTTTACAAAAATTGTTTTGTAGGCTTCGAAGAACTGAAACTTTGCACACTTTTATAATTTGTTTTATTCCAGGAATAGTTTTTAACTTAAAATCCATTAAGTGAAAATTATCATAATTTCATTGTGGGCTGAGCGAGGTTTTATTTTAGTCGATACAGTTCGTCATTTGCCAAGCCTCGGGGCTATTTTTTTTATTTACATTTTAATACGGAAGATGTAATTTATGGAGATTGCGGTCTCCGGTGTGGAATTGGTTATTTCCAGGCGTCTCAGTGTTGTGGGTTGCGTCTCTGTCTCTTCCCATGGTGACGCCCATGCAGATAGGGTTGACAGAAACGGAGATGACGCCTGTCTGTTTGTCGTTTCCAATCATTTCCTTCCCAGTTGGCATTCAGAACATTGGCGTATCCACTTGTTTCATATCGAATAGACAACATACAAAATACACATGTTGGTAGCCTTTTTATCGCTAGAGTATGTTCTAGATTTATTTAAATCATTTATGCTGTACTGATTGAAATCTGTGGATAATAGTGGCGTGTTTATGATTTTTATTGGAACGCCTCCATCCTTTATGTAGTTTCATCGTGTTTGTATTTGTGATTCGATTTATCCACGTTGATCCCGAGGATTTCTCGTTCTTCTGGTTGACTTTGTAGGCGATGTTTCTTACTGTTCGAGGCAAAAGGAAGAGAGAGAAAGTAAAACGAAAAGGAAGATATCCCCTCTAGGTGATAAAAACTTTTGCCACATCAGTCTTCGTTTACCGCCGCGACTGCGGACTCTAGCCGTTGTCAGATCCAACGAAGTTTTCGAATAAGAACTCTTGATAAGTCTCGGGATTTTAGGCGTTTCTGGAAAATGGTATTGTCTGCCAGAAAGTACAAAGTCTTGAAAGTGGGACAAAACGGTTTTCTATCTTCTCACCTGCGCAAACACATTATTATGAATGAAAACATCAGAATGTAATTAAATTTGTGATAAAGTACCACTAAAGCTGTTACTATAAGTTCTTTCATTATTTTACAACAATATTTAAGTGGTACGTAAGAAATACATTAAATTTATTATAATATAGAGAAATGTCAGACGTTTAAGAAATAATCTAGGTGTAACGTTTTTAATGGGGATTCTTTTTATTCTTTGAATTAATAGAGCAAGGCAAGTTTAAAAATTTATAATATATTTAACAAAAACACAAATAAAGAAATTTAGCTTCCTCCTCTTTAAGAAAATATGCAGTTTAGAATAGATTATTTTCTAAACGGATGGTGGGCTCACATATCTGGTATTTATTATTTCTAACACTAATTGTTGGTGGTGATGACTACTGTCGCTGACTGCTTTGGCTGATTTATAGCTCATTTGTATGTTACTATCGACGAAGCCGGAACTTGTAGGTAGATCATTACCGGAACCTTTGGAGTCATTGAAGCGACAAAGCTTATAGAAGTGGATGGCCGCCTTTCAAATCTGGCTGAACACCTAATCTCTGCTACCACCAGGCGTTTCCGTCATCTCAACAACTTAACTAACTTTAATCTCTTTCATTACTTCTACTTTCTAATTCCTTCGACAACTACCCTGGCTGAAATATTATCAACCGCTCCAACTACTGACCTCCCTGTCTGAATTTTTCATCAAAACTTAACCATTACTTAACAACAACTCCTCCTAAACAACTACTTGATAATAACTCAACGACCACTCAATAACCTCTACCGTCCTCAATCTTTTTCCACGAGCTTCGAAACCTCTGATCTTCCCCTCTTCTTGCGAATTACTTCAGCCAATAGGGGATCACACGTCTCTCTCAAAGTCGCGAAAAACTCACGCACCAGGCTATTCCTCTTTCTGTGGAAAAATTCCAGACGTGTCAAAATGTTGAGACCGTAAATTACCCACCCGACATATTTATGGTACTGCTGGGTCAGCTGCGGTGACTTTTAATCGCTCAAAAGGCCATTCAATAGCTGTTGTGATGCCAGAAGTTCTTATATCTGTATGAGGCAGAACATTTACGTTATTTTATTTTGATGCAGTATGAGTATATTTGGCAACGACCACAGCCTGTACTTAATAAAATTGATATATAACAATAGTGCTTTTCAAATGGGAGCCGATTTGAACGTATGACTTTAATTTTGCCAACCAATCATATGCGACGTTGTCACCTTTGAGAGTTTTACTGGAATCCAATAGTGTAAATGAACGATGAATTTTGAGAAGACTATGGGAAAGACGTAGTAGGACAATGACAAGAAATGAGTACAGTAAAAAAAGGGGTTGTAATGGCGCCTAAAATTCGTTTTTGTGTTAAAAAGAGGAAGCTGTACTGCGCCGAATTACTGTTTGTTGCCTCGACCACGAACGGAAGTTCCTGTTTCTCTAGATACGAAGAGGAGGGGAAACGGGGACAACTTATCTGAAAGGAGACACTTTTAACGACTCGTGTTAACTAGGTTAAAAAGGAAATAATAACTCGGAAACAAAGGGAAGAAAGAAAGAGAGTGGGAGATATAAAAAGTATACAAAGTTTTCTATTGTTGTGGTACTTTTCTTTCATGTCTACGACAATGGAATATAATATAGTTAAAGAAAATGTTAAAATTACGTTGAATACTTTAAAGTTATCGTTAAATTATCGTATTATTTCTGGTCCTAAACATTTACAGATTTATCGTGATTGATATCCTTCATCGTGATGGTGCCTTGGAAAGAGAATTTCAATAATGCACTCAAGTGTGCAGTTCGTTTATGCGTATAGTGTTGAGTTCAGCTATACTCGTTTATCTCATGGTGGATGGTCTCCTAATCGAATAAATTCAAAAAATATTTTTGTTGAACCAAGCTGGCGGAGTGCGCTTAATGGTGGAATAAAGAATTAAATCGGTGGTTTCAAACAAGTTGAGGTACATAATTAGCGCCTGAATGTAATGTTATGTTTGTTCTGTCTAAGATTAAAAAGGGATGACCTGACAGTTGTACTAATGCACTTTTAATGGATAATAGAAGGTTTATTTTGACAAACCTTGGTTGTTACTGAATTATCAAAATATTTCTTATCGTATTTGTAATGATTCACACGCGGAGAGTACTAAATTTTATTATGTATTCAGTTTGGTACAAAGTGACCCAATTTTTTCGACATTAGGAGTCAATATAGCATGCTTTTGACTGAGGGTGTCGTGTGTATACTTGAATTGGTTTAATTTATTTACTGTTTATCGTTCTGCTCTGCAGGCTATAATGTAGGATGTATCATATTAATAATATTTAAATTTCGATGGTACCACGAATTATCAATATTTGTTGTCATCAATATTTACAAGTGAGAAGTAGCGAATACATAATGTCCAATTTAAGGAACATCTGTTATAAAACTTTAAATATTAAAATATCAAGGTGAGAATAAACAGTAGGACAAATATTTACAAAATGTTATAGGGAAGAAAGATCTTTTCAGGTAGAAAAAGAGACTACAGCACTGACATGAGTCGGTCACAATCTAACGAGATACGTGGGTAACTTCACAAGCACTAGATTGGAACCCAGCTGGAAACAGAAGTGGGAGTGTAGAAAGGCGGACATCAAAGGAAGAGAAACACTAAACGAATAAAAAATAAAAAAAACATCATTAGAAGCGTAGAGGGAGGCGAGGGCATATAAAAAAGAGGAAAAAAAGTCTTGTCGAGGCGCTATGTGTTGTTGGGAACTGCACGGTTTAAAAAGAGAAGAAAGGTATGGATGTTGCGATTCAACACACAACACACAAAGGAAGTATTTAGAATAGAGATGAAAAGTGTCTGCATCAAAGAACTGTTCTACGGCCTTTGCGGTAGAGATGGAGTCGAGGGTATTGACAGATATGAATTAGTACTAGGTGCTGCAAAACAGTAAGAATGGTTTATTAACTGTTTAAGGTGGGAAATTATAGGCACGTGATAATTGTAGGTTATGAAGTGCACTCGGGAGTTTCGTGTAAACCAAGGATGAATACAGGACAAAAAAACCAAACAGTAGAAACTTATCGTTATAAATCAAAGTTTGGTTTCATTTATATATACAGTTAAAAAGCATTTGAAGACTTTTGAAAAATCTTAAATTATAATAGGTTTTAAAAATTCCGTGAATAAATGTATGACACACACTAAGAATCTGAAACCATCAGACAGGAAAAAGCACATTATAGAAAGTGAATTTTCAATAGTTTATGGGAATGAAAATTAGACAGGACCGAGGGAAAAAAATTGCAGATTATTTATTTCACGAGGTAATAAGCGCTGCTGATACACGTCGTCAAAATAAATTTACAGTAAATAAAATGACAATAAATAAATAATATTGTATAAAATTATTTCATAAATTGGATTCTAGACATTTTTTCAATTTATAAAGAAAAATGCTAATCGAAGATAAATTTGAAAAAGTACATTGCATATATAAAGAATAATAATATTGACATGACCTGAAAATAAAAACTGTGGAATTATATCTGAAAAATAGAAGTTAACTATTCTAATAACACTTTAATTTATTGTTAAGCATTATGAATCTATCACTTCACTACTCTAACCTATATTCACTAGAGAGACTTTTAGATTGTCTGAATTTTATTTTCGTTAGAGGGCTTGTTCCAAGCAAGCAGGTCATTTTTTTCCTAGTCATTTGTTGTCCTGTTAAGGAATAATATTTCTAAACTACAAAGAGAGGTATCTTACAGATAATAGCAGTTTATTTCTAAAAAATACGTACATGAGTGAACACGTAATTTAAATCTTTATAAAGACGAAATTGGCTATAATTTGACGGATTAGAAATAATTATAAATAATGTAGTAGATAAATGACTTCTCACACACAAAATAATCAAAAATAATGTAGGAAATTTTAATTTTACGCTCTTTTAGTAAGAAAATTAATTGCACTCTTGAATTTACTCGAAAAATAAGGAAAAGACGTTACCTCGTTACCAATTTGGTTTTTATTGCATCGACAGTTGTGAATTGGTGGTTTTTTACTTTCCAATTTCTTAGCTGCATCTCATTATTAAATCCGACAACGTGACGCTATTCCGATCTAAGTCGCCGCTCTCTCTTTTAATTTCCCGCGGTCTCGCCGATAATTATAGCCGAGTCCGCAATTCCTTAATTGGACCGGCGGATTAAGGAGATTCTTTTGGCAAGTTGCAAGCAGTGAGTGTTCGCTGTCCCAGATAGCGACCGCTGCGCCGTCGCATTGATTGCCGCTGCTAGTCCTGGAAGCAGCCCAATAAAAAGGCCAGAAAGAGGACAACTGGGAAGAAAAATAAGAACGAGGGAAAGAGGAAAGCGAGAAGGGGTCAGCTGGCTATGATTCAAAGGACAGCCCCCTCTTAGGTTGGCTGGCACACTCTGTTCCGTAGGGTAGGTCAACCTGGAGCTTCGACAACACAAATATTTCTCAAGCACACTAAGACAAAAAATTAAATCTTGAAGTATACACCCATTGAAGGACGCAAAACATGTTTCTATCGTACTGCTAACAAATGTATAATTATTGACGCTGTTAACACTGCAGAACAGATATTTCTTTGGTCTTGGCATAGAAAAAATAATTTAGATTATCCTTTTCCCTGGATGTAGCGATTAGATTTTTAAAGTATTTATTTCTGGTTTCACAGATGATTTTTGTGTCATTGATCTTTTGTCAGACACAAAAGCAAATCATGATAGTTTTCACAGCATATTCATTGGTGTCTTAGTGTCATGCCTTTAACTTTTACGTCCTTCGACGTAGCGCGACGCAACTCTCAGCTCCAACCAACGTCAGCACAGCAGTCCACAGTCCAACAGAAGGTACGCCTCCTAAGCAGAATTGCCTATGACTCTCCTTTCTATTTCGTTGTCAAGGTAGAAATGCTCGCGGTCCATCCAAGATTACTAGTGTTATTCAGTTAAAGTGCAAAATTTATATAATTGAGCTTCACCGAAATCTGAGAATAATACCAATTACTTTTTGCTGGCGTAACTGCCTCCTCTGTATTTGCGATATCCTACACGAACACAAAACAAGGCTTGATCCTCCTGGAGACTCATATCAACAAGGATCTCAAAGAAACATACTCCAATAATACTCCTTCTACAAAAAAAAAGAATTATTGTTGGGTAGACTATTATCCCCTATAGGAAGGAACTTCAAGAAAAAAATTATTTGTCACCCACAGAAATAGGATTTGGGTTCTGGGTTTTACATATGACTATTTGGACAATTTTCCTTATGTCATGTTTGTCACCCTCGTGTCTTGCCAGTCATTGTCTCTTAAACAAGATAAAATCGGGAATTTCAGTTACAAATTAGTTATAAATTACAGAAAGAAATTGGCAAAGTATTTAACCAAATATTCACGTGTTTACTTATATGCCTACGAAGTTAATAATTTTTGTATATTGATTTTCATTAACTAAATTACTGTCGTCGTCAGAATAGTAGAGGCCTGAGTTTGAAGCTTCACTGTGCCGATTCAAATTGACCTACATTATTGTAAAAGGTCTCATTTTACGCAGAATTTAATGCCATTTTATGATATGTAATTTAAAAAAATTAAAATCGTTTTATGCGTGCGTTTTGGTGAAAAAAAAACGAAAAAGTCAGGGATTTTTGACTTTCTTTCATATAGCTCAACATTGACAACTCATAGATTTTAAATTATATCTTCTTAACCTGTAGCAAAAGACAGTTAAACCCTTTTGAAATCCATCCGCAAAGCTAAAATCATCTGTGTTTGTTCCTTTTTTAAAAATTAATTAATTAGTGGACCTCTACTAACTCTTGGATAGCTCATCACAGAAGAGTGGAACAAAGCTTTTTTTGTAGCGGTTGAAAGTAATAAATATAAAATATAAGCTTCATTGAAAAAACAACGCAAAATAAAATTGTATGCTTTTTTAAAATTTAGCCTCTCGTCTCAATAAACCTTTTCATACGAAATTTTTGCTTTGCTACATTAATGGAGCTTATATTTTATATTTATTACTTTCAACCACTAGAAGAAAAGCTTTGTCCCACTCTTCTGCGATGCGCTATTCAAGATTTAGTAGAGGTCCACTAATTAATTAATTTTTAAAAAAGGAAAAACACAGATGATTTAAAGTTTGCGGATGAATTTAAAAGGAGTTTAACTGTCTTTTGCTACAGTTTCAGAAGCAATAGTTTGAAATCTATGAGTTTTCAATGTCAAGCTATATGAAAGAAATTAAAAAACCCTTAATTTTTTCAGCAAAACGCATGTATAAAACGATTAAAATTTTTTAAATTACATATCATAAAATGGTATTGAATTCTGCGTAAAATAACGTAGGTCAATCCGAATGGGCACAGTGAAGCTTCAAACGCAGGACTCTACTATTTTGACGACGACAGTAGGAACAGTTTTCTGGCAGAATTAGTAAAAATATGGTTATACAGTCTGTTTAAAAAATTATTAACTTTACGTGAATATCTTTCATGATGTACGGACGTTGACAATTTTAGGCGTTGCTGCATTTCTGTACGAGTTCATGGTCTGAGGAGTATTCAGCGCTTCGTCAGCGGTGGTCCAGCCAACCCTTAGAAGTGGGATTACGCCGTCACTAATCCTTTCCTCTTGTGGACAGCAACGTTCCTGCCGGGTTCGATAAGGATCTTAATTGTCCTGACGCAGCGTGTCCTGTGTCCTGGTCCCCACCACCTTATCCTCTTAGGCGCACCATCACGTCCCTTGATGATGATGATGACTCACCACACCATCCTCGGCAACAAAATAGCGATTGTATCGTACGGTTCCTTTATGGTTTCCTGCAGTCATATCCAAGATCGTTCCAATTATCAACATTAATCTGCTAACAGGACAACTCGTCTGGAGGCCACAGGTTTTTGGTTTTCTATGAATGGCGAAGTTGGTGCAATGGATGTTTCACGTTTCAATCAAATGTAACCGATAAAATCAAAGATCGTGCTTAGCAGAAGTGTCCTTTATGTCTTCTGGATTATATTTTGGCCATGTTGAATTATTCACAACGAGTAATAAACTTTCTAATCGATTCATCGTTAGTATACGATGTTTATAGGATCCTATGAGACGTTAAATAAATTACGCACGATAAACCACATCTCCCTAAGGTAATTTTAGCTATCCCTTCCTCTTCGGTGAGGATAAATTTTGTAATTATCAGCAACGTAATGAAGCTCTGACCTTTCCCGGTAAGGTATACCTTTCTCGGCTGGCTGGTTCATCGTATTATCCATATTTTCTCCAAGCTTCCATTATCTTTCTCAGTTAGTGGTGTTACGACAGACTGACAGTGATCTCATGTTAGTTGATTTATATTTATCTTCAGTAATGGCCGAAAAAGGAAGGATTCATGTACAAAGTATGTGGAAAATATATATAGACAACCAGTTATGAGAAGATAAGCTGTGCCGAATGTAATTTATAGTACAGCTGTCAAACGCATTAAACAACACCTGGGTATATTTACACGTTCCTCGGGAGCAGATAAATTTTTTCTTACACAATATAAATCACTTTTGACGTCTTGTTAATCTGGTTCGGGGACTGTGATAATTTTTAACAGCAACTATATTTATAAGTTTTGTCTCGTTACAATTTTTTTTGTACAACTTCTGTCATCTGAAGGTTCTGGTTGAGATTTCGTACAACTCTGATTTTATGTGCTGAGGAGAACTAAGACTTTATTCTTACAAATATTAATTTATGTTTCTGAGTCCTCGTACTATTCCATACTATCTTGCTTTCATTGTTGAGTGACATAAGCGAGTCACCAGCACTGTGAAAAACGAGAAGACTGCAGAGTCCCATCTAGAAACACTCTCCATACAAATTAGGATCTTCATTTTTGAGGTAACCCATTTAGTGAGTGACCGTGTCTACAAACATAGTGTGAGCGAAAGTGAATAGTCAACGGACAGTTCTTGAGATTCTCTGCATGTCATGTTTAGATGCGCAGTAGGGAAAGGAGAAGGGGAGTATTGTCGTTTGAGAAGGAACTTCCCCTTCAAGCAGACTGCCGGAACGCTACTAGCATTATTAAAAACATTAATTGTATTCATACGGACGGGATATGGAGACTGCGACAACTAGCTAAATCTCCCGAACAATACACATTTGTATATGATGTCAAATAATTAAACAGCTGTAAGTGTAAAATTATGGCCGATTTTATTTAACTAAATTACACGATCGTAACGAAACATATATGCCATGAAACGTGTAATTAGTTAGCTGTGGTTTTTCTAACGACCGTAAATTGTAGATTGGGAAAAAGGAAGGCTGAAGCATTTATTAAACACATTCCAGTGGACTGGAGAAAGGAGACTGGTTGATTGAACGCAAAGAAAACCCATAATCAAATCAGTATCTTTGGAGGAGTTTTTCGAGTCAAAATTCTAAGTATTAGCAGTATGAACATTTTTTTATTTTCTTTTCATGGAGAAAATTGTAAGAGGGACCTTAGACAGACCTCTCGTCGCCGAATGTGTCTTTTCAACAATTCAAACGAACTGTTTTGGTCATTATTTTGTAAAGCCAGGGATCTTCGGTTCTTTACTGAACCACTTCGCCGTTCTTGGCTAATGAGGCCACTATCCTGCTATTATGCCTAACGAGGTTCCTCCTCGTCGTGGCATCTCCTCTTTTGTTATCGACCCTACACTTTCTCCTCTCTTTCTGTTTATCTCTGTCCTTCTCTCAGTCCTTCATCCCCTTTACTCCCAAGTGCCACCAACCTTACCTATCCAACCAACCCCCCCTCCCCCGGCTCTAATTACAATTGCGGCGAAGCAATTACAGGTCCAGTCCGAATAACCCACTTCGTCTTTTTTCTCGGTCTCTCTCCTCCGTTCCTGCTGTCGCAATAGACTTCATTACTAAATTTTCTATTTCACATTCATGTATTCATAAGCGCCCTAGGAGAATAATAGCGACAAATAATTACTACTTAAATTGTGAAACTGTAAGGCTATTGAAACCGTGGAAATGTTTACAAATTAACATCATTAAAACGCCGCAAATTTGTAACGACTATTCTGCGTAATTTCGTTTTATTTAAATTCTTTATGTTGTTAAATTTATTTAATTTCTTATTCAGCAATGAGAGTAATTTATACAATTTTGAGGATACATTTTTATCTTATTTGGGAGGTTCTTAAAATAAAGGTTTCTCATAATTTGGTTTCTTTTTGTGTCATATTTATGTCATATATTTCATCCAATTCAGTTAATTAATTTGTCAATGTCACGTTATATTTACTTGCTTTATACACACTTATGTATGCCTATCTTATTCGAAAATTATATAGATTAATATTATTCGGTATGCTTTCCCAAATACATGGTTGATAATTATTAAAAATATTTATTTTCTTTTCACCGAAAACGTGGTCGCATGATGTCAGAATTTGAGTCAAATTTTTGAATCACTGTTGTTTTGAATGACTGTTGGATCTCGTATACTTTCGGCTACATTATCAGAAATATCCGCAAACACTCTGAAACAAACAGCCCAAAAACAGATGCTTAATAATGAAGTTTCATCAACTATGAACGCCATAACTTATCGCTTTGTCCTGTATTCTAAACTTATATGGACTCATTTATTAGGGGAGTAAGAAGAAGACTTGGAAACCATAATAAATGGTATGAACGTGGTCTTGGAGAAAGAGTTCAATATGAGGATTAAAAGAGGGAAAAGTAAGGTAATGGAGTGAAGTATGGGAAACAATGGAATAACAAAGGGTGTTAGATAGGGAATGAATATTTTGACGGAAGTTAAGAAATTCTGCTACTTGGGAAGCATAATAACTGGGGATGGTAGAAGTATAGTAGACATAAAAGATTAGGATAGAACAGGCAAAAAAAGGCTTTCGCAATAAGAGGAATTTACTTATGGCTAATATAAGTATGAATATTACTAAAACTGTTCGTATTGAGTGTGGCGTTATATGGATGCGAAACGCGGACGGTAGGAGTTGCAGAAAGGAAAATAGAAGCTTTCACAATGTGGTGCTATAGAGAAGGGTGGATAGAGTAACTAACGAGGAAATTATAATCAAAAAAGGAGAAGAGCGAATAATATTGAGGACGTTGACCAAGAAGGGATAGATTAATAGGCCATGTTATGAGACATGAGGGTCTTGTAAAATGAGCATTAGAGGGAAATGTGTGTGGTTAGAACACAAGGCGGAGGACAAGGAAGGAATACGCTATGCAGATTATGGAGGATGTGCTAGTTATGCGGACATGAAAAGGCTTGCGCTGATAGATAAACATGGAGGGTTGCATCCGACCAGTCTTGAACTGAATACCACAACAACATGGACTCGTAATGACCCAGCGAACATAGAAAATTATGTAGGAACACTATTATAAGCTTTTGATTTATTTACTTCCATTTTAACTGATCTCATTTAGCATAATTAATGAAATTCCTTCTTTGATTTGGGAAGATAAGCTTTTATATTTATTTTGTAAATTTCTTGGGACTGATTCGGTTGTGCGTATTCGACAGGAGGGATCATTTAATAAATGTGGAATTTCCAAATGTATGGTACAATATCACCACATGGACATCTGATTGTTGATACGAAATGAAATATGTAGAATACTACCGTGTCGGCTACGACAAATTTAAATTATCAAGGCTGATGCCTATCAGTCTCCGAAGACTGCGAAAAGGAAATCGTGGTGGTATTAGTTCGATTAGGGCTGTCATATAATTAATGCTAGATGATGATTCTTCTGGTAGGAGCTGTGGAATTAAGATTTGAAGTCCTCAAGGAGGCATCTGATATTTGAAGATTTTTTTTAATCCGCTGGTGGGACCAAAACAAGGTAGCATATGGTTGGAGGAAGGTACTATATAGCTAACGGTACCCGTGACGTCAGAGGTCAGCTGCAGCCCAAGGCCGCGAATCCAGGCCATCAACTGATGTTGGTAAACATCTTCAAGCCAGCTTTGCTATCAGCCGGTCTTGCTCATGATTCACCATCGAGTGACTGGTTTCTGAAAGATATAAGACTAACATGTGTTGAAGAACAGCAACAGTGACGCTACCAATGTCCGGTGGAATGATATACAAGAGAAACTGTGGTACCTCTCTGAGAGATGTGAGAAAATGAGGGCCCCACACCATATGACACATCTATCAGTAGAGATGTGCTTACTCCAAAATTATTAATGACATTTTGGTTCGTACGTCCTTGAACGTCGTTTACTGATTATAGTAGATGAGATTAGATTATTCAACAGCAGAGACCAGATTAAACGCAGTGCGCTGATTAGATACGTGAATTACAAATTCTGTAACTGCTCTAAAGGCGTCCATTATGATTTGAAATACAAGTTATGCATTAAAAAATTGACCAACATCATCAAAACCTTCGTTGGCTCATATGGTGAATTGTTCCAGTGCATGAACGCTTTGCACTCGGGTTCTGAGATTTATGTTTTGAGAATTAATTTCGTCGCCCTCAATACCACTTTCATTGTTAATGCCTTTTTTATCCTTACATATTTTCTTAGAAACCAAATTCGTGACAATAAATTTTGTTTAAAGTAGCATTTAAGTTCAAAATATGCAAAATAATCAGCGAATGAAAAGCAGACAATGAGAATTAAAAAACACTTTTCTCACAAAATATGTAAAAATGGTGCATAAAATGTGAATAAAATTCTCCAAATTTATGATTATATATAGCACTTATCTTTAGACAATGACTTCCTCGTGAATAAAAAAAGCAATGTTTGTATGTCGTCTGTACACAGAACTATTTTATATCTTACGAAACTTGCCCCTCTGTTCTTAATATTCGAGTTTATAAGAGCTACTATAATCCACTGAGGAGACTGGAAACAGGTTCCCCTATAAATTCGCGTTTCGTAAGATGTTTTTACCACATTATCATTAAACCTCTCATGCATTTCAATAGTTCATCAATAACGCCGTTCCTCTTTGGGACCGTTTTTATAACTCTAATAATTTTTTGGAGAAACGACAAAAACTACAGTTCGTGAGATTCTACTTGGCGTGTTTACATGCGCAGGGAAAGGTGAAGGGGAGTATTGTCGTTTAAGGAGGTACTACCCCTCCAAATGGCCTGGCGAAACGCTACTATCATTGTTAAGAGCATTAATTGATATTATACGAACGAGATATGGAGACTGCGACGTCATCTTTTTAACACACTCTATATCGATTACATTTGTTGACGTACAACATATCCTGAACTGACAGCAATATATTTCTTAACGTCATATTTTCAGAATTGCATTTACACTACCAACGTGTCTCAACAAAACACGGAGTAAGAGTGAGCTGATGTCATTCCCCACTTCAATATTGGCGTCTTGACACACGACTGTACATTGATTTATTGTTAAGAAAATCTTTTAATCTCCTGATTTTTCCTCTCAATTTTTCGAGTTTTCTCCCTGTGATGCATAACTATAGTCTTGCAACAAAGAAAGTTACAGGGAGTCTCCATTTATATTGGAACGAACCTCATTCAAAGGAACAGAGAAAAACTTTAAGTGGCATCGCCATATACCATAATAAAATGTGTCATAAAGAGTAGAGATCAAGTGTTCCTGGGTTATTCAGATTTAGGTTTGAGTAAAATATAACTGGCACGAAGACATTTGCCTATTTACAGCGGTCATCATTGAAGGCTCTCCTATTGAATTGGAAGAAAAAGAATCGGTATTGACCTCTGATGGCTTCCTGTCAAAAAGCTTTTACTTTAATGTTCCGAGAAGAATAGCTAATGACAGTAACTGATCATGACAAGACAGTGAAAGGGAGAATTACAACTACGAGAGAGGAGAGAAATTCCCCGCAGAACAACAGTAATGAAGCAGCACTTCCCTTTTCTTTCCCCTCGCCCTAATATTTTGTTGTTAAGAAGAAAAGGGATCGTTTTAATTTGAAGTCGGGTGTTTAAACAAGTCCTTAAAAACAACCCCGTCTCTCCTCTGTCTGACGTGGAGGGATAAGGCTCCACTTTGTCTGGATTACCCTGCCATAACTCGGGGGTCCTGAGGACATGACTGCTTATGAAGCTCTTGAAATAATGAAAAGGATATCACATTCAACGAGGAGGAAGGGAGAAAGTCTTCAGTATTCGTCAACACTAAAATAGACAGAATCCTCATTTAATCAAATTTATATCTGCAGTAAACCATTGGTATTAATAGATTGCATTCCGCGAATTTCGTCTGCTACGTTTACTTTCTGCTACGGTCATCAATTATATCATGGAAAAAAACTTCAGGAAATGTCTCTGGGTGATAATTTTACAATTTAATAATTTTTTTGTATAAATTCCTCTCGGGTTTCCAACCGGGTCAAAGAGATTATCAGTGACGTTTCAATGGCTTGCTCTGCCATCATCTTCAGCCTGAAGTATTCGTAACATCACATGATGATAGAAAACAATGGGTAATATTTTTAAAATCATTTTAATTTCATAGATTTGTTGTAAATTGCTCAGACTGACGGAATGCTTTACCAGTTTATTAAAAACATTTTTTGTGATTATGCATGAGTGAGTGACGTGTAATTGGACTTTTTTTGCACCAAAACTAAAAATAATTTTCATGATTATATAGACACGTAAAGAATAATTTTTTCATTGCCTACTCTTAATTAGGAAGATATATACAATTCAACTATGGCAATCTTTGACGTCACTTGGCGCTGTCGACCCTAAATTAATTTATTTTTTCAAAATCATCACATTTCATTGTAGGTCTAGTTGACATACTTTCATTTTCCATCATTAATAATTAAATAACGAAATTTTGTAAATATAGAAGTCATGGCCAAATGTTTTAACAAACTGACAGTAAAATCGTTCAATTATCATGCCAAAGATTTCTGTTCATAATTCATTATTCAATCTAAATCTCATATATAGTCATGATTTATTTATAGAGAAATTATTTTAATTTTTATAAGAAAATAGAAATATTCAGATACCTCTGTGTTAAAATAACTACAATAACATAATATATAACTCGTGATATTTTATGTCACGTACTTAAATTAATAAATATAAAATACAACCAACATTGTCAGAAAAGAATTTAATTGGTATTAATATAATATAAATATGCCGTTTCTTCCATCTTTACTTCATCAGGGGAAAAACATTATAAATGTGGATAATTTTGTGTCGTGGAAGAAACGTCGTAATTATATTAAATAAATATTAATTAATTTTTTGATGTAGAAATTGGCCGTAATTTGTATTTATTATACTTGCAATTATTCACTTCCTTAATTATACGGATTATTTTTAACGAAAACGTACAGGGTTCTGTTTGAGGACCGTCATTTATTAACCTGTCTCAATCTACTGTAATTATTCTTTCTGGAGAAAGGTGTCGTCCGTCTGTTAATTTTAAGCTAACTCGGTTGGTGTGTGTCATCAGGGGGTTAATAATAAAGAAAAATCCTGGTTATGATACCAGTTAAATCGTGTTGAGCAGTCATTACTTTTCCCAGCTAATATAAATAAATACCTGGGAAACGCCGGGCTCCCAGGTAGTGTATAATAAATGCACGATGAAACACCGCGAAGGTTACACTCATGAATGCGCAGGTAATTATCTGGGAGAAAATCGTTATTTGAATGAATGGTCTGATTAACGACACATTAGAGGGTCGGTGATAAATTGAAATAAATAGTGTTTGCGTATAATATAAATTCTTCTGCTGTCAGTATCCAGTAACGGCGTGAAGCGTGATTGGCAGATGATAAATACAATTTTGGGAGGAAACGAGGAGCAGCCGATGGATTTGGGTCACGTTCAAACATCACAGTCGAGGAATAGCGGAGGAATCTTTCCTGCATATGTGATGTGAATCTGGCATGCCAGAAGAAGATTTAAATCTGGAGAGATGCGTCAGTCGTGAAGCTGGAAATGTTGCTTCGGTATTAAAATAGCAAGGAAACAAAGATTTATTTCTCCATGAAATGTAATTAAAACTCTCGTGAATAACAATGGCCTCGCAAATTCACGTAGCCAATATTTAATTAGTAATTTTACTCACGCGTAGAATATTTTACATTTTTAATGCGTTTTTGAAAAAAAAGGCCATTAGTTTTGTAGATCATATTTCATTTTGAATCCGCTTTTTATTCTTTCATAGATTCCCTTGCCTTTATTTGCGGCGCTTTGAAAGACACTTTGTTATGTCTGTGACATTCGTTATTGTTCTTGCATTTAGTCATCTGGGTCCAATGAAGAAGTTTCTTATTGTATTAATATATACCAATAAATAAAATTAAAGTGTTAGTATCGAATAGGCTGCGAAACGGCTCAACATATTTCAAAGAAAATTTGTGGGTTTAACAATAAGAAATTTAACGTAAATTTTATTTCGATAATGATGTTAATATAATATAAATATTAATTATACGGGAAGGTTTCTTTGCTTGCGTGCATTGGAATCTCCAAAAAGTGTAACCGGGTTGCACGGCTTAACGGATTTCAATAAAAATTCAGGGATTGAAACAGGAACTAAACTTAACTTTTCGTGTACGTTTCATTTCGATATCTTGAAGAGTTCAGAAGATTTTAATGTAAATATTTATAAATTCATGAATTACCGCTAGAATGGCGGCGTGAAAACCAACTGTGAGTTATATGTCATATTAGGCGTTCCTATATCATTCCCACTTACAGTGTTATTAATTTTGGCTGCATGAGGGAGAGAGGTCGAGCATTCTCACTCCATATATTGTTGCAAACGTGTGAAAGTAACTGCGAGTTATAAGCTTTCTGTGAAGCGATTATAAATAAATGCCACCATACTTTCGTTTTTAGGGTAAAATAAAAAGAGCTATTTCCACGCAAACGAAGTTGCGGGCATAGCTAGTAAGAAATATGTACCATGATTCGTACTCGTTCACATTCCAAGTCCTTATCGTGTAACAAGGAGTTGGTTTAATAGTTAAAGCATTTATAAAATAATGGGAGTCTATGGTGAATGTTGTGGTTCTGTCTGCTAAAGGCAATGGCGTATAACTTATTGTAAAAATATTCAGTTGTTGGCTTCCATGGCAGGAAATACTCTTTAGGATATCTCGGCGAGGCAGCAGAGGAAACTGATAAAAAGCCGGCCACAAAAATGGCACAGAACCCATGCCGACACATATTCAGCGTCCTACTGAGTCTGTGCTACATGCTGCTTTGATAACCTTCAGAATATAACAGTGAAACGTTATATCAATCTCGTACCATTTTCAATTTCATCTTATTTTAAATGCTTGATTTTTACACTCAGTTTTTTTGCTGAACTTATTACATCTCTTTCTTAATAAGTGCGTTGAGGGTTATGAGAAATATAAACAAATAAAACGCCAACACATTGAACGTTTGAACTGGATAAAAAGCGGCTGAAAATATTTCATTGAATTTTTAAGTTAGTACTAGTTTCTTAAGTTCGAGAGTAGCCAATTTAATATACCAAATTTCAAATCTAGAGTCAGATCTTAGAAGAAAGTTCAAATGAAAAGTCATAATTGTAGTTATGGCTGAGCAGGCACAAATCAAAAACCTCCTCCTCCACTGTGAATTTAGTGCTAAGCTACAAATAACAATATTAAATAACTAAAAGGTTGGCCAGATCCGTCTTAATATATCAAATTAAGCATAAACTAACTTTTCTCAGTCATATAATTGTCTGTTATTATTTATTCCATGATTTTACCCCTTTCATGTGGGTTTCTTGTGAGTGATTCAGTTTTGTATGTTTTCCTGTGTTGTTTTTATTTTTATATTTTGCTCATTGATGTTTTTTCATTTTTATATGTGGTAGTTAACTATAACTTTAAACGGTTTGTACTTCTAATTTTTTAATAGAGAACTAATTGAATCAATAAATCGAAATGGACTATGATTATTATTATTATTTAATAACATTATTAAATTATATAAAAATAATTTTATTATTTAAAAATGTTCACGTACAAACTTTTTAAATCCGTGAATCGATGTCCTCCTTGGTCAGCTGTCAGAGAAAATATTTGATCAGCCTGAGAATGGAAGTCGCACGACTAACGGCTGGTCGTGGACTCAATGTAGGTCGTCTAACTCACTTGACAAAAAAGGAGTGCAAGGATCTTGCATCTTCTGCCTCGCACGTGCTTTGTGTTTCGCCTCTAGTCGAGATTTATTCGCATTGTGTTATTAAATACAAAAAAAAGGTCCCTCCCTACCGTAGAAGAGATGGATGGGGCGAATTGTCGGCTGCGCGCGTGTGTCGAATTAATACTGTTAAGTGGCAGGGGTGACACTCACTGGAGTAAAATCGAGACACGTGCACACAAATACGGATATTACGTGACTATAAAACAATTGCGAAATTTTATCAGCTTGGTTTCGCCTAATCTGTTTGCTTATATCGGAAGCTCAACTTTCGTTGGCTAGTAGCATTTCGAAGAGTTACCAAAACCAAAATCGTTGGAAGACTGTTTGGAAACTCTGAATGATCTTCTACGAATTTCTCACAAAACTGAGTAACTATCAGACAATCTTTCATAGTTTCACGAAACTTAAAGAATGAAAACAAACTTGTTAAAAAAACTTGAAATTTGCCGTGACTTAAATTAATTATGATAAAACACAAAAAGCTAAAATTTAAGTTTATAACTACCACTCTGAGAAAATTAAAATAAATTTCATCCGAAAAAAAATACCACGAGATTCTATCGACTACGCAATTCTATATCAAATTTTTTGTTCTTTTACTCAGCCGGTATATGACCTCCCCTCCTTCCTGTCTTCCTCGATTCTAGTCTTGAAGCACAGAGATATGATTTGCTATTACTGCATTCATTGTCTAAATAGAAACTTTTCCTAAAAAGCGAAAACGTTGGAGATTGGGGAACCAAGGAAACAGACAAACATACAGTTGAATACATTTTTCAGGCATATAAACGCAAAACTATAAGAATGCAAATTATCATACATTTCCAAAGCTTAATGGAATTTGAAAAATAAACCAAATATATTTGGAGTAGAATTATTAAAATTAGTAGATCTTGGATTATACGTTTGTAATTATTTTTCTTATAGAATCTGTCTTGGTTTATAAACAATAAGCAAATTGATAATATACAACATATATAATTAAACTATTCAGAAACTAATATGGGTTTATAATTACAATCTGCTTTTAAAATCTGAAAGGTGTTCCAGCTTCCAAAATATGCTAATAAATGATCAATTAAGTTAATAACATTTTATGGTTCAGTATTACGTCTAAGAGCTATCCCACGTAAGCTATGTACTTTGTATTATCCCGATTTATTTAATTATTAATATTATCATTTCTTTTATTGCTATTATCATCACTGTTTTATTATTATAATTGGAATATTGTCAATGTTACAAATATTATGTGTAATTTCGCAATTGTTGTGGGAGGATGTTTGTATTGTTAGCACTTAGTATAATTCCTGTTTTATTTAAAACGAAAT
This sequence comes from Eucriotettix oculatus, assembly GCA_034510155.1. Lineage (NCBI taxonomy): Eukaryota > Metazoa > Arthropoda > Insecta > Orthoptera > Tetrigidae > Eucriotettix > Eucriotettix oculatus. The sequence continues at coordinate 40,378,708 of CM067382.1, forward strand.
TCTTACATTTTATTTTAGCTTAGTTTGTTAACAAAAGCTAATGAACTTGATTATTTTTTTTAAAAAAATCCTTCGTATGTGATTATAGAAACAATACATGGACTACGAATAGTAAAATTAACTTAATTTAATTGTGGACGGAATAAACGTAGTAGAATTAAAAATTATTTCTTTTTAGTGGAGAGGGGCGAGGCCTTCTATTGTGGAGGCAGTCGTTCTGTGTAGCTGGTTAAGTTCCCCATTTATTAGCTAATTTCTGAAAGTCTGGTCATTGCAGTTCTGAGCAATTTCAATTCGATACTTATTTAAATGGGCGTGGGGCAGGAGTTGGGCAACCTCATGCCCATTTCATCTTGGTTTCAGAAAGCGTCGTGACGAATGCCTGATTGGCACATAACTTTCCATTTCCTCTTTTTTTATCGCCACTATTTCCCGTCCAATACTGAATGAAGAAACAACATGAACCACAATCTGTAAAATTTATGTTACAGTAAATTAGTATGAGTTTATTTGATAAAAAGTCCAACTTATTGCTATATTAATTGTTAGAGTGATATTGAACATGAGTTGAACGTGAGATGTGATGAACTGCGAACATTTATCTGTCTTTTCTGCTATTAATTTCGTTGCCGTCTGGTTGATTCCTGAATTATTGATACTCGTATGTCATTGTTATTCCTAAACCGACGCTAGGAAAAGGTGCCTTGATTAGTTTCTCATATCTCGCACCTGTGCACCAACCAACCTGTTCAGGTTGTTATTCTTTGTGTGCAGAATCCGTGATGCCTCTCCTTCTCTGCCCCTCGTCCCTCTTTCTCTGAGTGCAGGGTGGAGGTGTGGAGGCGTGGTTTCACCTCCCTTGGTCGTAGGTTGTCGCCCTGACTAAGCCGCTTAAAGCACGTACATTGAGATTTACGGTCGACCAGAAATTCACTCTGTGCCCAGTGTATATACCTTTAACTGCTTGCTGTTTGCAATTTATATTTGCATACCCCATATTTTACAATACACGCATGTGCACAGAAAAAATTTCTACTTAAATTAAAATAAAAAGGTTATAAAATCGATTGGGAGAGAAGTGAAAATCTTTACCCCTATCGTATTTTACAATACAAAAGACATAACCGTAGTCCACTGATTTCTTTCCAAATTGATGAAAGCTGAGTTGTAATTTAGTGTCCCGGAAGTTGCGGAATTTAATAAGTAATTCCTCCGCGAAAATATCCTTATGTGTAAATTGCGGATCTAGCACACCACTTGCAACTTTTACTTTTATGAGGGTATTACCCTCCGCAATTACTATTGTCTCAAAGTAGTTTTTTTCCCCTGAATTACAACCGTAGTCCCTCCCCTGTGCTTATCCTCCTTCCATTGCCGTATTTACTAATCCGCGAAGCCGCAAATTGTTCCCCAGAGGCTTGACTTTAGACCGGTCTTCAGTACTTGTAACTTCGCCTAAATTATGTAAAATAGTTCCTGTTAAATAACCCTGTAATACTTAATCGTCAGTGTTTTATGCGGTCTTCCTATTTAAATGTCTTTCTGACTCTAATTATACGTTTTTCGTAATCTGAGTTCCATTTTAGTGCTATTTCTCAGTACATGCACCTCTTAAAAATAGATGAAGGTACTTCGACATGTGAGAACCTTGATGTCAGATTATTTGCTACGCCGATGTGTTGTGTTGTAGGCGTCGAAATCTGTATTGTAGTTTCAGCGCGATTTCTCAGGAAACTGCATCTCCTTAAGCCCTTTGTTTGAATTATTCAATATGAAAGTGAGATTATAATTTCCTAAATTTCCAAGTGATAATTAGAACTGTTCGGTTCGTTTCTAAAGCTATACAAGATTGTCCTCCTGATTTTTTGTACTGCTCCGATCTCAACTACTAGACCTCGCCTTATAGAATACACAGATATTTCAATAACACAATATATTTTTGATTTCTTTTTTCATTTGCAAAAGTTCTTGTAATTTAAATTATTATTTTCTTTGATTTATTCAAAGTTTTAATGAATGCAATTTTCATTAAATTAATTATGAATTTCTCTGTTTGTTCCAGGTAAGTTGAAAAGCGCAGCCTTGGAACATTTTTTTGCATTATTTACATAAGGTAATTTTTTCTGAGAGGCGGAACATGGTTACGCGTAATATTCGACCTCACACAAGGTCGGTGACTAGAGTGGGATTTATTGTGTGCGGATGTGGGTGATACGCTATTCCGGTAAGTCCTTCTGTACCACGTATCCTTTGTTTTCGGCGCCCAGTGCAGGCTTTACTGGGCTTTTCTGGCCTTATTGAGTCTGTCAGGCCCTGACAAAAGAAGAAAATAGAATCTTTACCTCGGAATCCCACCCATGTCCAGAATTGAATACATTTATGTCTGAAAAAGTATTTTACACTTTCTGATCCATCCTGTTCCGTTTGACCAATTAATCCGGTCTTGATTAAGTATCTTCACCAGATTCACGTGTCTCGTTGGTTTGTATTGGGTTTTGTATCTGACGAACAGAATCCAGCTCCGCCATTAATTCCTAGGCTTATTCTGAATGGGTCTGCTCTGGAAGTCATAACTTTCTAGTTTATCAGTTGAAAAGATTATTTACAAAATTACTTTATTGCAATTTTAATCACCCCTGTTTTATTTTATTATTTAGACAATGTTCGCTTTGTGGTACCTTAAATCAAAAAAAATTGTTTAAATTAAATCCTCCTAATTATCCCTGATTTTCATTAATTTTTCTCCTCAAATTTCACAACCACTCCAGATTTTCCGCAGCTATGCATAACCACGAATTAGCTTCCGAATCTTGGCACTTTAAACGCTCAGTAACCAAATAGAAGAACAACTGCCTGTGAGTCGTTCTGGAAGTGAAGATTTGACCTAAACGAAGGACGAATCACGATTCCTACCTAAACCCTGATTTGTGTCGTTTGTTATGTCTCTTTCAAGGACTGGAGCTTTTACCGAGGCTAGCCTATGTCGAAAGAGGTTTCCTTCTTATTATTTTTTCTTATCTTTGAGGGAGTGTCTTTTGTTTTGGTGTTTTGGAGATGCTCTGCGGAGTGTACTCCAGAGAGCTGGAAGGCTTCCGTTGCCCCTATGACCCACATCTGCCCACTGCATTAGAATAACCTGTTTTCAAACCACACCGTGCCAAGCCAAGCCAAGCCAGACGCACCAGGAGCAGCAGCAGCTGTTTTTCGTCAATGGTGAGCTTAGCCAAATCGCCTGACACAATGCGATGTCGCACCGTTTTTACCCTTCCACAACACTTTGTATTACACCAAGACACGGACTTCGTCATTCAGTTGGTAAACATGCATTTTTACATTTTAACTTGAATATTAATCACTTCCGTGGACTGCAGAGCTAAAAAACAGATGACAGCTCTCCTTTTTGGCCAAAATAATCACGGCAAGAAAAATTATAGGCACTTTTTGCAAATTATATTAGAAAGTGAAATATAGATTATCACGAAGAAGCAAAATCTCAGTTCTGTAGCAAACCAAATAACGATGTCCTTTGGGCTCCTTTGAGATCTTCAACTCATGATAAGCAGAAAGTTAATTGAACTTGGCGTGATATTGCGTCTTCACCATTGACAGGTATACAAATATTGCCACATAAATTAAACATCCCCTTAATTTATGTACCCAGATAAAACTCTGAAATCACCTTAGGACAATAATTTTAACGTTGGTTTTATTTTTTTCTGGCCTCTGTGTATGACGACATTAATTAAAATAAACGTATTTGCTTAAAACTCCAGTCAGCATTTTTCAAGATAGTATCATAGGACTTAAATTCATAGGGTGTAATATGGGTGACAGACTTTCTGGGATTATCTCTGATAGTCGTTTTCCTATGAGAAAGAATCCTGAAAGATTTTTGTTAGATCCTATATTTCTTTGAGGTTGGTTTCGTTGTGTGCATATTTGATATTAATATTTGATCTGATTTATTTTTCTCGTAAGTAAATTATCAGCGTTTACAAACCATGGCAAAAATGAGGCTTTCTGGGTTTAAAATATCATGTATCCCGTATTGTTGTCACACGTGGAATATTGGATTGTTCTCATAAATCAAAAGCTGATCGTTTTTTGATAAGAAACTCACAGAGGATAAGTGAAAAATTATACCATTCAGACAAAAAGGTTGAACAAGAAGGATTACCGAGACGTTTTGTACAGGAAAGTGAGAGTGACTCCAGAATATTAGGTGACATTCTGGTGGTGTCGGTTTATACGGAACTCTGCGTAAGTAAGTGTCAAGCTGATGACTGTGGGAAAAGTTGAGGACGAAGGAGCGGAAATGCCGTCACGGTACGCAGATATCACTCAGAGGGGTTGCCTAAGAGCCATCGTGTTCCACTAATTACCAGACAGACAGTCCGAGACATAAATAAACGGTTAGTCCTGCCCTGATAAGGAGAGCGCTGCTGTAGCGAAAGAAGGACTAGTGTGCAGAAATTTTAAGTTTATTTTAATTACAGTTGAGTTCAATTCTGAATTTACAAGGAATATAACAAGTTTTCTCAGAATATGAAAGTCCCAAATATTTCTAGATACAGAAATATATCCGTTGGCAAATAAGACAGAGAAGTACGCAGATGACTTACGTGACAAAGGAAAAGAAGAAATTCTTGAGCTTGAAGGTAATGGAACATATTTATGAAGAGGACTACCTGAATATTGGATTTTAATTGAAAGGTGATGATAATCGAACAGGATTGTCAGCGTCAAAATTGGTAATAATTATATGACCACACATCATCTTTTGCACTCCCTCTTTTTCACTACATAACTTCCATATTTCAACATTTTCCTCTTTGTTTTTATTACGATCGTATCTTTATCTAGTCAAAGTGGCTGATTGCGTAATTTATTTATCATCGTCCAACGTTTTCATGCGTCAATGCAAATCTACTCAGGCCAAAAAGTCCTGTTGGTATGCTTGTTGTGAACGTCATTGAATTTTTATCGGTGACATTTATGAGGTGAATCACCCTATTAATTCTTATTAATAACTTAATGCAATAAATTTGGCAAAACTTATCGTGAAACCGATTTTTTTTTCTAAGTGACACGACTAATTTGTAAATCCGTGGTTGGATTGGATGGTTGATGTTCCATAAAAGTAGAAGCCGTAATAGAGCAAGAGGGAGCCTTCTTGATATAAGGGAATAAGATGTAAGGATACCGGAAAAGGATTACGCTTAGGAGTCAAGAATGGAGGAAGTAGGCAGGTGATGGTAACGATGGTGATGTATAGTTAGTTAGGGGGTGCGCTATGCGGTTGTATCGACCGTGTCCTGCGTCCTTGGGGTAGGTCGCCCCCGTGCAGCTGCGTGACGTAGTAGGGGTGGTTCACAGTATTGATCTGGAGCCGAGTGCGTACTCACGCAGCCTCCTCCTTCCTCTCCACTAGTACGCACTGGCACGCGTGGCGTTTACATCAGATAGTACTCATCAACGTGTTTGGTTGTGCCTGTGTGGGTACGCCTCTTCAGATACAGCCAGCTGGATCAGACTACATCGGTCTCCTTTTTAGTGTATAACTTATAATATCCCGTATTTAGAAACATATAGCCTTGACACGAATATATTTTATTTATTTAGGTTCATCAATAGATATTTGACAGGCTTGATGTGGTTGCCCACCTTGCCTAGTCATCCTCTTCGTATCTCAGCAAACTCATTTTTCCCCAGCTACTATGCTACTGAACCTGAGTTGACCAAACTCTCGTGCCTCATTATGTGTGCCCAACTAACTTGGCTCGTACTCTTCCTAGCGTTCTCCGAACACTTCTTCCCACGCCTTTGTGTTCCAAAACTTTCTCAGTCCATTTGATATTCAACATTCTTATGTAACACTACATTACAAAAGCTTCCAGATTTCCATTTTATTCCTGTGCACTTACGTCATTCAATTGAAAATATTTGTCGTATAATCTTTGTCATACAATTATTTCCATCAGCTGTACCTTATTTCAAAACTTTTTACTGTTCTTGGTGCCTTATTACATATATTTTCACTATAGTACTGCCTGTCTCAGCTATTAAGTGGCGTCAAATGTTCATCGGTCGATCAAAAAGTAATGACTCCTGAGTCGTAAAAAAATTAATAATGAACGTGTAACATGGGATCATAGCCTGAACTGTCGAGTCATTTGCGCCATAGTTGAATCCAGGAATCAAAACCAGTTGAACAATTCAGGGTTCTCCTTCTTGACCAATCATTTGAAAGCTGTTTAAGAAAGAATATGTTGAAGAAACTGTATGGAGGCGCTGTAATGGACATCAGCAGTATGTGGTGTTGGGTGAAGAAGTTTGGTAATGGGGAAACGCCATCAACGCTAACAATCGAGGACGTGCTGATGAAGTGATTCGAGGAGACTGATGAGTTAATGTTCTCAATGTTACTGCTGCTTTGAACATCTCATATGGCTCTGCTCAAGGAATAATTTCTGACTTCTATAATGGGTTGGTCAGTGGTGCTTTGGTCCTGTCTGACTTCTATTTGTTTAACGTTAGGACAATTCAGTCCGTTGTTGTATGTTCAATATTATTTTTTTATGACACAGCAGGCTTTACATTTCGATCCACCGTCGTATTTACTTTTTACATGCATCATTTATAAGCGGGAGTGGTTTTTTTACTTTTTGGAGAGGATTGTTAAAGGTTTTGGAAGTGTTCTCTTTTTGTAATCATCAACTTCATTTAGAGGATAGTGTGTTTTTCTATACACAACTCATACCAGATACTTTGATACTTTTTAAATGATTATTTACGTATGTCCATCGAGTTCGAGGTGTCGGAAAACTTAAATTCCCCCTCATCGATTACTCGTCGGTGTAGATTTGTGGGCCACGGCCTGAAATACGACTGTTTCACCGCTAACATCGCGAAGTGGGTAGTCAACCTTCTCCTCCGGAGTGACAGTAACAGGCCTGTTGTTACGGGATCTAGACTGATGTTGGAAAAGTAGGAGGACGTCCGTTACTAGCAGAGCACCGTTATGCAACGCAAATGTCAAGAGAGCGATCGGCCAACCCGGCCAGGCTGGATATGGACTCATGCAGATAGAGAACAGTGTGGGAAGATCTATAACGGGAACCTGAAAAATATGGAACGCGATCGCCGCTCAGTGATTTACCTGTATGTAATCCGCACTGCTTGAATCCGCCGGTGCACATATTTATGACACAGCGAGATTCACATTACACTGAGTACGCACTATTTTATGGGCCTCAAGTCCCGAAGATAACAAATGAGAAACAAAATTATTTTTTAATATTGTCCGAATTTAAGAGCTACTCAATTATAAAATAGTATTTGTAAATGTAAACTCAGAACGTCAGAACAATACTAAGCGTCCTCTGTTGATTGCAACAAGCAATACACCTTTTGTACGGAGTGCATTGTGGAAAGATTCCAGCTGTGAAATAAAATAGTTTCCAATGTTGCCTTTGAAGATGTTGATTGGTGGCGTTCAAGGGAAATAATCTTGAGTCTGTTTTTGTAAAGTAAGACCAAAATCGAAATTCTATTTAAATTGATAGGAACAGAAGGGTTTCTATTATCCGTAAAATATATAGTTGCCTTTTAAAGATAACTGTATGATTTTCTTCTCGGCTGTCTTTAAGAGAGGTAGAAAGTGAATGTTGGAATTGGAAAAGTATGCGAAGAGTGCATCTCTCATTAGATATTAAGTAATTGTTTGTTCATAGCCAATATTGTCAAATATGATACATGGCTTATTGCTTGTAGCATTTAGATCCTCCGCCCACTTTTTTCTGACAAGAAATGTACGATTTGCGAACAATAGCTGTGCTGTTCTCATCTTGCAACTTGTGGCTATAAATATTAAGGTCTCATTACTGACTAAACCGTTATGGCAACTTAACTATATATACTTGCTAATAGACTACAACACCGCCTTCCTTAATGGGCCTTGGAGACAAGCCTATCATCTTGAGCATGCGAATGAGACATTCGGGACGACGTGACGTCGAGATATTCGCGAATTGACAAGAATATCATACAGCCTAGTTGTCTCGCACAAAAGATTACAGTTATGAGGAAATATATAGATTGCTTTTATCAATTGTACGATAATGTCGTCATCCGTATAGGTTCCTTGAATTTTACACAAAAAGATTCACTGTAAATTTTTGTTACACTTGTATACTATATTTATGCTAATAATCGGTACATTTCCATTCAGGTGTTTTGATAAAATCGACAGTTGTAATTTATTTTTAAAATAATTTTAAGAAAGTACCAAATTAAATTAATAACAACCAATTCACAGCCACACCAAGTTTTCATTCAATTCCTACAACGTTTCTTTCTAATACACGGAACTTTCGCAGGCAAATTTTTTGCAGGATTTTACTGCAGAAATTTTAAAATACAATATAACAATAATTCATAAAAATAAATTATTTAAATTTCTAGTTTCTTAGTTAATTTCTTTAAAATAAATACTCATTGAACTTTTGTAGTAATATCCTGAGGAAAGTTACCTGATGAAGTCCCAAACTTTGTGTGTAAATTGGTTGTTTTTATTTCAATTTTATACAATTATTTTGAAAAACAGACTTTAAGATAAAATATAATTTAAATCTTGTTTATTTTGAGTCATCTTAAATATAATTTATAAGTTCTACACATATTGAGATTTTCGTCCTTTTCCTTTTTAATTTGTATGGAGAAATCTGTTCTTTCTTTCTTACGTTTTCATTAGTAGCTGTCTCGTATTTATACAAATACTCATAAACAACAACCTTGTATCGCCGCGGATCAAATCAATTTCTTGTTTCACTGCTCCCCTTTTTCCATTTTGGGCAGATTATAAGTCAATTCAAATCATAACATTGCTGTTTCTTATTCACAATTATTAGGACGAATTGTTATATACATATTTAATCGGAACTATTTTTTGTTGTTATTATTTATTTTATTTGTGTATGAGTCACTAATTACAATTTGCTACATTATGTTAAAAAAAATGTTGCCATTGTCGATGCACTTACAATTACTCTTCAAACGATAGTAATGACTTATAGCTTTCAGGTTTGGTGTTGATGATGTGAATTGATAGAATGTTATCTTCATTATGTTTCAGATGTACATTACTACTTTAATTTACATGAATTTATGAATATATATTTACGTATATCTGACAAATAGTTTTACTTCGTCAGATTCTAATTTTTCTTCTACATACTCATTCGTCAAATTTCGGGGCGTGACTTACTACTGGGATTTCACCAACAATCCATACACCCAAATACCCACTGACCCACCCCAGTTAAGGTCGATTAATCTTACTTCCAAGTGATTTCCGTAAGTTTAGCCGTGTTCCTTGCGTGGGGGGATAATCCTCTTGTTAGTGAACGTGTGCCCGTTATCGGGGCGTGGCCGTGTTTGTGTCACAAACATTAACACGCAAGACTGACACGAGGACTACCTAGTTCCTTGGTCTATTTCTATACAACTATGAGCAGTGCGCATCTGGTCTTTTGTCAGTAGCCATGTGCCTCTCCAGGAAACATGCGATGGTGAGTAGTTTACTCCGTCGATATTGTTGAAACGACGTTCATAGTGGACACTGCTTCGTGATTTGGAGCCGTAGACTTTTAAAATACGCTGTTTTTAACACGGCAGAGGCTGATTAACGGTGTAACGTCAATTTGCATAAGAAAATTCGGGATTTCTTCCGTACGGTTGATATGAGATATCGATGCAATATTCTGCATTTTTTAAAGTCAGCAATACTAAACTGAGAAAGGATAGTTGATCCAACTAATTCCGCAGTCTTGCCAGTTTCATGAAATACCGGAAAAATTGATAATCCTAATTATTAATCAGTTGTTTTATAATATAATATAATAAGCTTTATAAGCAGCGTTGACAAAAGGAACGCCATTTTCGAGAAAAAGTGGTAAAATTTTCGTGAAGTTCATCTAACCGTGCTTCACAGGAGTAGAGTGTGCAGGAATTATTTGCATTCCAAACAATGATACGTTTCATTTATTATATTTTTATTGATTATAGTGTAAGTTTTGTGATACAATATTCATTTATCTGTTCGATTTGAATCAAAGGTAAAGTGAGAAAATGACTTCAAAAACGTAATAAAAGTAAAAAGGGAGAAAAATATGAGGTCGTCGCGGTTTTTAAATAAAAATTTGGCAATTTCATTCGTAAAAATGCAATTCAAGGTAAAACGTAAACTAATGATTCTACCATTGCCTTACATGAAACATTACCGTTCTCTATTTAAGTAGAATATTGCATTTAAGAAGGAAATTGACAATTAAAGAAACAACGAACTTTAATGTGGAAATACTTAACGTGATGGATAAACAGATTATTTTAAAATTTCCGAAGCGATAACACTTTTGGAAATCCTAATAATAAAATTTGGCGTATCGTAGTCAATTGTTTAACTTGGTTCTTAGAGAATTCCGATGAACAACGACTAGAAACCGATCACATGACACAAATGTGAAGCGTGTGTATGTGGAGAAAATAGTTCAGTCGGGAGGTGGACGAGATTTAGAGAGGGCAGTCATCCAACTGATTTAGAGAAAACAGTCATTGAATATAGTTTTTATTGTGCACAAAATTAAACTGTAGCACGTTGGCCAAGGAGAATTCGAGAAGTTGTTGGAAAATTGACGACGAAATTCTCCACGAACGCGACCCAACAGAGATCCAGAGTGTCCAGTCAGCCGGCTTCCGATGATTCCAGCAGTCCTTCCAGAAAGAAAAGCCGTAGACACTCGCCATCAAGGCAACACCGTATATATTTTTGAACATGGATTTTTAGTTTAAAGACGATGTCTTCACGAGAATGTCGAAAACATACGTAATTTATGAAGTAGTCAATTGAATGTCTTAAAGATAAAATTTTTTAAGTCGATGCAGAAGTCAATGAGTTTTTCCGATAGCGAGCAGCTTCATGTTCCAACCATTGGTCAGATTTGCGCGTAAAGACTAATCCCAAGTACAATATCGTCGACATATACTATGGTATTAAAACCACGGTCCGACTCTGGAAATTTCTTTAAGTAGTGACAGAATCATCAATACCATGATTGCTTCCTGGTCTTTGGAGTGTCTGTCCGGAAGTGATGTTCCATGCGTGCGCCGTAGAGCCAGGTCGGAACCCACAAGGTCGTCGCTGCTGTCCTGTCAAGGCAAACCACTCCTCATGGTAAACACAGGCTGCATCCGCGCCACAGAACGCCTCAACCATTCATACGTGACTGTTTACGATACAAACGATGGAAATCTAAACTGTCTTTCCAGTTATTGAACAGGGTTGATTGAAATGTCTGTCTAGAATGAAGGCCTGAGCGATATGCATGTAGGAGCTTCAGCACCTCATGCGAGAAATCTGTTTATTAATCTTTGTCTGAACAACTGGAGCCCCTTCAATTTTATTTGATAAAATAAGAGGTGCGCGACGAACTAATCAAATGCTACATCTGACATGACTCATTCGGCATGGCTCACCAATTCGTCATTTCAATAAAAGCGTGGCCAGATTTCTTCTCAGAATGCTTCAGTACTAGTCGACGTTTAATAAAATTATTTTGTTTATTTTTCTGTCTATTTAATTCCCAAAAAAATTTGAAGCTCTTAATTTCTATAGTTTTTTTTTATTTATTGATTTCCAGCTTTTATGAGATCGTGTCCTCCATTCGCATAGAATAGTTCAACGTTGAAAATGCAACTTTAGCTCATTCACCCTCAAAAACATAATTTCTTCTTTGTTTTCTCCTTATCGTCATCAAATAATGTTATTTGGTTCAGTATTTTTGCCTTTGATAAAGTTTAAATTTTATGTTTCTAAAAGCTCTTGAGTAGTTTGTCTACCTCAAGGAACAGTGTTGTTATGAAATTTCTAATAACTACACATTGTATTAAGGAACTATTGAAGTAGAACGGTATTTTGAAATCCTACCCGTGTTGAGTATTAGAACATGAAAGATCCGCAAGATAACGGATCCTGTGATAATTGGACTTGGTTGGCTGGGCTATTCTGTTCGCGTAGCGCGATGGAGAATAGGTAAACGATTTATGGGGAGTCGGGAACCTGTGAGGTAGGCGTGGTTCTTTGAGCTTTGTTCATGACGTGACGTCCCTTTTCCACGGTCTGACCGACTTGGGCACAATGGCCGATGAGGTAGTGCTCCTTCCTTCGTGACCTTGGCCCACGATGAAGAATAGAGGGTGGGTCAGCGTCATCATGTCTGCCTTAGGCAGTCAGCCCCTTTTGCTTCTCTGCGGCGTGTCATTTCAAACTGCACGCCTTCTTATCCGTTATCTTTAAATCATTGGTTTACATCCCATTGGATTTGCCCTTACTCATACTCCCATCATAGACTGAACATATCATTGTCCCTGCAACATGTAGCTATGCCCGCGACTTCGTTCGCGCGGAAATAGCTCTTTTTATTTTACCCTAAAACGAAAGTACGGTATCATTTATTTATGATCGCTTCATGGCAAACTTTATAACTAGCAGTTGGTTTTGAACAACTCTCGCTTTCACACGTTTACAACAATATATGGAGTGAAAATGTTCGTCCTTCCCCTCTCTCTCATGCTGTAAAAATTACGCTCACAATGACACAGTAAGGGGGTGAATGGTATAGGAACGCCTAAAAGGACTTTTAACTCGCAGTTGGTTTTCAAGCCGCCTTTCGAGCGGCAATTCAATGGTTTTATAAATATTTACATTAACTCTGCAATATATCGAAATGAAAAATACACGAAAATTTAAGTTAAAATTCCTGTTTCATTCCCTGAAATTTTCATTGAAATCCGTTAAAGCCATTTCGGAGCATAAACAGATCAAAAGTATAGGCAACTCGCATTCAATTTGGAGATTCAAACGCACGTTTACCAAGAAACCTTCCTGTAGAATTAATATTTATATTATATAATATTAATGTCATTATAGAAATGAAATAGGCACGAATATTAAAGTAGAATTTCCTGTTTTTAAACCCTCATTTTCATTGAAATCCGTTGAGCCGTTTGGGAGCCTATTCGAGACAAACATTCTGACAGACAGACACTTCAATTTTATTTATTGTTATAGATTTTCTCAATTCCTCCGTTTGATAGTTTGTCTTGTTGTTTCTGTTTCGAGAAAGCTCATCATACTGCTACGTTGCTCCGAAACTATTTTTAATTTTTATTTCTTGGACAACGTTCGTGCCTGCTGGCGCCATGTCTGTTTCAGGCCGGTTACTTTCTGAACGACCCCCGCAGTGTTCATTCTTTCACTTGTCAAGAGAAAGATTGACCAGCAAAGCAACATGTGAATAGAAACAATGCATGCTTCCTAACTGACTGAACTGAAGTTAGGAAGACAATCCATCTTGTTTATCCTTCACTCAAAAAAGTCCAAAAAGGGTGAATTTACTCAGCGACCTTTATTTTAATGCAATCATCGTATGTCGACTGCAAAATTTTAATTCAGCTCTAAAACGACTGTTATTGTTTATCCGTAACGAGTTTTATTGACGCCGAACTTTATGCGGCGTGGATTCCAGTCATAATTATATTTAACTGTATGAAGTACTTTCGGCTTCAACAAAATTGCAACAAAAGCATTATCATATTAACTATTTTGTTATTCACTTTCTATCGCCCCTGGTTGTTGTTATTTTTTCGCTAACTTTTCCGCACCCACAGCCACCCCTCATGCGCAAACACATCACTTCAGGCAATTAACAGGGCGATTATGGACAACTTCATCGGATTATCGGAAACTGTTAGTTACTATTATTACTATTGGGGATAAGCGGCGTGTGTTTCGCGAAATGAGATATCTGTAACAGTTTCCAATTTCAAGCTGCATATATAGATTAGTATTACCATAGCTCATCAAGGAAAACGGATAATATTTTGTGCTTTCTATCTATACGATAAGGTCGCTGTCCTTTACTATCATTCGCCAAAAATGTGCGTGTTTTTCATCTTCCATAGAAAATGGCACGTCAATTTATCTTGATTCTTATAAACTATATTTTTCTCAGCGTAAAAAATTGCAACTTTCGTAATTTTATTTCCGTCCACGTACATTCGATTTTATTAATAGATTTTCCACAAGGCATGCCTTTTAATAGGCTTTCAGATTTATTTTCCACTGCCATATAATATATATTTCACTCTGTTAGAAGACGGAGAACTATTCAGCCAACATGTACACATTCTTTATTGATTCCACTTAAGGTTTATTCCCGCATCACTGCATTTCTTGCTTCAAAGGATATCGACTTCCTTTATGACTTAATCATGTTATTTAGGGGTTTCCGGTTTGTAGCACGCTAACTTATAATCAGGAAAAGTAAAGCGATTTAGATTTTAATAACGGTTCAACCATAATATTAGTGCTAAAAGAAATAGAAATTTTCCAATGCTGTAGAACTGCTGTTCAGAGCGATAGAATCTACGGTTATAAATCAAAGTTACATAAATAATTAACCTAGATTGTTAAAAAAGTATTTCCATTATTCATGTCAAATTAGAGAATGCGCTCAATGTATTTTACTGCTTCATTTTACTACCGTGCGCTTAAATTGCAATGTTCTCTTCTGGAAAGGCATTAAAGGAACAATATAAGTTCTCTTGAGTTGTGCTGAATTAATTAGATTAACTTAGTAGGCTATTTTCTTAGGTAGGTGAATACAAGAACTTAAGTTTAAGTTTGCTTCCAAAGGTTTCTGCCAGTTGAGATTATCTTTTGGAGTGTAATTGTGGATCCACCAACGATGTATTCATGTCACTTAATCAATTAGAAATAAATTAGTAACAATATTTATATAGAAGCTGCATATTATATATATATATTAATTAAAAATATATGTAACATTTCTTCTGTTTGTTTAACGACGCCTTCAGACGTTACAGAAACAATTCATGTACGTTCCTTAGGATTAAATTTGAATAAACAACGCTGAAGTGAAAAATAGTTGAACTTAATTGGCCAAAATACTATTTTAATGTATAAAAATTTAAATATTTATAAATAAATATACTGACTGTTGGCCTTTTTCTATGTATTTGAATATAAAACAGACGTTGTTTAAGTTATCAATTTCAATTAAAACATTCCACGTATTAATATATTTTAAAGTAATACTTGAAGGCTTTAATAGATTAATTATACGAGGGTTAAATTAAACGAAGCTCCGTTTTATTTTATAAAAGGAAAATACGTCTTTATCTGGGTATTCGCTTTACAATTTGCACGAGGAAGCCCACCTTAGAAAGTTATAATTTAAATACAGGAAAATGTAATGTGACCTCAAAATATTTTTATTTGGCGTGTATGAGGCTGCGCTTCTTTGTGCGATAAAGAAAAATCAATAAAGAAAAAGAGTTGAAGGGGGTTGAGGCAGAAAATGTAAATATTGAGTCATCTCGTCTGCAATCAAACGTGATAAATGAAGACATCGTCGACCCTTATTTTATACTTTGCACCATTATTTAACTGTCATACGAGTATATGCATGTAACATATGCATATAAATAAATCTACTTATGTGTAGTTGTTGTTTCAGTGAATTGATATTCATTCATATTCATCATCGTAAGTTTGATCCGTAGATTTTAAAGTTTAATAAAATACAGAGAAAGGCTAAAAGATAGAAATGGAAAAAATTTAAAACGTTACTTAATGAACTGAAGGGAACCAGGGATAAAACGTTTTTATTGTAAAATTCTTCTATTTCTGGTCATTCTTTGTATTTCAGTTATAACATTAAGTCAGATTGATTTTATTGCTTTGTCTGTAATCATTTTAAAGGATGTTGGGATTAAATTTATTAAGATTTGTTAGAAGCTTTGATTATGTTTTCTATCGTGCTGGTAAATAAATTCGTGGAGGAGATAAATGATGTGGTTGAAGGAAGCTTGTGCTTAATTCCTCGGGGGGTTCATTTCTGGTGGACAATCGTGGTAGAATGTACGTGGTAATGGCTCCTCCTGGTTCCTACATTGTCGTCAGAAGCACAAAGTAGAAGTTACGTCTGCCCCACCCATCTAGCCGAGGCCCTGATAAGCGAGGGAGAACAGACAATGGACGTCTTTCACGAAGATGCTCTCCCGCTTTGCTACTGGCGTTCAGTACCACCGAATCTGCTGCGTGCCTAATCTACAGCACGGTGTAAAGTGCGGTGTAACAAGCCACTTAACGACGCAGGGGACCTCAAAGGGTTACCAATTTGTGCTTACGTTTCAGCAGGACACGAGAAACTGAAACATTACTGCATTACTTCCCATTTGTTGTCGACGTCGTCAACCGGTGTTGCTCTGGTTTCTGTTGAGTCCGCCAATAAAAAAGAAAATGGTCAGACCTTGAATCGGAAAGGGGTTACCCAATTCCCAGATATCTTTTATGACGACGATGGGACAGCCAATCTTGAGTACGTAACAAGTGTTTGGATAGTGTTAATACACGTTCTTTTAGATGCAGCAGATAACATGTTCACTCCTTCATAGAAGTTTACCTTTATTTCGCCGATATGTTATCTCAGTTACTACTCCGTAAAACCAGTGTAAATGAAATAGACAGTTTTATTCAACTTTAAAGACAAATTTGTATACAGGAAAAGTCTGAGATATTTAATAAGTCATAAAATAAGATTAAATGGACTAATAATAGTCATGCCATTGACCCTTGTACTGACCTGAAAACCAGATTTTACTGTCAAATTCTTTTTAC
Source organism: Eucriotettix oculatus (assembly GCA_034510155.1). Lineage (NCBI taxonomy): Eukaryota > Metazoa > Arthropoda > Insecta > Orthoptera > Tetrigidae > Eucriotettix > Eucriotettix oculatus. The sequence continues at coordinate 40,395,467 of CM067382.1, forward strand.
GAAACAGTTAATAATTAATTTATATCAACTATCCCCATATATGTATAAAACTATTGTAATATTTCTTAAGGGCGATGGTCAGCGCATTTTGAGTATTTGTGGTTGTATATGTGGTATGTTAAAAAATTGCTACACAATTGTTTGTGGAAGGGATAGCGTAACATGCAAGTTACAGTCTCGGCCCAATTGCAGTAAAGTCGGCTTTACAAACGGCCAGACTACATTGTTGCGTGGTCTGTGACATATTTGTCGCTGGAGGACCGCGCGTAAACAGCGATGCCACGAAGCGTGATTTCGTGTCGTGGTTTAGACGGCAGCTGAGAGTTAAGCGGCGCTAATTGATTGGCTGAGAGAGAATCACGTGGTTATTTCTGTAAGATGGCGTGAGTCAGGATTTTCTTGTTCAGCTACGTCGATACTCCCTACTCGTTTCTAACGGCATTAAAATATTTCATGATGCCTACATCTATTGTAGTTAGATATCGTTTGTTCTTATTGTTCGCTTTTCAGTCATTTTGTTTTAGCTGCTGACGTCATTATCATGCAGTAACTCTGCCAAAAACCTTTATTTGCCTTATTTGGATAAATTTTTGTCCAACACTGAAGGTAGTCGAGGCAGGTTTCGTGGAATTATTGACAGGCTGTGAGGGGGGAAACCCGTACCCCATACTGTGTATCCCTTTTGAAGACAAGAAGCAGCAGCACCTGCTGTGAGTCCCCCCTGCTGTTGCAATTCGAGTCCGCAGACCGCTTAGCATTTCCTGAGAACCCCACCCTCGCTCGTCTCGAGGAGCTCTGGTTACCTTTCACAGGCTGTTATTACCTGCTCAAGGCGCTTCTTCGGTCTATAATTGAATGTTTTCAAATTAAATAATTCTTCGTCTACAGTTTCCCGTCTATTCAAATATCTCATCACGTATCAGGTTGGCATCAATCTGCCTTCCTTTAACAACTGTTAAATAAACCATTGAACGTAGGCTTTTTCGTTGAATTGATTTTATTAATGATTCTCAATTGTTCAACCGGTTCAATTTTTGACAAAACTCAAAACTCCTATGACTATCGTCGTAGGTTCACCTGGCAGATTCGTGGACCAACACAACCATGTTGGACTCAGTTGCGCTTCATTGAGAAAGGAAAACAATTCCATTAATCAAAATAAGAGTCTGTACTTAGCATTTGTACAAATTAATTTATTCAACACCAGCTCAATTGCGATCGATGATGCTGTTTGTTGAGCTTATAATATAAGAATCAAAAAATCGAATCCGTCTTTTGTTGGAACAGCGACAAATACAAACAAAGGTCAAACATCTTCGTAACTTCCCAAAGTAAACTACGTAATCTCCAAATCCATAACCTCCCTAATCAAAAGCGTCCTCAAAAACCCAAAGCCTACGATCCAGCAACTCCATGACAATCCTCCTCCACCTCCACTCTTTCGTCATCTCAAAATGAAACTCCCAATCGACCTCATACTTCTCCCTGATCATGCAGGCACCCCCTAACCCACCTTAGCATCATGCCTCCAGTAATAAGTTCACTGCCTGTCCATCCTCACCCACCCACATCGTATGCCTCTCAGGTACATACACAGAAAACCCATCTACTAAAGTAGGTTAATTAAGTGGATTAACCTACTAACATGTAAATTATAACTATATTTTAATTTTGTATTCTTTATTTTAATATTGTATATACTGAATCATTACTGACCAAATTGATAGTCTTTACGACAAAAGGTTTTTATATGAATTAAAAAAAAACATATTCGTTGAGGAACATTTACAAACTTAAGGGAATGCCTTGCACGCTTGGTGCGGACGATTCTTAGCAGAGATAATCGTATTTATTTTGTGTCTTTTCATATTCGATTGTCGCTGCTCTAACTCTTGGATGAATTTATTGAGGTAACTCAGTAATGCTCCTTCCGTAATAATACTCAGGAATTGGTCTGAAATCGTCCGTACACATTTTTATTTTCGAAAATATTATGGAATCCACTGAGATACCGTTTTAAAAGTAGATTTTTTCTATTCATTCTGGAAGGCAGCTTTTATTTGGGTCATTGTATCAGTAAATTTGCCAGAACACTTTCGCGTCAGATCTGAGATTATTTTATGACGAGTTCATAAAAGCTGAATTTTTTGGGGGTTAACAGTTTACATGAGGGTGATCCTGAAACAGCCAACTCCCTTTTATTAGCATAGGAAGGGAATTGAAAGGGGGGATGCGGAAATAAGCGAGAGCAAAATTTGAAAGTAATCGTCACGGCTACAGCTGCCAGAACTTTAGGCTATTGGTCTAGATATTCCGATTTACCGTTTCTATAATAGAAGAAATTAATTAATTAACGTTTTGAACAAATTCGTTTCAATCAAATACTATCTTTATTATAGACAATGTAATGACCTTTAGGTTTATTTTCAACGAAACTTAATAACTACAATAAGCGTCAGATTATGGAAAAGAATTATTATTACCTATGGGTGTGTTGACATGTTTCACGGTGCTTTTTTTTTTGGACGGAGATTCGAACTCCAGACACTGGGCTAATGTTTCCAATTAAAAAGGAATTGTTTTTCAAACCGTATGGAAGGGGTTGTATTGAAAACCCGGTATCTGAACCCGAGAATCTATATTGACAGGTTGCGTGTAGTTTAAACGAGTTATTGAAAATCTATAACAGCAACTGCTTTTACATTTGCGCCATGCAGAAATTTTGTTTGTCAAAACCAGATTACTGCACTCGAACGACATTTAATGCTTTTTGGTGTAGAGTTGTCAGCTCTACGTAAATCCGATAAAATATCACAGCGGTCAGGAAATTACATTTGTTGCTTTTCTTTCGATTCGGTTTTTTCTGTTTCCTGTAATTATGTTTTGTGTGTGTATTTGTGACCGTTCTGTAGCCGTAACATGTTATTACTGTAGTTATGCCTCGTGCAAAGGTAGTAAATTGATTACGGTAAATCGATCTTAAATTTCCGTGGAGATATATCGATCAGACTCGCTTCGGATTTATGACTGTCAGAAAATCTTGCAGAGGTTCGAATAACACGATTTTTCAATCGAGAAAGAATTTATTGTGCGTGGTGAAGAATGGAGAAATTTAGTGAATGCAGCGTACTATTACCGGAACTGATATTTGAGAGCTCAGAGACACTTTATATGTCTCCAGAAAGAATAGATTTTTCCCCGAGCCAGGTAAAAGGAAAGAATACAATGAAACTGCGGTCTGCATCATACAATTTTCCTGTCAACGTACAATGTCGGCATCAGAGAAAGAAAAAAATTAAAAATCTCACAAAATTTTGTAAGTAATAAATTAATCATATCTAAGCTACATTTATTCTGGAAAAATTAGATCACTTTTCAGTAATCGCTAATAACTGATAACCAGCTGAAAATACTAATCCGTTTTCAATTATAGAAATTTAAAAAAATTCTGACATTAAGTGAAATAAATATAAATATGGCCAGATAAACAAATTTAATTAAAATTAATACAACGGTTCATCAAACTTTGTGGATTTATTTAGGCATATAGACACGAAAATTATAAAATAAATATTAATTTTTATTTTCGGACTTTAATGGGTAAAAATTTGATTCCATTTATGTATTAACTAACTATCCAACTTTGTGGATTTCTTCAGGTAAAATAGACACGAAAATTATAAAATCAATGTTAATTTTGAATACATAAAATGCTTAGTTAAACTTTGAAGTATAACTTTCAATACAGTCTGTTATATATTTTACCGCATAGTAATTTATGAATTTTCTGTTGTTTTTTGATTTTCGCACTCCAATGTGTGAATATTTAATTAAGTTATTTTGCTTTTAAATTTTTCTATTAATATAATAAATTTTCTCATTTATTTATTTAAAAATCCTAATTAAAATTTCCTGTTGTTTTTATAATTATATTTTCGCGCTCTAGTGTGTAAAAATTTGAGTCCATTTATGTATTTTTACAAATGCTTGCATACACATTTCTTAAACAAATAATTAATCAAGTTAATGACGTGCTATATTTTATAAAAAGAGACGAAACGAAACAAATAAATAAAATTTTTATGATCTTAGATTATACCTTGAAATTTGCAAATAATAAAATATCATGTAGTTAATTTTTACGGATAAGTATCGTCGACGGTTTTTCGTTTTTGTGTTTGCGTTGGGTTTGTTGAGTATCGTCTTTGAAACGAGATAATGTTCTCCAGGAATCGTATACGCTGTTCACTTTGCCAACCGTTCCCAATATACCGCTTTGATCGTTTCCCTTTAGAAAGTGATGAAAGTGCTAATTGGACCGGAAAAGGAAGTGCCTCGTGTATGGAAAATAAAAAAGTTAATTGGACCGACAGATCATTAAATGAATACATTAAAAGGGAACGGGTGTTTTATGAAGTTTTTAAAAAAGTTGGCTTACAACAACTTTTATTTACAGTTTTCTCCTCTCGGTGTTGATATTAATTTCTAATATCTACATTTGGGGTGCTTTTTAAAATATTTAAATTTGTTTACAGGCGAAAAAGGGTTAGAAAAAACGGATATTCTCCTTTAATACCGACATTTGAACTCTTTTTTTTCTGTAGACATTTTTCTTTACCATATTAAGATTAATATTTGCTAGGAAATGATTGAAGCTGGCCTGCAGAAAAGTTAAAGTAGTTAAAAGTAAAATATTGAAACCCATTTAACAGACGCTTGAGAGATTATACTACTTATGCTTATAATTTTACTGATCACTTTTTTAACAAAATATTTAAGTGTTTAAAATGTACCAAGACGTAGTGATTTGGAAATATTAATTCAATATTTTTGAAGAATTCTTAGGATGAGCATTCAGCTGGTAAGAGATTAAATATATCCATTACAATAGTTTATAAATAAAAATTTGTTAGTAATTTGATTTAATTGGCCTTTTAAATTATTATTTTTGGTAGTTTATTGAAATTGTGTTTTCCCCCTTAACATTATTTTTATACGAAGTAATTATATAAACCAATAAATTTCTTTATGATATTTAAGCATAATTTTATCATTCTTCTTTCATTTCAGCAAGTTACTAAATTACTAATTCATAAATGCTTCGGAGAAAATAGTTAAAAGCTTTTCTTTTTATTGGTTGTTGATAATAAAAACCCATTACAGTATACATCAGTCGTTATTATAACTTAAAATATTTTTTGTACATGTTAAATTATGGGGGACAAAACCAGTTCCAATGAACCATTTAACGCATAAGCTAAATTCCGATATTCCGGAATGTGTGTCACAAAGTTAGCAGGAAGGATCAAGTTAAGACTCAGCATGTTAGCTTAACCCAATTCTACAGGATGCAGCGTTTCGAGAGCTTAATCCTGAAATATAAACCGTTGATTAGTTAACTATAGTTTGATAAGTTCTGCAGAAGACATCTAGCCCTGGAGTGGTTGAAATTAAGATATTACATATTAAGCACTGTAAATATTGACTTGGGTAGTGCACTGCGGGTATAAATGGTTAAGTTTTGATTGTTTCTGGTTCTATTAGTTTAGCCTAGTTTTGCAGTTCCCGAAGTTTAATTAAAAGCTCTTAGGAAACAAATCTGCAGCTTGAGAGGAAACAAATTTGCCATGGAATTAAATTTTTACTGTGGCAAATTTGTCTCCTCTCAAGTTACCAATATCGATACGAGGGATGTTTTGAAAATTACTGCCGATATTTATTTAAAAAAGAATAGACCATTATTTACACAGATATCGTATTATAAATAATTACCTTACGCCGCACACTACTTACCACCGTAGTTATTCTGGCACTTGAGGTAATTGGAAACCAGATTTGTATGCTTCCGTCAAAGAAATATACCGTCTCCGATGAAAGCCAAGTCTGAACTTCCTGTTTCAAATCACCATCGTCGTCGTCGTTGAATTATTTTCCACCAAGGAATTCCTTCAGATGAAGGAACGAATGAAAATCTCTAGGAACCAAATACTGACTGTAGGGATGGTGTTCGAAGTGTTCCCAACCAAATAATACGATGAAATGTTGAACTTTTTTGGGCGGGGTGTGGCCGGGCGTCTTCTTGAATCAAAAGGATTCCACGCGAAAGCATGGCTTTTTTTGTTCTGTATTTAGCGGCGGACCTTTCGAAGTGTCTCGCAA